>OY740766.1:17736037-19155778 GCA_963513935.1 Aphrophora alni | reverse complement strand
GTTACAAAAATTTTTTTAAATGGGGAAAAAGACTAATAGTAGTTTGCAAATAGTGTATTATAATCATAAATAAATACACACACATATATGTATATAGCCATCTATTTTTGCAGTTTTAGTGGGGCAATTTTTATTATATACAATTTGAATTGTCTATTGTATTTTTAATTCATTAATTAGAGTTTACAGTTTTCTCCACAAGAAGTAATGCAGGAAAATATTAGTCTTATTTCGGGAGTTACATTGGGGCCTACTATCATGATTTTCATTTGATATAAAAGCTAATAAGTTTATAGTTGTTTAAAACAATGTTAAAATATGGAATAAAATAAAATTTTAAACTCCCAAATTTTGTTTTATGTGATTGTTATTTACCCTAATAACTGCACAGGGTCCATTGAACTAGTAAAATTATTTACATATAACTTTAACGTTTTCTAGTTTTCTGTTTGAGGTTTTATTAAAATCTGTAAACAAAATTTTTTCCAGGTGTAAAACAGCATTATCATGTGACTTGATCAAATATTATTATCTATTGATTACGATAGAAAGTAAATGGATGTGGAGAATGTAAGGAATATTTATCAAGTGTAATTAGTTTTTTATATTTTCTGTTAAACTGTCACAAATGAGAGTTTGACAGGATTTTACAATAATCTTAATTATTAGGCTTGGTCGATATTATTATTATAAAACTTAATGTTATTACAATTATTAATTTAAAATTCGGAAAACTATGTATTATTTGAACATGACTAAATATTTAGCATTGATAGGTGACAAATTTCTTTTGGTGTTTTTTGTGTCTGCTTGTGCGTTTATCAACTAAGTTTGATTAATAAAAGGTTCATGTAGGACTTTGTATAAGAAAGAAGTACGGTACTAAAAACTGATTAAATAGCCACTATTTAAAAAATTCAACCCTTTTTTTTAACCAACACTTGAATTAATAAATAGTAAAATCTAAGTTTTACGTAAAACTTTACTAAAATTCCAGTCTTTACAGGTATTACTGCATTTATTTTGTAAATTTTTAGGTTTTAGAAATTATTTTAACAACTTATTTTTAACGGTAACTCTTTTCTTATCGTCCCATATATAAACTTTTTTTCCTTCATTTTTTGTGTCCATATTTTAAACATTCACAAAATGACCTATCGTGGGATTTTGTAGAACTTACTGGTAGACAATTATTTTCGAAAAACCTTTTTTTGAAATTTGGTAATTCACTATTATTTTTAATTTAATAACTGATTTTTCAGGATAATGAATGGAAACCACCAATTCATAAAACCAACCCTACATAATAAATAAGAGAAAAATAGGTCTAAAATTACAACCTGTAGAATATTTAATAACACATACTATATATATATATATATATATATATATATATGGACAATTTATAATTTGGGGTGTCAGCGTTTTTCATGAGGGAGATCGCAATAGCTACAATCTTTATATTAGAAAAACAAACTACCCGAAGAATGATTATTGACTTTTTTTACAATTACAAAAGTGTTGAACCAGTTTTTATTAAGTGTAAATTTTTAATAAATAATCATTGAATTTATATGATAATAAACCACTAGTATTTATGTGCCTGGTGTCGTAACCAAAAGTCCCTTTATTCTTGAAATATAATAATGATCAGACCATCTTAATCTATTTGGTTAAAACAAAAACAACAATATTTATATTAAACTTTCTTTATAAGATGTTTGACATTTTAAACTGCACTTAGTAGAGTCAAATATATATTTTTCTAAAAATAGCTCTTTCCACAATTGTTGCATTACACCAATGTTTGTTTTTACCTTTAACAACAATTTTATATCTGAATATGTCATTTATTTCAAAAGGTTTTTATTTGTGTGTGTTTTTTTTTATGAGTAGATATTAATTTTGTTTGGCCTAGATTTGTACAGGGTCGTTGTGAGAATACAAAATGCTTATTATCCCATGCCATTGGACCAGAGAAAATGCCTACATGTTATCACTACCTTGCTGGAAATTGTGTGCGAGATAACTGCCCTTATCTTCATGTCAAAGTTAACAATAAAGCGCCATTGTGTACAGCGTTCTTGCAAGGATATTGTGCTGACGGAGAGAAAGTAAGTACACCTTGAATTAATTAGATAACAACTGTTAGTTTTTAAACATCTATTGATTTAAATCTATTTGCCATCCATTTAAGACAGGCCATCCATTCAACTTGATCTTCAGCTCGTCCTTTCCATATTTTTCTAGGTCCCCTCTGGATTAATGGAGATCGATTTGGTAGATCTACTATTCTTCATTGTCACCAGATGACCCAACCACTTCAAACATGGTATTTTTAATTTTGGTTACCAAATCTGGTCTATAGAATTTCCTGAGTTCTAGATTTGTTCTCGCTCACCACAGTCTATTTATTTCAACCGCTCTGAATTCTTTCTCATATAACTTAACTTTTAAAATTTATCACCAAATAGAAAAACGCACAATAAAACACTAAAGTTTTGAAATATTTCGTAAACACTATACACTTTCTCAATCAGTGAGAGTGTAAAAAGAAGACTCAATATATAAGAGAAAGACAATGCTGTTAACATTATATGTATAATGTCTAAAACAGGAATTTTTTTAAAATTAATAAAATTATATAAACTAATGTTTACATTACTAGCATCAATTTCGTCTCTTTTTTTTCAGTGCAAGAAAAGACATAAGAATGTGTGTCCAGAATTTGAAGAGAAAGGGACGTGCATCAAAGGTAAGTATTGTCCCTACCCACATCCTAAAAGCAAGGTAAAACCTAAACCTAAAGTGGCGAAAAGGAAAAAGGTTGTCATTGAAGTTTGTAAAGAGGTAAGTACTTTCAGGTATTTTGATGAGGAACCTTGTCATAATAGGTTAGAAGAACCTGTACAAGATACAGTGGAAAGAGATGTTCAAGAATCAACGCATAGTGATGAGTCTGAAGAAATGTCATTATGGCTCAGTAAGCGTCCGAAATTAGGAGTGTTGCCTGCGTTTATTCCTTTAAGCATGGATTAAAATTTATAAAATACTGTACTTTATAAAACTGTTGATCTCATTACATTGATCATTTGTAAGGTTGTGATATAGATAAAATATGGTGCCAATATCATTAATTATTTATACGTTTTTGGATTCACAGATAACAATCATTTAAAAAATATGTATTCAGTTGATGTTATTACATTTATTTGATCATGTATATTTTCTTATTTATTTATAAATGATAAGATGTTATAGCCTATTTATTATTATACATTTTATGTTTTTAAATTATTATTTTAGCAGCATTTTATAAACATATTTTTATATTAATGTGTCTTTGTATTACTTATAAATCATATATATAAATTAAATAGGTAAATTTAAAAAAAAAATGTATTTTGACAGTTCATGTGAATTGTGCAGGGTGGATAACCACTAAGCCGTCATAATGTATTTTTTGGTATTTTCTAACTTTAGTTATTAGTATTTGCACAATCGGCAATACATATATGTTTAGAGTTCATATGGATAGGAGACACAGGCTTACTTTAGAAATCTTGGTATTACCTAATAGTACAGTACACAAATAGAAAAACGCACAATAAAACACCAAAGTTCTGAAATATTTTGTAAACACTATACACTTTCTCAATCAGTGAGAGTATAAAAAGAAGATATAGGATATAAGAAGTATAGGAGAAAGACAACTCTGTTAAATAACTGCCAATTGAAAATGGAATGGTTTTCTTTATATTTTTGGATATTTAGCTTTTTTATATTACCAGAATAAAGTTTTGGCATGTGTTTTAAAATATTAGGTAAGTTCCATCCGTGATTGTGTTAGAAATCAAAATACTGTAACAAGTTTAACAAATACGAGTAAGCTTTTTAATCTTGATTAAATGAAAATATCGGTGAATAAAAATGTATATTTTATTCTTAAATGTTATGTTTATGGAAAAATATTTATCTAAATTTCTGTGTGCCGTCATTTCATAGTAATTTCTTATTTGTGAAACTTAAAATCCTGGGTTATTTACTATTTTATGTTAACATTTTATTTAACTACTTTTGTTTTTAATATTAAAATTAATTCCAAGTTTATAGTTGGTATTATTCAGTAGTATGTTACAGTATATTTGGTGTCTTCAATTAAAAATCCAAATAGGACTAAATTTCTATTTACCTAATATCGGTAATGGTATAGTGTTATGAATATTTCTCTTATAGGGAAAACAGTACCAAATGGTTACACCCATACATTTTTCGTTTCACATAATTATTTTGGTAGATGCATCTGGATCCAGTAACTTGTGTGCTACCTGAATATGAACTTTTACAAATTCTGAATTTTATTGTAAAATATGCTTAGGTCATGTAAAGCTAGGTTAGTTTTGTTATGGGGTGTATATTTGTATAAGGTAAAAAATATCACATTGAATTGTTTTGATTTTTTTTTAATAGGAATAATACATTATACTATCAAAGAAAGGGATGGTATGGTACATATTAATTATGATATTTTAAAGTTGTTTTCTGTAGACTACAATAATTGGAAATATGTGAATAGAAAAAAAAAAATTTTCAATACATTTGTATTTAAAAAATATTTTTTATTGAAAATATTTTTACAAAATGTGTTTGATTTTGTATGGAATATACTTTTCTTTAAAAGTTTGTATTTTCAGTTACAATTTTAATGAAACAATTTTACACTATAATACAACAGTGGTTAGTTAGCATTATTTCCCATCGTAGTGCATGGTTTAATCGTAGTGATGTACTCATTTGTTTAATTTCATATCACACACATTAATTACGGTATAGAATGTGTACAAACAATAAATAGAAACTAACTATGTTTTAAAAGATACTCGTCCTTGTATTTAGTAGGCAAAAACATTTTAACAAGACAGGAATGTAATTCAAGAATGCTGATGTAATAGAAATCTAAAATCTAGAAAGTTGGTACCAAATATTTGTTTAGAATGTCAATAGTCATGGGAATAATGATTTAAAACAATTATAGGGTTTAGGGGTATAGAATAGGGTTTAAACAAACAATTTTTAAATCTGTTAACTGGACCACTCAAAGAAGATATTAGTGAAAATAGCATAACAATTAGTTCAGCCGTTTAGGCTAAATAAACTAGATTTTTTTTTTAGAATTATCAGGTATTTAAAAAAAAATTATTGTTTCCCTTGAAATCTTGAATATCACCATCATTTCACGATGTAAATGTATCAAGAAATGAGCAATAGAACGAAAAGCACTAATTATTATATATATATATATATATATATATATATATATATATATTTGTGGTTTGTATTTTGTGGGGGGGGGAATTACTTTTGTAACATTTAAATTTGATCTTTACATCCACTTAAATTTATTTATAATTAAAATGTAAAAATTGTATGTATTCTTCTGCTAGTCCTAGCTTTATCTTGATATTTTTTTGTAGTTAAAGATCAATGTGCTTTTTTATTTTAGAAAATGATTTAAAACTATTCATCCCATAATTTAATATCAAACTCAAAAGTTTGAGTTATTTGGACTATCAGGTCTTGATATGATGCATCTAATCATTATTTTAATCAATTTTAAATTTTGATTCAATCAGTCAAACAAAACAAACTTACAATTAAAATGCTGAAAACCACCAAAAACTTATATTATTTAAATTTTCATACCTAGTACATAGTTAGCAATTATTAGTACAAAACAATTTATTTACCAACTTTATTTATTTTACTGTATTATATTATTAATTTTAAATCAAAATTATTAACTAAATATTCAAGATTTATAATACATTTATTGTGTGTATATACAACTATTTATTATACTAGATACTAATTATTAATTATTAAAATGTGATTAAATGTTATATATTAAAATCTTATTATTAAGATATTTTTTAAATAAATCTTATTTTTGCAACATGTGTGTAATGATCTTATTTCAGGGTAATTAGTACAAATATGTGTATATATTATATTTTCTGTAAAAATTATTGAAATAAAATAAATATTTTTACAAATTTGTTTGGATTTTATTTACATTTCATTTTGTAATAAGTTTTACTTGAAGGTAAATGTTGCTAATTTTTAGATAGTAAAGATTTTGTACTAATTTCTTTTCTTTTTTGAATACTTATTCATACAAATAAAAGATAAAGCATGTACGGAATAGTCAGAAGCTAGCGTTTAAGTGTACAAAATCAAAAAACTGGTTTCGATTCCTGACAAGGTCTAAATTTGTTTTTCTTGTTAGTATATAACGTTCCCTTATGAAACTATTTTCATATTATTTTGTTATACGTATTGTTTACCTAATTTTGAACCAAATTTAGGATTTTAATCCACAAAATTGTGTAGAAAGAATATTTTATTAGTTATTAATTAAAGATATTAACATAACAATGAGGATATTATGTTCTTGAAACAATGTATTACAAAAATAGATTTTTTTACAAATATCATTTTTGCATTATTTACAAAAAACAGCCACAATTATCTTTCGATAATCAAACATTGATCATTGATTCTGAAAATATTGAAGAGATAAGATGATGAAGATTTAGATTTTTCTTAATAAAACTATAACTAAACTTTGGCTTTCTAATTATATGTAATAGGAATGATGTTTTAGTCCTGTAAGATTAAATGCAGTGTCTACAGGTCAGGCAACTATATCCTTATAGGAAGTTCGGCAATCTAATCTTTGTAGAAAAGTAGGAGTTATACCACCAGTTTTGTGCTCAAGTGCTCCAACCTCTACTGTCTTTATAAGTATATTACAAATATACCACAATCTGGCTGTTTTATTGTTAAATACCTATTTCAAACAATTAGCAAAACCAAAAATTCCTCGCTATATCCCAAATAATGTTTTACAAGTGAAAATATTTTTTTAAACAATTAAATCTTCTTTAAATAAAATGTTTGGTTTATATTTTTTAAGGCCGATAAGTTTTAGTATTGAAAGTACAAGTTATAAAGGACCATTTTTTGTTGTTATTACTGATAACCAAGAACCTGGATTATATAGGAGATAGTGACCAATACATTTTGGGGGGAAGTCTTTAAAGAGTATGTTTTATCAAAATTAAAGAAAACTCAGTACAATATTGATAGAATCAGAAGTTTTAGGCAGCTACCTCTTAATTATGCATATGTGGCTAAGTAAAACAACAGATTTAATTATTTAAATTATTATTGGTTCCTAAATCAAACAAACTTTGATAGATATTTTTGTATTGTTGTTTTTTCACCTTGCAATGCAAACGACAAGTGTAAAAAAAATGTGCATTTTGGAGTGATTGTTGAATATAATAAATATAGCCTCCAGTATTTTATAGAATTCTATAAAATATAGAACTATTTACTTACCATTCTGTTAATACAAGACAACTTTGAAAGAGTTAAAGCTATCTAAATCTAAGTTAAAAGTGATTAAAACTAGACTGAGAGCATCTATGAAAAACAATACTCTAGAAGAATTTGTTTTCATTCACACTGAACGGAATGTTTTGAATTCAATTGAAAATGATTTCATCATCAGCAAACTTTGTGAGCTAAGTACTAAAATGAGACAGCTGCTAATTTTGTAATTAAACAATGAAGGACAAAATGTTTTCTTTAAAAAAAGTATTGTTACTGTATTTTAAGCTAATATGTATATATTTCCGCTCAGTATTAGATACATTTTGTATGTACTGTAGTATTTATTTGCATAACTGACCACTAGTACAAAGTTTTTATTTATTGACCCTACTTTTTAATAAATCATTTTAATGTAAAAATAAAAATCTTTCAAGTTATAAGATTATTGCTGACTGGTTGTATTATGAAATTATTCACCAAAGTATTTCGTCTATTTTGTATTCAAATACACCAGTTTTGACTTGGACATAGTAAGTTTAATTTTAAAATTAATTGTATTAGCTTCATTTGTTTAATTACTTTTTTTTTTTATACAAAAAATGTATTCAATATTTTTATATAAAAGCTTTATTTCCCATTATCCTATAGTAATAGCAAAACGGGAGTGCAGCAGATGGAGGCCAGGTAGCCACGCAGACCGCACACACACAAGTGCAGGGGATTAAGATCAGCTGCATTTCCACTCCGTTAAGTCCCCTGCTATAAATACTTGACCAATCAAAATATAATTTTGTTTATTTGTAATTTTCTTTTGACTAGTTTAGTATTTTTTAACTCTATAGATTATAACAAGAAAAATGACACCAAACAACATATATTTACTATAAATTGTACGTTGTTTGGTATCATTTTTCACAATCCACGTATTCCAATAATATATCAATCCACAAGCTTTTCAGGTTTATAAAAACTCAAACTTGTAGTGTAATCGCATTATAAGTTATTATTTAAATATACTCAAATATTATTAAGTCATAAAATAAATGTTTCAGACAGAGGAGGTTATAAAGACGTGTTACACTATTTTGAAAGACAAAATAAACAGTATAAATTAAAATTAGTCAACAAAAATTAAGGTAAAGTATATCAACAATCTCCGATATTAGCCAATACTTTGTTAACTATCATTGTATTGTGATCTAAGGTCTACTAGAGTAAATATTCATACTATGTTTGGTATCATTTTTCATTAAATGTTATGTGGAATCTGTATACACGATTAATTTTTAAATAAAATTAAGTATAACAAAAATTAATGTTCGATAGGTCTATCTCTAGGTGACTCATAAGGTTGGAAGGAAGGACAGTCAAATTACTTGCGCGCGTCTTGACCGGCCTCCATCAGTGCTCCCGCTTTGTTGTTACAGTACTATAGTGAGTTTGCCATAACATCCAGGTGTGTAGCACCCTCTGAAATGGTCCAGCATGGGCCTGTCAGTTCAAATAGTTGTTATTATACACACTCTTAATATTCTTTAAATAGAAAAAAATGGTTTAGTCAAAACTAAACTATTGGGGTTCATGTGAAAATTAAAAAAGCCTTTACTTTCAGTGAACCATCTAAATCCACTCAATACTCTAGAAAACAAAGCCTGTAATAAATATTACAATTGTTTCATATGTCCCACAGAAAGAAATCAATTGGTGTGAGATCTGGGGATCGTGGAGGCTATGGGATCGTACCACCACGTCCAATCCAACGATCTCTGAACACTTCATCAAGTTTGTTCATATGGTTGCAAGACACCCTGTATTATTATAAGCATCCTAATCATAATTATTGATTTAAATAAAGGTTTTAAATTAAGGATTCAAGATTTTTTCGTCTTTTGACCCATTATAAACAATTTTAAAAGTAATGTTATATTATATTTTATAAAAGTTATTTCTTTTCCAATTTGGCATACTGATTTAGGTCATTAATGTTCACATATTGATTTTTTTTTTTAAATGAGCTCCATGAGCAATGTTTTGATTTAAAAAAAAAAGAAGATAACTATCGAAATGGTACACAATTGGAGAGATGGCGACCAATAAGTATTGTTTGGGTTCTTAGAAGTTAAATTTAATCAAAATCGTAATTTTGTCTTTTCGGGTCTGTATCTCCAAATTGTAACAATTAAAAAAACAATTGATATATGGTCAAAATATACCCATATACCAAATTTAATTAAAATCGGTCAACTCGTTTGGACAGACATCACTCCAAAAACCATATTTTCCTGCTCAAAATAGATCTATTTGCGAAAAACTCAACATTGATCGATTTTTTTAATTTATACTAATATACCTAAATGTTAGAAAATTAAATAAGAAATTTTGTATATGAACTATATTTTAATGTTACGCCAGCTGGCTAGTCAAGTGTTTATAATAGGCATAAAGACTATCTCTTCATTACTAGCCTCCAAATCTAGTTAGGTCATAGTGGTGAACAATATTATACACCTTCAAAAGTCCCTTACCACAAGTGTGGTAACGGACTATTGAAAGTGTATATCTTCATTTAGTCATGCTCATGAAGTTTAGTATATTGGTAACACACTAAGAGTGATTTTCCATATGCTAAGGTGATTTTCACCAATTACAACTTTTTGATCTCTACAAATTTTGTCTTACTACTAGTGAACCGATATTGTGCAATTTACATGCAGACGTACATACGATTGGGAAAAATCAAAAGACTGTTGTAGGTATATCTAAAAAGGTAGACATTTTTTTGTATTTTCCCTCCGAAGTCAATGGGGGAGCGTAAAATCTAGTTTTAATATTGATATATTAACATTTACAGACACTCATTTCTTGGTTACGTGTTTATTCTTACAATGATGTGAATTAAAAATATACCAACTTTTGCTTCCAAAATATAAATAATGTGTACCACAACTCCTAGACACCGAGAAAATTAGGTACCACTAGTTTCAATAAGCATTACACTAAGTTGTGCTTTTAAAAAAAGATTTACAATAGAAATTCACCAATACTTTTCATTGTATAATATGGGAATGTAGGCAGTTCTAGTTGAGCTATTATAGTATAGTCTACTCCATTTATCCGGGCAACCAGTTGTAGTAGTTTGTATTATTTTTAATTTAACCAACAGCCTGAACCGAATGGTAGGCAGACGATGAAAATCAGTGTAAATTTAATTAGGAAATGAATAAGATAGTGTTGTGAATGATCTTAATAACGTTAATTGTAAAAGTATGTATTTATAGTAAATTATTAACCAAGAATGTCAATTAGATTACTTTGTTCACGGTTTTCAAGGAAAGAATATATTGCTTCTGCCAAGAGCTATGTGAGGTTAGTCAAATCAACATAGGTTAGGTTCACCAATAAAAGGTTTTTGTGTCTAAAATAATAATTTCGGCCTCGTCTTAAGGATTTTTAAATGGAAGTTTCTAGATCTACAAGAGTGGCATACACTTAGCCCCTTATGCAGATCAAAATACTTCATTATTTTATACTATTACTTTTCCCAACAAAATGAATGAAGTTTACATTTGATTAAATACTAAATTGGTAAACATCATATTGATATAATCATTGGAAATAAGAGTATGTGAAAATGATTAGAATATGTTTGTTATCAAAATCTGTTAATAATTATGTATTTAATGCATATGTGACAGATTAGATTTTTGTTGATTGTTTTTGAAGATGTAAAATTTGTAAATTCACAATTTATATACAAAACAAGATAGATACAATCACTAAACAAACATTTGTTTAGCTCTTTGTTACTATACTCATAAGAAGATTTAAGATATCTTTATGAAAAAAAGTTACAAACATCAATGTATAAATGCAAGCTTTTCTATCAAATTAGCTATGATCAAAATAAGAACATGATGTATTTTTCTCATACACATATGATTCGGACTTGTTTTACATTGATAATCAGCTACTTTTATATTTTTAGGGTAAATTTTAACATTGTCATAGAAAACATTATCTTTTACCACATGTTCCACATAACTTACGTCTTATTTTATGTAGTCTTGGGTTTAAATCCCTCTCTTACATTTTCTTCTCAGTTCTCTCTTGATTTTTTCCAACTATTAGAATATTTGTGGCCTAGGGTCTTTATTTTGTGTTCTTTTCTTTCATCTCGGTTTAAAAGGCGATGACAACCAAGAGGTTTCTCTTTAGGCAATGAGAAAAAACAAAAAACAGCCTAATTGAAAGGTAATGAGTAAAAGAGTAATTAAAATATATTAAACTGTTAAAACTGTTCTTTGAACTGATAATAAGTTAATAATTGATTTCTAAGTATATATAATCAAATTGATATATTTATTATATATAATATAAGCAAATATATAGTGTTAGTTATTTAATGATGCTGTTAATGGGTTAGGCTAGCAAATTAATGTATACAGAACTTTTTATTATGAAAACTATATAAAACTATTTTATGTAACTTACATAGTTCTTCACCATATTCAAGAAAATTTTATCCCACTTTCTCTCTTTAAATCACAATTTCAGAATTTCAGTTAGTTTACAGATATCCTTTCTTTTCACCCAACTAATAGTCTTTGTTCGTGTATTCTTCTCTCTATATAAGAGGTTGTTTAATTTTAAACATATGGAGTTACATTTCATATTTTTTAATTTTTTAATTCCTTATTAACATAGGCTAACCCTGTTAACATCATATCAAAAAGTGGGTTATATCAAATTTACTTTTTCCTACTAGATGAATTAGAAATTGTAGTTTATTATTTTTTCTCTTGTAAATTCAAAGAAGCTATTGATTGTGCAAGTAAGTTTTTAATCTTATTTTACCGATCTTTAGTAGGCTACCAACATCATGGTTAATATTGAACACAGGCCTAATATGAATTTATAGCCTACATTATTCTTGCTTAACACATTCACTGCGGGCAACGGCCTGGGCCTTAGTTCATGCAGTCACCGCCATGCGTACCACACCTCAGGCCGTTATATTCCCATTTAAATTTATTAATTTAGTATGCTGTAGCACTTTGGTGTAAACAATTGATTTTGTAATAGCATGTTACTGAAGTCTCGGCCTTTGTTTTGGTGCCAGTTGTTCCTAGATTATCTGGTGTTTATGTTATATATTGTTTGCTTATTTGTCTAGGATTGAAATTAGTTTATTTGTTGTGTTTAAATAATTAGTTTAATTGTTTTTTACCTTGTTTTATAAACTTCATATTGAAATTGTGGCTATATATATGCATTTAATGATGTCAAAATGTGGGTTTACTAAAATAAATAAAAAAGACATACTGTAATTTATAACTAAATGACATATAAAAGTAAGAAATTAGCTCGTATAATGACTACATTGTCAAGATTGCGGTTGGATAACGTGCACATACACAAAAGACATTCATGTATTATTCACATCAGTGTTCGGCAACTATTTCCATGTCTATTTTTTCGTTGTTGTTTTAAGGTAAAAAACCTCTCGGTAATTTTCTCTCATCGCCTTATAAAAAAAATGAAAAAGAACATAAAATAAAGACCTCTGGAATACACTATGCCGTAGAATAACTGGCATAAATGACGAACTTGGTTGAGCGGGAGGGGGGGGGGTCTTAGGAGCTGTAACACCCCTGTCGACTGGATTGCTAAAGAAAAAGTTCAGGAGTGTTTCTAGAGTACTGTACTTCTTAATTCTGCTACTAATATGTATTTTATGTAAATGTTGTTTGTAATGGGCAACAAAAATCCAATTTAGTTCTGAATTTTCTCTAAAGAAAATAATGAGACAAAATTACTATAACAAAAACTTTACTGTTATCTTATTTAAGTTTGACCAGGAAATAGGGTATTTAGGTTAGGTTAGGTGCAAGTAGGCTACTTTATACAGATTTCATTTCGATGAAGTTCATTAAACGACACTATACCAAACGAAATAGCAAAGAAATTAAACGATGCTATATGCTACCCCGTTACATGGTTACGCTAAATTGTTGTGCATAATATGATTGTACTTCATTGTAATGTCTAACTTGTAAATAAACGATGTGCAGCTGAGAGAAAAAGAAACACAATAATTGGTGACCACGACGTGATACAAGACAGCACGATGTCGCAAAACAATCAGCAGGAACGACCAGTTGCAGCCGTCAATTTTTCAGCACGCCTACCGCTATTCCGGGAAGAAGGTTCAACAGTGTGGTCATCCAAGTGGAAGCCGTATTCGCTACCAACAGGATCGCCGCAGAGGACAGAAGATTTCAATTTGTCATCTGGCAGCTGCCCTACAAGATTAGCCCGAGGGAGTTAGCTGAACTACTACTTTGTTCACATAGTCTTGTGTTCAACCCCCCCCCTTTCTTCTTTCCTATCAGATTTCTATTGATCAACTTGTTCACTTCCGACCCTGACCATTTGGTCAGAAAGTGATTGAGTCCACCACTTGGCTTGAGCCCATTCACTCTGTGTATAAGATGACAAATTTCAGAAAAGGAGTCCACAACGATATTATTCAACCTAATCGCTGTGAGCTCTAATTCTTGTGAGTTACCAATCGATCTCCTGAACACGTGAATGTTAATTTTGAGATTTTCCTCGTACACCCCCTGGTGTTCCTAGGATTTTGAAAAATATTAACTAATCTATTATCTACTTGGAGTTCTATACTAATGTGTTTATGATTCGACATAGATGGTTCATCTGACACATACCATTTACTTACACCATTTTATCCGATTAGTTCCAAGTGTTAGATCCAAAATCTCACTTCTAGCCTTAGTAACAAAGGTAGTTGTATTCCCTTTATTACAAATATAAATAGTAGATGCTACAATACAAGAAAATAAAGACTCACCTCTATTGTTGGTATCTTTGGTTCACCACACTATGTGATGTGCATTGGGATTTGCTCTCACCAGGAGTATAATGCCCCCTCACACGCAGTTCTCTGTGTCACCACCCACCTTCTTGAATTTGGGAAATGGTGGATAGCCAGGTATATCGTAATATGTAAAATAAGGGGATGTGAAAATCAGCTTCCACTGATATATCTCTGGAACATAAAGAAGACAATACAATCTCAAAGTTATTCCTAACTCTATATAAGTTTTAGATTTGTTAGTAGATTTATCATATACTAACTAACCTCCACTGGTGGAAGGCCCTGTAATGTGCCACTAGTCATCCATGGTTCCTGTATTAAGGTGACATTGACTTGTTCCTGCTCAAGTAGCCTCCGTAAGACAGCCGGACAGCGGTTGCCGCCTTACGATGATGAAGGTTTGCTTGAACGTCCATCTTTTCATTGGCAGAAATGTACGAATTATACAATCATTCTTTATTATTTATTTCCAAAATAATTTAAGTTCTAATCTTTGTAGAAATTTTGTAATAGTTTTTGTATTTCCTAAAAAAATTTCAAAGTCGTATAACGCTAATTTTGGAACGGAACGACTCATACATATGTATGTATGTATATTATATAATGGGAAAAAAACTTGACAATTATGTGATATATCTAGGAGTAATATATTTTGATAACATTATAGTCTAATCTCTGCCACCCTGATTAAAATTTTTACTAAACAACTAAACGTTTTGTAGTTTATAATACATTTTACTTTTTAACATCCTAAAAAATATGTGTTTTATAAAATAAATATACTTTACTTCTTTCAAAAAAAATTTGGAGCAATTCTTTATTTGTGCGATTAACATAATATTTATTTACCGTATGTAAATTAAAATTATTAGAACTATTTTTTTACAATTTATTTAGATAAAGCAAATTTATTTCCTTGAAATAAAATGCATAAGTAAGTATGAAAATTTTGTTAAAAAAGAAGGGAAATGTTGGGTCGTTTTCCCAAAGTAAAATCTATAAAAGCTAAATAATTATAAATGGCAACATTGGATATTGTGCCTTTTTAATATCATAGACTTGCGAGTTCAACTCCCAAGAATTATTGAATTATTATTCTTTTTCCTGTTCCAGTTTCGTAATTTTCTCACTAATTTTTAGTTATAGTTATCCTTGGCTTGACATAATGTTCGTCGTTAGATGTTGGGTGAATATACGTCTTTGATTTATAATCTGTAATTTGCTTGTAATTCTCCCTTCAATTTTTTTCATTAACCAAGGCTATCTAGGAAGTTGCGTTATATTTCTTCATTGAAGAGTGAATTTTTTTTATCAGGTGATATTAGTTTAGGTTAGTTTTATATATGAAAAGAAACCTAGGTTTAGGTTAGTTAAGGTAAAACTGAAATGAATCTACTATGTTTAAAAATTAGGTGTTGACGTAACTTAATTCACACCATTTCTATTCCATTATTTTATTTTATTTGATAGATCCTGACTGATATTTAGTAGTTATTCATTTCACAAAACATTTTGTTTTATAAATTAGTTTAGGCTTGCATCAAATATAAAAAATAGGGTACCTAGGCTACTGTTCAGGAGAGCTTGACCAATGGTTTCTTTATAAAATTGTTATTACTATTAAAATTAATCTTTTCTATGATATTATATCCTACATGTTGAGGCAAACATGTTTAGAAGGTTAACTTTACCATTTAATTTGTTTTTGTTTACAAACAACTAATTGATAAAACTAATTTGCCCTGAAATCGAGATTGGTCGATAATATATATATATATATATATATATATTCTTTGATTTACAAAATAGTCCAAAATATTATTTTGACACATTGCGATTATTCAACTAATTATGAAGAAACCTTTTAGGCTTCATCAAATTTGCGCAAATTGCGATGTGCAATTCATTGATAATGGTAGTTGTCAATGCCTGTTTTCGTATACATGAGTGGTAAATTAACGTTAGTTTGTACTGATTTCTTATCTTTGAACTTGTACATTTCCTGTTTATGAACATGTGCACGATTTACTTTTTTATTCGGTAAGATTGTGCACTTTAATTAAGACTATGTAAAAAATTGGGTGTTACCCTGGTCAAGTCTCCTTAACAATTACCAACAATAAAACTAGCCTATTTGGCTAGGATACCTACTTTTAGTTTAAACGATTACACATAGGCCTAGGCTACCTTTTTTTAAAGATTCTTTGCTTTTGATATTGATTAGGACCAGATGTTGCCGCCTGCTGGTGCATGAGTATTGACAGCACACCATTGAATTACTGGTAAATTTCAACATGCCAACCTCCTTAAAGATGTCTAGGAACCAAGTATAAAGTATACTTAGTTATTAACAACAACAAAATCTGTCAATGGAATTAAGTGGTAATTTTGTTTAAGTACTGGTAGGAGGGTGTCTCATGACACATTAGAGATAAAGAACACATTTTAATAAATTAATATAGGCCTAATTATTTTAATTTTATTAAATTGGTATGGTTTACAAATTATATATTTTTATTTTGTTATGTATAGGTTAGGTTGGTATAACAACAGTAATCCCAATTGAAATTTTTCACGTTCCCAAGCCGGTCTCTCGCAGTAAGTACTGACTAACCATGCTCTACGTTACTTGAATTTGGCAATCGGATATTGTTTTTAACTTACAAGGTCAAGTAAGGTATATATATATTCACACATCTTGCACTTCATGTTGACTGTTCAATGGTTTGAACAACACTAATCCCATGCACACGTAAAACTATCACTCATCCAATAACCATGTTCAATGTTGCTTGACTTTGATGATCAGTCGAAATATTGTGTTTGCCATGTAAACTTAAACTCACAAATACGTCTTTGAAATATGTCAATTTCGAAGTGATAAACATTTTTGCTCACCAAAAAATGTTACTTGTTTATGTTCTTATAAAGAGAGCTATATGTAGTACAAAATTAACGGGGGAAAACATAAAATTGGGACATTGTGTTTGCCATGTAAACCTAACGTACAAATATGTCATTTAAATACGTTAATTTCAAAGTAAAAAACATTTTTGCTCTCCAAAAAATGTTACTATTCTTATAAAGAGCGGTATGTAGTAAAAAAATAATAGGAACTAAAAATTAAAATTGGGGCGCTACAGTAAACAATTATCGGCTAGGTTATATATTAAAATGAACACCCTATGTTTTTGTTATGTTTGTGCACCATTATGTTGTATATTATTGACAAAGTATAGTCTAGCTGTTTTTTACTGAATTTTAAATTTGGTATGCAAGTAATGCCAGAGGATTAGGATTAATAAAACCAAATTACATTGACCTAACCTGATCAGCAGCACTTTAAAAAATCTGTGTCCAGATCTAACACGTGCACAAAAACTACTGAAAGTAGGTGACCCGAGAGTATTTGATCTAAATATTGTCATGTTTGTTACTATTTTATATAATAATTTTTATACAGATTATAAAATGTCTTAAATTTAGATACTTTTTTGTAGTATTTGAACTACTTAATTTTTCTTTGTCTGATTGCATTTACAATCTACAGTAAGCAGTTTTTGTGAAAAGAATATTTGCTATTAATGATGTTATTTCATTAAGGTATTTTTTTTTTGCTATGGTCTATAAAATGTTGGAAATCTTGACTTCTTTAGTTACCAATATCATACAAATATTTCTATATCATATATATTTATTTCATATCACTGTATATTTTCTATACACTAGTTTTTTTTAATAACATCTATCCAACATAAGTCTAATGAAAGAAATCTTAAATATATAAATGGGCTTAATTATTTGAAATTAAAAATGATTAAAATGTTTTATTAGACTGTAATTATGTTACTGACATTATCGTCATCAATAGGCTATCGTGACATTATTGTCAGTGTGTATCTAATTGAAAAAAGATTAGTAAATATCTTCTTTTTTAAATTTTTTATTTCAGGTCTTGTGATAATCTAGACTATAAAATGAATGATACAGATTTATTAATGGAAATAACATATTTGACACGTATGTAGGCCTATAAATATTTATTACAATTAAGTTTATTTTGTTGCTTTGTTTTATATTTTAAGAATAATATAATTAGAAGTGTAGATATTAATTTGCATTTATGTTTGAAATCTTAATATTTTCTGAATTTATCAAATTCAGGAATGAATCACTTAAATAGGTAGCCTACCTATTAGGGTTTAGCATACTTCCAAAATACATTTTTGGTGTTTAAACACATTTTTTAACATAAGTTATCACAAGAAAGTTTTGACAAGAAAATGAGTCTAAAATCTAAAATTTAAAATTTTTTAGGTAGGTAGTCTTATAAAAAATTCCTTCTGATTGTGTACTTTAGCATATATTTTACTTTTTTTGAGGATAGGAAAAAATTGTAGAGGTGTAATAGCTTAATTTATGTCATTTCTATGTTATTAAATTTATTTGTATTACATTAATCAAATGTCTCTTTGTGAACTATTTGTTTTAATATAATTTATTGTATGTGGGGTTGTTCTTAATAAACAGAGATACTGGCCTGAAAATTTGTTACTTATTATCTATCTAATGAATTTTTGTTATCCTTCTCTTTTTCGGAATTTAATAACAGAATTAGGCATGCATTACAAATTCACAATACATTTCAAAATAGAAATAAATAATTTGAAAACCAGAAATGTTAGACTACTAAATAATAGATGTTTAGGTTAAAAATGAATGTATGAATTAGCAGAAGGAAAGATCGTTAAGACGGTACAATAACCACAAATAAAAGTATAAAGTTAACATTTATTTGTGCTTAAACCTTACAATTGTTTATTATACTGTTATATAACTTCTATATAGATGTGAAAAGTAATATTAGTGTTTTAGCTTTGCATAGTATAACTAGACTTTCAAATTTGAAAGGATTATAAAAATGTGCATTTTGTTACAGGTCTTTTAGAGAAACATGACAAACCTGTCTTAGATTTTAACATGTCAAAACCAAGAGGTCAAAGAGAAAAAGAATGTGTTCAACCAGTAGTTTCCAACCAAGGGATTAAGTATCCCAAAGCTAAAAATATAGATCATACAATTTGGACAATAGGTGCTTCAAAAAATACTCAAATCAATAAACTGTCTCCTTTAAATTCTTCTAAAGTGATTGGTAAATCAAAAGGTATTTTTATAAATCCAGAAAAATTTAAAATGTCAGAAGCGAACAAGTCTTTAACTCTCCGCAAGTTTGTTATTCCACAGAATAATACTGGAAATGTAGAAATACAAAAATCGTCTACACGAAAAGTTTTTATTAATCCAAACTTTAAACAATCAGTTGGAAAAAAACTATCCGAGAAACCACTTCACAGATCTAATATTTCTCATGCTCATGTTGAATTAAATAAACCTTCTCATTCTGTAAATATTTCTGGAACCTTTAAGCAATCTATTGAAATAATGTTGCCAGAAAAACATCTACAAAAATCTGAATCGTTAGATTCTTTCAAAGTTGATAAATTAAGTAATCAGACGTCTTCAAATAAAAGATATGTTACCAAACCACAATCATGTTATATAAACCCCCATTTTAAAGGAACAACATTTTCACAAAGAGGTAATGAGTGTAAAAAGGATATTCTTGGAGAAAATGAAAATTCCGAAGAATTTAAAAATTCTCAGATGACTCGTAGAATTGTTATGTTTGGTACAACAAGTATATGTAAACCAATCTCAAACAAAGTACAAATAAACGAAAGAGTTGATACATTACAAAATCATCATACTAACCATATTTATATTTCAAAACGATCTTTGAATCAAGAAATTAATTCTGAAACCGCTGTAAAAACACAAACATTGAAACAAAACAGTCAATTAAAAAGTGGAATTTGTTTATCAAAAATTATGAAAAATTCACCATCTGAACCAGAAAAGGAAAAAAGAAAATATGTAAATATGTCTTTTAAAAACGTTTCTCAAGGAGTAGAAAATAATACTACAAAAGAGTCGGTGCCAAAGCGTATAATCGCTTCCTGTACAAATACAAGTCAGTCTGGTCCATCAAAGATTTATGTTAATATGGAAAAATGGAAATCTGAAATTTTATCAAGATCGATGAAAACATTGAAGGATTTACAACCTGCTAGGAACATATACGTGAACCGATCGTTACTTACTGAAAAATTAAAGGAAACTCAGCTAAAATTCTCTACGACAGCTTCAAAAATTCCCCGAGTTTACCATCAGAAGCCACAAATTAATAGTAATGAAAATGCATTAAAAGAAAATATAAAGTTAATAGATGTGTCAAAACGAATAATACAAATTAAACCGAATATTATAAGACAAAGAAGGCGATCATCAAGCAGCACTTGTCTTGTATCTTTAAGTAAGACAAAGTTGGTTCGGAAAAGAAAGTCAGTAGTTCAAGTTGAGTCTTTAAAATCTGTTAAAAGAAATACATCTGGGGATTTAAATACTCTTAGGAAGTTAGAAATAGCAAGAACATTGAGGAACACTCGCCAAGTTAAAAGAGCAATTTCAAGATATCATCTTCAGACCATTCATTCTAATAAAATATCGAAGTTAAGGAAACAAAGTTTTGTTAGGAGCATAAATAATTTAGTAAAAATAAATCTGCATTACCAAAAGAACAGAACGAGACAACCTAATGAAAATATTCAATCAAAATTTAAATATACAGCTGTGCCAAGAAATAAAATTGAATTGTCTAAATATTATTTAAATAGAAAAGGTGATGCTCAAAGTGTAGTGAAAAATCGGCAAATCACTAAGAAAATTGTGTCACATAAACCAGTAGAAAATATATGTAAAGGTTCTAGGAAGTTAGTAAAAAGTGCTTCTTCAATTTTAATGTTATCACCAACAAAGTTAGTTCGTAAGAAACTGCCTGCTGTAAAATCTACGCCAACACCTTTGCGTAAACTATTGCCTTCAATACAGATGGCACGTCTTGTTAAATCAAAATATAAATTAAACCGAAGCATGTCTGTTGTGAAGAAGAATGTCTTTCGATATAATAAAATTGACAACATTCGAAGAACGATGCAGAATATTCAAATATCTAACCCTTATTCCAGCTATACTAAAAGAAAGATAAGTTCTCAAAGGTAAGAACCAAGATTTAGGTGTAAATTTAAGGAATTTATTGATTAATTTTTAAAAAGTGGCCAAAATTTAAATGAGAGGACTGTAGATTTGTTTCAGTTTATTTAGTAAAAACATATAGAAATACACACAAAAATAAGTATATTTTAATAAATATCTATATACATTATTCCTACAACACTATTTCATTGATTTAACCTATCCGAATGAGCAGTTCTGAGAAGCTGTGTTCAAACAAATGAAGAGAGTTTTAAATTTAATTCACTTATAAGGAGTTATAATTGGTTTAGTAAATATAACTTCATAGTTTTGAAGAACAATTATTCATACTAGGTTTTATCGACAATGTTGCTATCTTTAATGTTTGAAATTTTGTTTATAAGGTTTTGAATTGATCGATTTAGTTGCCATTGAAAATGGCGACATTTTTGTTGAAATGTGTGTTAGTTAATAAACATATTATTTGTGAAATTGAGTTTAATTTTAATTTTATATCATTACACAAAACAAACTCGATATTTATTTATCATTGTGTATATTTCATTAAGTTGGAAATATTACTATTGTTTTAAATGGAACAGTGTACACAGTATAGTTGTGATAGAAGTATGAATACTTTTAAAACAATAATGAGGGATATATTCAAATGTAATTTTATTCTGCTAAGTTTTTGTCAATTGACCTTGATATACATTACAGTATATATCTTAAGAGATGGATTATTTTGATTATTCACAAATTATTGGATTAAAATGAAACTACTTTATTTTAAATTTCTATCTAATTTTGGTAATAGTTGTGATTTTGATTTCAAACAAATCATTAAAATTGTATAGTTCATTAAAATGTTACATAGAATAGACTTTTTTCTGCTGTCATTTTTTATTTCTTAAAAAAAGAACGATTTAATGGTATCAATTTACAGACTGTTTATATTATTAGTTCCATACAAAAATTATTTGTTAAAAAGAAATATCGTTGATAACTTAATCTCAACAATTTGATTCTATGTGTTATACATTTTTATTAATTTTTGTGTATTACACAAGAGAAATATATACTAGGCCTACTAAGATAATTTTCTTTCAGCTACACTTTTTTTTATCTGTTTTAGAAACCAATTGCCTTCTCTTGTAAACATCGGAGGTGTATTTTACAGATCAACTCATAATAAGCTTACACGTAAAAGTGTTGACTCTAACAAAGGTAAGCCTTCATGAAGTTAATGATGACCATAACAAAAGTTTATACAACAATAAATAAGTTGTAAAACCTTTGTTTTTTTATCAGTATTGTTATTAAAGAGATATAATATATAGTAATAGTGTTTATGTATTTGTAAAATATAAACATTGTTTTTTCAATATCTCTTCTAGCAGTTGCTAATAGAGGTCCAGTTTTGCAAGTGCGAGGTCAAAGGTTTCGCTTGGATAAATCCGGCCGTACATTGAAGAGTTTGGATAGGAAACCATTAGGAGTAAATAAACTGAAAAGAGTAGATATTGGTGGTGTTACTTTTATTCGATCAAAACAAGGAACTTCATTGGTCCGTACAAACACACATACTGCACGCACTAGGCTCATGTAAGCATTATAAAAAGTATTTATGTAAAATCCACTTTTTTTTACTTAATTAAGTCTTTTACTTTAGATTATTAATGTTCAACCTTAAAATTTTTACAATTCTTTTTAGCCAAGCAAAACAACGGAGTATTGCACTGTTGACTAAAAAGTTACGAAAGAACAATCAACCCTGTCCTCTATACCATCGATTTGGTCGATGTACTGGGAAAGAAACTGGCACTTGCAATCGTATTCATAATACAAAGAATATAGCAATATGTAAAAAGTAAGTTCTATGTATTTTATATTATGTAATTTATAACATATCTTAATATTTTAAGGATTCCATAATATGTGGAATGTTGAATAAATACAGTCATTAAACAGATTGCAGAAGTCAATATCACTGTAAACATCAAAATGAAGAGTACATTGCATTTAATGTGGGATATTTATAAAATTCATCTTTTGTCAAATATTTTGAATGTTGAAAATATTTGAATTCATACATTTTTAACCAACTTTCAAAATGTTTCTCTGTTTAGAAAATTGTCAAGTGTGCTGAACTTTAAGTTGTCGAGGGGAAAATGTGTTGAGTAGGCATTATAATGCTTAATAGGTTTTATTGTTAACACTACTATATAATACATATAACTTTCTCAGTGAATCATAAACAACCATCTTATATTCTAAATTACATAGTATCTGGTACTATGTGGACTAACCATTTTTCTATTATTTGCAAGTGATTATTACAGTTTTGGAATTATTCCATTTTCTGCATTAAAATTTTCACATTTTCATAAAAACATGAATGAAGGTAAATAGTTGTTCAAGAAAATGGAATGTCCCATGTTATATAAGGAATTTAAACTGACTAACTGATGATAAAATATATAATTATATTCATAAATCTGTAGACTACAATGTTGATCAATAACAAGAAATTCATAAATAAATCTTTTATTTGTAGCAGAAGTTCTATTTAAAAAAAAAAAATAAATAAGATAACATCTTCCAAATAAGCCTCAGATTAGAAATATGTTTTCAAATTTGGATAGATCATCCTAAGAGTATCACAGGAATAAAACAGCAGAATGATACAACTCCATGTTACACTGTTTAGAAAATTGCTTGAAAGTACGTAAAGATTTTATTTCTTACCTTACTTTAAATTTTAGACAAATGCACAATCAAAATTTTGAAGAAAATTCCAATGTATAATTAGTAAAAATTAAATTAAAAAATGATGATAATTGGCTCTTTTCATCTTAAATAGTATGTTCTCTCCTGTTAATATCAAATATCTTTAGGTAAGATTGACAATTTAATATTTTTGTTTTCTAAAAATGATAGTTTGCATGTTTATCAACAAATTCCTGCCTACTTACAATAGTTTGTCTTACATTTTGATAAGTCATTGATACGGTTGAAGATGGCATCCTTAAAAAATAACTTTAATGTCACATGATCTAATATAATAAATCACATTTCAGGTATTTATACCCAAAGTTAGTTCCTTGTGAAAAGGAAAGGGAAATTTAGTGTAAACTATTATTGGACATAATGAATTTCAGTTTATTCCAATTTGTATAAGAAATGTGAGCAAGAACTGTTACAAAAATTTTTTTAAATGGGGAAAAAGACTAATAGTAGTTTGCAAATAGTGTATTATAATCATAAATAAATACACACACATATATGTATATAGCCATCTATTTTTGCAGTTTTAGTGGGGCAATTTTTATTATATACAATTTGAATTGTCTATTGTATTTTTAATTCATTAATTAGAGTTTACAGTTTTCTCCACAAGAAGTAATGCAGGAAAATATTAGTCTTATTTCGGGAGTTACATTGGGGCCTACTATCATGATTTTCATTTGATATAAAAGCTAATAAGTTTATAGTTGTTTAAAACAATGTTAAAATATGGAATAAAATAAAATTTTAAACTCCCAAATTTTGTTTTATGTGATTGTTATTTACCCTAATAACTGCACAGGGTCCATTGAACTAGTAAAATTATTTACATATAACTTTAACGTTTTCTAGTTTTCTGTTTGAGGTTTTATTAAAATCTGTAAACAAAATTTTTTCCAGGTGTAAAACAGCATTATCATGTGACTTGATCAAATATTATTATCTATTGATTACGATAGAAAGTAAATGGATGTGGAGAATGTAAGGAATATTTATCAAGTGTAATTAGTTTTTTATATTTTCTGTTAAACTGTCACAAATGAGAGTTTGACAGGATTTTACAATAATCTTAATTATTAGGCTTGGTCGATATTATTATTATAAAACTTAATGTTATTACAATTATTAATTTAAAATTCGGAAAACTATGTATTATTTGAACATGACTAAATATTTAGCATTGATAGGTGACAAATTTCTTTTGGTGTTTTTTGTGTCTGCTTGTGCGTTTATCAACTAAGTTTGATTAATAAAAGGTTCATGTAGGACTTTGTATAAGAAAGAAGTACGGTACTAAAAACTGATTAAATAGCCACTATTTAAAAAATTCAACCCTTTTTTTTAACCAACACTTGAATTAATAAATAGTAAAATCTAAGTTTTACGTAAAACTTTACTAAAATTCCAGTCTTTACAGGTATTACTGCATTTATTTTGTAAATTTTTAGGTTTTAGAAATTATTTTAACAACTTATTTTTAACGGTAACTCTTTTCTTATCGTCCCATATATAAACTTTTTTTCCTTCATTTTTTGTGTCCATATTTTAAACATTCACAAAATGACCTATCGTGGGATTTTGTAGAACTTACTGGTAGACAATTATTTTCGAAAAACCTTTTTTTGAAATTTGGTAATTCACTATTATTTTTAATTTAATAACTGATTTTTCAGGATAATGAATGGAAACCACCAATTCATAAAACCAACCCTACATAATAAATAAGAGAAAAATAGGTCTAAAATTACAACCTGTAGAATATTTAATAACACATACTATATATATATATATATATATATATATATATGGACAATTTATAATTTGGGGTGTCAGCGTTTTTCATGAGGGAGATCGCAATAGCTACAATCTTTATATTAGAAAAACAAACTACCCGAAGAATGATTATTGACTTTTTTTACAATTACAAAAGTGTTGAACCAGTTTTTATTAAGTGTAAATTTTTAATAAATAATCATTGAATTTATATGATAATAAACCACTAGTATTTATGTGCCTGGTGTCGTAACCAAAAGTCCCTTTATTCTTGAAATATAATAATGATCAGACCATCTTAATCTATTTGGTTAAAACAAAAACAACAATATTTATATTAAACTTTCTTTATAAGATGTTTGACATTTTAAACTGCACTTAGTAGAGTCAAATATATATTTTTCTAAAAATAGCTCTTTCCACAATTGTTGCATTACACCAATGTTTGTTTTTACCTTTAACAACAATTTTATATCTGAATATGTCATTTATTTCAAAAGGTTTTTATTTGTGTGTGTTTTTTTTTATGAGTAGATATTAATTTTGTTTGGCCTAGATTTGTACAGGGTCGTTGTGAGAATACAAAATGCTTATTATCCCATGCCATTGGACCAGAGAAAATGCCTACATGTTATCACTACCTTGCTGGAAATTGTGTGCGAGATAACTGCCCTTATCTTCATGTCAAAGTTAACAATAAAGCGCCATTGTGTACAGCGTTCTTGCAAGGATATTGTGCTGACGGAGAGAAAGTAAGTACACCTTGAATTAATTAGATAACAACTGTTAGTTTTTAAACATCTATTGATTTAAATCTATTTGCCATCCATTTAAGACAGGCCATCCATTCAACTTGATCTTCAGCTCGTCCTTTCCATATTTTTCTAGGTCCCCTCTGGATTAATGGAGATCGATTTGGTAGATCTACTATTCTTCATTGTCACCAGATGACCCAACCACTTCAAACATGGTATTTTTAATTTTGGTTACCAAATCTGGTCTATAGAATTTCCTGAGTTCTAGATTTGTTCTCGCTCACCACAGTCTATTTATTTCAACCGCTCTGAATTCTTTCTCATATAACTTAACTTTTAAAATTTATCACCAAATAGAAAAACGCACAATAAAACACTAAAGTTTTGAAATATTTCGTAAACACTATACACTTTCTCAATCAGTGAGAGTGTAAAAAGAAGACTCAATATATAAGAGAAAGACAATGCTGTTAACATTATATGTATAATGTCTAAAACAGGAATTTTTTTAAAATTAATAAAATTATATAAACTAATGTTTACATTACTAGCATCAATTTCGTCTCTTTTTTTTCAGTGCAAGAAAAGACATAAGAATGTGTGTCCAGAATTTGAAGAGAAAGGGACGTGCATCAAAGGTAAGTATTGTCCCTACCCACATCCTAAAAGCAAGGTAAAACCTAAACCTAAAGTGGCGAAAAGGAAAAAGGTTGTCATTGAAGTTTGTAAAGAGGTAAGTACTTTCAGGTATTTTGATGAGGAACCTTGTCATAATAGGTTAGAAGAACCTGTACAAGATACAGTGGAAAGAGATGTTCAAGAATCAACGCATAGTGATGAGTCTGAAGAAATGTCATTATGGCTCAGTAAGCGTCCGAAATTAGGAGTGTTGCCTGCGTTTATTCCTTTAAGCATGGATTAAAATTTATAAAATACTGTACTTTATAAAACTGTTGATCTCATTACATTGATCATTTGTAAGGTTGTGATATAGATAAAATATGGTGCCAATATCATTAATTATTTATACGTTTTTGGATTCACAGATAACAATCATTTAAAAAATATGTATTCAGTTGATGTTATTACATTTATTTGATCATGTATATTTTCTTATTTATTTATAAATGATAAGATGTTATAGCCTATTTATTATTATACATTTTATGTTTTTAAATTATTATTTTAGCAGCATTTTATAAACATATTTTTATATTAATGTGTCTTTGTATTACTTATAAATCATATATATAAATTAAATAGGTAAATTTAAAAAAAAAATGTATTTTGACAGTTCATGTGAATTGTGCAGGGTGGATAACCACTAAGCCGTCATAATGTATTTTTTGGTATTTTCTAACTTTAGTTATTAGTATTTGCACAATCGGCAATACATATATGTTTAGAGTTCATATGGATAGGAGACACAGGCTTACTTTAGAAATCTTGGTATTACCTAATAGTACAGTACACAAATAGAAAAACGCACAATAAAACACCAAAGTTCTGAAATATTTTGTAAACACTATACACTTTCTCAATCAGTGAGAGTATAAAAAGAAGATATAGGATATAAGAAGTATAGGAGAAAGACAACTCTGTTAAATAACTGCCAATTGAAAATGGAATGGTTTTCTTTATATTTTTGGATATTTAGCTTTTTTATATTACCAGAATAAAGTTTTGGCATGTGTTTTAAAATATTAGGTAAGTTCCATCCGTGATTGTGTTAGAAATCAAAATACTGTAACAAGTTTAACAAATACGAGTAAGCTTTTTAATCTTGATTAAATGAAAATATCGGTGAATAAAAATGTATATTTTATTCTTAAATGTTATGTTTATGGAAAAATATTTATCTAAATTTCTGTGTGCCGTCATTTCATAGTAATTTCTTATTTGTGAAACTTAAAATCCTGGGTTATTTACTATTTTATGTTAACATTTTATTTAACTACTTTTGTTTTTAATATTAAAATTAATTCCAAGTTTATAGTTGGTATTATTCAGTAGTATGTTACAGTATATTTGGTGTCTTCAATTAAAAATCCAAATAGGACTAAATTTCTATTTACCTAATATCGGTAATGGTATAGTGTTATGAATATTTCTCTTATAGGGAAAACAGTACCAAATGGTTACACCCATACATTTTTCGTTTCACATAATTATTTTGGTAGATGCATCTGGATCCAGTAACTTGTGTGCTACCTGAATATGAACTTTTACAAATTCTGAATTTTATTGTAAAATATGCTTAGGTCATGTAAAGCTAGGTTAGTTTTGTTATGGGGTGTATATTTGTATAAGGTAAAAAATATCACATTGAATTGTTTTGATTTTTTTTTAATAGGAATAATACATTATACTATCAAAGAAAGGGATGGTATGGTACATATTAATTATGATATTTTAAAGTTGTTTTCTGTAGACTACAATAATTGGAAATATGTGAATAGAAAAAAAAAAATTTTCAATACATTTGTATTTAAAAAATATTTTTTATTGAAAATATTTTTACAAAATGTGTTTGATTTTGTATGGAATATACTTTTCTTTAAAAGTTTGTATTTTCAGTTACAATTTTAATGAAACAATTTTACACTATAATACAACAGTGGTTAGTTAGCATTATTTCCCATCGTAGTGCATGGTTTAATCGTAGTGATGTACTCATTTGTTTAATTTCATATCACACACATTAATTACGGTATAGAATGTGTACAAACAATAAATAGAAACTAACTATGTTTTAAAAGATACTCGTCCTTGTATTTAGTAGGCAAAAACATTTTAACAAGACAGGAATGTAATTCAAGAATGCTGATGTAATAGAAATCTAAAATCTAGAAAGTTGGTACCAAATATTTGTTTAGAATGTCAATAGTCATGGGAATAATGATTTAAAACAATTATAGGGTTTAGGGGTATAGAATAGGGTTTAAACAAACAATTTTTAAATCTGTTAACTGGACCACTCAAAGAAGATATTAGTGAAAATAGCATAACAATTAGTTCAGCCGTTTAGGCTAAATAAACTAGATTTTTTTTTTAGAATTATCAGGTATTTAAAAAAAAATTATTGTTTCCCTTGAAATCTTGAATATCACCATCATTTCACGATGTAAATGTATCAAGAAATGAGCAATAGAACGAAAAGCACTAATTATTATATATATATATATATATATATATATATATATATATATTTGTGGTTTGTATTTTGTGGGGGGGGGAATTACTTTTGTAACATTTAAATTTGATCTTTACATCCACTTAAATTTATTTATAATTAAAATGTAAAAATTGTATGTATTCTTCTGCTAGTCCTAGCTTTATCTTGATATTTTTTTGTAGTTAAAGATCAATGTGCTTTTTTATTTTAGAAAATGATTTAAAACTATTCATCCCATAATTTAATATCAAACTCAAAAGTTTGAGTTATTTGGACTATCAGGTCTTGATATGATGCATCTAATCATTATTTTAATCAATTTTAAATTTTGATTCAATCAGTCAAACAAAACAAACTTACAATTAAAATGCTGAAAACCACCAAAAACTTATATTATTTAAATTTTCATACCTAGTACATAGTTAGCAATTATTAGTACAAAACAATTTATTTACCAACTTTATTTATTTTACTGTATTATATTATTAATTTTAAATCAAAATTATTAACTAAATATTCAAGATTTATAATACATTTATTGTGTGTATATACAACTATTTATTATACTAGATACTAATTATTAATTATTAAAATGTGATTAAATGTTATATATTAAAATCTTATTATTAAGATATTTTTTAAATAAATCTTATTTTTGCAACATGTGTGTAATGATCTTATTTCAGGGTAATTAGTACAAATATGTGTATATATTATATTTTCTGTAAAAATTATTGAAATAAAATAAATATTTTTACAAATTTGTTTGGATTTTATTTACATTTCATTTTGTAATAAGTTTTACTTGAAGGTAAATGTTGCTAATTTTTAGATAGTAAAGATTTTGTACTAATTTCTTTTCTTTTTTGAATACTTATTCATACAAATAAAAGATAAAGCATGTACGGAATAGTCAGAAGCTAGCGTTTAAGTGTACAAAATCAAAAAACTGGTTTCGATTCCTGACAAGGTCTAAATTTGTTTTTCTTGTTAGTATATAACGTTCCCTTATGAAACTATTTTCATATTATTTTGTTATACGTATTGTTTACCTAATTTTGAACCAAATTTAGGATTTTAATCCACAAAATTGTGTAGAAAGAATATTTTATTAGTTATTAATTAAAGATATTAACATAACAATGAGGATATTATGTTCTTGAAACAATGTATTACAAAAATAGATTTTTTTACAAATATCATTTTTGCATTATTTACAAAAAACAGCCACAATTATCTTTCGATAATCAAACATTGATCATTGATTCTGAAAATATTGAAGAGATAAGATGATGAAGATTTAGATTTTTCTTAATAAAACTATAACTAAACTTTGGCTTTCTAATTATATGTAATAGGAATGATGTTTTAGTCCTGTAAGATTAAATGCAGTGTCTACAGGTCAGGCAACTATATCCTTATAGGAAGTTCGGCAATCTAATCTTTGTAGAAAAGTAGGAGTTATACCACCAGTTTTGTGCTCAAGTGCTCCAACCTCTACTGTCTTTATAAGTATATTACAAATATACCACAATCTGGCTGTTTTATTGTTAAATACCTATTTCAAACAATTAGCAAAACCAAAAATTCCTCGCTATATCCCAAATAATGTTTTACAAGTGAAAATATTTTTTTAAACAATTAAATCTTCTTTAAATAAAATGTTTGGTTTATATTTTTTAAGGCCGATAAGTTTTAGTATTGAAAGTACAAGTTATAAAGGACCATTTTTTGTTGTTATTACTGATAACCAAGAACCTGGATTATATAGGAGATAGTGACCAATACATTTTGGGGGGAAGTCTTTAAAGAGTATGTTTTATCAAAATTAAAGAAAACTCAGTACAATATTGATAGAATCAGAAGTTTTAGGCAGCTACCTCTTAATTATGCATATGTGGCTAAGTAAAACAACAGATTTAATTATTTAAATTATTATTGGTTCCTAAATCAAACAAACTTTGATAGATATTTTTGTATTGTTGTTTTTTCACCTTGCAATGCAAACGACAAGTGTAAAAAAAATGTGCATTTTGGAGTGATTGTTGAATATAATAAATATAGCCTCCAGTATTTTATAGAATTCTATAAAATATAGAACTATTTACTTACCATTCTGTTAATACAAGACAACTTTGAAAGAGTTAAAGCTATCTAAATCTAAGTTAAAAGTGATTAAAACTAGACTGAGAGCATCTATGAAAAACAATACTCTAGAAGAATTTGTTTTCATTCACACTGAACGGAATGTTTTGAATTCAATTGAAAATGATTTCATCATCAGCAAACTTTGTGAGCTAAGTACTAAAATGAGACAGCTGCTAATTTTGTAATTAAACAATGAAGGACAAAATGTTTTCTTTAAAAAAAGTATTGTTACTGTATTTTAAGCTAATATGTATATATTTCCGCTCAGTATTAGATACATTTTGTATGTACTGTAGTATTTATTTGCATAACTGACCACTAGTACAAAGTTTTTATTTATTGACCCTACTTTTTAATAAATCATTTTAATGTAAAAATAAAAATCTTTCAAGTTATAAGATTATTGCTGACTGGTTGTATTATGAAATTATTCACCAAAGTATTTCGTCTATTTTGTATTCAAATACACCAGTTTTGACTTGGACATAGTAAGTTTAATTTTAAAATTAATTGTATTAGCTTCATTTGTTTAATTACTTTTTTTTTTTATACAAAAAATGTATTCAATATTTTTATATAAAAGCTTTATTTCCCATTATCCTATAGTAATAGCAAAACGGGAGTGCAGCAGATGGAGGCCAGGTAGCCACGCAGACCGCACACACACAAGTGCAGGGGATTAAGATCAGCTGCATTTCCACTCCGTTAAGTCCCCTGCTATAAATACTTGACCAATCAAAATATAATTTTGTTTATTTGTAATTTTCTTTTGACTAGTTTAGTATTTTTTAACTCTATAGATTATAACAAGAAAAATGACACCAAACAACATATATTTACTATAAATTGTACGTTGTTTGGTATCATTTTTCACAATCCACGTATTCCAATAATATATCAATCCACAAGCTTTTCAGGTTTATAAAAACTCAAACTTGTAGTGTAATCGCATTATAAGTTATTATTTAAATATACTCAAATATTATTAAGTCATAAAATAAATGTTTCAGACAGAGGAGGTTATAAAGACGTGTTACACTATTTTGAAAGACAAAATAAACAGTATAAATTAAAATTAGTCAACAAAAATTAAGGTAAAGTATATCAACAATCTCCGATATTAGCCAATACTTTGTTAACTATCATTGTATTGTGATCTAAGGTCTACTAGAGTAAATATTCATACTATGTTTGGTATCATTTTTCATTAAATGTTATGTGGAATCTGTATACACGATTAATTTTTAAATAAAATTAAGTATAACAAAAATTAATGTTCGATAGGTCTATCTCTAGGTGACTCATAAGGTTGGAAGGAAGGACAGTCAAATTACTTGCGCGCGTCTTGACCGGCCTCCATCAGTGCTCCCGCTTTGTTGTTACAGTACTATAGTGAGTTTGCCATAACATCCAGGTGTGTAGCACCCTCTGAAATGGTCCAGCATGGGCCTGTCAGTTCAAATAGTTGTTATTATACACACTCTTAATATTCTTTAAATAGAAAAAAATGGTTTAGTCAAAACTAAACTATTGGGGTTCATGTGAAAATTAAAAAAGCCTTTACTTTCAGTGAACCATCTAAATCCACTCAATACTCTAGAAAACAAAGCCTGTAATAAATATTACAATTGTTTCATATGTCCCACAGAAAGAAATCAATTGGTGTGAGATCTGGGGATCGTGGAGGCTATGGGATCGTACCACCACGTCCAATCCAACGATCTCTGAACACTTCATCAAGTTTGTTCATATGGTTGCAAGACACCCTGTATTATTATAAGCATCCTAATCATAATTATTGATTTAAATAAAGGTTTTAAATTAAGGATTCAAGATTTTTTCGTCTTTTGACCCATTATAAACAATTTTAAAAGTAATGTTATATTATATTTTATAAAAGTTATTTCTTTTCCAATTTGGCATACTGATTTAGGTCATTAATGTTCACATATTGATTTTTTTTTTTAAATGAGCTCCATGAGCAATGTTTTGATTTAAAAAAAAAAGAAGATAACTATCGAAATGGTACACAATTGGAGAGATGGCGACCAATAAGTATTGTTTGGGTTCTTAGAAGTTAAATTTAATCAAAATCGTAATTTTGTCTTTTCGGGTCTGTATCTCCAAATTGTAACAATTAAAAAAACAATTGATATATGGTCAAAATATACCCATATACCAAATTTAATTAAAATCGGTCAACTCGTTTGGACAGACATCACTCCAAAAACCATATTTTCCTGCTCAAAATAGATCTATTTGCGAAAAACTCAACATTGATCGATTTTTTTAATTTATACTAATATACCTAAATGTTAGAAAATTAAATAAGAAATTTTGTATATGAACTATATTTTAATGTTACGCCAGCTGGCTAGTCAAGTGTTTATAATAGGCATAAAGACTATCTCTTCATTACTAGCCTCCAAATCTAGTTAGGTCATAGTGGTGAACAATATTATACACCTTCAAAAGTCCCTTACCACAAGTGTGGTAACGGACTATTGAAAGTGTATATCTTCATTTAGTCATGCTCATGAAGTTTAGTATATTGGTAACACACTAAGAGTGATTTTCCATATGCTAAGGTGATTTTCACCAATTACAACTTTTTGATCTCTACAAATTTTGTCTTACTACTAGTGAACCGATATTGTGCAATTTACATGCAGACGTACATACGATTGGGAAAAATCAAAAGACTGTTGTAGGTATATCTAAAAAGGTAGACATTTTTTTGTATTTTCCCTCCGAAGTCAATGGGGGAGCGTAAAATCTAGTTTTAATATTGATATATTAACATTTACAGACACTCATTTCTTGGTTACGTGTTTATTCTTACAATGATGTGAATTAAAAATATACCAACTTTTGCTTCCAAAATATAAATAATGTGTACCACAACTCCTAGACACCGAGAAAATTAGGTACCACTAGTTTCAATAAGCATTACACTAAGTTGTGCTTTTAAAAAAAGATTTACAATAGAAATTCACCAATACTTTTCATTGTATAATATGGGAATGTAGGCAGTTCTAGTTGAGCTATTATAGTATAGTCTACTCCATTTATCCGGGCAACCAGTTGTAGTAGTTTGTATTATTTTTAATTTAACCAACAGCCTGAACCGAATGGTAGGCAGACGATGAAAATCAGTGTAAATTTAATTAGGAAATGAATAAGATAGTGTTGTGAATGATCTTAATAACGTTAATTGTAAAAGTATGTATTTATAGTAAATTATTAACCAAGAATGTCAATTAGATTACTTTGTTCACGGTTTTCAAGGAAAGAATATATTGCTTCTGCCAAGAGCTATGTGAGGTTAGTCAAATCAACATAGGTTAGGTTCACCAATAAAAGGTTTTTGTGTCTAAAATAATAATTTCGGCCTCGTCTTAAGGATTTTTAAATGGAAGTTTCTAGATCTACAAGAGTGGCATACACTTAGCCCCTTATGCAGATCAAAATACTTCATTATTTTATACTATTACTTTTCCCAACAAAATGAATGAAGTTTACATTTGATTAAATACTAAATTGGTAAACATCATATTGATATAATCATTGGAAATAAGAGTATGTGAAAATGATTAGAATATGTTTGTTATCAAAATCTGTTAATAATTATGTATTTAATGCATATGTGACAGATTAGATTTTTGTTGATTGTTTTTGAAGATGTAAAATTTGTAAATTCACAATTTATATACAAAACAAGATAGATACAATCACTAAACAAACATTTGTTTAGCTCTTTGTTACTATACTCATAAGAAGATTTAAGATATCTTTATGAAAAAAAGTTACAAACATCAATGTATAAATGCAAGCTTTTCTATCAAATTAGCTATGATCAAAATAAGAACATGATGTATTTTTCTCATACACATATGATTCGGACTTGTTTTACATTGATAATCAGCTACTTTTATATTTTTAGGGTAAATTTTAACATTGTCATAGAAAACATTATCTTTTACCACATGTTCCACATAACTTACGTCTTATTTTATGTAGTCTTGGGTTTAAATCCCTCTCTTACATTTTCTTCTCAGTTCTCTCTTGATTTTTTCCAACTATTAGAATATTTGTGGCCTAGGGTCTTTATTTTGTGTTCTTTTCTTTCATCTCGGTTTAAAAGGCGATGACAACCAAGAGGTTTCTCTTTAGGCAATGAGAAAAAACAAAAAACAGCCTAATTGAAAGGTAATGAGTAAAAGAGTAATTAAAATATATTAAACTGTTAAAACTGTTCTTTGAACTGATAATAAGTTAATAATTGATTTCTAAGTATATATAATCAAATTGATATATTTATTATATATAATATAAGCAAATATATAGTGTTAGTTATTTAATGATGCTGTTAATGGGTTAGGCTAGCAAATTAATGTATACAGAACTTTTTATTATGAAAACTATATAAAACTATTTTATGTAACTTACATAGTTCTTCACCATATTCAAGAAAATTTTATCCCACTTTCTCTCTTTAAATCACAATTTCAGAATTTCAGTTAGTTTACAGATATCCTTTCTTTTCACCCAACTAATAGTCTTTGTTCGTGTATTCTTCTCTCTATATAAGAGGTTGTTTAATTTTAAACATATGGAGTTACATTTCATATTTTTTAATTTTTTAATTCCTTATTAACATAGGCTAACCCTGTTAACATCATATCAAAAAGTGGGTTATATCAAATTTACTTTTTCCTACTAGATGAATTAGAAATTGTAGTTTATTATTTTTTCTCTTGTAAATTCAAAGAAGCTATTGATTGTGCAAGTAAGTTTTTAATCTTATTTTACCGATCTTTAGTAGGCTACCAACATCATGGTTAATATTGAACACAGGCCTAATATGAATTTATAGCCTACATTATTCTTGCTTAACACATTCACTGCGGGCAACGGCCTGGGCCTTAGTTCATGCAGTCACCGCCATGCGTACCACACCTCAGGCCGTTATATTCCCATTTAAATTTATTAATTTAGTATGCTGTAGCACTTTGGTGTAAACAATTGATTTTGTAATAGCATGTTACTGAAGTCTCGGCCTTTGTTTTGGTGCCAGTTGTTCCTAGATTATCTGGTGTTTATGTTATATATTGTTTGCTTATTTGTCTAGGATTGAAATTAGTTTATTTGTTGTGTTTAAATAATTAGTTTAATTGTTTTTTACCTTGTTTTATAAACTTCATATTGAAATTGTGGCCCAGCCAAGGAGCTCACCAAACCAAAACTATAATAAGTATAAATTAGGATGTAAAGGAATTCTAAATAATTAAATATGAATTGGCACTTGCGATTCTGTTGAGCAGTGCAAGATTACGTAGAAGGGGGGGAGAGACGAGGAGTGGAGGGCTTGAACCAGCAAGCCGAGCGAGAGTCTGTTCCGAGAGCCGCGAGAAGGAAGACCGCTACGGGACGAGGTTAGTCCATTTTCGGCCACGTGCTAGCTAAATTAAACGGTATGTCTTTCAGCCACTATTAAGGCTTTATCTTGCCGTTATGTCTTTATTATAAATTATAAATATTTCTGTAATCTAATTCGGCGCTCAAATAAAAGGTAACAATCACTTGCGTTGCGTGCGTTCATTAGCGTCCTAACCCGACTCCTTGGCCCGTCCTGGCAAGATTCGGCTAAGGCGTACGCGGTCTCCAGCCAGCCGGAGCTTCCAGCAGGTCAAAAGAAGTGGAGACGGTCACAAAATGGCTTCTACTTCAAGAAGTATACAAACATGACTTCAGTAGTGAGGGTTAAATTGTTTTGCATGGGAGTACTGATGATGATACGTTTAAATTGGAGTCTGACAGCGATGACAACCCTGATTACGTTATTATTGTACGGTATATATTGTAAATAAATTTACAAGTATGTAAGTGAATACAAATAAAAAAAGACAGACAGTGTGGCGCCGGCTCAAGTATGTCAGTGAGGTCCAGGCCACAGTCCGGGTTGTGTTGATTTCAAGATGGTAGAACAACCTTTTCCTTCTATTTGATCCATTTTTTGAACTTTGACCTGCTTCACAAGGCTAAAAATAAGTTTTAACTAAAAAAAAAGAAAAGGTTTAGCACATTACTCATACCATTGACCTAAATTCTCGCAGTAAACGTGTTAATGAAATAGCCCTTAACAGTAGAATTTCATTTGGATAACAATTGATGTCATATTGTTCCAGAATAAAATTAGGAGTTATATACTTTTGATTTTCATAACCAACAATTGAATGAGTTTAAGAAATTATCTAACTAGGTTTACCTTGACCAAAATAAACTCCTTCCATTAGTCAGAAAACAAATCTTGGCAGGTCCATCTTTTTATAAAAAGGTTGTTGCGAACCAGAAAGAATAAAAAAATTTGGGTGTATTTTGAAAACTTGGGAAGGACATTTAAAAAAAAAAATTGTAGTATAACAACACAAGTATTTAGTAATTCTATATATATATATATATATATATATATATATATATATATATATATATATAAATAAAAGCCAAATACCACTGACTGACTGAACTCACTCATCACGATTTCTCAAAAACTACTGAACGGATTGCAATGAAACTTGGAATATAGCTTCCTCCATAGGTAATAGGTGCTCGCTAAGAAATCTTTCGAAAAACTTTTGTGCTTAAGCATATTAAAAAAAAAACTAAATTAAATTTTTCTCTAAATTACAAAGGTGAAACAAGCTGAGGATTCTTACATTCCTTTTTTTCAAATGTTTGATGCTTATGGTATACAAAATACGCAAAAGGTTAATGTTTTTAGCTAAAAATCGGCTCTAAATACAAGATTTAAAAAAATCACTAAAAACCAAAATGGCGGCTGGCATTTCTCTTTGACTGATGGAGTTGCTTCTTTCAACTGATTAGAAACCAACCATGTACTTCCAACATTTATAATGTATTACTCTAAACATTGCCAATGTAATTAAGTGAAAGTCAAACTTAGTAAAAACTTTAAATTAAAACGATATATTTAAAGCTTTTTCATGTTAGATAGTTAGTTCATAGGAATAAAATTTTCAGTGCTTTCCTAAATAGGCCTAGTGTAATCTTTTTTTTTTTTTTTTCCATGACCACAGTAGGGTATTCAACGAACACTTAAAAAGAATACAATTACATTAAAAAGACTGAAAATACCAACCATAAAAATCTAATGGTGTCTGTGTGTGTTACTCAATCACGTAAAAACTACTGGACCCATTGAGCTGAAATTGTACATGGACATTCTTAGGGTCCCTGGTTAACACATAGGCCTATTTTTATTTAGAAATTCCATCAGGGCACCGCCCCACTGGCCTTGAAAACTCCCTTAACACTCAATTATCTATAAGTTAACCCTGTACGAAGGACGAGTACTCTGCTAATTTATGTATAAAATAGGTTTTAGTTAAATAATGTGAATTAACGTATAGAAAGATTTAAGAGTAATCCATCTAACTGATGGTTTGTAATAAACCTTATTAATACAATGTGTGCATTTAATATTAAGAAAAATGTGGATGGATTATTTAATTTTTGACTAAAAAGCATTTGAAATCTCTCTATGTACAACAAATACAATTATAATTTTTTTTTTAAAGGTACACCCATGAAGGAAATAAAAATACATATGTAAGTAAACAGCGTCGTGTTAGTCAATTACGTCAAGAATATGTTTTGTCACGGTATATGGAATATGTTCGAGGTTATGAAGCAGTACTTGAGAAGAGATTTCCTGCTGCTATTCGAGTCTACAGGGTTTTTATGGTGGGAATCAAAGTAAGCATATTGTAATCTATATTGTGTTAGGAATTAGGATAGTTTTAGTTAGGAATATATTCTAAGTTCTTTTTAAGAAGACAGACTACAATTATTGTATCAGACCTGGAAAAATGATGAAATTGCTTACCTTGCAAGTAGATGTCATAGATGCTACAATGATATAAACTTTTGAGTGGGAGGAAATAGGCCAAGATTGATCAAGGGAAGGTACTGCAGGAATTCTTGAAGATAGACAGACAGTGTGTGTGTATTTTTTGTCTATTTAACCTTCAGTTATAATCTAAGAAAAACAATAGAATAAAGAGATCTTTAATCAAAGTAACAGTGTTATATTGTTTCAAAATATAATTGGCCCGTAAGTAGGCTAGATCTATATTTATTATAAATCATACCATCAAGTTATTTGGGTAAGTATATGCAAGGGATACTGAACAAAATAATACTATATTTATTTTAGTTAATAAAGTAGATTATTTTTTATGAATAAGGAATATAACAATTTAATTTTCCGTTATATTTTTTAGAGATGAAGTCAAAGAATTTAGATGAACATCTCATTAATGTTTATAATGTAATATGTTTTAAAATAGTTTACCAAGTTCGAATCTCTTTCTAAAAGTTAAATATAAATTTACATATTGTTACTTTAGCAGCAATAAACAAACTTCATCAATATTTCCTTCAAATTTGAATTTTTCCAAGTAATGAACAGTACCTAAATAAATTTTGTTTTTAAAATTATTTTTTTATTGGTTTTCTTAAATTTTGAATCTTGTTGATTCTTTGCCTAGTTGTTACACTGCCTCTCCGATATTTCGGTCATTTTCTATATACTTTACGTTTTTATACACTTCATAGTTCTCCTTTATTGCTGAACTAGCATTTAAATAATGTAACAAAACTTGTTTGGATGTTAAATAATATTGTAATTTTTTTATTACAGGATTTTTACAGAGACTTAAAAATATTTTTTTCTGTCGTACATAAATTAAACCTAACTGGTAAAGGTTTAGACAGTCTAACAAGAAAGGAGTTAGAAATATATCATCAAATGCCGAAAGATATGATAAAAGTGGCTCCAGTTTTACTTCTCTCTGCTTTGCCTTTTGCAAACTACGTGATATTTCCACTCGCGTAAGTTAATTTTCTTCTTTTTTACCTATTTTTAATATGCAGCCTAACTTTAAGTAGATTTTTATAATCTTGTTGTGTAAATAAATTTTGTTATTAATAATTTTATTACTGTTATTTTATTTTAGAGTCCATTATTTCATTAAATATTTTTCCTCCATTACTTTTAATGACAAATTGCTAATGTCTTCAGTGTTAAAATGTAACTAAACATTAGAAACCTGCTTTTAATTAATCTTCAATATTAAACATAAATTTTAATGTAATTTTAAAACTGTTCTAAACACAGTAAAGCTTTAATGCTATGTTTAGGTGTAACAAATAATATATTTAAATATATTCCTTTTAAATTTTGTTATTTTATTAACACAAATTCTCATTTTATTTAGTTTTGGATGTTTAGTTATATGCTGCCTCGACATCTTCTAACATCCCATTTCTGGTCCTTACAACAACGAGCTGAATTTGCACTATTAGAGCAGAAGAAACGTCTACGGCATTTCAAACCAGTATTCCGGAGTTTGCAGTGGCCTCTTGAAAAACTAGAAATCCATCCTTCATATATCTTCTGGGCACAAGTGATACGTCTTCTTGGGAGTGGTTTGCATCCTTCGCCTATTGAAGTAATCAACTGTAAATATTTCTTCATTCACGAACCTTACGGTCTTCGCTATATGTATTCTAGTCACTTGGTAAGTTTGTATTGTAGTACTAATATCAAACTATGTTGCCAATCATTTGAAACACTCGTTAGTTTTAGCATATAATTTACATATTGTTGTGATTTTTTTTAATATCTAAAAAGTCTGCTTAACGACTTTAGTTAAATCGTAGGTAGTCCTTAAAGTATAAAAGAAAACTTTATTAGTAAAACAGAAAAAGAAAAGGAAAAAAGCACCATAAAAATCAGCATGAAAAATAAAAAATAAAAAGTTATAAGTTGAATAATCTATGAAAATGAGATTACCAAATTTGATGGCTAAAAAAATTATAGAATGGTTGATCAATTAATGGTAGGAAATTAATTATAGCCTACTGTACTAGAAATACTAATAACATTTAACCTTAGTTTGAGAACATGAGTAGCATCCAAATTATAGAAACAAATACATTATATCTGATTTTAAAGTTATTTGATAATTATGGGTTGTTTATATTATTAATATGATTTAATCGGACATTTTTCCATCATTTGTGTGTAGGAAATTAATACACAACCTTCAAATAATAATACTAAAAAGACAAATTAATCAGAAATATGTAATTCAAAGGAGAATATTGTATTTTACTGTTATATTGAGACTGTTTGACTTATGACTCATATTATTATAATTAATAATATATTAATAATTATTATAATTATATTATTATAATTCTTACCCCTTGAGTATAATTTGAATTTTTGTTTTGTTTAATAGATCATATTAAAATTTTTATTGTATTTATTATTTTGATAATATTTTAAATATATTTTTGTAGAAGGAGTTGTTAAGATTACACAACATGCACACAGGATGGCGTAGAGTGAAAAGACTTTCAGAGAGAGCAAAATTGATTCATTTAATGGACCTTGCTATCTTGAGGGAAGGAGGAGTGACAGAACTTACGCATGAAGAGATAAGATGGGTGAGCCTTGATGTTGGTTTATATTACCTATGTAGATTAACTATTTAACTTTTATTTACCTTGTTCATATCTAGTTGGGTTTAGTAATTTTGGCTATATATGTTATGTTTTGGTGACAAATTTGGTATCGTTTACACTCGTGTGAGCTAGGACAATACAGATTCTTAGAATTATCCGTTTTACTATATATAGGTAATTGTGAACAATATCTTTAATTGTATATAAAAAGACTCATTTGTATAATTGTATAAGAGTCATTGTTTATAAAAAGTCATTTGTATAAATGTATAAGAATCATTGTATATAAAAAGACTCCAAAAGTATCAAGATGATTTACAAGAAAAACTAGTTGCAACATGGAAAAGTAACTAGTTTGTTTAGTAACAAGTGACCAATTTGGTTTTGTTGATGTAGTCAGTCAGTGAATGAATGAGTTTTGAATGGAAGTTATCTAGTTTGATAATATGTAATCTTCATAAGTACTCTCTAACCTTAGAAGTATATTCTAATCTTTTAATTGTAAATATTACAGGGAAAGTAAGGTTATACTAAATCAATATTAGATAGAATAAAAACTCGAATAGAAGATTTTACAAAAAATATGTTTATTTAATCAATATTGTTTTTTATACCAGGCATGTCTTTTCCGTGGATTAAATCCTGCTAATATGAAGAATGAAGATATGATGACGTGGTTAAACGATTGGATTACAATTTCCGAGTGCCTAAGTAAAGAAAGTTGGTCCTTACTTCTTCATTGTCCTGTGCTTCTCGCTTATAATCATCCTTCTAACTGGGTGTTACTTCACTGAGAATTACTTCAGCTAGTCTGTGATTTATTATTTATTACCAAAGTTATGTAAATATAGATTTTTAATGAAAACACTCTTCTGTAAAGTTATATATTTAATATTTAAATAAAAAATACATAATTTGTTTAAGAAGGAATATTATTTGAGAATTAGTTAGCCGAGCAAACGATGGTTAAATTTAATCGTTTGCCTGCATTTGTGTTTATTATTTTAATTTAGTTTGTTTCAGAAGTAGTATAGTTTCAGAGTTTTAATACAATCTTTAAAAAAAGAAGACATTTTGTTAACAATAGCGAATGGTTATTTATAGACCTACTGAAAAATTCAGGTATTTATTAAATAAATTGTACGAGAACACTTTCAACATGGTAAGAGAAGGAACAGAATTGTTATAAGACTTTAAATATAAAAAATAATGAATTTAATTAATAATTATTGTGCTTTGTACATCCCAAAACCTGTTTGAGGAAATGCTTCATAATTCTGTTTTTAAATAATTTCATCTCAACATAAATATGTTCTCCAGTCACTCTTGTTATTCTTTATTTTTAAATGTAGTTTCCTTTCGTTTAACTTGCTACTGACATGTTATTCTTTAAAAAATTGACCAACACAATCAAACTGGTAACACAGTTCTAACAGACTTTGCATTCTTCAAATATAAATGTGGCCTTCATCTATTTCATTTGTCAGTTACTCAGTCCAAGGTAGCATTTAAAAATATAAATAAATTTGGAAGTACAGTAGAACCTCGTTAAGTCGGACCATTCCAGGACTGCGGCCGATCCGACATAATGAAAATCCGTGTTAGCCGGAGAAAGAGTAGAAAACACACAAAAATGAAAATATACATACTGTACTTACAATAATTTCCTTTATTATGGAGAAAAACATTAAAAAATATTTACTCATCACAATAAAACAACAAACACATCTGTGGACTGTACAGGTAGTATGTCAACTTTTTGGAGAATAAGCTTTTAAGTTTCTGTTGCGTCAGCTTCGAGTAACGTTTATGCCCCGCACGGTCGCACATCTGTTTCAACATGACGAGCTTGGTCGGTGTAGTCTTGTTCTGATGCTCAAAATACACCATCAATACATCCAAGTGAGATGCTGCTTCTGCATGACTGATGACTTCTGGTTCTTCAGCGTTTTCCTCGTCTGTATCACCTGGGTGACAATGACTCACCACGCAGGTATGCAGCGCTACAGTTAGGCATCAGATGTACAGTCACGGCAAACAAATTCGGTTGTGTGTACTCGGCGGAAACACGATCACTGTGCAATACGCTACGATTATGAGCTCGTATAAAGCAATAGCGCTATCGAAAAGCATATTTTATATTAATTTATATTTATGTTTATTTATTGCAAACCGGTCCGGGTTACCCGGAGATCCGACTTAACGAGGTTGCACTGTACTTAACATTTACCAAAATAATATGATTATAAAAGATTAAAATTAACCTTCCCAGTAGGAAAAAAAATTCTTACCCCTCTTAAAATTCCTTGTTTATTTATCGTTTTAAAATAAATTTTTTATATAGGTACTTGTAACATACATAGAATGAAAAGTTTTAAAAGCTTATTAGGGCATGTAAAATTATAGCTCCTGTGTACTAAGTTAAAATTGAATTTTAAACTTTTTATAACTAGTTTCACTTTATTCGACGGAATGAGCAGTTCCCCCAGAACAACATTTAACCAGTCACAATCAAATGGGTTAAATGCATATTGAGAGTTTTTTTACAAATATATCAAAAACTTCCCTTATCGCTGCCAGTTTATCTAGAGACTTGCGCTGATCTCTACTGTCTATATTATCAATACCCGAACAGTCCTTCAGAAACCTGAAGCGTTGCTCACTCATGGTGACGTATACAGCATCTACACCAGTTCCCTTTTTCATATCAAACATTTCAATGACATTTCTCCTTCTAGATTTCATTATTCCAGCCAAGAAAAAATACCTAATAAAGCTCTTATTACACAGGTATCAGTCAATTTAGCGTCTTGTTCTCTTACATATTTGGTTTTAATTTTGCTTATGTAAACTTTAGTATATGAAAGAATTTTATTTATAATTTCATCACCAAAAGTACACTCGAAAGACTGAATGTGTGTTTATGCATTTTTTGCATGAAATTTAGATCCAGGTATATGAAATGTATGTATAATATTATAAGATGCTGTCTGAGAAGTACGAGCCATGTTAGGTTCTAAGTAGGTTACCATCTTGTTTCCTTGTCCTTACCAATGAAAAACTCACGTTAGGAAGCACTATTACTAGTTCTTCTTCTTGTTTCATAACGTCGCCATTAGTAGTATTATTTATTGGACTGTTTTATTGGATATGTTACCTCCTCATATCTTCAAAAAAGTTATCTTCTTTTGGAAGATTTTCTTCAACAAAGTCTTCTTCTTGTTCGTGGGGATCTTCGAGTCCCAAAATACTTTCACTGTCACTTTCTGTTTTATTCAACCACATACACGACTGATCACGCTCACAGTCAGACATTTTATTTACAAGTTAGAAGTATAACACACAAAACAATAGCTAAATTAAAAACTAGTGGGTAACGACAACAATAAAATGATTATTATTGTTTATGTTCGCCATACCGACTATTGTTTATTAAGTAAACTTTTTTGAACTTACCGTCCAATAGTCCTATTTAAAACTTCCAACGACGGCCGTTTCGGCTATTCAGCCATTTTCAAGTTAAGGACTACTGTCCTTCGTCATTAATAAAATTAAAAGCACATATTACACATAAAAACACTTATGCACACGAGTTCACAAATATTATAAATGCACACAGTATACAGTATAGCCGTGGACAGTGAACAGACCACACGCACTAAAAATGTGCGAGCGTGTATTCGTTAATATTTGTGACCTCGTGTGCATAAGTGTTTTTATGTGCTTTTAATTTTATTAATGACGAAGGACAGTAGTCCTTAACTTGAAAATGGCTGAATAGCCGAAACGGCCGTCGGAAGTTTTAAATAGGATTATTGGACGGTAAGTTCAAAAAAGTTTACTTAAAATGATTAGTCGCATGGGGTAATAAAATACCCCAAGTTCTGCAGACGTATTTTCAAACCGGCACACACAAACAAACAGCAGGTCAAGAGAACTGAAACTGCACTGACGGCTCTAAGACAAAGGGAAAGAAGATACTGAGGCACTCAAGGTCAAGAGTGGTGCCGACTGTTCATGTCAGCAAAAACAAAATACATGGGGTAAAAAATTACCCAATGCGACCACTGGAGTGTTAACAGCGCTAGAGGCTTAATATGAAAATAATCAGCTGTTGTATCAGCAAATGCTAAACATAGAAAGATGTTGTACTAGAGTGGGTGAGTTAGTTGAAAATTATGATAATAGGAGAAAGAAAACCAACTACAGTAGAGTCTCGCAAACTCGGCATTTGATAACCTGGCAGTCCGGATTACTCGGCGACCCCGACGGGAAAAAATACATTGCTAAAAACAGCGATGTTCGTAAAAGTTTGGCAGATCTCAAAGCGGACATTAACTTCGATCGCTCGAATCGTTGATGGTACTTTTCCCACGTTAAACTCTTCACAAAGCTTTTTTACAGATTCCCCTCTGTCAAGTCTTTTTAACACATTTAACCGTGTCTCAATTGAAAAAAAACACGCGCTTCCGTTTTCGTAACTGGCTCATTTTTATTTACTGTATATACTGTGCATAGATCATAACCAGTCAAAGAAAACTGAAAAGAAATGTTATACTTTCCATAATGTATACTAAATTGATTCGTGGAAAAAAAGCGGCCCATCAAATGTTTTTGCAGGTGTATGTCTGTTAAACCGATGGGTGACAATGCCGCGGTGTTTTTACGCCGCCGACAATTGGATACCGCTATCTTCAAAGTTGTTTGACTCGCCGCTTTGGTGCTGCGGTGTTTTTACACTGCTGACAATGGGATACCGCTATTGACATAGTCGTTTGATATCGCCGCCGCGTGTTTCAATTACAATTTATTTTTTGCCCTTATTCCCAATAACCCGGCATTTCACAAACTCGGGACACTTTCGGTCCACATTACGCTGAGTTTGCGGGACTCTACTGTACTAAGTTATCAAATAATAAATGTAAGACTTACCGTCTACAATATTCTGATTTTGTCATTTAAACGATGGCTGTTTCAACTATTCTGCCATGTTCAAGTTAATTTATTCAGATTTCCCTTCATCAAACATAAACATTTACACATAGTTATACACAAATACTGATATTCACTTAATATATATTAAAATTTATTTTAGAAAACACGACTCATGAGTTTACTCGCTTCTTTGATGTCCCGGTACATACCAGTGTTTGTGTTTATGTATAACTATGTGTAAGTGTTTGACAAAGGACAATCTGAATAAATTAACTTGAAAATGGCAGAATAACCAAAACGGCTGTCGTATAAACAACAAAGTAAGTCTTACATTTATTATTTAACATATCAATATTCGGAATGGCGACTAACAAATGTTATAACTAAGTTATCCTCAAACTTCTTCAAAATATTCACTTACAGAAATATAAATCTGAGTAGTATGGATGAGTTTGTTAGCCAATAAAATTGGTTTAAATTAAAATCTTTTTAATTTGATTTTTTTACCAATTACTACATTAGGTAAAAAAATAAGAAGTCTCATATATACTAATAAATCAGTTTATTTTGTTAATTTGAAACAACATGGAAACTATATTCAGAAATTAATCACAATGAAAACCAATAAACTAAAACCATTTAAAATTATACAGAAAATGACAATAAGTGATAGCTGAATGTCTAAAATTATGTTTTATGATGAAGTTTGTTTTCTGTATTTAGTTCTTTGGTTAGTGGTAGATAAATAAAATTAACTTTGGGAAAAAACATCATCTTAGATCTTGCTACTTTTTCAATCATAATACTTAATTATATTTGGCATTGTATGTTTAGAGTTGGCACTACATAATATTTTTCTCATTTATTTTGATTTTTCCCGAATATTTCGATATATATAAAAAACAGTTTTGTCAATAATGAAATTTCTATGAATTGCATCATATAACAGTTTCCGGTTTTTACATTTTCCCATTATTTGCATTATATTTTTAATAAACAAAACATACAAAATAATATATTTCTGTAATTTCCATAAAAATTTCTTATTTATTTCGATTTTTCCTACATAGTCGAGTAAAATAAGATATTCAAATATTTTAAATATTTTTGGTCAGGCAGAGCATTTTACTGCTTAAATCAGTTATTAGGAACATTTTAAAGTTACTCAAAATATTGTCCCATTAAGAAACAAATTGGTTTCAATATTTTTATTTCGATAACTCCAATGAAAACAATTGTTACCAAATTTGCCATTATTATATTATAAAGAAAGTGAGCTGAATTTGAAGTTGATTGGTTTCTTCAGTAAGTTAGCCTATAATTTTACCTATGATATGCCTATTTTAAACAATTATTAGCTATAAGTACTGTATAGACATTATTGAAGGATTTTAATAAAACATATGATTAACATAAACTTTTTATGATGATAAATTCATGATAAATTTTAAACCAAAATATTTGAAATAATCTAAAAAACATTTTTTGATTTTAATTACAAATTTTGCAACTTAAATTGTTAATACCAAATTACGCTCACCTCCAAATAGAGACACATTTTTTGTGTAACTTTAAAATATTCACACAAATAAGTTCCATAGACTTAACATAAATAGTTTTGTGGCCCAAAATTTTAATTTTCTGCCTTAATTCAGTAAAATAAATATAAATTCAGGAGGCCAAAAAGGCATTGTATAAAGCACAATCATTTTTCTTGTATAGGTAGATTTTTAGCAGAATTAAAAGATCCAATTAAAAAAAAGAAAGAAATTGTTACCTATTTCAATAGCAGATGTGTTACAAAGGTTAGTGACAACAACCTTAAAATTCAAATAAAGTTTATTAGCATAGTGTTATTATGTGGCTAAAAAGAAACGACCACCCCTCATATTTTTAAAAATAATTGAATTTTGTTTGCAGCAATCTAGGTGAGAGGAGTGACTTAAAAAAACAAAAGTTTAAGTTTTTTAATTGTGGATGTGGGAGGTTGCTAATAAATTTCAAATGGCACATATAGGATTGTAATACCTCATTTAAAATGTTTCTGTGAGACAAGAAAAATGACAAAGAAAATAAAATCTGACTACCCAAAACAAAATGGTGACCAAAAGAGTTATTTTATAAACGAAGCTGTACATCTCCTTGTATGATTCAATGTGTTCTTACCTCATATTAAATGTTCAAATCGTTCTTCCTGTATCTCCATGCAGTAGTAATGGTAGAGTCTTTGTTCTAATATATTTTGCATGTTTTTAACGCTTGGTTTGTTCATTTTTCACATTATGTCACTATCCATTCTCTTAAATGATGATTTAAAAGATTCCCCACAAAACAAGCAGGTCTTATATTTGAAACAGTGAACCAACATTTACAAAAATCGATTATTTTGCATTCTGAATTGATCGTTCTGAACCAATCTAGCTTCATAAATAAAATAACTTGCAGGGTCAAAATTATATTTTCTGTCTTATGAAGACATTTAGAATGAGGTATTACAACTCTGTATGTTCCATTAAAAATTTTTGAGCAATCCTCACAATTTAAAAAAACCTAAACCTTTGCTTTTTTTGTTGCCCCCCCCTCATTGAAAGAGATTGTAGCAAAGTGCAAATATTTGAAATAATAGGAGGGGGGTGGTACAGTCCCGAACCTTTTGTGAATTTATTAAAAATCTAATCATTTCCTGGTTATACATATCATATAAAATTTTAACAATTTGAGTAATTCAGACCTTTCTTTTAACAATGATTTCTAAGAGGTCTATAGAAAACACAATATTCACATCATAACAATACCATCTATGGATTTACAAAGAAATAAACGAAATATGAACTTTACTTCACTATAATTTTGAAAAATTAAACTAAAGAAAAAAACAAATTAATACAATAATACAAATGTGCAACTCCCTATCATATTTTATTAGTCATAGATAAATATGTTATGCCTATAAAACTCTTTACAAAGAAATAAACGAAATATGAACTTCACCTCACTATACTTTTCAAAAATTAAACTAAAGAAAAAACAAATTAATAAAATAATGCAAATGTGCAACTCCCTATCATATTTTATTACTCATAGATAAATATGTTATGCCTATAAAATTCTTTACAAAGAAATAAACGAAATATGAACTTCACCTCACTATACTTTTCAAAAATTAAACTAAAGAAAAAACAAATTAATACAATAATGCAAATGTGCAACTCCCTATCATATTTTATTACTCATAGATAAATATGTTATGCCTATAAAACTCTTTACAAAGAAATAAACGAAATATGAACTTCACCTCACTATACTTTTCAAAAATTAAACTAAAGAAAAAACAAATTAATACAATAATGCAAATGTGCAACTCCCTATCATATTTTATTACTCATAGATAAATATGTTATGCCTATAAAACTCTTTCTGGAGACAAGTTCAGTATTGTTGTAAAACATTAACATTCTATAAAGTAGTTCACTCTGAATCGTGCTTGTGAAGTGGTGAAAACAAAATGCGTAGCTTATTAACAACGGCCTGATCATGTTCTGACAATGAAGATCCATCCCAAAACTCTGGTCGTAATCTCAACTGATCCCAAACTAACTTTGGAGTTAAACCTAATGGAGTATTTAACAATGAAAACCAATCAGGAGTCCAAGTTCCTGATAATATCTGAAAACATTTCACATTTAGTGATCAACAACATCTGTAGACAGAGCAAGTTATGAAGCTTTCTGATAGATTATAAAGCACTTAATATTGGAAAACAGAATGAAAATAAATCAAAGTTTTGGACACAAAATAAACAAACAAATGGAATTCTCACATTACACTACCTCTCTCAAACCAAACCAAAAGCCAAAACAAACAAAAATTACAAAATTAAATGTTCTAGAGTTATTGCTGAAAATGTGAAAAAAATGAAAGCATTTTAAAAAATTGATACCAGTGATATTTAATCAAATTTTGGTGAAATATTAATGTTTGTGGCCTAAATAAAGATCCCATTTCACAAGCAAAAGAACATTGCAGTTTAAATTAATTTAGAAAAATGAGCCAGACTCATTATTAACCCTCACCGCGCAGCTAGCGCCTACAGACGCGGCACTGCCCACTGCCACTACGCGGCTAGCGCCTATAAGCGAGATCGCTCAATCGTCTGCCATTACTGCGCTGTAGGTCGTAAAATATCTGAAAGAGTGCATAGTAATGTCGCTTTTGTCTATTTGGACCCTCTAAACCAATATGGCGACTATTTAGAAATATTTTGTTATCGATAATGGTTGCCTAGCAACAAAGACTAGTATTCGTTCGCTCCCGTACTGCTTTTTGCGCCTATAAACGCGGGCTACTACGGTCAGCTGTTTTCGTGTTTTCACTCTCGCTTGCATTTGTTGTTGACGTCTGTTGAGTGTTGTGTGTTTATTTACGTCGAGTTTTGGCGGTAAATAAATATAAATATTTTGTTAGTTTTGTCTTTTTCTGGGACTCTTATCGAATGTGTATATTTCATATACACTGTAATGGCTCATCCAGACGATCCTGATTTTGACGAATTTGTAAATGGACTTATAAACGCATTGTTTTCTAGTGTGGTTGACTTTCATAACCTAGAACAAGAAGAGGCTGAAAATGTAATTTTACACAATATTAGTGAAAATGAAGAAAATCAAGAAGTAGGGTTAGTTCCAAGATGTAGGGTTATGGTTATTGGTAGGCCTAGCATTATTAAATGAAAATTTATAAAATTTCTGTTGTCTACTTGACTAAAACTACCTAAATCTAAAAAAAAACATTGAGAAAATATAATTTTTATTTTTTTACAGTAAATGAGCGTACTACTATAGTATTTTTACATAGCGCTTTAAGGGTTAATAGTCATAGATAGTAAAAAGGTGAATTGCCAAGGTGTCTGAATTTCATATGTATTTTTCATTTTGTACTTATTTTGAAGACATATCTGTATATAATTTAGACAAATTTGTAATTATTATTCAATAACAAAACCTTTTTTTCTTGAAACAAATTATAGAAAAGGGTGTTTTCAACAATTAAAAAAAAAAAAAAAAAAGAAGAAAAATATAATCTAGTTGGTTTTTAAATAATATTATTGGTTAATTTTCTAAATATAATTATGACATAAACAATACCTGATCAAATGGTTGCCCTCCAACATGAAACATAGTGTAAAGAAGTGTATCTGAATTCAGCGGAGGCGGAGTGATACCTACGGCTTCTATCAACCATCTGCTTTCTGATTTAAGATAATTGTACAAAACCTGACATCAGACAAAAATCGTGATAAGTTGCTGGTGCGAAAAACAAGATAATAAGTGGTAGTAGGATACAATATTTCGTAGCAACTTCTTCTAACAAATATTAAGTTCATATTATAATACCTGAATATGACTATAAAACCTCTCTTCATCTAATAATAAAACAGAAATACTTCATTTTAAGGCATTTAAAAATTTTATTGCAAATTGAAAAATTATACAAAATATGCTAGTTTTTTATGTCTACTTTATGCCTGTTAAAACTAATGAAGACGAGGGAAAATCGCAATACACACATATATTAAACACTACTACTCAAAGTGTGTAACCTCACAGTTAACATATTCTTCAACTTACTTCAACACAATGCTCTCATAATAGTGTGCCACATTATAAGACTTATAGTTAGCAATGTATCCACCATTTTGAAATTTACCAACCCATTAATGAATTTGTCTAACGATTCATAGGACTAGGCATCACATATCAAATGTGAATAAATCAGACCATAATTGGTTTTTTTTAGAGCGTTTAATAACACACATAAAAATTATACCAAATTATTCTTACGGTAGGATCGGTGGACATTTCATGGTTTCAGATGTAGTTGTTTTCATGAGGGAGATCATAATAGCTAGAATTTCTATGTTAGATATTCACTAAATGAAATGATATGCAACTACTAAAAACTATTAATCCCGTATTGTAAAAATATCAACAGAATATTTTGTTATTTACAGAAAATAATTTACATAAATTCAAATTATTGATAACCAATTGATTATTTTATTTATGTTGAGCTAATAAGTTTTGATCAAGCTTATTAAAATCATATCACAATAACTCTTAACAATAACAATTATATTTAATCATCTTGCCATACCAAGATTCATTAACTTAAAAATGTGTTTATTAAACTAAAATGAGCACTAAAACTTTGTATTTTGTTCAATTAAAATCTTACCTTAAGAGATTTACATCCAATATTTGTAAAGAGTAATTTGCTAACTTGGACTTCACAAACATGATGGGAACTCTCCAAATCACCCTCATGATCACTGTCCACTAGATCTCTGAAATTAACATCAGAGACAATTAGTAACAACTGTTATTTTAACTATAACATTATCCAGAAAATTTGCACATTAAAACATTGATCGTGAGTGACATAACCTCATTTTGTTTAGATAGGTCAACTATTATATATATTATCTGCTGTTGTTCCATTTTTATTATATTTTTGTTAATGTGTCCTTATTACTCAGGATATGAGAATTTTTTTTTTGTATATTGTGTTTAAAAAGTTCTACCACAGTGAATGTGTTCTAAGTAATATGATAACATAATTATTGTGTAACTTTTGTCCATGCAATAAAAGAGAATTCATTATATACTTATTTACATTAAGTGTTCAAACTGTTGTATCTTCTTTTTAATACATGATGTAGTTAAAAGTCAAATCAGGCAAAACCACCATTGTTCCCTTTATGAGAAGATGAAAAGCTTGGGCTTCAGTCTATAATGCTGAGATAGAGGGGGGGGGAGCTATAATAAATCTTTCAAATGAGGTCAAATAATGGGAAGTAATTTTGAACAAAAAGCTCACTTGGAACCCTCATACAAACAGATCTATCAAAAGAATATACATGCAATGTGGGCGTGCAAACAGCTCTATTGTAACTGAGGATTGGCCCAAAGTACAGTTCATACATACAGTAGGGCCCCGATTATCCGAGCCCCGACTAACCGAGTTCCGGTTTAATGTGTACACTGTACAGTACCGTAGTGAGTGAGCAGAGTGGGGTGACCGCTCGGTCATTTTAATGTGCTGCAAAGAAGCGGGCCAGTTCAGTAAAGCAGAAAACTCTGATGAACTTTTTCAAAAAGTAGGCTTAGTTTTAAAATTCAATTTTCATTGGTAAAGTACCAGTACAAAACTATTTTTCAATACTGTAGCTCTTTTTAAGTGTATTTTCATATTCACCATTGACCTTGTTTTAGATTTTTAGGCTAGAATTTTGATTTACAAAAACTGTATTTTTATTTGCTGTTCAGTACAGCATATTTCTGAATTTTTTATATTATGAACGTAATATTTAGTACAGACAAGTACTGTGGTTTTCGTAATAAAGTGAAATCAATATTTTAATTCAATCTTACGTCTTTATTTATTACTGTATCAACCCCCAAACGTCTTTGTAACGCTCGTAACACAGACTGGTGGCCGAAAACGCACACGCTACCATTGATTTCAATGGCGGCGGGGGACGCTCTCGTTCATCGTTCTGTCTCCCCGTGTTATCTGAGTTTCTGGTTATCCGAGTGTCCTCCTGTCCACATCAGCTCGGATAGTCAGGGCCCTACTGTAGCAAACTGGCCATAATTAGTGGTCACCTATGTTTCCAGCTATAGAAGCGGCTCTGGATATACTTTTCCTGAAGAAGTGTGCTTGTTTCTAGGCTGTAAAGGGAGGGGGGGGGGAATAAAATTAAATATGAGTATATTAGATGAGAAAGTGAGAATTCACCAAGAACAGGAGCAAACACAGATGGCCAATTTAATTTCAAACTGCATATACGGGGCAATAAACAAAGAAATTGCTTTCCAGACCAAAAGGTGGAGCTAAACTGGAAGAAAGTTGATATAGGATACTAATGGATCCAGAAAGCAAGAAAAGGTGGTCGAAGAACCTAATTTTAGTCTTGGCAAATCTATAAGTAAAACTTTGTCTATTTTCCAAGCAGAAATATAGACACAATAAAATTATGCTTCAGAGAGAACCTCAACAAAGATCTCAAGAGTGCAAACAAAGATCTATATTATGTTATATAGTCAGGCAGCTTTCAAGACTGGTCTGTGAATGACTGCACCCTTAATTAGCTGGCAAAAAACAATAAGGGAGGACAGACATGAGGGAATTCCCTTAAACAAAGAAGTAGACTGCTTTGTAATACAAGCTGCAGAGGCTGACTTCGTTGGGGCTGAATTATTCATAGAGGTACCCAGTACCTGGGAACAAGACCAACGTATTATACCTTGGCTGCATATTCCCCACAGCCTTCAGAATATAACAATCATAAGCTTTGTAGGAGCTTGGGGTCTGGACTGGGAGTAATATTAATAGGGAACTTACAAAAAATTCCTCAGATCCAAGTATAACATAGGACATACTCCATTCTTCTAGACATAATGCAGAACATATCTTACAGCTTTGAGTGTGAACTAGTGTTATCTTGTTGGTATTTATTATTTTGTTTTCTTTGAATTGTCTGATGAATACATTTATTATGTTTTTGATGAATATGAGAACCACAACTCATCACCTTGAAAGTAATATCCAAACACCAAATTTCACAAGTTGAAGTGAAACCTTAACAAAAGTGTGTAGACTGTCCATGCTCCTAAAATGAATGTTTTGGACATTTATGTAGATAAATCGAATTGAATCTGTACAATATGTTTCATTTAACCTAGTCCCTCAACTAGTTTTACAATAACTAAACAGGTTAAAAACAAAATGTTTACTTACTTGACAGCTGTCGATAATAGCTCCAGCTGGTCGTCTTCTATATTACAAAATGATTCAGCAATTGGTAGATGTACAAGTTGAGAATACATTGCTGTTATTATAATCTGAACAAGAACAGATCCACAGGTTGGGTTTATGTCTGCTGGTAGAGAATCAGTTAGAAGAGTGGAGCATGTGACAATACCATCTGGTAAGCAGTCTATCACAAATGACAACATCTCTATAGCTTCAGGCATGGTAACATCAACTGATTCCTGCAACAATTGTCAACTAACTTAAATAATCCTTCACCTATATACATTTCTTTATAAAAACAATATTTTGAGTTATTTTTAATGAATAATTTTAAGAGTAGTTCAATTGTCAACAGGACTCCTCCATTCTTGGACTGTAACTCTGGAATTCATCTTACTATAGCATCTTAAGGATGGAGATGATAGATTGTGCATTTATAGTATGGTATGCTGATGACATACATCATAGTGGTTATTATTCAAGCAATTCATACAGCTTTGTCTTAACCAAGTCATGAGAGGTTAGCAACTGGATGAAGTATCCCGATCTCCAGCTGGTATTAAAGCAAATAGAGATTCCACTAATCAAAGAGATAAGAGATACTGGTGGATGAAAGTCAACTGGTGGTCAGAGAGTTAGAAAAGTATTTGGGGCTGATGATTGATAGGAAGTCTACCTTCTGAAAACAGATCTAGAGAAAATAAAATAAATCAGTAAAGGTTACAGCAACATGGAGCAGACTGATGGCAAATACTAGAGGACCTTAATCTCAGCAAGTGTTGAGTCATTGATGATGTCTACAATGTTAAACAGTGCTAAGATTTGGACGGACATGCTCAAATTCAAAAAGTACAGGAAACTATGGTATCTGTGCAAAGCATTTAGAGTCACTTACTCACGTGGTGTCAAAGTCTGTGATTTTGTGCTGGCAGGAATTATTTCTATTAATCTGCTCGAATTTACAATTAGGCATATTACGAAGACCACAAACAAGACAGCACCAACCATAAAAAAAGAGATTAGGACAGTCACAATTTCTCAATGGCAGGAAAGATAAACTATGGATACCAACCACAAAAGTTGAAACCTAAGAAGATTGGTTAAACGGAACACATAGCAAAAGATAAATTGTTACATTACAGAATTTTTTATAGGTCATGATTTTTTTCTGACTTACCTCTTCAAAATTGGCAAGGTGTGTATGCCCAATTTGCTTGCACTCCATACATTTTTCATTTGTATTAGATGGAGAACCAAAAGAACCCTATTAGACGGAGTACCAAAAGAACCAGTCTCAAGTGGTGGGAAAAATAATTAATTCAGATAACATTGTTGCAGAAATGCTGCACAGTCTCAAAAACTAGAATAGGGTGGCAAGCTGTGTTGAAACTATACTGTGAATAGGGAAGACAGAAGAATAATGCTACGCCGAAGTGCATACCTCTGCCAAGTAGTGGAAAATTAGAAAGAGCAAGAAGAGCCGATAAATGGGAAGAAAATGGCACACTCATGTCAGTAATTAGAATTCTTCATTGTATGTTCATTAGACAAACTTTATTTGATGTTATATAGCTAAATGTTTAAAAATGTTGATGATTTTATTCCCTATTAACTATATTTTAATAATAAGTTTACTTAATACACAAAAGTGTGCAATTTGTAGGTATAAATTATATAAGTAGAATAGTATTTAATTGAAGTAATTAAACAAATGTTATATGTTTTAAAAAAAAACAAAAAATAGATGCAAACCTTTAAATTCTGTTTGATAATATTGATAACAGGAGAAATACAAGGAATTACTGGTTCAATAAGTGCTTGAAACCATGCAGGCCTTGTCTGATTCCAAACCTATAAACAATACAAATAAGAAGCATTCAATTAATAAACTGAATTTTTGATAGTCTATAAATATTATATTATGTATATAAAGACTACCCATTGGAAGAAACTCTATTTATAGCAACAGTTTTAATAGTTAAAAATAGAAGTTCTTTATTGAAGATATAAAAGTTACTTCATTATCATACATTAACGTTTCTATCTTGTGACATATGTTTCGGATAGATTACACATTATCAAACATACAATGGAATCAATCCAGAATCATAGGATTTATGTTAAGTACAATTTCCAGCCATTTCTTGTCTTGTTACCTTATTATTCCTAGTTGACACTGTAACAAATTTTAAACAGAAAAGTAAATGGGATAACCCAAGATGTATAATACACAAGGAGTTGAAACCAAGCTTGGCCAAAGAATAGTGGGAAATATTTAATAAGAAATCAAAGTATATAAGTTAAAGTTAGGATAAACATAAACAATAAATAATTAAACTCTTAATAATAATAGTTCAAAAACAATAACCGATAATTTACCAACCAAAATAGGTAAATAAAATAGTAGCACAAACACTGATTGTTAATAAACAAACTAAATGCACACTTCTCACATAAAATATTTATTTCCAGCAGAAACAGACTTGAAAACACATTAGGAATCATATGAATCACTACAGCACTGTAATAGTTATGTATAAACAAATGAGTGTGTATTGTACCTCTGAAGATGATAGCAGTGCTATTGAAATGCACATAAGGTAGAATAAACATAACCATACAGTCTTTGTGTTATCAGTGTTTTATTGTGGTTTTGGGGAATTTTTTTACATTAGGAATCATAAAAAAGGGAGAAAATTAGGTTGTAGTGAACACAATTGTGGGTTATTTATAAAAACAACCAGTAGATTTGGTTGGGGCACTAAGTTAGGACCTATAATTGAGATCCAGCGGGTATGCAAGTCACCCATGTTAAATGAACTGTTGACTAAAAAAGGGTAGGAGACTGAGTACAAGATGTAATCGCTAAACAAGGAAATAAAAAGGGAAATAAAATATGATATAGCTTGTTGTAAATTTAAATAAGAGTAAGAAATAAAAGTAATTTAAGTTAGAATAGCATATGAAAACATTATGTAAGTAAATAATTGTGATGACTTAATTAATTGTAAAAATTGAATTATACAAAATATTTTAATAACAGTGAAGAGTGTTACAAATCCCAATGAGATAAAAAAAGAAACTAAATAAGAAGACACTAAACCCATTGTTTGTGGAAGGGATGCCATGATTTAGAACAATTGAGATTACTCCCAAGCTAGCATTAAAAATAGTCAAGATATGTTTTTACAGTTCCAGGTTTTTATAATAATTAGAGAAGTTAATAAAAAATTTGAACAAGCAGCGGTAAAAAATACAGGCTATCAAGGCAGTGAGAGTAAGTTTGTTTCCTATGGCAACTTAATCGGACCTTGGTCCATCAGTCTTCTGTCATAACGTATGTATGTTCTTTGATTAGTGTCGAGTTCACTACACACTGTCAGTTAGGCTCCATTCATCACAGAATTTGTGCTGCAACACAAGGTACATTCCTCCGAGGGCAGAATCTTCATCCCATGTAGATGTGCCACTAGGTATTATTGTCTTGTTTTCAGACAGAATGTGGCCACCGCCTCTCTTCTAGGTTTATATCTGTTCTCCAGTGGCGGCGATAGCGGGCCCGTGAACTGGGGGGCCCGCGATTTTTCGGGAAATTTTACCGGGACCCGGACCCGCGACGGGCCCTGCCACACGGGCCCCTCTATCATAACAATATTTTTATGAGTATTGTCAAGAAATTACTAAAATAAGGTAAAATGTCTTCAGACAAGATTGTGCATCGTGCATCCAAAACAGCAATAACCATTATTTTTTAGAGAGCAGTATTTATTATTTAATGTCATGATACGAAGTATGCGTATATTTATCGTTGACCGATAAGTAATGCAGCTATCGCTACATTGCTCATCGTGGTGACTCACCAGCGAAAAGATAAAAATCCGGGAAAAGATTATTGGGAGGGGGGCACGATGAACAAACTTGCGGGGGGGTCCCAAGGGTTCTTATCGCCGCCACTGCTGTTCTCCTCCCAAGTCTCTTCAATAGCATGCCATCTTTTGCCATCAGAAGCAATTTTCACCTTTTGATAGAATTTGTTGGTTGTTTCTCTTTTTATCTAGGTTTTGGCCGACAAGATGTTCACAGTGGTTTTCTTATGTTGGAGTTGTGTGCCCTTCTTTGCCAGCTCATCCGCCATCTAGTATTCCGACATGAGACCCATTGGAGGCAGATCCGATTTCCCAATCCTTGCAGATATTTCATCATTTTCTGCACATCATTTAGAGTTTCACTATTTATTTTTATATTAGAGGATAAAGCTTTTATTGCTCCTTTTGAGTCCAACATAAATACAACATTTTGGTAGGGATTAGGTCTGTATAAAAGTTGTAAAGCAAACGCTATTGCCTTGATCTCTCCATCGAAGCTATTTTTGTTTTCTCCTACCGAGATGTAGCATGAGAACAGTGAAAGTGAACAGATATATTTTTAAAACCTAAACTTATTTAAATGAACTTTAAAACTGTTAGTAAGGAACAGTGCTTTATTCAACATAACCCAAGGTAACTTTCAATATATTACCTAGACTAAATGGGAATTTAACCACATCACTTATGGAACAAACACTTCATTCTTAACTAATTTAGTAAACTTTGGAGGATTTTTGTCTTAACATTAAGCTCAATTTTATTTTAGCAAAATTAATTAACTATTTGAACTATTAAAATTTTGTTTAGAAAATTTACTTAGACAGTAAAACTTGTGATTTTAGAATAAGGAAAACTTTTGAGACTAAAATTCATGACTAGATATTTAAATTCTATTAACTAGATTTAAGTTTTGGTTAGTTGGAAGTGATATAATTTTGAATACTCGAACTTAGTAAGACGAGAGAGAGAGAGAGAGAGAGAGAGAGAGAGAGAGAGAGAGAGAGAGAGAGAGAGAGAGAGAGAGAGAGAGAGAGAGAGAGAGAGATAGAGAGAGAAAGAGTAAATAAAATAACCTAATTTCATACTACATAATAAGATAAATAAGTTAGACTGAGCTACTTAAATATAAACTTTTTAAACTTGTAGAACTTAAAAAAAAAGAATAATTTTAAACTACTCAATAAAGGACTAAATTCAATGTTGTAATCTGGTGTAAAGAGTAACTTATTTATTGATAACTACTAATTTATAAAATGGTGATTTTAATATTTCTCAAGGTTTAAGATAAGTTTGCATAACTTCAGGAGTTCTCAGAATAACCCAACCTTTTATTATTATTTTTTGTATTGTTATTCAAAATGAGATTGATAGTAGGGCTTTCAAAATAATTATATTGTTAATTAATCATCATTAAAAATAACAATACAACAAGTTTTGGAGTACCTCCATCTTAAAGCCTACCTATCCGTTTATTTGTTAAATCAAATTGATAAATTATTTTATACATAAATTTCGACCTTAGTTTGCTAAGCCAAGCTACATTTAAAAGTCATTTTGTTCAGTAATGAACAAATGATTGTGAATGAATTGTTTTTTGATTTTCTCAAATTAGCCTATTGCTCTTGCAGGCAATGGATTTTATTGTAATCTTTAGCAGTTCATATATTTACCTGTTTTCTATCTAAACATGCAGCCCAACTTGGACCAATACTTTCCAACATTGGCAAAAGCGTGTGCTGAAGATTTTCTGTAGTACCTACGGTCATCAATATGTGTACCAATGCTTTCTCTACAGATGTAGGAGGCATTTTGCAACTTCCACTACATAAGAAACCTGCAAAATCAAATAATTGTAACCAATCATTTAATAAAACACTCCGATTTCCACAACATGCAAACACACCAACAAGACGACATTTCAATATATAAGTGGTCATTTTCAGTTGTGTAATACATACATTTTTGAATTTTGAATTGAAACCAAGAGAACATGATTGGCGAAGTCGTTATAATGCTAGGAATGTGATTGGTTCTAAAATGCCGGAAAAATCACACGTGAGTCAAAATAAAGTCTGGAGAAATGATTAAACTTTAAAAATAAAATAACTGTCAAAAGTATCCAGAAGATAATGTTGGAATATAAATATGTTTAGAATTAATGTAGAGTTAAAAATTAAGTGAAATTTCGTGTATATATGGTGTAAAGTGCCAGTTGTCAGGCGGAAGCAAAGTCATGTATGGAAAATGTGGTTTTATGCCAGCTCACTTTTAGTTTGAAACAGTCGGGGAGTAACGTCTGAACAGTATAGACGTGAGACGTTCATGTGCGAAGGTTTTGCTAAAACAATAGATTTTATGACAAAATGTCTTTTAATTTGAAATTAGAATACTGTACATATATTATAGACTAAAGGTGTATAAACTGTGAATTTAATGGCGACAGTCGATGAATAGTGTTTGAACGGCAAAGATGTGTTGTAATGTCGAGCAAGTTGAATAAGAACTATAAAATAGCGGTAAGCTAAATGAATTATGTGTTTTTTGATCGAACAATTATTTCTGACCGGTGATGAACTGTTTGAGAAGTGTTTTGTGTACGAAAGATCAGTGAAAATAAACTTATTTAAACTTTTGTTGGTATGATCTAAAAAGTGTGCACGTGTTCTTCGCAGTAATGCTGAGTTGATATTATTGGATAATCAAGTAAAACTTTTTATAAAAGATATTGAACAGTTTAATCATAAAGAGACTAATTTTAAAGGTATGACTATTACAACTTAATGACAGGAACTAGCAAGAAAAAAAGCAGATTCGTTTGATGTTGAACCAGGACAATTTCCATGAGGAGAAACTGGCGGGCTTTCGACATTGGAATCGCAAGTCATCAATCCAAAGAGTGAATAGTGATTTTACGGCATGATTGGTAACCATGTATAAAAAACATTCTATTTAAACATTACATAAATATTTAGTATAAATTCTTTGTTTAACATGTTAACTGTATGATTTTATTTTTTTTAGAAGTTTTATAAATAGATCAAAATTTAACTTTTAATATATAAGGAATGTCTCTTTGAAGGCATAATATGATCAATTAAAATAATATAAATTGTTTAAAGCAAAAGACATAAATTTGCTTATCTTTTGTTAACTTCATTTTTATGAGTTGCAACTATAAAGGTAACTTCAATAACTAAAATTTTTGATTCTTTTAAAAAATAAATAACAAATAACGTAAATAAATAAAAAATGAATTAGTATAAGGTGTTTAACATAAATATTCTAAAAAATCTGTATGTGTATGCATAACCTAAATGTCTGTTAATAAAATATGTTCAATTTCAGCATAAAAAGGACTTCTATTTTTTTTTATAACCACTGCAGTACACTTATAAAAGAGTTCAAGACCCTGAGAGATTTTAAAATAAAATAAAACTTAAAGTAACATTAAATATTTTGGTAATCATAGCATTGCCATGCCGTCCAATACTCAAAACCATTAGCTTCTTTTCTTTTATAATAATTAAAATCAAACCCCCTTTTTTAAAAATTATTTCAGTTGTTACTTGTGCACAAAACTTGTGCCACTCAATGTTTGTGTAAATGCACTAGTGACAACTAATGATGATAACTTAATCATTGAAATGTCATCAAGTTATCATCATCAGTTGTTACTAGTGCATTTGCACAAACATTGAGTGGCACAAGTTTTGTGCACAAGTAACAACTAAAAATGACAACTTATATATTGAAATGTTGTCTTGTTGGTGTATTTGATTATTGTGGAAATTGGAGTGTTTTATTAATTTAGTGTTTTTAGTTTAATTGACAATGTAAATTGCTAACTGTTGAAAGGTAACTGCTGCATATCATTAGTATGTTTTGCCAGATATTTCATATTTACACATGCTGATAAACTTAATGGAATAACACAAGTTCAAGAATCCTATGTCCTCGAATTTAACTGAACACTGTTTGCTACCTGGACCCTTCAGTCCTACCATATATAAAGAATTTCATCCATGAAAACGGTAAGCCTTTTAGTCCTAAACTTTTTAATTTATTATACATGGTTTGGAAATTCACACAGTATCAAGCTTTAGGTAAGTTATGAGAAGAACTATGTTACCTGAACAATGTCCTGCATTTTCACTTGAACCTATTATACAAGGTGTTCTGGCTAAGCGTGTCAATATCCTGGAAGCAACCCAACAATGGTGCATCATCAATATCTGAAATAATTAAATGTGTTAATGCATTAATCATTCATTGTAACCTTACGATCAACTGATAATTATTTGATAAATAACTTAGGTTTATATAGTAACTAGGTGCCACATATTGGCTAATTAACAACTGTAAGTAATTTGAATCCTCATTGGATACAACATTTTCAAGATAATAAAATGAATAAAAATTCACTAGACAAATTACATAAACACGACGGATATCCATAAAGAAAGTTTCATTTCTAAATAATTCTGGTGTGATTACAATGCTGCCTATAGATTTCCAGTTAGTTGATTTGTTGGTAGAACACTGATTACATTTTCAGACATTCGAGCAGTGTGTAAGCATCATGGTTGTAATACTGAAAAAAGGTTAATTTGAATTAAATATTTACTATAGCGGGAAATCGTATTGGATGTAATATGAGTCAAAAACATGACTAATGATTCTCAATGTTAAACAAAGTAAATTCATAATAGAATAGATTTCCAAACGCAAATAAATAATGATGTAAAGATTTTAAGGTAATTTAGTTATAAGATATTTAATAAATTGTGTGTTTTATAAATAATTGGTCAAAGGGCCTAGTTAGTGATTCACGTAGTAGATTTGTACAGTGCATTAAGCAGATGCGAGAAACATTATCACAACGTCAGCGGGAAGTGTCGAACAATTTTTGTTGCTAGGGCGGAAGACCCTAGAGACCGGATATGAGAAAAGCACCATGCGTTTTAATCAGTCTGAATCGAGGTGTTGAGATGGTTAGATGTGTTTTAGCAGTCTTGTACAGAGCTTAGTAGAGCATGGTTGTGTTTTTTAAAGTCTGAGTTTGGGGCCTAGTATGGTCGGACCTATAATAGTTTGTATGAAAATATTTCATTTTGAGTCTAGTTTGGAATGTTATGTAATATGCTTATTGAGTTGAATACAGTTCAAAGACTTGTAGCGGAAAAAATGGATATAGTGTGTTAAAACCGCTGTTTGGACAATAAAACTGGCTAGATGTTTCCACGTGAACAGACAATTAGTATTTAGCGTGTGTTATGACAATGCGATTGAATAACGAACAGTTACAAATCGTGAGATCGTATCGAATATTAATAGACTTTCTTCTTACAGACCTTTGTAAGGTGCACAGACAATCTCATCCAGGAGAAGACGACCTCATCACTAAGGACGACAAGGAAAACGTTAAGTGATATGCTATGTGAAACTGTTCTGGTAACTTGTGTTAAATAACACACATTTATTCTGTTGCAATATAAAAAATTTAATATGTTTAGTTTTTTAATTCTTTAATATAATTTTGATTTGTAGAAAATAGTAGATTCTTTTTATAACTATGACCAATGGCTGTCTAATGACACTTTTATCCTTAAAGAAGGAAAGTAAAATTTATATAAAAAGAAAAGTAAGTGCTTTCATTTGATTTTATATTAATAAAATCGTTTAATTAAAATTTGTTGCAACATCAAGTAAATCATAAATTCATGAAACAATAAATTAGTTCTCCTTCAGAGACAAATATTCAAAAAGATAAATTCAATTAATTAAAATAATATTCATGTTTGTTTTCAGGATATGTCTATATAAAAATGTCACTGTGTAAAAATAATTGTGTTTTTTAATAAATGTTTGTTAAAATTTCAGTTCAAGTGTTCTCATTTAAAAAAACCAAAGAATCACTGAAAGTACACTTTTTGAAAGAATTCACACCCGAGATTATAAATAAATAGAGTCATTTTTTCTAAATTGACGTTAATACGTCTGGCGCCCATAAATGCTGAGCAAACTTTAAATAAAATTAAAATCATTTTTTTTATCTTAAGTAATAATTTCTTTTGAGAATAAACAGCAGGTTATATTTATCAATTATTACATGGTGTTTGTTTATAATGTTTAAACCATTTCTTAAATATGAGCAACATTAAACTGGTTAAAATTAAACTTCAAATTTGTGACATTTATACAATGAATGATTCAATGGTAAAGAGGTGGGTGTGACTTTTTAATAAAGGTTGTGATATAGTGCATGATAATAAACGAAGCGGGCGACTATTTTTGATGAATGAAGATTTGGTGATTAAATAGATCAGCCGATTCACAATTACATCACTTTCCACAAATTATATGTTCACAAAACTCTGAGAAATTCCAGTATTGGAATTGTTTGCACTGTAAGTGCCAAAGGTACTTATGAACAAAAAAAAAGTACCTTATGGGTAGGGCGTTGCATTGGTTTTTCTAACTTGATACACTGAGCAATGCAACAACTTAGTGAGCTGTATGGTGTCTGGGGACAAGCAAAACATGAGTGTCATCCCAACTCCTGAAATGAAGAATAGATCATAGAGTGATCGCAGAAGTTATTTTCCACTCAGAAGATCAAATTCACAATGATTTATGACAAACAAGGAGTCTTGGTTGTGTACTTCTTACCGCAAGATCCTACATCAATGTAGTTGTCTATTGTAAAACACTTACGAAAATTTGTCTGTGTTCCTAAAAAAGCAATATGGTACACTTATCTGAGGAATTGTACTGATTCATGATAATGTCAGTTCGCACACTACATGGCAATACAAAATTTGTTTTTCAAAACTGTCAGCTGGGAACAATTAGATCATTCCCATCTCTTTAAGAGATTTTATAAAAAAATTGTAATCAATTGGTGAGACTTCTTCTATGCATCAAGCTCCAAAATTTTAAGTAATTTAGAAGATTCATCATTGAGCGAATGTGTTTGTAAATAACTTTTGACTAACAACTCTTAAGCAATTCAGTTTAAAATTGAATTATTTCATGGGACATACATCTCATATCATACTTAACAACTTTGAGCCAAGGCCACTTGAAAAAAATATATAAGAGTTGTGTACTAAACTTTATAAAAACGTTAATTCCAAAAAAAACAATCTCTCAAATTCTAGTTTCATTGTGTTTAAAAGTCTATACTGTACAGATGAAATAATTTTATGTATATTCATTTTTTTAAAGAAGATATCCTTTCTATATATAATTAATTACCTTTAACAGTAGACTCCAAGATGGCTGTGGTTGCGCTAGAAGTACAGAGAGCTCTAAAGAAATTGAAGATAATGGTTTAATACTATTACCAAACTTTAATTGTTCTGGAGAACTTATGGTCATCCAAGGTGCTATAGACTGAGGTGGTAGAGGAGTAAAGCACTGGGCTTCTGATAAACCCTTGTGGAATACCTAGAGTTGAAAATATTACAAAATTAAATGATGCTCAAACTTTACATGAACTGAAAAGAATGATGATACTTATGGGTGTTATCGTAGTAGGAACTATTACTAGGATAATTAATTAACCAGAGACTTAACAAACGTGGAAAGCTTGCATGCTCATTTACAGAACAGACCTTTTCACTCTACCCATTTCTCCAGATGGAAATAACGGTCAGTGAATTAGAAATCACTACAGGATAAACAACTAAATTTATAAATTATAAAGTATTTATTTTTGTTATTGTTGAATAACGTTTATTCTTCCTACCCGTTACTACTAAAGATGGGGGAGCAACATAACATATAAAATTGGATAAAGTCATACTTATTTAACAGAAAGCAGAAGTTAGTTTATACTGAGCTCTCTCAACTCCTATGAGTCTACATGGGAGCCTGTACCTCGTGGTGTACCTCAAGGTTCAATCTTGGGGCCTTTACTCTTTTTAATTTATCTGAACGATTTACTTGAAAAACGTTGGTCCTGCAAAATCAGTATTATTTACTGATGACACTACTTTGACGGTGTTTGGGCAAAGTAGTGTAGAGTTTGCTATATCAGCACTTTGGCAATATCAAAGGCCAATGATTGGTTTATAGCAAATAATTTGAAATTAAATGTAACAAAAACTAAACTAATACAATTTAAAACAAAATCAACTCTAAATACAATTATTGTTAGATGTGAGGAAGAAATCCAAAACACAGTTAATGTAAATTTTCTTGGTGTTATTGTGGACGAAAATTTAAATTGGAGATGTCACATTTTTCCTGGCATCTGCTTGCTTTGCTCTCCGAATGATTTCAAGGATTACCAGCAAAATCCATAAAATCAGTTTACTCTGCATATGTATGTTCTCGGCTGAGATATGGAGTATTTTGGGGGAACTCTGTCGAAGCTTTTAAAATTTTCCGTATACAGAAACGAATAATTAGAATAATGTTTAATTTGAAATTTAATCAATCATGTAGACCTTTTTTGAAAAAATATAAAATTTTGACTTTTCTATCTATATAATATATAAAATGTTGGTGTTTTTTAAGGCAAACCTATGTTCGAAGAAAACAACATAACCATAAATATATCATGAGGAAAAAAGTGTTGCAATATCCTGTGCACAGATTGCAATTTTAGAACGCGGCGTTTATTACTCTGGTTTGAAATAATTTAATAGACTTCCGGAAAATATAAAAAAACAAAGTTGTTTCAAGGTTTTCGTGGATCACTCAGAGGATATCTTTTGCGGGAATTCTTTTTACTCAGTGGAGGAGTAACCCAGTGGCGGCTTACTCATAAGGACTCTCGGACGCCACCCCCCCCAATGATAATATTATTTTAATAATTTAAATACCTATATGTATTTAATTCTTTGGAGATAAATGAATTATGAATTGCCGCTATGGATTTCACCATCATTTGTAGCGGAAGTTTTACAATATAAAATATTTGACGAATGTATTCTGGAGTTCGGAGGTTCGGACAGTGGCCAAATCGTCCCAGTTTCATTGCATTTAGTCATATGGGGCAAGCAGCAGACAGAGCTGAGGGTGCCGTGACGTCATTTACACAGCGTGTAATGTGCTTCTAGGGCAGATTCCGAAGCTGCGCGCGCAGACATCAGTCAGTGCAGCCACCATAAATTAGATGTTCCGCATTACTAAAAACCTTGTTTTCGATGGGCAAAATAAGTTGGCGCAACTGTTCTAAATAGTGTCTCGCCACTCACACGAGTTGTTTGTTTATGTTTTTAAGTTTAACTCTTTGTGATTGTGAATGTTAAGTGAATGATAACATGTATAAAATAAAACAGAGCTTTATGTGTATAAAATAAACCAGAGCCCTCCCATTGCCCTTAACCATCGGCCGCTACTGGAGTAACCTCAGCTTATAACCTCTGGGTGCCTGGGATGTATTTTGTATTCAGGATGATGTCCCAAATAATTGATTAATATGAGATAACATGTATAGATAGTTCACTGTGTCTTAATTTGTTTGTATTTTATAAAATTTCTATCTTGTGTATTTGTTGTATTGTATATTTGTATTGTGTGTTGTGAGTAATTTTGTATAGTATAACAAGTCAAATGTATACCGCAGCACTGCTGCACTATGTATGCCATAAGTGATGCAAATATATAATAATAATAACACACAGAATCCATTACCAGCAAACAGATTTTAAACTCGCGAAACCTTTCAAGTTCACAAATCTGAACTCCAATGAGTTAGACCTAAATCAACAACTACAAACACATACTAATCCCCTTTAATCTCTTTAAAATCTTACTTATTTCTGTAAACAGGTGTCCGGTACCAAGTGATTCCAATAGTCTGATGTCCATAATAAGCTGCCACTACCAGTGCCCATAAGTGAAATAATGTTTTGTGCTTGAGGCAATGAGCTTGTAAAGGTAATCTGAAGATTAATTTTTATATTTTGTCCATTACATTCAAACAACCTCCAAAATAACAAAATAATTACTTCAATATAAAGCCAACCACCATATAGAAAACAAGAAGAAGGCCATGATCATAGTAACCTTCTTTAAGAATCACTAGGAATTTTTTGTAAATATATATTAGTTACCATCAGTAGTACCTAATCATTTATTTGTATGTTAACTGTACTAAAAGTGTTCAGTTTTGTTTATTTTTACTTTTTATTAATAACTACTAAAGGGACATTTATGAGATATAGTAGTTATCATCATTTTCCAACTCCAATTTCCTGCACGTGATTTAGAAGTTTTCATCACACCGCATATAGTCTTACAATATTTGTTCTTCTTTCCTCCACCTCTGATCTTACTGTTTCTATCCATCATTTTCTTGGCCTTATCTTTCCCTTGATCTTACAATTCATGCACAAAGTATTTTCATTTTGGTGTTATCAATTCTTATCCGTGGCTCATTGATTGTGAGTATGGGGTTGGCAATCCTAACTGGATCAACACATTTTTTACGTAGTCTTGGATTAGATTCCTATCTTTCATCTTTCTTATCAGGTTTCTCTCGATTAACTCTTGTTCTTTTCCGACCGTGTCGCTATTAGAGTATTCGAGGGATAGATGTTTTATTTTTATATTCCTCTCTTCCTTTTTAAAGGTGATGATGATTATTAATTTTCTGCTTTAAACAGCAGGAAGAAAAAAATCACATGCCTGTATCACTGACGTTTGTGCTTTCCTTTAAATAAGCAACAGGTAACAACACTTTTCCTATTTAATTAATTTCTGATATTATCCTTCCTAATCTTATGAATCATAATTCTAATGGAATTCATTCTTGCTGCCTGAATTTTGTTATTGTACTTCTCAAACAAAGTATTTACTTATTACTTATTCACTTTCTTATGAATTCATTTTTTAAGTAAAAGTTAAGTACACATCCATGTCATAAATACGTTATCATTAAAATAAATTTACTAAATGAAATACAGAATTAGAAACACAAAACATTGTTTTAAAGATAATAAAAATTTTAATACTATGTTTTACCTTATGTAACACTGAAAGTGAACTTCCTCTAAGTAAGAAACAAGTAAGTAGAGCATGACATTTTGCATGAACATCTCTAACGACAACTTGTGCTTCCTTAGAACTAGTGGTTAATTCATGCGCTGACGTACATATAGAAGGTAGTATTTGACGAACACAATGTAACAAGTTACAGATGTCTGTCACCACAAGTTTTGCACGAGCAGTAGTGGCTCTTGCCTATAAAACCAATGTTATCAAATTAATATTAAAACATGGCCTATTGTTAGCTGTTTTAAAGTAAAACTAGAGTTTTGGATTAGTTAAAAATATGAAATGGTCTTTTTTATTTAAGAACTAGTCATTTCCAGTTAAAAAATTAAAAGTTTGAATAACCACTTACATATTTCATCAATTATGTAAGCAATAAATCATAAATAAAATAAGCACTATACACTACTATAGCTTATGTATAGTTATTTTAGAGTTTAATACAGCACATAGCCTACTGGTTTAGATTTTGTATGGATAGGAGACACAGGCTTACTTTGGAAAGTTGTCCTTGGTACCTAGTAGTACACAAATAGGAAAACGCACACACAAAAATAAAATTCTGAAATATTTCGTAAACACTGTTCACTCTCTCAATCAGTAGATAGTATAAAAAGAAGACTGAATTGTTTTAATCTAGGATGAATTTGTGCTGAGTGTTGAACCACGGACAATTTTTGTTCCCTTCTTAAACCTGTTGGGAAAAGGGAAAGGATCACTTATCTAAGATTAAGGTTAGGAAGTTCTCTAGATTTTGTGACCCATTAATGAAACAGTTCCCATCTTCTTCATTCTGAGAGTTTACATTCTGGAGGGAGTGATTTTATAAGGTGTTAATTCAGAACTAAGAAGATGGAAACTATCTCATCAATGGGTCACAAAACCTAGAGAACCCTCTAAGCTTAATCTTAGATAAATCATCCTTTATCCTTTTTCTTTTCCCAACAGACTTAAGACGGAAAAAAAATCTTCGGTTTTTCAACACTCAGTACAGATCCATCCTAGATTAAAACAATTCAGTCTTCTTTTTATACTCTCTACTAGTTGAGAAAGTGAACACTGTTTACGAAATATTTCAGAAATTTAGTGTGTGTGTGTTTTCTTATTTGTGTACTATTAGGTAATACTAAGGACCACTTTCGAAGGTAAGCCTGTGTCTCCTATCCGTACCAAAAAAATATAAACTAGTATCTACAGTTAAGTAGTTAATTTTTGTGACATGAAAAGTTCAGATCCAATTGTCACACATCAACAATAAGCCATAAAACTGTTTAGTTTTAGAAAATGTAAGCAATCAATCACAAAACAACATTGTAACAAAATTTTGTACTTATTTTAGATGTTAAGATGAAATGTTTGAATTAGTTATTAATATGTTTTGTTAATTGCTCATTGTTATTCATATTCATGTATTTAATACACAAGGATGTATAAAATTAGGCAACAGATGATAAACAAACAAACACAACCACAAAATGTAACAATCACACTTTGAATTTAGGATATTAAATAAACATTTGAAATAAGAAACTCACATAACTAAAATAACAGCGATAATAATAATAAAAATTAATTTTGGAATGAGTAAAAGAGGGAAAGGAGAGAAATTATTGTAAACATCAAAATAACAATTTACCAGTTTAGGCTATACTTTCAATACACAATTCAGTTATAAGGAGTTTACAAATAAAGAATAGAAATAATTTTTAAAACACTTTTGGATAAACAAAGTCAAAATTAAGATAAATAAAAATCTGAGTTGTCTTGGGTTGATGAAAGAAATAAATAAATTGTAAAAGGAAACAGCAACAGCCATCTTATGGCTAGTCAATGAAGTAGGCTTTAAGTTAATAAAACAGATGTCTCTGATGAGAATTAGATATCGTCGGTTATATAACTATGTAAAATAAAATAGTTGTGCAACTTATGCAGTAATAATTACCAGTGAAAAGAAATCAACAAGGACTGGCCAATATTAAGCATTAATTGGACATCAACCTAGGGCAACATTCAGAAATTGTATCTCATCTAAATTTGAGATCACACCATGAGGCAACCTAGAACTTTGTAACATCTTTTATATTGAACTTTTAATTAATTTTTATTATGGTGGAGTGTTTGAAATTTTAAAAGATTTGGCGAAATTAAAACTAAATAGGGACAGTACTTTAGAAACATTATTTTGTAAAATAGCATTAAGTTGGATAGGTTAAATATTTTATGTGATGCATGTAATAATTTAATTTAGACTGTTTGCAAGTATATTGAATTTTTGACCCACAGTAATCCTGAGTAGAGAGAGTTTTCTCAAAAATAAGAATAATAAAATAACGTTATAATAGAGTCAAATTTATAAATTTATTAAAACTTCTTATATATTGTTTACACTGATGACCGACGGTACTTGATAGAATTCCATTTTAACAAATAAAACACACTATTTCTTTTGTAAAATTCTATAATTTTATTATTATACCAAATAAATTATAGAATTTTACAAAAGAAATAGTGTGTTTTATTTGTTAACTTCTTATATATTTGTGTTCAAGAATTTTGTTAGTTATAATTTTGTTAAGCTATGAAAGATAACGAAAGACCGTAAGAGAAATGAAATAGTATTCATGAAATTAAAGAATTCTATATTGTATTTATATGTGTATAAAATCCAGCCATTAAAACAATAATTTTGTCAATTTGTAAATCTGAATGAAATTTTTTATTTTTATCACTTCTTGTTATAACGTGAATCCTCACAAATAAAGTAAGTTAAACAAAAAATAATTTAAAACATTTGTTATAGATTTTCAAACAAAACAACAAAATAAAACATATTTAAGATTTATAATAGCTGTTTCATCTTATTGTTATTGCGAAAGATGTTGTTATTTACTCATAACAGGCATTTTATTTAAATGATAAAATTATTACAATTTTCAAATCTCCAGGTAAAGGTTTAATTTGACACTTCAATCATTAAAATCGACCCCACAGTAAAGAAATATGCGACTGGCGCAGATATTGCTTAGCAAAATACTGTAAATACAAGATAGAATTTACTTCACATGTTCTTTAGCTGGAAAATAGTTCTTTTTTAGCAGGAATGTACCTGGTTGTATCTCACAGCCAAGATTGTAAGAGATTCATTCAAAGTTCCAGCCAATACTCGCTGTGCAGTCTTTGGAGGAACTGTGGTCCACAAATCAGATCTAGTTCCTAAAACAATAGTACATTTAAATTTAATCCACTTAATAAATAATAACATTTCACAACCTTCTTATATATAATACATTAAAATCACAAACATATATCATCTGTAAAAATAGATATCAAGAAGTTTATACAAATAAATGGTGCAAAATGATTCCACTAACTTTCTCAAACACCAATCCACAAAAAAAAAAAAAAAAAAAAAAAAATTAAAAAAAAAAAACTCTAAAATGTCTCATTCCTTATGGGAGATAAGTTGGTAAAGACATAATATAAGGTTTGATACCCCCTTATCAACTTTTAGAAAAATGTAAAAATTATATATATTAGCTTCTTTATTAGCATTTTTATCATATGAGTATATTTATTTATAAATATGTTACTTACGTCGTCTCATACACACTGATTCTTGTCTCCAACCGGTTTCGCTGCTTCAATTAGTCAGCATCATCAGGGTTTATCTGCTACTGCTTCATCATTAACATGTGTGTCTGTAATGTGTATTATGTAGTGTTTTTTATGTTAATGACGAAGCAGTAGCAGATAAACCCTGATGATGCTGACTAATTGAAGCAGCAAAACCGGTTGGAGACAAGAATCAGTGTGTATGAGACGACGTAAGTAGCATATTTATAAATATATATATATATATATATATATATATATATATATATTTAAAAAGATATTTACATATTTAAAGAGAGTCTATGCTTGGTTTGTTTGAGCCAAAACTCTTCCTAAGCATAAGTCGTATTTGATTGAAACATGTTTTAATGGCGACTGGTCAATGTTAATTAATTTTTGTTTTTACTGATTTTTCCTAAACTATTATTTTATATTACTTGTGATTTGACACATTGGTTTGAAACAATAATCTTCACATTCACTAATATTTGAAAAACATTTGAAGAAGCAATTTTGAAAAACTAAGTCTTTAATAAGCGTTCCATAAACAATTTTTGTTTTTTATACTAATAACTCCCTAACCAACAATTTTGTGGAGATGGCAACCAATACCTTTTGTTTGGGTCTTTAAAGAGTTTGGCAAAATGTGATCAAAATCATTATAGATGATTTTACAAGAAACATACTTTTAGTTTTTTCAGCAATCCTCAAATTTTGAATTATCAAAAAGTTTTAATAAACTCTTCAAATATTACACAAGAAACAAAATAAAATCCATGCATTGGTAAATAAATCTGGAATCAATTCTTATAACCGGTAAAACTTATTCAGACATTTGCTATAATTTGTGTATAAAATTAAAACTATTAACTTAAGAAAGGAAGCCATTATTAAAGCTAGGTTGAGCAGTCAAACTAAACAAAACTTTATCAAAAGTAATCAGGAAAAATTGGTCGGATCTTTCCATGCTTCTCGTGTCCTATTAGTTTATAGTTTTATTGACTTAGCTTAGATTACTAGTTTTATTTTCTAACTTAGTTCTAGTTATATATATATATATATATATATATATATATATATATATATATATATATATATATATATATTGGTACTTTTTATGTTCTTGGGTTATCACTTGATAATGAGCATTGATCCATATTTTTGTGTGACCGTCTCCACTTCTTTTGACCAGCAGGAAGCTCCGGCTGGCTGGAGACCGCGTACACTTTAGCCGAATCTTGTCAGGATGGACCAAGGAGTCGGGTTAGGACGCTAATGAACGCACGCAACGCAAGTGAAATTAAATGTTATATTTTATTTTAGTGCCGAATTAAAGAACAGAAATAATTATAATTTATTAAAAAGACATAACGGCAAGATAAAGCCTTAATAGTGACCGAAAAACATACCGTTTAGTTTAGCTAGCACGTGGCCGAAAATGGACTGACCTGACCTCGTCCCGTAGCGGTCTTTCTTCTCGCGGCTCTCGGAACAGACTCCCGGTCGGCTCGCTGGTTCAAGCCTTCCACTCCTCGTCTCTCCCCCTTCTTCTACGTCATATTGCACTGCTCATCAAAATCGCAAGTGCCAATTCATATTTTATTATTTAGAATTCCTTTACATCCTAATTTATAATTATTATGATTTTGGTTTGGTGGGCTCCTTGGCTGGGCCACATTTGAAATGTTGCATATTAATTTCATATATTTAAATGATACCAAATGTCCAAACAAATTATATCAAAAATATGAACAATCCAACATTATCTAATACTACAAATTGAATTAATAGAATGCACTTTTTCTGGTTTTAAAGTTAATAGATATTGATATTCAATAGTTTATTAGGATATATGCCATCATTTGTGTATATAAAAACAACACAATGTTTGAAAGTGTTGATTTTACTCTCGTTATCAAGTGAAACCTAGAACATGACATAAGAGTATATGAAAAGTGTAAAATAGCTGAGTAACATTTGCAACTTGATTAACTTTAATTTGTAAGTTATTGAGAATCACTTGTCTAACTGCTTCGATATTGTCATTATTCTTTGAAGTGGAAGCCTTACCTTTCTGTTGTTCATCATAGAGAGAAATCCTGCGTTTTATAAAGAGATCAATCCATTTGTAGATCTCGCTTCCACTCAGATAACTCTCTCCATATTGCTGCTGCATTTTAAAAATAATTTCTGCGGGTTTTTTCTTAAACACGTTTGTATATAATCATAGTTATTTTGACCATTCTGGGCTAGTTTTAGCCGTGGGTTTCTTTTTTAGGTTACTAATTTTTAATCTTTTGAATCCAAAAGTAGCATGTTAAAACTTTCATGTTTGTCATGGTCTAGGTTTACTTGTTATCAAGAGTTAATCCATACTCTCAAATATTATGTATGTTTTTATATATAACAACTGATAGCAAATGTTCAAATAAATTATATCAATAACAAAATACATTTTGTTTAGAAAGCTATTAAATTTTAATTAACTTACCTTGCATATAAAGCCACCACATCTGGATCGTAAAAGATCCTCTTTCTGATTCAAAAAACTCATGTTTGTCTTCCCAGTTGAGACAATCTGCATCTTGTAATACATACAGCGAGATCAAACGACAATGCAAGTCAAGCAATCTCTCTGCTAAGGATTCTGCCATTTCTTGGAAGTTTTTATGGCTTGTATTTAAAGAAACACTGAAAAAGAAAGGAAGAATTATTTTGAAAACTAACTTGAATTTAAAATGATTTTATTATTTTTGGTTTATTTGTTACTACTAAGTAATTAGTAGAGTGCCTTAAAGGTTATACCTCAGACTGCTCTATCGATCAATGAATTTACTCGAAACCACCAATAATTTATTTCTTACAGCCAATATTATAAATTAAACCCTATGAAATTTTAAGCTCTTATTTATTATTATTATTATTATTTTTACAATTGAAACTTATATTTAATCTAAAAATATGTTTGAATGTAAATTTTACAATTTTAAATGAAATTATAAACAAATTTATATTTATAAACATCGTATAGGGTGAGCAGGGTTCAGGTAAACAGAGTACAGGTGAATGCTACTTTGTTGCTGTTTGATAGACTACAGTTGATGAGTCCAGTTTTAACTTGTTCAGTATTACAGTTAAGTTTACATTAGTAAACTGAAATATTTGATAATTAATATTTCTGCTAAAAAAAACACTGTAAGTATTATTGAATGATTATAGTTTATTTAAATTTGATTTTCAATCATGATTTATCCTTAATAAAATAATTTATGTAACTTTTCAACTAACTTTCATTATTTTAAGCAAAAAATTTAAACAGCCAATAAAATTGATTAAAAAGAAAAAATACTGCTATGTTGAAAAACCCCAACTTAAACTTTTACAAATTCTATTTGAAACTTCCTTGCAGTTAATCCTTACAAATGGGTTCACAAGACAAAACCAACAATATTGAATTTAATGGTTTCCCATGCACAAATTAGGATCAGGCTCACAACCAAATGAAGCACTTAGATAAGTACTTAAGTGACAAGAGGTATTGCTAATTTAAAAGTTTCGTCTGATGAACAACGAGATGGGTTATTTGATGATTTTGATACGGATTTAGTTTATTACCATTCAACATGTCGACTTAAGTATACAAATATATATATATATATATATATATATATATATATATATTCAAGCCTACATAAATAGGAGAAAAACAGAAGTAGCATACTCTCCACAAAAGAAAAATTGAGAAATAGTGGATCGGAGGATTTTAATTGGGATAAGAACTGTTTCACATGGAGCAAAGAAGCTGATATAATTAAAGAGAAAAAATAATTAATTTTTATCGCAAACACATTTCAGTTGTTAAATTTCATGAAACCTTGCTCAAATTAGTAGCACTATTCTAGAGTAATACATAAAAGGCTTTCAGGAGTTTATGGTTTGGTAGCCCTTAATTCGAAATATCATAATGATTGTTATAATTTGTTAAGAAATTCTGTCAAGGCTATTAATACTGAGCAGACAGTAAGTCCAAAAATTTTGGAGGTACAGTACAACCTCGTTAAGTCGGATCAGCCGGGACTGTGGCCGATCCGACGTAACGAAAATCCGTGTTAGCCGGAGAAAGAGCAGAAAACACACAAAAATGAAAATATACATACTGTACTTACAATAATTTCCTTTATTACGGAGAAAAACACTTTAAAAATATTTACTCATCACAATAAAACGACAAACACATCTGTGGACTGTACAGGTATGTCTACTTTTAGGAGAATAAGCTTGTAAGTTTCTGTTGCGTCAGCTTCGAGTAACGTTTACTTGCCGCACGGTCGTGCATCCGTTTCAATGAGAAGCTTGGCTGGTGTAGTCTCATTCTGATGCTCAAAATACACCATCAATTCATCCAAATGAGATGCTGCTTCTGTGTGACTGATGACGCCAATCACCTGGGTGACAATGACTCACCACGCAGGCTTGCAGCGCTACAGTTAGGTATCAGATATACAGTCACTGCAAACAAACTCGGTTGCGTGAACTTGGCGGAAACACGATCACCGTGCAATACGCTATGATTATGCGCTCGTATAAAGCAATAGCGCTACCAAAATTCATATTTTATATTAATTTATATTTATGTTTATTTATCGCAAACCGGTCCGGGTTACCCAGAGATCCGACTTAAAGGGGGCCGACTTAACGAGGTTGTACTGTAGATGAAACAATGAATAACATTTTTAACTATATAGAAGAAAATGAAGACTGTCAGTTTTCATCGCAGGAATTAAAAATGAGGCCCACAATCCTGATGATAAAACGATTAAAACAGTTAAAATCACACTATGAGGATAATATTATATATTCTAGTAAGTTTGGATTTAATACAATTATTTGTTTAAAAATAAAGCGGCAGGTGAAATTATTTGTAGACATATACGGACACAGGTTTACTGTACTGAATCGTACCCAGCTAGTGATAAAATCTTTACAAACATTGATGACCCGATTCCTGATTCATTAAGTTTTCTGTTATTTCAAATAACTGGTTGTGACAAAATTTCTACTTTTTTAGAAAAGGTAAGGTTACTTTTGCTAAATATTTTGAAGTACGGAAAGTTTTGCAAAACACTGTGAGCGAATTTAAAACGGCAAACCAGGATGAAGCAAAAATATTTGAAGCTGGAGTTAAATATATTCTGGCTTTGTACTCAGCACTAAAAAGTCTAAATAATTTGAATGAGTTTTGATATATAAAAGCAAAAAATAGCACTATCCAATTAGCATTATTAGAGAATATAGTAGATGCAGTTTCTGAATATTGTATTGTATATTAATATAATGTATTAATTAATACCTAATTAATAATTAATAATAATATTAATCAAATATAATAATTAATTATTAGGCTACTAACTAGAATAGATATATTACACGTAAAAATATTTAAAATTATTATTACACGATTTTTAAAAAAATTCGTAGGTACTTCTACGAAATTTAAAAAAAAAGCGAATTAGTACTTTGTACCGTATTGTGTATCCGATCATAGATAGAGGGTACAACTAGACCCTCTTGGGAGTCTATCAATCAAATTTGGTGAAATTCGGATAAACAGGGGCTCACAAGTCGCTTGGATGGTGGACGACGTATGGACGGATTTTTTTTATTGCAGTCCAGATGATTTCTGAGCCTCTGTTTATTCGATTTTCACCAGATTTGGAAACAGACTCCCAAGGGGGTCTAGTTGTGCTCCCCATCTTTTCTGTTTAATTAGATACACCAAACGGTACTTACAATGTGGTAATTCTGTTCAAAAATTTCCTGACTGATTACATAGGGTTCATTAATATTAAATAATGAACCAAACAATTAAAAATATACATATTTTTAAATTACTCAACAAATTCTTAGTCACACTCATATAATGGTTAATAGTTTGTTTGATTTTGTGATAATTATAGAACCACCACAGTGAAGGATTTCAGATGTTTGAACACATGACAATTATTTGTTCTGGGCTGTAGAAATATTGTGTTGTGGCAACAGTGTGTGGGGTTGAACATTGTCATAAATCAGTACAATACACTGGGTAAACATCCCATATAGTTTATTCTGGATCGCATTATGTGATTTTTACAGAAACTTCAACAGATACCTGGATTTTCAGTGAACTTTTAGACAATAAAAAACTCCTTGTCTCTTTATAAAAACTGTAGATTTGATTTAAGTTGATCCTTGGAACTGTTTGAATTGTATCATTGGTGGTAATGACATGTATAGCTTTAATTCCGGTGTTGTGTACAATATTCATGTCATTTCTCCAGACTATATGGCTCAAGAAGTCATTGCCTTCCTCACTATTTCATGTGAAAGGACAATGTGCCCTTGTAATTTCATTTTATTCTGTAAGTCTCTTTAGTAACAAGAATGGAGTCTCTCAGAAACACTGATAAATTGTCTGTTGTCTTTAATCTTCTTCTCAATTACACGGAACAAATAAAAAATCTTCGTTGTCTACTTCGTTCATCACCGTACACATTTTCACATTCTTTAATAAAAAGTCATACCATTGATCATTCATTGCAGTTCTTCATACACATCAGAGGTAAGAAATTTTTGACTTTCTTAAACATATATCACAATCCGCTGCTTGAATGTCAGTGCCTTGCCAACAAATCAACCCACTTAGAATGTATGTACAACAATGTGACCAAAGCACTGCCAGTGGTAATATTTAGAAACAAACTTAGTTTCTTAAAATCTCTTGTATTTGTGTATTATTGTTACATAAAGTAAAATGATCTATAATGTTAAATTTATAATAATTATAATAAAGAACATAGATGAGAAACAATAAATTTGTGATTTTTATTGTTATGTGTATTACCGCTGTAATAACTTCAATTTTTGTCTGAACTTCTTAAACTTGCTACAAATAATTTTTTTACATGTTATATATTTTATGACTTACTCTAATTCACACTTAATGAGGTGTTGATTATAAATCCAAAGACAGTTTTTAATCAATGCTGCAGCGCCTAGAGTTGCTGTTAATACTTGAAGATCCGCATGATCCAAAGCTTCTTGACTTAAAGTATGAAGATGGTCTAATAGTTGAGTCGCACATATTGTTACACTCTGTATCATAAATTGTGGAGACGAGGTCTTGGAAGCAACTCCACCACAACCACGGTCAGATGCATCGGTATCTGTTGGTTCTTCATCTGAAAAATTAAATTGAATACTGCAGAGCAATATATACAAAACATATTGATTACTATTAAAAATTCCACACAGATCTGTGAGAATTGAATCACCACAAAAGTTCATTTAGGAAAGTCTTTATTGGTAAATGTATTATTTTATTTAAATTTTTTATTTGCGGTTTAGTAACTGGAGGTGAACCTTTGAAGGTTCATATGTCTGAAATGCAGCAAGCTAGACAAGAAACTGTTCCCTACTACTATAATAATAAATGGGTTGTAAAACAGCTTACAGTAAAACCCCTCTAATCCACCCTCGGGTGGTCCGTTACACCGGTTAATCCGACCGTGCTCGAGCTCGCAATATTGTGCCGACTTGCCGATGACTCACGGCCCGTCTGGCGCCATTCTTTCCGGTTTGATATAGCTTTCCCGCTTCAATGCTGTGTCATCTCTCGTGTTATTTCTATTGATTTGCTATAGTACTTGCAAAGTTTATATATAGACTTTTAAAAGTTTATATATCACTAATTTCACTTTAAAAAAATCTCTTTACATAATATGTAATAAATATCAACTTTTTTTCGGATAATCCGACCTTTTTTGCGTTCCGACCATGCCCCCAGTCCCAAAGGTGACGGATTAGAGGGGTTCTACTGTATTGAAAATGAACTGAAAACCTGGATTTAAAAAATTCAGACTTGGAAAAGTGTGACATCCCATGTCTTAAGCAACACATAAAAGAAATTATTGTTTACAATTAAATTTGAAAAATATATCCATGATCACAATCATGTTAATTTTGATTCCCCAATTTAATTATAGTAATTTTCTTTTAAATGTGGTTTGGAATATTGGTCATAAGTCTCATTTTCACTAAAATTTGATCATTATTTACTTATGAAAGTTATAAATATTCAACCTTTTAAGAGAGCATCCATTGGTTCACTTTAACTTTTTTTTACTATTAATTCTTGAATTATCATTTTCGAGGAGGCAATTTAAATACTTACTGCTTGTATAGGTTCTGTACTTGTGTATAGATGTGTGAAAAGGTTAAACAATGTAAAAAATTAGGTACAGCATTTATTTTACAGAAAGAACACTGCCCCAAAGTCCTCTATTTACAAGCTGCTTAAATACCAGGTTAGTATTTTCATTATAACAAACACTCATGATTTCCAGTTTAATGTAACAGCAGATATTTCTTGTTGAAACTCTATATTCAAGATTGAAATCAAACCCAATACCACAATTTAAGAAAACAAATTTTTATATTGTTTACACTGATGACCGACGGTATTTGATAGAATTCCATTTTAACAAATAAAACACAATTTTTCTTTTGTAAAATTCTCTGCCAAACAGAACTTAAAACCGTAGTTTTAAGTGTAGGTTAGGTGAGCATGAAAGGAGTTGGCGGTTAGGTTATAATGATTCTAGTTTTTCTAACCATTTAAAAAATCATGCACTGACAGATTTTTATTCAAATGTTAATTTTGAAATTCTACATGTGAACGTAAAAAGTAGAAAATTAAATGTTTTGGAAATTTTAGAAATTAAGAGACTTTTGTGTAATAATGCTAATCTAGTTTTAAATGACCAAACGGAATTTTTGTCATTTTCTCCTTTACTTCAACCTCTATTCAAGGTTGGTTAATACTTGTGTGAATGACCTGTGGGGTTTTACCCCCGGGTCTTTGTGCTTTGTTTGTTAACGGGAATTTCCTGCCTTTCTCAACCTTTTATAATAGTTATGATGTGTATTGTATTTAGTCTTGTAAGAGCCTCGTCAATGCCGTAACTGGCGAAACCATGGTCTGCTAGACCAAATAAATTATAGAATTTTACAAAAGAAAAATTGTGTTTTATTTGTTAAACAAATTTTTATTTCCTAATGTACATTTCAGTAACATAGTTACCATCCTCAGCGGTTGAGTATTAAACAAACACTAAATCTAAAAAAATTATAAACAGTTTTATAAGTGAGGTTTCTTGTACCAGGCTAATGACTTGGTTTAATGCCATTGGTTGAACTAAACACAGGAAGGAGTGAGGAAGAAACTTTACTTGTAAAACTGTTTATAAAATTTATAGATTTAGTGTTTGCTTAATACTCAACATCTGATGATGGTAACTATGTTACTGAAATGTACATTAGGAAATAAAAGTTTATTTTATTAAATTGTGGTATTGGATTTGATTTCAATCTTTAAGTTCACCACAGTGTGCTCATAATTAATTGTATTATTCCATATTCAAGGATTAAATAAAGCAATAAAGCTAAAGTTTCAAAATTATGACTTTATTCATTCATAATTTTGAAACTTTAGCTTTATTGCTTTATTTAATCCTTGATTGATGTTTTCCATGAGATTACTACTTTATAGTATCAAGACAGTAGGACAGGTATTTATTAAATTTAGATCACAATTTCTCTAAAACTATTATTCCAAATTTCAAAAATAAGATACTGTTGAAAAAAGATTTTAAAGAGTTTTATTAAAACTTTTGTGATAGATAGGTGAATAGGCTCATCCTGTTTTCCAAGTCTATACAAATAAACTATCTGACACTAAGTAGGCAGGATTTACAGTTTGTAATATATCTGCTACCTCTGGTTGTGTGGTGGAAAAAACTAATAGTGACCTTAAGATCCCTAGGGAAAACAACATAGTTAATAAGAAAAATCTTCAGAATATTAATGTTAATATATATCAACGTTTAACTCTTGTTTTAATATCCTGTGCAAACGACACGATACAATCGGCATGTTTATTTTAGGTAGCTGATGTCTTACTCACATCTTACTATTTATAACAGAGTGTCCTTGAAATCATGTTGTAGTTCCTGGTCAAATGAAAAACAAGCTTTGTAAAGATTTTGTTTTTATTACCCAATGGTGAAAGGTGGAAGGGAGCAATTAATGTAAAGTGTGATAATTTAATGTGATCAGAATAATTTATTGAAACCCAAAGTTTGTTTTCTTTACAGAAGTCACGGATTTATCTCAAACTATTTGATTCTTGAAACTGTTTGCAGTGCTCTGAAATGATGACAGCAATGAAATGATGTCATATTTCAGTAAAATGGTTCTTCTGCATGATCTGTGTTAAATTCCTCCATTTGACATTTTTGTCAAAGATGAATCAAAGGTGGTGGACAGAATCTGTATTTTTCTCAAAATAATATGATACAACATGTAGAGTGTAGCTTTTAATGATAATGGTCACATATAACGAATAATGAAAGTTATTACATCCAACAATGTTGATGTTCTTGATATGGTCTCCCAGTGATATACTGTATGATACACACCCTCTCCCCAGCAGGTTTATCATGTTGATTTATAAATCAATAACAATTATCTTAAACTACAAAAGTGGAGAAACATAAGGAGTTGTTACATAATATAATAAATTCTGCAATTTATTATTGCTGCTTAAATAATATATCAATCGATGGAGGGTATGTGTGTCTGAAACCTTCTCTGAACTCCAGAGAGTATCTCCTTGGAGTAGAATATAGATTTTATGAGAGGTATGTAAGTGGTCGAGAGATTCCTGAAAATGATTATGTTAAGTTAACTGAAAAGTTCATGTTTTTGTTACTACCAATGAGGATTATACTAGGACAATCAAGGTCATGATCCTACTATGAATAATTGTAGACCCACCATGTGCAGATTTTTATTTTATTATATATATATATATATATATATATATATATATATATATATATAAACTTTAATTTTGGATAAATCCAAGAAACTTTCATTTAGTTCCTTTCAAATAATTTTTCTTTTATTCTACAATTATAGTACGGCTGGTGAGTCATGGGTGTACCCAGGATCAAAACTAGAAGGGGGCCAGCCAAGGTCATTGAGGTTGTAACATATTAAAGCAGGAAAGGCGAATGAAAACAAAATTTTGAAGAAAATTTTATGTAATTATAGTAGTACTTTTTGACTATTATTTGCTTGACAAAAACGATTCAAGTTCTTATTTAATTACAGGTCATATATTAATAACATTTTTCTTGGGTTTGAAGAAAATTTGTTTTCAATCCACTTTCGTTTCAATCCAGTCCCGATTTTTCTTGAAGTTTTTCCGATGCACGCTCATCAAACACAACTCACAGCCTATCTTCTCCCATTGTACTTCTGAGCCAGGTCCACACCCTTCGAAGGGTACTGAAAGATCGTTCAACATTAGTGATAGACTGAAAGCACTTAAAATTGAGAGTGTGTGCCTTGTTGCAGGGGGAAAAGGTTGCATATGACGATTTCATAGAAGCTTTCTGAAAATTTTCTTATTCTGCCACTAAGTTTCTCTCATAACTTTATGACCATTTAATTTCTTCTTTTATGCTGCTTCTGGGGGCAGCTGCCTCCCCTGCCCCTCGCTGGGTATGCCCATGTGGATACCATAACACACTGTGTGACTTGTAGTTTTCTTTGCCGCTTCGTCAGCTTTTGTGTTTTTCGAAATTCTACAATGCCCAGGTACCCAACAAAATGATACTCTGATGTCCCGTAGCTGAAGTCTGTGTGTGGAACACAAAATATCTTCAACCAAGGAATTCTTAGAATCCTGGATAGACTGTAAAGGACTTTTGGAATCAGAACACAAAAGATAGTGACGGAAACCAGATGGAATGGTCCATCCATACATAGACATCCGACTGGATGAGTAATATGCGCAACCGACTTTATTGTCCAGTTTATAACCATCTGTGAAAATAATTTCACTAGATGGGTCACGCATATAGTGAAGCTCCTGACGATATACTACATCAGGAATGTTGTGCTTAACACGTTAGCTGCCAAGGCTAACATGTTAGTTAAGTTGAGTGCCACGATTACCAAATTATTTTTCCATTATTATTTTTGCATCTACCTATGTTACATAATATAAGGCAATAGTATTTACTAATTTTATTTACATTTATGCATATATAGTTCCGAGACCGATCGGACCAAAATGCAATTTTTCGGCTTTAATTTTAATCGTAGTATAACCAACCAAAAATCACTGAGAACACGTAACATGTCAAGTATTTTATTGCACCGTGTTTTCAGATCAAATAGATGTGGAATTCAAGAAAGTCTATGATCAAATAATAGGCCTAAAAATTTAGCATTTTCAGTAGTTTGAAGATGTGTTCCATCAAGAAATAATAAAGGCTGATGGTTCAGTCTTCGACGACTAAGACTAAAAGCAATAGATTGGAATTTGGAAGTAGAGAACTTGAATCCTGTCAATCTTGACCAGGATTGCAGTCTATTTATTACAAGCTGAAGGACTCTTTCGGCAGTTACAATACCTCGAATAGTCAAATCATCAACAAATACTTAACAGCGGACAGGGCACTGCACATTAGCGGTAATGGTGTTGATTGCCACAGCAAATAGGGTCATGCTAAGCACACTATCTGATGGACACCATTCTCTAAGTGATAACGATCAGACAACATAGTTCCAACACACACTGTGAAAGATCTGATTACAAACTTTTGAACTTAAAAGTGCACATTGTAAACACAATTTACAGGACTTACTATCCTAATTTTACATTCTAAATATGCTAATTGTTGAATTATTGCTTTAGTATATTTGAAATGTTGATACATAATTTATTTTGTAACGAAGAAATAAACTTAAATAAATTAAACTGTTACATAGAGAAAGATGTGTGCATCAATACCTTGTACCAATATAGAATGTGTTCTAAATGCTGCAACATGTTCTTCTTCCCACCACATGACCATTTTGACAGCGGCAAATGAGGAATAATGAGGGAAATCAAGCAACCCTCCGACAACCCCCACACATAGATTCTCTTGCAATACACTTTGGTTTTTTTCATAATATTCTAAATCCCTCTGTATTAGTATTCTTACCCTGTCCATCAAATTCCCTTCTTCCATAACTTCCATTCTGTAACAAGTATAATAACTTTTCTATTTTTAAAGTTATTGTATAAAGATGGATCATTAATATGGTTTAATCGAACATTTGTCATCATTTGTGTATGTAAAAACTAATAAACATGATGTTCAAGAATACAAATCAACTATCATTATAAAATGATAAACATAGACATAAAACTAGGCTTGAAGCAGTCAAAAGTAATAAATACTAAATACAATAGTGATCTGAAAAAAAAAAAAAAAAAGAAGTTTTTAAATAACGTTTGATTTAGTACAGAATTAGTTTTGATTGCTCGGGCCTGAGTTCCTTTCTTAGTTTATAGTTTTAGTTTAGTTCTAACATGGCTAAAGGTTATATCAGTGTTTTTCTCTTTTTTCATGTTCTAGTTTTATCAATTGATAATAGGAGTTGAAATATATTCTCGAAACCCTGTGATTAGTTTTTATCACAAATGTTCGGTTAAACCATATTAATAACATGAACAATCCATAATTATCAAATACCTCTAAAACTAGAATGATGGATTCTTTTATCATAATCTGTTAACTCGATTAAGATGAAGCATGCAGTATGGACGACAAAAAATCAGTATGGAGAGCTAACAAAACAGTTAATTACACCAATATTATTATTTTTTATTTATTTTTTTTTTTACCTTTTAAGAAACTTTCTCGAGAGGGATATTTTACTTTGCCATTTCACCAGTATGTAAGATTTGCAATGAAGAGGAAGAATACATCAAACATATACTCAAATTATAGCGGTCAGTGTGAAGAAAGATATCTTCAAAAACTTGTTATCATTTATGTATTATGGCTAATTTCCACAAAAATATGAAATATGAGTTTTACAATTCACACTAAACATAGGCTATAATTACTACAAAAACTTACTCGTTTTCTGTTTAAAGTACATAATTAATTTTCCTACAACTTTTGAATGTTTTGTTTATGTTGTTGAAATGTGCACATTGAAATGTGAGTAAAAATTAAGAAAAGAAAGAAAAATATGATAAGTCTAATATGATATTTTTTAAAAGATTAAAAAAAAAAAAAAGTTTAGTTAAAGTTATAAAAATAGTTGATGGAAGCTGCACAAATTTTTCCAATTTCTTTTATAAACAAGTAAACAGAATCATCATGGTGCTCATAATGCATGTAAACCAAAGCTTTCTAAATCTTCCAATTATGCATATAATTGCTGTATATATGAGCCTCATACATTAGTCTTAAAGCACTATGTTTGTGTCGGTAACTTTTACCTGTCTGGTCAAGTAAATATGCAAATGTCAAATTTTCTTGACAACTCGTACTTCAAAATTATAATTTTAATAAATTTGTTACTTGTTATTTGCATATAAATGGTGGTGTGTATGCAGAATTAAAATCTGTCTTGAAATTTTAATTCTTCAGAAGGTGGAAACAATTACCATCATTTTAGGATTTTTCTGAATTTCATTATGTTGCTATATTCACACACAAGAGTTTCCCTGATCACATTTTTAGCCTTTTTGATTATTGTGTCCACTTCTGAGCTTACCTAGAGATAACAATACCAACATATGGAAATCACAATGATAATCACTTTCTGGCAATTGTGAGGACATGATAAAGAGCTTAGAAAACAGAATAATTATCTTTTTTAATTCTATTCACAGTAACAAAATGTAAGGCATGTTATACTCTGTTAACCACATTAAGTTTGAACTTACATGTTATAAATATTTAACAAAGATGTCTTGAGTGATTACTTTCGTGGCCTAAAAAATTTGTGAAAGTGATTTTTAGATGACATCCACCTGTCATTGTCTATACTTACGTATGATAATACTTTGCATTAAAAAACAAAAAAAAAAAAAAAAACAAAGACTTGAAACTTGGAAAAGAAGAGTACTCACTCGTATCATCTGGATTATAGACCTTCTACATTTTCATAATAAGTTTCTAGCAGAGAAAGAAGTGTGATAATAAGAATTAATCAACCCATAGTTTAAGTTGTATTCTCAGGTGTAACTCTATTTGTGCTACCATTTCTTGACAACAAAAATCTGATTGTAGGATATATATTTTTTTTTTAAATCAGGGAGCATACAATTTAAAGTATTTGACTTGTTTAATTGCTTTAGCACTTATTATATATGAATATTATATTTCAAAAATAAACCAACAAATGTTTAACAGGTTTTAAATTCATTATCCTTAACTTAATTAACTAGGTAACATTAGTGGTTTAAATATAAAAAAAAATTAAGGAATTCAGTTTATAGAGTGTGAAAAACATATATAATGACTAAAATCACAAAATTAATAACATATTTAATACAAATAATAACAAATCAAATCACTAATTAATGAGTGCATTGTAATTAATTAACATAACTATATGTGGACTGTTGATGGATATTAACCTGATGGTTTATTGTAAACTATCTTAGTGTTTTAAGAGGCCACAATGAGCACAGTCAGAAAGACTGATTGTAGATTGAGTAATGGCTTCTATTTCTGTTTGAAGAAGTTCATGAAGTGAATATTCAGGATCATGACGATAAATCCAACTGTCTCGACTAGGAATATAGTCGTAACGTTTTGGTCCACTTGTTGGAGAACTTAACCAGATCTGACGATTTGGTGATTGACGGTTAATTACATATGTGCCGAACTTTGGACCTAAGTTGACTGTTAAAACTCCATCCTGTAAAAAAAAAATGTATGGTTAATTTCATAAATATAGAGTAACATACTTGTGGTGTGTTTGTTCCATAATGGTGACTCTACAATATTTATGGTAAAAACAATGAGTTTCAAACAATACATTTTATTACAAATTTTAAAGATAAATTAATAAAATGGAAATGCACTGAAGTACAAATCAATTGGGGACCGTAGCATAATTTTGCTTCTACATGTACTTAATAATTTAAAATAATAATTTTTTAAGATTTTTAAATAAGTCAAGAGTCTAGTACATAATTCCACATAGTCAACAGTAATGGTTTTTATTGTTATTAATGTTTTGTAAGTTTTTTCTCAAACACTCATAGTTGAAATTCTGAGTATTTTCATTTTATTCAGTCTAAACACCTAATTTAAAATTTGCAAGTTAAACATTGTGGTTAGCAGTGTAAGTCTTCAGTCTACGTCTTCAAAACCATAAAACGAATACAGTGACAAATCGAGTGAAAGCTAATAACATACCACTTTGAAGGTAAATTGATCGATCATATCCTTAAAAATCAAAACCGATAAAACATGCTAATAAACTTTGATCATTATAATACACATATTCACAAATGAAATTTATTGAAGGAGTGGGGACGGGGTTCCAGTATAACAAAGTCTCAGTCTATAAAGAAGAACAAGGAAAGGTTATGAATTTAAAGCCAAAGTGTGGTTTTGAAAAGACTTCTACTTACTCCAAATGAGACATCAGCACTTCTTAATTCTGTACGAGCTTCAACTAAGTCATCAAAAAATTCACACAGTGATTCTAATGTTTCTTCACAAATTGCTTCAAAAGCTACACTATCTTGTATAGTATCCCTGTAACAAAAATAAAACATCTTTAAAAAGTGTAAAGATATTGATACAAATACAAAAGTCTTCCTATAAAATACAGATACTCATATATTTATAGAAATTTGAATAATCTATCAAATGCTCCTAATTGCGTTCTGGGGCAAAGATCGGTCTATATTTTATATCCCATGTCCAGATCTCGGCAGGATGATAGCTTCAATTAGGTATTTCCATTATGGACAACCAATCTCCCGACTGTATTTCGAGGTCATACTGAATACGTTTCGAACACTTACCCACAGCTGGGATACCAAAGCTCAAGTTGTATTCCTTTGTCAAAATATAATAAAAATATGAATATGGTACTTTAATTTCCACTGCAACATTTTCATTGTTTTGAAATTGAAATGTAACTGGCTAAGAATTGTTTTGTTTTACAAGATCCACAGTAGTAATATTTTTCTAAGGGAACTAATGATTCTACGTATCCCTTAACTGCACTCTTTTTATCAATAAAAGTGTGAGATTTATTTCTCACTATTTATTGCCCCCTCAGTTAGCAAAAGGCCAGTTTTAAAATGTCTATTGCAAACTCTTTAAGCATGTTTCTCACTAATTCTTAAAGTTACAGAAACTTTTGCACACCTTAACTAGTTCTGATTTGTCTTTTTTTATACTAGGAAATTATTAACACTCTCTTTAACTAGTATTTGCTCACATCAAGGTCGTCCATACCTTGGAAATTTACTCTAAGTATACGAATAATACTGTTCTCTGTTTGTTTTATTTCATAATAAGATGATTGATGAAACTTTTGTTTATCTTACATTGACAGTTCACAACACTCTTGAATGATTTCCCAACAGGATTACATTGTGGAAGTTTGGACAACGATTTTGATGAATATAGTAGCCTACTTTTTTGTCCACAGACCTTTACCAGTTTTCTGATTGATAAATTCTTCCGTCCTTTTACCCTTTTCACAGGAAATAACCTGAGTACTAACACTGTCTTTATTAGAAGTAGCAAGCACAACTTCCATTGTATAAGTTCGTCACACTAGCAAACAAATAAATACATAGTATTAAAATAAAACTGTAGGTCCATCCTTTATTTTGTTTTTAATTCCTTATATCCATTGAAAGTTATTTAAATAGCCTAAACTTATTTCTATCACTAAATAATAAAATATCACTATATAAAACCACTAATCTAGAGTTGATCAAACACCAAAATTCTCATAACTATACACAAATAACCTATCGACAAAATATGATTTCAAGTATTTTCAGCTGATTATCTGGGTTACTAAACTTGAAATTAGTTGCAAAAAAAATAAACAGAATTTATATTATTAATATTAGTGATTTTTCTTATACAATCCAAAAACAATGTTTAGTGGACAAAATACAATTTTAAACTAGGTGTTAATGCATTTAAAATCTACAGTGGGGCGTGGGTCATTTTAAAATTAAAGATTAAGGTCTTCCACTACTATTATAGAACTGGCATACTGTCTGGCCAGTTTGATCCCAAACCACACAAATTTAAATGAGTTTTTAAATGATTTAAAAGACGTTTTGTCTGAAAATGATGTGATTTAAAGAAATGCATGAAGAACAATGAGAAATAAAAATCTTAATTTTTACCTTGGGTGGACAAAGGTCCTTTTAAAACTACATCCCTCATATATACTATATTCTTTCTTGTATGTCTTTAAAAAGCAATTTAATGATATTAGTGAAGGTATACACAAAATGTTAGTAGTAATCTAACTAAGCTACAATTATAGATTGTAAATTCAAAAGTTGTTACTCCGATCAATAAGAAAAAAGAGGAGATGAAATAAACAACATGGGTCTTTTGTTGAATAGAGTGTAAAATAAGCTCCTCACATAGAAAAAAAATTCAAATGGCCGGAAATTGAAGGTATTAGTGTAATTAATGACAACCAAATTGATAAAAAACACCTAGTTTCCAAATAAAAAATGATCATATTACACCTTTTACCTTTAAAGAAAATTTGATGAACTAATTAATTATTGAATAAGACTACTCGTAATATATAGATAAGTATAGAACATGGTAAACCTGCAAGAGAGAACATAATATTTTATTAATCAATGTTTTGTGAAATAAATATAGTCTAGGCTATTGTTCTTTATATTTTCAAATGAAAAAGCCTACACTCTTACCTATTTATCAAGTCTCCCCCCTCTGGGGAGATTTAATAGTTTGTACGAACTTAAATCCATTATATTACATGTAAATTAAAACTTATATTAACAACAAGAACAAAAATGTAAAACTAGATTTGAGAAATATTTCTTTTTCAGATAACACTAGTTTCGTTAAATTTTATTGAATTGTAAAAAATATAAAAATTAAATTTGAAAAGTGTAGCCTATCAAGTGTTCCTGGTCTCCCCTTAATATAAGAGGTCCAGTTTGTAATATAATTTAAAACCAGATCTATTCAGTATATATACTTTTTATTTATATTGTATGAAATAATTATGTAATGCAGGGTATGTTTTAAAATGCTGTTCATTAGGTATATGTTCATCAACTTTAATAGAAATTATAACGACTCATATGAGTTTGAATGTGCATGCCATATACAATATGTGAATCTTGATATTATATGTTGTCTTTTGGGTATTTTATCTATGGAGGTTGTTTACATCGATGGTTAAAATGTAGTCGAAGTCTCATTGATTAACACTGTCATGTAATTTAATTTATTAATTTAACAGCTAAAATTTTATTATCTTGTAATATTGACGTAGAAATTTCAAGGTTGAAAATTACTTTCTTTTAAATAGGCTTTAAAAGTGAATGTTAAATATGGAACTTACGAATCCCCATTGCGATACATACCGAACCTATGTGCCTATAGGCCTAGCTGAATTGGTACTTCTTATTTACAATTTTTACTGTGAAAATTTAAATTCTGCTAAATAATACTATTTTTCCTTTTCAAATAAGTTTTTGTACTAGATGAATTTTGCAAATTTGTTTATATAATCTCATGACTGATATGGTAAACTTTCATCTATTGACATAGCCTATCCCACATGAACAAATCAAAATTGTAATACTAGACTAGGTAAATATGTAGAGAAGTTGTCCGATCAATTTAAGTGCAAAATCTTGGTAATACCGCTTCAAAATAGCATTTTACCATCTCAATTTACTTAACAATGTAAGAAATTAACAAATTTGTAATATATTCAATCGTATAGACACATTGAATTCACTCGTGGAGCGCATGCGCAATTCATTAACTTCTACAGGTGGATATTATTATACTTCTATGATATAAGATTCAGGTTGACTAGGCTAGGTCTCTGTAACTCAGACTTAGTAAGAGAACTGTAGGTCAAGTAAGGTAGGCTACATATTATAACCCTATATATCATGTTATATGTTATATACCTTATATATAATGACCTTCCTTAACCTTTAGTTCTTTAACTAGATGTGGCTAGGTAACCATACACAACATCATTGATACTAAACTTAAAACAGAACTATTTGAGCGGAATAAAAAAATTTCGATAGATTTTACTTAAAATTGATGAAATATTTGTCAAAATAACCTAAAAATGCCATAAAAGTCATTTTAAATCGCTGATTTCGGACAGAAATAATGAATTGTGAAAGATAAAAAGTGGGATGTGTCTTTATTAAATATCAAAATGATGGACAAAACGCTATTTTAAAGAGGAATTGATGAGATTTTGCACATAAATCGATCGGACAACTTCTCTCCATATTAACCCTAGACTTATTTGTATGCATTTTGAGCAAAACAAAAGAACAGTAATTATTTAATAAGTTGATATCCAGATAATTTTTAAAAAATTCACCATTTATTTATTTATTCACCATTACAATTTCAAAAATTGTCTTCTTGTTGAGTAGGCTACATGAGGTTATTAGAGAAGGGTATTTGAGAAATGTTTATTTTGCATTTTTTCAGTCAATTATGTCATATGGGATTGTATTGTGGGGAAATAGCTGCAAAATAAAAGATGTACTGATAGTACAAAAAAAAGCTGTAAGAGCTATGACTAAGTCTCATGGGAAAATACATTGCAGGCCTCTTTTTGTTAGTTTGAGTATTCTCACAGTAATCAATTTGTACTTGTATGAAGTGGTTAGGTATACGATAAGTAAACTTGATGAACTGCCCAAGAGACATGAAATTCATAAATATAATACAAGAAATAGAAGGGAAATAAACTTGAGATACTATAGGCTGAAGAAATCATCAAACTGTCATTTGTCGGTGGGTTTAAAAGTATTACTGATAAATTGAAAAGTATCACTTTTAAATTTTCTATTAATAATCGTATGTCTGGTCTTCATCCATTTCGTCCATAACGTTAACATCCCGGTGGCCCTAAATGACACAACATTCTATGGAAAATTATGTTTTAATAAAAATGATTCATTAGAGACGTAATGTGCACGAGTCATACGAATCGTGAATCTTGATATATTAGGTGATATTTTTCCATCGGTGGTTAAAATGTAGTCAAAGACTATAAAGGCTTATTAACATAGTAGCCTATTCTAACTTTTCAAACATATTCGTTTTCATTTTTCTTGAAATTTCGCGGTTAAATAAGGACTTTCATTTAAAATAAACTTTTAAAGTTAATGTTTTATAAGTCATTTTAAAACTTACAAATTCCCATTGCAATGTGTACATAACCTATGCATACATGAATTTGGTAGCTACTTTCAATTTTTCAGTGAAAAAGTGAATTCCATGTTAAAATATTATCTTATATTTCAAAATAAGGTAGACTACGTAGTAAAAGAATTAGACAAATTTTATAAACACCTATGTCGACTTACCAATAATTACCAAGGGAACTAAAGAATTTAGGCTATTTAGGTAAGTAGGTTAGCCTGAATTATTTAGTAAATAGAGTAGAATTTAATGTAATTTATTTAAACTATTTATAGTTTAATCATGTATCACTATATCCAGGGATATAAACCATGAGTTTTTTATAATTAAAACAAGATCTAGTTCATTGTTTTGCAGATATACTCCCAATCAGGTTGTTACATTACCAACCCGGTTTCATAAACCTACTCCAGATTAAAAACATATCTAATTAAAAAATTATGACTATATACTTGTTTCAGAACTATAACAGTATGTTTTGAATTTCATAAATTAGAGCAACACATTTTAATAATCAATGAATTTGTCCCTTATTAAGATAGAACTATTTTTGTATACTTACTCTGATTCAGTCCCAAAGGAACAGTTTTTCTGCAAGATACTCGGATTCTTTTGATTAGAAATTCCACTACTAAGTTTACAATAAATACTAGTACAAGAACTGTTATAAACTTTTAAACTGTGTCCAAATTTATTGTGAACCTTTAAATTTGGTTTCAAGTTAACCCTACTTGTACAAAAATGCAGCAATCTGGATTGGCACACAATGTTTTTAATGTTGGGAAACATAATACTGAATAAAAACTACCAAAATTTGAGAAAAAAAAATGAATTAAACCAATAAGAGATATAACATTTTATAATTTATTTGTTTTTCTAAACAGAAACCACTTCCCCCAACATATTTACGACTCACCGGCTGATTCAAGTAACTTTCAAGGTTTCAAGAAGAGTATAACATCTGATTTCTCTTATAGTCAAGGTCAACTAAATACAATCACCTAACCGCCAATTTTAAAATCATAATGATTGGGGATGTCTTAATCCTTGGTGGATTAATACTGACTCGAAAATTAATTTAAATCGACTCTAAAATCTCACCAAGATTGCCATTTATGCAAATAAGACGATTGCGTTTATTTTAACGAAGTCTACGTACAGTTTTCTCAGACTCGTTGACCACATCAAAAGTTAAGAACAATAATAGAAAGTGAATCACATAAGCAGGAAGGACCCATGGTGTGAGGCGTTACCTGTATCAAAGTAAACAAAGAAGTCACAATACAATATACCTTGCTTTTATTAACCGCTTTATTAAAACAATATTTGCACAAACCTCTAGCATAAAAAGTGAATAATTAATGGTGTAAAAACATTGCACAAACTTCTCCATTCACCCATTCCCGAAACCAGATAAAACTAACAGTCACAGAAAATGTCAGATCAGTAGATAGTTGTCATTTGTCAATCAAAAAGTGGAAATGAACCATGGACACAGTCTTTGAAATATTTATATGTATTTAAACAAGGGTCTAAACTATCTGAGCTTGTGCCATAAACGCGTCCTTAGCATAAATCGTATTGGATTAAAATCGAACTTGTGTTGGCGGTCAAGGTTAATTTTTGTTTTATGACAGTTATTCCTGAACCGTAATATTTCTATTTAGTTGCAATTTTGCACGAGGATTTGAGTAATAAATCTTCACATTTTTCTAAAATTAAAATTAAATCGGTAGAGTCGATTTAGAAAAATAATGTATTTTATAACATCGCTGTGACCGATTTATTTTTAATCATCAACTCACGAATCAGAATTTTGGTGCACACGACAATCAATATATTATATTTGGGTCCTTAAAGGCTACACCTGAGCAAAATTTGATTAAAATCGTTGGATTAGATTTTGAGAAAATCTTAATTTTATATTATTTGTTTCTTATCGTAGCTATACTTAAGTTTTAAGTTATTATAAAACGAAAATTTCCAAGATATGGCAAAAAATACCCCACATACCAAATTTAATTAAAATAGGTTCACACGTTTGTGATGCAGAACGCTGAACATACGACAAACATAATTCCAAAAACAACTTTTTTAAACTCAAGGGATCTCAAAACAGATATTATACGCAATAAAATGGATGTCGATTTTTTTTACTAATTAATAACTTTCTATATATTATGGAGCTTACAAATGGAAAATAAAAAGGGTCTCAAAGAAATTTTTAATCAGGTGTAATTAATCAGACTCCTTTTCCTTAGTTGAACCGAGCAAAGTGATGTCTTTTTATAATTTAACAATGTCATATTTTATTCGGTATATTTTTTGTTACGAAATTTAGAAATATTGTTCTTTTTAACTAGAACAAATATGATGGCCTGTCAAAAACAAATACAGTACTGTATGGACGCAGCTGTTCCGACTAAGAATACAAGCACTAATATATTGTTGTTAACGGGATTTAAAGAGCATCCATAAAAATTAAAAATTTTAACTTTTTTAAAACTTTGCGCCTGACCAAAAAATTTAAAAAAATTCATAGCTTACTACTTTTTTATGTTTTCATGTATATGTATATAACATTTTCGAACTAAAAGTTCAAATAAAAGCTGATACTTTAAATGTTATCCCCAAAAGTTGTTTTTCTTAAACAAAAGAGGGCTTTGTAGAAATATTAAATTGTATTGAATTTTATTGGAAGGTCAATGTTCGAAAATACAGTTTGTATAATAACTTCACAATTCACCATGGTAGAGAGGTGGGGTTGGTACCACTACATGCAGAATTGAAATCTGAAATTTTTTATCTAATTTAGTGTGTCATAAGTTAAACACGCAAGATATGAATAAAAAACTGTTTAAAAATGTCCGCCATTTTGACATTTTAATTAATTTTGTCTGAGGATTGTTATATGAGATTTCATGTGCCTATCTTGAACTATTTAATTTAATAATTTCAACTATTCTTGAACATTATTTTCTTTTATTTGCGATTTGGCACATTGTTCTGTGAGATTGATCTTCCAGAGAGCCATTTTTTTGAAATTATATCTTTTATAACAGATAATATTTCTTTATTAAAGTTTTTGATAATGATAGATTGTTCATATTATTAATATGGTTTAATCGTATATTTGCCATCATTTGTGCTAGAAATGGTTTTGTTTCCATCCTTTAGGTTCTAGTTTCATACTTGATAACTAGAGTTGATTTATACTCTCGAAAATTCGTGTATTAATTTTCTATACACAAATAATGCCAACTGTCCAATTAAACCATTCTAATAATATGGAATTTTTTGTTAGATAAGGTTTTGTGTGTGTAATTAGAGGCTACTTTAAAAAAAAAATCGAATAGTTAGTAATTTTGAGTTTTCTAATGGGTCCTTGACCCAAATTTTGAGGTATAGAACAATTAAAAAAATCTTTTCATTCAAAACATGTTCGGATATTGGAACATATAAAACATATTTGTTTGAAATTTTAATTTTTCAATTTTCGTAGTTATAATTCACAAGATTTTTGACAAATAATATCACGGCTTAAAATCAGTGTCCTAAAGTCTGTCAACTTTAACTCGGTAATTATCTAGAAAACAGGTTCAATTGACATGAATGTGCGTGTAGGCTACCAATAATAAAGTTCGATACACGGAGCATTGTTGTACGGAATTGGCAGCTAGAGAAAAATTATCCTACCTACTTAAACTACTCGACAGTGCCTTTGTGTGTTTTGATAAATTAATTCAAATGGCACAACAAAACATTCGATATAGCAGGCCATTGTAAGTTAGTGAACTTTAATTGTCACAGAGATTCTTTACAGGGTCGAGATAGGAACGGTTCGTACAATCGATAATTCTGAGGGCTATTAATTTAATCTGACAGTTGTACTTTTCATTTCGTCATTTTTAGGTTATGAAGCATTATTTGGCACTTTTTGCTTCAGACAATTTAGTACGGTAAAAGAGAAGTTAGGTTATGAAATATTTTGATATATTAGCGAAGGTCTGATAACTATTGCACAACCTTTTTCACACACCTGAGTTAGACTGGGACGCTGAGTTCGGGTAAACCTAGTAGGGGACAGGAGAAATAGACCAGGGCCGCTTGGGTCTGTTGCGAGTGGTTGTAAGATGGTTTTAATAATATTACAATGAACACACTGTAAAATACTGCCCCAGACATCTGAAAAATATATTAGACCACTGAATAAAGGCAGATTTTGTGAAAATCTGGACAAAAAATCTAACAGACACAAAATTTGGGGGAAAGTTAGGTTTTGGTGTTACTTCAATAGGGGGGGGGGAATCTGTAACTCCAGTTCAGGCTGGGTAAGACACACTGGGAGAGAGATATGAGTGCACAAAAAGTGGAGACCTTTTATTACAATTGTTCGTATACGAAAAAAAACTTACATTCTTTTAGTTAAGGCCGATTTTAGTATAGTAAAAAAAGCGGTAAATATAGGTATGTAAGTGTTTGTACATGTAATACCAAGTATTTGGATATAAATTTTTGCATGTATATATGTACACACAAACACACACACACACACACACACACGCGCGCGCGCACGTATAGATGCGCTTTGAGAGCTCTATCTCTGTCCTAGTGCGTCTGACGAAAAAAAAATACTAAGAGCGATTTTGATGGTAAATTATTTAGTCAGCTAGAACTGTTGTGTTTGAATTTTTAAAAAATATATTGCTTAGTTTTTGAGATATTTACAAAAAACCGTTTTGGCCCACCTTATATCCCCCCAGGGGCGGGGGCAGGGTGAGCAGGAGTGTCTGATTTTTTCCATATTGACATTTTATTACAAATTGTTGTTGGGCCGTAATTTTTTACTTAAGATTTTTTACGCTGGTTTGAGTCTTTAACCTCCACATTTCACCAAAATTTGAATGAAATCGGTAGAGTTAATTTTGAGAAAATACGTTTTAATAGCTCAGATTTTTGTTTGTTTTTACAGAGAACTTACGAACGGGAATTTTTTGGAAAGATTATGCCCAATATATTTATTTTGGGCACTATATTTTAACAAAACTATACAAAATCGTTGGATCTGATTTTGCATTTTGTTTTATAGCAGGTATTGCCAAATTTAACGTTATCGAAAAAATATAAAAAGTCCTGAATATGGTCTAAATCTGAACATCTCGAATGTTTTACGTATATGTGAGTAAGTAGTAGTGACATTTAATATGAGCTGTACTTTTCAACCACCCAATGTACATGATAAAGGTAAACACAAGGTTCAACGTACTGACAATACAAACAGTGAATGTAATACTTCAGTTCACGCTACGGGAATAGGGGCTGTTTACATTTTCAGAAACACGCGAACAGGGGAGAAACTATAAACGGTTGAACAGTAGGAGTGCGTGCACCAAACTATAGAATCATATAGTTTGTTAAACAGATATTAGAAGCTAATTACTTAAGTATGAGCAGTGCCAGGATGTAATGATACAAACAGTCGTTTGAAGTCTCGCCGTTTTCTTATCAAAGTGTAAAAATAACTGTTGTAGGTGGGAATTTGTTTATAAACATCCAAACTATCATTGTAGAAAACACAAATTTTATTATTATATCTGAACTTAGTGTTGTTAACCTCCAGGATTGTGAATTAAATAAATTGTTAGGTTATTCTTCCTAACATAGTCCTAATGGACTACTGTTATATTATTATTTACTGTTACGTCTTCCTCTGGGATCTCAATGATTGGTAAATCCCAAGAAGTAAGTCACCGTTAATGTATTTAACTTTTAACGCTTTTCACTGTGAGTAGAGTTTTGTTCACGTGAACAGTAGCAGTGATATTATTTACTGTTAAGTCTTCCTCTGGGATCTCAATGAATGGTATATCCCAAGAAGTAAGTCACCGTTAATGTATTTAACTTTTAACGCTTTTCACTGTGAGTAGAGTTTTGTTCACGTGTACAGTAGCAGTGATATTATTTACTGTTAAGTCTTCCTCTGGGATCTCAATGAATGGTATATCCCAAGAAGTAAGTCACCGTTAATGTATTTAACTTTTAACGCTTTTCACTGTGAGTAGAGTTTTGTTCACGTGAACAGTAGCAGTGATATTATTTACTGTTAAGTCTTCCTCTGGGATCTCAATGAATGGTATATCCCAAGAAGTAAGTCACACTTAAAGTATTTGGGTAGTGTTTTGTTCACGTGTACAGTAGCAGTGATATTATTTACTGTTAAGTCTTCCTCTGGGATCTCAATGAATGGTAAATCCCAAGAAGTAAGTCACACTTAAAGTATTTGGGTAGTGTTTTGTTCACGTGTACAGTAGCAGTGATATTATTTACTGTTAAGTCTTCCTCTGGGATCTCAATGAATGGTAAATCCCAAGAAGTAAGTCACACTTAAAGTATTTGGGTAGTGTTTTGTTCACGTGTACAGTAGCAGTGATATTATTTACTGTTAAGTCTTCCTCTGGGATCTCAATGAATGGTAAATCCCAAGAAGTAAGTCACACTTAAAGTATTTGGGTAATGTTTTGTTCACGTGTACAGTAGCAGTGATATTATTTACTGTTACGTCTTCCTCTGGGATCTCAATGAATGATATATCCCAAGAAGTAAGTCACCGTTAATGTAATTAACTTTTAACGATTTTCACTGTGAGTAGAGTTTTGTTCACGTGAACAGTAGCAGTGATATTATTTACTGTTAAGTCTTCCTCTGGGATCTCAATGAATGGTATATCCCAAGAAGTAAGTCACCGTTAATGTAATTAACTTTTAACGATTTTCACTGTGAGTAGAGTTTTGTTCACGTGAACAGTAGCAGTGATATTATTTACTGTTAAGTCTTCCTCTGGGATCTCAATGAATGGTATATCCCAAGAAGTAAGTCACCGTTAATGTAATTAACTTTTAACGATTTTCACTGTGAGTAGAGTTTTGTTCACGTGAACAGTAGCAGTGATATTATTTACTGTTAAGTCTTCCTCTGGGATCTCAATGAATGGTAAATCCCAAGAAGTAAGTCACCGTTAATGTATTTAACTTTTAACGCTTTTCACTGTGAGTAGAGTTTTGTTCACGTGTACAGTAGCAGTGATATTATTTACTGTTAAGTCTTCCTCTGGGATCTCAATGAATGGTAAATCCCAAGAAGTAAGTCACACTTAAAGTATTTGGGTAGTGTTTTGTTCACGTGTACAGTAGCAGTGATATTATTTACTGTTAAGTCTTCCTCTGGGATCTCAATGAATGGTATATCCCAAGAAGTAAGTCACCGTTAATGTATTTAACTTTTAACGCTTTTCACTGTGAGTAGAGTTTTGTTCACGTGAACAGTAGCAGTGATATTATTTACTGTTAAGTCTTCCTCTGGGATCTCAATGAATGGTATATCCCAAGAAGTAAGTCACCGTTAATGTAATTAACTTTTAACGATTTTCACTGTGAGTAGAGTTTTGTTCACGTGAACAGTAGCAGTGATATTATTTACTGTTAAGTCTTCCTCTGGGATCTCAATGAATGGTAAATCCCAAGAAGTAAGTCACCGTTAATGTATTTAACTTTTAACGCTTTTCACTGTGAGTAGAGTTTTGTTCACGTGTACAGTAGCAGTGATATTATTTACTGTTAAGTCTTCCTCTGGGATCTCAATGAATGGTATATCCCAAGAAGTAAGTCACCGTTAATGTATTTAACTTTTAACGCTTTTCACTGTGAGTAGAGTTTTGTTCACGTGAACAGTAGCAGTGATATTATTTACTGTTAAGTCTTCCTCTGGGATCTCAATGAATGGTATATCCCAAGAAGTAAGTCACCGTTAATGTAATTAACTTTTAACGATTTTCACTGTGAGTAGAGTTTTGTTCACGTGAACAGTAGCAGTGATATTATTTACTGTTAAGTCTTCCTCTGGGATCTCAATGATTGGTAAATCCTAAGAAGTAAGTCACCGTTAATGTATTTAACTTTTAACGCTTTTCACTGTGAGGAGAGTTTTGTTCACGTGAACAGTAGCAGTGATATTATTTACTGTTAAGTCTTCCTCTGGGATCTCAATGATTGGTAAATCCTAAGAAGTAAGTCACCGTTAATGTATTTAACTTTTAACGCTTTTCACTGTGAGTAGAGTTTTGTTCACGTGAACAGTAGCAGTGATATTATTTACTGTTAAGTCTTCCTCTGGGATCTCAATGAATGGTATATCCCAAGAAGTAAGTCACCGTTAATGTATTTAACTTTTAACGCTTTTCACTGTGAGTAGAGTTTTGTTCACGTGAACAGTAGCAGTGATATTATTTACTGTTACGTCTTCCTCTGGGATCTCAATGAATGGTATATCCCAAGAAGTAAGTCACCGTTAATGTAATTAACTTTTAACGATTTTCACTGTGAGTAGAGTTTTGTTCACGTGAACAGTAGCAGTGATATTATTTACTGTTAAGTCTTCCTCTGGGATCTCAATGATTGGTAAATTCCAAGAAGTAAGTCACCGTTAAAGTATTTAATTTTTAACGCTTTTTACTGTGAGTAGTTTTTTGTTCACGAGTACAGTAGCAGTGATATTATTTACTGTTACGTCTTCCTCTGGGATCTCAATGAATGGTAAATCCCAAGAAGTAAGTTACACTTAAAGTATTTGGGTAGTGTTTTGTTTACGTGTACAGTAGCAGTGATATTATTTACTGTTAAGTCTTCCTCTGGGATCTCAATGAATGGTAAATCTCAAGAAGTAAGTTACACTTAAAGTATTTGGGTAGTGTTTTGTTCACGTGTACAGTATCAGTGATATTATTTACTGTTACGTCTTCCTCTGGGATCTCAATGAATGGTAAATCTCAAGAAGTAAGTCACACTTAAAGTATTTGGGTAGTGTTTTGTTTACGTGTACAGTATCAGTGATATTATTTACTGTTAAGTCTTCCTCTGGGATCTCAATGAATGGTAAATCTCAAGAAGTAAGTCACACTTAAAGTATTTGGGTAGTGTTTTGTTCACGTGTACAGTATCAGTGATATTTTTTACTGTTAAGTCTTCCTCTGGGATCTCAATGAATGGTAAATCCCAAGAAGTAAGTCACACTTAAAGTATTTGGGTAATGTTTTGTTTACGTGTACAGTAGCAGTGATATTATTTACTGTTACGTCTCCCTCTGGGATCTCAATGAATGGTAAATCTCAAGAAGTAAGTCACACTTAAAGTATTTGGGTAATGTTTTGTTTACGTGTACAGTAGCAGTGATATTATTTACTGTTACGTCTCCCTCTGGGATCTCAATGAATGGTAAATCTCAAGAAGTAAGTCACACTTAAAGTATTTGGGTAATGTTTTGTTTACGTGTACAGTAGCAGTGATATTATTTACTGTTACGTCTCCCTCTGGGATCTCAATGAATGGTAAATCTCAAGAAGTAAGTCACCCTTAAAGTATTTGGGTAATGTTTTGTTTACGTGTACAGTAGCAGTGATATTATTTACTGTTACGTCTTCCTCTGGGATCTCAATGAATGGTAAATCCCAAGAAGTAAGTTACACTTAAAGTATTTGGGTAGTGTTTTGTTCACGTGTACAGTAGCAGTGATATTATTTACTGTTACGTCTCCCTCTGGGATCTCAATGAATGGTAAATCTCAAGAAGTAAGTCACCCTTAAAGTATTTGGGTAATGTTTTGTTCACGTGTACAGTAGCAGTGATATTATTTACAGTTACGTCTTCCTCTGGGATCTCAATGACTGGTAAATCCCAAGAAGTAAGTCACCGTTAATGTATTTGGGTAATGTTTTGTTTACGTGTACAGTAGCAGTGATATTATTTACTGTTACGTCTTCCTCTGGGATCTCAATGAATGGTAAATCCCAAGAAGTAAGTTACACTTAAAGTATTTGGGTAGTGTTTTGTTCACGTGTACAGTAGCAGTGATATTATTTACTGTTACGTCTCCCTCTGGGATCTCAATGAATGGTAAATCTCAAGAAGTAAGTCACCCTTAAAGTATTTGGGTAATGTTTTGTTCACGTGTACAGTAGCAGTGATATTATTTACAGTTACGTCTTCCTCTGGGATCTCAATGACTGGTAAATCCCAAGAAGTAAGTCACCGTTAATGTATTTGGGTAATGTTTTGTTTACGTGTACAGTAGCAGTGATATTATTTACAGTTACGTCTTCCTCTGGGATCTCAATGACTGGTAAATCCCAAGAAGTAAGTTACACTTAAAGTATTTGGGTAGTGTTTTGTTCACGTGTACAGTAGCAGTGATATTATTTACTGTTACGTCTCCCTCTGGGATCTCAATGAATGGTAAATCTCAAGAAGTAAGTCACCCTTAAAGTATTTGGGTAATGTTTTGTTCACGTGTACAGTAGCAGTGATATTATTTACAGTTACGTCTTCCTCTGGGATCTCAATGACTGGTAAATCCCAAGAAGTAAGTCACCCTTAAAGTATTTGGGTAATGTTTTGTTTACGTGTACAGTAGCAGTGATATTATTTACTGTTACGTCTTCCTCTGGGATCTCAATGACTGGTAAATCCCAAGAAGTAAGTCACCCTTAAAGTATTTGGGTAATGTTTTGTTCACGTGTACAGTAGCAGTGATATTATTTACAGTTACGTCTTCCTCTGGGATCTCAATGACTGGTAAATCCCAAGAAGTAAGTCACCCTTAAAGTATTTGGGTAATGTTTTGTTTACGTGTACAGTAGCAGTGATATTATTTACAGTTACGTCTTCCTCTGGGATCTCAATGACTGGTAAATCCCAAGAAGTAAGTCACCGTTAATGTATTTGGGTAATGTTTTGTTTACGTGTACAGTAGCAGTGATATTATTTACTGTTACGTCTTCCTCTGGGATCTCAATGAATGGTAAATCCCAAGAAGTAAGTCACCCTTAAAGTATTTGGGTAATGTTTTGTTCACGTGTACAGTAGCAGTGATATTATTTACAGTTACGTCTTCCTCTGGGATCTCAATGACTGGTAAATCCCAAGAAGTAAGTCACCCTTAAAGTATTTGGGTAATGTTTTGTTTACGTGTACAGTAGCAGTGATATTATTTACAGTTACGTCTTCCTCTGGGATCTCAATGACTGGTAAATCCCAAGAAGTAAGTCACCGTTAATGTATTTGGGTAATGTTTTGTTTACGTGTACAGTAGCAGTGATATTATTTACTGTTACGTCTTCCTCTGGGATCACAATGAATGGTAAATCTCAAGAAGTAAGTCACCCTTAAAGTATTTGGGTAATGTTTTGTTCACGTGTACAGTAGCAGTGATATTATTTACTGTTACGTCTTCCTCTGGGATCTCAATGACTGGTAAATCCCAAGAAGTAAGTCACCCTTAAAGTATTTGGGTAATGTTTTGTTTACGTGTACAGTAGCAGTGATATTATTTACAGTTACGTCTTCCTCTGGGATCTCAATGACTGGTAAATCCCAAGAAGTAAGTCACCGTTAATGTATTTGGGTAATGTTTTGTTTACGTGTACAGTAGCAGTGATATTATTTACTGTTACGTCTTCCTCTGGGATCTCAATGAATGGTAAATCTCAAGAAGTAAGTCACCCTTAAAGTATTTGGGTAATGTTTTGTTTACGTGTACAGTAGCAGTGATATTATTTACTGTTACGTCTTCCTCTGGGATCTCAATGAATGGTAAATCCCAAGAAGTAAGTCACACTTTAAGTATTTGGGTAGTGTTTTGTTCAGGTGTACAGTAGCAGTGATATTATTTACTGTTAAGTCTTCCACTGGGATCTCAATGAATGGTAAATCCCAAGAAGTAAGTCACACTTTAAGTATTTGGGTAGTGTTTTGTTCAGGTGTATGTGGTAAAATTGCAAAGGAGCGAGGTCTATTGTTCTTAGAACTATAAATTTACATCAAAAGTATGAAATTACAATTGAGGTGGGGGAGAACATTTTGCTATGTATTTGATGTGAATTATAATAAATCAGTCAGTCAATGATGTCCAGTCATTGAATAAAGTTATGCTATTTTTTTTAGTAGGAAATGTTTTCACATTGCTAAGAACACCCTTGCCAGTTCAGTCACACTAAACCTGCCAAACAGTACTGTATACAGATTGCCTATTTGGCGCCGTTAATTGTTTTTACCAACTTTCAGGAATTCAGAATAAAACTTTTTATAATCTACAATTTATACGAGTAGCTTTTATCTGAGGTATGAAACCGTTTGACCACAGCATTGAGAAGCTCATACAATAATTACTTAGAGGGTGAGGCAAATTTGCAGTACCGTATAAAATATGTTCCGGAAAACCTATTTTTTTTGTAATGTCTGCATATTTTAACATTTTCAGATAATAATAATTAATTAATAAATTGCGAAAAAAATTGTACAAACTTTCTCACTCATCATTTAAAAAAAAAAAAAAAAAAAAAAAGAAATCAAAACCAATCGACACAAAAATGGAACCATGGAACCATCACCGTCTTTGAAAAAATATTGTTATAATAAAATATATTGATTTATGGATTTTAACTCTTATACATTATATTACCAGGCTAGTATTATTAATTAATTACTTGAATTAATTATTAAAATTATATACATATAATAACTTTACTTATTCGTGTCATAAACATATTTTCAGTATAAATCGTTTAATGACGGTGGCCCAGGTTGATTTTTGTTTTTTTGTCAATTATTCTTGAACCATAATTTTTTTAAATTTGTAACTTGCGTTTTTTACCACAAATATTCACATTTAACTACAATTTTAACGAAATCGTTAGAGCCGATTTTGAAAAATTCCGTATTTTACAATAGTTCCATGGCCGATTATTTTTTATCGATAAGTCACGACATGGCATTTTTGGAGAGATGACGACCAATACATTTTGTTTGCGTTCTTAGACAAAATTTGATGAACAAAAATTTTTGGGCTTATTTTTAGGAACTAATTTTTGGCCCTTTTTTAAGCTCTTTTTTAGGGGCTCATTTTGGGCTTATTTTTTGGTCCTGTTTTTGGGCTCATATTTGAGTTTTTTTTGTGCTCATTATTAAAGGCCCTTAATGGAGCTCTTTTTCAGCACTTTTTGGGCTCTTTATAGGGGATCATTTTAAGCCCTTTTTATTAGTTCATTTTTGGGCCCTTTTAGGGCTCATTTTTTAGCCTTTTTTTGGGCTCATTTTTCGATCATAAGATCATAAGATTCGATCGTAAGAAAATAGTTTTTTTCTTGTGGTAGTTACCACTAAATTTTGAGTTATTAAAAAAATAATAAGAATTTCCATAGTTATGGTCAAAACATAGTAAATTTAGTTAAAATCTGACTACGATTTTGGACTGTATAACACTCTACATACAACAAACATCACTGTTCAAACGAGTAAATCGATTTTGCTGTTAAAACTAGTAGTTGCTGATAAACTGTTTATCTTGTCACTTACTGCCAACAATCATTTTGTACTTTTCTTCAAATTAAATTCTTAGTTTCACAACAAGTGTTTCGAAGACTATTCGTCCATCATCAGGTGATTAAAACACACACAATTATAAACATTCAACATGAAAAAACAAACAATACAACGACATTCATAGCACTCGCGCATAAATAATAATGTTTTCTATGCACGTCTCCGTAACTTCATAAGGATTGCTGGTGGTAAGTGACATAATAAATAGTTATTTGATAAGCATATACAGTTTGCTCTAGAATTGCAAACGAGTAGATCGATTTTATGGTTCTAATGAGTAGATTTTAATTACAGTTCAAACGAGTAGATCAATATTACGATGCAAATGAGTAGATCAATATTAAAATTGCAAACGAGTAGATCGATTTTATGGTTCTAATGAGTAGATTTTAATTACAGTTCAAACGAGTAGATCAATATTACGATGCAAATGAGTAGATCAATATTAAAATTGCAAACGAGTAGATCGATTTTATGGTTCTAATGAGTAGATTTTAATTACAGTTCAAACGAGTAGATCAATATTACGATGCAAATGAGTAGATCAATATTAAAATTGCAAACGAGTAGATCGATTTTATGGTTCTAATGAGTAGATTTTAATTACAGTTCAAACGAGTAGATCAATATTACGATGCAAATGAGTAGATCAATATTAAAATTGCAAACGAGTAGATCGATTTTATGGTTCTAATGAGTAGATTTTAATTACAGTTCAAACGAGTAGATCAATATTACGATGCAAATGAGTAGATCAATATTAAAATTGCAAACGAGTAGATCGATTTTATGGTTCTAATGAGTAGATTTTAATTACAGTTCAAACGAGTAGATCAATATTAAAATGCCATACTAATAGATCGATTTGATGGTTCATACGAGTAGAGAAATATTTTGGTTCAAAGGAGTAGAGAAATATTTTGGTTCAAACGAGTAGATCAATATTAAAATGGCATACTAATAGATCGATTTTATGGTTCAAACGAGTAGATCTATATTACGGTTCAAACTAGCTGATCGATGTGAATAGATCGATTTTACGGTTAGTAGTTCGATTTTTATACAATTTGATATATAGCCATTTTTCTTTTTCGACAACTCAAAATTTGGGGATAGACCCAAAACACAAAGTTCCGTTTGCAAAAAAATTAGCTCCAACATAATTTACAAGAAATATAGTCTCTGAAAAATTAAATAAAATCTGTCGGTATTCTTCTCTATAATGTTGGATTGTTAAAAAAATGGAAAATAAATAATATTTAAGAACGTTATAGTAATAGTTAAAATATCCTCACAATTGGTGAAAGCAATTTCGATCAAATTTTGGTGAAATGTAAAGATTTATAATCTAAATATTTCAAAATGGAAGTAAAATAAAATTGTGGATCATGAGTAATTTATAAAATACCTAAACGAACCTTGACCACCCTAAGTTTTTATTTGTGTTCAGTTTTGTGTGTGAGAAAGTTTGTGCAAGATATCTCCCAACTCTACAGATTTTGTCGTCACAAAAACACAAAATAGCCTAAAAGTTTAAACACTAAAGCCAAAAATCAAAATGTTGAAATCTGAAGTCTTTAACGAGGGAAGTAAGGTTGCCGATTTATAACCTACATTACACCATACACTAAACGAGGCAACAGAGCGAGGAAGGCATACGAACAGAACAATTACTTTTACTGTAAGGGTTTGAAGTTATGTGATAGTATACAGAGTGATTAAAAAATATGAAATGAAATGAAATTATATTCCACAGAACAACAATAAACCTAATCAAACAATAAACATACAGACACAAATTCTATACGATATACAAAAACTAATAACTTAAGAGAAACAAAATAACAAAATATCTGCTTACTGTAAACAATGAATCACACTTTCAAATCCTAACATAAAACTATTAATATTATTTTCAATTTATTATTTTTTATATTATTAATTATTATTTTATAGCTAAACTTCAAGAAAAAGATCTATCTGCAAAATATTATTTTAAAGGTTATTTTATTTGTTTGTCTATAAAATTTATAATTAAAAAAAAAACTTTAGATTTACTTACAGAATTCAAACGACATTTCACAAGAACCAAATATGTTTGAATTTTGAAAATACATTCCTTCAAATATTCACCCTAAAACAATGCGTCATTTATTCATAAGATGTAACATATAATTAACCCAATATGGAAAATAACTGGTATTGTAGACTTCTGCGTGTTTTAGTAAATTACCAAGACATACTTTTTTTAACGTTTTATCAATAATCGTTATTCTTTGACCTACAATAAAAACAAAGATATCATCATGATCACTGTCAAAAAAGGCAAAACAATTTTGTCTATTATAATTGTATTCTAAAATATAAAGATATTTGACATTAAAAATTGTATATAGTTGTGATTTTAAAATATGCAAAATAAAGTCTTGGTGTTTGGTTATATAGTCGCCATTTTAAAAATATGCAAAATAAAGTCTTAGTATTTAGTTATATAGTCGGCATTTAAAAAATATGCAAAATAAATTTTTGGTGTTTGGTTATATAGTCGCCATTTAAAAAATAAGCAAAATAAATTTTTGGTATTCGGTTATATAATCGCCATTTGAAAAATATACAAAATAATATCTTGGTATTTGGTTATGTAGTTGCCATTTTAAAAATAAATTTTTGTTGTTTGGTTATATAGTCGGCATTTGAAAAATATACAAAATAATGTCTTGGTATTTGGTTATATAGTTGCCATTTAAAAAATATACAAAATAAAGTCTAGGTATTTGGTTATATATAGTCGGCATTTGAAAAATATACAAAATAATGTCTTGGTATTTGGTTATATAGTTGCCATTTAAAAAATATACAAAATAATGTCTTGGTATTTGGTTATATAGTCAGCATTTAAAAAATATACAAAATAAAGTCTAGGTATTTGGTTATATAGTCGGCATTTGAAAAATATACAAAATAATGTCTTGGTATTTGGTTATATAGTTGCCATTTAAAAAATATACAAAATAAAGTCTTGGTATTTGGTTATATAGTCGGCATTTAAAAAATATACAAAATAAAGTCTAGGTATTTGGTTATATAGTCGGCATTTGAAAAATATACAAAATAATGTCTTGGTATTTGGTTATATAGTTGCCATTTAAAAAATATACAAAATAAAGTCTTGGTATTTGGTTATATAGTCGGCATTTGAAAAATATACAAAATAAAGTCTAGGTATTTGGTTATATAGGTGCCATTTAAAAAATATACAAAATAAAGTCTTGGTATTTGGTTATATAGTCGCCATTTGAAAAATATACAAAATAATGTCTTGGTATTTGGTTATATAGTGGCCATTTAAAAAATATACAAAATAAAGTCTTGGTATTTGGTTATATAGTCGGCATTTAAAAAATATACAAAATAAAGTCTAGGTATTTGGTTATATAGTCGGCATTTGAAAAATATACAAAATAATGTCTTGGTATTTGGTTATATAGTCGGTATTTGAAAAATATACAAAATAAAGTCTTGGTATTTGGTTATATAGTCGCCATTTGAAAAATATACAAAATAATGTCTTGGTATTTGGTTATATAGTGGCCATTTAAAAAATATACAAAATAAAAACTTGGTATTTGGTTATATAGTCGGCATTTAAAAAATATACAAAATAAAGTCTAGGTATTTGGTTATATAGTCGGCATTTGAAAAATATACAAAATAATGTCTTGGTATTTGGTTATATAGTCGGCATTTAAAAAATATACAAAATAAAGTCTAGGTATTTGGTTATATAGTCGGCATTTGAAAAATATACAAAATAATGTCTTGGTATTTGGTTATATAGTCGGCATTTGAAAAATATACAAAATAAAGTCTAGTTATTTGGTTATATAGGTGCCATTTAAAAAATATACAAAATAAAGTCTTGGTATTTGGTTATATAGTCGCCATTTGAAAAAAATATACAAAATAATGTTTTGGTATTTGGTTATATAGTCGGCATTTTAAAAATATGCAAAATAAAGTCTTGGTATTTGGTATATTAGTGAAAGGATATACATAAAATTCGTTTACAAAATGTGTATTCAAAATTTAAAATTATAATCTGTGAAAAAATACAAAAAGATTACAAAAACACACTACAATGAAGCGTCTTCAAACAGGAATTTTTGAACATATAAACATACAAATCGAAAAAAAAGCGTTTTCGAACATACATATATAAAAACTTTTTCTATATTTTTGAAGGTACAACAAAAATTACAGAAGTTTAACTACATAATTCAAGATCATGTATAATAATAATAAAGCTTCCAAAGAACAAAAGCCTGTCCTTCCGGAAGAATAAACTTCCTAAAATAAAGATACATTTTTATTACAATAAAATTTCACTAAATACAATGTTACACAATTCCACAATTACATATTTAAATTTTAAAACCACCAAAGCCAATAAAGTCTTTTACAATATGAATAGTCTCCTCAAAAGACTCCTTTTATTGTCTGCAAACCATTCATCACCCACTTTATCCACTATTTCATCCCTCTATCTGTGAGTTGGTCTGCTTGTTCCTGAAAATCCATTCTGTACAGAGCCTGGGCCAGCGCTGATCTTCTATTGTGGCTAATGAAGGGTACTTTAACTTTAAAATGAGTCCATTATCTCGATATGTTCTTCAGCCTCAGGATCTTCGATATCTTCGTATTGTTCCCCCTATCCTGTCTCCTTACACCTAGTTCTTTTCATCCTATTTTTTGTATAGTTTGCCAGTTCCCATCCATACAGAATACATTAGCTACATATACACACAAGCAACACCTACACTTCAGTTTGTTTAAAAAGTTACCCTTAAGAATTCTCCCGAGAGACAAATATTTCCTCTCAGAATTAATTCTATTAATCACTTCTTTATTACATTTCTCGTGAAAAGACACGGATTTTTTTCTTCTAAATTTGTGAACAAGATTCAGTCCAACTCACTCTGTATAATTTATTTGGAAATTCTAATTGAATTCCACGGTGCAACTGATATTCCGCCCCCTATTGTGAGTAGTAAGATGGTGGTATAATGAATTCTACCCAGTGATAATGCTCGGTATATTCTTCAAATCTAATTTGACTGTTATTATAAAACTCATATCTTTATTACGTACAATCCGGCTATCACATCTACTGCTGATTTCATCAGTTAACTTCTAGTGAATCATAATCTTGGATATTGTAAATTAAACAAGACTGTAAAAGGAGAGACTAACAGACGTAAGATTTGGTAATACGCCCTCCGGATACAGTCAACGGAGCTGAACAAGGCGGTGGCTTCCGGATGTCTGCATTCAACCGGAACTGGCTTTGCTCTTTCTTCTTGATCTGTTGTCTACAGAAAACAAAATTCAGTAAAATGTTGTGATATTGATACGAATAATTGATAAATAACATTAATCACTGGTTTGAAACGATTAAAGTTTCTCCTTAGAATATATCGTACTCCTACAGAAAGACTGTAAAACCAACCACGGAATAAAAAACCGCCCGCGCATTCTCTAAGGAGAACGAATTTTCTACGAATTATGAAAGTTAATACTTGATATTAAATAATGGGTATAGGCCTACAAACATATTGAGCCCCGGCTGGATGATTTCTTTCGCTTCACGAGTGAGAGTTTCCGGGTTTAGGCTCAAATATTTACTGTACTGACCCAGCATTGTGAGAGAGAGGGAAACATAATTGGTAGCGAACTCTGATTGAGAATACTAGAACAACGGTGACTGGAATTTCGATAAATTATCTGATTAATTGTTCTTTATTAATTATTTCCACTAAATGCCCTGATGTACATTTCGATAACATGGTTATCATCATCGGAGGATTTATAAACTAAATCTAAAATAACATATCTACTAATGAAATAAAATTATAGTTTTAGGTTTAGTATTATAGTAAGTTTTGATTTAGTTTATAAACAAGACCCTGAGATGATGATAACCATGTTATCGAAATGTACATCAGGGCATTTAGTGGAAATAATTAATAAAGAACAATTAATCAGATAATTGTGTTTTATTTTAAAGTTTCTAGTGATTGTGGTTAGGGGCAAATTCGAATCATTATTGTGAATTTCACCACAGTGCTCAACAAGATTGTAACACATTATTCTACTGAAGTATCTGTTCTGTTCTGTGAACTATAGACAGTGAGTTACATTTAGTATATGGCCATATTTAAGACGATATTTTTATTTAAAGAAATTTTGTAAAAAGGAAGCTTCCATTTATCCCAAGAATCGTAGACCCCAGAGGAAATACATGTTTCAAAAAAAGTTTATGTTTTAATAAATGAAATTTTTTATCTTTCTCAAGTGGAGGTAGTCTCTACATTATTATTTGGTATTTTCTACTAATATTTGTTACTGTTATTTCTTTTATTTTGTTTTTTTCTATTAATCTGTATTATGTGACTTTAATAATAATAGAGATCGAAAATTCGAATGGAGAAAAAAATTGGGGTTAGCAGGCTTGCGAACGATTCCTGAGATCGTTAATATACACGATATTTTTGTTGTTGTTGAAAATGCTATGGGTGTAAATATCTTTATTAATACGCATATAAGTTATGTACGTGTATATATACACAACAACGCATATGTATATTAAACTTTTTTTATATTAATTATATATTTTATTCGTTTTAAAATTCTCATTAACTATCTTTAAAATTAAACAGAATTAAAAAAAACAACTTAAATATATCTATATTATTGACTCTTTTATTACATTGTAAGTTGTATTGAGTGTATATACAACGGCTAGTTATTCATTGTGAATAGAGACTACCTCCACTTGAGAAAGATAAAAAATTTCATTTATTAAAACATAAACTTTTTTGAAACATGTATTTCCTCTGGGGTCTACGATTTTTTACTTCCCACACGTTACAAGGCTCTTCACGAGTTGTTGCGCCACAAAGTTTATTTTTATAAATAAATATAATTTCATTGAGTTATTTATTTTTATACTTTACACATATTATGTAGAATACAGACGGTATTATGATAGAAAAAAATCGATATTCACAGTTTTGAAAGTCTCCTAACTCCATTCATCTGCCGTTTATCTAAAACCTACGTTGCTTAGGCCGCTTTTAATAATAATTTGTACAATAGCCTATTTTTTCTTACGTTCTTTTTCTTCTTTTTTTTGATAGGAGAAGTGTTTAGGATAGCCGCAACTATGCCTAAACTCAAATTTAATTTTAAAAATTTGCTATTACGATTTTAATTATTAAATTTGTCTGAAACGTAGCTTCTAAAGATATCCAAGAACCTCACGTTGAATGTCATCAACACTTGGGCTCAGGTAGAGCACAAAAGTAGGTCTTAATAAATAATCTCTCAAGACAACCTTGTCGAGAAGATTCAGTAACTTACGTGTTTTCTTGATAATTTTTTAGAGCATCAAACCCTTCATTTTCCTATTTGACAGCATAGTACGCCCTTGTGGCTGACGTACAAAAAGGATAGACGGCCCAATTAAAGAAGAAGGTCTTACGGACAACGTATGTACCGAAAAGTATCGTTTTTGGAGTTATCCATCATAAAGTGAAAATAAACCAGTACACTCCATAATTAAAATACGACTTTCAAAAGTGCGACCTAATTTGTTTATAATGTGAAGATTTATGACCCAAAACATTGACATAAGTACATCAGGAATCATTTTAGTACTTACAATTTACTGGATAACTGTAAACAAATGTCATTAAGGAAAACTAACTTTTTTGGATTCAAATTTTTACGTTCAAATTTCGATGTAAATTTTTTATAAAAACACAATTTTCTTTTTGAAAAATTACGGAAAATATACTGTAACCCGATATGAGAGTTTTTAATTTTAAAAAGAGACTCGTAAAACACTATCCGTAAACGTGTAAATAATATATATTATAGTTGAATTTATATCACGTCACATTTTCATCGCTTGGATGTGGAAAAATTGAGAATTCCTCTGGTCATTGCTTCTTTCAGAGAGTGATGTCATTGTTCTTGGAAAATTGTCCTGTTGTACATGACGACGCGAGCAGTGTCGAATACAGTAACATTCAACAACCGTTGAACCTATCACACACGTTAATAAATCGTGTACTGAACCAGAAAAAAACACCTCCAAAATGAATCACCAATAATCACCCAGAAATGTGAAAAGAGGCTAGGTTTATGTTGAAAACTAAAAGTAGTAGTCCAAGAAAAAACCCAAAGCTAAAACTAGCCCGAATGGACAAAATAACTAAGAGTATATAAGAAACGCAATTAGAAAAAGTGAATAACAGAACACAAGGAATGTAAACACCAATTTCAAACGAGAACCTGTTTATAAATATTATTACGTCATTATTATAATATTTTATTACGTCAACAGTTTTCAAGAAATTCGCGTTCAAATATTTTTAATGGACGACATTTTAAAACTTTTGTATAAAATGTTATGTTTTCTAGACATGTTAAAAAAAATTATCTAAACATGTGTAGAAAATTTGGGATTGATATATAAATGCATTCCAAAGATATACATTTTTTTTTAGAAATTCACAAATGGTCAAAGACCAAAATTCGTTAGAACTTATTACTGAAATAGATTTGTATTATCAAAAATATAGTTTACCATTTAAACAAAATTTGAAATTTAAAAGAACTTTTTCCGCAAATTGTACACTATAATTTTATTTCTGACTAAAAAGAAATATTTTCCATTTAAAGTATTTTGTATTTAAACAGTTGCAGAGATAGCAATGGTAGCAAACTTTAAAAAACTTTACCAAAGTATACAGATAGAAACAATAAAAAAGTTAGTGCACAATTTACTTTAAGATATTCATTGTAATGGAACGTCTTAGTTATCCTACGTACATATTTTTGTTATGAGTGAAATAGTATGTACGATGCATGTTTATGCATTGTTAGACTAAAAGAATTCAAACATTTCATACAGGATAAGATATTCTAATCAATGAACTTGTAATCTTTCCTGCGTCATTATATAGACACTCATTAAATTCCATACATACACTGCATTGAACATTACTCCTGGTGATGCTATCAAATACTTTATGACTTCGTAACGGGATTTTTAACTGTCGTCACTACACCACAATTTGACAGATGGTTTGTCTTTTTGTTAGAAGACCAATTAATTAAGAAACAGGATCGATCATTTTTGAAGTGAATACTTCTTTACGCCCGGTAGGCAATTTTTTTGGTGCTGTTAAATCGATGTGGTGAAAGGAAAAATCGTCACGAAAATAATAATAATAAGAGTATACGTACAACAACGGTTATGCTGCGTATTTAAATAATCTACTATTTTTACTATTTGTTTTATAACGTTTCAGACTCCATACATAGTAGTCAATGTAATCAATGCAGAAATATTGCACAAACTTTCTCACATACTTACCCATATATATATTATATTAAAACACAAATCTACGATAAATATTGTACTAACTTTTTCAGACTCCCATACATAGTAAAACTAGTAATCAATGCAGAAATATTGCACAAACTTTCTTACATACTTAACCATATATATACTAAAACTAAAAATCTACGAAAAATATTGCACTAACTTTCTCAAATTCCCGTACATAGTTAAACTAGTAATCAATGCAGAATTATTGCACAAACTTTCTCACATACCCATATATATTAAAACTAAAAATCTACCAAAAATATTGCACTAACTTTCTCAGACTCCCATACATAGTGAAAGTAGTTATCAATGCAGTAATATTACACAAACTTTCTCACATACCCATATATATTTAAACTAAAAATCTACGAAAAGTATTGCACTAACTTTCTCAGATTCCCATACTAGTCAAACTAGCAATCAATGCAGTAATATTGCACAAACTTTCTCACATACTTACCTATATATATTAAAACTAAAAATCTACCAAGAATATTGCACCAACTTTCTCAGACTCCCATACATAGTGAAACTAGTTATCAATGCAGAAATATTGCACAAACTTTCTCACAAACCTATCCATATAATATATTAAAACTAATAATTTAAACATTATGAAATTTCAAATTTTAATACTAAAAGTTCTAAGTTTTCACTTCTATCGGCAGTTCCTATAACTGCCAATTTTTTTTGATAAAGAGCGCCTGAGTGTTATATTTGGTTCTTTTAACGAAAAATACAACAATAACTTTGTTTATATTGCAAGTCGATACTGATTTATCAACAAGAAATAATTGTTCCTTAATTTTCTAAAATACGTATAACTTTTCCTTAATTTTGTATTGTTAGTTAAAACTTCACATACTCATTTATTTTCAAATTTTCCACACATTAGCAGCACTGGAAAATGTTCAGTTGTTGTAGTCAATTACGATTTAATCTTTTTTTATCGATACCTCGGTTATTCTACTACGTACAATATAAATAAAGTAAAAGTTGTATTTTTCGTTAAAAAGGAAAGTATTTTGTGATTATATTTTATTTTTTAGTTGACTTTTTTCGAGATATTCGGGATCAAGACGATGCCATTCTGAAAGGGTTTTGTATAAAATTAAAATGTTGTAGACACGTTAAAAAAAATCTATTCAAAATAAGGTCTCGATATAAATACCTTAGATACACATTTTCAAGATAATATTTTTTTTTTAACACACAAACAAACAAAAGAAAGCTAAAGACGATTCAGTAATATATTTAAAAGATGTTTTTTATTTAGATAAATTGAATCACTTGTATCATGAAAAAATAAGTTGATATTTAAAATAATTGTTTATCCACCATTTTGAAATTAATTCTGCAAAAAAATATTGTACTAACTTTCTCACACACCAGTCAATAATTTCAAAAATAATATCTCAACTAAAAAGATGTAGGCTAATTTTCTTTACTAAATAAATAAGTTTTCCCTCAACTTATTTCTTTAAAGGAGATGATTTTTTGTAGGTATAGACTAGTTGTACCTTATCAACTTTTCGTTAATTAAAACATGTATTAAAATATATTTATTTATTTTGGAAGAAAATATAAAAACAAACCATAAAAAAAATCAAGAATAAAAATTAACAAAAACAAGAATATAAATTGTAATTTATTTTAAAAATAAAGGAAAAATATAAGATAATTTTACATAAAAATAAAAACAAAACTACTACTTCAAACTAAAGTGATATAATTGTTAGTAAAGTCAAGTTTAGTAAAATAAAAAGGAAAACAAACAATTTATATTAAATACATATATACCTACATATACATACATAGATATATATTTAAATACAATACTAAAATGTATAAACATTTTATCTCTAAACCTTATTACATAGTCTTACTTTTTCTAATGCATAACTGAGGCAAATTGAAAACATTCATAAATTACGTATACAATTCTTCCATAACACAATAACAAGATGATTCACATAATTATATTAAAAAATTGTTTTAATGAAAATAACCCTTTTACACCTTTTTGAGAACACCTTAAAAGGCACTTTTACTTGGATCATTATTTTTAATACTAAAACATATAGAAGGACGTAACTTAGAGATTGCTCAAAATAAAATCCCCTTAAAAAACAAATGAACATATGGTTAAACAAACAATAATAAGAACAAAAGTTCTGAATACAAGTGTGAAGAATTAAACAATTATAAAACAGATTAAAGAACTAAAAGGGGGGGGGGGAAACACGAGAAAACCAAAATGTAAATAAAATAGTTACATTTAAATTAAATTTAAATAGTTAATCTAAATTTATAGATTCGCTTGTTTTAAGCTCGCCCAGAACGTAAATAATATTTTAATGACTGGAATCGAGTTTTTGATGAAGCCTATTTAGGCTCATTTTCGTTTTTTGTCAATTATTCCTAAACTGTAATTTGTTTGGTAAAAAAAAACTCAAACACAATATCTCACAAAAATTACGTTTACTTAATCAAACGCGTTTCAACGACAAAGTCGCCATCCTCAGTGATACATGAGCTTCAATAAGTAAACTATAATTAAACTAGCACTGTTATAGTTTTGTTATTGTAGTTTGTGAATCACTGAGGATGGCAACTTTGTCGTTGAAACGCGTTTGATTAAGTAAACGTAATTTTGTGAGATCTTGTGTTCGAGTTTTTTATCTAATATTATCTCACAAGTCAAGCTCGATATTTATTTATATTGTAATTTGTTTCTATATGCTATTTGGGGCATAGTGTTTTGGGTCTTCAACTTACACTAAAACTTTAATATAATTGTTAGTTAGAGCCTATTTTTATTCATTAGGTTTTTATAAGATATCTATGGAGTTTTTTTTTTTACAATTTGTACAAGTATTTTTGGGGGAGATGGTGATGAACGAGTTTTGTTTGGGCCTTCAGAATCATCATTTTATTCAAATAAAGCCGATTTTGAAAAATCGTAATATTTATTTTTCAGTTCATAGCAACTACTTTCAAATTTTGATTGATCGAAATATATTCTCAAAATATGGTTAAAATTCGTTACACATGAAACTCCATTAAAATTGGTCTGCTCATTTTAATGATAAACTAATAATAATGACAGACATAATTCAAAAAACTCTTTTGGAAGACAGAGAACCTTAAAATAGATCTTTCTATGAAAACTTGACATAGATTATTTAATCCATCTCATTACTTCCTCTATATTACGTATAATTTTGTGATGAAGTAAAAATAAGACATGTTCCGAATTTAAAGTTTAATCTTTGACGGCTGCAAATAAAATAGTAATTTGTTGTTCACATAAACAATATTCTAACGTAGCCGTTACCCATAGAAAACAGAACCTCTAAGTCTGTAACTAGGACTAGGCGTATCTCTTAATTCATTTTTAATGACGTAGAACAAGTTCCACTTAGTTTTTTGTCAATTACTCCCAGATTGTAATTTTCATTTACTTCCAATTTGTCAATTGCTATCTAATATAAAAATTCCTGCTATTTACGCCAACATGGAAACTAAAACGTTCATGGAAATACCGACACCTGACACGTGAAATGTCACCTATAATATTACAAAATTTATTTATATACTTTGAACCCTGGGATAATAATAATATACATCCATTAAAAATAACATCACATATTTATTTAGATATATAAGAAGGAAATTGTAAATAATAGAAAAAAATTATGCTCAGTAATCATCCAAAATATAGCATGTCCGTTGCATCTATTATTGTATTTAAGTATCGTGAAAATATAAATTTTGTTTCCTTGTTGTTTTAAGGCAATGTATCGCTCGTTCATCATCGATTTATAAGGAAAGAAAGAAAAGAGCATGAAATAAAGACCCTCCAGTCCTATTAGCGCCAGGGTCGGAAAAGAACAAGAGTTCTATAAGAGAGCTGATAGGAAAAATGCAATAGAGGGAACTAAACGAATACTACAAGAAAATGTGTGTAGATTCAGTTAAAACCCTTGGAATTGCTAAGCTCGTACTCACTAAAGTTGCTCTGAGGGTTGTAACAACTTAATTGAATATAAAAACAGAATCGAACTCCATAAGATCAAAACCAATATAATTCGTTCAAATCTTTTAATTAAGAGTGTCTCAGTAATTATAGAAAAATTAAAACAAGATACCCTGGAAGACTAGGAATGGCTAATTGTTTTTAAATATAATGGCTGCAGACAACAAATGAATAGTTATTGTAGTGTACAGCAAATTTATTTTTAAAAAAAGAGGAGAATCAGACAACCAGGCATTGAATATACACAAATAAGTAAACATATTATTATTGTAATAAATAAATCTATTTTGGCGAGTCAACTTGGAATGTACGAGGTACAGTCAAAAAGAAAAGTGTACTAGTCTAAAACATAAAAAATTTCTAATTTTTCTGAAACTACAAATAAAGCTTTAAATTTTTCTATATAATCCCCATATCGATTCAAATATTTATCATATCGAGTGAAAAGTTTTTCACTTCTTCGTCATTTCCGAATCTCTGTTTGGCAAGAGGTTCTTTCATTGGACCACTCTTCTCATTCGAACTCCTGCCTTATGAGACTTCTTCTGACAGGAGCAGAAGGAGGAGAGTGGTCCAATTAAAGAACCTCTTGCCGAACCTCTTGTATTGTTATGGAGAAGCGCAACACCTTTTGACAGTTTTACTTAGCAGTGGTTTCTTAGTCTGATCAAGGTTTCACAGTAAGTTACTGCATTAATTGTTGTTACCCTTGGCATGAACTTAGTATACACACATCGAACATCAACATCACTCTTTTTGGAATATGTCGAAACTTTTTTGGACGGGGAGATTGAGCATGTCTCCATTCGCGTACACTTCGGTTTGTTTCAGGAGTGCAATTATGGACCCAATTTTCACCTCCAGTCACAATTCTGTCCAAAGTGTATTGCCTTCCGTGTAATAACGAAGCAAGAACTGCACAACCGATAGAAAATCCTTCTCTTTATGTTCTGCAGTGAGTAAGCGAGTCACTTAACGAGCGCACACTTTTCAAAACGCCACATGCTCAGACATGATACTGTGCACACTTCTATGAAAAATATTCATCTCAGTTACAATTTCGTTCTCCGTGATTCTTGCGTTTGTAAAAATCAATTGTTGAACACTTTGAACATTGCATCCGTGACCGAAGTCGATGCTTACACATCCTAAATTTGTCTGCGGCCATTTTCAAACAACTCGCACCATTTTGCAAGGCCTGGGGAAAAAAAGCTTTTTCACCGCAAACTTCACTTCATGAATTTCAGTGGGATTACACTTTTTGGATGCAACTTCCAAGTTACGCCACATTATTACTAGAATTTCTCAACAATGGTATCATAAAAATTATTCAGTTGATTTTACAGAAATTTAATCAATGTTAGAAACATCTGTTATCTTTAACAAAGAGCAATACAAACATATGCAACTTACTTTTTGACAGTTTCGCGTATATATTTCCTCACAACATACATTGTAAAACTACCATTGTGCACATTTCATCATCATCATCAATAAATGAACGGTTTCATTGAAATAATAATAAATGAAAAAATATAATAATCCACGTAATCATACTATCTACTTAATTATTATAAAATATAAGTGATTTAATTATCCAAACATGAAATACTAAAAAACTTTCCATAGATTAAACTATGCAATTACAAAATTACATAATTATAAATTTTACCATAAAACCTAAAATGGTGACCATATTCTTAAACTTTTTAAAATTATGTACAGATTTTGACTAAACTTAGTTGTTTACTATGTTTTTGGACGCTTGGGCACGATTTTTTGTTTATTCATTTTAGTGTAGTTTTAGTCAAAATTTTATGAAAAGCTAAAAGTAAATACTAAAACCGCCAACAGTATAAAATGTTTAATAAAATCTGTTACTCTTGTACTTTCTCACATACAGGGTGTTTATAGCCTTATGTGTGTCAGCTGATTTACTCGGAAAGGATATGATACATTTATAAAAAGTCAAATGACAACTCTCCTGATCTTTTATGTTGTCTTGTTTGGGGTTTTTTAAATTTTCATAACATCAGTCATTTTCCAATATGACGACCGAATTTCAAATTTCTTATAGGAACACCTATCTTTTAAGATGGTTTTAGAGTCTAAAACATTTTATTCTTGCGTACATTCAACGGTTTATGATCTATAGAGACTCAAAGTAAGAAGAACACGATTTTGGCGTTTTAAGATCTTTTTTGTATTGAAAACAATTAAACCGAGGTTAAAATTGAACGTAGATAGAGAATAATTTAATAAACACTACTAGAAATTTGAAAATCTACAAATCGTATGTTCTAATTAATTAAATTTAAATATCGCGTTAAAAAAATGGACTATTGTGTGTTCTAGTAAATTAGAAGAATTTAACCTATATCTTTGCTAACCTATGACGTACAATAAAAGTAAAGATATCTTGTTTTCCATTAAACGACTAAAACTAGTATTTTGTTTATAAAATTTCAAATTACTAGTATAAAACGTTAATCAGAAAAAAAAAATTGTTTACTAACTTCAGCCACTAAGACAAGTGAGCAAGAAAATGTATTTTGTTGATTTCCAAATTTCTAGTAGTTTCTATTATATTTTACTGTATCTAAGCTTCAATTTGAATCTCAGTTCAATTGTTTTCAGTACAGAAAATGGATCTTTGAAAACGATAAAAATCTTGTTTTTCACTTTTGAGTATATGGAGCTCCTAAACAATTGGACGTATAAACAAATACACAAGAGTAAAAAGTTTTAAAATTATGTGTAGAATCTAAAAACCATCATTAAAGATAGGTGTTCCTATAAGAAATTTTAAAGTTGGCCACAATATTGGAAAAATGACTGAAGGTATCATAATTTTGAAGCCCCCAAATATGGAAACAACAAACGTTCAGGAGAGTTGTTATTTAACTTTTTCTAATATCAAATATTTTCCAACTAAAACAGCTGTCACATATATATATCAATCATCCTGTAGGATACGAAGTATAGAGCAAGTTGTGTGATGGGTCAAGAAAAGTGATGTTGAATTTTTGTGGAAATGTCAGTTTTGAGATCCCTTCAGTATAAAAAAGGTGTTTATTTTCACAAAAATTGGTATATCAGTATATTTTGGTCATATCTTGAGCCCTTTTTATCAAAATTAAAAATTTAGGAGTATCTATCATAAAATTCGCAGACTCTAACGATTTTGATAGTATTTTCCTAAAATGTCTAAAGCCCCAATCTAAAAGTATTTTGTTTGGTAGTTATTGATAAAATAAAAAATTGATAAAAATTAAAAAAATTCTACCATCTTTACATAATTTCTCAAAATCGGCTTTACCGATTTAATTAAAATGTGTAAGAAATTTTTATTTTTTTAGTTTAAATTAAATCCGTAAAGCCAATTTAAAAAATATTATTGTTCCCAACTAGTAAACTAATTGGTAAATAAAAGACAATTCGATTTAGGAATAATTTTAAAAAAAAAGTAAAATATATTGGACAACCGTTATTAAAAACGCGATTTTAATCAAAGACGATTTTTGCTTAGCACAAGTTTATGGCACAACTAAAGCTCTATTTAAACCTAACCTAACTTACTATAAAAATATGGTAAAAAACTATACCAACTATCTTCCATACGCATGCAATAAAACAGTAATAAAAATTAATTTTGACCCTTTCTCATGTTTAAGTAGATAATAGGGACTTTTGGGGGACAAATATTGTTGTATAAATGTGTGTGCAAGTTTTGCGTTCCAAAATCCAATATCTGCGCGAAAAACGCGAACAGATTTTACACGATGACAAAACCCTGTAATATTACAGTAAAACCAATTAACTTGACTGCAATAAACCTAAATTTGTTCCTTGAAAATACCGAAGTAGGAAGCTTCAATGTAAAGTCGATCTAACGTCACATGTTTGTTAGTTTATATGTAAAGTTTAGCAGTCACGACATTGTATCGACTATTGTAATCGAGGTTAATAACTGATCGTTCATGTCCGTATGTCGTTCCAGTCAGTTCATGTCACTAAGATTTGTGCATATTTTATGCCTACTTTAATCTATTTACACTTACCAGAGTGTGAAACTAGTCAATCAAATAGGCAGTGCAACTGAGATACTGCAAAGGATGAAATGCCATCTGTATTACGTCACTGAAGGAAAGGTATAAAGCCATCAGCTGCCACGAGGAGCGCTCATTCTGTCGCTGCCCTGTGCCTTATACACTTACGGGAGAAATTCTTTAATACTTCAAATTATGGTAAGTTATGTTAACTTTTTATAATTAATGAACAAAACTATAAAAAACTAGCTGTTGTTGAAAAAACTTTACAGTTTGTGATTAATTAAGAATTATTTTTTACTGTTTAATTATGATTTTAAAATTCTTTGAATCTTATTTCAACTAAATTAAATTGAATTATTTTATAAACATATTGATTCAAAGTTAAACCATAAATTCACTGAAATCAATAATTGATAAATTGTAGAATTAAGATTTTAGGGAGAATTCTAGTGAATTTTTGTTTTGGGTATTCTTAGTGTTTTTTTTACTTAACCATTTATTAATTTTTGTGTTAAACTCCAAAAAGAGAATTTTTTGATTTTTCCCTCTTATTATTATTTTTTTGCAGTTTAATCAAAAGAATATTTTAAATAATTAGATAATGATACAAAATAAATAACAAAATTGAAAACATTTTAAACGTTCTTATTTTTTAATCGAAAAAATATGTAGTGTTTCAAAAATTTTCGATTGCGGATCCTTTTTTGAATTTCTAATTATATGGCGGATAAAATAAAACAAATTCTGCATTTTTTAATATTTCTTTACTTTGTATAATTTTTTATTCTTCGCTTGTATTTATTTTATACAATTTATAAGCTAGCAATAAGCTTCAATAAGCTAGTACAATTTTTTTTCAATAATTTAGAGTTTCTATTTAAAATAAAATAGTGTAATTATAATACTGCTCTCCAGTAAACGTAAATGTCAAACTCTGCTTGTAAACAAAATATAAATCAATTTACCTATTTTTTTTCCTTGCGTTTACTAAAAGTGATCAATTATTTATTATTGGTATAGTTCAAGCAGACATTTATTTATCATTTGTGCATATAGAAAAAACCAATACATGACGTCAACCCTCTTTAATATCTAAAGTTAAAACGCCAACATAACCTACTTGCAAACCTTCATATTGGAAACTAAAACTAATCAACTAAAAAAATAAAAGAGTGGCTAAAGCTAGGCCTACTAAAGAGCATGTTGACGTTTTTCATTAAAAAAATATATATTATAGGTTCATACCTTGATAACAGAAGTTGATTTATACGCTCGAAACGTTGTATATTAATTTTTAAACACACACAAATAATGGTAAATGTCCGCTTAAATTATATTAATAATGTAAACTATTCATCATTATCAAATAATTTTAAAAGGAGATTTTTAAACTAAATTAATGAAATACTTATATTTCACAATAAACAGCTAGAATTTATTACAAACCCAATACCCGCAAATCTTAAACGCTAAAACTAAGAAAACTTTGGATTTTCTCATCCTCTGCTACTTACAAAAATGTTGAGTTCTTGAGTTATTAGTCAAAAAGTTAAAAAGAACCATAATGGATATCGGTTTTAAAATAATTAAAAAACATTTTTTGGATATTTAATGCATTGTTACGAAATATAATGGAAACCAAACAGTACGTAAAAGAAATTACAGTTCTTAAGTAATTTTGAAAATACCAAAATAAACTCAAATGAACTCAAATGCATTTGAAAATCATTTGAACAGATTTTCAGATATTCGACTTTTTATAATACTAATAGTCATTTACAATATATAAAAAAATAGTTTGTGATTTCTTTTTAAGTTTTGACCATTAACTATTGTAACATCTTTGGAGTGTTATCGATTGGTTAATATTTGGATTCGTATGTTACATTTGATCACAATTGTTAGAGACGATATTTAAAACAAAAATCGAAATTTTATGTCAGATATTTCCAAATTTTAAGTACAAAACATGTTACAGAAAGTGAAATCGACATATAACAAAAATAAACCAACATACAAAGTTTGATTTACGGACAACACTCAGATATATATGATTAATAAAAATACCTATTTTTGGACACAAGTAGTCTTTAAAACGAATGTTTTCACCAAACACTCAACAAGGATCTGTAATCGATTTCGCTTCTCTCTCTCTCTATTATGTATACAGAGGGTGAATCATTATAGGGTTGCAATATATAAGGGGTAGTAAAATAAAGTGAAAGATTCCGATAAACATAAGTTCAAAAACTGTCTATTTTCCGGGTAGAGTTTTTATGTTTTTCCAACATAAATTTATAATTTTTGAAATGGATAAGATTGTACAGTATACTCCTTTTGTGTGCGAATATTAGCAGTATACCAAAAACCTAGCGTTTATTTTGTACATTTTGAAAATGGCTGTTTAAAATCTTTAATTTAGAAAAAAAAAAAATTTACAAAAAAAGTACAACAGACAAAATTTATTGCATTTTTAATGATAGATTTGACGATACAATTATTTTTTATTGATCAAAGAATAAACAAATTACTTATTATTATTGATTATAAAATGATATCTTATTAATTGACTATAAGGGTGACTATTAGGGTGACTATTGTATAACAAAATTTCCCTTGGTAGATGTAGATGTTTACAGATGTAGATGGTGTTGTATTATCACAACATTTCTTCTAAAGATTAGCCTACAACCAGCATAATTTTGATTCAAAGATTTTTTTTTCCCGAATCGTCAATAGTAATATTCCTTTATTCGAAACTTGTACCATGTAATTCACTCAATAATATTAAACATTACTGGAATCATGAATTTCTGAGTATTGTGATCAATTACCCCAAACTATTTGATTTATAATAACTGAGTCATCCTTTGACCTGTAATAAAAATAACAATATCGCCGTATTCACTATCAAGACGTCAATAAATTTTGTCTCGTAAATTTTCTTGGAAAACTAATGGTTTTCAAGTTATTCGACATTAAACATTTTAAAACAGCCACCGATGGTAAAAGGTTTCATACAAATTAAGAAAACGAAATCTGAACTCAATAAATTATTGATGTTTGCAGTTATAACTTTCTTTAAAACAGAATGACAGTCGGAAAAGAGGCATTTTTAGACATATGTTGGGAACTTTTTCCTTTATTTTAGTGGCATGAACCCATCTCCGAAATATTACACACCAAAAATATAAATAGAGGCAAAAATAATGATGAATTAATCTAAATGTGTTGAATCAATGAACATTTCATAGGTTCAGATTTCGGTGTTTCCATGTTTCGCAATGGATAGAATTTCTAAATTAAAAAATCGCTTCTTGAATTCTTGAAAATGTAACAAAACAACGAGTTCGTACTTCAAAATAAGCATGAATTCCAAAAGACCTATATTTTATTATTTCCAACTTCAATATGAAAAAATACTTCGTAGGAGATATATCTAAAAATAAGACGTTTGTTTTTATAACTAAAAGTTTGCTTTACAATTATTTATAAAAAGTTCCGCTCTTTGAATATTACATAAACATACATAGTTTTATTTGTTTATTTTAAAATTTTGAAGATAAATAATTACACTGCAACATTGTGAAACGATTTTTTTTTTATTGTACTAAATACTTTTTGAAAATATGGAATTTGATTGTAAACGATTTTTGTGTTAAAACAGTGTTTTTTACTATATTTACATTTATCAAATGTAAAACAAGCAAGAAATATAAATGTGTTTGAAATAATACAAATTAACGATCAATTTTCATTTGGACCAAATAAAAATGTTACTTATGAATTGATTATTTTAAATTTCTGCTTGAACTTGATTTTTCTCTTTGTACTGTATTTGAATCTTAACTTCATCATCGAGCTACTATTTTATTAAGGGTTCAAAATAAAGGCAATACGTATTTTAGAATTTTCTCGATTATTAACTCGTAAAATTTGTTTGTGTGACATTTAAAAGGCAATCAATTTTAATCACATCGAAAAGAGAAAAATCCAAATTCAGGAAAATTCATAATTTTAAAATGTTATATTTAACATTTTTTCGTATAATTCATATTTTAAGAGATAATTGTTAAAAAAAAAAAACTATGTTTAAACTCCTTCACCCACTAACCGTAAAAACTACTCCTCTGAAAACTCGGGATTTTTCTTCTTTTTTTTTCCTAATGATGTTAACTTCCCGTAGCTTTTCTGACTTTCAAATTATCCGTTTTAATATATATATATATATATATATATATATATATATATATATATATATATATATATATACACTGTACTATTGAAACTTAGTGATTGTTTCTACTGTGAAAGAATCTGCCGCGCAGTGAATGAATGAATATTACAAATTAATAAGAAATAAAACTGCATTTTATCATCCCAAGTTAGACCTACAAATATACAGGGAAAGCGTATCTAGCAATACCGTGTCTTATTGTGAATGGCCCAGAAACCACTCAAGAATAACGTTTTCCAAGATGGCGATGACCGTGTACAATTGAAACTGCGACTTTATTATAATGATGTTGACAATAAAATCAGAAATATAAAAATTTCAATCTGCTTTACTCGTTGAAGTTTATTAAAATTGGTTTTAAGCTTGACAGTTTAAGTAAAATTGTGGCAAAATTTGTTAGAAAATATACTTCCGATTTTCCAAAATTATTTGGGGGTTTCTTTTTACTTATTTTATTTTTTATGAAGCATTTTTACTCTTCAACATCTTTTTAGAAGTCAAGTTTCATTTAAAAATAGGTAAAATAACGTAGAGTTTTATTTGTTTGCCTAAATTGATAGGTGATAAGGAAAACAAGGATTCGACGAACTACTACAACAAGAAACAAAAACAAAACTGTAATAAATCCAGTATACTTATTATATTACCCTTACGTATATAGTCATCATCTTTAGAGGTTTACAGCTGTTTACTATTTTATGGAAACCCACATAATATAATAAACATATTGTATTCATTACAGTCTTAGTTTTGTTTATGTGGTTCAAAGAATCCTTGTTTTTCTTATTGTGAATATCGCCACAGTTCTTTTTGGACATTTAAATTAATGTGGATTATTTTCCAAAGGAGAAGAGAGCCAGGTCATTCTTTTTTTTGTGTACGTCCTACACAAATTTAGTAATGTTAGCTAAAAATAATAATTAAAAAACCGTTTTATACCATACAGAAGGGGGAAATATTTATATTAATTTCAAAAAGTTAGTTTGTAGGTGATTTAAAAAATTTTCAACATTTTTTTAAAATTGACCAAGCGTTCAATCACATTTCCACTTTTAGGGTCGAACTTTGAAAATCTCAAGAATTCATGAAATAAAAATGTAATTGAGGGATTTGCTTCGTAAAACGTCTAGAGAGAACGTGAAAAAAATAGACGCTTGATTGATTATCATTATCAAATGTGCAATATTATCCATGTAAATTGTTTAAATAACAAAAAATTAACAATCAAATAAAAGTGCAATTTCGTACACTTGTTCAACATTTTTAGCATTCATAAAATTTTATATTTTAATGAAAGACTTATTGGTAAGTCGAAATATAAGCATTAAAAAAATTTCTTAAACACAAAATGTTTATATTAATTCAAACTACACATACGATTTTTTCAAAATTTTTGAAATGTTTCGTATTTTCACCCTTAAAATGTTTGCCATTTTTAAGGGTTTTTTTCTCTGAAATGGGGAAAGAATTAATTTTATCGAAAAGATACAGGAAATAAAATATTTTACTTGACACCTTTCTAAATTTTGCTGATTTTAAAAATAATTTTGTTATTTCACCTCTCATCTTTTAAACCTTTTTTAAAAGATTATTCAATGATCAATAATAAACAGGATTATAATAAATTAGAAGACAAAATATATGCTTTTATTATTTATTTTCTAATTACTTTGTTCAAACGTTATTTTATTTAATTTCTATACCGGATTCTCGATAATTATCCTCTATAAAACATATTTAGACCATTTTTCGGGCATGTCTGTTTGTCAGCTATTACAATTATTATAAATATTATTATGATAAATGATTACATTTTGATCAATAAGAAATATATCCCAAATGTGATAGAATTTTAATTAATTTTCGATTGTATGAAAGTCATAATATTTCTCTTGGATCATTAAAATCTAATGTCGGTTTGTAAATTCCTGGTTTCTTATTCGATAATGTTTTAAATTTTGTAAATTATTTGTGTGTGTCGAAACATGGTTCTTACGTCGATAGGTTAGAATTTAATATCAGTTTCTGGCATAATTAATTGTAAAGTCTAGTGTTGGTAATTTAAACTTATTATAAACGCCTGTTCCCACAATCCATGGTCAGTCTTGTGAAGGTTGATGGTTATACAGTTATTGTGCAACTAGGAAACAATTAGTACAGTTTGATTAAAATGAGTCAATCTGGAATTCCCCTCCTAGCCGATACAAATATATCTGTACTATACTAAGGTAAATAAGTTTTGTATATCATACGAAAACTTTGTTTACTAAACAGAATTTTATAATTTTTAGGGGCTGTTGTATGTTTATGATATGTTTTCACTTTTTTGAGGTTGTGGTGCACACAAACTATGAGTGTCCAGAACTATGTATGTTACAAACGTCTAAATAGATTTTCATGGAATTTATTCTGTTCTTGCTACATTTTAATAACATTTTGATGACACAAAAAGTGTACTTCTCCATGTCAAAACAATGTAAATTTATGGAAATTACAAAACCAATTTTTTTAACACAAACAAGTTAGTAATACAAAATTATACTACTACACAGTTGAGTACTTAAGGAAAAGAATATAAAATAAAATCGTTTCAGCAGTTCTGGCTGTTCATGCGACGAATGATCTGAGCTACTCCTTCACATGACTGATATGATGCGCTAGAGAACGCAGAAAATTGTAATTTTTCAGCCCCCCTCACCAAGATGTGATTCTAAAAAATCACCCAATAATTTTGATCTGAATTCTTAAGAATTCATGGGTTTAAAAGCCTGATGACTTTCTGTACAGACACATATGCCCTTACCCATGTATCCAAGGACACATTCCATTAAGGCTGTAACTTATAAACCCTTGGGTACAATCCAATAAGCAGAACACATTCCTCCTCGTGTTCCTACTCTTTATCACTCTAGTTCATGTAACCTACGATAAGTTTCTAGTTTTATAAGAAAAGAAAATATACCACTATCATTTCAGTGAAGTTTATATTAACCCTCCACTAATCATAAATTTTATTATTCAATAAAAATAGATGGTTGAATTTGTTTAGAATTACCATACTTATCGAAGCCTGAATGTGCATAGTAAGTAAATTTCGCGACATTTAATTAAATTTAACAGCTGCCTAGGCCTACACGCTCTTTGCTCCCAGTTCAGATTTAGAATAGTAAGAACGATAACCTTAACCTAGTCGGACCATGTATGATAAATATTTTATTAAACGTTTTACAAAGATCACTCTTTGTTCGGTATGAATGAATTGCATCCATACATTATGTATTAGTCATCTTTATCAGGAATTCATAATTTAGTTTTTTAACTATCAGAAGACTCATTTTACACGCTAAGGAATCCACATGTTTATTTTAACATGAACAGAATTCGAACAATTTCAAAAAGACCTGAAAAGGTTTAATAACTTTTGAACGGATAACAATAGAAACTACCTTTTTGTATATAATTTTGAAGATTTCACATAAAGGTTTACAAAATTTTCAAATGAAAACCTAATATTTTGTACAGGATACAACATAAAATCAACTTTTATTATTGCTGTCATTTTTTTAAAATATACAAATGTTTAGAAAATAATGGTTCTCAAAAGCTGAAATTATAGCATTTTCAGAACCAAAACTAAGCTTCTAATTCGAAAGATTAAAGTATATTTAGATTCATAAAATATGTTGGTAAATATTCAAGTAGTGAATTTCGAAAACATACTTCAACAATTTTACTCTATTCAATTAAACCTGTAATTGTCGTCAGTTACACAGTAAACCTTTGCGAAGGTTGATAGAATGACCGAGTACTTTAATCATTGTAGGGTTGCTTTGGATAAATATTATGATGGCTTTCTACTTACCTAGCATTCATAGTATATCACTTTTACTTCGAATACTGGTTAGGTTTGGTTATCGCAAATTTGTTCTAGTATTGTTTGGACTAGAACAGGTTTACACATAAAGCTACTGAACGCTCCTTCCAAGTAAAACAATAATTACTGGACAAAATTTAAGGCGCAGTATAGAGAAGACTTTGAAACAGGTGAAAACGTCATTATATATATTTTATATACAGGGGTGGTGAAAAGTCCCGGAACGGGTTAATATTTTTTTAACCGTTACAGATGGAACTATATAACTTGGTACACTGTTACTGGGCATAAAACACTATTTTACCACAATTTCAATGAGCCGCTACCGCTTCGGTGGAACGGCCTACAAGGAGTCAAAAGAAAATATTAAATGAGAGCGTGGGTCGAGTTGTACATCAAATTAAAGGTCTAATTTAGTAGAATACAATGCCGCAAATCCGACTTCAAAAGGTTCACTCTAAACAAAATGGCGGCGTTTTAAAGTTTATGAAAGTTACAATGGCATTCAGTGTTAAAGATAGCTGGAACATGTTTACTCGGTACAGGTTTCAAAACAAACGCCCAGAAATCAGTGTTGAAGCTATAAAGCTATTTTTTAGAGTTCCACTTGACCCTTAACCTCTAATGGGGGACGGCCCACAAGGAGTCGGAAGAAAATCTTTAACGAGAGCATAGGTTGAGTTGTACATCAAATTAAAGGTCTTTATTAGCACAGTACAATGCCACAAATCCGACTTCAAACGGACAACCGAGCCGGAAATGGCAGCCATTCAAAGATGGCATGAATTTGAAATACTATCTCAACGCTCAACGCGTTAGTAACTTTCATAAACTTTAAAACGCCGCCATTTTGTATAGGGTGAACCTTTTGAAGTCGGATTTGCGGCATTGTATTTTACTAAATTAGACCTTTAATTTGATGTACAACTCGACCCACGCTCTCATTAAGATTTTATTCCGACTCCTTGTGAGCCGTCCCCCCGAAGTGGTAGCTCATTGAAATTGTGATAAAATAGTGTTTTATGCCCAGTAACATTATATATATATATATATATATATATATATATATATATATATATATATATAATAATAGCCTAATAATAATAATAAAAGACCAACTGGGTGAGTTCAAGTATATGAATGCTATGGAGGCTATGATGCTCTGTTACTTACCCCAGTCGTACAAGAAATAAAAATCCTTTTTTGACTGATTTTTGCGTTTCATGACATCGCGAAACCGAAAAAGTGATTTTCGATATCTCAACATTCGGTTGTAGTCTACGTAAGCACGATAGCAGTCGAATAATTAAGACAGGAACATGAAATATGTTATAGAGAACTAGTATGCTCATACAGAACTATTGAAATTCACAAAAATCTATTTAAAATCTCAAAGTGGCTGACATTTTTAACAGTTTGTGGTTTAAGTATGTTAAGTGGCTTCATATCTCGTGTGTTATCCTACTTAAAACGCTCAAAATTAGATACAATTTTACAGATTTCAATTCTTCATGTAATAGTACCAACTGTCTACGATGAAAATATCGAAGTTATTGTCGAATATGCGATTTATAACCTGACATCCCAGATAATGTGATATTCATAATAGTTACGAGGGTCGAGTCATGGACACGAGCGAAACGAATGGCAACTTTATAATATATACACATCTACGAGGCCCGTAGTGCGTCATGAAAGTAGTATAGACAATTAAGAGATTCAGAAACGTGTGTAACAATTGTTTTAAACAAACTTACCTTACTGAGTAACTTCCTATAATCAACCAATACAATTAAACATTTCCTACAATACCGATTTAGAGGATCTGCTTGTATTACATTAGATGATGGGGTTAGGTAAGTACCTTGATGACGTGCATTCTTCACAATTCATTACAACTCACGCCGTGTCGTTATCAGACTAAAATTTCATTGTTACGCGGGGATACTACATTTTTAACTTGGATCTGTCATCTTGAAATTCGAATGTGGTGTTATGATCATCATCATTATACATTTTTTTTTTACTGCTGAGAACAATGCACTCATTAGTTTTGTTATTTATGTTCAATTATCGAGTTAATTAGCTATAATAATAAAGCATGAGTTATGGATTACTTCAAGACGGACATAATTCTGTAAACTTATAATTTGACTTGCTTCTTTCTGAGAACGTGAGCGCTCATACAAATTAGCATTTGATACTCTATAATAATAACATTCCTTTTGAATTTAATGTATACTATTTATTTTGTAAAAAATCATTCTAATTTTTTTTAATATATGATGAACCTCACACTTTAATGAATGAATCGATTCGCTCATTGGAGACTTCTACTAATTCCCTAAAGGCTTCACAAACCGGGACTTTTTAACAGAAGCCGTTGTGTTAAATTTTGCAGTTTAAAAGTTAATAATTTCCACACATTATTAAATTTTTAGACTCACTTATCATCTAAAATCATTAAAATTTGTAACCATATTGGCACATCTAACTGCTATAAGCTTACAAAATTTATTATTTTAGCTGTTATATAAGTGTGTTAAAAGATAAAATAATTTGTGTAAAACGTACAAAATATACTAAAATCAAAAATCTAGCTCTGTCTAAGGCATAAAACGATGGAGGTATAAAATAGCAACAGAAAGACACTTTTATTTCTCGCCAAATGCGTAACTGCTGGTGCAATAGATTTTACCGTTTAACCATAATAGACCTACAAAAAGGTCTACACCGGCTTTAAAACTACGTCCGCCATTTTAATTTTTTTTCGCTGTTAAAAGTTAAAAAATTTTACCTTTTTGTATTTTTCAAGTTTTCAAGTTTCTAGCTCATCTAGGTTAGTGTTAGAATTTGTCTAGATGATTCTAAAAATAACAATAAAGTATAAACAAACTTGTATGTAAATTGTTTGGCCTAGTTGCAAGAAATTCATTCCTAATAGACGCATAATATAGGACGACATGCCAAATAGTCATGTAAAAAATAGCCCTCGAATAATTTGGTAGATATTTGTATATTTTAATTCTCATAGAAACCAACTCATTATGAAAAAGTATTCTTAAAAAAAAAATTTCATCACTAGGACCAAAAGAAGCTTTTCAATACAAGCTCAAGTTTAACGGAAGGCCGTAGAAAATGAGCTAGGATCGAAAAGCTTCTTTTGGTCCAAGTGATAAACTATATATATATACATATATAAGTATATATATATATATATATATATATATATATATATATATATACTGCAAATAATATAAGAAAACAATTTCACAAAAACTAAAATGTTATAACCTATTTACCTTCAAATCGATGATAACAGCTGTTTTAACTGTTATTACCAATCGAGAGTATCGGTTGTTTTTATAGATGCTTTACAATCGTTAATTAATTCGTATAAACGAAGTAACAGCTCAAAATACAAGCATTGAGATGATGTATTTCGACCTCAGCTGATGTTTTTAGGTCCTAGGACTAAAAAGAACAACTTTAGCATCTCAATGCATGTATTGAAAACAGCTGTTTTTGAAGCAGTATGACGAAAAATATATTTCCGACTCTGAACTTACCATGAAAATTTGAATAACACGTAAGGCTTTCAACTTCCAAAAAATAATTATATGTGGGAACATAACATGCGGGAAAGTTATGTAATGGGTAAAAAATCGACGTCGAGTTTTTTGAGGATATATCTGTTTTGAGGCTCTGTGAGTATAAAAAAGTATTTTGGAATCATGTCTGTCTGGTGTCTGTCCAGTGTGTATACCCCAAACGCGTGGACTGATTTAATCAAATTTAGTATGTATAAATACTTCAATCGGAACTCTAGATAATTGAAAAAAAAAATATATCTCAAAATTATGACTTTCTCAAAATAGGCTCTAACGATTTTAATCAAACTTTGCCTCTAAACAAAACAATTTGGTCGCTGTTCCGCTAAAAGATGACAGTTTCTGAGTTATCGGTATAAAACCGAAAATCCGTCATAGGACTACTATAAAATACTTAATTTCTCAAAAACTGTAGTACCGACTTCGTTGAAATTTTTATGAAATGTGAAGGTTAATTACTCAAACAAAAATCTGTATGCAAAATTCCAAGTACAAATATTTACGGTTTAAGAATAATTGACAAAAAAACAAAAAAAGCGCCGTCATTAAAAGTTTGATTTAATCAAAGTACGACTTTTGCTGAAACGTGTTTATGGTATAAGCGAAGCAAGTTTAGACTTTTAATTAAATATTTTGTCATAGACAGCCTCCATGGTTCATTTTCACTTTACCAAGATGACATTTTTGGTGACGATAAGTTTTTGGTTAGTTTTTATTTAGTTTTAGGGATTTTTAGTGGGAACGTTTCTGTAATTTTTAGAACAGTTTTTTTTTACTTTATACATAGCTACAGTACCCGGGAATGAGTTGGTTTGAATGACATGACTGGACTAGTACCAAGATGGCGTCCATCAACTTTATGTTTACATCATTACCTCCATTCTTTCTCACTGTCATTTGATAGCCTCTGTCTTACTGTCTAACCACACCTGACATTAACTCATTTTACTTACACATGTCTTCACAAACTCAAGGTTGACATGATACAACAATGTCTGCTTATTTATAGGTGTCATATACATATACAGGCTTGTATTTGTTGCTAAAGAGACATAGAACGAACGTTTGAACCGCGTTTATAGCAACTTTGTTCTACCTATCAAATACAACTAAACGAGTTTAATATAATAGAGAATGAAATAAAGACCCCTAACCTTTGAATACTCTAATAGCTTTAGGATCGAAAGACAACAAGAGTTGATCAAGAAAGGACAGGATTCTAACCCAAGATTACTTGAAAAAAAAAATGTATAAATTCACCTCAGATTACTCAGTTCAGTATATACTATTGTTGAAACCTTTAAAATACTTTTTTTTTATTCTATGGATCAGATATGCAACTAGAACAAATTCACTGTAAACTGTGTAAAGATCCAAACGCCAAGTTACCTACAATAATATCAACATGAACAAGAATAAGTAAACTTCAATAAGTGTTAAGTTAAATGAAAGAGCTGAGTATGTACCACGATGACCCATCAACAGTACGTTAGTGCAACACGCTTCAATTTGTTTTCTCTAATCATATCCAAACGCAAGACTGTCCAAGCTTAGAAAGGCTCCCAAAGATACGATCTTTTCTAATGACTTTTAGATTACATGTCATGTTTAAGACACGAGGTGATGTCACATACTACAAATTGCCGGTGCCCTTATTATGCGTGTGTAGGTTTTGCCCTGACATTCTTTGGCTTTCTGGTGAACATCACCATGCTAATTAATGTTTCGGCACACAATAGTAAAGCACATCTCGTGCTACTGAGGCCTTCATCAAGGTGAGATCATTTGTCTCTCCCCTTTAAATTTCTTCATGTTTTGGATTGTTAATGAGGCAGGAGTAGGAATATAAGTTGTACGCTGGGTACAACGTTTTAAGTCGATGGTGTATTTTGTTGAATACAAACGAATTTTAATACTTTGAACGTTGTTTTTTTAATTGATTTACCAAAATTTGAACGATTACAATTATTTAAACTTTTTAAAGCAACGATCGACCATGGCTAATTTCAAAGTTATAATCGATAACTCCTGAGCAATTGTTGGAATGATGACGAACATATACAGAGTGTTCCAAAAAAGGTGAACTGGGATTATAAACCTCAAAACGAACACAAAATTTCATTAACATATAGTCGAATTAACCGTCTATCCGCCATTTTGTTTTTTTATAAAAAAAAACATTAAAACTCCAGGAATAGATGAGATATTGAGTTCAGATTTTGTATAAGTATTTTGTATGTTACGTTTTACAAGTGTACCAAACGCAAAGACTATCTTTATAGTTTTCAATATGGCACTTGTTAAACATTTTAAAAGTTAACGATGTTGAAGATATCAACGTTAAAAGTTTTAAACGGCCGCCATTTTGAAAATTATACAAATAAAGTCTTTGTGTTTGGTACACTTGTAAAACGTAACATACAAAATACATATACCAAATCTGAACTCAATATCTTATCTATTTCTGGAGTTATAATGCTTTTTTTTTCTAAAAGAACAAAATGCCGGATAAAATGAGGGCTACATTTTATTAACATGGTTATAGATTTCTCATTTTTTTCAAAAAATCTAAGTTGTCTTTTTATACGCTCAATTGTATGTTGTCCCTAAACATTTACACAATCAATTTCTTCTATCCGTCCATCCGTTTGGCTGTTGCACTTGCTTGGATGACAGACGGTTAACACAATTTCAAAAATTATTCTTTGATTTAATTAACCATAAAACGAATAATTTCGAGAAAAATTGATTAAAAATGTTTACCAATCATGTAATTTTTTTCTTCACCAGAAATATGGAAGAAGGTATTAAGCGGAAAAGTGTGGGAAAGCAGTAAATTTATAAACAGTTATAAAAAGCTAATATGAAAATTTTAAAACGTGACAACATGTTTATGAAAATTTGGTAAAAAGAACTAATAAAGGAAGGAAGCATTAATGCACGAAACTGTATATATACATGAGATTTTTTTTGTCGTAAAAATTCGGTATTTCTTCTTCAAAATAACTAGACAGATAAACAATTTATTAGATGTAAAAAATTGAAACATATTACAATTGGTAAATTCTAAAAAACATTCAGTAGTTTTCTAAAAAAAACAGCTCCTAGGCCTTCTAGACGGGTTTTTCAGTTTCGTTATGTAATGGTTAACACATCGAATGTCGCTTGCTCTCATCTGTTCGCACCAATTTCTTCTCGTGGATTGAACCTGGAATCTCTCTATCGTGATGGGATCACTAACACTAATCTCTAGACTAATTATTAAAATTGGTATATTTTGATCAAACCATGATCATAATAGAAGAAATTGTTATAATTACATATTTATACATAATTTGTGTAATAATTTTTTTTTTACTAAAGTGATAAAGGTTAAATATGGTAATCCAAAAATTGACTTCTTTTTTTGATAGCTTTATGTTTCACTACTGACGAAATCTTAAAAGTTGCCTTAAAATTTGGAATGTAGTTCTCTTGTGGAATTATATTAGAACTAATTTTAATTCAGTTGCTAGAGTTTTTGAATAGTTTATCTTAAAAGCAATAAAGTTATTATTTTTATAATTTAATTTTTCTTGTTGGTATGCATCTAGTCGCTTATACGATAATTAAATTTTAGGCCATGAATCACAAGAGAATCACCTACAGAGCCACCCTACTAGTCTAGTGGTTTGAGAGGTTCCGGGTGCAATCCTCTTGAAGGCTCAAACATTTACTAAGGTAATAAAGGAAAAGATTAACCCCAAAACCATAACAATAGTTATAATAAACATAACTATACAGTTTTTGTGTTGTTAGTGTTTTTTTGTTGTGGTTTTGGGGTTAATCTTTTCCTTTATTGTATATTCACTACAGTGCTTTAGTGATTCTATGATTTAGTAAGGTGATCCAGCATAATTTAAAAGCCACATTAAGCGACCTCTGGTTGATAATTCTAGAACAACGGCGAAGGGAATTTCAATGTTTTTACCAAAAGCATTATCTTACTGAAATCCGTCTAGAAAATCTAGGCTCTTCACAACCTGTTGCACCACAAAGAACAAAACTAATGTTGCACAGTTACGAGACCAGTTGAAGCGAAATAGCGATCGAGAGTAGCGACTTTAGCAACTAGTGTAACTATCTAGTCTGGGCTGAGTTAAAACACGGTGAAGTCTGTTAACTTGTTTATAAATATCTCTTTTTTATGCGCTATTTTTTTCCAAGTTGAGACCCTCCTTTGTACTGTAGACACCTGCAGTTTCTTTAGAACAGTTCATTGCAAATATTGTGATTGGGCAATGACCTCGACACAAACCGTTAACTCTATGCGGGAGCTTGATAGATTCTTTTGTCCGATAATTTGCCACGAAATAAGAACGCCATTTTCTAATAGCAATGTCATCCTTGCAAGGAACTTCAATGAACATGAATCGACGCCGTTATCTGGTTTATTTTTCGTCCTCTGGTTATGTAATGACCTTTTGTTTCCTCATATTGGAGAAAGTATTAATTAGGTTATAAAAAACTTAGGCTTCCAAGCAAAATAATATGCCAGATAGACAAGCTAAGTAAATAAGTTTGTTTAACAATCAAACAAAATGTTAAAATCTGCTGATTTTCAAATTTACGCATCATTGATAAACAAGCTTACTAAGGGGAAAATTAAAACAAGCTTGTTTGACAAACTAGACTAAACTCAAAATCAACTGTTACATATCTATGTAAAATTTTGAAGTTACACACTTCGAAATAAATATTTGTTATATTAAATAAATGATGCAAAAATTCTTCAAACTTTCTTACACACCTGCCAATTAAAGGAAAAACTAACTGAATAAATCTATCTATAAAACTATAAAATTTGAGGAGGGATAGTAGTTGTAAGTAAAAAAATGCAAATAAACCACGTTTTGAAAAAAAAAAGTATTTTTGAACAAAATATTTGTATATGTTTAAACATGTCTTAAACGTTCATCGGTTATTCTGTAAATCGTATTAACTGTTCATTTTAATTTTTGGGGAGTTATTCATGAACGGTATTTTTCTTTTATTTAAATTTTGTCATACTGATTTAGGTTATTAATCTACATGTTAAACTAAAATGTTAATAAAATCCTTCAAACCAGTTTTGAGAAATTATCTTTTTATAAAAATAGGCGATATTTTTGTTTGATAACGCTCGAACCGGCATTTATTTCTTTGATTAGATCCTTATCTAATCAGTTGTAGAGATGATAGAAAAATTCTATCAATATTGTTTTAACCAAAGTTTAAAATATCGAAATAATGAGTTTTGGGTTTATGGTAACTACCCTTCAGTTTTGATTTATCTTAAAAAATGAAAAGTACACCTCGAAATTTGACTGTAATAATCCAACATATAAAATTTGATAATCAAAAGATCTATTTTTGTTTGGGCTGTAGGACACTGCACAGACACCACAGGCATTCCCAATTTGTTTTTAAACATACAGATCTTCAGATTGTTTATTTGGAAAATTTAAATAAAAATACTATCTTTTATTTTAAAATAAAATAATTAAGTTACCTTCAGCCCCAAAGTATAAATTTAAATTCACTATAAAGTCATTAATATAATTCAGTTTGCAAAAAATGTAAAATACAGAAGCTATCATTTGAATTTCTTGAATAGCCCTCACAATTGATGAAGAAACTGTTAATTTCGCAAAAAATAAATCCAGATCCTTACATTTCTTTGACCCATCCCATAACTTTTTCCTCTATATTATGCTTATGTGATCAAGAAAAAACAGAAAAATAATCATAATATACACGTCCTATCATATGAATATATTAATTAATCTTTTAATTTTTTTATATTCAATTCTATTTAAATAAACTCACGTTAAATAAATATATAGTAAGATGAACTAATAACTAAGTAATAAACAAAAATAAAAAACATAAACTAATACAACTTAATTCTAAAAAAAAATCTCTTATTCATTTAATGTACTACCGGCAATGTGTTATAACAGTCATTGTATAAATTGCTTAAAGTTGGCAGACAAAGTAAGAAATCAAGCATATTTCATACTTCGTCTAGGCATTCTATAGAGCCCACTATACTTCAGGCACAGTTGTTTGTATACCGGGTTTTCCATGTTAGGTTAGGTTCATATTTTTTATATTTTCTGAACAAATCTGTTCATTTAATACTTTTCGTGAAGAACCGTATGCATTTTACAAAGTACTTAGACATTATACACAATGTCTAGGGAAAGTGAGTAAAGATCTACAAAAAATTACTTTATTTCATACTTTACAAAATATCCTTAGGCAATGTATAGAATGCCCGTATTTTATACATTGTCTGTAACATATAAAAAAAACTAAAGAAACATAACTAATAAATTAATTCTTGAAAGAAAACGTTTTAAATTAACAATATAAATAAACATACTTAAATTCTGAAAATAAAAACTTAAAAAAGAAGACCCAGTTACATATTTAAGTTATAATAGAATGTACGTACCCCGAGTAAATCCTGTATTGGAGTTACCGTTGTGGATTCCAACGTGGTGGCTGAAATAAACACAAAAACTAATATTTAAATTCAAATTCAGAAATGAAAAATATACAATTATTACTGCGCCTAGAGTAAAATTGGTTTCTACAATGTTATTCAAAAAATGTTTCTGAATTTTTATTCAAATGTAGTTAATTTATAATTTTTTTTTTTTTTGCAAATTTATTGAATGTATAATCAGAAATAATTTCTACCGCCAACAATAATTAAGTATTTTAAGAGTTATAAAAGCTGCTGTATGACCTTGGAATAGTATATTTGTTACAGGCTCTTAAGTCTTCCGCTGTACTCATTTTGCAAGTCCTTTGTATTGGCCGACTTTATAATATATATAATATTCTTAAGATTTTATAAATAAACAAATGTCTTAGAGGCAAGAAGTTTAACTGTTGAAAAAAGGGTTAGTTTCTTGTAGTCTAAATAAAGTACGAACAATTTTTTAAAATAATTAAAGATGTCTTATCGAACTTAGGTTTGTGGCATAACAGATATTTTTCAAAATTGCTAATGAACAAACATTCTAAACATATAACATTTCCTTACAACAACTAATAGCTCCGATTATGTTTTTTTTTTTAATGGATCTTCAACTACAATTTTCATCAATAATAATTCCGCGGTGATTAATATTAAAAAGTAATACAAGATAAACAGTTAAGTGTCATTGACCTGACCTCACTCAATTTTTTGTAAATGGTCCTTGTTTTAAATTTCATAAATACGGTTTCAAAAGCTGAGAAACTGCAATGACTTGATTACAGTGCAAACTGTCACCTAGATGTTATGTAATCATGTAAGCAGTGAAACTTGATCTAGTAAGCAGTGGTTTAGCTTGGTTGATCTTGGTATACTTCTAGTATTACATGTCTTATCAGATCTCTGTTTCTCATAAGAAAACATTGTATTACTGCATGTTGCTCAGAGATTAAGATAAAGGAAACATTAAAATCAAGATGGTAATAACACCATAAACAATAAATAAACAGTAGAAAAAAGTCACACACAAAATGCTCATTATAATTATGAAACCAGACAAGCACTCGGGGGCTTAAGCAGCAAACACTAAATACAAAATAGTCAAAAAGAGATTTAAATTAAACAAACAATAAATTCATAAAAGACAAATAAATAAATAAAGAGTGAACAAATAACATACTCAAAACTTTCACGCAAAGTCAACTATAGATATGAACAAAGAATAAATACTAGACCCTGTACAATCATTATCTGCACATGTTGACATTATATAAAGATAATTTTAGTAGAATTATAGAAAAACTATTATGATTATATAACAACAGATTAGGTTTACAAGAACGAATGGATGGCATTTTGTAACGTGTTTTTGAAAAGTTGTAATTTCGTGCAAGCATAATGCAAATCAAACCAGTATAAAAAATAACCAATCGATCTAACTTCGTTACTTAAAGATTGTATTTTTAAGAAAACCATCGACAGAGAGTTGCCAAACGAAGAATTCGTCATATCCACCACTACGATAGCTGTAAATTAGCTTACAATAAATCCAGTCTTTAAACACACTGCATAATCGACATCAAGATAAGCTTTACAATTGAGCTCGCGTGTTTGGTCCTGCACATTACATGCATTACCTAATTAGAAGATGCATTAAACAGAATATGCATAAATACTATGTGTAAAGCTCAACCTGCCTTTGAACTCTACACGAGAGAGATTTTGTATTATACAAAGTACGGTAAAAATCACTTACCAACAAAACCAGAAACAGATTCTTATGAAAGTTAAAGGTTTGACTGGATTTATTTAATGGATTATGTTTAATTTGGTTTAAAATGTTTTTAACCTAGAAATTGGCTACTGGGAATACAAAAAATATCTACAATATGTACGTTTTAAATAACTTTTGAACACTTATTTACGTTTGTTTTTACACAACACGCTCTACCCGAATTGTGTCTAAACTGCATTTCCCCTCCTCAGGGGCTCACTATAGTACACGCGTCGAAATCCCGATGGATCTATACTTTTTTTCTTGGGATCTTGGATTCGATCCTCCTCTTCTTCATCTTTTCTTTTGGTCCTTCCTGACCAACTCTTGTTTTTTTTCCAACCCTGATGCTATTAGAGGATTCTATGGGTAGGGGGGTCTTCATTTTATATTATTTCCTTCCTTTTTTTATAGGCTATTATGACGGAGAGGTTTTTTCACCATTACAACCAGAAAAATCTAATCATGAAATTCACACGTTTTCAATGACTTGGTTTGGTTAAACTTGTCTTTTATTATTTCCCACGTGGAAATAGGACAGGAAAATTAGCTAAATAATCACTGTAAAAGAAAACTAAACTTAAAATAATATAATCTTGAAAATTGAGAGAATTTTTTAAAATATACTTTAAAAATCAAAAGACTCTAGTCTTCGATCTCATTCCCTGCTCATGGGGGTTCAAAGAGGATTAAAAAAAAACGGTTTTATCGTAAATAACTCGAAATCAAGAACTTCAATCAACAAATACTATTAGACCTTTTTGTAGTTTAATAGAAAAATACATCTGTATCATTTCATCGTCTCAAAACGATTAGCCATTTTATGGCCATGGTGAAATACCATTTTAACTTCCTCTAAAATAAGTCTAACAAAAAAAAATGTGAGAGAAAAGATATCAAGAACATTTTCTGAGTTTTAATTTTTTTCTCGTGTGCGAGTTACAAGGGGATTGATAAAAACATCGTCTATTGCGAATTTAAAAAAAAAAAAAAACTTTTTCTCCCCTTTATCCCCACCCTGAAAATAATTAAATCGATCGAAGAAAAGAGTTTGTTTTATCCTTAAAGTATAAAAACCAACACTGCCAATTTTCAGTCTCAAATTACTTTTTGTTTGGTTTAAGTCCAATTTGCCTGTACTAAAGAGTCACAAGGACGCTACTCTATATTGCCACATATGCCTATCAATTTCATTGAAACAAACGGATTTACACAGACGTAATTCAGGAGTTACTCTGCACCCTATATATCACTGTTATGTAGCAGAACGGTTTAGTATTAATGATGCTATTTTTTTTTTTTCAAATTCCTCATGAACCGTAACCTAATTTTATTTTACTTTCGATTAGGTAGGTTTTACTAATTGTAGGGTTCTAAATCTTCAGAGTTCACTAAAATTTTATTAAAATTGCTTGAGTCAATTTTAGAAATACGAACTTTTATCGATGTCGTTTTTAACCGAGAACTTCCGATCAGGTAATTTTGGAAAGATGGTGGTCTATATATTTTGTTTGTGACTTTAAATGTTACGTTTTAACAAAATGTCAACCAAATTGTTACAGCTGATTTTGATAAAAAATCTATTTTGAGTTTTGGTCTTTGTCAGTTTTGAGTTTTGATAACCTCAAAGTTTTAAGACATTGTGTCCAAATTTTACTACAGTTTGTTCATCGAACCTCCCTCAAACTCGTCCACCCCGGTATAACCTTAAAATTAAAATAAACCCCAAAGAAAAAACAAATAACTTCTTTTCATGAAATTTATAATTAATATTTGTGATTTTAAAGGGGATGTGTTTGAATTGAGAGTTTTTGTAAAAGTCATTAGAAAGTCTTCGTAGGAGGACCACAGCAGAACTTCATGTTAAACTGGCTGGGAAATCACTTCTGACAACCATAATTGTAATTGTAGGCACGTGTACACAACGTCAAAGTTGGAAAATAACTCCAATGTATAAATTCATAGATATTTCAAAATCATAATTTAAAACTTCAAAAATTTCATTTAAAATTTGATGTACTTGAATACCATAATCAGCTAATACACCTTCTCGTTGAAACCATGCGTTATGGAAGTTGAGCCAACACGTTTTGAATTTCAAGAATGATATATTCTAGAATCTAGAACCATACCCTTATATATATATATATATATATATATATATATATATATATATATTTCCGTTTAAATTTCTGTCAATAAAAATAGGCCTTATCAATCGTCCGCCAACAATACCTGTCCATACATTGTTCGAGTCAAGGAAGGAAAATTCTCAATAAATTCTTGCATAATCTCTAAAGATTTGTCATAATCTGTTGCAAATTTAACGACTTCATAGGTTGTCTTCAACGATTTCAGTTTAAAGTAGTGTTTTCCCTATCCATATATATCAAATTAATATTTACATTAAGAAATTGTTCTTTAAAAAAGATAAATTGGTTATTTATGAACAAATTCCCACTTATTGCATTAGATTAAATTTAGATTTCGATAAGAAAGTTGTAAAGACCACTTTCTTCCTGGCACTGTGTAGGATTATCTATATTATATAATTTGAGAAAACAATAATAATATTATTCTACATTTAACAGTAGCTTACTTATAGTGATTAAGGGTGTGAAAATACCGAGGTACCTACGTATCTCATGGGATTAGATCCCACTTTATCATCTTTCTTATCAGGTCTTGACCAACTCTTCTTCTCTTGCGACCTATACTTCATACTTCATACTTCATACTTCTTCTCTATTAGAATTATCGATGGCTAGGGGTTTTTATTTTATGCTCTTTTGTACAAGGCGATGATGACCGAGAGAGATTTTTCGCCTTTAAACAACTTGAACAAAAAATGTAACCACAATTTCAATTTAACAGTCTCTTTATAAGCTTAGATCATTTTTATCGATTGTACAATATTTGACATGTCGATAATATAGTTAAAATTACAGCCCAGTCTAGCCAACCCTTAGTATTAAATATTCATGGAACAAATCAATTACTCACTCAAGGAGGTAAAGGAGCTATTTAAGTCATTTATGTCATTATTTTGTGGCACAATTTGTTCTTCAGCTTTACTCTTTTTATTAATATCTACAGCGTGACAAATTTCCGGGGACTCTTAAATATTTATTACCATAACATTTAGAAAAACGTTTCAATGGATGTGAATTTAGAGCAAGCGAGTTTATAATTCCTAGACCAAATCATACTTCTACAAAGCCCCAAAATTATTGATTTTTTTAAAAACTAGTAATAATTTTGGTTATTATAAGTCTATAATGAGTCTATAAGTCTCTAGTCAATAAAATTAAATATATTAAATTATTTCCTGTTAGTGGTTTTATGTGTAGTTGATCTTTAGGTCTTTCAATAAATCCAATAAATCGTTTTTGTAAACTCTATTTACTAACTTAAACAGACGTCTAATTAGTATAGTATAGTAAATTAGTATTTTATAATACTGTGTTAGTTGGTAACTTATATTTCTTTAAAAAAAACAATATATGGAGGGAAAAAAATAGTAATTGATTGATCATGAAAACCTGATGCACGTCAACCAGATGTTTATTATATTTCCCTCAGGCCTTGTCAGGCCGACTGTTTTCGTCACTTTTTTGGCCGTCTGTGGCTGCAAGAGTCCAAATGAGAGTCTCCTTTTCCTGTTCTCTAGTGACTTGAAATCCATGTGTTTTGTGGACTCACTTACACGCCTGCACAATTGACAATTTTGGTCTCCGTGGAAGAAACCCAATTTCGTTAGGCGTTCCCTGAAATGTTTATGACCAGTTATGACAGAGCCTACCTGTTTGTGATATTCTCGTTTAAAATTGACTAGGGGCTTTTAAAAAATTGATCTCTTTAAAAAATCTGAGAGCTGAGCTCGGTCCCTTGATAAGATGCTTTTACATTTTCCTGGCCCATTGGTTGGGTGGGTTCACAACTGCTGAACGGATGATAGAACACAACGGTTCGGGTCCCACAAAGGAGGGGGGGGTCATTGTTTGGCCTTCTAATTTCTTTAGATGTCCTGGTACTGTGTCCTTGTTATAGGAGTCACTACCACATTAGTATAGAGTTAATTTCAACTGAACCAAGTGCTCCAAGACCTACCTCATAGGATTGAAGTTCGCCTACTCTGGTAGCCTCTTTTCAATCCATGTTAGCGGAGCTTCAATAATCAGTATTTCAGTTTGAAATATAGTAGTGACTAAGGCCCGAGCTAATACCGATGTCAGATGAAGTACTATAGATACCATACCCAGATCAGATCATCTGTGGCACATCCCGGGATTTTTCGGTATGCCCAGTCATCCAGAGAGCCGAGGGTTACCGTAAAGGGTTTGTTAAATAAGAACTCTTTCAGTATAACATCTGATATCATGCCGATAACAGGTAGGTTGTTGACGGTGTGGCCTACTTCAGATAGGCTCAATCTCCATTTGTCCACATCCTTTAATCTGTTTAAGCACAGAAGTTTATTATAATTTGGTCAGGTAAAAACTTCCCGAGGGAATAATTTAAAAAAAAAAAGTTAAATTTTTTTTTTATTTGAAGTATTTTGAACGCGTTCATATTAATATAATTAATACTTTGGAGCACTCCAATCCATGCCTTGTAAACGTGTAGTTATTTTAAGACGTTCAATTCAAAACGGAAAGTAAAATGATAACAACTTCCACGTGCATCGTTCGGCCTAGTTGCAAAAAAAATTAATAACGATTTGTAGACGCGTTTTGCCGTAACTTCGTAACAACATAGATGACAACTTAAACAGGACATCGCTTAAAGGTTTCTAGTGGCACTTCCTATTAAGGGTATAAATATAGGAAGAAGACACAAACAACTATTTTAAAAACAGCCCTTTTAAATTTTTTGAACAATATTTTCTTAATGAATACTAGAAAGCTAGCCAACGCCTCAAAGCTCCATAACTACGCCCTAAAAATGTAATAACCTTTCAAGAACCATCTCACCCACGCCCATATAGGTGTGCCCCAAACAAGAAAACATTTTCCAAATCGTTAATTCTTCAGTTTGTGTTTGCTGTCAACCTAGCCAAGTGTAACTGAGTCGAATTTACCTCTAAATGATATAACCGTAACGAATCAGATCTGTCCTAGACGTTTCGGTCCAATGATCTCCTGTCTGCATCAAGTCTCACAAAAGAGAACTGTTCTTAAGAATTATACGTACATATATTTTACAAGGGTTTTTAATGACTCAGCCTCCATTTAAGGAATCAGAAATAAATCCCCAAAACCAAATAAAAACTAATCGTCACCAAAAGTTATTAGTTCGGTAGTTGTTAATAATAAAATGAAAATAAAACATGGACATTCAATAATAGCCCTAACCTAACCTAACCTAACCTAACCAAAACTGCTTCGCCAGAGCCCAGCGTAAATCTTATATGAATCAAATCAAGATTTTTTTTTTAATGACAGCAGTAAAGATTATTTTTTTTTTTTGCAATTATTCCTGAACAGTTTTATTTTATTTTATTTTTTTAATGAAATTTGTTGAACAGATTTTAAGTAATTACTTCTTTTATAACAGCCTCTGTAAAAGATTTTTTGTTTGTTATCGATAGCTTACTAATCGGTATTTCTGTAAATATGGCGGACTAATAAATTTTGTATGGTTATTTAAGGGCTACATTTTTAGAAAATATTTAAGAAATCATGATTTTACGGTATTTTCTTATGCCAAACACCCTCAAATTTTGAGTTATACACGAAATAAATGTCCCGAGATATAATCAAAATATGCTCAAATACGAAATTTGATAGCCGGTAGTCTCGTTTGGGCTGTAGATACGACAGACAGACATCATTCTAGAAACTTTGAACTCATATTGAAGGGCATCTCAAATATATTCTTTTACCCTTCACATAACTTTCTCTAATAAGTGAGAAAGAAAGAGTGATTTTTGATATACCGTCCTTCTGTCGTGGCCGTCTATTTTAAGCACCATACAGGTGACAAAACCAAAGAGATTTAAAATTTGAGCCTCTTTTGTTCGTAAATATAGAAATCTAGGAAAATAGATTGGATATTCTTTAAATGTTCCTTATGTCTTCTGTTGGACGGGTGATGGAGAGAATTTTGCTAACGTTTTTATTTTATTCGATGTTTAAATAAACAAATGTAATAAAGTGTTTGGTAACACACAACTTTAGTATCAAAAGAAAGGATTAATGAAAGGCCATGTCATCTGTAAGTGTGTACCTAAAATATTTCAAGTTATTTTATCGAAATTTTAATTGTCGTATACAATCTTTGAAACGTCGTCCACAAACTAAGACCAAATCCATAACAACATCTTAGGAAGTCCGTACGTAAGAATTTACCGTATCTTCAGCCCAAATGGACAAATATTCATGCAGGTGTAAAATAGGCGTATTAAATGTAACGTCAAATTTTCAAGACGACTGTTTAATTGTGGTAATTTTTGTGTTTTTTTAGTTATAAATTTGCAAATAATCCATTCCTTATTGAGGTATTTAAAGGATTATTCCCTTTCCCCTATTAATAAACAATTGGTAAAGCCGAAATGCGACTAGTTTGACTACTTTTTCAGAGTTTTTTTTTATATATATAGAATATCTTTGGTTTTATTAAAAGTAGAAAAATAATTAAAAAAGATTTGTTATTAAATTATATACCGAGCTATACACTGATGCTTGCTTGCAAAATGTTCTAACCTAAAAAATTGTAAATCTATGGTAAATAGTACTTTCCTTTACTTTACAGTTACTATGGAAAATTTCAATATACGTTAAATTGTGTAAGCGGGTAATGTTTTTATTAAAGAATAAATGTGTATATTTTCAAAACAAATATATAATATTTTGGTTAATAATGGCAAATTAAAAAAATTCCAGTCAGATTACGCCATTTTGTAAGCATAATATTTTTTAATGGTAGCTTATAAATCTAGTTTAACGTTATAAAGTCATTTAAAAACAATGTTAACTTCATTTTTCCAAGTTAAATGCTCGATTTTTTAAATGTATTTTTGTGAGTGAAATTTAAAAAAATGTTAATTTGTACTAATATTCATAAAAATATAAACAAATGATAATAATTTTAAAAATTGTAGGGCAATGAGGAGCCGAAGTATATCCATATTGTATTTTAAAACTTAACACGGTAAATTCAAAATATTTTAACCTAAAATTTTGACTAAGCTTTAAGTAATTCGATCGAATTTATACAATTTAGACTATTACAGTATCGACTCGAACATTAAAAAATCCCATTATTTACTTTAAAAATACTAAAAATTTGTAAATAACTTTATAGGAAACTTCATATCTTCCCTATTGACCGGAATATTAAAAAAAATAAACATTTGATGACAAACTACATAATCGACATTTCAATACATCCTGTAATGAGTCAAAGTATAACATTTCTTCTAGATATCTTGTTTAAATGCAATCTCAATTCATGACTTATCAGTCAGCTGTTTCAGAAATGATTCACATGTCGTGACTCACCTTGCTGAGATGATAGTAACAGCTGTTCGTTGCACTTTCCATGTTAGGCGCGATATTTTACCTTCTAATTTGTAACACCGTTTAAAAAACCATTAGCGCAACAAATTGCAGTTAAATGCAACAATTCGTGGGAAGGGAACATATTCACTACTGCACTTTCAATTCAGACAATTTACTACGAGGTTTTTTACAATTACCTTTAAATGTCTCCAAATATCTCCACATAATTTTAATTTTATAAAAATCGGCTGAATATTAAAAAAAAAAAATTATTTTATATAATATCTCTTATAGAACAAAATAATCCCCTTACTCACGGAAAATAAGAAATCGATAGAATATACATAATTAAAACTTCTGAAATTACAGCATCGGCGCAAAGATTAAAAATCACATTATGAACCTAAAGAATTATTGCAAAACTAAGTAAATGTATAGCCAATTTAGCCGATGTACAAATCGGTTTAAACTGTTTAAAATTTATAGTGAAACAATAACGTCGATTTGGGTGAAATAGTCAAAGTAAGAAATAAATTAAGAATGTTAACTTACAACATGGTTGATCAAAAATTCAAATTGTATAAGCAATTTCAAAAAAAAAAAAATGATCGTGATTTGTGAAAGCTTTATGACCAAAAAATTAAATTGCATCTAAAAAATCGAGAGCAAAATGGGCGGTCAATTAACCTTTATTTAAACAACTATTAACTATAAACTTCTGAAATTTGAGCTTCTATTTTCAGTTATAAATTTTCGTAATTTACAAAAGTTTGATCGACACCAATTCTTCGATTTTTAAATATTTAATTTCTTTAAGACTCTCCTCGTTGTTTATTCTCAGTTTTTTATTGATATTTGTTTTTTGTATGAATATGATAGAGTATTTGATTTTTATTGATAGTTTCTGGACAGTTTATTTCATTGGAATGACATCACCGAATAATAATTTGAAAAATCCGTCATTGATTATTTTAGGTTTTCCAATTTTTGAGAAGAGAAACATTTAGTATATTATTTTTCAAAATATATTCTATAAATAAATCATTACATGATTCAATTAACGTATTTATTATTTGTTCAATAATTGGATAAATACGAATTCCGGTCGATTTTTCGGGGGGTATGTTTGTGTTTGGTAATCTAAATTGAATTTTGTTTTAGGATTTGTGCTGAAACATCTGATTCCACTGAAACAACATGCCTGTAAGAAAAAAACAATTCTTTTATGTATATTTGGTGATGCACGCTTTTTGTCTATATGTTAGAATATAGGCTGGGAATAGCATGTTTGGGGGAAGATTTCTTATTTGTGTGTGTTTTTTATTTTTATTATTTAGAGCCGAAAAACCTTGATGGTCATTATCGTAATGTATGTTTTACTTTGTGATGTAAATATGATGGCACAATTTCTAGGTTGTAAAAATAATTTATTATTATTATTTTTGTAATATATACGTAGTATATAAAGGTTATGTAATAAGTCAACAAATCTTGGTGTTTTTGGTGGAATTGTCAATTTAAAGATATTCTGAGCTCATAAGTTTTTCGGAATAATTTTTTTCTCTATAACCAGAACAAGGAGGCCGATTGTAAACAAAATTGGTACCTGGGCCATTTTCGCCATATCTGGAAGCGTGTTTGTTTTTTTAATTACCGTCAGGTGCTCACTTTAGTGATTCTGCCGTAAGAACAAAACTCAAATTTTCAATTTTATTAAAATCTGCTGTGAAAATTTCATCAAATTTTTCTAAAACGTAATTTCTGATCGCCCTTGAATTTTTTTTTTAATTACTCACGAGAGTAATTTTATTTATTTACGTTTTGACTTATTGATTTAGTTTTTAATTTCACAAAAGTTTCATTAAAATTACACGAGTTGACTTTTAGATATTACAACATTTACAACTAGCAAATTTGCCCCTTTTAACTGATAACACCAGGAACCGGGATTTTTAAGGAGTCCAATACAAAGTTTGGACTCTTAGAGCCTTTATTTTACAAAAATATTATCAAAATCCTTTGAGCCAATTTTGTGAAAATTTTAAATTTAGTTTCTCCCTTAAATTTTGAACTTGATTGTTATTTGGTTTCTGTATGATTATATTAAAAAATGTATGCACCGTTGATTTTATTTTTGTAAATATTTTATTATTATATCATTGGATTCCTAATCTGATTTTGGTGTATATTTAGAGTTATGTGATTTAAATAGTGCTATACAATCTCATACTCATTCAACACACATAACATAAACACGCACGCGTGTGCGCATATCTAAAAAACTGCTGTAAATTTATTCATTTTGTGAAAAATTGTTTAATAAGATCAATCAAAAGTAACTTATTCTACTATAAATTAAATTTTGGAAAGTATTTAAAACTTATATTTTTAGTGCAATGATTTGTCTCGTACTTCTAAAATGTCAATTAATTCTGACTTTAAGCCTATTTTGAAAATACTCAATTTTGACTAAAAACAAACAAATTTCGTATTGTATTCATTTATAAAATGCTGATGAAGGCCATCATGGTTCCTACCCAGTTCTGCTTTTGAAACAAGTGCGTGAAAACAAGAATATCCCCAAGAACTTTTTTGTTTACTTATGAAACTACGTAACAATGACCCATCCTCAGAACTTTCAAATCGTGAATTTTAATTATCTTTCAATTTGACATACCTAACGGTTTAGTTTATAATAAACTTTTATATTATACAATAGTTTTATCGAAATAATTTGAGTTGATTTTGATATTATTAATATGGTTTAATCGGACATTTGTCATTATTTGTGTATATAAAAACTAAAAATGACTTTTCAAGAGTATAAACCAGTTTACTTTTAGGATTGAGTTCTTATCTTAGATTTTAGTTTTAGTTTTCAACATGGCCCTAGGTTACTAGACTATTTTGGGTTATTATTCTAGTTTTACACTTGATAACGAGAATTGATTTATACTCTCGAAATGTCGTGTGTTAGTTTTCATATAGAGAAATCATGGCAAATGTCTGATTAAACCGTATTAATAATATCAACACTCAAACATTATCAAATAACTTTAAAACTGCATTTTGAGATATTCCATCTTTTACAATGGATCCCCCATTCGATTTTTACTTTTTGACCGATTTCCGGGGTTTGAATTTTTAAAATCACAAATACATATTTTTCATTATGTTTTGCTTTTTGGAAGAAACTATTACATGATTGGAATGGAAAATAAATCCTATTTAAAGTTGTGCAGTATCTAGTAACAAAGAACTGATCTTTGTTGGAGTATTGTTTGGACTAGAACAGGTGTACACATATGGCTACTGAACCCTCCTTCCGACTAAAACAATAATAACTGGGCAAAATTGAAGGCGTAGCATAGAGAAGACTTTGAAACGTCATTATATATATGACCAAATGGCTGAGTTCATTTCATATCTACGATGCTTCATTATTAACCAAGTATATGTACAAGTGTGGTACCAGAAATAAAAACAGTTTTTTGACTGATTTTCACGGTTCATGACCTCAGGAAATCGAGAAAGTGATTGTCGGCATGCCGTCCGTCCGTCGTTGTGGTCGTCTGTACGTAAGCACGATAGCGGCCACAAAAATTAAGATAGGACATTAAATTTAGTATAGGGGACTATAATAGTGTGCTCATATAAAACCCCACTGAAATTCAGACAAAATCGTTGGATAATGTCCAAATGGCGGCCATTGTTAACAGATTTTTGTTCATACGTCGTGACCTATTTTGATCACTCAATCTGTTCAACACTCCACATTTCTACGATGACAAACAGTGATTATTATTCAATTTAAGGGCCTTGGGGATGTAAAAACTTGTGACAAATTACAAGGGTCAGAGAATCTCTGTTTTAAACAAAGTTACCCTCCTGGGTACCAATATAATATAACATTGCTTACAAGATCCAAGAAACCAACGTTTGGGTATTACATTTAGAGGATCTGATTGTATTACATTGTATGATGGGGATGGGTAAGTACCATGATGGCCTCATCAACATTTTTTAGACAATTAGTTTCGTTGCCAACTTAAGCCATTGGCTTGGTAATGGCATAAATAAATACATAAATGACAAATTTTCTTGATCCGTCTTCCTACGTCGCTACAACCCTCAATCCTATTCTAGCTTCCCTCTATCCTGCTTCTCCAAGTCTCTCTATTTACATCAAATATCTTCCACCCAGTAAAAATAACAGAATCCTTCCACATCTTCCTTATACGACTTTTTACCTTCGAATAAGAACTCTTTTTGAAGTTCTTCTGTTGTCCATTCTCATGACATAGTCACTCCATTGCAACCCCCTCAGTTTTATGTATCTTTCTGCAGTATACTTCATTATGATACCATATCTTCTCTTCTTTGATTCTCTGTAAGGGACCTCAGGAATTTCCTTTCGAATATCTTCAGGCGTTCCAGTGCTTTTTGAGGTTTCACTATCATACATAGCATTTAATCTATTATGTGATCGTATTTTACACCAGTTTTCTCAGAAATTACTGGAAACAGTTTTTAATTCTTAACCTATTTTATTCAATTTTATATACCAATAAACATATAAAATTTTTTTATTTGTTGCTTAATTTGGGTCTCAAGAATTACAGTATTCTTCATTTCACTCTTGGAACAGAAATCAGGGCGAAATATTTAGGTAGCGGTTTACTCGAAAAGTGTTGTCAGACGTATGTTTATATGAAGGTTTTTTTCTTATTTTTGCCTCTAGAATCAAGTTACCGAAGTATTGCCGTGCAATTTTAAATAACCCTGTATATACACAATTAAGCTTCGGACATCTTATTGCAATCAGTTTGGCGGCTTGAGCTTCAAAAAAAAATTTAAGTTTGGGTTTCAAAAATGTAAGTATACAACACACAAAACAAGAAAATGAGCTTTTCATTGGAGAATATTAAATTTATAGTTCTAAAATATTGACAAGCGTGATTAAGCATTTAACAAGACTGAACTTATTTCAATTTCCTGTTTTAAAGTTTTCATTCTAGTTTTGTTCCCGGAAGTAGCCAAGCTATCGCTTCTTCAGAAGGTGTTATCTCAATTATCTGCAAAGGCTAGGTAATGGTCATGTGACACGCAACTCGTGAGGGTTACAATGACCCCGTCTAGCCAAATTACAAGTGTTGAGTGGTCACTGCACTTTAAGGCTATTTATATCGGAAACGCCCAGAACTGTGTCAGGACTTCTGAGTGGTATTCATTGTAAATCTACTATCCAAAGTAAATGGCATTTTATTAGGAATTTATTTTAAAATTCAAATTTTGTATTACAGACGCCAACCTAAAAATGAGGTTTCAGTAAAATGCGTTTTTTCCTTAAATTAAAAAACGATACTGAAAATATCTTTTAAAATTACAGTGGTAATAAAAAATCTCCTAGGAAATGTATTCCACAACTAACTGTACTGCATTTATATTTCTTTCTCTAATATTGTATAGATAAAGTAATATGATGTGTCAAGTTTTTTGAGGATAAATTCGTTAAGAGAACAGCTGACGTCAAAACTGTGTTTTTAGTAATGACATATGTCTGTCGTCTGTGCAATTTTTATGAAATTTACATGAAGATAATAAAATATGTCCAAACTTTTTTTATTCAAATACGTATACCTATATAATTGTTTTAATCTTTAAAAATATTTAATGGACTGTCTGTTTTTTACTGTAGACTTTACTGTAAAATTTATTACAGCATATTAGGATAGGTCTTTTTAGTTTACTGAGCCTATTGCACAAGGACAATACTTTTTAAATCTCATTTGACCCATCGATAAATTTCATTTTAATGTGTGATTGAACACACTATTTTTGTTGTTGTCAGGCAGGGACTTTTTTGCAATAAACGTGTAATCATTGATAATCAATAAATGTACAGTTATTTAAAGTAATTTTGAGTATTTGTTGCAAACCTAACCATTAAATACCAAAGTTCCCTAAAACTCGACAACCACCAAACTCGACAACCTTAAAGTCCACATTGTGTCGAGTTTGAGGGGTTCTACTGTATTTCAAAATATGTAGCTGCCATAAGATTAAAACTAAAAATTCGAATTTCTCGAAATGGGGTTAAACTATTTTGATGTATTTTTTTTTTTAATTTACCCTATTTAAATTTCAAAATGTGTTTATCGTGCCATCTGTTTTAAACGTGCCATCTTCCGAAAATTTCCAGTTCAGAAACTATTTATAAAACAAAAGTACAGTAGCCTACTACCAAATTATATTTTTTGATATCACAAAATTGGGCGTAGCTGCTATAAAATCAAAATACTAAATTACGATTTTCTCAAAATAGACTCTTAACGATTTTCATCACTTTTTGCTAAAATGTAGCGTCTAAGGACCCTTTTAATAGATTGTCATATCTCCAAACATCCTTGTTCAGACTTTATCTGCAAAAAAGGAAAACAAATTCCATGGAACAGTTAAACGAAATTTCTCAAAATCAGCTCGTTATTTCAGAGAGTGAAAACAATTTTGTTTAATCTGAAGGCAAATGAAATTAGATTTTCTTTTAAATACTTTGTACGGTCAGGATTTTGAAACTTGTGAACGGAATTCGCTAGGTTTACAAATTTAATTAAGATCTAATAGAATTTTGCACCTAATTTGGAGAAAATAAAAAATATTTTCGAGGAATTACAGATATTGGTAGGTACTTCTGTATTATATGATATCGAGATACTTGTTTGCAAATTTCTTTTAAATTTTACAGAAAAAAATTATAATGTGGTTTATAATGTTATCATAATATGTCAAAGGCATTAAATCAAGACATCAATTTAAAAATTAAAAAAAAAAACATGTTTGTAAGTTGCAAAAATTATGTCTATGATTTTCTTTTTACCTCTTATATCTACTCCAAGTTATACAAGTCTTTTTTGGTATACATTTTATACAAATCCTCTTATGTTTATAAATTTTATTTTGGTATTTGGCAACACCGATTTGTTGAAAATCTACGTTATCGGGTAGAAGAAAGCGATTAAGCTATGGAAAAATTCATTAAGGGGGTTAAATACACATCTTTAAACTTTTAAAATTTGCTATTTTAAGGGGCATAAAAACAATTCACATTTCAATTATTTTTACTAAAAATAAAATAAATCAAAGAAGCACTGAAACAAAAAAGTTAATTACGGAGCAATAAAGGAAGAATGAATCTATGATTAACCTCTCGGTGTCCTCCCTCTCGTGTGATTTTGAATTGCTTACTTAGGCTAACCACTGCGTAAACGTAAAAAAAAAAAAACCTGTACTTGCAGACAAAATGTTAAGGTTGAAAATAAATTATTATTATTACACGCGTTAGTTGGCGAGGCATGCTACGATTCGCCGAAACCCCTTATAGCTATCTTATGCGTAAAGAAATTATTATTCTTAGTCCTCTGTGCGTTTTTACCTGTAATTAAATAATAATTTTATTAACGCTTCCCTTCATAATCGCAACGTGTTTTTAACATTTTGTTTTGAAAGTTCTTACTATAAAGCAAAAATAATATTAATAAAAAAATAATCAGTAAAAATTCGATTTTATCTTCTTTTTGTATTCGTCGTACATTAGTCTTGATGATTTTAAATTACCACTACAAATTTTGGAAATAGATAGCAAAATTTAAAAATTGCTGTATCTTCAACACTCCTTTACCGATAAATATTCAATCTTTAAGGTAGTTATATTAAATTACCAAGAAATATGTTTTAACACTATTACATTTTTCTTTTGACCTGCTATACAAATTTTTAAACAATCTATTTATCTTTAAAAGAACAATATTATGTTGTAACAGTTTTCTTCAAAATCTACATATGCACTTTTAAATAACCGCAATTTAGTAATAGCTATCGTAAAATGAGAACTTTTATACAACTAATAGGAATTATGAGTTATAAAACCTTTCTAAAAAAAAATCGCCCACATAATAATAATTTAAGATCCAAGCCTGATAGATATCAAATGACCGCGAGATCACTGGGAGAAAGACCAGTTAAACAAGACTTATTGGTGTTAATGAATTAATAACCCAATAAAAGAATTGGTAAAAGTAATTATAAATGTCTTAGGTCTGATTATCACTAATTGATTAGAAATATCAAATTTCTTCTGTCTCTCAGAGTCAATGAACGTTTTGGGTCCCAGTTGCAATTACTTAATTGTTTTAGAAACATGAGCTTCTCACGGCTTTTAAATAAGTAAAATTTAAAAAATACAACAAACCAAGATAATTTAATAAAGACAATTAAACGATCATTTAAGAAGTTTACCATTTTAGTTGTCTTGCGTATTTTCACTTATCGGCCATACAACAATACCATAGATAGAGAACGCCAAAATAAACAGTACTGAAATTATAAGATTATATATACATAGTTTTACCAACATATACAAGTAAAATGAAACAAAATCTGTTAGACTCGGGTAATAGGTAATAACATGTTCAATATGACCTCCGTTCAGTTTTAGGCAACATTCTTACAGTTTTTAAAGGTTTTGCATCATTTTGGTGAAGAGGGTTTGTTTCATGCTCCGTGTACACATGGTTTTTTTTTCTGGAGTTGGGCGATGGTAGGTGGTGGGTCTTCAACAATATTTTCTCCTTCAACATTCCCCAGACGTATGGGGTCAGGTGGTGTAAGATCGAGGGAGTGGGCTGGGTACGGAAAGTTTGTTCTAAGGGAGATGAGGTGGTAGCCAAAAATTTCTTGAAGGAAACCAATGTTGGTTAAAGCAGTGGTAGCTGGTTGCGCCATCTTGCTGGAACCATTGTGAACGAAAAGACAGGTTTCGGGCACGACAAAATCTCCTGAGGTCTCCTATAAAACAATCAAGAATGACCCTATATCGGTCCTGATTTACAGTTAGAGGATTTACTTTATTGTCTTCAACAAAGTATGGACCAATTATGCCTCTCCCTGACACAGTGCACCAAATGGTTACAAGCTTACTATCATGTGGCCTCTCTACAACGCTGTCAGGACGTTCATACCCAAGAAAACGTGTTGTCTGCTTGTTTATAAAACCATTAAGGTGCACATGACATTCATCTGAAAACCATACATCACTCAGAAACTCAGGTTCTCCATAGAACATTGCTAATATTGAAACGCACTGAACTCTGACTGTTTTGTTAATACAGTTCAAAGGTTGCTCAGTTTGTATCTTTTTGGGAAAACCACCATTGTTTTTAACTCCCGTGGTTTTCATTTCTACAGACAGTAGTTGGGCGACCTGAACAGCCCTTTCGCTGCGTCAAAACACTACCTGTTCTTCGAATTTTTGACACAACACTAATAATTACAGCAATACTAGGCGGATTTTTGTGAAAATTTTCTTGAAAACGTAATCGGTGTGAGACCAACTTGACCCACCCGTACGTCCAATTCCGTATGAGCGAAAATAATGCTCTACGATAAAAGCTTTCTCTGCAGTAGTTAGCACCATTTCAGCAAAATTAACTTCAAAAGAGAAAGATATTATTATCACGAAGAAGTGACAACAATCAACAGTAGACACAGTTGATCGAGAAAGCAGCTAGAGCCGATTCAGTTTCACTACTGTTTATTTTGGCGCATACCGTATAACACACGTAGTTGTAAATATATTTTTTTAATGAATAGGGCCAAGTCGGGTCACAATTGCAAGTTTATATTACATAATTACCTAAACCGTATTACAAAACATTTTTTAGTTGTAACCTCATCGAACATCTCGGACATTCAGCATCATTCTTGCTTGTACTACTAAAACGAAATTCAGTGAACCATTCTGTACGACAGAGCAAAGTCCCGTTTCTTAGCTTTTCTTCACTTTCCTTAATAATATTTCCACGCAAAATGAAGTACTTTTTCAGCTCACAAATTGTTTTAAGGTTTTTTTCTATAGTTACGTTACCTAACAATGGATGTATGTGACATTAGAAATATATATTATGTTATTTTTTGTTCGTTAACATCAAATGTTTGTTTAATCTAATGTTCAGCTCTTATTACATTTATAAAATTTGTTGTTAAGGTAACGAATACTTTCAAGAAGCAGACAGCTCATTATTTTTTTATAAATTCCATATTGCCTTATGAATGCTTTACAATAAGTTTATTATTAAATTACTTACATCTTAGCAATCTTGTGTTTAGTATTTATTAATGTTTCATAACAGCTGTTTCGGTATAACATATACCATTATCAGATGAAACAACACGTTTATACAACGTGGAATGTGTATCAGTGTGTTGTGTAAACGTGTTGTTTCATCTGATAATGGTATATGTTATACCGAAACAGCTGTTATGAAATATTAATACTGTAAATACTAAACACAAGATTGCTAAGACGTAAGTAATTTAGTAATAAACTCATTATTTTTTCTTATAGGCTTTATGTATTTGGAATGTTTAGTCAGTCAGAACTCTTATTCCAGGTAAAAAAACTAAAATTTGTTTTCATCACAACAGACACTTTATCTAATTATAATTTTGTGCTTAAAATGATACCTTATTAGCGGAGCTACTTTGACAGCGGGGTCGAAATATAACAAACACTGTATCTTGAAAACGGTTTCACTGATCATTACGATTTCTGCATGCAATACAGACCTGATAATTTGTCGGTAGTGATGAAGCAAATTTTAAAATTATTACTCTAATTGAGCAAAGAATTCAAATACACTAAGGTTCTTTAATTGAAAATCGATGTATCTAGTTGTGCGCAGTTTTACCACATTTCGTTCCAAACACAACATAACAAATTTAAATTATATTTTCCAGTATTACCAATCAATTAATTTCTACGCTCCAGTTTATTGATACGACCAATTTACATATTATATTATTTTATAATAACTAGAGAATATATCAATATTTTTTAGGAAAAAATAAATGACGAAATGTTACTTTTACATAATCCCACTTCGATAAATTATTTAAAAAGTTTTAATTTTAATAATATCCTACTCTCGGATTAGGTCAAACTAATCTATAATAACTAAAGAGATCTCACTCATTTCAACCAAGAGTGATCCTACTTATTGGAATAATTTGTCATATTTTTAGCTGACTATGAAACAAATTTATGTGTTAATAAAAGCCTAGGGAACGAAATTTTGAACCGATTTTGTTCAAAAATTGGTATTTTGGTTTTTGTTTAATAACAAACTAATTTTTATTTTTTTAAATCTGCTATAGTTGGAATTTTTGTTCAATTTCTGTCAAATTTGGTAAGTTGGATTTTATTATTCGTTGTATAAGATAGTTACTCAAAATAAATGGCCGCAATAGTTTAAAATGGCGGCTGTTTAAAAAAGTTTTTGGATAATTTCTCATTACGTAAGTTATACACGAGCCTATTACAGCTCTCTTTTTGTAGCTGGTTGATTTTTCGTTACCTCAAAATTTGGGGGCATCAAACCAGAACCAAAAATTATTATAATCTGAAAATCGGATCTAATAATTATGATTTAATTTAGCTGAAATGCAGACTCTAAGGACCCAAACAATAGGTATTGATGATCATCCTCCAAAACAAAAACAAAATCGCCCATGGAATATTATAAAAGACCTAATTTTTCAAAACTCGATATATGGAATGCTTTCAAATTTTGGTGAAACGTAAAGAGTAATAACTCAAATCAGCGTAACCAAATCGCAAATAAAAGAAAATTACAGTTCAAACATAATTTGCAAAAATAAAAATGAACACTGTCCAGCGTCATTAAAAACTCGATTTCAAACTAATACGACTTGGCACAAACGACTCAAGCTTAGGCTGTATATAAATCCGACAAATATTATTTTCTGTTTTGTAGTTTAGTGTGTGTGTATGTGAGAAAGTTAGTGCAATATTTTCACAGTTTCTTTAATTGTGAACTTAATATGTATGTCGTTTCAGAACTTATTGCCCCAGTTCTGAATTTGATGACGACGGTGACTCAAATAATGATATTTTCTTAACTTAGAAAAACACCCTAAATATCGATTACGCTTACACCTACAATTAAACGCTGATCTAATTCGGTTAATGAATGAAACTGATTAAAACACAAATATTTGTGTAGCCAATGAAATTTTGACTCGTCCTACTTTCTTTGGTTAGGTAAAGCATAGAATAGTAAGACACAGATAAAATCAGAGGTTAAGTCGAAAAGGTATAAATCTGTCAAAACGATAAGGTTCGCGTGTACAAGGAAGTCATGGCACGCAGGTGAACAGGAACTTGTCTCTTGTATTCCTTCATTGATTGTTAATGCGTTTACTTGTCTACACAAACTATTCGTGTTCTACTGCTGCCGAGGAGAAGTTCTTAGTTGTAAAAGCATCCAACTGAGAAATAGTATATTTCATCACTATGACCAAAAGTGAAGCTTTTTGATAAAAGCTCAAGTTTTATTTGGAAAATGAGCGAGGATCGAAAAGCTTCTTTTGGTTCAAGTGATGAACTATATTTTTCGTTATATTGCAAATAATATAAGAAAGGAATTTCACAAAAACTAAAATGTTATAACTTATTTGGCCTTCAAATCGATGGTAACAGCTGTTTTAACGGTTATTTACAATCGAGAGTATCGATTGTTTTTATAGATGCGTTACAATAGTTAATTAATTCGTATAAACGAATTTTTACCTCGACCTCAGCTGATGTTTTTAGGTCTTAGGACTAAAAAGAACACTTTAGCATCTCAATGCATAAACAGCTGTTTTTGAAGCAGTATGACGAAAAAATATTTTCTTAAGTATAAAATAAATTGCACAGAATATAAGAACTGAGTATTAAAATTTGATATAGAATCCAAAAACACCATAAAAAATAGGGGCCCTCTTAAGAAATTAAATTTCTGACAGCCATATTACAAAACAGTTTGGTAAACAGAGTTTAAAATTATATGAAAAAGTAACAACTGGCTCCCATTTAAAGTTTTCATCAGATTAATAGTTTACGATATTCAATAGTGTCCACGATAAAAGAAACACCCCGTATATATAATCTTATAGTAATTATTGGTTAAAAGTACGCAAAAACAAAACTGGTAACCTACAACCCGTATAGAAAAAAAACGAAATACAAACACAACTAAAAATAGAAGATAAACATATAATCATTTGTAAAAGGTAAAACCGAACCCGCACTTATCACAGAGGCAAGAAAAAGAATTTGTAAAAACAAACACACAAATCAATATATATAAAGAAGTAAATAAACCTTAAATAACATTAAAAAGAAATAAAACACAAGTGAACGAAAAATCACAATTTTTTTAATGTAAGAGATGAAACCATTTAAAATACAATTCATTTTTTATAAAAAGAACCTTTCTACCGATTTATTTATTTCAAATAAATTAACCCGTTTTAAATTGTTGAATTTTATGATTGATTACATCGTTTGTTGCTACATTTTGTAGGAGATAAAGAAACGGAAATAAAGAAATGTATTTAAAAGACGATTATTCAGAGCTAGACAAAGTTTTGCAATAAAATGGAGACATTTCGTGCAAACCTCAGGGATGACACAATGCTGCCTGACACGGACCGCGTGATGGTTTCACACGGTAAATCACCAGCTGCAGCGGACATTTAAAAATAGATTAAAGATAGATAAATATAAAGATTAGTTAATTATATATTTATAATTAAATTATGAGTGTAAAAATTGTACAAACTTTCATGTAGACAGAAACAAAAACAAAATTAAGTGATGTAATACTGTACTTATTAAATCAGAACTCATAGCATTCCTAAATTATGCGACCACTGGTTAACTCGTCCCAAGCTGTGATGATTCTTCCATATAAGATTTGACGAAAAATTTATCCCTTTTACAACGAAAATAGTATAAATTTCTGTAAATATTAAATTTATAAGTACTGTTAAAACATGTTTAATAACATGCTTTGTGTTATCGTATAGGACAACGAAGGTGTTCTCGCTGAATCACTACGGCATGCGCAAAGGTTAATTATAGAGTGACTAATACGGAAGACATTGAGGATTTATTTATTAGAGTAACAAAAAGTCGCCAATATTAATTCATTATTTTGGCACCTCAACCAAACATTCAAGTTTCGTTTAAAACGGTTTGTTTAAAAGAAATTGGATTTACTAACATAGAATAATAAGATTTACTAAAATACAGCAAAGGGGGAAGTTAATTGTAAATTTCGATTCTATTTTTAAATTGTTTTAAAATGTATTTATTTTATTTGTACATTATACAAACACACAAAACAATACACAAGAAAAAAAAATGCTTCAAAATACATCTAAAGAAAATAATTCTAAATAGAAAAATATTTATTATAAATTAAACCATAACTCTGTTAAAAAAATAAACATATAAATTTAAAAACTAAAACCACGGTACAATGAAAATGTAGGCTAGATACCCCATTTAGACCCTTCTAGGTCTATTTGAGTTTACCCACTTATAATTCTCCCCTTATTTAAATTCATGGGCAAAAATGGGGTAATGGAAATTAAACATGATATACACAAAAAAGAATATGTAGACCTATATAAAAGATTATACAACAATATTTTAACAATTTTAAATAATAAGAAATAAATCAAATGCTTGAGATACATAGAGAGTGATTTTTAAGTATAGAAACGACTTTATACTGCATAACTGAGAGACACTTGAAAGCAGAAACAAATGTGGATCTATATAGTTTAAAAAATTATATTTTTTTGTAGTTTTACATTTTTGTCCGCCATCTTGGATACGCCATATTGAATCAAAGTTCACTTTTTTAAAATAGGAAATTGACATGTGACACATGATATTCATGTAAAATTTGACAAAAAAAAGACGGGGAAAGTAGTTTTTCGATAAATGCCTTTGTTTTCGAGTTATAAGTATTCAAAGTTGCAATGACGAAAAAATCGAAACTTTTCTATTATATATTATTTGTACTAAATATTTTTTATGTTGGAGTAATTTTTTTATTTTGTTTTTCTGTTTTTGATTTGCAACATAGAATATCCTTTATTACTTCTCATTCCAAAAAAATCTTGTTTTATACAACGATGTTTTTTCTTTACAAAATTCCGCATTTTATATTAAACCTTTCCTTTACGAAACTTTAACCTAATAGAAACTGCACTTGGAAATTTTAGGATATTCCACAGATATTTAAGTATAAGCGATTGAAATAATGTATTAGGAGTACTAACAAAGGTCTATATTAAGTGTTCTTTGCGAATAAGTCTTAAAAATCAAATTATATTTTAACCTAATTTCTTTTTACCAATTTCATCCTCAGTGGGGATTTTACTTGTTTGATAGATTATACATTTTCAAACAAATTGCGAAAAAAATTACAATTTTTTTTAAATCCATTTATGTTAACAATTAATTGGTAATATTTTATTAATGAATTAAGTTATCTGGGCTACTTTTGTAACATTTGGTAAACATTATTTTTAAAACACAGATTTCTGAGGTTAGATGTTTGAGGTTAAACAACAAATTACAATAATAGGTTAGATAATAGCTGATCTTTACCTTGGGGTATTTTTTGTATAAAAACTAAATAATTTATTTTATTTACATGTACAACAATCAGCTGATTTTCTTCTTATTTAGGATGTACAAAAAGGTTTATTAAGAAAGAATATTACTGGTTTTGTTTTCTTATTTTATAAGTAATGTTAAAATTTACTTTATATTATCAATAACATCTTGTTTGTTTATTTTTATAGTAGAAAATACATATGATCATCATTGAATGAAGATATTAAAGCTACACACAATTACCTAGTTTGTAGGACCTTACCAGATTGGCTGAGACTATATTCCATAAATATATATAATTCTCAAAAAGGGAGAAAACTGTTCATTAAAATCGGTATATATAAAACGTTTAGCCATTATGTAGTTATTGTAACGACCCGAAATACAAATGTATAAATAAATTAAAAATAAATTTATTCAGGGTACTATATCATAAATCACCATACCCTGAATCCACCCTTTTGAAAATAAATCACCAAATAATTTAAAAAATATATATCAAAAGTACCATAGACCATAGTTCAATCATATTACATTCATAATCAATCATAAATTGTAAATACCATCGGGTTACTATGGTTCACACAGAAAAAAACATTCAGACTCCATTTTTGTTATTGCTGCATAAAATTCAATTTAAAGATAAATCAAAAGGGAACGACATACAGATTTATTTTTTAATTTTCTGAAATGTAAAATAACAAGTTTAGTTAAGAAACTTTAAGAGTGTACTTCAAACCCTGAGAATGCGAGAAAATAAGATGTTGGTTCAATATTGTACTTGTAGTAAAGGGAAATTATATAAAAAAGCTAAGTTATGATGTAATTTCAAATTTTTCGCTTTATCTTAACATATGTAATGAAAAAAAATCCGACTTCCTAATTACATCCCTATCGAATTACAATTTCCCTATATTAGTGTTATTAGCTGTAAATAAAATGGTTCTTTTCCAATGACTCCCTAAAAATCATGCACCAATTCAAAAAAATTAAAAAAACAAAAAATGAATAAGAAACATAAAGCCCTTGAAAAGATCCTTAAAATTTGTGTTTAATTTTCTCACAATGTAACTTTTCATAACAAACACTATCAAAGGATTGTGTAGTCTTATCAGTCGAACCCCGATTTATAAAGAACTTTGTATATTGCTATAATCAATCAGGATTTCACAAATTCACATAATTTTGTAAAGGAAGTCATAAGTAAGGAATTATTTTTGTAATTCATAAGTCAAGGAAAGTCTTTTCAAATTAAACCTACAATGAACAATACGATGCTGAACCACAATTTATAACATCAAGATATTTTTATATGTATACTGTATGTCTGTGGCAGTATAAATTTGTTCTTTATTTATAACACATTTTCTATTATTATGTATGTAAACTGTCAAAACAATATAAATGTTATTTTTATTTTTAGGTTATGGTTTTGGTTTAACAAATCAATAAATAATACAATTTTAAGAAAAGATCATACTTAGCTATCAAACTGGAGAAACAAAAGAGAGGAGGTGTTTATTACGGGATGTCCACTGGGGTCTGTTTTTGAACTGTTATACTTTACTTAGCCTGACTGCAATGCACACAAGCTAGCTTCTAACACTTACATTATGGATAGGCTTAGGCCTATGGAGTGCTTACTAGATCAGTTATGGATATCTCTAATGTGGACAATTAGTTTTCTTAACAAATATAAATTATTTTAGTTAACTTTAGTTGGTACAGAGCAGATATTCTATGCATTACCTTTGACAAAGAACACTATATGAAGTTGAAAACACAAATAGAAGAACAGCTTGTGATTGTATAAACATAACCTTAAAGTTAATAACAATAATTATTTTAGAAAGTGTTTAGACAAATCAAAACTCTGGTTAACATTTTCCCTGTTTTTTAGAATAATAAATATTTTAATAAAAAGTTCAAAAATATTGCATTGACTTTCTTGCAAACCCAACCGAACTAAACCCTAAGCATATAAAAAATATTTATCACTTTGTACCCAAACATTTCAATTTTTGACCCAAACCAGTGAGTCCGAGGCCAATAAAATCAATTTCATTGCTTTACCATTTACTCTGAAAATAATTGTGTTCACCCAGCGGACAATGGTTTGGGACATAATCTTCATATTTTACCAAAATTTTATCTAAACCTGTTTAGTTCATTTTGAGATTTTCAACCCTGCATAAGGTCATTTTCATTTTTTGAAATTAATATATCTGGAAAGCTGGTGGCCAATACATTTGTTCACCATGTTTCTTAGAGGTTCCTTAGAGTTTCTTAGAGGTTAAATTTGATAATTACAGTTAAATTTGAGACAGTCAAAATTTTGTGTTTTAATCTATAGTAAATTTTATCAAAATTAGTGCACATTTTTAAGCTGTAACAAATTACATAAAAGAAACAGATACCATTCTAACTAAAATTCTTATGAAAATGTCAATATTAGTAATATTGACCATAAAATTGCCAATCTTGTCAATTGACCATAAATATCTTATAAAATTGTCAATATTAGTTTTTTTTACCATTACAGGACTTTCTGTATATAACAATGGTGTACAGTTAAGGTCAACATTTACCTTTTCAAAATGGTAAGGACTAAAGAATAAAGAGAATGTGATTTACTTCAACAACTGTTTTTACTTTGTTACAAATTTAATTTTAAGGTTATTTTTATAGACCTCACCACTGCTCAACAGTTGTTCTTATTTTTGTATTTTCAACACAACATAATATACATAAGTAAGCTAATTCTATGAAATCATATTAGCAATTTTATTTGTTATTATTTCAAATGTATTGAAGACCACCACATGATTACACTGAGAAAACTTTCTTATATCCTGTTAAATATCTCTGAATAATATCACACTCTTTCTGTGAAAATGTTATTAGTTATTTTTACATTTTATTTAAAATGTAGCTTAAACAACTAGTTTTTTCCTTTATTTTTGTCCGTAGTAAGTAAATAGCCCTCTATCTAAATAGCCCTCTTACCAATATGTAGATTAAGGTTAAAAATCATTGCCATTTTACCTTATTATAAAATCATCACTTTTTGTTTTATAAACATTTTTTAATAAACTAATATTACTAACCTATAACAACAGGTAGTTATTTATCACTAATTCATCTTGTATGTGAGACCATACCAGTAATACCATACTAGTAATGTCTCATTAGATGCAACCTAAATGATATTTAGAAGAAAACACTAAAATTACCATCCCTCTTTTTATAACAGCTGACATGAGCTGAAATTTTAACATCTTATATTATTATAGCTCAGACAAAATAATAGTGCATTGTTTTAAAGATATGTAACATTCACAATAAAATAGTTTTGCACATAATAAAATATAGATGTATTATCTTAGCAAAATAACATTATAGTTTAACGCTTACTAGATGGTAGATTTGTCGAAAATAAATTAGTTTGATTATGTTTAACAAATAATAACATAAATTATCAAATTTTGTTTGAATATAATTAGTTTAAACTAAAGATAACTTAAAAATAACATTGATTGGTATTTTTTATTAATCTTGCATGTGATAAAAACTAAAATAAATTCCTCCTCTTATACCTTTTTTTGTTTTGATTTTTATTTAACTTGTATTATTCAAAAAGAGCATCCATCCTTTCAAATAAATATTTAAAGAATCTTTAAAAAGTCTTTAAAGTACTTGATTAAATATTTCATTATAACTATAACAAATGCTTTATAATTTTGACAAATAACTAATGTGAAGAAAATCAAACTACTAAATTTGTTTGTTTTATTTCTGTTTTTCAGATTATGATAACTAGTTAATAGAATGTTTATACATTTTCAATATTACATCCAATAGTCGAGTTTAAATAAAAGAAGATTCCTTATTTAACCAAAGAAATAAATAACTTTTATAGCATTATACAGTGTGAACACTAAATTGATAATTTTGTAAGTAATAGTTTTGGATAAACTTATTGGAAATGTGTTGAAGGAACTATTTTTTGGCATGGTAAAATTTTAAATCATGATCAATTATGATTACGACCTAATTTTAAATATTTACATCAGCAAAAAATGATTTTTAATAGATGGTCCCAATCAAAGATTGCCACTGACTAGATCAACATTTTCAGCTGTATTTGATCTCCATTTTTAAATAGAACCGAAATTGAGCATAATAATTGGAATCAAGTTTTAAAAATTTCTTTTTAAAATTATATATCACACAACTCTCTCTCCATTAAAAATTCATCATTATAAATTTATTATGAAAAAATTTTATTTAAAATATATGAAATAATAAAAATTAATGTTATACAGCTCTTTAAGGGCATTTTAAGTTCTGGTAGCAGTAATTCTAGCTTTGCAACCAACCGTGTTGATAGCTTCGCAACTAATCCGTAGCTTCCCATAATACTGGAACAATACCATAACTTTTTGAGCCTCCTTCGGGGAATGAACATGGAAACTCTTGGCCACCAACCTAGAACGCTATCCACTAGTCCAACTGGGAGGCTCAAAAAATATAATTAATTCAAAATACCTTATTTTAAAGTGCTATGAAACTAAAATATTAGTAAAAATATATTTAATCTGAGCCTCCAGGTAAAAACAATTGGTCCAATTTGTCTGGCCTCCATATTGGATGGAGCTACCTTTTAATCTGAGTTCATAAATATTTGTATGTTTACCATTAATTAGGTAACAGTCAAGCATTCTTTTAGTAAAAAAATTTGACTTGCTCTCCGTGGAGCTTGTATATGATCTGAGATGCGAATTTGTCATGCTAGAAAGTAGATCTCTTCATACTAAAACCAAACTCACTCTCAATATTTTGGTTTTTCTGTCTTTTTTTATTTAACAAATTATGAAGAACTTTTGCCATATCCTGCATACATTAAAATACTGTTTTCAAACTATAAAACATACAGATTAAATAGAACAACATTTATGAAACCTTTTTAAATTCAGTTGGTATTAAAAATATGAAGGTATGAAGTTGGATGGCAGAGAACATAATATTTCAAATTGCAGATAAAAGAGTATCTATGTTTAATTTAATTATTACGCTTATGCTATCTGCTGAAATCTAACTTGCGCATTAAATATAGATTGTTATAATGATGTTAAAACTGAATTTGTTAATTTTTCCAGAGGGAGTGCATATCCGTCCATATTGGCCAAGCCGGAGTCCAAATTGGCAATGCATGCTGGGAGCTGTATTGCCTGGAACATGGGATTCAACCAGATGGCCAAATGCCCTCTGACAAAACCATTGGAGGAGGGGATGATAGTTTTAATACTTTCTTTAGTGAGACAGGTGCAGGAAAACATGTACCCAGAGCTGTGTTTGTAGATCTTGAACCAACAGTCGTAGGTATGTAATATTATTGTAGGTATATAAAAAATGCAGTTAACGGGAAATGATTTGGCCACACTACATAGACAGACGTCCATTCTATTTTGAAGATGTTAAGTAGTCATGGCTAAATCTTATTTTCATTCAAACATTTACCATCATGTGTGTATAACTACTTTTATCGCCACCTTTAAAAAATGATTACAAAAGCTACTAATTCTATGAGATGAGTCAAATCCCCTGCATATATATATAATTCCAAACATAATTTAAGTATGGTTTTAGGGGCTACAATAAACAACAAGAATAAAAAAAGGCACATAAATAAAATAATATTAACATGCAATGGGTGTGACTGTTATTTTCTAGAACTAATTACTAAAGTATGTAATAAGTTTCTCTGAATTAGAGTTATTATATTTTTTGTCATAAAAAATAAAATTATAGCTTGGTATCCATACTATGAAAGGTCTGACATAAAACTCTTGCTGAAATAATTGGTGTAACAAAGAAATTAGTTTCTGATGACAGTAATCTAAGTTAATTTATGTTCAGTGAGTCCATAAATTAAAGTGACGAGCGACGTTACAAAATGTAATAATATTATTATTAAAGCACAATAAAAACTATGTAAAATGAAAGAGAAAATTCCAGAGTGTTTTCCTTTTAGTATGAAGTACTGCTCTTACATTAGATAGGGGAAATCAGTGAGAACTTAAAACTGTTGTTCTAAAAAGAGGGAGAGTGGGTGGGGGGAGGATTAAAATCTGTAATTGGTGAACTCAAGAACTGCTTTATAGTTATGACTATGGACTGACTGTACTGTTGATAGACACAAACGTTCTTAAATATCCAAAGTAACTCTGTACAACATGTTAGACATTGTAAGTTCTGTAGTATTTATACTACCTGACAGTACTTGTACATCTGTGGATTACAAATCTCTAAATTTAATCTTTAAACTCTCTTCAAATTTCCAAGAATTGGTATTCTGCAGTCCTCCGTTAGGATATTCAAGAAATGTTCTTTCAGAGAGGAAACTAGGAGTGAGTGAATGGGGTTCAAAATGCTCCAGCCCTGGGCGTCAGACAGAGTACACATTTGGCTGAATGATTTTCAGTGTGTGTGTTAATATTACCAGAAATTAAAAAATAATAAGGAAGTAGCGTAGTTAGAAATGGTAATATTATTGACTTATTATATCCTGGAGATTTTAGGGAATACAAAATTGCATTTTATACTATGGAGTAGGCCACAAACAAATTTTGTTTTCTGTACACTTTGTTTTTAACATTTTTTTTATAAAACTTGCATCATTCTGTGACATTTTCCTTAATATCGGTGATTCTATTCTGATAATTGGGTGGAAAATTGTGATTTATTGGTTAAAAATTCCTCAAAAAACTAGATAGTATATCATATATTACATAACCTAAAAAAAAAAATTGTTTTTTATATCTCAACAAAAATAATCTGTGGATTATAATAACATTTTAGGAAAATATATTTATTATGATGATAAAAAAATGTGCCAAATTTTTTAATCAAAATATGTTTAGAATGGCTTAAATATACAATTTGTTTTTATCCTTATAACTTTTGGAAATTACTAACTTGCTAAAGAAGTGTTTGGGATGTTAAATGTAAGCTTTTTAATGGTAATAAAAATAAAATGGAGAATTTTAAATATCTTGCTAAAAAAAATCAATAGTAGTGATCGACAATATTAAAGATTGACAAACATAAATATTTAAAAAAAAACTAATAAAAATTTGATAATGGACCTCCTAATCTGATTTACTGTAGAAGGGGGTTCTTACCAGTAACATTCTACAGGAATATATTTTACTAATGCCTACTCTTTTTCATAACAGCTCTAAAATTACCCAGACTGTAGTTCCAGACTCAAAACCTAACTCATATTCCAAACCAAACTTCAAAAATCATCAGAGATTGAAAAAAAAAAAAAGAAAAAAATAGATAGATAGATAAAAATGCTAACACTGGGACATAAAAATGATGAAAACTGGAATGAAACATGTCAACAGTTTTTACTATTGTAATTGGAAAAACATGTACACCCACATCAACTATTTTACTGCTTGTAAGACTGATGTTTGATAATTGCTTCCTTTGGCTACATTTAACCCATTTTGTTTACCAATAAAGACTGATGTACTATATATTTTTTTCTGTATAATTCTCTGTTTAAACATCCTAAACTTCAACAAATGAGCCTTGTCCATTATTCATTATGGTTCTCTGATAATCTGTATTTGTCTAATGGAAAAATTCATAATTTATACAGATATGGTCTGCAGCAAGACAGTCATATCATTATTCAGTCTAAATATATTGACTGCCTCTCTCTAATTTTTTACAGTTTTCTTCCATAAATGTCTAATTCCAGACCAAACTTTCCCTCAAAGGATGTTTTTGCCCTATTAAAAAAGTTTATTTTGCTTGCAGTCGGTATCTTCAGCTTTTTGACTATGATAATGATTTACGAAGTAAAATTATACGATTTATACTAACACCGAAGATACTTGGTAGAACTCCATGTTAAATGAAACACAAACAGAATATTTACTAAAATTCTACAATTTATTGAGTCATGACGACCATCGTTTTGGCAGTTACGGCATTTATGAAACAGCATACTAAGAGTCTAGTGGACAGATTATAAATATTAGCTAGCAATATTCCTTTCCCTCCATACGACTGCTTGCACTATTCATACAATTTGGAACATTGGTTTGACTCCTTAATCTTCAAATTTCATCAAAGTGTTTAATAAGATACTTGAAGCTAATAAAACATTCAACAACCATCCTTGAGGTTAATTCTCATATGTGTGTATCTGTTATTTCTAAAATAAAAAATAAATATACATAAATGTTACATCTAAATACCATATTAAGGGTAAATCAAATAAAACTGTGACAAATAGCTGACATTTATATAAATAACACAAAGAAAAAACTTTTTGCAGCCCTATGGATGCCAAAAAGTGTTAGACATATCATCAATAAATATATTGAAAATAATATTTGATTATAAGAATTGTAAGGTTTCTTTGAATTTCTTTTATAATACCACCACTACTATATTGATTGTATCTGACCTAGATATTCTTACTCCGCCCATCTCATTCAACCCAAGGACATTACACCTGATGATGGTGTCAGTCATCCATGATGACTAATGATTGACAAAAAATTCCTTTCCTATTATAGGCTGTTGTAAAACATCTGATGTCGATTCAGCGCATTGATTTCTTATCAATACTTTCTCCAATGATTTATAAGCTATTAAGTAACAAAGACACATGACTGACACCTATCATTATTATAGGTAACACAATGTAACCAGCGCAACATATAAACAAAAATAAATGTTACATAAGGTATCATGTAGATAAAAATGCACTCATATAACAATTTGTTTAATAAATAATTATCATATGTATTCATAATTAAAAAGTAATTTTTCGAGTTAGTAATTAAATAATTTACAACGGCTGTAGATTTATTTAAAATTTTACTTTTCAATTGTGTTCCATGGTAAATATAATGACAATGCAAAAATTGCAATATCTTTCAATTCAATGTGATCATCAATTTAATCCATTGTAGTGTATTTTTAGCTATACATTAAGGATATAGTATTATCAAAAGAAGTATTTATTTAACAATAATGAAATATAAATAAATAAATATTAATTATTTGAATTATTTTACAAATATACTGTATGTACAATAATATTTCAAGTGAAAAATATATGACCTAGACTGGGAATCGAACCCAGGACCTTTGGCTTTACATGCCAATGCTCAGTTGGTAGATCATTGGCGCGTAAAGCCAAAGGTCCTGGGTTCGATTCCCAGTCTAGGTCGTATATTTTTCACTTGAAATATTATTGTATTTTCAATACCTGCTAAGTAAAAAATCGTATAAGCGGGAAAATTAATAAATTTAATTTAATACTGTATGTGTGTGTATATGTTTGTATAAAATCAGGTCACTGGTACCCCGTATAAAGGCATAGTAATAAAGGTGAGTGAACATTAATTAACTGATAGTCCAATGAGTTGACACTGAAAGCTGAGAAGTTCATATATTTAATTTATTAATCATTACTATTATTATTTCCTTATCTCTAATCAATATCATAAATAAATATATTTTAATTGCTCTTTTAACACTACAAATTAAACATAGTGTTTCCCCTGACATTCTCCTATACTGACAATTTCGAACTGCTCATATAAATAATCAATATAATTCAGCAAACATTATTAAATGAGGTCAAACCTGTGCACCTAGCTTGTATTGTTGCCTTTCTTGCAACTTTACCTGATGAAAAAATAAAATATGCACATTCAATAAAAACTATAAACTAGAAGAAGGCAAAGTAGAAATCAATATGTCTACCATTAACTTGTCAAAGACAATAGCCTGGACGTTAACATCTAGTAATTTACTTGGACATGTTTTCTATTTAAATACGTGTAATGAATTTGTCTTTAGTTTTGTTTAATTTCTTTACACTCTAAATCTAACAATACAAAATATAAATAATTGTTGTATACAGCGTTAATGCTGAAATAAAGTTTTAATGGTTTCATTTCTATGCATGTCTTTAAGGACAGATTATTTTCTAATTGCATAAAAACCCAAATTGTAAACTAACATGTTAGAGTTGTGAGTTTTCTCTTTTTTAACGCATTTAGTAATTCGTACTTGGATCTTATTATTATGAAAAGCGAATTTTACTCGTTGGACTCTTTAGCGTAATAGACTTTCTGTGTCCTTCCATATATTAACCCAATAACCTTAAGTTCATATCCTTCCTGAGGATTAGAACCTGCTTTGTTGAATTATCTTCCTCTTCTGAGTATCAGATAGACCTAAGCTCCAATACCTCGCGCTTGAAAAGTATGTGTGCTGCAGTCAGCACAGTCTACAATCCAAACTGACATGTGTTAGAACCAGTGTGTTCTGGTGTTTCTTGAATGTTCCATGTTCACATACAAGACCTTTCTCTTGTTGTGCCTAATGAATGGGACTATAAAACTAGAGAGTTTTTGATTGGGTTGGTAAATTTACCATAGACCCTTCTCCTTGATGCCTAGCTCTCACCAGAGGTAAAGGACTTCTATTTCTCAAGAAAATTCAGGCTATAGTTCTAATTATGACACAAGTAGGTTCTTAGGTTCGAAGTGAAGTCTGAGTCCCACTCTTTGTCAGTTTATCAGCTTTCTTGATTCCTCTGTGACCTGTCACATAGCACATCTGCACCTAGCTGAGGGTCAATAATTTAAGGCTTCAGACATTTTTCTTTAAATAATGTATCAACATGTGTGAAGAAGATAGATAGATTGATTAGAACCATCAGATCCTCTCTTCCGCTTAACCCCAAACAAATATGAAATAAAATACAATACAATATGAATTAAATTAAGATACAAAATTAATGTTACTACTAAAAACGGTCTTCAAACATAACAAAAAAGAAAACTCAAAACATACATACCCGGTATTAAGAAAATGAAATGTAAAATAAAGTTTTGAACACTGAACATAATCAATTATAATTATTGAAGAAAATCAACAGCATTATAATATCCACAAATAAATTATAACTTCATCAATTATTTATATCCATCATGTGCTTATATATTAATCATTCACTCTGTTCAATGAAATAATTTCATCACACTCTGAGTAACATTAATCCACACCTGTTTCAATCATATAATATGCCCAAAATCTATTTGCAAATTGGGCACAACTTTGAATAGATCTGATCAACTTTGGTAGCAAGTTCCACAAGCAAAGTAAACGAACGAGCAAGGAGTGTATGAAATCTGAGAGGATGTAATAAAGAGAAAACGCTTAGTATTTTATATCTAATTATATATTATATATAATTATTTATTTTATATAATTGTATTGTACCTATATTTTAAATTTTATTTTAAAATAAGTAAATGTTAGCAGATATGCTTCATAACAACAAATTAATATATTTGTAACCCAGGGGGTTTTCGTGCCATCTAAATATCATAACCGTAAATCTTTAACTTCAGAATTCAAAAGAGTAATCACTTGTTATGCACCTATTTACTGATGCTTGACTTCTTTTTTTAAATCTTCTTTATTTACATATCTCGGGACCATATAACCATCATCAGAATGTTCACTCACTAGTTGGATATGATGAAAAAAAAACTAAAATTAAAATTGACACACATCAGTAACATTTACATAAATCACAAATAGGTATATAAAAAACAGAAAAGTAAAATGGTGGATAACCATAATGTGTTGTTTGAGGTACTGAGGTTTTAATACTATTCGTTATTACATTTTAAACTTTGATATCCTTGCTATTCTTTGCCAAAATTTGTCTCAATGGGTGATCATAGAGGTTCTTAGATTGTATCTATAACTGGTTATTTAAGAGTTTTTTTTCGGAGTTATATTTTAAAAGGTTTGAAAATGTTAAATTCTTCAATTCCATTCATAAACTTGCCTTTCTTACATGTTAAAATTTGTATGATTGTGGTTATTAGATATTAAATGTTTTGCAAAATTTGATTTAAACTGTTTGTTGTTTGTTTCCTAAGTTGTTTCGCACCAGCAGTCTTCTGACATCCCAACATAACTTAGAAGATTTTTAACTTATTTATGTTATTGCATTATAAATGTTTTTTATAGAATTCTACAAAAACTCAACTCTTCTGTCCAATGTAAACTCTTATCATAATCATTGCAGCTTAATTTACATAATATATCTTCTTTTTTTTTTCTTCATTGTTTCTTTTTTTTTTGGTGTAGTTATAAATTTGTCTTAATAAATTATATGTTGTCACTAACAGACAGATGTTATTTATCTCTTCTGGCAGGTCATTCCTGATGAAAGAGCTTTTCCTCTGGAGCTTTCACTAAGCCATGGAGGATACCTTTGATAGATCGGTTATCACCATCTTCTGTTGATATTTCTCCATTATCTGGGACAACTCTTCCATTCCTGGTGATTTCTCTCCAACTGTTCTTCCTCCACCAGTCTCCGGCCCACTTTCTTGGCCAGCACTTCCTCGTGAATTTGAACCATCCATCTTATCCGTAGACTTCCCCTAAGTCTTTTTCCATTTCCCAATCTCTCTAGTGCTCTTCTAGGTATTTTAATTTCCTCCACTCTCATTACTTGCTCAAACCATTCATTGCAAACGTTTCTTCTTGAATCTCACTTTTAACAATTCAGCTTTAAACCTGTCTCGAAGATCTTCACTTGATAGATCTTTAAATAAAGTAAAAGCCCCGCTACTAGCAAGACAATGTAGTCATGTGCCACATTGCCAAGGAATGGGTTCACCCATCAGACTCCCAAAGATATAATATGTATATCAAACTATAATATGTATATCAAATTCTGGTTTATTTTGGAGTAAAACCGCTAGTTTTTCATCTTACTTTTCTAATATTCTCTTTTAATGTAGAGGGATGAATATAAAAATCCCATTATTGCTGAGCTTCAATGAGGTAACAAAATCTATAAATAAATAAAAATAAATCTTTATAGCAACAGCTTGTTGTAAGCCTAGGGATATTGGTTAGTTATTTTCAAGTGATGTGTTGTCAGCAAATCGAGTTTGTGTCACCATAACTTTTATGACCAGAATTCACTACTAATGGTAACTCTGCACTTTTCTGACGATGCTAGCTCAACACTGTAACTTTTCAAAATCTTCAGGGATTGAACCCAGAATTTTTAGCACACGAGATGAAAGGTTTAACTACTAGACTAAACAAAGGCTTGGCAACCATATCTCAACCCCCCCCCCCATAATTTTGTAACTAAATTGTTAAATAATAACTGTACTAATAAAAATATCTCTGCGATTCACAATAGTATATGAGATGTAATAAAAAAATAACAGGAAATTTTGTTTTTCTTAAATAATATTTATTCATTAATCAACATCAATTTTGTTCCCTTCAAAGTAATTCGCCTTAGATATAATACACTTGTGACAGTGCTTTTTCCAATCTTGGAAGTACTTCTAGAACTCACTTTTTGATATGGCGTTCAGCTCCTTCAGCAATTCTATTTCTATCTCATCAATGGTAGTAAAACGTCGTCCTTTCATTGTTCTCTTTAGCCTAGGGAATAGAAAGAAATTACAAAGGGCCATGTCCGGTGAATACGGTGGCTGAGGCAAAATAAAGGTTTTGTTTCTACCAATAAAATCATGAACAACCAGTGAAGTGTGAGCATGATGCATTATCATGGTTAACATGATTTAATTTCCACAAGTGGTTTTGCCACAATTCTGGGCATTTTCATCAGATTGCTTCACACAAACGGCACATTTCCTTCCAGGGCATATTTCTTATTGACTGTATGACCATATGGCAGGAACTCATGATATACTATGCCATTGAAATAGAAGAAAACAATGAGAAGAACATTCATATATGATCAAACTTGTCAATTTTTTTTTTAGTCTTGGTTTTATAGGTAGTTTCCATTGGATTGATTAGGCCTTGGTTTCGACATCATATCCATATATACCCATGTTTCATCACCTGTTATGACTGTTTTAAGAAGTTCTGGATCATTGTTGAGTTCATTCCACAATTCCTGACCAATTTCCACTCTTTTTTGTTCAAAATTTGACAAATTTGGAACAAACTTTACTGCCATATGTTTCATTCTCAAAATATCTGAAAAAATTTATTGACTTGAGCAAAATAATATATATGTTTCCGACATCTTCAGCAACCATTGTGATAGTGATTCAGTGATAGTTCATAATTATTTCTTTCGCTTTTTCTATGTTTTCATCGGTTGTTGATGTGTTAGGGCGGTCATTATCTAATGTTTTCACAGCCCTCTTTGAAACTTTAATACCATTCATAAACTCTTGTCTTACTCATAGTAGATTTGCCAAAAGCTACAGTCAATATTTCAAATGCGGTGGTATACTTTATTTCATTTTTGAAGCAAAATTTAATACAAATTCTTTGATCCATCTTTTTTGAAAGTAAAAAATCGCCAACCACGCCAAAACGTGCATAACCTTTTCGACTGATAAAAATAAACTAAACATTCTAAATGGTTGCAATTGTCAACATTGTCAGGTATATGTGTCCCAACAAGATTTTTTAAAAAAATAATCGAATTTATAAAGTCTGCGAAATTAAAAAATTCCTGTTATTTTTTATCACACCTTATAAATACAAGTTAAAAGGATTTTGGGTTATATATGTAACAAAATATTAATATAAAACATAATATATATTTAAAGAATTGCAGTTTTCATGATATTTATTTTGGTTTCAGATGAAGTGCGTACAGGTACATACCGCCAACTGTTCCATCCAGAACAGCTCATTACAGGCAAAGAAGATGCTGCTAACAATTATGCTCGAGGGCATTACACAATCGGGAAAGAAATAGTTGACATTGTACTAGACCGTATTAGAAAGTTATCAGACCAATGTACTGGTCTACAAGGGTTCTTGGTATTCCATTCCTTTGGTGGCGGAACTGGCTCTGGTTTTACTTCATTACTTATGGAAAGATTATCTGTTGACTATGGCAAGAAGAGTAAACTAGAGTTCTCCATATATCCCGCTCCTCAAGTAGGTTATAGAATTACTTTAAGGCTATAATTATAGTTTTTTATAAGATGGATATATGTAGAGAGTTTGAAGATAGTAACAGCACATGAACAGTGTATTACTGTGGATTAAGTAAATTTATAGTAAAAATACAGCAATAAAACTATAATGTCCTTTTTTATGAAAGATGAAACTGAAACAATAAATTTTGTTAGAAAATAAACTTGTCCACAATAATCAAAAAAATTTAAATCAACCAATTTAACAATTTATATGAAATTGTGACAGCAAATGTGATCATACTAATACTTAATATACAAATAATTATGCTGACTATATGTCCAGGGAATTTCTGGTCATCTAACCCTGTTGTATAGAAATCTTAGGTTTATTTTTAATTTTGCTTAAATTCTCCGAAACCATACAGTCTACTTATTTCATATGATTACAAAATCAGCCTTAACATCATAATAAATTCTATTAAGACACTAAATTTTTCAAAAAAATTATTATTGTTATCAAATTATTATTAAAAAAGGAATAAAGTCGAAGGTTGGCAGGCCAAATAAATTACATGAAGCTGGACCTAGCTGTATTTGTACAAATGCCTACAGAATTTTTCACAAAAAAGAGCATTGACATTATATATATATATATATATATATATATATATATATATATGTTTGTGTGTCTAATATTGTACAACAATTTTCAAACATGTTGTCCAATCTGCAGGGACGGATTTATAAATGTTCCGCCCCTAGGCACTATTCTGACTGCCGCCCTCCTGTAGTACTTCACGTACCATAATATCCTACGATATTATAAAGGAATGTATGTTTCCTTGATTGATTGATATCTCAGGCTCCGAGGATGTTTTTAAAGTGCTAGAAATAACTTTTTTTGCTCCAAAACGTATTCAGTACAGGTTACTTGGCCAGACAACATCTAGTTGCGCAAATAAATAAATTATAGGGTCAAAACGGTTTAATATTTTGGGTTTAATATTGTGTGTTTGTAACGAAATAAACAACGAAAACTGGAACAAACAAAGTAATCATAACAGCTGTTTGAAAAATTCAAGCCCCCTGACAGGATAAACACTATTTCAAAATGTGGGATGAAAATTGCATGAAGTATTAAAAGAAATGTGTATACATTTAATGACTCTGAAATGTTTTATAGTAATTGGATGAACTGATAAAAATGAAATATTACCGAGCAAGACTCGGTCTACCAAGTGCTTTATGTTAACGCCATTATTTCAATCATATACTAAATCGGAACAGTCGCCACCATGGGTCCCGCTGGCCGTGCCGCCCCCGTGGAGCGTGCCGCCCCTAGGCACTGGCCTAGAGTGCCTAGTGGGAAATCCGCCACTGCCAATCTGAATGAAATTCCGTGAAAAAATTCATCATCTCCCAAAAACTTTTATTTTTAGAAATAATTTATATTCTTTAGTATGCTTTATGTAAGAAAATAGTGCTAAATTACATTTGTTGTTAGAAATGATTTTGGACATTTAAAAAATCACAATCTTTGAATTAGTTTACAGTATTTTAATTATATCATGTAAATGATCATATGAATCACTAGAGCCCTGTGGTGAATATACAATGAAAGGAAATTCCTTAAAACCACAATAAAACACTAACAAAACAAAGATACACACTTGTATACACACAATAGTGTGTATTATACCTCTGAAGATGATAGCAGTGCTATTGAAATGTACATAAGGTAGAATAAACATAACTATACAGTCTTTGTGTTGTTAGTATTTTATTGTGGTTTTGAGGAATTTTCTTTCATCATGTAAATCCTTAATTTTTAGTATCCATAATTGTTATTCATTAAATTTAATATGAGCAATGGTTTTAGACACTTTACCCAACACCGTAAATTACTTCTGGTAATTTTTTAAGGATCAAACATTATGTATTGCAACTTTTAATACAGGCCTGTCAAATTCCTGATATTTATACCCTGTTTTTAATGATATAGAATAATATGTTTTTATCCAATTATTACATTTTACATCTAAAATATAAATTTAGATAAAAATATAAAGATAATTGTAATATACTTAGCTAAACTACCTTAATAACATGCTAGACAGGTTGTGACATAGTCTCTAGATACAGTGACCAAGTTATTATGATAAAACAGAGAACAGTGGTGAGTATAAACTTTATTTGAAGATTCACTTATGTACCAAACTTCGTTAGATCAAGACTACTAAATGTGAACAAAGCATTTGGGAAAAGAAAATGAAGGAGATTGCTACTATTCTCAGTGTCTGATAAACAGAAACCAATTCACATACTCCATTGTAAAAAATATTTTATCCAAATAAGATGCTGATAGTTTGAAATTAGTCTATTAGACATCCTCCATATATTTTATAAATGTGTATGGATGTATATATGAACATGTGTACATTATTTATGCTAAGTTTTTGTTTTCATTGACTTTTATTTCTAGGTATCTACAGCAGTAGTGGAACCGTACAATTCTATTTTAACAACACATACAACTTTAGAGCATTCTGACTGTGCCTTCATGGTAGATAATGAAGCTATCTATGATATCTGTCGACGTAATCTAGACATTGAGCGACCAACATATACAAATCTTAACCGTTTGATTGGTCAGATTGTCTCTTCTATTACAGCTTCTCTTCGGTTTGATGGAGCACTCAACGTAGATCTTACCGAATTTCAGGTAATTAAAAATATCATGTTTAAAGCTTACATTAATCAAATTGCTATAGTGAGGAAAATATCAGTGGTGTATTTTCTAAACTCAGCTGCCAGTGAAATGGACATATTGCTTCCTCATCAAGACAATATTATGAAGCGTACATGCCAAATGTGAATGATATTGAACTTTTTCCTTGGAGTTGCAAGTGTATTTTAGTTGGCAGTGCACACACTTTATTTTGCCGCAGTTTGGACTAGTGAATTGTCAAACGTAACACATGTTTGAGCCTGGTTAATGACCCTCCATTTTTACATGTGGTACCTATTCCGATTAGTCTAATAATAGGCTTAAAGTAAAAACATAGAGAGAAAAAATAAATTGACTTCAACTACTAAAGAACGTACATGTTATTTTGGTACAATTAACTGTACTGTTAAAATTCAGTGTCTTAGCTACAACTCTCACATTTATTTTCGTAGATGGTAAATAATGAGATCATTAGATGGTGAATGACAATTTTCATAAAATGAATTATATCAGATGATTAAAATATCTTCAAGCAAACAGTTATTTGTAAAAGAAAAAAAAAAAACACAAATGTAATGTGTGATCATTTTGTAATAAGTTTGAATATTTTTGAAATCATTTTTGTCTTTGACCATAGGAATATATGGCAAGCATCACTGATTTGTTACCTAGTTTCTGAAGATAATTAATAGAACACAGAATCATGGGCAAGTTTCGGGAGAGCATTGCCCCCCAAGATTGGAGGGACAAATTATCTTTAGCTGCTCTAAAGGTTCTATAAAACTTAAAGCTTGTAGTGAGAGCCTTTTTATGTAACAAATAGTTCAATACTTATATGAAAGCACTAATTGATTGAATTACGCATTAGACAGAAAAACAAAGCAACTGCATCATTATATTTCTTGGAATTATATAGCATGGGAATTATTCGGTATCCGATGCGACCCTTGGCCCAAACATGTCTCAGTTTTTTTAATTTCTGGTAATTGAAACACAAGTAAGATAATCATTTCTGTTCATGAGGCAAAGGATGTTTCTGCAATAGAGAGAAAGTTACCCTTCCATACCCTGGCTGGTCCTCGAGGCCATGCACAGAACTAACATGCACCATTTCCTGGTTTCTATGGCAAGTTCCTGATATCTGACAACAAGTGCCGAGTTTTTATACTCAGCCCCCAGTGCAAAAAAATTAATATTCCTATGTTACTCTTAAAACATTGTTATCATACCATCTGCTGTGATTTTATGCAGTGTTTTTGAGTTTGGTAAAGTAGTAGGTAGTATGCAATATTTATTTACTTGACTGTTTTTATTGTTTGAAATAATAATTTAAAAAGTGTTACATTTTTTCTTTTTAAAGTCAAGTAAGTTGCAAAGATATCTTCACAAACTCCAACGTACGAAAGTAAAGTGCTAAAATATCTTGAACCGGGGCCAACTAGTTCTCTTGAATACTTTTGGATCTGGTGATTTGAACAGTGAATCAACTAATCCAGTATCTTCTTTCAGACTTTTCTAAACTAAACGTTGCTTTACAGTTTCGTATTCAAAAAATTTGAATGGCTAGAATATAGATGAAAAGAGATATCATGTTTTACTACTCGTATAGACAATTTCTCTCCAATAATAAAGTAGATTTATATACAGTTAACTGAAAAAATGGTAGAGACCAGGGGGAAAAATTGGAAAAACTAGCAGATTGGAAAAATGGACTCACCCATTTTTTATGTCTAAATGCATGAAACCAACTGAGACAATGGAAATATTTGTGTCTCACAAAGAACTTGAGAGTAAAAACTATTTAAAAAAGTTGTTGGACATTTTGTTTTATTTAGCAAAGTAGGGATTATCACTTCGTGGTCATGATGAGTCGAGTGCTTCTAACAACATAGGAAATTATTTGGAACTATGTGAATTTTTGTGAAAACACAACAAAAAGTAGGAAAGTGCAAACATTACTATAATTTTACAAGTCCGATTCCAGAAAGAACTTTTACAGATTATTAGAGAAGAAGTATTAAAAATAATTGTAAAGAAGGTAATACAGCTGGTTTTTATTCCCTTATGATTGATGAGGCAAAATCACAAAAAATACAATAACTGTGTATTTATACACATTACATCTACAATTACGTCTGTGTATTTGTATCGATAATGTAGCCTAATTACATTAAAGTAAATAATTAATTGTTTTATTTTAACCATAATGTAACTTAAACTAATATGTATTGACAATTAAGCCAACTATTAGGCTAATACTGAAACGAAATAGTTCAAAACTGTATAGTTTATGACTACTATTTTAATATTTTTGTTTTTTTAAAAAATAACCAGATAGTAGTATTTATTTCCTAAGTTTTATAATGTAACTTTTCAAACTTTATAGGCACAATAGTTAGTTGATGTTTTTATTTAATATGAATTTTTTTAAATGGTCCAAGTCCAAAGAAAAATAGTTATTTGTGCAACTAGTGAACAAAGTGGCAATTTTTTAAACGAGAGAAAAATGTTGACACACGAGGCTTGCCGAGTGTGTCAATTTTATCGAGTTTAAAAAAGACACTTTGCTCACGAATTGCACATTATACTTTGTCTACAGTTGTTATTTTGGCAATAAAAACAGTTCATACTGGCGGTCGTACTTTTTCCTTGATTTTCCAGGAAGGAGATTTAGTACAACGTTGTTAGCTTCTTCCGCTAATTTAGGTTTTTGACAGGTTTTCATCCTCTGAACTGTACATATTTTAAAACTAACTACACAAAATATAGCAGTAGTGCTAAACAACACATTAACACTGAGTAGACGTTCTCACGTCATAACTGAGATTATTTATGAATATTACAAATTTAATAACTTAGGTGTATTGTTGAGGAAACGGGATTGCCAACTTCAAAACTCGGCAAACAAAAAATACTCTCCGTGTACATACACTGTCAATCATCTTCATGAGTAATTACTTCCTTTTTCAACTTTAAAACGTTGTTTTGTTGTTTATTTATGTTATTTTACATGTAAGAATTAATCTAACCTACATACGGGACATTTCCTGTTTATTATAAATCAATTCAAATAAACTTAACCTAAATTTCGTTTTGTTCGGTAGCCATTCGGAGTGAGCAAAGTAGTGTGCAAAGTAGTGGGCAATGTGAAACTGTTGAGAAATCAGCTGTTTTGCAAACTAATTTAAATGAACAAAATGCCACTTTGTCAACAACTGTAGACAAAGTAAATTATCCGATGGTCATTATGTATGTCAATAATAACATCTTTTCACAATGTGCATACTTTGATTATAGTACGATACTCATAATGAAAAATATCAGCTGACATGAATTTATTATTATTTTAATGACTATGTAGGCTTTAAATCAGTGATAAATTATTAAATGGAAGGCCCTGATTTCATCCAAGCTTCTGAAACTAAGATAGCCTTATCCACCCTCTTCATACCTCCTCCCTCCCTGGCCATCAGTTCTAACTCCACCCATGGATAGAATAAACAGACATTTCAAACAAAAGACAGACACTAAATGTCTCTAAGTAATGTAACCTTATCAAGATATATTTTTTTCCCTCCGAAAATTTATGTTGATGATTTGGTTTAATTAATTTCCATTTTTTTAAAGGAAATTTTAAAGTTTAATTCAAATTTTGGGGGAAAAATATTATTTGAGAATAAGGGTAAAAATTAAGGACTTAAATATATAAAAATTTGTATCAATTGTTCCAATTATGATACAAATATAAACAAAGTCATATATACAATGCCAAAAGTTATCTGACTTTTTAAAACATAATACTATTCAATTACATAGAACTAATTACCTGTATATTCTCTAATTAAGATAAACAGACAGCTGACCCCTCTTGTCATGACTATCTCAAAAACCTCCACATAATCATAATAAAGGTTCAACTATCTTCAACATAGAACTTAATTACAGTAATGGAAAATGAACACCTGTTTCACTATTCTAACCCTTTCCCCTATAACATTGAACCATGATGCTAATATATATGTCACCACAAATCAAAACTTGCCTGAAGAGAGATTAGATCAGTTCAGTGGAGCACATAGCAGTTAGCAGATATATCCACATATTTACTTATATAAAATCTTTAAACTCAATATTTTTTCTATTTTGATGGTTTACTTCTTTCTATTGGTGTGTAGGCATTATTTTAATCAGGGAAAAATAATGTTGTAGATATTTTAATGTTTCTTTGATGCAACATAATCGGTCAGGTAAGATTCAGCATCACCAATTCACATTCTACAATGACAGTAGATCATGCTCATTATATGCTTAACACAAATAATGGGAGTGATTTGATTGATTTTGATGAATTTCAAAATGTAGGCGATATTAACAGTGTGACTGTAAAAAGTAAACTTGAATTGGATATTGATGTTGAGGTGAATAATGGATACACTGAGGTGCATGGTATTATTCCTTGTTTGTTACAATTTTGAGTAATTAAAATCACCATGGTCACAGTGCGAATGACAGAAATAAAATTTGGCTTTAAAATCATTAAACGAAATTAACCTACCTAGTGGTGCAAGAATGGTGATATAGTTTATCAGTTTTTACCTTGAAAAATTAATTTATCAAATCTAAAATTCTAATTGTAAAAATACCAGTTTTGTATAGTATAAAATTGGAGCTGAATCACTTTTGTTAAATTACAATAATAAATTCTTCATCTGCAGCTATTTAAATTAGTCAACCTTTTACATGCATAATATTGTGAACTATGAGATGTTGAACTTATTGCCCACTCTCAGTATACCATATGTTTGGGCTTTACAGGCTTAGTTCAATTATAAATATTCCTTCCACTCTCTTTGCTCATGTCTCTATTTCAGGTTTATGTTAAAACAGGATAATTAATTAAAATATTATAATATATTCAATGTAAGATTTAGAAATTTAAAGAGAGCAATATTGAATTTCAATAATTTAAGAAAGTTGTAAAGTGTTAAAAAAAAAAGATGCTTGTTCTATTTTATTTATTACAATTATGTATTTTAATTTACAAAATTGGTTAGTAGAGTAAAATTATTCACAACAGTTTATTTAACAGCTGTTAATGTAAAGCATCTGAATTTATAATCATATGTTACTTTACTTTAACCAATGCTCATACTTGGCATCTCTGGCATTTGATGCCGAGCTTCTCAGTAGGCACTGACTAGGAGATCTTGTGAGATGTGGTCTGAGCGGGTGAGAGTAGTGCAGGACAGAAGATGGTTGGTGACCTGTCTTCCATTGTTACAGAGTAGAGAGATGTCTAAACCCATTATGACCAGTTAGTAGGAAGTATTTTCCCGTTAAAAGTCTGAATTACGTTACACCCTCTACTTATGCTAAGGGCTTTAAGTATTAAACATTCTCATTTCTTCCCGGATACCTGCAGGTGGTACTGTTGCTTCAGATGTCAATGTACTGTTGTATTTATTCTCAGCTACATAGATGTTAGGAAGACTCCAACTACAGGTTAGAAGAAAGCTGCTCCTTCTGTTGCTAATGCACCAACACGTTCCTTACCAACTATATTAGCATAGACAGGAATTCATTGAACTACAACAACAGGATAGAGCAGTTATGGTAAGTCTTGATAGCCATTCCAGGCATGCGAGAGTTAGATTACAATCAGTTAGTAGATTGCTACAGGTGGTGCTGATGACACACTGGGAGTCAACAAGGACTTACTTCTCCTACATAGACGGGATTTTCTTAGTGCCATCTCTCTATCATAAAATTGCTTCTTGTGGCTCCCATGGTTATGACAGCCTCAAATAATGCGCTGCCTTAACATCCTGATTGTGGGTTTGAAAATCCATCTCTATATATTCGTAGCCAGTCATCTTTGGGGAAGAACAATCAGATGGTGTGTAAGGTTAAATCCCAAAGTTCTGTATGCACATTGTCTGCTTTTCTTATCAATTGGTCAAGCAGTGTCAAATGTTTTTCAAGCAAGTTTTGGTGTATAGTATGGAAGGTGGTTAATGATTGCAGATGGCTGCATAAATCAATTTCATCTTAACAATATGCACTCTTAATTCCATTTCATTCTTCCAATGAATATTAAATAAATATTTGTTCTAACATTAATTATTTTAATTGATTGATTTATTATGAAAAATCTAATATATTACGACACATATTATATGCTTTCAGATTTTTAACTTAACATTCAATGTATTTACTGTTATGTATAATATTTATTATAATGCATAAAATCTCACTCAATAATAGATTATTCACTGTTAATAGTTTCAATTGTTACGCTTGTATTTGTCAATAATGAATTGCAACCATTTGTTTTGTACAGACTAACTTGGTGCCTTACCCTCGTATTCACTTCCCTCTTGCAACTTACGCTCCCGTTATATCAGCTGAGAAAGCTTACCATGAACAAATGACAGTTGCTGAGATTACAAACGCTTGCTTTGAACCAGCCAATCAGATGGTGAAATGTGACCCGAGACATGGCAAATACATGGCTTGCTGTATGCTTTACAGGTATGAATTTTAAAAATATTTCATTTTTAGCCATATACAGTATATATATATATTCATATATGCATCACATAAATACAGAGTTATCCTTAAAGAATGCCACTATTTCAATAGAAATTTATTGAGATGGTAAATACAGATTAAAAATAAAGTTTATAGAAGACTTTTAAATTTTGTTTCATCTTCTTAAAATTTGAAAACAGGATTAAATAAAGCAATAAAGCTTGCAATCACTGGAAATTACTGAACTACAAGTAATGAATGACACACAGCGTAATGATCTCTGTGCATACCGCAGCACATTCATGGTTATCACAATGATGAATAACAAGATGTGGCCCAGCCAAGGAGCCCACCAAACCAAAATCATAATAATTATAAATTAGGATGTAATGTAAAGGGATTTTAAATAATAAAATATGAATTGGCACTTGCGATTTTGATGAGCAGTGCAATATGACATAGAAGAAGGGGAGGGGAGAGACGAGGAGTGGAGGGCTTGAGCTAGCGAGCCGACCGGGAGTCTGTTTCGAGAGCCGCGAGAAGAAAGACCGCTACGGGACGAGGTCAGGTCAGTCCATTTTCGGCCACGTGCTAGTTAAATTAAACGGTATACTTTTCGGCCACTATTAAGGCTTTATCTTGCCGTTATGTCTTTTTTATAAATCATAATTAAATTCTGTAATCTTTAATTCGGCACTAAAATAAAATATAACATTTAATTTCACTTGCGTTGCGTGCGTTCATTAGCGTCCTAACCCGACTCCTTGGCCCATCCTGACAAGATTCAGCTAAAGTGTACGCGGTCTCCAGCCAGGTTCCAGCTGGTCAAAAGAAGTGGAGATATGTGTCACAAAGATATCCCAATGTTTATCATCTGTATTATTACTCATGCCATTTACAATTGAATTCACAGACACTATTTTGAATGTCTCTGTATTTAAATTGGTCACTTGATATTAAGATACGAATGCCCGATCTCTATGAACATTCTAATCATACTCATAAAGGAACAAACTATTTTCAGTGGTTTCATTTTTAAGCAGCAGATATCCCTATGACTTAATGTAGAACTTCTACAAATCACATAGGTATTCATTTGTGGAGTTGCATTTTCATTTTTATTTTTCTCACATGAGGTTTTTCAAAAATATCCAAACTGAATTTTTCCCACGGAAACAAATGAAATACAGAAAGTAGAGTATTTTTTATTACCTACAGAGAGCAAGAAACGGTAGTAGCTTTTTGTAATCTATCTTAATAAATTGCCACCTCTTAGTATTTGCTACTCTATAATCCTATTTATGAATCATCATTTGTATGATTTAAACTTATATATACAATTTTGACTCAATAATATCTAAATTTAATTCTTTGATATTGTAATTTTATAAGAAACCCTCATCCCTCCAAAAAATAGTCAAACATTAAATAAAGTGTTTGTTTTATGAGAACTATTTCTTTGTTTTAACACTTTCTTAAATCATTTCTCCAAGTATTTAAAAAATATTTTAATACAAATGAAAGAAAACACAATTTCCATAAACATTTTATTTGTTCAAAACGACATTTAAATGACTATGTCATCATCCTTAGCTAATACATGTAACATGTACACAAAACTTGTCTGCCAAGATATATATATATATATATATAAGAACTGAGGATAATATCTTATTGAACAAATAAAGTGTTTATTGTGGTGACTGAAATTTCCCCAAATGTTACTCAATTCATGTGATTAATATATTTTGTTAATTTTTCTAGAGGAGATGTGGTACCAAAAGATGTGAATGCTGCTATTGCCACAATAAAGACAAAACGTACTATTCAGTTTGTTGACTGGTGCCCAACAGGATTTAAGGTAATTTCTTTATATAAATAACAATAACGACATACGGAAGTAGCATATCAATTGGTATTAAAATCAAAATTTCCCCATACAGGATAATTATTATTCATTAAATACATTTTAAAAGAAACTTGGTATCTGTAAATAAATTCTTTACTTTAATACAAAGTTTTTGGCTCTCCTTCTTCTTCAATTTTTGTATCAACAAAGTCAGCTGTTTAATGAATTTGACATATGTTCTGTCCTGTATATTATGTTTATGAAGTGTAGCTTAAATAGCAGTGTCAATCGGGTTATTCGACAAATGACAATGATATCAGTAGGAGGCACTACTGTTATGAAGACAAAAAACAACAGAAAGAAATTCAACATTGTAAACACCTGTATTAACCTACAAACAGCTGTGGAGGTGGGCTACTATCATGCTATTCTGAAATGTTAAGTATAATTTTTAAAGAGTGATTTTTCTTTAACCACTCAAAATCTGACATAAAATAAAGAGTTAATTTTGTATATAAGTTCAAAACTAAAAGTCAAAATAACTAAAGGGGCACTAGAGAACAAAAAGGACGAATGAGCAAGATGGTAGGTTTAAATTTAGAAATATATCCATTCCAAGGGAGTAAATTGAAGCCTAGTGAAGGAGAAGCAGGTGTAGAGAGATCGTCAGGAATATAGAAGAGGTTATGCCAGATGACCCGCCAAGGTGGAAATGTCAAAAGATGGTGCCGAATAGTAATGCAGCTCTTTGCCACTTCATAAGACAACAATATTTCACATTGCTGAAGTACATTATTAGAACAATATTATCAAACTCATAAATTATATAAAACCCTTTGTTTGACTATAAAAATTAGCATGTATTTAGAAACCTACAAAAAAAAAATCTGTTTGAAATAGCAATCACTGGAATTATTAAAAATTATATCCTACATGAAAATATGACTATGTAAATGCATTAAGTATATTATTTAAACTATCTTGGTAGTTAACAATATGTCTATTAATTATAACATATTCCCTCCAAAAAAAATTATATATAAGTTTAATATCAGTTACAAAAATTCTAAAAAATTCTAGTGGAATTTATATCGTTAAATATTGACTAAACGCTGGACAATAACTATTCACAAAAGACCTTCTTTGAGATCATCTATGTAAGGTTTATTTTTCTTTTTCTATAACTGAGTGATCTATCCCTTTGCACATCAGTAACAAAAGGTGTATTGCACTTGGAATTGAATAAAAACATGTTTTGATGCCCCTAGACATTCCTAGGAAGATCCATAAGTTCCATGAGCTTCAAAATCTTCCTAACAAAGTTGTCTTGAGGGATTGTCTGTTCCTTATCAAAGATCCAAGGATCTTTCCCGACCAAGAGATTAGAGCAGGTTCTCTCTCAGTTTCCTCTTGCAGACCACATTTCCTATACCGTGGGCACTTAGTGAATATGCCCATCTTATGCGTATCTTTTGTTTTGTTTTTTTCAGATGGCAATGCCCCGTAACGAACCTACCACTTTTATTATATTGCTCCTCCCTAATTAGGGAAAGTAAGGATTGTTTTTACTTTAGACATGTGGAACCTTGATGAATCCTAATAATGAATGTCTAAACTTTTAAAGCCTAGAAAATAAGAAGGTTTTACTTATCTTTCTTTAACTTTGACTGTTAATCTTAAAATGTTACTTCTCTAAATTTCCCTTGGCTGCTATTCTAAAGGAACTGTTTCATTTAAACCCCCCCCCTCCCCTTCCATGTGCTATAACACTTTTCCCAAACTCTAAATATCCTCTTTATACTTCCTTTTCAGGAATATTGAACATAATTTTTTTTAATGTGTCTAAACTGGAACCGGATCAACATCTATAATAATTCTAATATTGTACATTTTGTTAGAAACATTGACAACTTTTTATGAACAGACTATATAGATTAACTAATTTATTTCAGGTGGGTATTAACTACCAACCACCTACAGTAGTCCCTGGAGGAGATCTGGCTAAAGTACAGCGTGCAGTGTGCATGTTATCCAACACTACTGCCATTGCAGAAGCTTGGGCAAGGCTTGATCATAAGTTTGATTTGATGTATGCAAAACGTGCGTTTGTCCACTGGTATGTAGGAGAGGGAATGGAAGAAGGAGAGTTCAGCGAAGCTAGAGAGGATTTGGCAGCGTTGGAAAAAGATTATGAAGAAGTTGGTGTGGACTCGACTGAAGGAGAGGTCGAAGATGGAGATGAATACTAAAACTATGATCTGTTCTAATTCTATTGATTTTGTATTCTGAAATAAATATATACGGTAACTCGTAACATAAGATTTTGTTCGTAAAAAAGTTTGGCTGAATATTGTTATTTTAAAGTATTTCATCCTTACTTAGTGAGTTTTCAGGTCTTTAAGGCTATAATGAATAAATTATGAAAAAAAAGTTATACATGATTTATTTAGAATATAAAATAAAGCAGATTAAATATAAATACAAACTTGTTTTAATATAAATTATGATGAACAACCAAAAATAATGAAAAGGTTGATTTCAAGAGTTGGAGATTTTACTTGATCCCAGTTTTGTTGCTAGTTTTTGTTTCATACTTAAAAGCAACTTTCTTACCTCCATTAGTGTTCAAACAAATTTATATTAGTATTAAAGGTCTACGAAGTGGATAATTGACAGATACAGTTATTGAACAAAATGGGCAATTTAACTATTTCGAAAAAAAATTATAAAGTGAAATTTTAAAACATAAAGAGTTTAACAAAAACAAGATTAGGGGATCTATATTTTTATACTTCCATAAATCAAAATTATTTTTAGACTTTATAATCTCTTGTAGTATTTTTGTCTCCAAAATCCATGAAGTAAGGATAATATTTTGAAATATACTTTCAATATACCATGTCTCATTACAATTGTGTTTTAATAACTTATGCAATTTTGAATATTCATTCCTATAATTTGCTATTTTATACTCCATTAATAACTAATATTACTATCTTCAACTAGCTTATCAGTATTTTTTATTTAATGTTATATTATTTGTTCAATGAAATATTTTATTTTCTTGTTTTATATGGTTTATTACAACGAATATTTATGTAATATAACTTTTACCAATTTATATGTAGGCCTATGTTATTTTCTATTTGCTATGCACCAAAAATTATATGTGATTATGTTTTTCATTTATTTATAATATTTAGAATTTATTCTTTTTATGTTTTAGTATAGTTTTAAAAAAATGACTAATAAAAAAAATACCAAGCACAATTTACTAGTGTTGTTAATTTATGCATTCTCAATTATTTAAGATTTATATTTCTCTAGATATAAATTCAATTACCTTTTTGATACGCCTACTAATCCAACAGTTACCCTAAAAGGATTACTGTAGTTTCAGGCCTCTTGCACCCATCATCAAACCTATAAACAAAAATAACATAATATAACAGCTCAGTTTAATAAAGCTTAATACGTATGGAGATCATTAAATTTTTTTTAAAAATTAAAATCACACGAAAGTACAAAATAACATAAAATAAATGGAACATAAACACACTTTTATGGAAGTTACGTTAGTATGTTTCATCGGTGTGGACTATTGGGTAGATGGCTTGAGAATGTCTATTTATTTCTACTGTTCTAAATGTTATCTTTATTTGGATTATTGTCTTCCATTCTGTATATCTTGATAACATTGTCATATATTAAGTTAGACTGAAATGTTAGTTGAAAATTTAATATGTGAATGGGTTCACTGTCAAAATCTTTGTATATCTTGAACTCTTACAAGGAACTCATATGGTGCCCCTTTTACACATGTGTAATATATCCATGTTAGTGTTGATGTATTAACAATAAGTGAGGCAATTGTTAATGAGGAGTTCAGTATACTTTGATTTTTGGAGTTACCTTTACTTGTGGTTATAATATACTATTTAAATCTTTTTTGGATGGATCGACCAGTTGGTCGATATAAAACCTGTGTTATATTCATTGCATGTTATTTGTATATGACAATCTTTACTTTTGTGTCCACTTTATTTATAACGTCAGTTCTCAATTTCGATTCAAATTTATTGTGTGTTTTATTTGTGACTACTACATCATTTTTTACCAAAATTTGACCTTCGTTTTTTTATTGATCTTCATGATTCATGAAAAAACCGAAAACATAAGCACTATAGCTGTCACTAAAATTAAGGTAGGAACATAAAATTCGGTATAGGGGACTATAGTGTGTCCATATTTATGTCTCTATTAAATTCAGAAAAATCAAATTGAAAATGTCAAAATGGTAGTTACTAAACAGTTTTTTGTTCATATCTCGTGTGTTATTCAATTTATAAAACAATAAGCTAGATAAAAATGTGCAGATTTCAATTCTACATGTAATGGTACCAACACCCACCCCTATACAACGATAAATAACTAATGTAATTTCAAATCAAGATGTCCCAAGAAAATCTGACAGCAACCATCAACTTATTTTTATTTTTAACTGACACCAAAAAAGGATGAAATTTTCAATTCAACCAGTATAATTTTTAAATATTTGTTTATAATTTTTATCATACACACAAATTTTGATGATAGTTTTTGTTTTCTTTTGTAGGGAAAGTTCTTTAATGGTCTAGCAGTAAGATTCTTCTTGGGGTTTTTCAAGACTTAGCAGGAACCCTCTAAGATGAACATTCACATCTAAATACAAACTAACTCTACGAAGACATTATGATACACGTTTTATCACTATACTTTATCGGATCTTAACAGAACTATTTTCTTTTGAATAGTAATTAAATTCAGAATAAAGTTTTATTTTTACATTTTACATACGTTCACTATTTAAAATACAACAAAATTTAAACAGACCTAAGATCTGTTGTTAAAATGAAACATAGCCTCACTAAAAATAACATTATTGGATTCATATAAAACAGATTAATTTTAATATTGAAACTTTATAAGAATACCCATTACCCATTTTAAGAATTCATTTAATTTTGTAATGCAGGCCATGGCACTTTCAAGAATCATCTTCACACCATGGAATTATTCCAAGGAAACCTGAAATGCAGATTGTGTAATCAGCACCTAGAAACTGCAGAACATATACTTCGAAAAAGTGAAGCATTAGGATGTAGAAGACAACTGATCTTTGGCCCAGATGCGAACTTTGAAACAACAGCAACCTAACTAGGAAAATCTTGACCCTAACCAAAGAAAATAGACATACGCTAGTTAGGAATTTAAGAAGTACACAAAAAGTGTTATAGGCTGAAGTGTCTAGGGGGTAAATCCCACTTCTATTTATAATTATAATAATAATTCTTAGATACGTCCTTACTAGTCATGTTACAAATTTACCATATCTTTCAACCAATCTATTGAAGAAAATCTTCGATTGTCTACTGTTACCACTCTACCTCTCTCATCTAAGCTCTTAAGAGATTGCCAAGGCTGATTTAGAACCTACAAAATGAATTTATGACCACACTTTTGCCAACTCATCTGCTTTTCATTGGTAAAAATCTTTTTCATTATAAGGTATCTTTGGATTTGTGAATATGAGAGATTCAGTCTGAATGAGTTAGTTGAGAATCATGAGAAGACATCAACAAGAAGCAATACCTGAAATGACTTAACACGTTGACTGCTAGCGTCCATGATCGTGGACTCAGGAGGGTGCTGCCATGTGCGCGCGTCTACGATCGTGGACGCCATAGTTTTGTTGCGTAGATTCGTCAGTGTGTCTAGTATTTGTGTGGTGTGGACGACTGGTTTTGCGCATGTGGGGAGATAGTTTTCTTCAATTTTTGCAATTGTAGTTTTCAGTTCCCGTGTTTCCATGGTAACATATGTGTTATGTGGACGTCTCCAGGTCCTCACGTCCACGATAGTGGACGTAGACTAAAATGGCCTAAAATACATTTTTTTGCCCAAATTGTCTTCCTACATGTTTTTCCATCATAACACATTAAGTAAAAATAATTTTTTAAATTTTTAGCATGTCTTGTGCCAACCAATATTGCATGACTTTTAGCAGTCAATGTGTTAATCTGTTGACTGTGTGTTAGCAAAAGAAAATATAAAATGTGGGAATCAGTTTCAGCTTTAAGTTCGAAAACAATTCAGTTGAAACATTAAAATATCTCTCGAGGAGGCAGGAATTAATAAAGTTAAACATCTGTAAAGTAAACACTGTGCAGTGCAGTGGATACCACCTGAAAATAATGAGGATGGTAAAACAAGAGATCTTTTTCTTCTGCTCATATGGAACATAGATGAAAGAACACTTTCTTTGTGAATGTGAAGTGTTTGCTCAACAGAGATTCTGCATAAATATAAGGATCTGAAGTCATTAAGAGTTTTGATCCCAGTATCTTCGTGTATTTAATAATGAGGTTAGCAAGAATCTAGATGAATTCTGGTTAATTCATATGAAAGCTATACATATTCCATATTACTTCCTTTTTAGGTAACAATAGAGAAAGGATTTAAAAAATAAAAACAAACAATAAAATTGCATAGCGTTATGTGAAAACTTCCTTTAACACTATGATGTACCCACAGTGATTGAACCAATGATTTCCCTAGTAAACCCATTGAAGTTTGCATATCTATACTTAGTGAAGAATGTACAAAAGGAAACAGCAACAGCAGAGGAACTAAAACCGATAACAATGTACACTATAAACTAACGATTTCCAGCAGAAGGCCGACTGCATATTTATACAGATGGATTATTGGTGGATGGTTTAGGCAATGAAGGAGCAGGTGTCTTTTTTGCACTGTTTCCTCACTACATTGTTGTTGGATAGAACAAAATTGAGCTTTAACACCAAGGCCTCTTGTTAAAACACAAAACTCATTTGTAGACCAAACTGTTTTTTGAAGGAAGTGCTCTTGGTAATCTCAAGATCAGCATTCAGGCATCATCTGATTAGTTAGAGTTTTAAATTGCTTCAATTAGTTACTGTACCGATTGCTTTTTGCTCTTTGGTACTCTTTTTTATAGTTTATTAGTTTAGAATTTAATAGAGTTTAGGAATGTTGGTTTAAAAATAATGAAGTGTGTGTTTTTCAAGAATTGTTTTGCTATGATTTTTAATATGTTACAAAAAATTTAGTTTGATGTTAGTTTAAAAAAAAATCTAGTTACGCCTAAGGTTGTTACGTTTTTTATTAGTGTTCATTTATTATTGTACTGCATATGCGGGCATGGCCTTACAGATTAACTAGTAAAATTTATAAAACTTTTCGTTTGTTATAAATTAAATTAAAAGAAAAGAAAAACAATAATGTCAATAGCACATGTTCTAAATACGAAGTTTAATTTAATACTCAAGTTTTCCTCTTCATTTTTCATCTTGAATTTCATCATGTCGTTTTTTGTGCGCCCATCTCTTTAATTACAAAAATATTTTTAGTCCAGAATGCTATGTTTGGGCCGCGTGAGCTTACGTTTTTCTGTAAGATTATTAGGCTTACAAAACTTTTGGTAGAAAATTTCACACTTTTTCACTTGGTTATGAATGTGTCCGTGTACGTTTAATATTTACGGAGTTATTGAAAAAACAAACTGATGGTCCACCATCATGGTACTTACTCAGCCCCACCATATAATGTATTACAAACAGATCATCTAAATGTAATGACCAGACGTTGTTTTCTGGGCCTCAGTTGTGTAAGTTCATTTGAAACAATTGTTACACAGGTTTTCTGAACTTCGTCATTGTCTATGTCACTACTTACTTGATGTCGGCAAGACCCTAACAAGTCACGTAGATGTGTACATATTAAAAAGTCTCCATTCGCATCGCTTTTGTCAGTATCTCAGCCCTACCGGATATCATAACTGTTGAAAAGTCACATTTTCACAGAGTTCGAAATTACATTTTTGTCCATAACTTTGGTAATTGTCGTCATAGAGAGACGGGGTTCGTACCATTACATGTGGAATTGAAATTTGGAAATTTTTATTTGATTTAGTGTTTTATAAGTTGAATAACACACGAGATATGACAAAAACTGTTTAAAATTTCCGCCATTTTGATATTTTTAATTTGATATTTCTGATTTTCAATATGAGCACACTATAATCACCTATGCCAATTTTTATGTTCCTACTATAATTAATTTAATTATTGTGCCCACTATCGTGCTTTCATATGACAAAGTCAATAATGACAACAGACGGACGGCATGTTGAAAATTATTTTTCGGTTTCGTAATGTGAACATCAGTAAAAAAATCGGAAGTCGAAATATTTTGCGATTACCAAACTTGACCTATACTAGGTGTAATATACGATTTTTCGTCATACTGCTTCAAAAACAGCTGTTTTCAATACATGCATCGAGATGCTAAAGTTATTCTTTTTAGTCCTAGGACCTAAAACATCAGCTGAGGTCGAGGTCATCAGCTGATACTTCGTTTATATGAATTAATTATTAACGATTGTAAAGCATCTATAAAGACAACCTATATGCTCAATTGTAAATAACCGTTAAAACAGCTGTTACTATCGATTTGAAGGTAAATAGGTTATAACATTTTAGTTTTTTTGAAATTGTTTTCTTATATTATTTGCAGTATAACGAAAAATATAGTTCATCACTTGGACCCAAAGAAGACTTTCATTATCCGCCCTCGGCGGAGCCGAGCTAACCTTGAGCTTATATTGAAAAGCTTCACTTTTGGTCCTAGTGATGAAATATACGATTGTAGCTTTGTTTGTCAGCTGTTAACAATCAATCAAACAGCTGTTTGTTGTACTGACGTTTTAAAGATCCCTTTAAAAAGCTGCCAATGTAAACTGTTTTAAAATTATTATACATCTTTACTTAATGCGAACTATTGATATTTTCCCTCTGGTAAACTGTGCTGTTATATATACATCATAAAAGATGTTGGAATATAATATGTGTGTTTGCCATTGAAAACTTAAAATGAATGTGCCCATTACTCGGCAATTATGTTTTAGAGCATTAAATTTTAGATTTTATAATCAGCTGTTACTAGCGTTCTGTGACGTCACAAGCCCACCTAACCCCACTATTGACATGGTATTGGATGTATGGATGTAATGGTATCAATGTTAAAATCTGACGTAATACCCTATATCGAGAAAATACTGTACATTAACGGCATCTACAAGGTAAAAAAGTAACTAATCGACATCAGAATCAAATCGACCAAGAAAAGAAACGCATGCGTTTCACAACAAAACAGAAATCAGCTGTTTGTTGGTTGCCGCCATCTTTGTTTGCTTTTCTGGATTTTCGCGGGGCGAGCTCACAGTTGTCAGGGGGTCAAAACTTCTGTTCGTTTAAAAAGCTGAATTTAGGGTCTGTGACTAACGTAAGTTTACATCATATTAAATTAATAATTAATTAAAATAGAAATAAAAACATAATTGAGTTGTTAATTTAATTTGTAAATACTAACTATAATAGTTTTTGCAAACAGCTGATTTTCAAGGTCGTTTTTGTTTGGGAGTAAAGCCAAGGTTAATAGTTGTATGTTTTCTATGATTAACAATACTATATTAGACAATAGCAACAATTCTGATTCCTAAAAAATTATTTTGTAAAAAATGTACATAAAAGAATAAATAACTATAAAAATACTAAAAATAAACTAATACGGTAATCTCTTTATTTCAAATATTTAAGCATAACTCAATTAACTTTCTTTTTTTTTTTAAATAATCACTAAATTCAAAATATTTGAGCCTAATTCAAATGACCGTTTCTAAAAATAATATTCGTATTATATTTAACCATAACTCAATTGACATTTAAAAAAATAATCACTAAATTAAAAATATTTGTGTCTAACCCAAATGACCTTTTCTAAAAATAATATTCATATTAAAAATATTTAACCATAACTCAATTGACATTTTTTTAAATAATCACAAAATTTAAAATATTTGAGCCTAACTCAAATGACCTTTTCTAAAAATAATACTCATATTTAAATTATTTAAGTCTAATTACTCAGCTGACGTTTTATAAGTATAATATTTATATAATGGCATATTAAGTTTATTTTTATCTATACCTCCCCCATCTCTCTCTCACACACACACACACACTTCCCAACTTATTTAACTCAATTTTCGTAACGTTTTACAATATAAATCACTTTTCTTCTAAAGAAAAAATATGGTTACTTAAAATACCGTCTTATATGTATTTTTTATATTTTCCCCTCTAGTGTAATTATATTTTATGAGCTAATATGAAGCAGAATTATACCTAATAAATTGAAGATTGACAACAACCTCCGCCCCTCCCCTCTCATTGTTAACGATCTATGCTGGACACAGCGCCTGCAAGTCTGCACAATACTAAGCGAAGGGGGGAGGGGGGTAAAGGAGGGGAAGGTGCTATTTATAACTATGACCTCATAGCCCTGTTACATGCTCCGGTTCTCAGCTGTTTACAAATTACTGTACTGACGTTTTAAAGATCCCTTTAAAGAAAAGATTATAGTTTAAATCTTACAAACAATACTGTCAGAATGGAAATTCATTTTAGAATACAAAGAACACGATAATGTTTCGGTTTTAAAATGTTAACTTTAAATATTACACACCACAATACAGAGGTTCCCAATGAGTGAGTTCACATTATGGGATTTTTTATTTACAGATAATTAATAAACATTTCACATTAACAAATCTGCAGTGACAACAATTCAAAGATATTAAACAGACAGTTCGCACTAACCTTCTCACTTAGCCTAACTACAAAATTAAAAAAATAAAATATTTGTCGCAATCACCCCGAAAATATTTATATTCTACTTACTTGAGAGAAAAAACAAAATTGTTATTACTTATTTTTTGCCTATGTATTTTTCATGGGAGACAAGTTCTTATAAAATGATCGTTTTTTGTACCTTTTGAGAAATTAAATAATATATATATTAAAACATATTTATACTGTATATTTAAATAGAACCTAAGCTTGGTTCGCTTTAAACTCTTCTCAAGCCTACATCATAGTTAATTAAAATAGAGTTTTAATGACGACAGTCCAGGTTCATATTGTCAATTATTCCTGGACCATAATTTTCTTCTATTAGCGATTTAGCTCACAAATTTGACATTTTACTCTTCACATTTTCTAAAATTTCAAAATATTAATAAAGCAATTGGATTTTACTTTAGCGTTTATTATAATCTACATTTTTGGATTAAAATAAAAATTAAGATGTTATTTTTAATATTTCAATAAATTTGCTTATGAAGATAAGTTTAAAGAGCATAAGAGTTGTATTAATTAAAAATGAATCCTCTTAATGTTACTTTAGATTGTGAAGATTATTTTTTTAATTAAATAATAACTGCAAAAGATATTGAGTTGAAATGATATATATTTATGTTCTATGATAGTAGAAATACATTTTCCACGGAACTATATTAGTTTATAATGATCAGCGTTCGTTTGTACCCATATTTATAACGTTTTTTCAACATAGCGGATTAACAATTAAAAAAATTGATGGTTGTAGGTTGTAGAAAACTTTTTTTTGACAACTTTCTCTGGAGCATTTTTTCTTAAAATACAAACCTAACCTAACCTAACCTAACCTAACCTAACCTAACCTAACCTAACCTAATCTAACCTAACCTAACCTAACCTAATCTAACCTAACCTAACCTAATCTAATCTAACCTAACCTAACCTAATCTAACCTAATCTAACCTAACCTAACCTAACCTAACCTAACCTAACCTAATCTAACCTAATCTAACCTAACCTAACCTAACCTAACCTAACCTAACCTAATCTAATCTAACCTAATCTAATCTAACCTAACCTAACCTAATCTAACCTAACCTAACCTAATCTAATCTAATCTAACCTAACCTAACCTAAACTAACCTAACCTAATCTAACCTAACCTAATCCTAACAACTTCTTTTATAAAAACCGTTAATTTTGTACAAACGTAATCATCCGCCAACGAATGACTTATTTTTAAACTCTTAACAAGTTAAAAAGTGGATCAAAAGAATAAAACATCATCTATGTTATTTTTCCCCAATTTACTTCTTTTTATGCTTAAAGTAAAAAGTAAAATGAAAGTCTTAGAAAATAAGAAACTGAATTTTCAATAACAAAAATCCCCACATTTTAACGGTTTTTATACATATTTTTAGTTTTGCTTTTAATCTCTCCACTTTTAAACCGATTTAGTGAAACTTTGTTTTTAAAATTAGGCTGAAAGAAAAGAAAAATTACACAAAAATGAAAAATTTAACCGTGCAGATTTCAACTGATTTGCTTAACATTTTATCAACAAAATGTATCAGCTCTAGATATGCTATTGGTATTAGATGTGTCAGTAAGATGTTGTTTGCCTTAATTCTTTAATTATCATTACCAAATTTGGGTGCGTAATGCACAAAAAAGAGAAACTAATTTTAGAAAATTATTTTGCTGTTTTTGAAAACGCAGTTTTCCAAAAACTGACATATTCCCCATCCATTCACAAAAAATGTTTTTGTACTGTTTTTTCGGTTTGTGTTCGACTCTCAATAGATTTAGATTAGCGTGACTAAACCAACAAAATTAATTTCCCCCAAATATTTGGAGACGAAGAAAAAATGTCTTAGAAGTTAAATCGATAACGAAGACACCTGAGATATGTATTGGACAGTTTACAGTTTATAAGATCTTTCAGATTATGAAATTGAAATTTGTAAATGTCGAACAAATATATATATATTTTGGTATGATTTGGCGTTTAATGTGTGTTTAAGTTATAGTGGGGGGGGGAGTTGATGGTTCAGTAGATATTAAATAAAAGAAGGATGAGTGATTGGATTGGAGGATCCTTATTTTCTGTTTATAGAAAGCATTTACAATTAGAAGCGACAACAGAGGTAGGTAGTATTTTGCTAATACTGCAAGTAAAACAAGAAAGTTTTTTGTTTTGTTCATCTATAAAATATGTTCGACAATCAATCTGCCAAGCTTTGAAAAGTATTTCAGTTCTTACTATCAAAATCAATTTTTATAATTCCTATTTAAAAAAAATCTTTTTCTCTCTTTGTTTTGCAGAGACAAAATAAACTCCAGAACGAATTGAAGGGCTAGAGGGAAGAAGGGGCCAAGTCAGTATTATCAAACTTTTCAGGAGAGCACTTTTAAGATTAATTTTGACCCCTTCTTCCCGCTACGGCATTATTTTCAATCTATTATTTAATAGTGACTAAACCCATTTTTCCAACAAAACTTTATATGAATGTGAAGTACTCGGCCAGGTCTACCACAATCCAACAATAACTAATTTTGTGAAAAAAGTGACTTGGCCCCTTTTTCCCCTCTAGCCCTTCAATTGAGATATATCAAATTTTACAGAATGTTTATACAATGATTTTCCAAGTTTAATAATGTTTCACTTAACCGTTTCAAAATGTCGTTCATTAAAAATGTTTTATCTGAATATTTCGAAAATTTACAAGATTTAAAATGTTTATCCCTTTAAATGCTGAACGAATATCTTCTTCTTTTGTTGTATATTGAAAAATAGCCGAAATATCTGTAAAAAAACTATTTTTTGGTACTTTACTAGAAAACATCAGCTTTTCTTTGTCTGTCGATCATAGCGGTAAACTTTCAAAAAACTTACTGCTTAGTAAGAAATCTCTTGTGTGCTCTATTGAATTAGTTTTTTTTAGTTGTTTACCAAATAATTTTAATTAACAACATTTTGAAAAGTCAAAAATTATCAGATTTTGAAGTACACTGCAAACTAATAGTATTAAATGTTTTACAAAATTTGGTATCGATATGTTAATTAATTCTGGTCATAATAATTTTTTTTAAATGCAGAGAAAAAAACACAGACAGCTCGAAAAAAAGCATTTTGGACATGTATTTATTAGAATATTGCTTTTTTTCTTTATTTTTCCTTTTTTTTATGTTCTCAAATCACTTCACAAAGTTTGACAACTGATCGTTAAACACCCTGTAGCAGTTTAGGTTGTATTTTCTTAGTGTATACACACGAACATATTCTCAAAGTAGTGTTAACTGGCAGTTATTAAGAAGTGTTAGCGACGGAATAAATTCAAATTGTCAATTGATGAATTAAGACTGGCCTTGGAATCAGTTGCAAATAACTCCACGTGTGTCTTGATCATGCGCAGTGCCGTGCTGGGTAGGCAGCATGACGTGCACGGCTTAATTTACTCTGGTCGAATCCACGTGTTAAGTCCTATTTATTATCTCTAGCCTTTTAATCATTTCGATAAAAAGTAGTGATTCATCTACCTTGAAAAAAATTGCGCCTGTTTGCATGACTTGGGAAAAATCAGGAAACAAGTCAGTTGTTTTGTTGAATAAGTTTTAGACATCAGAGAGTCTATAACTGTACATTGGACGTTGAACTGAAACTATATTTATTTCGTATTTTTTGTTATTGATAAATTAACATTTTGTATGTGTTTCCAGTTCAATTTTTTAAATATATTAAGCCTTTTATAAATTCAATCGGGACGGGAAAATGACTTAAGGAATATTTTAATAAAACTTTGAAGGTTAGAGTTATTTTGGATATATAGCCTACTTTTAATTGTTATAAATTTGGTTTTAAAAATATTTTAAAGAATACTACAAAATTTTACCAAAACATAATAGATTAACAATTTTGTTTTTAAAATGTAAGTTTTTGTTTCTACTTTAGATAGTATAATTTTTTAAGGTGTTTTTTTTCGATTTTTTTAAATATCATTTTCTCTCAAAACCCCGATTTTTTATTTTTTTTAAATAAAAATGGTCTCAGTTAAACAAAAATTGAGATGATGGAAAATGGGCTACAAACCAACTATTTTAAGATGTTTCTAACATATCTGTCTAATCTATTGTAAAACCAACGCTTGTATCAAATTCTGTTAAAACCGAAAAAACCAGAAAATGTTTAGATTTCGCACACTATAAGCTTGTCCAACTTTCCTTAACAACTAGTTAAGAAGGCTAGTTCTTTCCTTAACAACTGTGTTACAACATATTTGTTAAAAAAAATAATAAAATAAAAAAATAAAATAGCCAATAAACCGTTGTCATTTTATTTATTTAAATATTTATTTCGTCATACTGCTTCAAAAACACCTGTTTTCAATACATGCATTGAGATGCTGAAGTTGTTCTTTTTAGTCCTAGGACCTAAAAACATCAGCTGATGTCGAGGTTATCAGCTGTTACTTCGCTTATACGAATTAATTAACGATTGTAAAGTATCTATAAAAACAACCGATACTCTAGATTGTAAAATAACAGATAAAACAGCTGTTACCATCGATTTTATAAATAAGTACCACTAACACAAACTAAACAGCTGTAATAGGTGCAAACTTGTGTAACTTGTCCAAACTTTTGAAGGTAAATAGGTTATAACATTTTAGTTTTTGTGAAATTCTTTTCTTATATTGTTTGCAGTATAACGAAATATATAGTTCATCACTTGGACCAAAAGAAGCTTCTTGAGCTTGTATTGAAAAGCTTCAATTTTGGTCCTCGTGATGAAATATACTATGGTACCCGCTTTAAACTTTAGAAATAATTTTAATTGCTTCTAAATTATGTAGAAAAATTAATTTGCTTTACGTCGTCTATTAACTGATTACCTGTTTTCCATTTATGGGTTTTAAAATTACTGCCATTCCATAAATGGTCAAAAATAAAGACGAATGACGAATGACGAATGTTTAATTTTAAAGAAATGTAACTACAATTAATTCGCGTCTGTTAACGTAGAAACATAGCTTTTATCGCTAAATGCGTGAAAGGTGAGATATTTTTATTAGTCAACCGATGACATAGATTTTTTGGACGCTAACCAAACTGAAATCCGATGTACTGATTTACCGAAGCGGGACAGAACGCTTCGGTTATCTTCGTAAGCGAGCATCGTGTTCGTGAGTTACGAACTGTTTTGGGCATGAACACGCTGTGAGCGATCTCTAGCCGTGCTTTGATATATACTAATCTAAACAAACAACTCAAGGGGTGCATGTATAATTATGGTCACGGTTTGAACGGAAACTAAATGCATGACTGAGAATACAGTCGGTTTTAGGTAAAACTAGACGTAGTAACATTGTATGTGTTTTATCTAGACTAGGCATAGACTTTTTTAGAAGAAATAAAACTAGAAACAAACAACAAGAAACAAGATAAGGATTAAAATAGAAACATATAAATTACAAGAAAATAACAATAAATATGTCGGGGAAAATAAGAAAATTATTATGAGAAAGTAGAAATAAAGCTATTTCCTTTGTTTAAAAAATAACAAAGAAAACCTTGATTAGCAAAGTCATTAGTGATGTTTTTTTTTTAACCAAATAGTTGTTATAATGAAGGAAACAATCTCATTTAACAAAGTAACAAAGGACAACCTGTTAACTAATCAATTACTGTACTATCGACTTGTTATATGAAAAACCTATTAGTTCATAATTATTTTATATCACTCACCTAGTTTACTGCAAATCTATAACGATTATAGACTTCCACGTAACATTTGTATTTATGAGTGAATTTATAAAATAAAAACTTTAGTTATTTCGACTTCTGTCACGCTTTTACCTCCATTTTGACTCTTTAGCACCAATTTTGCTTGATCTTTTGGTACGCAAGTTTTAAAAATCGGAGATATTTTAAAGCAGAAAATCTGTTAAAAATCAAAATGTGGCCTATTTTTAAATGTCAGAAATAAAGTTTTTCGGGAAAAACTTTTCGCTTGTAAATGCTACAACGTCATGAATAACTCATTTTATAATCTGCATCACTATTGACGTCTAAACGCGTTTCTTATGATAAAAAAAAAATAAGAGAATATTATAATTAATTTTGAATGACGTGATATCGCTACATGTCGGCTAGAAGTACAACCTGTACTCGCTTCGCTCTTGTCAGTATCTCGGTCCCCGAGGACCCCACCTCCAATCCTCCAATCATTACGCTCATGTCGATGGTTCCGCTCTGCCGGATTTCGTAACTTTACGAATATTATATTTTCTTAAGAGAACAGGGTTCAAATAATTTCGCTATTTGTCATAGTAGATGAGTGGGGGGTTGCTACCATTACATACAGAATTAAAATCTAAAAATGTGTATCTAATTTAGTGTGTTAAAAGTTAAAAAATACGAGATCTTAACTAATACTGTTTAAAATGAGCGGGGAAAATGTGAAATATTTAATTCGTCTTTCTGAAATAGGTTAGGGTTCTATAAGAGCACATTATACGAAATTTCATGTTCCAATCTTAATTTTTGTGGCCGCTATCGTCCATACCTACAGACGACAACGACAACGGACGGAAGGCATGTCAAAAATCAATTTTTTGTTTCCTGATGAAATGAAACGTGAAGATCGGTCAAAAATACAAATTTTTGTGATTATCAAACTTAACCTATACTTCGTATAGTGGCGGTACGTCTACCCGGCACCAAATCTGACCACCGCTATAAGGTTAATCAGGCGTTACTAATTTCACAACTTAACCCGGCAACGAGGCAGTTTAAAGGTAGGCGAGCGAGTTTCCCCCTCCACAACACCAAACATACACCCCTCATTCTAACCTAACCTAACCTATTTCTATAATAAATGTTAAAGTATTTATAATCGTAATAAAAAAAAGATGATTAAGGGAAGAAAAAAGAGAAAGGAGGGGTTGAGGGGGAGTAGTGTAGGTGGAATGGGTAAGAGGGGTGGCTGGTGCCGGGTTGACATACTGTCATGGTGAAGGGACCAGTGCCGGGTCGACGTGTTTTTTTTATAACATATAATGGTTGGTGCCGGGTTGAAGAACTCCCCGTATAGTAGGTAAGTAATAACAAAATTATGTTATCTATTATGGGTTGGACTACATCCTGCGTGTCATGAATATGTTTCTTACTTTTAAATCAAAGATTATGATTGTCTAACTTTTTTTCTTTTTTTTCTCTTTTTTTTTAACTACGCTTAATTGGACAAAATAAAAGTATCTAATAAATTATACGATGATTTAACGAACGCAGCGCATACTTGAGGTTAGGTTAGGTTTGATTTCCATATTGTAATTAAACTGTCATATTTCGCTAATAAAAGTGTAAAAACTAACTCTCTCACACAGAGAAATAATATTCCACACTATCTTACTCGACACTCGCAATAAAATTTCCTCCTTGTATTTTTTATGAGAGATAATTCGATACGGAACGGTTTTATTCCATATTTTAAAAGGAGGTAAATCTTACTTCGCTTGTAAACTCGCTCAGAAGCGTAAAACCTAACTAATTGAAATCGAGTTTTTAATTGCAGCTGATAAGTTCATTATCGGTCAAGGTCAAAGCATTTTACCAATTGTTCCTGAACTATAATTTCTTTTACATGCCGATTTGTCATACTGGTTTGGATCATTAATCAACATTTTTCGTCAAAATTTAAATGAAATAAGTAGAGCCCATTTAAATTAATTAGATATTTTTAAAATCTACGATTTTTTGGTTTTTATCGATAACAGATATTTGGAGAAATAAGACCAGTACATTTGGTTTGGGTACATTTTACTAAAACTTGATAAAAATTGCAATTTTGAGTTTTGATCTTATGGCAGCCATCCCTATATTTTGAGGTATCGAAAACTGAAAAAAGGTCCCGAAATATGGCCATAATATATCCACATACCAAATTCTTTTCGTTTGTTTATGCTGAAGAGGACGGACAGACATGATTCCACAAACCACTTTTTTGGGGCTCAGGGGTCTTAAAAGGATAGGCTACATGCAGAAAAACTCAACATGAATGTTTTTTATCATCACCGAATATTTTCTATACTATAAAATAAAAAACTAAACATAAAAAAAATTTACTAGTCGACCGAACATCCACGAAGTGTTCCGATTTAGTCAACCAATCAAAACAGCTAATTTCTCCAGATTAAACTCTCATAAAAATTACTTGCCTTCAAATAACCGTTTAATGACATCCTTAAAAACCAATTTCCTTTGTATAAACAACGGCGTTTTAAACTTCCTTAAAAAAAAAACTTGGAGAAATCGGACAAACAATGATGCTAAAACCTGCCGAAGTTTCGTCACTATGGAAAGTGAACCTGATGTACGCGAAACGAGTAGTAGGTCTCTAGGTCAGCTGTGAGCCACGTGACTAGCATGCACACGAGATGTGTGAAAGATGCGTTTAATAGGATCTACGCAACACAAACTTTGTAGCTATAGCTTGTTGTGTTTCCGCGCCCGTGCTTGCGTCCACGCGTGGGTCTATGACCTCAATATTACTAAGTGCTTTTAAATTGCCATTGTTGTGAAATTTGCAGCCCGATGGCCTTCGTTAGTAGGAGAGGGAGGGGTGATAAGGAGCCCCTGACAATGGGGGAATGATAAAGAGTCTGACAGTACTAATGAAGTATAATTAAGCTACACGCGTACCAAACTAACATAGGTAGTACGTTAATATGTAAAGTAAAAAATGTTGTACAAATATTGCACAAAATGTTGTAGTGGTTCAAAATTGTTTTCTGGTTAGTTATTGGATATATTCTGCAGAAAAAACACAATAGAAAAGTTTCGAAGCCACATTTTACCCCGTTTTATTGCTAACGCGATTTTTCCGTCATTCCAACTTTGAATGCTTATAACTTTAAAACGAAGGTATTTATCGAAAAACGGCTTTCACCATCATTTTCTGGTAAAAAATTTACATTGAATATGGTAGATCCAAGATGGCGGACAAAAATTTCAAACCTAAAAAAAGTATAATTGTTTAAACTACGTAGATCCGCATTTGTTTCTCCCTTCAACTCCTCGTTTATGCAGTATAAAGCTGTTTCTATACTTTAAAATCACCCTTTATAGAGTCAAACTGTATAATTATTGAAAAAGTTAATTAAAATATTGTTACTTACATTTGAAATACCCTGTATATTACGGTTCAGGAATAACCGGAAAAAATGAAAATATCTTCAAACTAGCATTTTTGAGACGAATAATTTTATTTGGTTAGTATTTCGATTCCGACTACGTTTCTGAGAAAGTTTGTGCAATTTTTTGCGCTGTTATTTTTTTCTAAAATTGCAGATCATAGAGTTATCTTACAAGAACCTTGTAATAGCACTAATTATAGAACAAAATTAAAGTGATAATTTATTCTGAAACATCATTTATTATAAAATCATTGCCGGGGGGAGATAGATTGTGCTTCTCACCTTTCCTTCTTTCTTTACTCGCGCTTGTTTATTTATTTTAACGATGTTCATAAAGTAAATAATGATACATGATGCTAACGCTAATAAAAATGTAAAGTAAGATTTTATTCTTCATAGGAAGCATTTCTAACAGGGCAGATAAATTTTGTCTTCATTTCTACAACGAAAACAAACAATGACAAATCTTTCATTCAATCATAAAAATAAAACGTGCAAAAATGTTGGGCAAACTTTCTCACTCACCCATAAAAAAAAGTACCAAAATTAATCGTCGCCAAAAAAGTCAGTTGTCAATAACAAAGTCTAATTAAATTTGCTTACCTTGTGCGATAAACAAGTCTTCAGTGTAAATCCTATTTGATTAAAAGGGCTTAAGTTTGCTTCCTTTGTGCGATAAACAAGTCTTCAGTGTAAATCCTATTTGATTAAAAGGGCTTAAGTTTGCTTCCTTTGTGCGATAAACAAGTCTTCAGTGTAAATCCTATTTGATTAAAAGGGCTTTAGTTTGCTTCCCTTGTGCGATAAACAAGTCTTAAGTATAAATCCTATTTGATTAAAAGGGCTTTAGTTTGCTTCCTTTGTGCGATAAACAAGTCTTCAGTGTAAATCCTATTTGATCAAAAAGGCTTAAATTTCTTCCTTTGTGCGATAAACAAGTCTTCAGTGTAAATCCTATTTGATCAAAAAGGCTTAAATTTCTTCCTTTGTGCGATAAACAAGACATCAGTGTAAATCCTATTTGATCAAAAATGCTTAAATTTCTTCCTTTGTGCGATAAACAAGTCTTCAGTGTAAATCCTATTTGATCAAAAAGGCTTAAATTTCTTCCTTTGTGCGATAAACAAGACATCAGTGTACATCCTATTTGATCAAAAAGGCTTAAATTTCTTCCTTTGTGCGATAAACAAGTCTTCAGTGTAAATCCTATTTGATCAAAAAGGCTACAATTTCTTCCTTTGTGCGATAAACAAGACATCAGTGTAAATCCTATTTGATCAAAAAGGCTTAAATTTCTTCCTTTGTGCGATAAACAAGTCTTCAGTGTAAATCCTATTTGATCAAAAAGGCTTAAATTTCTTCCTTTGTGCGATAAACAAGACATCAGTGTAAATCCTATTTGATCAAAAAGGCTTAAATTTCTTCCTTTGTGCGATAAACAAGACATCAGTGTAAATCCTATTTGATCAAAAAGGCTTAAATTTCTTCCTTTGTGCGATAAACAAGTCTTCAGTGTAAATCCTATTTGATCAAAAAGGCTTAAATTTCTTCCTTTGTGCGATAAACAAGTCTTCAGTGTAAATCCTATTTGATCAAAAGTGCTTCAGTTTGCTTCACTTGTGGGATAAACAAGTCTTCAGTGTAAATCCTATTTGATCAAAAAGGCTTAAATTTCTTCCTTTGTGCGATAAACAAGTCTTCAGTGTAAATCCTATTTGATAAAAAGGCTTAAATTTCTTCCTTTGTGCGATAAACAAGTCTTCAGTGTAAATCCTATTTGATCAAAAAGGCTTAAATTTCATCCTTTGTGCGATAAACAAGACATCAGTGTAAATCCTATTTGATCAAAAAGGCTTAAATTTCTTCCTTTGTGCGATAAACAAGACATCAGTGTAAATCCTATTTGATCAAAAAGGCTTAAATTTCTTCCTTTGTGCGATAAACAAGTCTTCAGTGTAAATCCTATTTGATCAAAAAGGCTTAAATTTCTTCCTTTGTGCGATAAACAAGTCTTCAGTGTAAATCCTATTTGATCAAAAAGGCTTAAATTTCTTCCTTTGTGCGATAAACAAGACATCAGTGTAAATCCTATTTGATCAAAAAGGCTTAAATTTCTTCCTTTGTGCGATAAACAAGACATCAGTGTAAATCCTATTTGATCAAAAAGGCTTAAATTTCTTCCTTTGTGCGATAAACAAGACATCAGTGTAAATCCTATTTGATCAAAAATGCTTAAATTTCTTCCTTTGTGCGATAAACAAGACATCAGTGTAAATCCTATTTGATCAAAAAGGCTTAAATTTCTTCCTTTGTGCGATAAACAAGTCTTCAGTGTAAATCCTATTTGATCAAAAAGGCTTAAATTTCTTCCTTTGTGCGATAAACAAGTCTTCAGTGTAAATCCTATTTGATCAAAAAGGCTTAAATTTCTTCCTTTGTGCGATAAACAAGACATCAGTGTAAATCCTATTTGATCAAAAAGGCTTAAATTTCTTCCTTTGTGCGATAAACAAGACATCAGTGTAAATCCTATTTGATCAAAAAGGCTTAAATTTCTTCCTTTGTGCGATAAACAAGTCTTCAGTGTAAATCCTATTTGATCAAAAAGGCTTAAATTTCTTCCTTTGTGCGATAAACAAGTCTTCAGTGTAAATCCTATTTGATCAAAAGTGCTTCAGTTTGCTTCACTTGTGGGATAAACAAGTCTTCAGTGTAAATCCTATTTGATCAAAAAGGCTTAAATTTCTTCCTTTGTGCGATAAACAAGTCTTCAGTGTAAATCCTATTTGATTAAAAGGGCTTAAGTTTGCTTCCTTTGTGCGATAAACAAGTCTTCAGTGTAAATCCTATTTGATTAAAAGGGCTTTAGTTTGCTTCCCTTGTGCGATAAACAAGTCTTAAGTATAAATCCTATTTGATTAAAAGGGCTTTAGTTTGCTTCCTTTGTGCGATAAACAAGTCTTCAGTGTAAATCCTATTTGATCAAAAAGGCTTAAATTTCTTCCTTTGTGCGATAAACAAGTCTTCAGTGTAAATCCTATTTGATCAAAAAGGCTTAAATTTCTTCCTTTGTGCGATAAACAAGACATCAGTGTAAATCCTATTTGATCAAAAAGGCTTAAATTTCTTCCTTTGTGCGATAAACAAGTCTTCAGTGTAAATCCTATTTGATCAAAAAGGCTTAAATTTCTTCCTTTGTGCGATAAACAAGTCTTCAGTGTAAATCCTATTTGATCAAAAGTGCTTCAGTTTGCTTCACTTGTGGGATAAACAAGTCTTCAGTGTAAATCCTATTTGATCAAAAAGGCTTAAATTTCTTCCTTTGTGCGATAAACAAGTCTTCAGTGTAAATCCTATTTGATCAAAAAGGCTTAAATTTCTTCCTTTGTGCGATAAACAAGTCTTCAGTGTAAATCCTATTTGATCAAAAGTGCTTCAGTTTGCTTCACTTGTGGGATAAACAAGTCTTCAGTGTAAATCCTATTTGATCAAAAAGGCTTAAATTTCTTCCTTTGTGCGATAAACAAGTCTTCAGTGTAAATCCTATTTGATCAAAAAGGCTTAAATTTCTTCCTTTGTGCGATAAACAAGTCTTCAGTGTAAATCCTATTTGATCAAAAAGGCTTAAATTTCTTCCTTTGTGCGATAAACAAGACATCAGTGTAAATCCTATTTGATTAAAAGTGCTTCAGTTTGCTTCACTTGTGGGATAAACAAGTCTTCAGTGTAAATCCTATTTGATCAAAAGGGCTTCAGTTTGCTTGCCTTATGCGATAAACAAGTCTTCAGTGTAAATCCTATTTGATCAAAAAGACTTAAATTTCTTCCTTTGTGCGATAAACAAGACGTCAGTGTAAATCCTATTTGATCAAAAGTGCTTCAGTTTGCTTCACTTGTGGGATAAACAAGTCTTCAGTGTAAATCCTATTTGATTAAAAGGGCTTCAGTTTGCTTGCCTTATGCGATAAACAAGTCTTCAGTGTAAATCCTATTTGATCAAAAAGGCTTAAATTTCTTCCTTTGTGCGATAAACAAGTCTTCAGTGTAAATCCTATTTGATCAAAAAGGCTTAAATTTCTTCCTTTGTGCGATAAACAAGTCTTCAGTGTAAATCCTATTTGATCAAAAAGGCTTAAATTTCTTCCTTTGTGCGATAAACAAGTCATCAGTGTAAATCCTATTTGATCAAAAAGACTTAAATTTACTGGCCTTGTGCAATAAACAGGACATCAGTGTAAATCCTATTTGATCAAAAAGGCTTAAATTTACTTGCCTTGTGCAATAAACAAGTCATCAGTGTTAATCCAATTTGATCAAAAAGGCTTAAATTTACTTGCCTTGTGCAATAAACAGGACATCAGTGTTAATCCAATTTGATCAAAAAGGCTTAAATTTACTTGCCTTGTGCAATAAACAGGACATCAGTGTTAATCCAATTTGATCAAAAAGGCTTAAATTTACTTGCCTTGTGCAATAAACAGGACATCAGTGTTAATCCAATTTGATCAAAAAGGCTTAAATTTACTTGCCTTGTGCAATAAACAAGACATCAGTGTAAATCATATTTGATCAAAAGGGCTTAAATTTGCTTCCTTTGTGCGATAGATAAGTCTTCAGTGTAAATACTATTTGATCAAAAAGGCTTAAATTCACTTGCCTTGTGCAATAAACAGGACATCAGTGTAAATCCTATTTCATCAAAAAGGCTTAAATTTACTTGCCTTGTGCAATAAACAAGTCATCAGTGTTAATCCTATATGATTAAAAGGGCTTAAATTTACTTGCCTTGTGCAATAAACAAGTCATCAGTGTAAATCCTATTTGATCAAAAAGGCTTAAATTTACTTGCCTTGTGCAATAAACAAGACATCAGTGTAAATCCTATTTGATCAAAAGGGCTTAAATTTGCTTCCCTTGTGCGATAAACAAGTCTTCAGTGTAAATCCTATTTGATTAAAAGGGCTTCAGTTTGCTTCCCTTATGCGTTAAACAAGTCATCAGTGTAAATCCTATTTGGTCAAAAGGGCTTAAATTTGCTTCCCTTGTGCGATAAACAAGTCATCAGTGTAAATACTATTTGATTAAAAGGGCTTCAGTTTGCTTGCCTTACGCGATAAACAAGTCATCAGTGTAAATCCTATTTGATTAAAATCGAGCTTTTGTTGTTGAAGTTCATTTTTGGTTTTAGCAAATTATTTCTAAGCGATCAATTTATTTTACCTGGGATTTTACACACGGGTTTGGGTAATTAATTTTTACATTTCGTTAAAATTTCAACGAAATCGGAAGCACGAATTTTTAGAAATTACGTATTTCATAACATTCCCATGACCGATTTTTTCAAGTTATGGTTTTTTAGACAGTCTTTAACCAGTTATTTCTGTATTATGAGGGTAAAGTAGGTCGTATTTGTTGCACGAGGGAAGAAGTTACCGCGCGTTGCTTATTTAGAGCGAAAGCGATAGACACTTTACACTCGAATCACATACAAACTTTTTCGTACAACTGCAGTATGCATTATTATTTTTATAACATATAGGTTGGCATGTTACAAGAACAATATCTCTTCATATTTCTTTTAATACGTGTCTATGTACTTCTTTAGCAAGCAGTTATAGCCGGTGGAGGTTTTGACCAATCAAAATCGTCCTCATCCATTTCAAAAACGTGTTCCTACATTGTATTGAACAACTAAGCTTATAAATGAATTTGAAGTTAGGTTAGGTTTAGTTTGGTTTGGTTTATTCAGCGTAAGATAAGGAATCATATTAAATTTTATTATGTTAATTCGCGTGCAATAATTTTTTCGCACTCTAAGTAGTAATCAAATATTCTTAGGCGGTAAATAAACATTTGTAGGAAACAGGCTTTATCGACTTTTATTGATTTTAAATATGTAATTTTCAAAGATTGTGTAACACTCTATTTAGTGAAATTTGTTTTCAATTGAAGTGTAACTTTGTTTTAACAACTCTACTCCACAGAAAGTAGAGTTTTGTTCTTCGAAGAATGTCAATAAGCTTTTATTATTATTACATGTCCGACTGTAGTGACCTGATTTAATGGAACACTCTACATATTATATGAAACAATCTTCTCACGATACAGTGTAATAATAATTACAGACTTGTACCTACAAGAGAAAGTCTAATTGCATATGATATGACGTCAGTATGATAAAAGTTGACTACTGGAGTATGTCTACTTCTCCTTGACTTTCTCCGCTTTTTTTAATGAATTTGTTGTGACTAACCTAATTGCCAAATGCGCCCAGCTGCAGTTTAAATACTTACACCTTTTTATCTGTTTACTTTATATGAAGTATAAAGGACAATGTTTTTATCGAGCTATGTTTTTAGACTGATCTTTACATTTTATAACCTCAGGAAACCGAAAAGGTGATTTTACACATGTCGTCTGTCCGTCCTCTGTAGGTAAACACGATAGCGGTCACAAAAATGAAGATATGAGAATGAAATTTTGTATTTATTGGAGCATACAGAACCCTATTGAAAGTAAGGAAAATCTAATCGAACATGTCAAAACAGTTTTTTTGTTCATATATCGTGTGTTATTCAACACACTAAATTAGATAATAATTTCCATATTTCAATTCTGCATGTAATGGAATCAACCCACCAATCTCTATGATGACATTGTAACGGTAGCGAGAAAATGGGAATTGCTTGGGGGGTACTATTTTGGGTGGTCCGCGGATCTACTTTGATAATGTATTACCGGGTCCCGATCGCGTGGTAAAATTAATATAAGTACACTGGGCGAATCTCAACTTAGGCTAGCCATTTTTGACGAGTATTACTACAGACTAATTAACTAAAAATAAGAGAATTACACTAAAACCAATATTAATATTAACTACACTGTATTGCAACAACATGTCTGTCTATAGCAGGGCTTTTCATGGCCGCGTATAGTTCGACTAATAATTTTACGATATCCCAAAATCGCGATGCGCCCAGATATAAACCCTAGGGCCGTAACGGGCCTATTCCTTTGGGTTTAGCAAGGCATGTTTGGTAGATTACGGCACTATGAACAAGGCTGTCAGACGTCTTGACTCACCGCTGTCTCGAACACCACTCACCTCTTATCCTCTTATCAACTAGCCGGGCGGATATGTGCAGATTCACGAAGGGGAGGGGGGGAGTGGTGGTAATCACCACAACATATAGCAAAATTATTGTCAAAAATATAATTTTAAGCCCTGATCTCCCAAGCAAATGATATCCAAGTAGTTCCGACATCCGGTAAGGACGAGTGTATCGAGTGGAGGCACCTTCACATATAGACAGATTCGAGGCCCGCTAGGGTTGAGACACTGACACGAAGCGAGTGGAGACTAACTTAATATATAAGCCGACGTCAAGAAAGTAATGATCTATACAATTACGAAGTTCAGAAAACCTGCGGTAATTGTTTAAATAAACTTACACTACCGGGTAAGCTCCCTCGATCTACTAATACATTTAACAGTCCAACTTTTGTGCATTACATTCAGAGGACCAGCTTGTATTTTGGGACTGGGTAACATCAACTTGTTTTCTGGTATATCAGACATTTTCCCGAATTTAAAATAGGATATTGTAACGTCACAAAGAAACGTCAACACTTGAGAATATGAAACAGTCATCGATCCTAGTCTTTGGACTAATTTGATAACAACTCTTTCTCATTATATAGTGTGATCAAAAAGTCGCAGTCTTCCTTCTTCTTTTTGTTAATAATTGAAGTAAAAAACGAAATACTGATAATCTTAGTTTCTGTATATATTTTACTTTTCGATATGACTTTTTGTACCCTATTGGGTAGAGTTGTTGGGTTAACTGAAATTTCTTAAATAGTATGGGAGATCTTCTCTAATACGTAGTTTTCAAGGTCTTGACGAGTAGAGAAAATTCTAAAAGAAAACGTAATTCTGTTGTACTAATCCAAAATGGCGGCCATTGGAAGTACAAAACAGATCTCGTCAAACGCCATATTTATAAAACGTAGAACAGTTTTTATCTAACAAATTTTGTGGTATTTTACGATGTACAAGATGAATTTGAACATAACCATTATTTAGAAGCTTATAAATGCATAGGTTGTGTTCATGAACGTTCATTACGTACAGAAAACTTTAATTTTGTTGAAATAAATTACCCCTATTGTCTAGGAATAAACATCAACATGGCTTAGACACTAATTATCTACCTGGAGCTTTTCTTTTATCTACCATATTATACATGTAATATGTATTATTTTCTTTTTAATACCAAAATTAAGCATTACGTATGCAATTACAATTCTTCATTTTAGAAACAGTTCTAGCTTAAATACTTCCAAATTATTATTGTGAATTCCAAATGACCATCGTAATTATTCCATTATTCCAAGAGGATCATTACGTTATAATAGTTTCTTTGTTAAGAACAACTGCTTTGCGTCTTAGCTTAACTGAATTAAGTTTTCTCCTCATTAATTTCTCTATTCTTATGTGCCAAATGATACTACACAACTCCCGTACCATTTCAGATAGTATTTGACTTTCCACCCCCTCCCCCTTATCTTCTTATTCTTCCACTGGCGTTATAATCCTTGGTCGGTATTGGCCTCATTTAGGATTCGCCTCTAGTCATTCCTATCACAGTAAGTCTTCTATCCACCTCCTGACTTCCAAGACTGTCACATCCTCTAATTATCTCCCCCGTGGTCTTCTCACTATTTTCCTTCCTACTGGTTTGCCCGCAAATATTTTCTTTATTGCCCATGAATTGTCTCGTTGGTGGATTTACGTTTTTACCATTCTTAGGCAAAATAATACTACTACTACTACTACTAATAATAATAATAATTTGGCCTTATGTAATAGCAGTAAAATTTGAAAAAAAAAACGGAATTAAAAAATGTTCGACTCTTTTATCAATAGTTTTTTATAGCTTTAAATCATTATTTAATTTTCAAGGAAATTTTTACATGAGATACATCAAATCTTATTGTATTCTTATTTTATATTCAAAATAATAATAACAATGAAACCGTCATTCAAAAATTAATTGAAATTTAATTCATAATATTTTTTTCTGTTTTTTTACAAGTGTAAAGTCTTTAATTATATCAAAAGATTCTAATATATTATATCTGGCTCAATACATAACAGTGTTAATTTCGATAATATTTGTCGTCCAATCGAATTCCTTAAATAAATTTTTTATTCCTTTTAGGGTGGAAAAAGAACACTTGTACAATTAGCGACAGCCATAGATAAGTCCATTTCTAAAACTATATCTATAGACGGATAGCAAGAACTTAAGTTATTTGAATGGTTTTTTTTTTCAAAAATCAAATTTTGCATTAAAAATTATTTAACTATTATTTTTGAAAAAACGAGTGATATTTATTATAATTATAAAAACATATTATTATTCTTTTAGCTAATTTATGAACAATAATCAGTTGAAAGTATTGCAAACTGCTGATTTCCGTGTATTCACTTTCTTTTTTCCGAAAATCCAAACGCACACGATACTACGAAATTATGGAAATTCACTAAATCTTTTCTTTTTTTAGTTATTCAATTTTTTGAATGATTTATGTTTGTAGGTTTTAACGGTAACAAAAAGTTTTTCGATTAACACTTATCGGAATCGATTTCTTATTATTTTATTTATATTTTTTACTGCTGTAAATATTTTAGTAACATTTCTTATAAGGTACTGTACATAATCTGATAAGTTTAAACCCAAATATGTTGCAACAGCTCCAGAAATCAAATCGTTAATATAACGTTGCTCGTTTTATAAAAACAATTTCTGGATTTTTTTTTTCCAAAATGTTATGACGCTCTAACACATGCCGCAATAGTAGGCTATTGCTGGATAAATCCGCCAACTGTAGGGCCTATACGCACTACTTGTATGTGGACTACCATATTTATTTGGTCCTTCCTACATTACTTGTACCTCTATATTAATCCTAATTCTCCATACACCATCCATAGAAACTGGCCCAAGATATTTCTTAATAATTACGCTCTCATATACATAATTTAATGTTATTCCTGCACCATAAGTCTTGAATTAATTTCTTCATTGCTGTTACTCAAGTTTTGTCACCATTATCTGATAGTTTTCCGTAACATTTGTTATCTACCTGTAACTCTATAATATTTTGAAACCTACGCTTATCCCTTGTGTTGATCGTATTATCATTTACTGCGAGTCCTAGAATCCATAATCTTTCTTTCAGTTCCTGAAATGATTCTTTTACTCTTTGTGCTGATATGCCTGTCAGACATCATCAACAAATGGGACAAACTGTAGATTACGGTTGAAGATAGTACCATTTTAATTTATTTTAATGTAACCCATAATTTTTCTTGGACTATATTAAAATAACTGTGCAAAAAGATATTTCCTTCTCTCAAACCTTTACTGATTTCAACTCACCTCTTACTTTATTTTGCACATTAACTTTCGTTTTGTGTGTATTGTGTCATTAAAAGGAGAAGTCTCTACCCAAACTAAGAGTGTTAAATTTGTATTTTTTTTTAGTTCAGTTATTACCCAAAATAGAGGGGGAAGTATATACTTTATCTTGAACAAACATCCATTGGGGCGGGGTGTGTATGATCTAAACACATTTAATTGATGGTCCGAGGCTCAAACTTTGCCACGAAGGTAGCTACAATATCTATACAGTATTTCCAAAAGAAAATGTCTAAAAAACGACAATATAAGATGTTAGCATTTTATTATGCAAATCCCACATCTAAAAACCAAATACTACCAGGAAATGGTGAGAACACGGTGGAATGTCCTGCACCGCGATGCACGAAGGATGAACCGAATACAAATTTCAGATTTGCACTGTAACGTAAGCAGGGGTGACAGTGCATTACGGATAGACAGGTGGACAGCTAGGGAGCTTCGTAATTACTGTTTCCTGCACTTGTTTTAACAATGCATTTCATTCGACATCCTTAAGGTTTGCTTCTAGTTACAAAACCAAGTAATAACCTTGTTCGCCGTCAAACTGTCATGATGAATCCTTCGTGATAAACTCCAAGAATAAAAGTACAGTTATCGAGAAAACTGTTGTGTAGTCCTAATGTAAACAGTTTAGCTACTGAGAACACACTAAAAAATGTTGAAAATCGGGAAACTGTAGAAAATGATTTTGTTAATATCGATGATATTTTTGTAAATTCAGATGATGATGACAAACATAAACAAGTTACAGAGTTAAATAACATAAAAGACCTACAATTTAAAAGTCCAGATTTTTATTATTGGTAACATTGATTCCTTTGCTTAGAAGTTTTTCTGAAGTCCCTGTGATTTATGCATACATTTAGCAAACGTTTATATGGCTTATTGTTAATCTGTGACGATAATGTGGGAGCTTACATATTTAAATGCCGGCAGCAGGTAGACCGCATGGAAACCGTCCAACACTTGGCACTGAATAGTGAAGTAAACAAACAGGTTCAACTTTTTGATGGTAGGATGAAGCTCAGACCTCGACACCATTTTAAAACATTTATTTAATATTGAACAATCCATATTTTATAAATAAATATTGTGTTGGACTTGTGAGATGGTACACTTGATATAATAATACTTTAGATATAGTTTAGTTATTGTGGCTCGTGGCGACTTTGACGTTTGCTTATGAATGAATAAACGTACTATTTGTTAGAAATTATGTTTATGTACAAACCATATTTAGAGGTAGGGGATCTTTCTGATGAATGTAGACATTGCAGTGCTTTGATGTTTCATTGTATTAATAAAATAAGAATACATACACAAACTCGTAGCTATTCAAAACTGTTAATCGACTCGTATGGTTTAGTAGAAACAAATTTCTCACGTGTACATTGAGAAAGTTATGTTATGGGTCAAAAAATCGTTGTAGGCCCCCTCAGTCAAAAAACGTGGAATGATGTCTATTATCATCTGTGGTTTGTGTAGCATAAACGCGTGGACCGATTTTAATCAAATTTGGTTTGTGGATCTATTGACCGTATGTCAGGACTTTTTTTACATTTATTCGAGCTGCCATAAGAAAAACCACACGATTATGAATTTCTTAAAGTCGGCCCTAATATGTTTTGCTCAAGTCTACCTAAACAAAACGTATTGGTCGCTATATCTCAAAAAATGCCGGATTGTGATACAGGTAAACACCAAAAAAATCGACCAAAGGGCTGTTATAAAGAAGTATAAAAGCGGTTATTTCTCAAAACCGGTACTAACAATTTCGTTTCAAATTTTACTGAAATGTTAAGGTAGGGTGCAATGACAAGTATTTACAAATTATGTCTAAATACCATTGAAAATCTTCATCAGTAAATGGTGAAACTTTGTTTTTTTTGTGTGTTTTACCATCATTAAGAAAAACAAAAAATAAACTGGTATTGTCTCTAACATCATCTACATTCAAATGTAACAGGTCATCGTTTCGACATGCACCACAAATGCCAAAAGTTAAAATAATTTTGGTTATTAAATACTGCTTATCAGGTTTTTTAATCATCGAATATCTATTCCATAAAGTAGATGGTTTCTTGTTTTTAGATTTATCAGATGATGAAAACAAATATTAAATATTATTAGTAATAATTGGGCAAGGTGATGGGTGATTTTGTACTATTTTTTCCATGTTTTCAATTTGAATTTGGCGTAAATAAATAGAAGTGGATAATGCAAAACAGCTGAGAATAATATTAATACCGATCTTATTCTGGAATCTGAGGACTTTATTGAATACTCCCTCTGTTCTAAGAATAGTTCGAGTCTCAGCTTGTACAAACAGTTGAGATGCAGTAATTAAATATTCATTGAAGATAAATCTATGATGGCCAATTTGGTTCTTCAAGGCAAGGAATAAATACTCAATCACGATGACAGAAAAACTTTCCCCCTTTTTGTAATAATTTGAAAGAAGAGGGGAAACGTCTGCACATTTCATAGTTCCCAATGTAAACTAAAATCAGAATATTATTTTAGAGTAAAATATCTCTGAGTCTGGAGTCACTTCTCTTTTTTAATGTTAGGGACTGGAAGTGTGTGAGCTATTATTGCAAAAACGCTTGGAAGTTTCGCTACAATTTAGCGAAAAATTTTAACTATTCAAAAAATATGTATGTACTATCCCTATCTGGACATATGGTGTGCAGCTTTGGGGCTGCGCAAAAAGAAGCAACATCAAAATTATTCAAACATATCAAAATAAAGTACTGAGGGGCATTGTTAATGCCCCATGGTACATACGCAATGATGATCTCCATAAGGATTTACGGATTGCTACAGTTTATGAAGAGGTTCGGCGATTTGCTAGGAAACTTTGCAACGAGCCACTCCTTCACTGGGAGTTTATACGCTGATTTTGCAAAGTAGAAATCGACCAAGCCACTGGAAGTTTAGGCTTTTTATGCCATCTAGCCTGGCTTGATTGATTTCCGTCAACTCACTCAGTATCCCGAGATCATTGGAAACCTCCTATTTGTTTTAAATACTTCCAGTTATTGTATTTATAATTACGTGACTCACGTACTAGCTCAGTTATTTAAAAATTACTCTCCCCTCAGAGCCGTGAAGTTCACTGGTTATTTTTTTAATGCAATCACTACCATTTACTATCGATAACATACATAAGTTATCCTCAGAAATTGGTATATTTTAATTCAAATTTAATGTTAATAAAAATTATGTAATTACTTAGCTTTGATCAAAATTTGGAGGTATTGCAAAAATTTACTCTCACTAATTATATGGAAAACTATTTCTGCCTTGTTATTCAGGTTAAACACAATAATAAATTCTGCAATGATTTTAATTTTTTCAAGGCTTATTATTATTATTATTATTAATTGTTGTGATTATTCACGTATGTATGTCAACCTTTCGGACGACAATTTTTCATAGCATGGGTATGTCTCCAAAAACAATTATTTTGTTTGTTTTAATTGGTTTTGGTAATTTTATTTTATTTTATGACATTTTTATTTTGAAGATAAAAACTCTATATTATTATTATTACTAATGAAAAACAGGTTCCACCGTTGAGTTGAACTTCAAACAATTTTTTACTGGAGATATGAGGCAGATATTAAAAAACCAACTGTGCCACTGAATTTAACGTTGAAAAACGATGTTTAATCATGTGTTTCCATTATTTTAAAAATAATAAAAGAAAGTACGAGCGATTTGGTATAAAATGCATTTATACCAAAGTGTATATGCCCAATATTGAGGCTAATATTCTTTTTTTTCTATTTTACAAACCAATATACAAGTTTGTTAACTTGGCAAATCGGTTGGTTAATTTCAAATTGTTGACCAATTTTGAAACCCCACACATCTGTTTTTTAATGATAACACCCGAACGTCTTACAACGTTCCCCAGTATTTCATTTTGTACATCTTTAAAATTTGCATCCAAATGCTACCTAAACATGTTTACTATGATAAAAAGTAATGTTATAAATAAAAACAAAATAGTTATTATCATAACATTAAAATTAGAACAGATCTGCAACAACAGCTACAACAAACTATAGCCCGGGTCACACGAGGCTGTCTACTAGCGCGCTGTTAAGTAGCACTAGCAAGCAGCGGCTGGTTTGTGGTCAGACTGCGCTGATCTAGTCCAGTTTGCTAATTTGCACCATGTCGTCTGTGGGTCCGAATAAAAAGTATTTGAAGTGGTTATTAAAAATTGGTGTGAGTGAGCTATGTTGTGAAATGTTAAATCGGAAGAATGTTGGTGGGTTAGGCCATGGATACAAAGAAGAGCACAATTGGGAGCATCTGCTATGCTGTTAAAAGAACTTAGAGAAGAAGATCCTGAAACATATAGGAATGTTATCCGAATGCCAAATTCAAAAGTTGAAGAGTTGTTGGAACTAGTGACACCTTTAATAACAAAGCAAGATACCACCATGAAACAAGCGATCCCTTGCAAAACCAAGCTAGAAATAACACTAAGATATCTCGCCACTGGAGATAGCTTTAGATCCTTGTAATTGTTATTTAGAGTACCACACAACTCGATTTCAGTGTTTGTGTCTGAGGTTTTGGCAGCAATTTATGAAGTTCTTCAACCATTTATTAAGGTTAGAACTCATGTTTATTGCAATTTAATTTTCTTTTAATTTTTCTTCAATAAATAGTAGGTACTAGTAAATAATAAAAACATAATATGGTTTAAATATTTATGTTATTAATAAAAAGGTGTTTCAGTACAATTAATTGAGGAGCATAGTTCCAGATGAAATCTACTGAGTGGTCAGACGGAGCTGACGGCTGGCGCCATCCGTGGCGAGTGGTCACGTGACGCGCTGGCTGATGGTAAAAGTTGAACAGGGGTGTAAAATACTCGCCGGCTGGCTTAACCAGCGGCTGGTTTTATGGTCACACTCCGCTGTTTGGGCGCTGCTTGTTAGCGGATAGTTACTAGCGACTAGTTAAAAGCCTCGTGTGAACCGGACTTAAAGAACGACCTCTGTGCGCATGACCGAGTTCCCCCACTATATTCTTTTCAGTTCCCCGTTTGTACTTCTCCAATATATCCTTTCATACAGCTCTGCTTGTAAAGATAAGTGGGGGAGGGGCTGATTTCTTCTCCTCGATATTCCATGATCTTTTGTTTATTGTAGGCCTAGAGTAGTTGGGATTTTAGTTAAATTGTAATCAAATTTAGTATGTAGGGAAGGTTTAATCGTTTTCTGTAGTTAGTTCTAATTTAGGTGTTAGATGACCTAACATTTTTTTTTTCAACATTGTAATCCTCATGTAATAAATAATACAAAGATCTACAATCAAAATATTGTACAAATATATTCACATCCTTTCGTATCAAAATATTTGTCCTTTTCTATCTGAACTATTATGTTGCTCAGTCGTTTTATGCAATGAAATAAACATAATCTGAAGCTAATAAATTTATAACAGCTGGTCAGCTAAAACATCTGTTAAAATCGTTGTAAGTATACAATGGTAAAAACAAACTGTTAGAATCGTTGTTAAACTTCAAAGTTGTTTATGTTTGCTATGGACCATTCAGATTATGTAAGGTGGTATAGTTTAAAATTAAATAAACTTTCAACGGATTTTACAGCCAATGGACTTACGATTATCGTTTGTCACATTAGTTTTTATTCTTCGTTGCGTAGATTTGTCCATTTATCTTTAGGCCATTAACTGTGTCTATATTTAGATGTTAGACACACAGTTTTGTTGTGTTTATTATTTGAATTGAAGTCAATACAAGTTTAAAACTGCTCGACTCCTATAAAATCTATTTATGAACATATAAGGTTTTAAAAGATCGAAATTTGTAACGTAACAAATATAGACTAAGAAAGATCACTGAAATTAACACTAAAAATGTAACCTGTAAGGGACTAAACAAAAAAATAGATTGCTTTTGCGTAAGTTTAGGTTTTCACCCAAATTGTTAACTAGTGAAGTGAATACTTCTTTACGCCCGGTAGGCAATTTTTTTGGTGCTGTTAAATCGATGTGGTGAAAGGAAAAATCGTCACGAAAATAATAATAACAGTATACGTACAACAACGGTTATGCTGCGTATTTAAATAATCTACTATTTTTATTAAAGTAAAAGTTCAATTATTATTAAATATAATTTTTTTTTTATAACGTTTTCAGACTTGTAACCATTAACTAGTAACCAATGCAAAACTATAGCACAAACTTTCTCACATACCCATATATATTAAAACTAAAAATCTACGAAAAATATAGCACTAACTTTCTCAAACTCATATACATAGTCAAATTATACCAATGCAAAACTATAGAACAAACTTTCTCACATACCCATACATATTAAAACAAAAAATCTACGAAAAATATTGCACTAACTTTCTCAAAACTCACATACTAACTAACATTTGAACTAAAAACAATGAAAAATATCGCACAAACTTTCTCACATACCCATACATATTAAAACTAAAAATCTACGAAAAATATTGCACTAACTTTCTCAAATCACATACATAGTTAAACTAAAATCAATGCAAAAATATCGCACAAACTTTCTCACATATCCATATATAAACTAAAAATCTACGAAAAATATAGCACTAACTTTCTCAAACTCATATACATAGTCAAACTAAAATCAATGCAAAAATATTGCACAAACTTTCTCACATACCCATACATATTAAAACAAAAAAATCTACGAAAAATATTGCACTAAATTTCTCAAATCACATAGGAAAAATATCGCACAAACTTTCTCACATACCCATACATATTAAAACTAAAAATCTACGAAACAATTGCTCTAACTTTCTCAAACTCATATACATAGTCAAACTAAAATCATTGCAAAAATATTGCACAAACTTTCTCACATACCCATACATATTAAAATTAAAAATCTACGAAAAATATTGCACTAACTTTCTCAAATTACATACATAGTTAAACTAAAATCAATGCAAAAATATCGCACAAACTTTCTCACATATCCATAATCAAGTCACATTAATAATCAATGCAAAATATATAATTAATAATTGTATTACATTTATTGAAAGTTTATAATATTATTAATTTTTGAAATTGACAGATAAAGTTTTCACTTCTCTCTACTGTCCCGCGACGGTAACAGTAGAGCACTTTAGCACAATGGTTTGAGTTCTAAATCTTCATATTTCACCAAATTTTGAGTAAAAAATTTGCTCTTTTCGATTTTTGCGTCGAAATCTATGGTACATTTTCTTTTTTTAACATATAACTCCAGAATCTGGATGTTTAAGTAAATTGTGACCCATAGGCTAATTGTGTTTGGGTCCGAAGAAGCTACTTTTTACTTATTTTTGATCAAAATTCCTTGCGTCGATTATGTGATATTCGAACTTTCGCTACGGCACTATTTTTAACTTTGTAACAGGTAATTGCAGAAACGGTAGGTTTGTTTAAATGGCGTCCCATAGATTATGTTCATGTCCGTAGAATTTACCAAAATTTTATCAAAATTGTTTGTCCCATTGTGAGAGATTCGAACTTTTAAAACGGCGGCCATACTTCATTTCCTCTTTTTAATTGATAACTCCTAAATCAGCATTTTCATGAGAGAGGGGACTCATATGTTGTGTGAATCCGTAAAGGCTACATTTTACCAAACTTTTATCAACATTTTTAAATACATTTTTCATCATAACTTTGCTATTCGTCATCGCAGAGAGTTGGGTTTGGCACTATTACATACAGAATTGAAATATGCAGATTTTTATACAATACAGTGTGTTTTAAGTTAAATACACGAGATACGAACCAAAAATTGTTTTAAATAGCCTCCATTTTGACTAGTACAATAAAAAATTTCTTTACCTAATTTCATGCTCGTGTCTTAAATTTTTTGACAGCTATCGTGTTACGTACAGACGATGGACGGACGGCATGTAGTCTCCTTAATTAAGCCATTAAACGTGAAGATCCATCAACAAAACAGTGGTTGAAATTTTTGACGATTACTAAACTTTGCCTATACGTCGTATACTAATAAAAATTGTTTTAAATCTCAAGATATGACTAAATCATGTCCTCACAATAGATTTAATAAATCTCGTTTGATGTTTAGAGCAATGCACAGACATACGACGAAATTACAAAAAACTACTTTTTTACCTCAGTGTATCGGAAAACCAACACGAAAACCTCACCATCGATTTGTTAACTTTCGATAGCATCACATATAACTTTCTCTTTTAAAAACGTATAACAATTGTAGTTTAACAAAAACTACTGAAGACATTTTATTTAAATTAATTCAAAACTCTACAAAATTCCAAAAGGTAGGAACTTGTGCGGTTACTTGTGAATCAGATGTAGGGAAGCCTACAAATAGAAGTGTGTAGCTAAATCTGTGCACTTGGAGAATCATACTCCGCACCTCCCCTCCAACCATGTTATAGGATCAATAAATCCTGTAGGCTGGTTTAGGAGGACCTCTTGTTGGTGGCTCTTTATCAGGAAGTGAATGTTCAGCCATTGTTTTGTTATATGACTGACTGTTACTAGATTTAGCACAAACAATGTCTTATACAGTGAAATATATATTTCAAGACATTACATTATAAAATCACAAGGAGTTAATTTTTTGATAGTTTTAACGACTTCGACAATAATATATCCAGACCGTCAGTTGACAGTTGTACGAAATGATATTAGAAGGAACAACCAAAAATAGTTTTATACGGCCATTTTAAATATTACTAACAGTAAAACCTTGTTTGTGATCAATCTGACTACAACTTAAATTCCCATTACTAGAGCTATTAATATCAGTTCTAATTTTTAGGTTGTCTTTATTTTTTATCGTAGAAAACATAGTTGAATGTAGGATTTAAATTTGCACGAAATAAGCTATTATAGACTCTATAAAAACGCTCGAAACTGGTACTATTTTGAAATTTTCCGACAATTTTTTTCAATCATTCAAGGAATAATAAAACCTAGCTTACATGGTAATTTGGATAAAATTTCCTTTTTCCAGCTATTATTATTGATTTTTTAAAGTATTGTAGTTATATTTTTACCTTTTTTTTTTTTCATTTTTATGAGGACAAATCTCCGAGTAACATGAAACACTAGAAAAAGCACATTATGTGTTTCACATAAACGTGATCGATTGGCAACTGATTTAAAAACAAAATTATTGCCGAAATATTTCTAGTCTGATACCCAAATCGATAATAGAGGTAACAAAAATTTTAAATTTTCATCTTAGAACGGCTGACTATTTGGATTAAGATCACAAATTTAAAATCGTTTTAAGTCAATAACTTTGTCTTTATTATATCTTTAAAATACGGCTTTACCAGATCTTGTTTCTTTTATTTTTGAAATATTTAATTACCTCTCTCTCTCTCTCTCTCTCTCTCTCTCTCTCTCTCTCTCTCTCTCTCTCTCTCTCTCTCTCTCTCTCTCTCTCAACTGCTTCCTTAGAATTAAACACAAAAACATTTCTTTTTATTAAGAATTAGTCAATAATTCTAAAACGTACTGTAATTTATTACCTTGTACAGAGTGAGTCATAAAAACCTGCCGATTTTCAAAATAAAGCAATTTAGCAACAAAATATTATTTTTTAAATTTTTAATACAACTAATATGTTTACATGGGTATGCCATTTTTACTTATAATAAATGAGGGCACTCAGATGGCGTCTTTCCGTATACACACAAGCCTTCCATTTGTTAACCAAATTTGCTGTTACCCGCCGTAACACTGACTTTGCAATTGCAGAAATTTTATTTTGTATGGACTGCTTCAGTTCAGCAATAGTGTGGGGTCTTGAGACAAAAACTCTATTCCTAAGAATACCCCAGAGCAAATAATCACAAGAAGTCAAGTTCGGAGACCAAGCAGGCCATGGGACAACACCAAACCGTGAAATCATATGCTCCGGAAACAGTTGAGAGATAGTGTGGTGTTTTGAGATGAAGACCTCATTCCTAAGGATACCCCAGAGCCAATAATCACAAGAAGTCAAGTTCGGACACCAAGCAGGCCATGGAACAACACCAAACCGTGAAATCATATGCTCCGGAAACAGTTGAGAGATAGTGTGGTGTTTTGAGATGAAGACCTCATTCCTAAGGATACCCCAGAGCCAATAATCACAAGAAGTCAAGTTCGGACACCAAGCAGGCCATGGGACAACACCAAACCGTGAAATCATATGCTCCGGAAACAGTTGAGAGATAGTGTGGTGTTTTGAGATAAAGACCTCATTCCTAAGGATACCCCAGATCTAATAATCACAAAAAGTTCAGTCCGGACACCAAGCAGACCATGGGACAATACCAAACCGTGAAATCATATGCTCCGGAAACAGTTGAGAGATAGTGTGGTGTTTTGAGAGGAAAACCTTATTCCTAAGGATACCCCAGAGCTAATAATCACAAAAAGTGCAGTCCGGACACCAAGCAGACCATGGGACAATACCAAACCGTGAAATCATATGCTCCGGAAACAGTTGAGAGATAGTATGGTGTTTTGAGATGAAGACCTCATTCCTAAGGATACCCCAGAGCCAATAATCACAAAAAGTTTAGTCCGGACACCAAGCAGGCCATGGGACATCACCAAACCGTGAAATCATATGCTCCGGAAACAGTTGAGAGATAGTGTGGTGTATTGAGATGAAAACCTTATTCCTAAGGATACCTCAGAGCTAATAAGATGCAAGATATAACTCACTGAAATATTAGAAGGTTTTAAAATAACATATTATTTCCGAGCTGAACGTTGGGGGAACAATACAGACTCATTTTTTCAACATTTTCTGGCGTTCGAACTAAACGAGACCACAACAGCTTGGTTTGATTTTCAATAAAGAAGCAGTACTCAGGAAATTTTCAATCCAATTTTAATTCTATTTTAACAAGGAAGGACCATGACGACGAACATTGAATTGAAGAATACTTCAATAACAAAAGCACGATGTTGCAATGAGTAGTGATGATTCATGTCGACTAAACTAAAAACTGCACCAGCTGATGAATTGTTTATTCCTACAATCAACTTTCTAACCAAAGTAACAGCTGAGCAATGACAGCATAAAAATCGTTAAGATTTTATGGTTGACTTTGAATATAGGCTACAGGGTGATTCATTATGAACTTGTAATATTTTGAAAACGGGTTCAGTCACAGCCAAGAAAGTCGAACAAGATTAGGTGATACTGTCTTTTCTGTGCTTCAGTACAACAAAGTAAAGATAAAGTTTGAGTAAACACTTGTATTTTTGTGGACATTATGAAAAAGACTTCATTTTCTGTCAGACATTATGAAAAGTACTTCATTTTCTATCAGACATTATGTTTGTGTTTTTCTAAAACTGTATAACTTTTGGAAATAGATTAGATATCGAGTCCATATTTTGTATGTAATCTTTTACCAGTACACCGAAAATATTTAACTCTTTTAACGATGAAAGAGGAAATTCAGTAATCTCCACATTTGTTTCAAATTAAATTTAATATTTTGTATTCTTCTCTTTTTGAACTAATATATTATAAAGAAAAAACAAATGCTTCAAAATTACTTATATAACAAAAAAAAAAAACAACCAAACAAAAACAAACCTCGTATATTTCTGAGGAAAATAATTCACACATTTAAAGGAGCCAATTAATTCATGACTAACCTTGTCCTAGTGCTGGATCAGAGTTTTTGGGTACAAAACGCACGCTAAAACATAAATCATTTATACACATATGCACTAGCACATAAACACACGTGCTTATACAGCCACACGCAATCACCCAAATACATACAACACACACAAACATGAAAGACCACAACACAAATTCATCAAACCTCTTACATTCTTCCAGGTAAAACTTGGCATAAACATGTCAAGCAATACTTCAGTAATAATTTGTTGTATAAAACGTTTTTAATTTGTTTCTTAGACATCAAGGAAGAATAGCGACTGTGCATTTAAAACAAAAGTAAAAATCTGGTTGATATCTCAAGACAGTATTGATAATTTGATAAAAGAAGAAGAACCATATCTTATATGAATAGTGAGGAAGTTTGTTTATTTATTTATATTATATCAGGAACATGCTCTCAATTGAGTTTCCGAGAATAGAAAGGTAGTCAAATGAGGTGAATATGGAGTAATGGCGGCCATTTCCAAGGTTTCCATAACGGGTTTATTAATTTCACGAGAAAGTAACGAAGATTCTACCATTGAATAGCCCCCACGATAAAACGATCATCCTGTATATGTGTTTACAGACAGATGTAATGAGTCTTATATTGTTTTAGTTGTATCCGTATTGGTCTAAGAAGTATTGTGATTTTGTAAACTTAACCTAACCTAACCTCAATGATGCCGCATAATTATTGAGACATCCACAATAACTTCATTTGTAATTTTAAAGTTTTTACGTATTTATTTCTTACTATGTACTATTTTGTAAAATAAATGGTTGAAAACATTGCACTCATTCATCGTCAAAATCAAATAAAACCAGCCAAAACTATTTGCTACCCAGAATCTCAGTTCGGTAGTTGGCAGTCAAAAAATGAAAATGGAGCATTGACATCACTTTTGGAAATATATATTATTTATTGAAATATAGCCTAAACTTTCTTCACTTGTGGCGTAAACGGGTCCCTTGCGTAAATCGTAGACTGGCTTACTTGCTATTTTTCAACAGTTTTCTGTAATTAATCTTCATATTCCACGAACATTTGAACGAAATAGGTAGAACTAATCTTTTATTTATCACCCCGTTGGCAGATTTTGTTTTACTAATAACTCACGAAATTTTTAATTATTATTTATTAGGCTATGGCGACTTATGTTTGGGTTCTTAGAGGCTACATCTGAGGAAAATTCAATGTAATTTTGTGTTTTTTTTCCTAATGTGCAGCTTTCTTAGAAATTTTGAGTTATCGAAAAAATTTAATAAAGTCCTTAAATATGGCCAAAATATGCCATTTCCAAATGTAATTAAATAGGTGCACACGTTTTGGTTGTAAAGCTCTACTCAGATGACAAACAAGATACTCCAGAGAGACAGACAACATTTCAAAATCACTGATTGGATCCAGGTAACTCGAAAATGGATAGTACCACGAAAAACTCGAAATCGATTTTTCAAAACTACCTTATAACTTTATCTATATATATGTGAAAAAGGATAATTATGCAATTTTACTAAGAAATAAACCATTATTTCTTGTATTATTATTATTAATAGCAAACAGACATTTACTGTTATAATAATGTATGTGTGTGTAAAGTCAAACTGACAGAGAAACCAGTTAAAGCTATTTAAGAACTGGCTGTAATTTGTCAATTAAGAAAAGTTATTGCAGCAAGTCTACTTAGGAAGTAATTATGTTATTTAGGTCAACAAAGTAGTATAACTCATTGATTTGTGGAAATAATTATAAAACTTATTCACTTTTATTGACCAACCTGGCATAGAATATTAAGTGAAATTACTTTTGTATTCTTAATATAACTGTTCAAGAAAGTTTCAACATGGCCGGAAGAACTAATAGAGTACTGTTATCAAACATCGGTATGACAATTTTGTGCAGATTATTTCGACCGTTGAATTCTGAGTTTGAGCAACAACAATTTGAGCAAATAAACGGTACAAAACATTGCGCCAATTATCTCACACACTCATCCACAAAACTAAAAATAACATTTGGTTAGTTTGACTCATCGCCTAGGCAGCGTACAGCTCAGGCGGACGCGGCGAGGGATTATAGGGGTGGCCTCAGGTTGTTCCGGGTCCACCCGCCAACCTGAACTTGACAAAGTATAGTATTCAAGAATATATCAATAATTGCAATGTGTGTTTGCAAACGAAATATGAAAGAGCTCCATTGAGAACAGAGTTATCTATTAAGCCTACAGCCTCAAGACCCATGGAAGCTTTATCAACAAACACAGTGACACTTGATAAAACTAAGTTTCTAAAACATTCTCAAGATATGTTCAGATGTATAGTATTATCGGTCAACAAGCAACAGAAATTTGCGATAAACTTATCGATCACTTTACCACCTACGGAGTTCCAAAGACCATTACGTCACACAACGCTACTGAATCCAATAACCATTTAGTAAGAGAACTGTTGGAGCTTCATAGAATTAGAATTCACTACATCAGCACCCAACATTCTCAATCAAATGGATTATGTGAAAGAGTTCATTCCACGACTATTGAACACATTCGTCTTTTAAACAATAAAACGGAATTAAAAAATGAGACAATTGCAAAAAAAAATTAAGATCGCCGTCATTGCTTACAATAACACGAAACTAAAACCTATAGAAATCTTAGATGGTCATATTAATAATAGTTTAATTTTAGAGATAAGTTTGGAGAATAAGATTATTAACGATTATGTAAATTCACTCAGAGAAAAAACTAAGAAATTGTACGATCATGTAAGAGAGGTCAATTGCAAAAACAAAGATGTTATTCAACAGAAAAGGAAGCTAAATAGAGAATTGCTGACGAAAATTCCACGAGAGGTATATGTTGAAACTGTTCAAAAACAAAGCAAAACTAAGAATAAATACAATAAAGAAGAAATTATTTCTGTAAATTTGGAAAGAAAAACTGCAAAAGTCAAAACAAAAGAAAAAAATCACTTGTGAAGGTATTAAACGACCAAGAAAGAAAATTCCTAATGCTAATCCAAATGTTAATTCCACACCTTTACCTTGTGTTCCAGGTACTTCGCATACATTATAATAGCAGTGAGATGAATTGAATAGAAGAACATAGGAGTGATTCGTGATTCCGATATAATTAGGTCCAGCCAAATTAAAAACTTCATATCATACTTTTGTTAATAATTATAAGTTAGAAAATTTCATTAATGAAATAAATAATGTTGAAAACTATTACAATGATGTTTTGAATTATTTTAATAAAAATTGTCAGAAATGGAATATCACAATAATTGTTAATAAAGAATCGCTAAATGATAGTGGTAACAAACTAAGGGATATGATAAATTACTTTAAGTATATCAATCATATTAGGTTAGTTTAAAAAAAATGGAAATACCGGTACTTAGTTTTACTAGGAATAACAGAGGTATAATCAATGGTCTAGGATCAATTGTAAAACCTATTATAACAGGAAACTTAGACTCCTGTGATGGGGAAAAATATGAAAAAAATATTAGAAGATTTAAAAAAAACAATCAAAATAAAATTATACATCAGTTATTATACACAACTGTGTACAATTATTTTACACAATTCTATAAATACAGATATTGTTGAGGAATTTAATAAAACACTAAAAATTATAGAGAGTAATTTTGATGAATTACAAAATAAATTGTTATTGTAAGTAAACAACTTAATGACCAAATTAAAATTGAACAAGTACGAAGAATTCTGAATCAATTAAATATTGTATATAATGTTATGTTACAGTTAGTACAAGACAAATTCACTAACCTTTTGTAAATTAGGAACGTTATACCCCAGTGTAATATCCACATTGGAATTATTTCAAGAAATTAGTAAAATAAAATTGTACTATAAAGATAAACTACCCGTAGAGCCTAAGTTAGAGAATATTTGGGAATTAGAAAAATTATTAGAAGTAAATTGTAAAATTAATTCTAATGAAATAATTTATTTTATTAATTTGCCTATTGTAGACCCTGTAGATACACTGTATAAATTTGGTTATGTGCCAACATTGAATGAATCGAATTACATCATCATGATTCCAACTGTAAGATATGTTCTAGTATAATAAGTCCATGTCTAATGTAATAATATTAGGATTAAAGGAAAAGTGTATTAGCAGGATTCACAATGCTCATATCTGCTCATCCACACACATTGATCATCAAGACATTAAATGAGAGAATTCAGTGTTAAACTCAAACACAGTCAGTAAACCCTGCAATTTACTTTTAAATATAGAGATTGTTTCCAATCGAAACCAATGAAAAAATGTATACCATGTGTCCCAAAAGTCTCACCCCCCCTATTATTATTTTTTTTATTAATGGAAATAGACAGATTTGCTTTGGGGAAAGTATAGATAACCAAAGGAGGAGTTTTTTGAAGTATCAAAATTTTCTTAATCGTATTTCAAAATGGGGTAGTTTGGGGGTAAGTCAAGAATTTTAAATAGCAACCCCTATTGAGTGATACCTCATTTTAAAGGTCTTTTAAAAATAAGAATAATGACGCAAACTAGAGGTCTCTAAGTTCATCCTACCCAACATAGCGACCTTTTGACCCAACATCCTACTCAAAATTAAATAAACTTTTTACTGTAGAATATTTCAAAACACGTAATTTTACAAAATATTTACAACAGACAACAGATAGTTGTTACATATTAATATTGGGTGTATCGAAAAATCAGTTGTCCTTTAAGCTACTGGTAGATTTAAAGATACAAATTTGCACAATTCAAACAATAATTTGTTTCTAGGTTAATGTTGAGTGTTGTAGACAATTACCAAGAATTAATGTTTTCATTTTTGTAATTGAACAGTTAAAAGCGTTGAACAATTTTAATCATAGAGAAGATTAATTTTTTAATTTTATTACTAAATATTTGGGAGCACTAGACTACTATGTGGAAAACACAACATTAAGATTATCTTAAAATCTGTTCTTTTTAAATTGCTCTTGTGACCCCCTAAGAACCCAATCGTCATCTCTCCAAACATACTGGTTCGTGAATTATATATAATCGGCGACGAGGCTTTTATAAATGAAATGATTTTTCAAAATCGGCTCTACCGATTTCATTCAAATTTTAGTAAAATGTGAAGATTCACGACCCAAATCCGCGTGCAAAATGGAAAGTAAATAAATATTACGGATCAAAAATAATTAAGCAAAAAATAAAAATGAAAATTGAACTCCGCCATTAAAAGTTAAAGTTTTAATGGCACAAACAAAACCAACTTAGCCTTTATTAAAATATTTCGTCAAATGTTCAATATAACTGACATTTTTGGTGACGATTAGTTTTGTTTGTTTGGGGGGGGATGAGTGTGTGCATTGTATTTGTGCTGTTTATTTATTAAACATTAGGAAGAGGAGAGTGATTGCCCACCGGTCTTTGTAACAATAAATCCCCAGTTGGATCTACATATTTTTTCACGTAGTCTTGGGTTAGATCCCTCTCTTTTATCTTTTCTATCGAGTAAAAGATGTAACTTAACCAACTATTGTTCTCTTCTGAACTTGACGCCATTTTCCAAGAACTACGAGTTTTTATTTTATAATCTTTTCTTCTTCTTTTTGTTATTAGGCTATGGATGACCGAGATGTTTTTCGCCTTCAAACCACCCTGGAGAAATATGTAACAGCAAATGATCAGTTGTATAATTTAACGCTTTGACATAAGAGAACTTATAATCTAAAAAAAAAACAACAAACAATTGTAAGATCTCATATCTAGAACTCAAGGTCTACAACTGTCGATTGATCGAGTTCTTATTTAATAAGTCAAGGCAGAGACTGCAACAAAGAATAAACAGCCTTATCATGACTGAATAAGGTTGCATTCGTGTCTAATGTGTGTTTTGTACACAGGACAATGCAATCAGCTGAGATATTGTAGTCAAGGTCACTGCTTGAGGAAATAGCATTATTTATTTTATTGTTTCCAATTTGAACACGTCCTTTAAAAATTTTATTTACAAAAAACATAAAACTTTCTTTTGTTAGATAGAAAAAGAATAGCTGACACTGTACAGAAATTTCTGTGTATTCGTTATGAGAAATTAAGTAAATATAACCTCGCAATAAAGTAATAAACGTATAAACCTACAACTGATAACTTTATATGTTAGAATCATTCAAATAATTATAGGTAAGTTTCGAATTCAGCGCTGGATTGTGCTTATTAAACGGAAATTCAGCAAACCGTTTCTTTATTCACCGATAGAATTCCTCTGAATCAAGGGTAGCGTTTTTAAATTCAGCGCTGGATTGTGCGTATTAAGCGAAGTCCAGCAAACTGTTTCTTTATTCAGCGGTAGCGTTTCTAAAATCAGCGCTGGATCGTGCGTATTAAGCAGAGATTCAGCAAATTGTTTCTTTTATTCAGTAGTGGTATTCCTTTGAATCAGCGGTAGCGTTTCTAAAATCAGCGCTAGATCGTGCGTATTAAGCAGAGATCCAACAAGCCGTTTCTTTATTCAGCGTTAGATTGCCTCTGAATCAGCAGTAGCGTAGTTAAATTCACCGCTGAATCTAACGCTGTTCCAGCACTTTAAGCAGCTTTAAGTTGATGGAATACCGTTGGGAAGCGGGAACTACAGAAGGAGAGTGGGAATCAGGATTTTCGTGTACTTACGTTTGTAAACGAAAGAGGTTATATATTTAGTACCATAATTTAGCACGATTTAAAAATATTACAAGTACATTTCACTAGGGTATGGCTTAAACGATGTAAATTTTAATATTTCAGACAATTAAATAAATGTAAAATTCATCGAAGTTTTATATTCTAGTCTAGCGAGCTTCATATGATAAATGGGTAATTTCATAGTAAAAATCTGACGATTTACTAAGTATGTATTAACAGTTACATACAAATATTATTATTGTTACTATTATTATTAGCTTCGAAATTTTGCCAAACACTACCCTAACACTTTTAGGAGGTCTCCGGAGTGCTTTTCTAAATTCAACAAACCAACGGTTCCATCACTAATCAAGCAGTTATGTCATGTTGAAATCGCAGGATTTAGCAGTAGTGTCGGGAACTGTTGAAATTAGAAACTTGCCCTATTTGTAAAATAATGAAAATAGTCCTGTGAAGACCACCTGGTGGCTACCTTATCTCGTCCTCTCCAGCCCCTACAATGTTGCCACATTTTCATCGTTGATGTAGGTAGGTCATTCTATAATGTCCTTGATTCAAACCATCTGATTTTGTTTTCTGAAATAAAACATGTGAGAAGGTTTGTGCCAGATAACTGATACCGTTTATTTGTGTCTTTATTTGGATTTATTATTTAATTGCTGCCCGAATTCATTATTATACTATTTTCTATGATGAATACAACATAATTTATCTTCAAAATGAGAAATACGTAGCATGTAAGTTTTGTGAGGTTCGATACCAACAATTCAATAGACTGCAAGGATTTAATTGTCAATGATTTTCCTTTATTCATGATGTTAAACTCGAATAGACATCAATATAATCTACATTTCGTTTTCAATTCATAATTATTAGTTATTTCATTTTTCTACAAATACCATGCTTGTAGTTAAGACAAAGTAAATCCCAATGCAGTTAATAATTATAGTTATACATCAAATGAGATGGTATAAAGCAAGTTTCTTAGTTAATGTACAGAATAATTCACGTAGATATGCAGAGACTTTGGAAGCTCATTCTTCTTATACAATTTCTTTAAATACAAAAATATAATTTTAAAACATTTATGTTTAAAGTCAAAATCTCGAAACCTGTTAAACTTTACAAAAAATGTACAAGAGACAGGATATTTTTGTTTTTTAATGACTAAATGGTGTTTTAATTTTTTTTCTCTAACTCAAAAGATAACAGTGTTATCGGCAAAAAAAATAAAAACATAATTTCTTGATAATTATTGCCTACAACACCCACAATTTTATGATAGGATAGGCCCACCATTAATTAGTTTAGGCAACTTATTGTATGTGTAACGAAGTCCTAGGAATGTAAATTAAGGGTTCCAAGGAATAAATTAATCTTTTTAATAAAACTTGTAGGAAATTTAGTGCATGTTATGGCTATTAAAGACAATTATTAAGAAATTATGTTTTTAGTTTTTTGTCGATAACTAGGTTATCTTTAGAGCTGCAATAAAACTAAAAATACCATTTTGTTCGTCATTAAAAATAAAAAAAAAATTTTTGTTTCTTAAACATCTTTTGCAAATTTAACGTTTTTCGATATATTTAACGTTAAACATTGTAAACTGTCCCATTTTAATAATAGAATAAATTAAAGACTTGTTTATAATCAGTGCACCAAATTTGAACCCTAAATCATCTATTTATATAGTTATATTTTTGTAAAAAAACAAAATGGCGGATAGACGGTAAACTAAGTGTTTTTATATCAATGTTTATATGATTTTTTTTTGATTTTTTTATATGTAAAATGAGTTTCCAAAGTTTCTGCATATTTTTGTGACTTACCCTGTTTAATGATTCCAAATAGGCTATTTAACAACTGACTACTATTGAATATATTGTGAACAGTATTTTTATTTTTTTAAACTTTATTTGTTACCCAAATAATGGATTTGTTTATTTATATATACTTAAATATATCCCAATAAATTAACATCCACAAATTCATTAAACCGTTTCCGTCTAAGAGAAAAATCAACGTAACTATAATCATAATTCAGTAATTATTTTATTTAATAAAGAATAAACTCCAACTTAAATAAATTGTTTGTACAGAGCCTACTCGCAACTCGCGCATTGAGTAGACTGAAATGAAGAAGAAGGAAAGAACTTTGACTGTTGTTACTAAAAACTTGGTGTCGTACAAAAACCAAACATATCCCTTTGAGAGTTTGTATGAGAAAGTTTTAAAAACAGTTTTGTCATAAAAAAAAACAAACTACCAATAGGTGTTTACGCTTGCATATCAATATTCCTATATGTGACAACAGAAATATACAGGAGTATATAACACATTTTAAACTTGGTTGCCAAATTAGTTAATGACAGCCATTTTTTTGAAGTTTCCAAAACGGATTTTAATTACCATGAAAAGTAATGAAGGATCGCCATTTAAAGTTTTTCGATAGATCAATAGTTTTCGAGATAGAAATGGTAGCAAAGATAATTGTGAATGTTACAATTTTCTTTATAATATACACAAGACTGTAAAAAATATCAATAATATCATGAATTTATTTTACCAGTAATAAACTTACCCTTGTCAAATCTTACAGTGAATGTTTTGTCTTCTGTAGAGAGCTTTAATTGTATTCTGAAACAAAACCACCACCATTACAAACAACAATCAAAGTAAAGAACAAAAAGTTATTAAATTGTACTGTAATAACAATAAATAATTTAGTTTTTAATCCATTAAAACCTTCAAAAATAGGAGTTGGGTAAAAGAAAGTTTAGTGTTTTCTGATTATACACAAAATTATAAGACGTATCTTTATCTGTTTTTGATAAACTCACTTGTTTAGGTGTTTAAAGTTTAGTAAATTTGACATATGATGCATTTTCGGTAGGCGATTTTTCGTAAATTGTTGAATCGAGTTAAAATTAATTATGCGTAGTATGGGAGAAGTATAAACACATACACAGAACTAAACGTAAAATAAATATTTTGTGGAACTGATATAATTAGCTAAAACCTTCGAATTTACTTCTATTTGGATAGTGGTCTCTGTATTTATTTGCAGCCATTCTTATGACATTTATATTATATCAACCTTTTCACTGTTGGTAAACTCCATTGCGTAATGAAATTATTGATGAAACAATAATCAAATTAAATTAATGAATAATTACAATACTTAAAAAAAATAAAGTAGACACGATAAACTTTAATAGAATTCTAAGGAATACTGTTTTGCTTCAACATACAGACAATTATCTATAAACGTTTCATTTAAAGTTAGGAAACTATCTGTTGTGAACTGATGAAATTTTCATACCATACTATTTTTGTGTGTCTATTTAATTCCTGATTTAGCTAGTTTTTATCTGTTGCACACATTATTTATTATAGGTTTAGTCCTGTATTGGTGTTTACACTTCATATACTATTCCTAATTATTTTTTTAACTCGATTCAGCAAATGTAAATACGAAAAATGCACCACAAATAAATTTTCCTAAACTTTAAGCATCTGTAACTCATAAACGAGTGGGTTTATCAAAACATTACAAAGAATAAAAAAAAAAAGTCTTATAATTTCGTCTAAAATTAGAAAACACCATAAAGTATAGGAAGTTCCGTAAAAAAAAATATTAAAGTTGGGCGCCATTTGGATGGCAGTGATTTTTTTAAGTTTGCAAAACCGATTTTTAAACACCATGATAAAGTAATAAAGGTGCCCCATTTAAGTTTTCCAGATGTCAATGGTGGCAAAGATAAAATAATCACCCTATATTATTAGGATAATTGTTCTTGGATTTATAGTTGGTTAACCTAACGTCAAATTATTTTATGGTTATTCTAATTAACCAACTGTTATTAAATTTCTAAAATTGGTTGTCTGGAAACGAATCTTGAAGTGGTTCAAATTTTAAAGAAATAGATATCTGATGTTTAATAAGTCAGTAAGAAATTTGGATAAATAAAAATTAACCTCAATCAGAAGCACAACCTACATATAGTCGAAACAGAACTAACATAACATAACAATTTTATTGCTTTAAAGTACAGTGTACATAAGCAAGATGTTGACCATTTACAAAAATAACATATTTTATGACATTGTTCATTTTTATCCTTAGTTTTTCTATAACTAACTTTCCGGTGCATTTATAATACTTACAAAAATATTTTTATACCATTATAACACTAACACAATTTTAGGAATCGAAGTTACCAAATTATACGAACTACAATAATATCAGTACATTTACAAACGAGTTAGTTGTTTAAAGATATTTTACCAAATTAATTTATTACATTAAGTTTAAAATAGATTTTCTAAGTTTTAGGCTATACATAACAAAATGGTAGATATTTTTCATGGCCTGTACTGAGTTTGAGGTTAAGATTGTCTCTATATTATATAAATATTGCACATAATTGTAATTGTTCAAATATTTATATCTAAAAAGATTATACCCTTCACATTCCAACAAAAGGTGAGTTATAGTGTCATTTCCTGTTATGCAGATAGGGCAGATTTCACTGGGGTTAAAGCTATAGTTGTCATTCTGCAGTATTAATCTATTATATTTCTTGCCAGCAAGGCGTAATTGAGCGGTAATTCTTATTATGTATAAAGGACAATTCTCTTCAAAGTATGGTTCACAGGGGGTTAAGCCACTTATATGTCTGTAGTAATCAGTGTATCTATATAGTCGAAACTAAGAACAATGTGTTATCTTTATTTTTCATAAAGTAATTATTTTTTGCAGATAAGAATAGTTTGTTCTGTCATAAAACTTAAAATAAATATAGGACTGGTGAAATCTTTCTACGACCAAATCAAGTGAAATATAAACAAAACAAACTGGAAACCGGTTATGAGTACACTACATTGGTCAGTGTACGCAATAAGGCTTAGTATACACAAGAGTCTATGTATGGTTAAAGCATAAACAAGAGAGTTCCTTGTATATGGTAATAATATTAAAAAACTATACGAAACATTCTTGCCTATTTTTTATTATTTTTAAATTATGTGAGAACTATATTGGCATGTTACAGAACAAAAATGTTGTGTAAAAAACAATAGTGTGATCACTAAAAATGGTTCCCATCCATTTCAAAATCGTCTGCCGACATTGTATTGAACAACTAGACTTATCGATAGAAAAACTCGAACACAAGTTCTCACAAAAATAACGTTTACGTAATCTAATGCATTTCAAAGACAAAGTCGCTCATGTATCACTGAGGATGGAGACTTTGTCGTTGAAACGCGTTTGATTATGTAAACGTAATTTTTGTGAGAACTTGTGTTCGAGTTTTATTCTATCTAATATTATCTCACAAGTCAAGCTCAACATGTATTTATAACTAGACGTATAAAAGCATTTGAGGTTAGCTTTTATTAATCAGGACTAATAAACCTGAATCAGCTGATTTATTCAGCGTGATATATAGAATGTTAATTTGCATGCAATATTTTTTTGCACGCAAAGTAGTAATCAGCTGTTTTAGAACCTGTTCTTAGGTCAGTTTCACACACAGTTATAGGAAAATATATTTATTAACTCAATATTGAACCTGATGGAACCCATCCCCTCTACTTCTAGACAACAAAAGAATTATTAAATTCTTAATGAATGAAATTTCGTCTATTAAGTTAACACTGGATTTATCTTCTCGTTATCCCTAGTGGAGTTGGTTGGAAAAAAAGAAGAAAACATTTAACAAATCGTTACATATTGTCAAGTTAGTAACTAGCCTACTGTATGATGCTTAACACGTAAACATTTAAAACCTCATTATATGAAAAGATCAGCTGAAAGTTCTGTTTAAATATTCTATGCAATTATTACAAAAATGTAAATTTGCTACTAAATACACGCCTACGGATTTATTTTTTGAAATACGCGTCTCTTTACAGTAGCGTGATTTTTTTTAAAGCTAATTTGGTTAAAAAGAAATAGTTTAATATTGTCTATATACATTAAAGAATAATAGAGAATAAAAACAGAAGAAAAGAGGAGAAAGAACTTTAACTCCTCGATACAAATAGCGTCAGGGTCGCAAAAGAATAAGAGTTGGTCAAGAGAAACATCATAGGAGTGGAAAGCTTTTGAAAAGGCATGAAAAACGCAATTCCAGCTAGGCTGATATCCAAATGTTTTTTACAATAAAAATATAAGATAGTTATTACTAAAAGTACTTCTTTTTTAACATCACTAACATCAAAATTAGAAAACTATTCCCCTCGGTGGCTCACTTTAGTGATTACAGGCTTACAATCCCGAAGGAACCTAACTGGATCTACACTTTTTTCATGTAGTCTTGGATTAGACCTCTATATTTAATCTTTTTTGACTAACTCTTCTTGTTTTTTTTCCAACATTGACGCTATTAGAGTATTCGAGAGATAGGGGTCCATATTTTATTCTTTTCCTTTTCCTCTTCCTTTTTTTTTTTTTTTTTTTTTTTTTTTGTAAGGCGATGATAAACGAGAGGGTTTTTGTTTTTAAAAAATAAGATTGGGAAAAATAATCATTAAAAATTAACTTTAGTAGGAGAGGGAATTAGGTAGTACAGACCACAGCAACCTAACCTAACTTAACCTAATTAAGGAGGAGGATCTCGCTCCTTATAACTGGGACACACACTAAACCCTTTGATACATTCGTCCTTTGTAAATCCAATGAGATTATTCCTTAGAACAAAGTGGTAGTAACTATTATGCTGTATAAATTGTGTCATATTAACTGTTTTAAATAAAAAACTAACCTATACCTCAACCATTGGTATTCGTCAGTACTTGGTAGCCAAATTCATTGGAAGCTAAGTCGACCCGAATACTCGTGTTATTTTATCTATACAGTATTGGATATGTAAAAGTTTTAGAAGAAATCGAAGGAAATAAAATGGAAGTGCCACTATTACGTAGATAATTGTTGTAACCTTGAAACTTTAAAAGGATTTATTTTTTTTTAATTTCTTTTGTCAAGTAAAAACTTCCCTTGGGAAGTTTTAGAAAACAGTTAACATTTTATTTTACTTAGCCAGTATATGAAGTATATGTATGTTTGGTGATAGCTAAATTTTCGACGTCCAATTTTGACTGAACTTCATGTTTCATGGCCTCGGGAAACCGTGAAAGTGATCGGTAGCGGCTACAGAAAATAATATGGGAACGTGCAATTTGGGACAGTGTGCTTATAGAGCCCATTGAAATTTTATAAAACTGAAAATCTCAAAATAGTTTTTGTTCATATCTCTTTTGTTATTCAACTTATAAAACACTAAATTAAATACAAATTTGCGGATTTCCATACTGTAATGGTACAAACTCCACGAGAAATAGCTAAGTTATGTAAAACATTTAATTTCGAAACCTGAACTCTCAAGAAAATGTGATGTTGACACGAGTGAAGCGAAAAGAGACTCTTTAACATAAATAGCCTATACGCCTTCGAGGCCCACAATGGCTTAGACACTTACACGGGTTAAATGAAACTTTTTTAATATAGAGTAGAGGCCCGCTAGGACCAAGCCACCTACAAGTTAGTAATGATATACACAATTACGAGAATCAGAAAACCTGTATAACAAACACAATTTAACAAAAATCAACTTTTAGGTATTTAGAGGATCAGGTTGTATGATTGAGCTGGGTAAGTAACATGATGGTGACCATCAACTGGTTTTAAATTGGCATGTATACTAAAATAGAGCAATACAAGAGTCAAAGCACAGTCACCTAAAATAACAATGTATTGCCCCCCTCAGTTCTTCGATAGGCTCAGGCTACATTTCAAGTACTGCATTTTGTAACATTTGAGTTTGACATCGGTTTGAATATATCTATCATCCGTAAAATAAACACATGTGTACACAACTTAAAGCTATAAATTTTTATCTAATTTTAATTAAACTTTTATTATATTTTTTTTATATTTTTAAACCGCTCAGTTCCGTATGTTTTCCTTGTTAGTAATGGGAATTACGTGCTGGTTTGTTAACTATTTTCCAACAATAACAAAGGAATAAAGTAGCCGACTCCCATTAGTAACTCTATCAGACACTAAACTTATGAATTGCATCAGATTACACTGCAGACGTCAATATTCCAGATGTTGGCACGTGTGCCAGGTGTGTTCATGGACGTAATGACTCAAACAATTGCATAAGTCGTTACACAAAGATCGATTATATTTTATCCGACGAACAGATTACATGGGAAATATCAGCAACGTTGCCTTTTTGTTTGAATAAATCTGGTTGCAAGGATATTATCAGAGTGGAAAAAGGGATCTAAGTGGAGGAAAGAAAAGTGTAAGATATCAAATTGATTGAGAGTAGCTCAAACAAATCAAATTCGTTTAGCTGATTAAGGGCGCGAACTTATTTTGGTGTTTTGTATCTACCAATTCGTTTACTCATTTAAACCGTGTTAATAAGTATCAGAGCGGAACGATCTCTTGTTTTAATGCGACCATTTGTAGGCCTACTTCGTCTGTTTTTTATTTGTTATCGACAAAACGCGTGTACCAATAGTTACGGAGGAATAAGATCGATTATAACTATTCCGTACTTTATATGTACAAGGTTTTCTAATTTTATTTTTCGATTAAAGTTGATGGGCGGCATGATACTAGCCCTGTCCCATATTACAAGCAGATCCTCCAAAAGTAATACCCAATAGTTGGTTTCTTGGGCCTTGTAGGAACTTGTATTTGTAGATCGAGAGGTAGCCTAAGTTGTCTAAAACAGTTGTTACAAGGGTTTTCTGAACATCGTACTGTCTATCCACATATTAAAAAATCAGTTGCAGTCCTCAAAGATGAACATATGTGAAGAAGCATCCAATCGTTTCATTCGTGTCGAGGCCCTGCTGGATCTCGTAATTATATTACATTTGTTGAGGTTGATAACGACACCTACACAGGGAACTAGTTCATCGCTCTGGCGGTAGTGGTCAGTGCGCCTTCGATGCCGAGGACGAGGACCAATAAAACCGAGGGCTCTTTTCAGGGCCAATCTTCAACTTACTAACAACGGAGCTACGTCAAAGTAAGGTTTCGAAATAACATTTTTCACTATTACTTCGCTATTTCTCATCGCGTAAAGAGGTGTGTTAGGCACCATTACATGCAGAATTGAAATCTGCTAATTTTTATGTAGTGCAATAAGTGAGATATAACCAAAAAACAGTTGAAAATGGCCGCCATTTCGACATTTCCAATTCGATTTTTTAGAATTTCAATAAGGTTCTATAATGTGCACAATAAGGTTCTATAATGTGCACAATAAAGTTCTATAAGTTCCCTGTACCGAATTTCACGTTCCTAACGTAATTTTTTAGTCTCTATTGTTCTTATATACAGACAACGACGATGGACGGACGACACGTTGAAAATAACTTTTTTTAGATTTCCTGACGTACTGAAACATGAAGACAGTCAAAAAACTAACGTCGAAATTTTATATTACTACCAAACTAACCCTATACTGATTACAATACGAATTGAGCACTTTTAAAATTAGTCAATTGAAGTGTATATTTTTATTTGTGTATGTTTTTTTGTATTTTACGGATGATCAAACTCTAATACAGTACCTGAGATGTCGACTAAACTACGACCTATCGACGCACAGAGTAGTTGATTAGATTTATGGTGGCATATATGGTTCAATTTGCTGGTTGCACTTTAACCAAACGTATTGATTTATTTCAGTACATCCCAATTTAGAAATATTTGCTGCATTCAATTTCTCAATTTAAATGAAAGGTAAGAATTTTATAAAAAGCTTTATTGGAATAAGTTTTACATAGGTATTCTCTAGAAATAATAGCGAATGAAATAAGAAGCAGAAAAAGATACAAAGAAGCTATTAAGTTACGCAAAGTGTAGAAATGTATTGCACAAGAACTGCAATATCTGTTAGGATAACGCAATTTAAAAGAAGAAACAAATTGTTTGTAATCAGTAAGCTTACAGAATATAACATACCAATCAAAACAAGACAGAAAAAACATAACAGACTTCTATTATTCTTATTATGACTAATACAATACGACGAGAGATAAATGGATTTCAGAAGTCAAGAAAATCGCGGGTATTAAGATCTGTTCTCGACATTTTACGAGGATGAAAATGTACCATTCTGTTCAGAAAATGTTGAGAATAAGATTTCTACGTTGGTCGTCGCACATTGATATCTAGGAAAATGTTTTAATAGACATCAAAAATAGAGACGTTGTTCCCCAATTTTGAGAACACAAAAGTTGAGCTATTTACTTGAAAACGTCTTAAATTCTCACGAAGTATCTCTTTTGTAAGTATTCAAAGTAATCAAAAGATTGTTAGTGGAAGAGAAAAAAGTTTTTTTTTGAGGGGGGGGCAAAAAATTGTTTGACAAAAACTATGGCGGTTTTTCGATTTTTTGTAAATTCAATTTTTTTTGTAATTGAAAAAAAATAACTATTTTAGATCTAAGAAATTCATTTCTTAAAGAGGTTATGACCGGAGATGAATGGTGGGTTTATGACTATGACTTCAAATCAAAAGGACAGTTCTCTCAACTTATAACCTTATAATGAGTACGAATGTAGCAATCCCGAAGTACCCCAGATGGGTTTCTCTTCATTTAATCTTGGGTTAGATCCCACTCTTTCATCTTTCCTATCAGGTCTCTTTTGACCAACTCTTGTTCTCTTCTGACTCTCACGTTATTAGAGTATTATAGCTCTAGGAGTCTCTTTTCTTATACCTTATGTTCTCGATTTGAAAAAATTGTTGTTTATGTATTGAGCAGTATTGTATGTTTTGTTTTTGTTAAGGCGATTTTGCCCTCTATTGTTTTCTTCTTTAAACAAATAACAAAAACAACAAAATCGTATCTTCAGATGTACAAAACACCTTACAAAATAATTCGACTTCTCTATAGATGTTTCTAACAATGCTAGTATTTACCCAACTTCACATATGTAGAGTGATGTTAGGTAACGCATGTTTAAAAGTAAGTATGGTGGGCGTGAAGAATGGGAAGGGGGCAGTTTGCCAGGTTTTTAATTACTTGATTTCAAAAGTTACACTTAATGTCAAGGTCACAGAACAGTACTGCCGTCACTTTTGAAATTTGGCACAGCGTCGTTGCGAACTGTCCCTGACTAAAATCAGTGTCAAATATAGAGCTGGCTTTTGAAACAAAAAGTAAATATATATATAGCCCACCTGAACTTTCACATACAGACGTTATTCACAAATTATTGTAAGGGCGAATATTTCTGATTTTTAGTTTTAATAAAACTCTTTCAATTCTTATTTTAAAAAACTGTGCCAAAACTTGCACAAAATTTACTAAATTATAAGTAAATATTAGTTACTATAAACTTGTATATACAAGGTTAATCAGACCACATGTGCGCAATGTATAGCGACTGAACCAAATGAGCTACAGCCTTCGTTTTAACTTATACCCTCCTACTTCGACCCTAGAGAATTCAGTAAAAATGTTTTCAAATCTCAAAAATGTCCCAAAACTGATTTTTGGGGGGTGGAAGTCATTTTTGGAAAATTTTTAAATGTAAAGGTAGTTCGAGTGATACCTCATTTTAAATGTCTCTGTTCACTGATCATTTTGGAATAAAAAGTTTTAACTTATTTTACTGCGTATGTACAGGGTGTTCCAAAACGTCAAAAAAGTAATGTTTTACAGTTAGTTTTATTGTTGCCACATAACATAGCCTACATAAACCAAATGTTCTTCCTAGATTCATGAGCAAATACCCTTTCAAAAATTGTGCTTAAGTTGCCCCCCCTTTAAAATTTTTTGTCAATTTTAAAAATACATACAATTTTGGTAAAAAAAAAAAAAAAAAAAAAATTAAAAAAAAAAACTCCAAATATTAACGTTAGTTCACGACTTATCATTGAAAAGGCCTTTCATAAACAAACATTTTTTGTATTTAAAGTTTGACTTTATCTCTAACCGTTTCACAATGATGCGGGAAAGACGATTTTTTAGGTTGTACCTCTCTTATTGATCTAACCACTACTCAACCTTATGAAAATCACAACTAAAAGCTGTAACTTTGGGTCAACAGCTAAGCTAATCCTTTTAAAAATTACAAACAATAACTACAGACAAAATAATATTCGATTTTCAATAAAAATTTCAACAAGAACATAATTGCAAATATATAAGATTTATCTGTGTAGACGGGTTGCGATTTACAAATAGGCGGACACGCGGGTGATATTATGAGGGTTCTTGGTTTTAATTAAGAACCCTAATAAAGAGAAATCAATGAAAATGCAATCCATCTTTTAATGGATATTGAATTGTTTGTCTCTCAACTCACAAAAACTTATTTTAAAACGCTACTCATTCCTCATTGTGTGGTTAATAAGTTGTATTCGTCATACAAATTAACTATAACATATGATTTCGCACTGGAATCTTTATGATCACGCTGTGATCATCTTTCCGATTTGTAGATCACGCTGTGTTCAAGTTAGAGAAGAGGGGACTTAAAATTTTATATCTCACATTTTTAATTTGGCCTAGAACCAATATATTATTTTTTTCGTTAAATAAACATACCTTTTCGTAATCAGAATAGCTTCTAGTATCATTCGATATCCCACACATAATATTGAAAAAAAAATAATGTTTCAACTCTATAGTTTTTGCCCCTTAACTACCCCAATTTTTGTAGTTCGCTATATTTTCCTATATGTGGGACAATACAAAGAATATAAATGCAAAATTTGAAATATATAGGATTTATCGTCTAGTCTGGTTGCGATTTATGGACAGACAGACAGACAAACACACTCGTGAAATTATAAGGGTCCTTGGATTTTTTTTACCTATGGACCCTAAAAATGGTCTTCTAAAATCTTTAGAGAGGAAATTTTGCCCTACCTTCCAAAATGGATCTTTTGTGCTGAATATTATGTTGCCCCAACTTAAAATAGTAGTTGACAAAAAATTTAAGCTTGATTAAAAAGGAGGGATCATAATTATGGAATAATCATTAACAATATAGTCGTACCAGTCCACTTTTGAAAAAATAATTATTCGCTAAATGCGTTGCAACGAGTACCATTAGTTGTACATACAAAATAGACATGTCATCTCCATGGTATGCTTTGAGGTTCAGAAATTATTGGCTCTAGTGCTGCCATCTAACTGCCCACTTTAGATAATTTCAAGAACAGCATGGCGTATCCCATTCTCCAACTCCTTCCACACTAGCACATTCTGAATTGAACCCACAAAACTACAATTGTACGATTCATATATCAAAGTCTCACAATTTAGCATGCTACGGTACACTCAACAAAATCTGGTAATGTATGATTAAAATACAAAATAACGACTACACCACACAATAACCATTAGTTTTAGAAATCAATTAATTACTTGTAAGTTCTGGCAAGTTCAGCGAATGTAATCAAGAAGTTATGTCACCTCACGAATGTAAGAACTTCTAAAATAGCCGAGTAAGAATCTGTTATGGAACGGATCCAAACACAGTTGTTCCGCCAAACACACACATATATTTCTCATTTTACAAAAATACCCTCCTGATCAACGATGATAACATAACCTACATTTTTACAAAAGTAGGCCATGATGTAGGCCTGTTCTAAATCTGTCACGATATATCTTTACCAGGCAAGGCACCATTCTTCTGACTGATGGAAGATAACCTTGTACATTATGAAAATAGTTTTGTAGATCAAGTTATTTTTCACGAATTTTCATAGACAAAATGAGCTATTGCAACAATCCTTACGTAAAACCAAGAACGGGGGAGGGGGATTGTTCATTTATAAAATTTGTCAGAATGAATGTACTTTAGAAAATTTATTTATGTTAGTTTAGTTTGTGTGTGTTTATTTTTCAATTAACAATATGTATGTGTATATGTTTATATATGAATGTACGTACATGTCTTATTAAGGAGACTATGGCTGTGTGTGTACATATACATAAATACATATGTGTGTATACAATATATTTGACATGGGCCTCTAGATGGCAGCTTAGAGCCTCAAATTTCTTAGCTGCATTTCACTCAATGAGATGTGAAATCTATTTAATATGTAAAATCAATGATCTTTCTTATTATTGGGTCAATTACATTTTACAACTAATGAATAAAGAACCAATTTACATAAGGCTGATGATTCGGAGATAAAAATTCTCAAATTAAGAAAAATGTATTGGTTTTAGGCCACTCTTGGTATTTAGACCAAATAACGGCTTAATACTCATTATAAAGTTATATTTTTGATCGGAGAATATTTTTTTCGAATTTTACCAAAAATCTTCCTCATAAGGTGTATCATTTAATTCATTTAAGAAATAACTGGTATTATACACTTCTGAATATTGTAATCGATTACCAAGAAATACTTTTGATAAATAACTTGGTTATTCTTTAACCTAATAGTGATGAAAGTTCATCATTAAAAAGAAATAGGTTTTATCTCTTAAAATTGTTTGGTTTCCGAGGTATTCCGAGGTATTAAACCGCCCTCATTACAAAAATATAGTCTTGGATTTTGGTACAATGGTAAAAGGTTATATGATAAATGTGTACGCAATATCTCATCCATTTTCAAAATAATAAATTTGTTTAGAAAAGACAAAAACAGAACAACAGAATGAACATATATTTATGGGGATTTTATCCTGAAATATACCATTCTCCTGTATAAAGGATACAGGATTTACCATACCACCCGTGGCGTATGTATTTTATTGTACTGTAGGCAAACAACGGGAGCAAGGAACACTAAATAAAGTTTAACCTCACTAATTCAGATCTAATTGATACTGCACAGTTTTTTAATTATTTTTTCTGGTCTGTTTCTAAGAATTTTCAAACTCGGGTTACATCATATTCATTTTAAAAATCATTTGCCTCATTTTAAAAGTCTTCCAACTCCGAATTAACTATAATTATTCAATATGTGTTACCGTTTCACCACAAACTGGAAATATCTGAAAATGTAAGTTTCACACAATTCTAAATTATAGTTATACAATTCAATATGGAAAATTAAAATACCGAAAAAATAATCTGCATACTAAAAGCTTTTTATTTCATTTCATTCATTTCATATCGTTTAGGTACATTTTCAAAATTTTTACTATAACAATACTATCATTTTGATTGTGAGAATTTCATTATTTTTTTTTTGTTTTTGTGAAGCTTACAATGACCATACATATTTAAACATGATGAGTAACCCCCCCCCCCCACCTCCTGAGGGTCGAAAAATCCAAAATCATGACCTACTGAGGTGGAGACATGAAAATTTCCTATTATCCAACCTTAATACAATCACGTTAACAGCCCTGTTGTAGTTATGGTGGTCCAAAAATATTATCCTCGTGTATAGATATACTGTTTTTAGAATTATCTTTAATAATTGCTTTAACGAGTTAAAATTTTCAGTCTCAAAATGGCAGCTATTTAAAATCTTTTTGTCCAATGATTGTACTAAAAATATCTGAAATTATGTCAAAGTGGACTGATTATGATTGTGTTCCTAATCCCAACTTTTACGATAAAAAATAACAAAATTAGAACTAAAATTGAAATGTCAGATCCTACAAACCATATTTTGGCATCTGAATTAATGAAACTGATCCAACTTAACTCTTAACTGTTAAGAATCTGTTAGTAATGATATACAGTAGTATTGTACACACAGAATGTCTTGTCTAAATCAATTCACCCTGGATCATTTTATATGAATGTTTATTGAATTTGTTGAACAATCAAATGATTGTAGCCCTGACCAATATTATTGTGACAACGTACAACCCTGAGGAACTTGTGTTCAACAGAAATGTGGTGGTATTCTAACAGTGGTCCTCCTAATTATATTCATATTTTTTTAAGGCGAAAACCTCTCGGTCTTATAAAAAAAATAAAATAAAATAAAGACCCCCCCCCCTATTCCTAGAGAAATCTAATAGCGTCAGGATCGAAATAGAACAAGAGTTGGTCAAGAGACACCTAGTGAAAAACGAAAGCGAGTAATCTAACCCAAGACTACATGGAAAATGCTGCAGATCCAGCTATGTAATCTCGGTATTGCCAATTCCATACTCTACTTCTGATGAGTCTCTGAGAACTATTACACTCATAATGTTACGGCGATTTTATAACCATATTTATGTCTTTTTTTGAAGTATTTGACTTACCAACTAGAAGTCGATAACTGGAAAACGTATGCTCATAAAAGCAACCCCTCACAATAATGAATATTCCCGCAAATTGTGTTTAACTATATTAACAAAGGTAAACGTTATGTTACAGAATCTTTTTTTAAATTTTAATGCAAAATTGTACCCAAAAATTTTTCATTCAATAGTGGCCTTGATATATAAAAATATACTTATTAGGATAAATTTCGATCAAAAAGATAGTCTTCATCTATACATAATTAAAAATAAAAATATTTCAATATATTTATATATATAGCATAAAATAAAAGGTATACTACATTTCAGTTTGGTTTTGACACAATGTCATTCAAAGAGATAATTGGATATCCTCTTATCCTTTTCTCGGGGAATACGAAACTGCCCGACATTTTGGGTACTTTTGAAACGATGAAACTGCCCCGCTCATTAAAGGGGATTTCGCAAGACCAGAAATGCTGAAATTGCCCCGAGCGCAATTTCGGTAGTAGCCTATGTGTTTAAACTTAACCTCAATCAGGCATATAAACCTGTAAGATTAAATTAGGTTAGGTTAGGTTAGATCCCGTAGCGTAACATGTTAAATAAAATTTTCAATATTATTTGGGCGCTCGGGGCAATTTCAGTATTTCTGGTCTTGCCAGGCGACCCTTCCAAATCCTCTTTAATGAGCAAGGCAGTTTCGTCGTTTCAAAAGTGCCCAAAATGTCGGGGTAGTTTCACTACGCCCCTTTTCTCGGTGTGTTTTTTTTCAAAAACTAGCAGCTCCCCAAAGAAGTACAAGACGCCTTCTACTCGTTTCAACTTCCTCGTATGTCTATTATACAAAGATAATCAAACTATGTTGTTCCTCAAAGGATCTCAATGAACTCATCTATAATTAGGTACAAATCTAAACTGATCTGTAAGATTAGTTTAAACTGAGGTACAGAAGCAGGATGTTTAAATAGTACTAAGCATACATCCTGCGCTGCTTGATTAAATAATGCATCTTTGATTTATCACAAAGCAATTATCTCTAAACTCCAGAGTATAATAAATACCTGATTAAATACAGTCTATATTCACACAATGAATTGTTTTTGATTACCTGATAAATTTAAGTGCTACAAGCAGAGTAATTCACAAAGAAACGTTCTATGGTAAAAATAAAGAAAAGAATTCATAAAACGCTTAGTCTATTCCATCATTTTGTTTTTATTTAAAAATATTTAAAAAAATTTAAAAAACAATACAGTAACTTCTCGTATGTTACTTTGGAAATAAATAAGATATTTAAGTTCAGAGTTGGTACAAGCATTTCTTTTTAAGTGTACAAAAAAAATACTGTATTTTGTATATTTTAAAATGGCGGCCCTTTCAAATATTTAACGTTGTAATATCTCTAAAATTGTTAAATTTACAGAAAATTTACAAGAGACAAAATATTTTCCTCTTTAACGACAAACAAAATAATATTTTCATTATTTCTGTATATCAAAGGAGTTATCAACAAAACTAAAAAAATTAATTTTGTGTAAATACCCAATATTTACAATAAACAACAATATTATTTTCGCCTTGAAAATTCCCCAAAAGATAAACTCCAGCGGATTGAAGTCACGTGATCGTGAAATCTCCTTCACGATCTTATCTTGTCTCTCAATTTCCCAGAAAAAGTAACATCCAGTCAGCGACGTACCACCAAGGTATAATGTGGTGGAGCACTTTCTAACATGAATCAATGTGGACATACACATATTTCATCAAGAGTATCCAATATAAAATCCTCCGTTGAAGGCTGTTTCACCAAAGAATGTTATGTCCCATAAACCGCACTACACCCTGAATTTGTCAACCCTTTGTATATTACTGCCGATAACGAATGAAAATTTTCAACAGACCATTTTCTGGATTTCTGCTTTTAGATTAATGTAGAAGTTTTCTACAATTAATTGCGAACACCATTCCCTACAAGAACTCCTCGTTGTAGTTTATTTTCTCCACAAACTATTCATAACTTTCTATCCTACAGTCGGGCGTTATCTTCCTGTTCCAAAATGCCTGTTATGACTTCACTGTATTGTCCTCGACCTTCCCAAATTACAGGATTATAAGTCAATGCTTGTTTTAGGAATCCTTTCTTCTGACATTCTCAGCTCAGGATTTTTTCATTTCTCTTTATTTATTGCCACTTGTTCCATAATATATTGTTCATACAGTTTCCGTCGAAGATCTTCATTTGTTATTCGATCTCAGTTATTTTACCACTTGTTCCATAATAGATTGTTCCTATAAATCCCGTCGAAGAACTTCATTTCTTTTCCGATCTCAGTTATTCTGCCACTTGTTCCATAATAGAATGTTCCTAAAGTTCCCGTCGAAGATCTTCATTTCTTATTTGATCACAGTTACTCTGCCACTTATTCCATCATAGATTGTTCCTACAGTTCCTGTCGAAGATCTTCATTTCTTATTCGATCTCAGTTATTCTGCCACTTGTTCCATAATAGATTGTTCCTACAGTTCCCGTCGAAGAGCGTCATTACTTATTCAATCTCAGTTATTTTACCACTTGTTCCATCATAGATTGTTCCTACAGTTCCTGTCGAAGATCTTCATTACTTATTCGATCTCAGTTATTCTGCCACTTGTTCCTACAGTTCCCGTCGAAGAGCTTCATAACTTATTCGATCTCAGTTATTTTACCACTTGTTCCATCATAGATTGTTCCTACAGTTCCTGTCGAAGATCTTCATTACTTATTCGATCTCAGTTACTCTGCCACTTGTTCCATAATAGAGTGTTCCTACAGTTCCTGTCAAAGATCTTCATTACTTATTTGATAACAGTTATTCTGTCACTTGTTCCATCATAGATTGTTCCTACAGTTCCCGTCGAAGATCTTCATTACTTATTCGATCTCAGTTACTCTGCCACTTGTTCCATAATAGATTGTTCCTACAGTTCCCGTCGAAGATCTTCATTACTTATTCGATCTCAGTTACTCTGCCACTTGTTCCATAATAGATTGTTCCTACAGTTATTGTCGAAGATCTTCATTACTTATTTGATCTCAGTTACTCTGCCACTTGTTTCATCATAGATTGTTCCTACAGTTCCCGTCGAAGATCTTTATTACTTATTTGATCTCAGTTACTCTGCCACTTGTTCCTACAGTTACTGTCGAAGATCTTCATTACTTATTTGATCTCAGTTACTCTGTCATTTGTTCCTACAGTTACTGTCGAAGATCTTCATTACTTATTTGATCTCAGTTACTCTGCCACTTGTTCCTACAGTTACTGTCGAAGATCTTTATTACTTATTTGATCTCAGTTACTCAGCCACTTGTTCCTACAGTTACTGTCGAAGATCTTCATTACTTATTTGATCTCAGTTACTCTGCCACTTGTTCCTACAGTTCCCGTCGAAGATCTTTATTACTTATTTGATCTCAGTTACTCTGCCACTTGTTCCTACAGTTACTGTCGAAGATCTTCATTACTTATTTCATCTCAGTTACTCTGCCACTTGTTCCTACAGTTACTGTCGAAGATCTTCATTACTTATTTGATCTCAGTTACTCTGCCACTTGTTCCTACAGTTACTGTCGAAGATCTTCATTACTTATTTGATCTCAGTTACTCTGCCACTTGTTCCTACAGTTCCCGTCGAAGATCTTTATTACTTATTTGATCTCAGTTACTCTGCCACTTGTTCCTACAGTTACTGTCGAAGATCTTCATTACTTATTTCATCTCAGTTACTCTGCCACTTGTTCCTACAGTTACTGTCGAAGATCTTCATTACTTATTTGATCTCAGTTACTCTGCCACTTGTTCCTACAGTTACTGTCGAAGATCTTCATTACTTATTTGATCTCAGTTACTCTGCCACTTGTTCCTACAGTTACTGTCGAAGATCTTTATTACTTATTTGATCTCAGTTACTCAGCCTTTAATTGATCGAAGAATTTAATTACTTCACCGTACTGTTTGATTTACCTATTTCGTATTGAATGGCAATCCAATTTGCACGATAGTAATTTCTTAGATATTAGAGCTCCCAAGCACAATGTTCTGGTCATTTCACTGACGACCACTTCGAGGCTTGTTATGAACCATAGATGTTTTGAAGCAGTTTTCCCATTGTTGTGTTTTGACTTGCTAAATAGATGTCGTCAATTCTTCTCGGTAACTATCATCAACTTACTCAACACCATCACTCAATCTTCACCCACCTATCGGTTCCAGTCTTACTGGACATCCTATATTCTAATGTACTCGTACGTCTTTAAACACCCCCTAACAGTGGTATCGCAACACTCGTAAATTAGACTGGATCACGAAACAAAAGCCGTTCTTTGTTGCATGACCTCTGTTGCAACCTCGGTCGCGATCGATTACTATTATCACGAACCAGACCTCAGATCGTGCCTTCGCTTGCATCCTCCAACAGGTCAACTCTGTATTACGCTATTCTGGACATCTTATTATTTATTAGAACTAATTTGCAATTTATAGTAACTTTATATTTTACTTATCAGCTGTTCTCAGGATTGCGAATGAGTAGATTACGGGAAAAGGAAAACTATAGGGTAATTGTTGGAGCAATTAAAATTATATAATTTATGTAACCTGATTTATTTTCTCTCTCTTTTAGTTTTTACAAAAATTTAGTTGGAGTTCTGATCTACTTCACTTATTAGCATATAATTTAAGAAATTGGCATCTTAGACCCTTGAGCATGAAATGTACACTAATCATATAATTCCAAACACTCTATCTTAAGTTTTATAAAGTTAGATTTTTATGAAACATGATTTTTCATATTTTATGTTGCTGAACATAAATTTCTGGTATAACTTATACAAAAATTTTAATTTAAAATGATCTACGAGTACTTATAAAAATCCTTTAATTTATCTTATTATTGTTATACGTATTTAGGCTTACTACATAATTCTTTAAACAGAGTTTTCATAACTTCCCACCAGAGTCGATTCTATATCACGCGACAATAATGAAGAGTAAACTGTCAAAACTACAATTTATTAAATATTCCTGCGCACTTTGGCCTACTGCGTAACTCGGTGACATTTACTGCTTGTGGCATGGGCAGAGGCCATCAACAGATTACTTTCACCATTCAACACGTCAAGGCTCCAACTGCAGAGATGACGTGTATTCATTTACATAAATTTAAATAAAATTATCGTTTGTTTGGGTTACAATACCTTCTGCTTTATTTTGCTTCTTCATGATTCGTTTAGTATTATTTGCGGTGCATTTAAATCTGAAAGGAGATTAAAAGGACAGTCAAGTGAGAATTGATCACATAATAAAAGCTGCTCCAAATGGCATGGATAGGATTTTGTACTTATCTCTTTTTTCTAACTATTTAAATGACTAAACATTTACTATTTGTTTTAATGTGTGTGTTCAACATTATACACTTTCGCATCATATAGAGTTCTTTATATTAAACAGACAATGTAAAATCATTTCATTATCTTTCATATACGCATATTAAATTTAAAGATCTTATCTATTAATCTTCAACTTTAAGTTCAAAATAATAAGGTATCTAACCCTAGTTTAATAAAAGTTTTATTTAAAAAAAAATCTAAGTTTAATAAAAAAACAAAAAATAATATTCGCTGTCCCTTAAAACTTCTCTATATACTACATATATACTGAGTTTTTCCTACGTATTTCAAATACGAGATAAGATGTATATAAGACAAGTAGTTCCCACATATTTTTTCCTTTGTCGTTTAAAGGAGAAAAACCTTTCAGTGATCATCGCTTTATGAAGTCTCTCTTATAAACTTCTTTGTAAATTAAAAAAAAATAAAATTAAGGCAAGGAGTAGGTAACAGACGTAACCTTTGGTGGTTTATTATACCCAACTACGACGAGAAAAGCGTCCTCTTTGAAAACTGAGCAACATAATATCCACATTTTGAAAGATATTTAATACTTTCAAATTGAACCTGAGCTTGCTTCCCTTGTCATAAACTCAAATCAAATCAATTTATTCCTTACAATTTTTTTTTTTTTTTTACATAAACAGTACAAATAAATTGTCCTGGAACTAGTTACACATGGCGTGTGTGGTAACGAGCGTGCGCGTGAGTACACACACACACACACACACACACATATATATATATATATATTGTTTCTATTTATTTATTCATTCCATCCTTATCTACATAAAACTTTCATAACCCTTTCATGGTGATTAGTGCGACGCCGGCCAGAATGAAACGCTTTAATAAATAGACATCTACGAGACCCTTAGTCAAGCCGATGTCAAGAAACTAGTGATATACACAATTAATTACGAGGTTGAGAAAACTTTAATAACAACTGTTTTAAACAAGCTACAAATATAATTTAACATTTCCTACAAGGCCCAAGAGATCCAGTTTCGATCATTATATTTATTAGAACAGGAGCAGGTCTATATGTTTTTTATCAGTAACCAGTGAGGGAGAATAAACTGGTAGTAAGTGACTGTATTTTATTCTTGAAAGCTCTCTTCTTCACCAGTAATATGAATGGTAGAAGTGTGTGTGTGAATTATGTATATGTATGTGTATGTATGTGTATAGTTTTATTATTGTATTTCTATTTTTTTAGTGTTTTATGTTGATTTGAAATGGTTTGTCATAAAAGCCAAATCCTAGTTTTCTAAATGTAAATTGTGTGTGTATATGTGGGTTGGACTGGTCGGTCACATTGTTTCTCTCCCATCGAGCTATATTGTTAGAAATGTATAGAGTATTTCATCCCAAACAGGTTTTAACCTCGGGATGAAGTGACCCTTTGCTATTTTCTTGTAATACAGCAGGAAGTATTTTTTGTTATTATTATTATTATTATTATTAATATTATTGTTTATTATGTTATTATGAATTTTATTTTATATGTATTACATTTTATAATGTGAACAGTTGTCTATTTTATTATTAAGCATATAAGATTGTCAAATTTTTCCTGTTAAAATTATGTATGAAAGAGGGTCAAATAAATAAATTTTCAATTATATTTAGAGGATCTGCTGGGGCTTCGTAACCATGATGGAGCTCATCAACTTGCTTTATTTGTATCCTATAAAAAATCTTAAAAAAAATTTTCATAATTAAAGAGTTATTTTGGTTGGCCTAACTAGCAAAATTCTTCTCATTGCGAAATATGGTTTCCCTCTAGTTTTGTGGTTTTTAATCTAAATTTGATATTACTGATTTTTTGGCAAGACTTCTCCAGTTGGTATAGGAGAATGGTTCTCTCATTCTTAATTCCTCGTTATAAAAACAAAGTTTAAATAACGGATTTAAAATCTTAAAAAACCGGAAATGTCCGAACCTAAACTACTGCTTAAAACGAACAGCTGATTTGACCGAGTCCTCATTCTGAGTGAAGAGATCTTCCATTGTTAATTCTGATGATGGAAGTTAACTAGATAACGGATAAGGATCGTGCGAAGAGCGCTGACGACGTTTTACGAGAGGTCATTGAGTTCATCTTCAAGTGAAATTCGTTCTGCCGTTGTCTAAACTGTCATTAGTTCTGCTCATTTTCTCTAGATGTCTCTGTTATCTTTCTTTTTCTCCTACGAATCCGATCTATGTAATCTATTTCAACCTTTCTCATTTCGTTTCCCATTCTATTTTATCGTTTCACTTTCTTAATAACTGTACTTTGTTTCTTCCGAATTATATTGGGTTTGACCTCGTTAAGGTTTTTATTGCCTCTTTAAATTAAATCAAGGGAACATCAGTCGTGGTTTTCTTTCTTGTTGTTTAAAGGCGAAAAATCTTTCGGTCATCATTGCTTTATTCAAAAAGAAAGAAAGAATAGAACATAAGATAAAGACCCCCTTGCTCTAGAATACTCTTATAGCGCCAGGCTCGGAAAAGAACAAGAATTAATTAAGAGGAACTCGATAGAAAAGAAGAAGGTATCTAACTCAAGAATATATACGAAAGGTGTAGATCCAGATACAACCTTCGGGAGTGCCTAAAACTTGTTATAAAATGAGCCCCCGAGGGGAATCGTGTTTTTTAGTCACGGCTAAAACATATAATAATATTTTATATCAATCGTGATTCTTCCATATGGTATATGAAGGTCAATCCTACAAGTAAAACATTAAACTATAAATTTTTACAAAGTAATATAAATAACTTTACATTAAATTTTGAGCCAATCCACCGTTGGCTAAATATCGATGGTTTTATTTAGTAGTTATGTAGAACATCGAAAGGCATCCTCGCTGAATCGCTAATATTATATGACTAGTTGCGCGCGCAGCCTTTGATTATAGAGTAAAAATACATCCAATGTTGAGGATGTGGTTTTCCTTCTTTGCTTAAATTGCCGCTGGTCAACATTAGTTCGTTTTTTTGACAGCCCGGCCATACATTCTATTGTTGTTTACAGGTTGGGATTTACTAATATAGAATGATATGGTTTACTAAATTCAGATAATCATAAAGTTAATTGTAAATCTGGTTGCTAATTATTATTATTATATAAGTAGTAAGTAATTACCATTATTTAGATTTGTTATTATACACTATTAATTATTAACATATTTTAGTCGTGCCTATAAATTTTCATTCTACAGTAGCTTAATCCTAATAGTTTTAAAACCCACTAGTCACCTATTAAGTACGACAATTGCGCGTGCAATAATTGAATACAGACTAAGTAGTTAATTTTTTAAATGATAGTACTGTTCTTGAAATAAATACCTCAGTAGGACCGAACAGAACCCCGCATGAAGACGGTGTTCAATGTTTTTAGAACGACCAGTTGTATGAAAGTACCGGGAAATTATACCTCATACTGACTTAATTTCCTGCTACTAGCGTGCAGGCTTGCACTCCCAGGGGATGGTAATTCACAAACTTCCCTTCATCCGTCAATCCAGTGAGATTTCGATCTATGGATACGTCACCGTTGGTATCATCAATGACTCCCAATTTAGAGAAAATAACAAGAAAATATAAAGATTAAGAGTACTTCAGAGGCAACAAGTCGATGGTACTCTGACCAGACACGCAGATGGACGCACAAATTGATCCTTGACGTAGAAAAGTGGTGTAACAACAACAAGGGAGAAGTTAATTACCACCTAATCCAAGGCCTTATATGGTATAGTAATTTTAAAGCCTACCTTATAAGGTTAAAAATTTGTGATGAAGCTACATGCGACTATTTCATTGATGGTAGACAATGTTACACACTTTATGACTGAGACATGGCGGCCGAAAAGAGAAAATCTTTCTCAAGAACTAGGGGTACGCTTATCACCTAAAAATATGCTACAGATGCTAACGCATTAGGTAGATAAGTGGATTGCAATAGGAAGCTACGTTCAACAAAACCTACAGAAACAGAAAATCAAAGATGATGTAGGTGAAGATATGGACCTAGTTCTTTATGAAGTAATGCCGGAAGATAGTCCTGTGTAGAGCCTTGAAACAGATGGGTAGGGGGGGGGGAGTATGCAAAAGTTATTGCAATATTTTTGTCACCAGTTACTTCATGAGAAAATATAAAATTATAATCTTTATGGATTTACAATCAAACACTATAAAAACTATTTCTGACTTATTGTTTGAGTATAATTGACTTTTAACTTAATTTTGGAAATATCATTATTGATTTATGACTCAGCATTGAACATTAAAACTAATTACAATTTTCAATCATAATATTAAACTACGTAATATGACGTGGTTCGAGACAATGAAAGGGAACAATAAAATTAATGTGTTTCTCGACTCTATAAGAAAAGTTGAAATTATTGTTGGGTGTAATCAACGCACAAACACTAACGTACTTCACACACGACTCAATCACAGATAGTATAGTACACAAGTTTTATGTTTCCATTCGTTTACTAGTCTCTATAGTGAAGCCGTTTTAGCTATGCAAGTAAGCAATTAGAAAATAACACTGAGAACATCTAACTCCTGCTTAGGAGTGTAGAAAGGAGTCCAGAAATATCACTGCATAACATAATTGTTTAAAATAATAAAATATTCACAAAGGAAGAGAAACGATAAATAATTAAGATGGTTAAGAGAGTGTGCGTCACCGGTGATAAAATCAAACAAACCGTTAGCACTCTCTTCTACTATTAGAAAAGCTCGTCGTGCACTATCGGTGGTACACTTGAAGTTTTCTGTTTCAAACTGGTGGCGCTCTCTTCTACTATTAGAAAAGCACGTGTACACCATCGGTGGTACATTTGAACTTTTCAGTTTTGAACCGGTGGCGTAACCCCACAATTATTTATTATATTCCAATCAGTTTTTGAAAGTTTATAGACGACAGTAAACATTTGGGGTGGGGGGGATCTTTTCGGACCAGATCTATCTAGGATTAAATCTATAAACAAATCTGAACATGTATCCCGATGTATCGTCTCTATAGTCCAGACGGATGGACAGATCTTCATAATATTCGTTTCACAAGCTGTTCCTTAGGTTATCTAGTTGTCCACTATAAAACCCGATTTTTGATTTTAATAAGCGCTCCCGAAAACAAACGATTCGTAAAATTTATAAGGAGGAATTTTCTACCCACGTAGAGAGTTCGAGAAAATGAAACTAAATAAAATATTGCATTGTTGCCAAACCGTGTGTACAGATTACAATAAGTGGTGTAACCTAACCTAGTTTAATCATTACATCACTAACACAGCCCTATGATTGCTGTCTATGATTGATAGATGCACATTAAGGCAACATTGGAGAGAGCAGTAATGACGTTTTAATCGTTGATTGTACGAGTACATAGTAGAAAACGGTACATGTCGACACATTTAAAGTAACAGAATTTTGACGTACGACTGGAATTGCAACCAATTTTTCAAAACTGTTCAAACTTACGGGGGGGGGGGGAGAGAGAGAGAGAGAGAGAGAGAGAGAGAGAGAGAGAGAGAGAGAGAGAGAGAGAGAGAGAGAGAGAGAGAATCAATGTATTTGATCAAAATATTTCTTATGTCGACACTTTATTTTCATGACAATCTTACAGCGGACTAAACAGTTCAATAAATAATGACTCTACTACATAAATGACCGTGATTCACAATTTGTTGTTATAGATTTAAAGAGCGGATAGGCAACTACTGATTATATTACCAGTAGCTTTCCCACCACAAAACAGGTTTCATTGCATATAACTTTACCGCCTGCAGCTTGTAACTGTTCACACTGTCCGGTGCTGTAATTGGTGCACCAAACCTCAAGTCCTAGTTCTCTGTTCTTCGTCTAATTGTGAAACATCACTTCAAAGTGGATTTCAAATCAGATAGCTCCTAGCCATGTATAAGAAATAACGGATAACCGACTTCTGAAGAAGAAACAGCATGAATTTTAACTAAATCATCACGTATCTGATATGCTGACATGGTAGGATTTGAATAAGTAATTTAATGGTCAGCTTGTTTGACGGACTCGACCTTTTTATCAATATGTACAGGTTGCAAAGATGCACAACATTATGTAGAGCTATAGTTTAACGATTGACCAACGGGTAATTAGAAACTTCCAAAAACCCGTTTAAACAGCCTTAATTTTTACCTATATTTTTCACTTATACATATTTTGTTCACTAATATACATACCGACGATTAAAACCAGGCTTGCTAACTAAATTTAACGAAAATGCAACAAAAATTCTGGTTGTAAGACCACCAGGTGACAAGTTATTCTCGAAAAACTTTTTCAAACTGCATCCATTTTAAAATTTACCAGCCCATTTTTTAGTGTGTTCTAAGGTAGCGACTTTGCCACGATTCTTTTCAATTTGGGTCTAAATGTAGCAATAAAAGAGTTGAAACTGAAAGGGATTAATAGTATAGAAGGCTAAACATGCTTGTGGCTATGCATATGAGGGAATATGGATACACTCCAGGAAATATTCAAGACCTTGGAAGTGAAGAACCAAACAATGGAGCTTAGAATCAATAAAAAACAAATATGTGAGGTTTCGGCTTTGGAATACAGGAGGGGGACCCCTCAACAGTGTATAGTGTTTCAATCTTAGTCCTGAGCTACATAGTGAGTACTCAGTGGCAGTCGAAATGAATAAAGGAATTATGGGTAGAAACGGAGATATAAAAGTCCTTAAATCGATCCTCTTGTCCAGTCACTTGAAGACCAAATTTTACAAGAAACTCTTTAAGTCAGTTGTGACATATGGAACCGAGGCGGTTTCTGAGGAGAATAATCGACGTGTCTTTAAGTGATGATCTATGGCTCTGTAAGAGAGTGTCAAGGATGGAGGATAAGAGCAAACAGAAAAATCGAATGGATTCTCAAGAGAAAAGACATTGTGAGATTCGCGAAGTCCTCGAGGCTAGCTTATGTGATCAAGTGGAATGGACAGATGAGGAAAAAATATTAAGGAAGCTGCTACGCGAAACAATGGATGGGAAAAGGAAACGTAGAAGACATAGAAAGAATATTATCAAATTTTGGATTTTAGTCCACCGAGTTTGAATTTCTACGTAACTGGCCTCTTTGTACTAAAAAATGAAATCAAAAATATAAGATGGACAGTAACATCGGGAATCAAAGACTTAACTTATATCAATTGATGTGTGGCTGTTACTAGAACTATTCATTCTTTAAGAACTATTTCATTCATAATTTTTACTTAAAACACTTATAGCACTCATTAAAATTAAGGTTAGGTTTATTTATTCTGCTCATTATTATATGCTAGACCTTGGTTCTTATTGAGCAAAGCGCGTGCTAATCTAACCACAAAGGTATCCCCCTTAGTACTCATATGTAGGTTGAAACATGTGGTTTTATTTTTTAAACATATGTTCATATAACAATGAAAAGTAACAGCTGGTTTTATTTGTTTATGGTATTATGAGTATTTTCTATAGAAATGTCAGATTCGTGATTATTTAAAAATGGGTGTAAATTTTATTTTATTGGATTCTGAAGCAATACTCCAAGTTTGTACACTTTAAAATAGTTCTTAGTGAGTGGAATATAACCTCAAAGGACAACAGTTTAACTAGCCGGATATGACAGTTTGTAGTGATCTGTACTGTAATGGTGTCTTTCATTACATTTTTCAAAGACATTGTCATTGGTGATGTCTACAAGGACGTATTGCAAAATACTGCCATTCACCCTTCAGGATAGGCAGCAATATGATGATGGCGAAATCATCTTCCAACAATGTGCTTTCCACCGCACTAGCGTTCGAAAGTTAGTAGACTTGGAGCTTCCTGGAAAGTGGTCGGTGTCCCGTCACATCAATCCAACGAGCACCTGACCTGACACCCATAAATTTCCATTTCTGGGGGTAAGGATAAAAGTTTTCGTTCGGAAGCCACATTCAGTGAATATTATGAAACAGTACAGCCCTGATACATTTACATGTTTACTGAAAATGAAAATGACGAAAAACTCTGTTGCTTGGTTACCAGCAGTGTCAAAAAATAGTGCAATTGATTTATTGAGTCAATCATAATAGCCAACAATTTAAACATCTAAATACTAACAGTCTCTTTTACAGCTTATAACTTTTCTGTTATGATAATAAGTATTAAAAGAACTTATACTCAACTCAAACTTAAACTCAAAAAACTTAAAATTATATATTCTAACTGTCAACCTACACGTGAGTTCCAGTAAAGAATAAAATATTTAAATCCTTAGGACAGTTTAGTCAATAGTATTACGAACTATAGGCGTAGGCTAGTTGGCCAATACCCTATTCTCATGGCCATCAAGATTGTAACCGTGTGTAGGTGTCAACTAAAACCTGGACCCAAATTACGTTACCAGTTTCCTTAACGACATCATTACGTGGGATTTCAACAGCTGACTGTCTGTATACGACCGTTCATTAATAGAACCACTAGTCATAGAACAAACTACAAGAATAACTACAACCAGATGTTGAAATTCGTCGACACTGTTGGAGAAATTTCCGAAAATGCTGACACCTGAGACCATGAAATGTCCATCGATCCTACCCAATTGAATATTTAGCAGTATTGTGTGTATTGCATATTTAGAAATGCTCTGGAACTCGATCTTTAGTCTTATTCTACTCAAATTCGGTATGTAAATACGTTTTTACATAACATCTTTAATGTTTAAAATAAGTGTCCTATTTTACAAATTTTAAAAGTCAATAATTATTTTTAGGGTGATTTTTCATATGAACAAGACTCGTCTCACCAAAACTTTAAAAATGAAGTAGCACATGACCATAATACATCCTTATAAATAAATATTGAGCTTGACTTGTGAGATTATATTAGATAGAATAAAATTCTAACACAAGATCTCACAAAAATTACGTTTACTTAATCAAACGCGTTTCAACGACACAGTCGGGATCTCAGTGATACATGAGCTACAATAACTAAAAAACTATGACTCAATATAATATAACTGAGTTATAGTTTAGGTATTGGTAGCTCATGGCGACTTTGTCGTTGAAATGAGTAGGATCAATGACTACATAAATGTATGTAGTCATTGGTAGGATTAGGTAAACGTAATTTGTGTGAGATCTTGTGTTAGAATTTATTCTATCTATATAATACATCCTATTGTCTATTTAATATTGCCTTAGGTCTGGCACTGTAACGGGACCTGAGGGGCTTGTCGCCGGCCTGGCCAATAACAGGCCGGTGGGAGTGGCTGCTGCCCTGCTATGTTGTCACGTTTCCGACTGACGCGAGGAAAGTGAAAGTAACCCACCCCCAGTCACCGCCAAACTTGACAACAGCGCAACCAAACTCTCCCCTCCAAACGCTAGACCAGACCTAAAGCAATATTAAATAGACAATAACTAAGAATGTCCATTCCCTCACATCCACTTCCCGGGCTAAAAACCCTAAATTATTGAGGTAGGCTATCTTACACGAGTAAATTCTCCGATAATAATAAATTAATGTAGGGAAGTGCAATTTTTTTTTTTAGCAATCACGTTATCAGCTTCCATTTTATTTACGGATGTCTAACATATTTTGTTGTTGTATCATTGCACCCTTTAAAATGATGAATCACATGATTATAAGTCCCATGTCAATTTTTGACTTAACACTTTCTCTCTAAAGTCCAAAATTGACAAAACGAAGCCTCAAATAAAACTGCTGGAAACCATGTTCACCTATCTTTAATTAATACATTCAATTATAAGTAGGTTAAGAGGGTGCAAGTTTTTTTTCAGCTATCCTGTATTTTCGTTGGTCTCCACTCACTGACAATACGGCTTTAACTGCCTTCTTGACTCTGAAAATTAAATTTTCTTAGGTAGATTTAAGATTAAAATTTACCAATTTTGATTTAAATTAGTATTAAATTGAATTACTCAAAACATATGGACAAAAAACTTTTGTTTTAATTTTGCATTGGATGTTCTCTCAATTTTAAAAGTTTTCTAGTGTGGCTTCTTGTATGGCGAGGAATATTAAAAAGTTCCCTGTAGAACATTTCAGTTTTTTTCAGTAATCCTTAGGGGATGAAATGTGAAGATCATGATTTAAATGTGAAAAGATGTATTTAGGGAGATTACAGTATTTATCCTATACTTAGTAAGTTAAAATATTCATAGTGTATTTTCAATTTGTAAGAGACTAGTATTACAGTTCTGTCCAAGAATATCCATCAGAGTATTAGATCTAAGTGTAGTCTGACACTGTCAACTCTACTTTGACCTCTATTCATATGTTCATATCTCATTGGAGTTAGTGTTTAGCATATAAATAGTATCTATCAGTCATGCAGACTCTTTACTCGCGTAGCTTATTATATGGAACTTTAAAATCAGCATCCAATAACACTCAGATTTTTTTTTATACGATTATTCTAAAAACGTAATGAATAACCTTAAGAAAACGAGAGTATACGTAATCAGCTGACGGAATTTCGGCCAAATTTGGTGGTTAATTTATTGTATTGTATATTACATAAGTTAACTAGCTGTGCCTTAATATTTAGCCTGGAACTACAAGATTAAACATAAGTTGTTTCCTTCTATTAAATAACATTCATTTACTTATTACACATAAATCAAAATCAATGTCTGTTTACTTATTACACATAAATCAAAATCAATGTCTGTTTACTTATTACACATAAATCAAAATCAATGTCTGTTATCTTTTTCCTTTATATTTTTTGTTTTGTATTGAATTTCGTAGGACTTAACTGATTTGCAAACAGTTATTTCCTCTTTTTAATTATTTTCTAATAGAGAGTAAAACCGACCCATGTTTTCCCCTCACCAATACAATAAAGTCATCTAGAGGTTACAGCTCAGACTATATCTCATTGTACTTTCCCGCGTCACTTCCACAGCGGCGTTCAAATTATATCAGCTAATGTGAAGCAATTTTAATAAAATCCTTTGAATTCTAAATAATATTTAAATTAGGATAGTACCAACTTTTTTATGATAAAATCTATACAATAATAGGCTATTTCAAGTGAAAAATATACGACCTAGACTGGGAATCGAACCCAGGACCTTTGGCTTTACGCGCCAATGCTCTACCAACTGAGCTATCCTAGTCGCTTCCCAGCACAGGGCGCAGATTTCTCACCTGACTTTTTACGTTTATTGCTGCAATTTTGAGTTTCTAAACTAATTACCTCGCATATGCGACATTGAAATTAATTTTTTATCAGCCCTTAAGTATGTATTTATTAAATTTAATTTATTAATTTTTTTCGCTTATACGATTTTTTTACTTAGCAGGTATTGAAAATACAATAATATTTCAAGTGAAAAATATACGACCTAGACTGGGAATCGAACCCAGGACCTTTGGCTTTACGCGCCAATGCTCTACCAACTGAGCTATCCTAGTCGCTTCCCAGCACAGGGCGCAGATTTCTCACCTGATTTACGCGCCAGTTGGTAGAGCATTGGCGCGTAAAGCCAAAGGTCCTGGGTTAGATTCCCAGTCTAGGTCGTATATTTTTCACTTGAAATATTCTTGTATTTTCAATACCTGCTAAGTAAAAAATCGTATAAGCGGAAAAATTAATAAATTAAATTTAATAAAATCTATGTTGTAACTGAAATGTCAAAATATACTGAAGAACATGGATTTTCTCTTAATCACTAGCAGAAAATTGTTGAAGATTGTGAACAACTAAACTGATTTAAAAGCGTTTTCAGCTCCAATTAGTATTTTAAATCACACAGCAACTGACTTACAAAACATAATTTAAGAAAATTCGCAAAATATCTCAATAAATCTTTGTTAGCAACACAAAATGGTTTTAATCGGAAACTACTGCGCCGATTCCAGACAAATTCTCAGTTCAAATTTGTGTTAAAATCATGTACACTGACAAATCATTAGTGACAAAATTTATGTTGTAGTTGAAATTTTTAAGGAAATTTGTAAAATATATCGAAACGTCCAGAGAAATAACGTTCTAACTTGTCGGAACCTATCGGATCATTTTGAATCAAAGTCTAAAACCTGACGTGATATTGTGCCTACATAGTAAAGAAAACCGTATGAAAAATGGATCATTTATAAACTTCAGTAAAGTTGCGTTATATATTTCTAGAAATAATTTGTTAATATGTTGTAACATTTTTTAATTAAAGCCTTATCTATGTATTTATTAGTTTGACGGATGAACTTACTAAAAATAATAAACCTTGGCAAATTTAAAAATGGAGACCATTTAAAACAGTTTTATAGAATTTCCTTTTAATCTCTTTAATCATCCTATAATAGATAATTATTGTGTGTTAGTGATCAACTTATCTATAAGAAATAAATCACTGTTAATCAGTAGTTAAAATCGATATGATTTGTTTGTAGTTAATAGTTCCATCTCTACTGATAACTAACAATGAAACGGGGGGGGGGGTATAGCAGAAACGGTTTGATTATTTTACAACTCTAATCCGTTACGAACAAAAAACAACCCACATTATACATAGACCTATTCGAAGCTCACATTTCCTAACCCCCATCTACCCCGGATTTCATCCCTTCGTTGTCTCGGATTAAGGTGGGTATAATTTACCCATTCATTGTGGACACTGGTGGTTTAAATACCACATAATATAGCTTGTGACTAGATGTTTAGAGAAGAGAGGAGGTGGATTAATATTTCAAATGGACGGTTGGACTACATGAACCTTTCTCACACAATCATATACCAAACATAAGCATACAAGAAGTATTTGCTTTCCGAAAATTCCAAGACCGAAATTATTTATAAAAAATTGAAAATAAAACACGAACTTTGTCCGTGAGACGATCAAGGTATATTTTGGTATTTTCCAATTTATTCGTAAATCGTAATCCTTACTGTATAGTGTATTGTTTTAGATCACTGTTGTTATTTCTATGGATTCGTCCCTCAGGTGAGTAAGGGTGTAACAACACCTGGGTACTCTAGTTGGATCTACATTTTGTTTCATCTAGTCTTGGATTAGATCCTCTCTCTTTTAGTTTTCCAATCAGGTCTTGTTTAACCAACTTTGTTCTAATCTGACCTTGACGCCATTACAGTATTTGAGGGTTAGGGGTTTCTTATACCGTATCTTACAAAATTGTAGTATATAATATGAATAGTGAAAAGAAGGTTAATTTGAGTTGTCCTGGTCGGATCCCTATTACTCATCGGTGGAGTTATAATTTTATGTTACTGTTGTTTGGTTTTTGGTTCAATTGGTTGGTTGTATGATTAAGAACATTATGACCACAATGGTTTTTCACTCTTATACAACAACAAAATCTATGTCTGTAGGAGAAGTTATTAAATAAAATTTCTGGCGTCCAAAGTTAGCCTCTCATTGATGTAGCCTCTCTACACTATTCAGTCCCGTACATTAAGAGGTCTTCAACATAATTAAGTCAGGAGTAAGGCAGAAGGTACCTTTGTTTGATGGATAGATGGATATGTTCTACAAGACGGTCGTGGCCTTTTGTCAATCTAAATAATAATTCCAGAGCTTCCTTTCTGTTTACCTTTGTAGATTTTCCAATCTTCTCGAATATTTTAGAATTTCCCCTCTTTGTATGTTCTGCTGCTTCTCTTCTACAGATGTGACACAGTAGAAGTTTCTTGACAAAGTTCGCTTCCAGAAGTTTCCTCCTGGATAAACTCTCTTTCAGCTTATAAGCTATTTCATTTCCCCGCTGGTACCCACTGAAACACATTAGTCTTCGTAAGGGCTCGTAAATACTCGTATCTTAACGTCTGCTTGATGTTTCGTAATTTCACTGATTATTGGAGTCTTCGTAAGGGCTCGTAAATACTCGTATCTTAACGTCTGCTTGACGTTTCGTAATTTCACTGATTATTGGAGTCTTCGTAAGGGCTCGTAAATACTCGTATCTTATCGTCTGCTTAACGTTTCGTAATTTCACTGATTATTGGAGTCTTCGTAAGGGCTCGTAAATACTCGTATCTTAACGTCTGCTTGATGTTTCGTAATTTCACTGATTATTGGAGTCTTCGTAAGGGCTCGTAAATACTCGTATCTTAACGTCTGCTTGATGTTTCGTAATTTCACTGATTATTGGAGTCTTCGTAAGGGCTCGTAAATACTCGTATCTTAACGTCTGCTTGATGTTTCGTAATTTCACTGATTATTGGAGTCTTCGTAAGGGCTCGTAAATACTCGTATCTTATCGTCTGCTTGACGTTTCGTAATTTCACTGATTATTGGAGTCTTCGTAAGGGCTCGTAAATACTCGTATCTTAACGTCTGCTTGATGTTTCGTAATTTCACTGATTATTGGAGTCTTCGTAAGGGCTCGTAAATACTCGTATCTTATCGTCTGCTTAACGTTTCGTAATTTCACTGATTATTGGAGTCTTCGTAAGGGCTCGTAAATACTCGTATCTTAACGTCTGCTTGACGTTTCGTAATTTCACTGATTATTGGAGTCTTCGTAAGGGCTCGTAAATACTCGTATCTTATCGTCTGCTTGATGTTTCGTAATTTCACTGATTATTGGAGTCTTCGTAAGGGCTCGTAAATACTCGTATCTTAACGTCTGCTTGATGTTTCGTAATTTCACTGATTATTGGAGTCTTCGTAAGGGCTCGTAAATACTCGTATCTTATCGTCTGCTTGATGTTTCGTAATTTCACTGATTATTGGAGTCTTCGTAAGGGCTCGTAAATACTCGTATCTTATCGTCTGCTTGATGTTTCGTAATTTCACTGATTATTGGAGTCTTCGTAAGGGCTCGTAAATACTCGTATCTTAACGTCTGCTTGATGTTTCGTAATTTCACTGATTATTGGAGTCTTCGTAAGGGCTCGTAAATACTCGTATCTTATCGTCTGCTTGATGTTTCGTAATTTCACTGATTATTGGAGTCTTCGTAAGGGCTCGTAAATACTCGTATCTTATCGTCTGCTTGACGTTTCGTAATTTCACTGATTATTGGAGTCTTCGTAAGGGCTCGTAAATACTCGTATCTTATCGTCTGCTTGATGTTTCGTAATTTCACTGATTATTGGAGTCTTCGTAAGGGCTCGTAAATACTCGTATCTTATCGTCTGCTTGATGTTTCGTAATTTCACTGATTATTGGAGTCTTCGTAAGGGCTCGTAAATACTCGTATCTTAACGTCTGCTTGATGTTTCGTAATTTCACTGATTATTGGAGTCTTCGTAAGGGCTCGTAAATACTCGTATCTTAACGTCTGCTTGACGTTTCGTAATTTCACTGATTATTGGAGTCTTCGTAAGGGCTCGTAAATACTCGTATCTTAACGTCTGCTTGATGTTTCGTAATTTCACTGATTATTGGAGTCTTCGTAAGGGCTCGTAAATACTCGTATCTTATCGTCTGCTTAACGTTTCGTAATTTCACTGATTATTGGAGTCTTCGTAAGGGCTCGTAAATACTCGTATCTTATCGTCTGCTTGATGTTTCGTAATTTCACTGATTATTGGAGTCTTCGTAAGGGCTCGTAAATACTCGTATCTTAACGTCTGCTTGATGTTTCGTAATTTCACTGATTATTGGAGTCTTCGTAAGGGCTCGTAAATACTCGTATCTTATCGTCTGCTTGATGTTTCGTAATTTCACTGATTATTGGAGTCTTCGTAAGGGCTCGTAAATACTCGTATCTTATCGTCTGCTTAACGTTTCGTAATTTCACTGATTATTGGAGTCTTCGTAAGGGCTCGTAAATACTCGTATCTTATCGTCTGCTTGACGTTTCGTAATTTCACTGATTATTGGAGTCTTCGTAAGGGCTCGTAAATACTCGTATCTTAACGTCTGCTTGATGTTTCGTAATTTCACTGATTATTGGAGTCTTCGTAAGGGCTCGTAAATACTCGTATCTTAACGTCTGCTTGACGTTTCGTAATTTCACTGATTATTGGAGTCTTCGTAAGGGCTCGTAAATACTCGTATCTTAACGTCTGCTTGATGTTTCGTAATTTCACTGATTATTGGAGTCTTCGTAAGGGCTCGTAAATACTCGTATCTTATCGTCTGCTTAACGTTTCGTAATTTCACTGATTATTGGAGTCTTCGTAAGGGCTCGTAAATACTCGTATCTTATCGTCTGCTTGATGTTTCGTAATTTCACTGATTATTGGAGTCTTCGTAAGGGCTCGTAAATACTCGTATCTTAACGTCTGCTTGATGTTTCGTAATTTCACTGATTATTGGAGTCTTCGTAAGGGCTCGTAAATACTCGTATCTTATCGTCTGCTTGATGTTTCGTAATTTCACTGATTATTGGAGTCTTCGTAAGGGCTCGTAAATACTCGTATCTTATCGTCTGCTTAACGTTTCGTAATTTCACTGATTATTGGAGTCTTCGTAAGGGCTCGTAAATACTCGTATCTTATCGTCTGCTTGACGTTTCGTAATTTCACTGATTATTGGAGTCTTCGTAAGGGCTCGTAAATACTCGTATCTTATCGTCTGCTTGATGTTTCGTAATTTCACTGATTATTGGAGTCTTCGTAAGGGCTCGTAAATACTCGTATCTTATCGTCTGCTTGACGTTTCGTAATTTCACTGATTATTGGAGTCTTCGTAAGGGCTCGTAAATACTCGTATCTTAACGTCTGCTTGATGTTTCGTAATTTCACTGATTATTGGAGTCTTCGTAAGGGCTCGTAAATACTCGTATCTTATCGTCTGCTTGACGTTTCGTAATTTCACTGATTATTGGAGTCTTCGTAAGGGCTCGTAAATACTCGTATCTTAACGTCTGCTTGATGTTTCGTAATTTCACTGATTATTGGAGTCTTCGTAAGGGCTCGTAAATACTCGTATCTTATCGTCTGCTTGACGTTTCGTAATTTCACTGATTATTGGAGTCTTCGTAAGGGCTCGTAAATACTCGTATCTTAACGTCTGCTTGACGTTTCGTAATTTCACTGATTATTGGAGTCTTCGTAAGGGCTCGTAAATACTCGTATCTTATCAACTGCTTGACGTTTCGTAATTTCACTGATTATTGGAGTCTTCGTAAGGGCTCGTAAATACTCGTATCTTATCGTCTGCTTAACGTTTCGTAATTTCACTGATTATTGGAGTCTTCGTAAGGGCTCGTAAATACTCGTATCTTATCGTCTGCTTGATGTTTCGTAATTTCACTGATTATTGGAGTCTTCGTAAGGGCTCGTAAATACTAGTATCTTATCGTCTGCTTGACGTTTCGTAATTTCACTGATTATTGGAGTCTTCGTAAGAGCTCGTAAATACTCGTATCTTATCGTCTGCTTGACGTTTCGTAATTTCACTGATTATTGGAGTCTTCGTAAGGGCTCGTAAATACTCGTATCTTATCGTCTGCTTGACGTTTCGTAATTTCACTGATTATTGGAGTCTTCGTAAGGGCTCGTAAATACTCGTATCTTATCGTCTGCTTGACGTTTCGTAATTTCACTGATTATTGGAATCTTCGTAAGGGCTCGTAAATACTCGTATCTTATCGTCTGCTTGACGTTTCGTAATTTCACTGATTATTGGAGTCTTCGTAAGGGCTCGTAAATACTCGTATCTTATCGTCTGCTTGACGTTTCGTAATTTCACAGATTATTGGAATCTTCGTAAGGGCTCGTAAATACTCGTATCTTATCGTCTGCTTGACGTTTCGTAATTTCACTGATTATTGGAATCTTCGTAAGGGCTCGTAAATACTCGTATCTTATCGTCTGCTTGATATTTCGTAATTTCACTGATTATTGGAGTCTTCGTAAGGGCTCGTAAATACTCGTATCTTATCGTCTGCTTGACGTTTCGTAATTTCACTGATTATTGGAATCTTCGTAAGGGCTCGTAAATACTCGTATCTTATCGTCTGCTTGATATTTCGTAATTTCACTGATTATTGGAGTCTTCGTAAGGGCTCGTAAATACTCGTATCTTATCGTCTGCTTGATATTTCGTAATTTCACTGATTATTGGAGTCTTCGTAAGGGCTCGTAAATACTCGTATCTTATCGTCTGCTTGATATTTCGTAATTTCACTGATTATTGGAGTCTTCGTAAGGGCTCGTAAATACTCGTATCTTATCGTCTGCTTGATATTTCGTAATTTCACTGATTATTGGAGTCTTCGTAAGGGCTCGTAAATACTCGTATCTTATCGTCTGCTTGATGTTTCGTAATTTCACTGATTATTGTTAGATGAAACCACTTAAATGGCACCTTGATTATCTACAGTACGAAAATATAACACAAAAACTTGATCAAAAGCTCGAGAATTCAATATTCTAAAACTGTATTCGTGGTTCTTGTACATTTTTCAAGCGGTAACTTCTAAACCTGCACATTTGGCGAGGTGGTAAAGGCCTTTTCACACCGGCGTACTGAACGTCCTGGACGTTTGGTACGTTTGGGACGTTCGGTACGCGCCCATTCCACACCGCCCAACAACGTACCAAACGTCCAGGACGTTCGCTCGATCAGTGCTCTTGTATTATTTTATTTTTTTACCACATTTTCCCTTTTATTATTAGTGCACACTGTATTAATGTAATCCACAATGCCTAGATGCAATGCAGTATATTACATGTAGGCCTACTTTTTAGGTATTTGACATGTACATTTTATAGATTACTGTACCTAGTATTATATATCAATTTCTATTTCTAAGAATAAATTAACATAACATGATTTCTATTTTAAATAATATTTGTTTTGCCTGTGAAAGTTAATACGATTGTTATTCTTTTTTTTAAAATTGAGCCTTTAGTAAAACTAATATAAAATGAGGTCATTAATAATTATACTATAATGACTTCCATTAAATAACAATATAAATATATAATCGTTGCTCTAATGTTATTACATTACAGTAAATGACAACTTACTATCTTTCTGAAGATTTGCAGCAATCTCCTCCCACGCTGCGTTCTTCATAACCAGGTCCCTGTATATTTCTAGGGTTGTGTCCCAGATTACAGGATGATCACGTACTTCTTCCAACAACGCTTCCATGGTACAAATGCACAAAACACCAGCAACAACAAACACACTGCAGATGACGCGGGGTTTTGCAGAAATGACAGGAGCGGAGCACGTGGTTCCGAAGTGTTCATTGCGCATGCGCTAGGCCGTGGACGTTCTGGACGTTTGTGAAAAATCACTCTCCGAGCGATCCTCCGAAAAACGTACCAAACGTCCAGGACGTTCGGTACGTTCTGTACGCGCGGTGTGAAATGGCTCATTTGATAGCATGGGAAGCGATTTATTTTGACGTTCTGGACGTTTGTGAAAAATCACTCTCCGAGCGATCCTCCGAAAAACGTACCAAACGTCCAGGACGTTCAGTACGCCGGTGTGAAATGGCCTTAAACAATAGGGTTAATTTGGTAACAAAATTTGATCAATTATGTTATAGCAGATTTTGAGATATCGTAATATTGCGTTATTTTCTTAATGTTAGTTAAATTATTAGTTATCCAAAAGGTGAAAAATCTCGAGGTATGCCCAAAATAAGGCCACATATCTAAATTTGCTCACTACGAAGTGCACAGATGACGAGATCTCAAAAATTCCACTTAAAACCTGTAGATAAAAAAAAACGATATTTTCCCTAAAATCAAATCAAAATCATTCAATGAATTTGTTTACTGCTCACTGCAGGCGACATATTCATGAAAAGTAAGCACTTCAATGACGACTTGTATATACGGAAATGTATAGTTTAGCCGAAATCGTAAGATTGGTTTATAATTTACTTAACTACGTATTTTGAGAAATGAATTGTACGTAAAAAGATCGCTTGCAAAACATCACATCTCTGGATTGTTTGTTAACAAAATTAATGTCCAACGTATGCTTCACGAGTGCCATCAGGCCCTAAACCAGCTGGCGGACAAGAATAAAGTTGAACTTGTCTGGGTGCCAGGGCATGAGGGTATAGCAGGCAACGAGGAAGCAGATCAGCAAGCTAAACTTGGTGCATCTAAACCCTTTACAGGGCCATCTCCTATGTATAGATTTGGCCCTAGGGACTACCAGGAGGTTATTACCAACTGGGCCAACAAAGTAATCAACAGAACCTGGAACACATTGCCGGGTCTTAGACACTCCAAGAAATTCCTTAGCCCTAAAAAAAAGAGAGGGAAGGAAGTGCTAAACCTAAGCAGAAGAGAGCTTAAACTCCTCTGTGGTATACTAACTGGACATATCCATTGCAGGTATCACTTAAATAAGATGGGCCTGGTGGACGATGATACTTGCAGGTACTGTGGTGAAGAGGTGGAACGCATGGAACACATCATCATGGAGTGCCCAGCCTTATGCCAAAAAAGACAAAAATCTCTAGAATTCATCTTCATTTCGGAAGAAAAATTACTAAACCAGGGGTTTGATCAATTTTGTCAAAGACATAGATCTCTCCTGAGTCCAACAAGAGGGGGGCACAAAAGATCTAATTAGGTCGCAGTGCAGGAGGCGCTTTTAAAACACTCTCCCCAGTCTTAATAATAAAAATAATAATGTCCAACGTGAAAAAAATTAACAAAAAATTGAGTAATCCATTTTCTTTAGGAGTTAGCATTTATGAAAACCTCTTATCACTAAGATAAACTTTCCTGCTAGTATGCAATTTGTAATTTATGTTAAACCATTCATTCATCTAGTGACTGAATGTTACATTGAGTTAGGGTGGGAGGGATTACTGCATAATAATATTCTTCTTGCGACATCTTGTGAAAGTTTAAAGCAAAGCAAACAGTTTTGTTTGATAACCTTTAGCTATAACCTCTTTAGCCATAATGCCAATAATCTGCACAACATATAAAACATGTTACTATAGGTTTTACTATACTTTCATTGGCAACGTTATCAAATAAGTTCACTTTTTCAGATTCTATGTTTATTTATCTGTGTTATATCACAGCTAATTGAGAATATAATGCTTTTATTACACAATACCAGGACGAAATTCCGTGCAGTCGTCTACAATCTTACCTTATTCTTATCGAAATGATAAAGATGAATAGACGAAAATTTGCTGATAAACACTTAAACTATCATTTGTGGAAAAGACAAATTTGTACCTGAATGTTATTAATAGATGAGCAGGAAGGAAAGGATGACTCTAAACTGAAAGTAGTTGACTTCACTTCAGATTAAGTGTCTCTGATTTACGAGTTATACATTAGAGTTTTCTTCAGCATTTCTCTTTGTATAAATAACAAGAAAAGACCTTTAAGTGTGGTAGGGAGTAAACACGTTCTGCGATATATGAGGGGGGGGGATCGAAGTATTTGTAGTCGATTTGGTAAAATAGGAAATTCTGTACTGTGTGTTAATTTATTCCAGCCCTATAATAGTGAACCAAATATGATAAAATCTTATGACAATCGGTCCATCTACCAATCAAGACACAGACACATACTGTCGTTCAAAAACTACTTTTTGGCCTCAGAAGACTTTAAAATTAATAATTGTAAAAAAGATACTAACTTTTGTATCCTTTTATATAACCTGATATTTATATTTAAAGAAAAATAATACTTGATATAACACTCTGTTGTGAGCTTGGAACTGCTAGACGACTTTTCGTCGGTTAATGTGTGGTCAGCAGAATGAGTTCCCACCATCGTAATTCTATCTTTTTTTATCAGGATTCGCTAGAAATCGTAACTCCCCACTTTTCTTTACAATACCGAGTCAATACTGAAACTTTTTTAAGACCCTGAAAGGAATTGAATTGAAACCTGAACCTCTTGGATGCAAGACAAGGGGCTCAATTTTTGTTTTGTCTGTCTATTTAGATATATTTTATACGCACATTTGCCATTATTTGTGTATATAAAATGATTGAATAGACAAATGTGTTAAATAAGATATACCAATAATATACAAAAATACCAAATCCATAAACAAATTTTTAAACCGAATGTTTGCGTTGGTTTGTTAGACTTTCACTTTGAAAAAATCCCTGAAAGTTAATTCAATGATTTTCTGTCTTTTATTTGGAATGTGAGTATAATTTTACCATTATGGTTTTCAAGAATATTGGGGGTATTGCCATAATGTAAAAACGAAAGCGTCCGGATTTTTGAAAATTGGCTTAACTATTTTATTTTATTTTGTGTGTGTGTATGAGAGAGAGAGAGAGAGAGAGAGAGAGAGAGAGAGAGAGAGAGAGAGAGAGAGAGAGAGAGAGAGAGAGAGAGAGAGAGAGAGAGAGAGAGAGAGAGAGAGAGAGAGAGAGAGAGAGAGAGAGAGAGAGAGAGAGAGAGAGAGAGAGAGAGAGAGAGATCACTTTAAAGAAGAACGTATTCTTTTTCTTATTTTGAAATAAAGTATAACGATCTCAAACGATCACAATGGATAAACAATTAATTAGGCCTAATATCAAATATTAAAATAATAATAATCAATCTAAAGTTAACATTAATAAATAATTGTGATTTTATGTAAATTGAAACAAAACACATGTGGACAAGCAACATTACCAAAAGAGCAGCTGCAAGGTTAAGTTTCGAAAATAACTGTACAAATTGACAGACGTGACAAGGACAAGGGAAAGAAGACATTCTGTTTTACTTAAGAGAAGAAAGTTCGCCGACAAATAAAACTTTAGTAGAAAACATAACGGAGTTTTGCTATTCAACGCAGCTGCGTGTTGTAAAAAATGAGAAAGCGAATTCCTAACGGTATCTCCGAGGGTGAAGCCAGCGCGTGTAATAAAAAAACCAACGATTTTGGAAAGTTAGAGGTCCAATCCGGAGAGGCCTGAGTTTTAAAAAAATGAGATTTAACCAATAAGCGAAGAGGACGCTACACTTGAATTTCGGGAGAGGTGAAATCCAGAGTAAGGAGAGTCAGTCTAGAACTGGGGTTAAGAGCGTGTAGGTCTTAACTTACAGTTAGGAATCAGAGTCAGTCTAGAACTGGGGTTAAGAGCGTGTAGGTCTTAACTTACAGTTAGGAATCAGAGTCAGTCTAGAACTGGGGTTAAGAGCGTGTAGGTCTTAACTTACAGTTAGGAATCAGAGTAGGAGGTGTTAAGTGTTAAGAATTAACCTGAGGGTTTAATTCTAAGTCATTGATTAATTTAAAGGCAGAGCCGCAACAAAATTTAGTAATTTATCTTGAAGTTTGTTAGATACATTAATTAAATAGAGTCAAAGAGTTTAAATTTCATAAAAGAAGAGGAGAGATCATCGCGTCGAAGTCCATAGTAATCGAGAACGAGTGAGGAGACTAAATAGAATTAGCGGAGTATCACCAGAGATTCACCACCAGTCAAGGAACCAGTGTTAGCAGCATCCGACTTCACAGGCTAAGGATCCGTTGTGTTGATGTGCATAGTTAGTGTTTTGTGTTGTGTAAAAGTGCCAAAATTATAGCGGACGAGGAGAATTGTTGATAAGTACAAAATTTCATAATAAATAATCATTAGAGTTAGTATTTCACTTTAATTGAGTCATTAAAAGTTCCCATGCCCGAGATAAGAGTCAAGTTTTTTTTGTATAATTAATTTAAAAGTAAAAGTAATTGAGCTAGCCGGCAAACTAAAGTAAATTTGGAAATATCAGTTAATTAAAGAAATTTGTCTTGTTTTTGTTATAAAATTGATAAAGTTAATAAGAACAATTTGGACAAGATCTGTTGAACATTTTGTAGAGTTTTGATATTTTATGTAAATTGAATAATAAATTGTAGAATTTAAATTTGTAATCAATAATATTGTGTATTAGAGTAAATTAGTTTTTAAAGAATGCAAGTGTGAGAGAATGAAGTAGCCTTAGGATATTTCAATGAATAGATAAATTGAATTGATACTGTTGTTATAAATAATTGTTTTTGCTAATAAATCCTAAAGTTAGTTAAAGGATAAAAACTTGTTTTGTTGAATTAATTTACTTAAACCATCATAATAAGTTTTCAAAAGTTTTCAAGAGAATTAAAATTAAAATAAAATAAAATAAATTAAAAGTAAATTTTTAGAGTTAATCAAAATAATAAATATTATATAACAAAATTTTCATTGTTATATTTGGCGCTCCACCGCGTGGCTCATTAAAGTGAAATTTAAATTGCTAGTTATAGAATTGTTAGAGGATAAGAATATTAACATTGTTACAGGAAATATTGTGTGGTAGATAATAGGTTAGAATAGTATTGTTTATGTTAACCAGAAGTAAAAAGAGGGAATTAGAACTTAAAATGGCAAATGAAAGTGAAATATATAATCAATTGGGATTAAATAGTGGGAGTTTAAATTTTAGTCAAGAAGGGGAACAATTAGAGTCAATTAGTCAAAATGGGGAATTAGAAGTAGAAAGTAACGTAAATTCACGGGCGGGGACAGAAGTAGACAATCCAACAACATCAGCGGCAGTACAAGCAGGAAACGCGGGTATGGCAATGATACAGGAAATGTTAGAGCGGATGGCGGAAAAGATGACAGATGAAAACAGGAGGATCGCGGAAAAAACGGCGGAAGAGAACCGGAAGGGTTTTGAAAAATTTGAGAAATTTGAAAAAACTATGGAAGAGAAATTTGGGGAAGTTAAGGGTAGTCTAACCGCATTAGAAGAAAATTTTAACAGGAGGATAAATGAGCGTTTTGACGGAGTCAACAGTCGAGTAGAGATGGTCGAAACACAAGTCGCGGAAATTCGTACGAGCGTCGAAGAGAGGTTGAAGAAGACGGAAGAAGAATTCGGCGATCGAGTCAAGGGATATCGCGCGGAAACGGAGGGTCGCGTGCAAGAACTCGAAAACCGTGGCGTAGTCGTCAACAATCGGTTAGAAGAACTCGCGGCGAAAGACGAAGAAATCGGGGAAATATGCACGAAAAATAATGAAACTAACATCGCGAAAATTGAGGAGAATGCGAAGAAGACGGAAGAGGTCGCTAAAAAATTAATTGAATTAGATAGGAGATTAAAAACGGTCAGAAATTTAGGGGAAGGATATTGTCACGAGCCAGAAGTAAGAAATATTAGTTTCTCGGGAAAAGAGAGGTTTCCCATACAATTTCTAAATGTAATGGAAGAGATAAGCGAGCAGATAATTGGAAACGGCATGAATTGGATTGACCGATATTTAAAAGACGAGGCTTATATATGGTGGCAGTTACATAGGAGAAGTGTTAAAAATTTTAAGGAATTTGAGGAATTGTTTAGGGAGAAGTATTTCAATGAAATAATACAGGCGAAAATTAGGGACCATTTAGAGTTTGGGAAATTTAGAGGCAGAATGAATGACGAGGCAATTGCATATGTAGAAATGTTGATGCTACAATGTTCCGAGTTAAGTCCGCCGTTAGCAGAGGAACAATTAGTTTATAAGGCAGGAAAACATTTCCATCCAAATATCTTGATTGCAATAATTACAAGGGGGATTAAAAAGAAAACAGAATTTATAAAATTGCTCATGGAATTTGAACATGCTAGGATAAAGGAAAACCATAAAAGGGACTAGGGTTGACCACAAGAGGAACAATAGAAGAAAGGTCTATTGTAAAACAGTGGGTAACCGCAACATAAAGGGCATTGTAAGAGAAAGGTTCTTTACAACCTATTGTTAAAGAAACGGGCGTAAGAAAAAATTTATCTTCAAGCATTTCAAAGACAAATTTTATCTGGGGACAGTATAACGATCTCAAACGATCACAATGGATAAACAATTAATTAGGCCTAATATCAAATATTAAAATAATAATAATCAATCTAAAGTTAACATTAATAAATAATTGTGATTTTATGTAAATTGAAACAAAACACATGTGGACAAGCAACATTACCAAAAGAGCAGCTGCAAGGTTAAGTTTCGAAAATAACTGTACAAATTGACAGACGTGACAAGGACAAGGGAAAGAAGACATTCTGTTTTACTTAAGAGAAGAAAGTTCGCCGACAAATAAAACTTTAGTAGAAAACATAACGGAGTTTTGCTATTCAACGCAGCTGCGTGTTGTAAAAAATGAGAAAGCGAATTCCTAACGGTATCTCCGAGGGTGAAGCCAGCGCGTGTAATAAAAAAACCAACGATTTTGGAAAGTTAGAGGTCCAATCCGGAGAGGCCTGAGTTTTAAAAAAATGAGATTTAACCAATAAGCGAAGAGGACGCTACACTTGAATTTCGGGAGAGGTGAAATCCAGAGTAAGGAGAGTCAGTCTAGAACTGGGGTTAAGAGCGTGTAGGTCTTAACTTACAGTTAGGAATCAGAGTCAGTCTAGAACTGGGGTTAAGAGCGTGTAGGTCTTAACTTACAGTTAGGAATCAGAGTCAGTCTAGAACTGGGGTTAAGAGCGTGTAGGTCTTAACTTACAGTTAGGAATCAGAGTAGGAGGTGTTAAGTGTTAAGAATTAACCTGAGGGTTTAATTCTAAGTCATTGATTAATTTAAAGGCAGAGCCGCAACAAAATTTAGTAATTTATCTTGAAGTTTGTTAGATACATTAATTAAATAGAGTCAAAGAGTTTAAATTTCATAAAAGAAGATTTCATAAGAGAACGAGTGAGGAGACTAAATAGAATTAGCGGAGTATCACCAGAGATTCACCACCAGTCAAGGAACCAGTGTTAGCAGCATCCGACTTCACAGGCTAAGGATCCGTTGTGTTGATGTGCATAGTTAGTGTTTTGTGTTGTGTAAAAGTGCCAAAATTATAGCGGACGAGGAGAATTGTTGATAAGTACAAAATTTCATAATAAATAATCATTAGAGTTAGTATTTCACTTTAATTGAGTCATTAAAAGTTCCCATGCCCGAGATAAGAGTCAAGTTTTTTTTGTATAATTAATTTAAAAGTAAAAGTAATTGAGCTAGCCGGCAAACTAAAGTAAATTTGGAAATATCAGTTAATTAAAGAAATTTGTCTTGTTTTTGTTATAAAATTGATAAAGTTAATAAGAACAATTTGGACAAGATCTGTTGAACATTTTGTAGAGTTTTGATATTTTATGTAAATTGAATAATAAATTGTAGAATTTAAATTTGTAATCAATAATATTGTGTATTAGAGTAAATTAGTTTTTAAAGAATGCAAGTGTGAGAGAATGAAGTAGCCTTAGGATATTTCAATGAATAGATAAATTGAATTGATACTGTTGTTATAAATAATTGTTTTTGCTAATAAATCCTAAAGTTAGTTAAAGGATAAAAACTTGTTTTGTTGAATTAATTTACTTAAACCATCATAATAAGTTTTCAAAAGTTTTCAAGAGAATTAAAATTAAAATAAAATAAAATAAATTAAAAGTAAATTTTTAGAGTTAATCAAAATAATAAATATTATATAACAAAATTTTCATTGTTATAAAAGTTTTTGTTATTATACGAAGTGTAGGGGTAGTTTTGGTAATCGTTAAAAATTTCGACATCCGTTTATTAACAGATGACTTTTCATTACGTTAGGAAATCGAGAAATAATTTTTGACGTACCGTCCATCCGTCATCGTTGTATGTACGTAAACACGATAGCGATCACAATAATAAAAAGAGAAACATCAATTTTGGTATAGGGAACTATAGTGTGCTCATATAGACTTCTATTGCAATTCAGGAAAATCGAATTTACAATGTCAAAACAGTTTTTTTGTTACCGTGTGTTATTCAACTTATACTAAAATAGATACAGATTTCAATTCTGCATTTAATGTTATCAAACCCACCGCTCTATGTTGGATGACAAAAAATAGCGAAGTTATGTCAAAAATGTAATTTCAACCCCTGATCTCTTATGAAAAAGAGATTATATTAAAGTTACGAGATCCTGCAAGGCGAAGTCACCTATACGAACGTAGCGAGTGAAGATTTCATCACGTATGTACAGGTTCGTTGCCCGCTAGATCCGAGACACTGACACGAGCGAAGCGAGTACTGTACGTGACACTGATATACATAATAATGAGGTTTAGAAGACCTATGTAACAACTGTTTTAAATAAACTTGAGCAACACCCCTTGATCTACCAATACAATTTAAAAATTCTTGTTGGTCATTACATTTAGAGGATCTGTCTATATGATTGGGCTGAGTAAGTACGATAATGGTCCCATCAACTTGTTTTTTTTTCCTTTTTATTCGTTACAAGTTAAATACATAAGTTTTTTAGTATTTGTCAAGATATATATATAGCATTCCAAACATAAATCATTCACTCTTTTGCTCTTCAATTTCAAGTTTGGGGTCAACGGATAAAATGCAAATAAATATCTCTTTATATCTTAGGTTATAAAATTACAACCTAATTGAGGAAATCATATATCGTGAGTTGTGAGTGTGCTACTGGATGATTACATTTTCACAAGGTATTCAAGCGAAATCTCTTTTATATAAGTCTTAATACAAATATAAGTACTGTATTTCTTTGAATGGAACCATGACGCAACAATTGTCCTAGGTTATGGTTTTGTTGTCTCTAGAGAAGGTGTCACTGCCCTCTACAAACCTTGGACGGTGACTTTTTTGTTTCCATCGCTCCATTTTCTATTCTTCACGATTATTTCTACTTCTACTGTCTGGGATTAAATGTGTATGGACGAAATAAAAAAAATGATAACGTTAAAACTTTCATCCTCATTTTATAAATATCGAAGAAAGTTTTATGATGTTACGAACATTTATTGTTGTTTTCGAAGATTCCCGTTACATTTAGTCCTCTAGGTCGTTTTTAGAATAATATTTGTCAACCGTGATATTGTTGACAAGCAATCTTAATTAACGTTGCGAGTGTACAAATACGAAACTGATTTGTTCAAACTATATGTAACCTTACCACTTCATTATCGAAATTATAAAGCTGTAGTAACTGAAAGAAGACAATTGTCCTAATGGTTTTCTGGTATCTACGAATTATAAATTAACAATAATGTTTTGCGCTTTATGGACTGAGAATTATAATAATTGTAGTTACCTTTTGTATGACTTCTGTTCACAGTCCAGTTCTTGTTTCTTAATGGTTTTCTTTTTTCTTTTTGGTGACGATCGTTTCGTCTATTTCATTCAGACATTATCGAACCGATTTTTTCTCCTCTTTTGTATTTGTATAAATACGTGTCAAATTTTAAATGAGAACATTACACAACACATATAACAAAAGATAAAACACTTAGGACACATTGCACTGTTTAATTCTTTAAAATAATTTATGTGTCTCACGCACGTGTTCACTCGTTCATTATCTGGCCAATGCTCTATTCGAATTTAACATCGAATTGTACACCAAGAAGTCCTTCAGTTTATAGAATAAGTTATAATTTTCTTGTAAGTTCTAAAAGCCGTAGTGACCTTTGGTGTTCTACACGATCACCCTCCAATCCTCCCTTGTGTCGGCGACACTTATCCAGTTCCTGTATTCAACGCCTCCTCACCCTCACTTTTCTTTTTGCACCATTCACATCCCCCTGCATCCTGATACTCCTTAATTTTATAAATCGCACAACGTCTTCTCCCTGCAGTACGCCATTATTTGTGAATTTTCCAAAATCATTCACTCCCTAATAATAATCTCTAATTATATTTGTTTCGAAAACTCTACATTATAAAAGCCTTATTTCTTTTACAGGTTTCATTTTACTTTCTCACATTATATACGTTCTCATCACAGAGAAATAATGGGTGAAAAATTAATGTCGAGTTTTTGTGGCTGTGTATGTTTTGAGTCCTCTGTCTCTAAAAAAGTGGTTTTAGAAATGATGTCAGTCTTTATGTCGTTTGTCATATGTGCAGGTGCTCTACAACCCAAATACGTGAACCGATTTTAATTTGGTACGTGAGCATATAATTTTGTTTACATATTTTCATATCTTCAAAATTTGTACTTAGTTACAATAAAAAAAAAACTAAAAATTACGATTTTCTCAAAATCGGCTTTAATGATTTGGTAAGATTTCGCTCATGTGTAACCTCTAAGGACACAAACAAAATGTTCCAAGGACATACGTCGCCATTTCTTCAAAAATGCCAGTTCTTGAGGTATTTGTAAAAAACCAGACTTATTTCGGTTCAGAAATAATTTACAAAAAACAAAATACGACTTACAACGAGAGCGTGTTTATTGCAAGTAAAGCAAGGTTAGGCCCTAGTTGAAATATTTAAATATTTTTCCAAAGAGAGTGGACCGTGATTTACGAACAAACTGACATTTACGACAAACATTTTTGGTGACAATTACTTTTGATTAGTTTTTATTGTTTAATTTGGGAATGGGTTGGATAAGTAAAAACAGTTGCGCAATGTTTTTCCACTCAATATGGACACATATACGAACGGATGTATATAAAAACATTTTAAACTATGTGACATGTACTGTTGTACAAAAATATGTGGTGTTTGTGTAACCATTATAATACAATTATATTGTATTAATTGTGATGTGTAGTGTAAACTTAATTTTAATGTAAGTAGTGTCTAGTTTAAAAATCCCACCTGTGACTGGCGAAACAAAGGCCAGTCACAGACGTCTAAAAAGGTAAATAAATAATTAGTACCAGCAGACCATAAGACAAAATTGGAAATTAATAATCTTATGGTTCGTGAGCACTGTAATTTTAAAAAAAAACTCCGACTTCCGTTTTTAGGGAGATGGCGACCAAGACGTTTTGTTTGAAACCTTTTGAATCGTTTCCGCCAACTCTGAGAAAATCAATATTGTAATTTTCCTCCTTTGTTTGGAATATGAATATGTGGGGAAGTGTATGCACTGTATTTATGTATCTAATAACCATGTACAAAACTTAATCAGTTATATGTCTATTATTTACAACTGTATTTATAGAAAATTAGATAATGCTGTGAACACAACAGCCCCTGTTCACATGTATGCTTACATAAGATAATTGTTAGAAAGTTAATACTTATTGCAGTACTTAATTACTGTATTTATATTACTTTAATCCCATTGAGGTCATCGGTCTAGAATAATAAGGGACAGAAGTACGAGTAACAAACCCCAATTCCGGTAACGCACGAGTGCATCAATTTGAAACCTCGGAGCAGTTGTTTTTGTTCCGTGTCAACAACCTGTTGTGATAGGACAAGTCGGTCTCCTAGCAACCGATCACAAAGTAGGCCTACACAACTCCCAGCCATGTAGACTTTCATTGGAGGAGAAATTGTAGCTATTTGCGAGCTCCCTTGTGGAAACTTCAATAACAAGGCTGAAATACCCAATGACCCAACTTCTGCGTAAAATTTGCTATCATAACGGCTCGAAATATTAAAAATTTTAGGTTTCACACAATTTTAAATTATTACAGATATACTATTCAATACGGGAAAAATTTAAATACCGTAGAAAGAATTGACATACCAATAGCTATTGAATTAGTCAAAGAATCGACATACTAAAAGCTATTAAATTAGTCAAAGAATCGACATACTAAAAGCTATTAAATTAGTCAAAGAATCGACATACTAAGAGCTATTAAATTAGTCAAAGAATCGACATACTAAAAGCTATTAAATTAGTCAAAGAATCGACATACTAAAAGCTATTAAATTAGTCAAAGAATCGACATACTAAGAGCTATTAAATTAGTAAAGAATCGACATACTAAAAGCTATTAAATTAGTCAAAGAATCGACATACTAAAAGCTATTAAATTAGTCAAAGAATCGACATACTAAGAGCTATTAAATTAGTCAAAGAATCGACATACTAAAAGCTATTAAATTAGTCAAAGAATCGACATACTAAAAGCTATTAAATTAGTCAAAGAATCGACATACTAAGAGCTATTAAATTAGTCAAGGAATCGACATACTAAGAGCTATTAAATTAGTCAAAGAATCGACATACTAAAAGCTATTAAATTAATCAAAGAATCGACATACTAAAAGCTATATAATTAGTCAAAGAATCGACATACTAAGAGCTATTAAATTAGTCAAAGAATCAACATACTAAAAGCTAATAAATTAGTCAAAGAATCGACATACTAAGAGCTATTAAATTAGTCAAAGAATCGACATACTAAGAGCTATTAAATTAGTCAAAGAATCGACATACTAAAAGCTATTAAATTAGTCAAAGAATCGACATACTAACAGCTATTAAATTAGTCGACACTTGGGTAGATTTTCAAAGTTTTCTTGTAATCCTCTGAACACCCATTTTTTAAGAATAAATAGAGCGTATCTCAAACAAAAAGTCTGATCAAATTGCATATGCTATTAAAGATGTCCATTAACCCAGAATTTTTGTATTTACGGTATTCCTCAAAATTAGAATAAATCAACTTTGGTAGCCACAATTTTAGTTGAATTATTCGTTATACTTGCATGAGCTGTAACTCTTCATTATGTGCAGCTTTGTTATCTGTATATTAGACTTAAGAACGCTAAACAAAGAGATATAAAAAAACCATTGAATGTAATTCGCACTCTTATTGATGAATACATGGAGCATGCCTAATGTCCTGTTTGCACTGTTTTTGTAGAGGACATTTGATTAACATTGTTTCTATTTTATTATATGTGTTTTTTTATAATCTACCGAGCATTCTATTGTTTTCCTGTGTATCATGCTATGTGTCAATTGTAATAAATAAATAAACCCAGTTAACAACAATCTTCTTTCTAGTGAAATCTTTTTAAATTTTGAACATTTCAGGGTGGGATTGCAAGGGGTAAATCAAAAATTTCAAATTAGACATAGTCATGTGACACATCATTTTAAAGCCCTCATAAATATAAAGATAAGACAAATAAATAACAGGAAGATTTTTTTTTCTTAATCCACCTGGTGGATTAAAATGGTGGACGTCAACGCGATTGTATTATAGCTGAAAAGGTTATTGTATCTCCCTGCCTTTACTTTAAAGTAAAGTTTTATTTATTAATCTTTTCCACTAAGATGGAATACCTCAAAAAAAATAAAAAAACAAAAACAAATCCAATATCATTCTAAAAAAATGTATGATTATTTTTTTTTAAATATTGAAATTTGTTATTCAATTTGAGCATTCGTTTTAAGGTAAAAAATAGCTATTATTAATTACAACCAAAAACCAAAACTTAACCAGAAAATTGAAGAAGAAATTATTTTCATTAAAAATAAAAATTATCTTATACAATCACATTTTTTGAATGGTGAGAATTTCATTTTTCATGTTATATTTGTTCTATCTCACCATGACCATTAAAATGATGTTTCAAACATTCTATTTAAACATTTTGAGTCACTCCCAACCACTGAGGGGCCAAAAACCCCAAAATTTGAAATAGCCTCTCTTAAATAATATTCTCATATAACAATAAACTTAAGGTGGGAAGGTGCAAATTTTTTTAGCTATTTTTAGCTATTTTAATACAATCTCGCTATTTTAGCTGGTAAAAACTTCTTTTTTTTTCAAGTCATTTCTTCGAGCTTTTTAAAATAATAAATCACACGACCTTGTCCTATTTATATTTTTTACTTACTCCTTGGCCTTTCACTCGGTGAAGTCTAAAATTATTGAAAAACGCCAGTTTATAGAAGCAGTCTCTCACAGAGTGCCGCAAACGTGTTTTGCTATCTTAATTCGAAACAAAGTTAAAGATGTGGGGGGGGGGGGTACCATTTTCCTTTCAGCGATCCTAAAATATATATGTTTTTTTTTCGATTTATAATTTAATAACTAGAAAGTTAATGGAATTTTTGTACAATTTTGATAAATATTTCTTATAATTAGGCCTACATGAAACAATCTGTTCTATATCACTTCAGGTGTTTATTTCTTAATTTTACGATGTCCAAAAATAAATTTGAAGGTTATTATTGTCTGCAGTTTGTATAAATCAAACTTTATATGTGTTTTGTTCTGATCTGACTCTATTCTGTTTTCAAATTACTTTGTCCAAGTTATGATTAATTAGGCATTAGATGCTTTCACTTTGATACTCGAGCACAGATATTATTTATTACGAAATGACAATCGCTTAAATATAATTGAACAAAAGTTGTGGACAATTCGTTAATGAAAACTCAGTTTCCACAAAAAAGAAATACCTCAACAAGACGACATTTCTACGATAAAGTCGACAATCTCAGTTGAAGTCACTACAAAAACTACAAGAAATGCCTTCCAGATATAGGAGCGATTAGTAGAGCTTTAAGTTTAACTTTGGTTTTAACATCCATTTACTAAATCTATTTATAAAGACAGTGGTAAGGATAAGTATATATCACCTACAATGTTAAGGACTCTGGAAGTGTACACAGGAACACTCAGGACACTCTAGAATAATATACATAGTCAGGATTGTAATCTGTAACTATATGAAGATGCAATGTCCTTCTCAAAATCATTTACGGTAATAATACCAGATCGTAAGGAATGGGGTTAGAGAGAAGGAAACCATTGTACCTATGTACGAGTTGGAATGGTTCATAGATAGCCTAGCTCTAAAACAAGGGATGAAACAATAATTGGAATCTGAGGAGCCAGACCTAAGTAGGAAAATATCCTGTCGATGGGAAGTATACCCAACAGTGTTTCAGTCAGAAATAAAAGCCTTACTAGAATATATATTTCCGAGAAAACTAGAGTCTTGGATACAAGAATAAGGATACAGGAGGCAGAATATCTAGCGAATATCAGGTCACAAAGTTAAACTAGAATTCTTCCAGAATTACACCACGGATGGGGATTTTTAACAACTCTAGGTTTCCTGAACATGCTGGAATTAGTGGATATAACTGTACACACATGATTGCTTACTTATACAACCTGAGCCGTTCTGTGTCATAGTCAAAATTACTTTCTATGCAAGTTATAAGAACTTGAAATTATAAAGAGCACTAGAGAAGGTGGAGTAGTAGCCCAGGTTTAAGGATTACAAACTCTCTCGTCGTGCACCTCTAAACAAATTGCATCTGACCTCCTCTCCTTAGGAAGGTAAAAAGCTTCGTTACAGGGCACTACCATCACAGGATGACAACATTCACTGGAGAGCCTTTGTACATGAAATATAGCCTGCAAGTGGTATCTGTAGAATATACGAATCCGAATGCCTTAATCAAAAAAGGACTGAGACCGTTGGATCATTGACAAAGGGCCAAACAATTTTTCAGAACAACCTTATCAGGAAAGTTCTGAGGGTCATAGAGATCACGGGGTTGTCTGGGAATGTCTAGGGATTAGGGATATCGTAACATTTAGGAAGCACAATAAGACCTTATGGCTGATGTGCAAAAGAGACAGATAGCTCAACTGAAAAAGGAGAACTCCAAGTAATATACCTTCTAAGATAAACTATACAATAATCTTATTTACTGAGCGACGCGATGTCCTTATTTGGCATTTCTTTTGTATGTTTGATTGTGTGTTTAATACGCACGACACTTCGACTAATTGTTCTTTGAGTTCAGGAATAATCTTAAGCTACTGGTTAAATAAGTAATACATGTACAAGTGTGTAAAGAAACATGTGTTGAAGCCTAGGTTCTAGCTATGTAAAGATTTTATCTAAACTTTAAAAGATTATACATGTGTTTAGTATTGGGATAAATCTTGTGGCATCAGCCGGCAAAGACATCTTATATCCAGTTCCGTGTCCAGTAGCTGTGAAGCTTCCACGTTAACATGTTTAAGAATTCTCTTCTCATGTTGCATTGCACAATCCATGATTACCTCGGTCACTAGTTTTAGATTTAAGTCCGAGTGTAACTCATCGTTACGCTGATACCATTTTGAGTTTGTCATTTCACAAATTTGTTGGTTTTGGCTACGTTGCACCAACAATCTTTGTAACATCCCCCAAATTAAGCCTGTGAAGATTATTAAAATCTATTGCAGAGGGACAAGAGTTGGCTAGCAGTTGCTAAAGAAATGTTCACGGACTGGAATGACGTAGATATGAAGGAGAAAGATAGCCTTATCAAAGGTAAGTTTTATTACAACTGCATTGTTTCTACAATAGTATTGTATTTATGATACTAAAAGTTGGAGTACTTAAAAAATAATATAATCCATATAGCAATGTAATCATTTATAAATAGCTCTCATTTTACGAATGTTTATTAACGTAAAATTTAAATCAATAAAGATTTTATGTAAAGCAGAAACAATATTTTTAGACTTTTATTAAGCGGAAAAATAAATGAGTCCAGATTAATACGGTAATATTACGGTATTGTTTTGTCGTAAACAGAGCGAACCCCCGATTTCGCTGTTGTTGTTTTTTTTACCACATCAAAACCTATTTTCATAGAAATAGTTTTTTTACGTGATGAAATCAAAATATACAAAACAATTGTCATAGTATTTTTTTCGTGAAAAGGGTTTTTTTCTTTCTAATAAATATTTGTATTACACAAAAAATAAGTATAGAATTTTGTCAACCTCTTACTGTTTTTTTTTTTAACATACTTAGAGAAATATGTGTCCAACTCAAAGCAATACCATAAAAATGTTTGTACAAGTAATCTTAAACTAATATAGGTTTTAGATTGCAATATAGGCCTAGAGTTTAAACACATAAACATTTTTCTTCTGTAGATAAAAACAGCAGTACTTTGTACTTGCTACAGTGACGAATGTTTCCACTAGAACATATAGGCTAGTTGTTTCTGGAATGAAACAGCTCCTTCGACCAAAAAATAGTCTGCAATGTAATCGCGTACGTCTGCTCCTGTTCCACGAGGACCATGTCTAGCATTGACAACATCATGGAAGGGATAAGTTTTAGTATCTTCATAGTTTATTCCGTCTCTTACTGCGTAAATTGTGCAAAATGCAGCAGGCTTTGACAATTTCATCAACGAGAATAGGGGTATGATAAACTCTCCACTTGTTCGCCAAAACACCAAAAGCACACTCAAGAGTTCCCCTGCACTTGCAGTGTCGATAATTGTAAACCCTTCTTCTTGCTGTAACACCTCTTAATGTGAAAGGTATCAAAAGATACGTTGATAGTTTAAATGCTTCATCAGCATCCAAAACGAAAGGTTTGGGACTACACTTGTATTAGGCAGTGGAGCTGATGGAGGTAGGTCCAAAGACATAGAGTACAGTTTTCCCACTAATCCACTGTCCTTTATTAACACTGTACTTGACCACAAGCACCAACGTTTATCGCCACAAACTTTAAATTTGCATACATCAATGCCATTAATACTACTGAGAAAAACGTTTTGTAGCTGAAAGAGTTTAACCCCCTGCCGTTAGATTGATGCATCTGATGTGTATACCGTCCAAGGTTACTATAGAATTTGTATAGTTAGTTTTCTTGTAAAAGTATTTTGCTATACTGAGCCACATCTCTGTTGTTGGTTCAGGCATTGCCATGCCTTTGAGATGAATCTAAATCTTTTCAGACGTATCTCGTACTACTGCTGCAATGTTTGACTTCCATCTATAAAACTCGTGTTGCAAAACGGCGAATGTCATTCCTGTAGATAAATACCTGAAAATTGAAACCTCCATTACTTTGCACTGATAACTTAATGTAAATTTAATTAATCCATGGAGACCCTGCACCATAAAAAAAAAAGAAACATATGTGCTGAACTTCCTTTAAAAACTCTGCTACCGAACGAAATACTTCCGGCCAATTAGAAGGAGATGTACTTGGCGAAAAATCAGATGATAATTTGGATGACGTAGAAACTGTGGAGGGCCAGCAAGAGAACGAATCGACAGCAGATGTTGTTCCCACCCCTACAGTACCGGTACGAAAACCCAAACCTTTGTATGATAAAACTCGTAAAAATTCAAAGCTATCACCTTTTCAAGTCCAGTTACTGAACAAACTTGATACAAGCACGAAATCAGAAGATGACACTGACTGGATGTTTTTATTGTCTATGCTCCCCGAGTACGAAGAATTAGATAAGGAAGAAAAATTGTATTTCAAACTTATGGCATTGCAGTTTTTCCGTGGTATACGGCAGAAAATCATTTCAATCCCAAATGCCTTCTTGTCCTCAGTTTGATTTCAATTTCCACAACAATCAACAACAGTAGTATTACATGCCCCAAAATTCAAACCAATATAGACCTCTAAGAACCGTACGCTCACCAAGTACACAATCACTTCCAGATAAATTTTTGATGCCGCTACAGTCGCCCTTGTTAATCGAGTTGCAGTCATCCAACAACCCTAACGTTGCATCTCCTCAAAATTCATCTTTTCTGACTATCTGACAACATTTCAACAGTTGATTTATGACTTTCACTATTTGTATTTTTACAATATGTTGTAGTTATTAAGTTTCAGAAGAAGAAAATTTAATCTATGTTGAAACTTTTTTCAATATGTAACAAACACTTCAATATATCTTTTTCTGAATTTGATATCTTTATTGACATATCAAACCTTCTACATACACATATGTACATTTTGGGAACCTTAATGTTTAATTATAACAATACAACTCAAGATTTTGGAAACCGTTGTAATTTTCTTGTTCTGATATCTGGGAGGTTTAAAGGAATGTTAGAGACGCAGGTATGTTGGGGAGAAGGGGGAGCAGGAGAAATTGGGTTTGGGAGATGGCGTCACCACTACTCCTTCCCACCCCATCAACCTCCAACAACTGATATAGTACGCCTTATTCTCTGTATTATTAAGACTACAATATTTTTCCATTTACTTTATGGTAATTGTTAGTCTTTCTTTAACACCTACTGCATTCCTAAACGTTACGTTCATTTTGGTCAAGTGTGGTCTCAACATTTCCACCAACTTGTCGAATGACTTAATCGACATTCGATAATAATTTTTAAAAAACATGGTGTCGTGTTTTCTGATGTTGCTGTAAAACACCGGAGATCGTTCATTTGGGTTAACTTCAACATGATAAGGATGAATATAGTCTGTCTGTAGATGGATCTTCGAAGTAATTCCCCGGAGCAAACGAATTTTACTTTAGAAACCATACTACCATTTCAACTGTTGTTTGGCACAAACTGACGACTACTAAAAAAAATACGCACATAGACGCCAAAAATCTGCACAATTTGAACGCAAGTCTTGCCTTAAAGAACGCATGCTGCTTACAATTGAACGCATGCTGTTGTAAAGAACAGAACAACATCAAACAAAGTATCTCACTGTTTTCCACAAATCTAAAATATTTTATTGAAAAGATTAACCTGTGTATGAGGATACACAGTCAAACTTCGCTTAAATAATAATAAGTTTCAAACTGAGCGACAAAATCAGGACTGATGGAATAAGTATGGCTCTCCTTGGGGAAAAAAAAGGTTAATTTTCACTTTTTACTGAAAACTGCCGAAGTAACTTTTTTGCAACGAATGGTATTCTAAGGTTAGTATTTCGATTATGAATAGGCCTATGCATCATTTATTTTCTGAATTAATTAATGTATCTATATCACGAAGAATATAATCTAATTTGTAACCTACTAATGATGCATCATTAAACAATTTTGTTTTTCGTTTTATGCAATTTTTAATTTATGTTCTACAATTGTATTTACTTAAGTAAGATTAGATTAAGAATTAACTTGTTTGTTTTCTTCTTTGTTTTTTATGCAAGTTCATTATTTATTATTTAAAAAATGATTGGGGGTTTCCCCCCTTTAAAGATTGTGCAATAAATATATTACAGTAATAATTTATGATGGCCACAAAAACTGATATTGTTTTAAGCTAACCTCAGGTCACATCTGAAATAAATAAAATAATAGTAGGATTTATTAATTATCTTTTCAAATGAATTAGGTTTTTAAAATCAAAAGATTGCAAATTATGAAATCACAAAGATATTATTTACGACTGTCTGTCTACATTTATCTCTGGGTTAAAGTTACACACTAATCTTTACGGCACGTGCTGACTATAACACAGTTACTGTTATCAACATATACTGGTTATTTCGGGAGTTGCTAATATAGTTCCTGCTAGGCAAAGACAAGACCTGGATGAAACTACTTTTAGCAAAATGGGTTATGAAATGTGCTTATTACGATAGTCGGAAGGGTAATGGGGGGGGGTTATTTAGGTATCACTTAATAATTAGTTTATATTACAGGTACAAAAATAGTACAAATAATAGTATTCCATTGCATAATTATGTTTGAAGTTGCTAAAAGAAAGAACTGAAGTGTTTGCACGCTACTATTTTCATATGTGTACTTCTCCCTGTGTACAGAACGCACTCTTATTATATTTAAACGACAAAGTAAAAAGGTTTTTACGATGTTTAATATTTTGAGTATTGCTTTAAGAATGTATTCAAATAAACTGCAACTTGCTTGACGTAATAGATACACACGATAAATTGTAAGGATGATATCTGACCAAACAAAACCTTGAAAACCGCCTTGAAGACCAGTTTCGTGAGGTCACATTTTTGTCTGTCAAGTTCGTTTTTTTATTTATTCATAACCTCATTTTGATTTGAAGATCGTCGTAGTTTCATATTTTTAAAATTAAAAAAAAAAGTATTATCATCACAGAATATTGCTATAAAAAGGAGCTGTTTTCGTCATATACCGTACAGTTGTAAACAATGACAAAATTCATTACACAAATTGTTTATCGAAAAAGTGTAAGAATTTATTTAAACGTGATTTTTAACGCTATTTAAGATGGGGGAATCAAATCATTAAACATACATTAAATTGCTATTCAAATCGGCTAAAAACTACACCTTCGATATATCAATTTCATACATAGTTGGGTGAAAAAATGTAAGTTGAGATTTTCGTATGTTTTAAGGTCCCCTCAGATTAAAAAAGTGTTTTTTTAAAATTAATGTGTAGTCTGCGCAAATCAAACGAACTGACAGATTTTAATCTAATTTTTATCTGGGGATATTTCGGTTATATCTGGAGGCCTTTTTTGTTTTTATTTTATTCGATAATTCAAAATTTGGAGGTAGTTGTCATAAGACCAAAATTACGATTTCTTGAAAATCGGCTCTTACGATTTAAATACAATTTTACTTAAATATAGCCCCTACGGACCCGAAAAAACTTATTAATTGCTAACTTTTCAAAATGATGGTTTCAGATCTATCGTTTTCGTCAAATTTTGGTGAAATTTGAAGATTATTGGCCCAAATCGGTTTGTCATATCGTATAAAAAAAATATGGTTTAGGAATAATTGGCTAAATACTAAAATAAACTATTGTCATTAAAAGATCTCGAATTTAATAAAATTCTATTAACGCTTGGCCTAGTTTATGTCACAATGAATAAATATAGGCTCAGTTTAAATATATAAATATCACTAAAACAGTTATTTTAAAAATTATATAACAAGTTGATAAGAGTTCTTTTATACCACTTAATCTCCTATAAGAAATATTCATAGATAATTTTATTAGAAACAAAGAGACGAATATTACATTTAGTTTAGTGTATAGGTTATATGAGAAAGTTAGTGGAATATTTTTAGACTGTTTAATCGATTGCAATGCTACATAGGGCGTCGTAATACAATAATAGAGACTGTCCTAGACTGTAAATCAAAGCTCGCATTGTTCTAATAATAGTAGAGAAATATTGCTTTCATTTATTCAGAAGTATTTATACAGGGAATGGAAAAATTCGCAACACATGATATGAATATCTGTAGAACAAACAAAATATAGACAAAAATAATGCAGAGTACAAAACAAGAATGTACGTTTTATGAACAAGGAAGTATTAAAAAAAAGCCAAAAAATTAACTTCTTGAAATATGGACAAAACTTGCTCTCTTGCGAAATTCGATTAAAATCTATCAACTCGTTTGGAGTGTAGAGCAATCCACTCATGTTAAATAATCACCTTTCAAATTAACTATCTTGAGGACAGAGGACCACAAAATGGACAATAACCATCGATTTTTTTACCTTTCATAAAAGTTCTTCTATACTTTGTAGTTTGTATACAATAAACTACCTACAAACTTTCTTACTTACAATTATACAAAACCTGAAATATCAAAAAAGCACTCGTCAACTTTCCCCAAAAAATTGGAAGATGGGTTTTATTTTTCAATTTAATTACGAACATAAATTTTCTTTTACATGCTGTTTAACATTTTGGTATTGTTATAAATATTAAAATTAGTAGAATTTAGTTGAAATCTGTTTGGTCGATTTTAAGATATGTCAACAAAAGAAACACATCTCTCTTAGCTAAATAGAATTATTTTAATTTCAGATATTTGAACTTTTAAAATGGCGTTCATAGTTCATTTTCACATTTTCGCCCTAAACTAATGATAACGCCCTAACCGTTTTCCTTGGGAAGATGCGACTAATACGTTTGTTTTGGCCCTTAGAGGCTACACTGTAATTATATTTGATCAAAATTTGTATAGCTAAAATTGTTTTTGAGGAAAATTCGTATTTTTTGCCCTAATGATTAAACTTCAAGTTTTTAGTTCCTTCGTAATATGGCTATTTAAGATACTCTACATAATACCCTTGGAACTTTTTTTGGTATTTCAACACCACTATTTTTCTCTTAAAAAAAAAAAAAAATAATAATAATAATCTAATCCCTATTATTAGTCATAAAATAATGTTATTATTACTAAATTTAGCAAAAGTCATCACAAATAGATTAGATTAGATGGCTATATATTTATTTATTTATGTATCTAAAACCGTGCATAAACGATAAGTCAATATGCAGATAACTAGCATAACCAATGTTATAATTTGTTGGTTATTAGGTTAAAAACCCACCTCCTCTGACTAATTTGTCAATTTTATAACAAATTAGGGGGTTCGATTTTTAAAAAAGTGGGATTGAAATTTCGAAAAAGATCGACTCTTGTTTGACAATTTTATTTGGAATTTTTTTCTTTCTTGCATATACCAAAAGAAAAGCCACTTTTAGTATAAAGTTATCTGATGGGTCTAACAATCAAGTTAGTTACAACAATCAAACTAGTGCAAGGTAGTTGATTAGAACTCAATATTTGGTGGTAGCTACCAGAAGACCAAAACACAAAATGTCAATTTCATTAAGAATTTTGCTAAAATGCAGCCATAAGACCCAAATAAATCGTTTGATTGCCTAAAAAATACATTACGCTATCACATTACATATCCATGAACTGTTTTAAAAACTAAATTTTACAATTTCTTTCAAATTTGGGTGAAAATGAAGGATAATGATTCAAACCAGAGTTATACATTCTAGGAAAAACCAAATTTTGGTTCAGTAATATATAATAAAACAGTAATAATGTGCAAAAAACAAATAAACCGTTGTCATTAAAACTTAGACAAGTTAAAATACAAATTACCTTCAGGTGGTTTAGGGCACAAATGAAGCAAGCTTAGGCCTTTCAAACATATCACAAAAAAAGTTGATACGTCTTGATTCTGTACACCAACTTCTCTCACATAAGAAATACATGGGGGGGAAATTAGTAATTAAAAACTCCCCCCCCCACTTAAAAGTAGTACATATAGAGACATTTTTGAAGAGTTAACAATGAATATTATTTTTAGTTTTGTAGATGGTTGTGCGAGATCAATTAACTTTCATTGTCGATATAAACAAAAATTATTTTCACATTAAAAAAAAAAAGAATAAAGCATATTTTGATCTTTAACATCTATTATTTCAAAATGATTAATGTCCCTTTGCCCGTACTTGAATTTTAGCGTCACTATTCCTCTACACTGTTGTATAAAGATCGTTAAACGAAAATGTTTTTCTAGTGAATGCTATTCAAAATTTTATTTTCCCAATTTCTTAATAGGTTTCTAACACAATGTAACTTTGTACCAATTAGGTTATCAATTCCAAACTATATTATCTGTAACAGCTGATAACGAGTAAATAAGTTTATCAGTTACAAAATTATGCTGGACAAATTTTTGATTAGTTGTTTAAATCTGCTGACGGAAATCGGGTTTTCATTCATGTGTTTTCTGTAGTTTATAAATTTATCGTTAAATCAGAGACTAAAAGATCTAATTACAATTTTTGATTTACTATTTTTTAACTTCGTTTACTCGTAGTTCCTGTTGGAAAATACTAACAAATTCAAAAATAAAATATAACAAATTTTATACTTGAACAGATTACAAAAATATTAGCACATTTTTAGTGGTTTATCAAAATAAAAGCTCTTAGTGCTCTGATTAAGAAAATACCAAATTTGGCAAATATTTTAATTTTTGGGGCATAGGTCATAATTTATTTCATAGCCGCCCTGATGTCCTAAATTTTCCTAGAAGTACCTAGTTTGTTTGTTAGAGAGGGATGGATCTCTTGTTACATCTCAGCCATAATCTACCTTTCCTTCTGCAACTTCCAGGATAAACGAGACAAAAGGACAGAAAAGTGAAATGAGGGAAAAGTGGTCTTATCCTCTGAGAAATGTAGTAGGGTGTTTCAAATTTTCTTTTCAGTTAATTTTCTTACTGTTTTTGGACTATGCAGCATACTTGAAACAACCTTAGTAGAACTTGGAGTATAAATGGACAGGTTTCATCTGAGCTGTGAGCTGCGCGTGGAAGGGAGGTACAAGTTTGTAGTTCGAGGCCGCGTGGGGATAGAGGCATTGTAGGGGAAACAGTCGGCGCCGACTACTGTCCACGATCCAGCGGTCTTGCAGACATTGTTGTTAGTACCAACACCCAACACAGACTGAGACGACCGCTTCCCCCACCACCTCACTGCTGCTTAGACCACGCCTAGACCCACTGCGCACCCAAACTCCACAGCACAGATGAAACCTGTCCATTTATATTTAGTGGTGCTGATCCCAAGGTCACACGGGGTCAAGCATGAAAGGAGGCTCTAAAAAAGCTCCGAGAGAAATTCTAGTCAGGTCATATATAAAGAGGTCCTCATTTGTAAATTGACAATTGAAATAATATGTTTTATACTTTTAAATTTAAATTATTTTATTTTGTTTTACCCTTAAAGCTATACAAGAGACACTTGGTACATGAGCGATCAAATTGTTGGTCATCGTGATTGTGGCTGTCGCAGTCTTTTGGGACACAATGCGCACCCAACGCCGCAAGAGTTCTTTGTCATTGCCAAACTCAGTAAATACATCAGCGATCCACTCTTTTATAACATTCTTCGAACATCACTTTCCAATTAACTCCAGGTCCCAGAACTCTCAAATGGTGCGAGACGCGTCATTTTATTAGAAGAAGACATCGGTAGTTCGTTAACATACTTCTATCTAGCCTGAGAGTTGGCAGTATTTTCCTTGTAGAAGTTACCCAGTGACAGTTCCATTGAAACAAATACAAAGACACCATACAAAACACCCCAAATGTAATCCCCGGCTCGTTAAATGACCGTTACATGAATAGGTTCGGGGGCATTCACAAAGGCTTCAACGACCAACAAATAATCCTTGCTCGTTATGGTAACTGGTTGACCACATTTATGCATAGAAGCTATTGTCTCAAATTTATCACAGATTTTGTAAATGGTTTGTCTCGATGGCGCTTTTGTTCCAAATGTTTCCGCCGACTCAATACCCTTAGACAAACTTCAGTGTTGACAAACTTCCAGTATTGTTTCAGACACAATTTGCAATGTTTAAAGGTTAAATTTGCAGTAATGGTTAAACAATCATGAACCAACATTAAATTACTAAACATTAAGAAAAGGATCATTACTCCATAAATAAATAAACATAACCAGCTGTTATTTCTCATAGTTACAAAACTTATGTTATAAGAATAAAACCACATGTTTATCCCCTCGCGGTTATCATCGTCTAAGAAAAACGGAATACAGAACAGAGACCTCCTAGACCTGGAATCCGGGATCGGAAGAGAAAAAGAGTTGGTCAAGAAATACCAGGTAAGAAAGATGAAAGAGAGAGATCTAACCCGAAAATAGACTTATTTTGTATGAAGAAAGGGCTCCATTGGCGTTATGACCTTAAGAGCGGGGGGGGAGGGGTGTCATCGTGGCCAACTTGTGAATGTTTGATATACAGCTCTTCAGTATTCACTACGCAGTTGACATCACATTGCAATACATACGCTTTGTTAGTGAACAATTTTACGCTGATTTTAACACTTAAAATCGTTTTTGGACATTCTATCAAAGTGAATATTTGATGGATTAAATATTAGGTGTAGATGCTCTTCCCTTGAATAGCTACCGTTGACTTATTGTTGAACTAACGGACGCCATTAGTTCCAGATGGTATGGTATCAGGACATAAGTGCGATGGACCAAAGCTCCGGAATGAGTAGAATCTGTACAATCGTCAAAGTTGAGTTTACCTTCAGGTCAAGAGTCATCAACAAATCAAGATTCTGGAGCAGAACATCAGATCTAATAGGAGTTTTATTTGTCACACGAATGAAAAGTTTTCAAAGATGTAGACAACGAAATTACACGTTTCTCTAGACCATGCGGAGGTACATTTACGCAATTAAAGTTGGTAAAAAAAATCATTATATCATCAAAGTTCATAATTAATTAAAGTATTTATGAATCTTTTATAATGAAAAATAAATCGGGCAATGTTCAAAAATGGTTTAGAGTCTTCTCTATTAGATTGATGCCTCTCAGGGACACAATAATAGTGAGTTTAGTTGTGCCAATTCCGAAGTTCTCTAGCTGTATCTACAACTTTTTTCATCTAATCTTAGGTTACCACCTCTCTTTTACCTTTCTTGTTCTCTTCCGACTCTGACGCTATTAAAGGATTCGAAGGATTTTCGTCATTTTTTAACGTGGTGAACACCCTGAGGTTTATCGCCTTTAAACCACAAAGCATACTTTTTATTCCTTTTGCAGATTACAAAAAGGCTGTCAGTATATAGTGGAAACACACACACATATTGAGAAAATGACCAAGGTCAGAGTGTTATAGAAGGTTAAGATATATTTTCAAACGATATTTTTTAATAATATTTTCTAACAGTTTTACTTAATGAGATGAGATGATGCATTGCATGTGACGAGTGTATCAAATTACCTGAATAGAGAAAAGTTAAAAGTAGACATCACACATGTAAGGAGCACTCATCTAGAATAAGTGTTCACGTTCAAACTTAGTCTGTTTGGTTTGTTGAAAGTTATAACAAATACTGGTAATTTTCCATTCTAGATTCTAACTAAATAAATAGACCACAGTTATCTTAAAACAATGCAATAGAATATGTACTGTTGGCAAATGATCTTTGGAAAATAACTATTGCGGCTGCGCTAATGTCAAGAGACCAATGAACAGCGATTAAGATCTACAAACAACGTTAAAAATCAATACAATTAAATTAATAATTCTGTTAATTAATTTGATAAATAATCAAAGAAAATTAGTAATTACGACACCGTATTATAATTTTTTTACCATATAAATAATATGTGCTGATGCAATTGAGGATGACAACTTAATCGTTGAAATGTCGTCCTGGTGAGGTATTTCCTTATTATGGAAATTCGTGTTTTTATTAATTGACCGAGCAAAGCAAGGTATGACTATGAAATAAGGCCATTATGGCTTCCGGGAAAAATTCAAAATACAATTCGTTTATCTTAAATAAAGCTGAAACTTTTGCTTAAATCTCTATTAGGAGTGATGAACACGTCACACTTTAAACTTTTGAAAGAGGGGACAAAAAGTTGTTCAACCCGATAAACCGTTATATAATCACTCCGTTCTCATACAACGTCTATTACTTACCTGATTAGTTGTTTGCAGTTTCTTCTGTTGTGTAGTTCTACAACTTTCCGGCTTCCCTGATCAAGTTTGTTTCAGTATTAGTTGTTTCGACTGCTGAGGTCTAGGTTTCTTAAATTTCTGGTTGTAGTGTTCGATTCCAACATAGGCCTAAGCTATTATGTTGGCGTTTTCACTTTTTTCTAGTTCTGAGTTTATCGTTTGATGGTGGAATTTGATTTACACTCGAAACCTCGTGTATTAGTTTTTGAGTTTTATAGGTTTCCAAAAATATCAAATAATATTATAGTTACACTGTTTTGTTTCATGACATTTCCTCTAAAATTGATATAACTTAGGCTATATGTGACTTGTATATATGCCATATAACAATCAATTAGAGTAAAATATACACAGTAATCAGATTGTTTACGCTTTAATGAATTGGACCACCGGCCAACGAGACCTACTAGTAGTGGGGGGGAGGGTTAGGAGTCAGTTAATTCAGACAGCTTTCAGGGTTTGTAGATGTCGATGGGTACTACTGAAAATAAGTTTTAGGCAAATATTGAAGAAGTATGTCTAATATATAGGCCTATGCAAGGTTGGTCTACTGGCTAAAACCTTTTGTGCAAGAAGTTCGAGGTTCGATCCCCGTGCGGGCTTTGATTTAACCCAGCATCCTGATTAGTAGAGAATTCTGGTCATGAAAGATAGTTGCGTCGACAGAAACTCGATGTGCTGACCAGACATCACCCGATGAAAGTTATCTAGCATTCCCAGACCCATAACGGTCTATTGTTCTACGGATTTATTTATACCCAAGATCCTAAGAAGTTCCCTTCATATACAATGGTTCGTATACAAACAAGACAGGTGGGGTCTTCTCCTTTGCTATAATATTTCTCCTGAAAGGACACATTCCTAGATTGCACTATTTATATCTACAAATGTGTGTGTGTGTGGGGGGGTGTTTCTGGGAATGTAGAGAAGTTAAAAATTTTGCATACCATTTTGAATCATCTATTAGTTATTCAACTACAAATATAAATAAAATAAAATAAACGTTAATTTTATGCATCTGGCACTCCCAACAATGAGCTTAAATTTGTTTCCCACAAAATTTGATCAACAGATACATGTGAAAGAATTGTATTGACGCAATAATTCTGAGATAATATTACAACAGTAGGCTTAATATTACAAGGACTTTCCTCCGCAGAATGTTATTGGAAGTTGTGAATTGCAGGGTACCTCAATGTCCGGAAGTCATTAAAAGATATATTACCAAGGACTTCCTGTTATGGACGAGGACATCTCATCTATAATTTCAATATTTTAAACTGTAACTTTAAGAAACTCGTCACAGCTGATTTGATAAGACGCGAATTTCTTATTTAGAACCAAAAAAATAAAGAAATCTGAAAATCGTTACAAACAGCCGCTAATATTAAAATTTTCTGACTAATATTTGTTAATACAGATAACAGGGTATATACTCTCTTGTCAGTGGCAACACTAATGTTTAACTAATTTAGATTAACTGCCATATTTAATTAAAATTCAGGCTATTACAGGTCTTATTCGGTGTTTTTGCTCCTCTTTAATTTTGAGGGTAATCATTATATTTTTTAGTGATAACTAATTTTTTTTTTTTTTTTTACAGTAACAAGAAAATCTGTAGAATAAACAAGAAACACAATTGTATGAATGTTCTAATTTATAACCATGACGCTTACATTTTGTTAGGTTGGTAACATGATACCTTTGTTGTTAATTCATGGTTTGCAAAAAGTCATCATTTTGTTTACAATTTATCGTTTTTGTATATAATTATCTGAATATAAAAAACGTTATGTTTTAATCCATTCTAAAAACATATTAGCTATTGTATAAATTTTTGTGTGAAATGTGTGAAAATTTATGACGAAGTGATGACCCACTTTCTTTGACCCCCTCCTTATTTTCTAAGATTTAAAGGATTTAAAACGAAATTGTTTATTCTTATTACAATATATATTTTTTTAAATAATTTATTTGTTCTTAACATTGATTGTTGTGTATTCTTGAATTTTACAAAAATATAAACAAGATGGTGATGGTTTTGTTTCAGAATACAATTAAAGCTCTCTACAGAAGACAAAATATTCACTGTAAGATTTGACAAGGGTAAGTTTATTACTGGTAAAATTAAAATTCAGGATATTATTGATATTTATTACCGTCTTGTGTATATTGTAAAGAAAGTTATAACATTCACAATTATACGGGGTGATCATTCGATCTTTGCCACAATTGGTATCTAGTAAACTATATAATAATTTATTTTCACAATTATTACATGTTAAATGTACAGGAATTATGTGAATTGTCAAGTCACCTGTATCCAGTAGCGGTGACTAGGATAAAAGAATAAAAACTTACATGCTAAAATTTACAGTTTCCCAAAGATGCAACATAAAAATTTATTGCGGCATTACCGTGACTCTTTCTCTGTACAATTACAATTTAAAAAACACATACGTATATAAATATATCTTATAAATAAACACTTCTACATTTATTACGAAATATTTCCCGAAATATCCAAAATAGAACAAAACAACAGCAAAGCAATAAACAAAGAAGTAAATAGTTGAAAGATAGAAAGACACATATTATAGTTGAGAAATTTAACTTATAATTTTGATGATATGATATAAATTTTTCGTTTTCATTAACCAATTTTTGCAATTTCGTAAAAACACCTTTAAAGTTTAACCGGTTTTTATATCATTGGGTGCATAAATTAAGCTTTTGGTCAATAAATAACATTGAATATTGAAAAACTTTCCGAGAGCCCTTTGGTTTTCCCATGTGCATCGCAGAATGACCTCTAGTATTGTAATAAATAAGGTCAGTATAATTGTTGCTATTTGGTATGAAAAATATTTTTAAAACTTTGTAAACAAACAAATGTAGAAGGAGTAAAATTTGTATAAATTCAAAAAAAGGTAAAGAGGGTTCATATTTACCCTTAAATAAAATGATTCCTACAAAATATTTCTGCGTGGTTAATAACGACTTCAAGGTTGTTTACATTCGCTCCTCCCCAGCATTCAATTCCGTAGTAACTGTGTATGACAAATTTTCCTTAGAAAATAAAAGTTCCTAATATTTCGTCTAATTTTTGAATTTTAATATTTTATGTGCTCTTCCCAAGACACTTTACTATTGATCCATCGAAAAACTTTAAACGGGGAGGGAACCTTCAACATTACTTTTTCATGTTAATTAAAAATCCTTTATGCAAATTTTTTAAAAAAAGCCGCCATTAACCAATTTTGCGGTCGACTTTAAAATTTCTTATGGACTCACGTACTTTCTTGTGTCATAAACACGTCCTCAACGTAAATCGTATTTGATTAAAATTGAGCTTTTAGTTACAGTTCTTAAGGTTCATTTTGAGAAATTAAGTTATATTTTTTTGTTGTTGCTTAAAGACGAAAACCCCTTAGTCATCATCGCTTTATAAAAATAAATAAATAAAACACAAAACCTCCACTTGGCCGATTTCTTTCTTTTTTTTTTTTTAAGCGATAACTCAAGAACCTGCATTTTTGGAGAAATGTAATCACTGTGTTTGAATCATTAGAGGCTACCGTTTGAGCAAAATTTAATAAAAATCGTAATTTATGTTTTCCTGTATGGCAAAATTTGAGTTATTAAAAAAAATAAATTAAAAAAAAAAAATAAAAAAAAAAAAAAAAGAAATACGTGCCGAGATATGGACAAATATGCATATCACATTTGATTGAAATCGGTCCACGCGTTTGGGCTGTAGAGGACTGAACACATACAACAGTCATCATTAGAAAAACCACTTTTTGAACTCAGAGGATCTCAAAACAGGTAGATCCACAAAAACCTCGACATCAATTTTTCACCATGGTATTATATATATATATATATATATATATATATATATATATATATATATATATATCTAGGAATGTGAAAAACTAAGTTAGTGCCAAATATTTGTTTAAAGTCTCAAATAATCATGGAAATACCTACTTTAATTAAAATAGGACAAACCAAACCAGTATATAAGATTTTAGATGCGACAGCAGGTTTTTTGTTCGGTTTGTAGACATACTAATAATTTTCAGCAGTTTTGTTGTGTACCATAAAGCTATAAAAATAAAACATTTTGTAAATAGTCGGGGGGGAGGGAATCACAAATAAAATATTTTCTTTTCAGTTCCCTTTTGTTAAAACTAGCTTTTTCCAAGACTGAGGTCTAATGACAAGCATTTTTAGTGACAAGTACTAAACTTGTCAATGTTTCTGTTTCACAAAGCATATGACTTTAACAAGTGACAAGCTATTAACTCACTGACTGATGCTCTGTTCTCTCACACAATTCATGTATGAAAGTGACTTTTTTGGAACAATGTGAAGACCATAGTAAATTTTTTGACAAGTTTATTAATAAATCATAATTTTTTTTATTTAGAATAGAGTGATGTAAATTAGATTGTGGACGAATGTCCTATTTTAAGAAGACTTTCTTTTTAAGAGGAGGCTCCACTAGCCGGCCGGTGCCGTCTGCCGCCCATAAGACTAATGCAATTGAATAATACCCATAAATTCTTGTTTTTAAAGATATAAATATAAATGAGGTATCAATATAAAGGTATTGTACAGCTGAATGTGTTTTGTTGAACCAAATTAAAAATATATTTTTCTGTTTTACGTGAAAACCAAAACAACATTTGTTTTACTTTAGCAATTTTTTAAGAAAGTACCTTTAAAGATATGAAGGATTTTTCTCGCAGTTAACATAAAGCAGTTTGTTCTCTTCAATCAAAAAAAAAATCAACGAAATCGGATGAAGAATGAAGGAAAAATATGTGTATCAACGAGAGTACTGTATTCCATTAGTCTTATAGGCGGCAGACGGCATTTTTGTTTTATGGAACCTCCTCTTAAAGCACGAAAGCTATGAATTTTTGTTAGCGTATTTTTATACGAAAAATAATGTATTGTAGTATCACTTATGGTAAGATCTGCCGGAGTTAAATGTATACTGAGGCCAGCTGCAAAAGCGATACGATACAAATCTTAAGGTCGTAAGTGATAGGCGATAAATTATCTTATAAGAACGAGATCGCTAGTACGCGTTCAAATCGTGTTTTAGTGTCTAAACAAGTGTACACCAGTGCGATAACGATATCGGCGACATTGTATCGGACAAGCAATGCTATAAGGTAACCTTGTTGAATTTTAAATTAAATATAATATTGTTTTTAATATGGAGACACGGCGCATAAAGCAGGGAGCCAACATTAAGAAAAGAAATCATAATTGTTTCTATGTAATGTATGCAATGGAATGTTTTGTAACGTAAATATGTGTAAGGATATTTTCAACGACCGTTTGTCTCAGTCATAACAAGTTTTTCATGTAGAGAAATGCGCAGTCTACAATGGAAATAACGTTTTTCATGGGAAATTATCATGAGTTGCAATTTTCCTTCCTGTTGAGATGGTTATCTTGCACATTGAATACACCATACAGATGCGTCTTACCAATACATCACGCCATGTACACTTGAAGAGTTCATTATTACAAATGAACTGACTCGAAAAAAAAAGTATCCTGCCAACAGATCTCGCTTTGGTGTCCATAAACTTTGCTTTGGTGCCCATAAACATAGTATCACTCTAGTGTACAGCCTGCCTAAGAAGCTAAAAAGACTAAGCTAAGTAATTAAAGAAGCTAAAGCCGTTATATAGCCGAAATTGATATTTCCTTCCTTAAACTCTCACATAATAAACATGATTATATATTATTTTATATAATGAAATATACTGATAACGTCCAGTCCAAACTTCTGGGCAAAGAAACGTATAATCGTTGAGTGTATTCATTCCATAAAGTAAGGAAGGATCTAGTACGGGATTTTCCAAAATTCGACCCTTAAGGGAATTAAAGAAAAGTCAAATGTATGTTGAGGGATGCCTCAATATCTCTTACGCATAATGAGGTAACGGCTTGGAATTTGCTTACATATGTTACCCAAAGAAATACCTAAACAAATGATCCCTAATTAATATATATATAGTAAACAAATGGAAATGTACTGACTGACTCATCAACGTCCTGGCCAAGCTTTTAATTCTAAAAATACGAAATTATCAGAATATCGGGAACGGCCTCTGGAGTAGGCCTACTAACAGAATATTGCATTAGTCATAGATAACACATCAGAAGTAAAATCGTTTTATAACCAATTTTTAAAGTTAGTCTTGTTGGAATTCTTGCATTAGGAAACCTGGATCAGCGAATATGTATCGTGTTTTCTTTAAGGATTCTAAAACAACAAACATATCCTTCGACAATTGCAATCCTTTCTTGTAGAGAATAAGAGATATTGGAAGAACACAACTATGACACTAAACGCACTGAAGCATTAACAATATTCAACTGACAGCAATAGATAGGAATTGTAACGGGACACTAAACAATCATGACCGTCAATCTGGCTTGTTAAAACACTCATCCTGTATTATTTATGGGGTAACTTGTGTATAAAAGGAGGGCCTGAAGTACAAAGTATTTGTAGTATGGTAGTATTTACCGACAATTTGAATACTTGAATTGGATAACTTATCAGGCAATTTGTCTCGTTGTTCCTTGAAAAGTATAAAGTTAATATAAACTTCGACTATTGCAATCCTTTCTTGTAGAGAATAAGAGATATTGGAAGAACACAACTACGACACTAAACACACTGAAGCATTAACAATGTTCAACTGACAGCAAAGAAAGGAATAGTCGTAAACGTTATCTGGGTTTTTAAATTGATCTCACTGTATATTGTAGGGGATATTACATATAAAAAGAGAACCTGAAGTACACAGATCCTGTAGTATCACATCTTGAATGCTTGCGTTGTAAACTTATCAGGTATATTTGTCGGGTTTCTTTAAAGGATCCTGAAGGAATTTAAGCAATTCTTTCTTGCATGTAAATAAAAAAATTGGAAGTACACAACAACTCTAAACGCACTGTAATATTCTTCTGTGTCAAGCTGACAGTAATGGAAGAGAATGTCGCGAGATACGACAATAAACGTCAATCTGTATTGCTCACTTTGTATTATTTATGAATGAAATTACGTATAAAAGGAGGACCTGAATCAACTTTTTGCTGTTTAAAACAAATTTTGGTCGATGTAAAAACAAAAAAATTTAAATTGGACTTCGTAGTGCACACCTAGACTACCGTAGGAAGAGATTTGTGGACATCGGTTGAGCAATAGAGACGGTACATCTGGAGATCCTGATTTTCTTTGATTTGTTATGGATTTCAGGATACGAACAGAACAAGTGGGTTGCGGTGGATGCTACTAGTTAAGTCGCGGTCGATGTCGACAGCACATAGCAAGGAGGTTACTTGCGCTGCTCAGTCGAGCTAGGACCACTGTCAAGTGAAGTAGTTTAATGAAATTTGATTGACAAAAAGATTGTGCTTTTGCGATGTTGTGTGAGTCAAGTGATGATAGTGATGAAATGTCAGCTGTCGCCAAGTGGTGGCTGATAGGTAATATACCCAACAGACGGTTTTCAGTGCATCCAATAAATTTGAAAAGAAGCCGTTTAGGGGAATACCATCATCTTTCCCTCGAACGTAAAAATGACCCGGAACGATTTCATTCGTATATGAGAATGACGCCTGAGACATTCTCGTACTTATTGGAAACAACTCCCTATTTGAATTGCTCTGTTTCTCACCACAACTTTCATCGAACTCCAATTGAATCAGAAGAAATGTTGGTGGTAACTATCAGGTATTAGATCTTCCTTCATATTTAGCACTTGAAATTCAAAAATGAACGTAATACGAAAAAGAGATTATAGGTAGCAACTAGAGTACCCTTGCGCAAGGAATGACAGACGCCGGAAGCATCCTTGTAGACCGCGCAGTAGGCACCCATGTAAAACAAACTCATTTCATTTTCAAAAGCATCGATGTAAACCTCCTGGATGGCATCGCGCTAAACCTCCACCACGACTTACCTGCTCTGTTCTCTTCCATTCACTACAATGTGTTTGTTTTACATGGATGTCGACATCGACCGCGACTTAACTAGTAGCATCCACCGCGACCCACTTGTTCTGTTCGTACCCTTAGGTCTGAAATGAAACATGTCTAGAGATTTTAAATATCGTACGATAACTTTAAAACAATTCCAGAAGATGGTAGTAGTTTTTTTGTAAAGGCAAACTAAATTGCCAACATAAAAAAATTCACAATAAATATTATAACAGAAACTGTATGTACCTTTCTAAATTGTATATAAAAATGTCTATCCTCTAATAACTGAGAATGGAGAGTAAAATAGAGTTTCGATATGAACAAATTTTAAATTTCGAATATTGCAACTAAATTTTTCAACTAAAATCAACTGTTAATACTAACGGAAAGTGAATTATTAACACATGAGTATAGGCCCACTCTAATTTTACTAGTCAACATCGTTCTTTCCATATAAACTTGTCAAACTAAATGTCTTAAAGTCTTCTATCAAAATAATATGTTGTCTGTAAATGTAAACACAGGATTACACAAGATAGGCTATGTCAATTTACTGCTGTACTATACAATTACCGTAATCTGGCTATATCAAATAACGATCAACCCATTGTGTGTTTGATAACGGGAACTAGGTAATAGTCAACAATACTCAAAGAGCATTGACCATACAATGTAAAGCCTTGGCTTTGATATCAATTAGTATGTTTTGTAACCTAGGCAACCGATTGACATGTCATGTAAATAGATTTATTACAATATGAAATATCTGTTCGTCCATCAAACGTAGAATGCGCGTTTCCTATTTTGAAAACAAAATAAACTAAAAACATTGCAATAACTTTCCCACGCGCTCTTTTATAAAACTAATAATTATTAAAGTTACTCGTCACCATATCCATAAATGTTTTCTTGCAAATGTACGTGAAAAAAAATTTACAATTTTCAATATTACGGTTATTCCTTATAATATTTCTTATAGGTATAAATTGGTATAATGTTCAAATGTGAAATTTTTGATAAAATAAAACTCGAACACAAGATCGCACAAAAATTATGTTTACTTAATCAAAGGTGTTTCAACGACAAAGTCACCATCCTCAGTGATACATGAGCTACAATAACTAAACTATAACTAACTAAACGCAATTTTTGTCAGATGTTGTGTTCAAGTTTTATTCTATCTAATATTATCTCACAAGTCAAACTCAATATTTATTTATCGGAAATACTTATTTATTTAAATAGATCCTAAGCTTGTGCCATAAACTTAAAGCCTAAATCATATTTTATTGAAATTGAAATTAATAAAAGTGGAAACATTTATTTTTAACCAATTATTCCTGAACGTAATTTTCTTTAAATTGCAATTTTCTACAACAGTTAAATCTATTAATCATCATTACTTCACTATTGAACAAAATCGTTTGAGACGATTTTTTGAAATTACGTCTTTCATACAGCTCTTACCCCTATAGTTTGGTTTTTACCAATAACTCAGTAACCTCTAGTATTATGAAGATGACCAAATCGGTTTTGTTAGGTCTTTAGAGGCTACAAGTTAACAAAATTGTTTAAAATAATCTTAAGGCAGCTTCTAGCACTACATTTTGAGATATAATAAATAGCGAGATAGACAGAGTGCCCCGTAAGTAAGCTAACAAACTTTAGGAAATGATTCTGAAGGTCTGGATAAAAAAAAAGAGAATATTTTTTCGAATAGCTTTATTTTCCAGATATCCGTCATTTTCTTAAAAAAAAAAAAAAAAAAAAAAACAACTGGAAATAGAAAGATGTTGAGTTTAGATTAGTAATCGCATTTTGTGTGTGTTACGTTTTAAAAGTGTACCGAAAATGAAGACGTTATTTTGTATATTTTCAAAATCGAGGTCATTTAAAATATTTAATATTAAATATCTCGAAAACCATTAAATTTACAAAAAAATTACAAAAGACAAAAAAAAATCCTTTTTTAATGACAAACATAAAGGTTTTGTATTTTCCCTCACATTTTATTTATTTTTGTAACTTTGCTAGACTGAATTTGAATGACGTTTTACATTGTAAATTACAATTGTTGTTGGGAAGAGTTGGGTAACCTCACGGCCATCATCGCCTTAACAAATAAACGGTATAAAACATTTACACTCACGAATACTTAAAACTAAAATTAATCGTCAATAAATACGTCAATCAAGAAGCAAATGTACCGTGTATGGAACTTGGCTCACTTAGTCATAAACATGTTAGTGTAAATCGTATTTGAGATCAAAGTTCGTTTTGTTTTCGTCCATTATTCCTGAATCATAATATTTTTTGACTTGCGATTTTGTACACGTTTAATATTCACTAAAATTTGAACGAAATCGGACACAACCAATTTTGAGAAATTATACCTTTTATAATACCCGATTGTTTTCACCGATAACTCGCAAACCGATTTTTTTTTAGAATTACCAGCCCTCCAATATGTTTTGTTTCGGATTTTAGAGGCAAAATTTGATCAAAATAGTTGGAGTCGATTTTGAAAAAATTGTATTTTTAATTTAATTTTTAAAACTACCCCCAAGTTTTTAGTTATCAACAAAATGAAATAAAACCAATACCAAATTTTATATCGGTCCATGCACGGTTGAAGAGCACTGCAAATACGACAGACAGACATTATTCCCAAAACCACTTTTTGAGACCTCAAAACATACATCCACAAAACATTTGATGTTGATTTTTTTGATACATCAAATAACTTTCTCTATAATGTGAGAAAGCAAATAAGAAAAGAAAAGACGTAAAATAGAAACACCTAACCCTCGAATACTCTAATAGTGTCAGTATTTCGGAAGAGAGCAAGAGTTGGTCAAAAGAGACAGAGATATAATACAAGAGAGTTGTAGATCGAGCTAAACACTTCGAGATGCCTCACCCGTACTCCTATAACTGACAGTAGCGCCTACTATGTTAACGTTATTATTTTAGAATTTATATTAGACGAGAAAATCTATTATCTCTACCACGAAAAGATTAGAAAGTTTAAGGTTATGTGACGATAATTTGATGGAGTTGCTTTTGTTATCTTTTCTAAACATGTGTAAACGCCTCAAGACAGAAGAGGGACAAACTTTCTCTTCCTTCTACCCACGTACAATAAAGTCAGGAGGTGATTATCATCAGTGTGTAATAAGTAGCACTCGGTGTTAAAACTCATTCAGTTGATCTGAGCATCTAGGAAGTTTTAGATCTGAAGGTTGAATGAGGGTCACAAAGCTACGGCTAAGTGTTCACCACTACTACCCAAATTGGATATATTGTGGAATATGATAAAACCAGCTGTTCTAACCAGAGTTAGATTTCAGAAAATCTCTTCTTAGTGAGGTCATACGTTATGGACAGCAATATTCATATTTCTTGATTCACGAGATTGGGTTGGACTTTGATACGTCAGTCAGGGCATTTGCTTTTATATACAGGGTGTCTCAGGACGAAAGCGACATAATTCACAGGTGATCAAAATAAAACATAAAAAAGTTCATATAAACATAAGTCAGAAAAAGCTACGTTTGGATGAAAAATCCGTCATCTAATTATCAAGGAGAACATTTTGAACAGGTTAAGGTACAAAAATTAAACTGAAAATCAGTACTTTTCAATATATTATGTTTTAGATTTGAATTTATCTTACAATTAAATTCTCTACAAGTTAAATTCTATACAAATACTGTTCTGTAGTATTTTTTTATTATTAGAGTTCAAAACAAGTTGAGGTTTTATGTTAATTTATTGTCGTAGAAAATTATGAATAAATTGTTTTTTTCCTTTGTTTTTTTGGTCGATAACCCGAAGTAGAACCTGTTAGAACAAAACGATTGTTTATGACAATAAACAATCATTTTGTTCGTCATTAAACTAGGAAAATATTTTGTCTCTTGTAATTTTTGTGTAAAGTGAACGGTTTACGAGTTATTCCACGTTAAAACTTTAATGGCTACCATTTTGAAACTAAACATAATAAAGTTTTTGTTTTTAGTATAATTGTAACAAATTAAATAATAAATGTGAATGCCAAATTTGAACTCAATATGTTATTTACTTCTAAAGTTACAAGGTAACACAAAATTGCGGATTGTCTGGAAAACATGCTTTTCCGGACCTATGTTTATATCAAGTTATTTCATTAATTTGGTACAACACCTGTGAAGTTTGTTTGTTTCCTCCTGGCTTACGTTAAGTATTATGCTTTAGACATTGTATCGGTAACCAAAAACCAAAGTCATATCCAATCAGTAGTAATAGATATTGAGGAATCTGTGAAAATACACTTTACCCTTTTATGAGGTTGAATTTCCAAAAATCCCTTCTTAGTGTGACCTTACTTGATGGAAGAAATATATTCCGCGAATTACTAATTTTTAGTTTCAGAGGTTGGACGTTGATGAGTTAGTCATATTTGCTTTTATATAGATAAAAATATGGCTAACTAAACTCGTCTCCAGATTGACTTTCATGCGACTCTAGCGCTACTTTCGGTTGTTCCTGTTACTATCCCCTTTCATTTGTTAGTAACTTATTGTTAGTTCCGTAGTAGGCTACAGTGCGTTTAGTGTCGTAATTGTGTTGCCCCAAAGATAAGTTGCTTAATGCAAACATTTCAGACATGAGTAACACTCAGAGATGGCGTACTACAGGATCACGACAAATCCAAAACTGAATAAGCAACTTTTCTGTTAGTACTCCAGAGGACATTTAACATTGACCAAAATTGTACGAAACTTATCACATAAATGGTGGGTAAAATCAGCATCAACCGCATACTACTTCGAGAATATCTGAAAGATATAGGCAAACCCAAACGTTTTTTTAATAAAATCACAGATGGTGAGTACGACCTGATGATTTACCTATTTTATAACTGATGAAATTGGACTTCTTCTTTTAGAGTATGTCAATTCGCAAAACACCAGGTATTGGTACGTAGAAATACTTACTTAATAGCTGTGAGAAAGTCTATGTGTGTCCTGTTTCTGGTAGTCGGATCGTGGCGGCTATGTTTTGATGAATTCTACGCACAGGTCCACTGTAGGCTTCTATCAACAAGATCGAGCGTTTACGAGGATTTTACGAAAGAACAAATCGTCAGCCTGTACGTTCTCCGGATTTGTTTACATGTGATTTTTATGTGTGGGGTTTTTTTAAAGATAAATCCTTAGCGCGACAAACCGTTGTGGGCCTTGTCCTAGGTGTTGTGGGGTCACCTATCAGCTTATCTCGTTCCCGTTGCCGGTATTAGGTGACCCGGATTCGCTACTAGTTGTAACTCTCCATTTTTCTTACGATGCTGGGTCAACACTCAGCCTAAACCCCAGCAGAGATCGATCCCGGAACCTCTTGCACACAAGACGAGATTAACCGGTGTCTTGATGTATTTACACACTTTGGGCGAACTAAAGGAGAATATTCAAAGAGTTATCGAAGCCATTCACTGTAGCTTTTCGTGTTGTGCGTATCTCAACATGATTATACAAACACAATATGCACTAACTTCCACCATATTTTGTAAAAAATAAATTACAAAGTTTTATTTCAAAGAAAAAAGTAAGTAGTAAAGATGTGTTTATGTTTTCATTTCTTTATCTCATTCGTAAAAGAGAAGGAATCTGCGCTTAAATGGCTTCAGGATACAACTAGATTTCCCTCTTGATCCACCGTTTTACAAATCCCTGCAAAACTCACGAGAAGCTTTAAAGATTTCAGATCCTAAAAAGACCTTTTATATAACAACTTTCTACGCAGAAATAAAATTAGCACATCGTCATTATTCTAGTATATTAATACAGCTTGTATCCGGCATCAGTGGTGCCAAAACAGGTCGCTATAAAAAAAAATACTATAAAACTAACGAAAGCTAGCTAAGCAGTTGCTTATCTCGCTATTAAGCTTAAATTCAGTTTTATTTTGGTTTTATAATACAACTCTAAGAAAATAAGACAAATAATTTAAACAGAAAAAAAAAGAATGTTGATTTTAAAATTTCACAGGTTTTTTTTCTTATTTTCAGAGATATTTCCTTAGGAAAATCTAACATCTTATATCTTACTTTCTCACACATTAGTAAGAGAGATGATGTTATATAATGACATCTATCGAAACATTTAATTTTCTTTTTAAAATAGAAATTGGGGGTTAGCGACTATAAAACTTACACAACATTTAAAAAATCTGATCTTTAACAAGTTTTGTTAAAATGTAGCCTCCATCAAACAAAATATATTGGTCGTTTATTTTCCAAAAATTCTTGTTCGTGAGTTAGGTAACAGTAAAAAACAAAACCAAAATCGTCTATCGAACTTTTACAAGAAACGTAATTTCTAAAAACCGATCTACAAAGAACGTTGAAATGTGAAAATTATTGATCCAAACCAGCTTACAAAATCGCAAGGGGAAAAGAAAATTATGATCAGAAATTGAAAATCGCTAGCGACCTTTGACAACCGTTATTGGAAGCTCGTCATTTGGTATGTGGGTTTAACTCAAGGCAATTTTTTCATTTTTTTTAGACCTCAAAATTTGGGATTCATGCCATAAGACTAAAAGAAAAAAATACAATTTTCTCAAAATCGGGAATACCGGTAACGATTTTGATCAAATTGTTTTAAAATGTAGCCTCTACGAACCAACGACACGTAACGTAATGGTCGACACATTCCCAAAATGTCGGTTCAATAAATATCGGTAAAAAAACTTCCCATAGAGCTTCTTAAAAGACACGGTTTCTCGAAACTTGTGTACCAATTCGTAAATGCAAGAACAATTCAGGAATAATAGACAAAAATTGAAAATCAATCTTGACTGACGTCATTTAACACACGATTTCAATCCAATACGATATACACTTTTGTATATTTATCGTAGAAACAAAGCGTGCTTAGGCTCAATTTAAATATAGAACTGATTTAAACGATATATATATAAAATGATGATAATTAGACATTATAGAAGAGATAGTAATGAATAATATTATCACTTACTCAGTATAAGAGTAAGTTTTGTAATTACCAAATTTTGTTTTTTTACGTTTCATGGGCTCAAGAAAAGTGAATTTCGACATCCCGTCGGTCGTTGTCAGCTGTACGCATGATAGCGGCCACAAACATTAAGATAGGAACATAACATTTGCTATATTCGTTTTCTCATATAAGACCCCATTGACTCGGAAAAATATAATTAAAAATAACAAAATGGCGGCCATTTTTAACAGTGTTTTTAATGTGGGGTTCAACTAACACTTTAAATTAGATAATAATTTGCAGATTTCACTTTTGCATGTAATATTACCAACCCCACATTATCTCCTATGACATATACCCGAGTTATTGTGAAAAAAGTATTTTCGAATCGAGAGAATATGATATTCGTATAGTTACAAGATCTCTTTCATATAGGCTATGTACAGCTTGGAAGTTCACCAGGGCTGAGATGGAAACTTTTTACTATATACACATCTCCGAGGCCACCCAAGGCCTAGTCGACGTTATGAAAATAGTGATATACATAACTATGAGATTCATAAACCAGTGTTCAACTGTTAAACCAACTTTTGGCCATCACATTTGAAGATCGGGTTTCATTACATTGAACGATGGTGCGGATTTCTCTGACCCAATATACGTCATAGAAATATTTCGGTCAGAGAAGACGCTCAGATTTTTCTCTAACCGAATATTAATATTTCGGTCAGTGAAGACACTCAGATTTTTCTCTAACCGAATATTAATATTTCGGTCAGAGAAGACGCTCAGATTTTTCTCTAACCGAATATTAATATTTCGGTCAGTGAAGACACTCAGATTTTTCTCTAACCGAATATTAATATTTCGGTCAGAGAAGACGCTCAGATTTTTCTCTAACCGAATATTAATATTTCGGTCAGTGAAGACACTCAGATTTTTCTCTAACCGAATATTAATATTTCGGTCAGAGAAGACGCTCAGATTTTTCTCTAACCGAATATTAATATTTCGGTCAGTGAAGACACTCAGATTTTTCTCTAACCGAATATTAATATTTCGGTCAATGAAGACACTCAGATTTTTCTCTAAACCGAATATTAATATTTCGGTCAGTGAAGACACTCAGATTTTTCTCTAACCGAATATTAATATTTCGGTCAGTGAAGACACTCAGATTTTTCTCTAACCGAATATTAATATTTCGGTCAGAGAAGACGCTCAGATTTTTCTCTAACCGAATATTAATATTTCGGTCAGTGAAGACACTCAGATTTTTCTCTAACCGAATATTAATATTTCGGTCAATGAAGACACTCAGATTTTTCTCTAACCGAATATTAATATTTCGGTCAGTGAAGACACTCAGATTTTTCTCTAACCGAATATTAATATTTCGGTCAGTGAAGACACTCAGATTTTTCTCTAACCGAATATTAATATTTCGGTCAGAGAAGACGCTCAGATTTTTCTCTAACCGAATATTAATATTTCGGTCAATGAAGACACTCAGATTTTTCTCTAAACCGAATATTAATATTTCGGTCAGTGAAGACACTCAGATTTTTCTCTAACCGAATATTAATATTTCGGTCAGTGAAGACACTCAGATTTTTCTCTAACCGAATATTAATATTTCGGTCAGAGAAGACGCTCAGATTTTTCTCTAACCGAATATTAATATTTCGGTCAGTGAAGACACTCAGATTTTTCTCTAACCGAATATTAATATTTCGGTCAATGAAGACACTCAGATTTTTCTCTAAACCGAATATTAATATTTCGGTCAGTGAAGACACTCAGATTTTTCTCTAACCGAATATTAATATTTCGGTCAGTGAAGACACTCAGATTTTTCTCTAACCGAATATTAATATTTCGGTCAGTGAAGACACTCAGATTTTTCTCTAACCGAATATTAATATTTCGGTCAGAGAAGACGCTCAGATTTTTCTCTAACCGAATATTAAAATTTCGGTCAGTGAAGACGCTCAGATTTTTCTCTAACCGAATATTAATATTTCGGTCAGAGAAGACGCTCAGATTTTTCTCTAACCGAATATTAATATTTCGGTCAGTGAAGACACTCAGATTTTTCTCTAACCGAATATTAATATTTCGGTCAGAGAAGACGCTAAGAGTTTTTTTTAACCGAATATTAATATTTCGGTCAGAGAAGACGCTAAGAGTTTTTTTTAACCGAATATTAATATTTCGGTCAGAGAAGACGCTCAGAGTTTTTTTTAACCGAATATTAATATTTCGGTTAGAGAAGAATTCGATCTCAGAAGATTCAACCAGAGATGAAAATTTTATTGATTTTCGATCAGAGAAGGTTCTAAAAGGGTTCTCTGACCGAAAAAAGAGTGTTTCGGTCAAAGTGGAATAATTAACCATTATTATAAACGCTCTAACCTAACCACCATTATTTTCAGTCAAAGAAGATTTGGTCAGAGAAAACCACCCCTGCACGATTTGCCTGGGTAAGAACAATAATTATGGTACCCATCAACCAATTCTTGTACATTAGAATTTCGTTTTGAGAATGGGTATGTGAAGAAATTATTGCAATATATTTAGATTATTTATAAAAAAATAAGTCTAAAGTAATTTTCTGGTCAGACTAAGTCTTAACACAATTAATTATTAGGGGTTCTTTTCTTTGTATCGATAAAAGGTAAAAGTAAAAATGCTGACAGACGCATGAATGCGATCACAGCTGCCGCAAATCACATTAACTTTATTATATCACTCTCTGGGAAGCACGTGAATAGTCGATGTATTTTTATCCTACGTTAATACAAAACCTCTCCTAATCTCTCCTTCCCTTCAACTTTGTTAAATATACAGGTGATTGAAACCGTCCGCTGTATGTTTTCCCCCGCAATTTTTCTTATCAATTCAGAGCCAAATAAAGTTCACACCTGATCCCTCATACTAAGTTTTATGTAATTTAAACATTTAGCAGACATCTTGGATTTATATTTATTTACTGACCCAGTAAACTAAGTAAAGAGTGAGTTTGGTAATCGAAACAATTTTTTTACTTCTGTTTTTTTGACTTATCTCAACTTTTATTGGCCCAGGAAACTGAAAATTTATTTTCGACCTGCCGTTACAGCCCGCTCATAATCGCTTGTACGTAAGTGCGCTCATATAGAACCCTAATGAAATTTAAAAAAAAAACGAATTGATAATTTAATAATGGCGGCCATTTTAAACATTTTTCTTTGTATCTAGTGCGTTATTTAACTTGTAACAAACTAAACTTACAGATTTTAATTCTACATGTAATGTATTGACCTTACTCCTCTATAATGACAAATAGCGAAATTATTCCCAAAAATCGAATTTCGAACACTGACCATTAAGGAAATGTGATTTCAATACGAGATCAGTCACCGTTGCGTTGTGAGTGGAGGCTCCTTCACTTATCTACAACTTCGAGGCCTGCTAGAGTAGAGTAGCTTGAATTCTGTAGCTGGATCTACATCCTTCCTTCACGTAGTTTTGTGTTAGATCCCTCTCTATCATCTTTCCTATCAGGTCTCTCTTAACCAACTCTTTTCTCTTCCGATCATGGCGCTATTAGAGGATTCCAGGGCTTAGAGTCTTCATTTCATATTCTTTTCTTCTTCATTTTTCTTATAAGACGATGATGACACAAGTTTTTCGCCTGCAACATTCACGTTGATGGGCGCCATCGTGGTACTCACCCAGTACATTATACAATGAATTAGTATCTCTAAATCTAATACCCCAAAAGTTCGTTTCTTGGACTTTGAAGGAAATGTTTAATTGTTTGTTAGATCAAGGGGTTTAATCAAGTAGGGTAAGTGTTTAAAACACTTGTTTACACAGGTTTTCAGAACCTCGTAATTGTATTTATCACTTGACGTCAGTTACGCTCCAATGTGTATATATTCAAAAATTTCTACTCGTTTCGCTATGTCAATGGGGCTCGAAGCTATACTTAGGGTATGTGAAGGATAAAACGGATAATTTTACTTGAGATGGGGGGGGGGGGGTCGAAATTACATTTTTGACCAAACGTCGTTATTTATCAATATAGGGAGGTAGCATTATTACGATTAAATGCAGAATTGAAATCTGCCAATTTTTTATCAAATTTACTGTATTTTAACTTGAATTACGGATATGAACAAAAACTCTATAAAATGACATTTTAAATTCTATTTCTGAATTTCAAATGAGTGTCCCCTATACCGTATTTCATATTCCTATCTTAACATCTGTGGCCACTATCGTGTTTACGTACAAACGACAACGCGTGTCGAAAATTATTTTTTCGGTTTCCTGAAGTTAAAATCATACCTTCTTTAAAAGATAATAATTTCCAAATGTTTGATTATTTTAATTTTGTTGCTTAAAAACGAAAAACAAGTTCCACTATCGAGGTAAACATCAACTAAGTCTATCAAATCACACTTTGTCAAACCTTTATTTTTTATTCAACTGCTTTCCATTACGTCTGAATGGTTATTGCGCCAAATATGTATCAATCGTGAGAAATTTAGGAATAAGGTTATTTTCAAGTACGCGGAACGTTGTATGTACAAGGTTTTTTAATTTTAGTTCCGTTTTAAAAATGGCGATCAATGAAAATAGTTACTGCAAGGTTACAAGGGTTGTAACCTTGCGAGTGATACGACTAGTGTAGGGCCCGAAGTATACAATATTACAGTGTGAACCCGCAAATGAAATTTGAATTGTTTTCTAAACAGTTTTCCCGAAAAATGTTTACGATAAAAACTTTATCCATTACTAGTTATGTGATGCTGTCTTTAATATGAATTATAAACTTGTCGTCTTTCTTAGGATAACAAAAATATCAAATAAGTTATTTTACATAACAGTTGTATTGTTTCGTTCTCTGAGATGTCTTCTACAATTTTTATAACTTTCACGTAAATTATATATATATATATATGTAAAAATGTGAATTAGAGCAAAATTTAAACGTATAGGAATAGTTTACACTTCTAACGAATTGGGGGTAACAGATAATTTATTTTCACTTAAGATGATCAGCACTCCTGGGGTTATATGCATCGGTAGGAACCATTTGATTACTATTATGATCAAGAAGAAAGAAAGGTAAATCACAATCACAATGCAAGTGGTAACTCACCCTTAAGGTATTAACTTTTGTATTATTACTTCTTGTGAGTGGTGTTTTGTTCAAGTGTGCGCACTTTAGTGAGTACGGGCTTGGCAATCCCGAGGGCCCTAGCTGGATGTACATTTATTTCATGTATTCTTGTATTAGATCCCTCTCTTCCATCTTTCCTGTCCGGTCTCTCTAGGTCAACTCTTGTTCTTTTCAGACCCTGACGTTATAAGAGGACTAGGAATCATTTCTTCTTTTTTTATATGGTGACGATCACCAACAGGTTTTTCACCTTTAAACAAGAAGTAAAAATTGCAAGTGTATCCGTTACATTTTGGTTTATCACGTTGCTCGCTCCGGAGTAGCAAACTTTGATTTACAAGATGTATGCGCGAGGGTCTATTGTTCACAGAATCACTGGTATTATAAAGCACAAATGAAGGGGTTGAATATAACATGGTTGGAATCACACAAAACAGGCGATACCCTTGGTTGCTCAAGTGGTGATAAGAGAGGGGATGTTGAGCAGCCACGGGGTCTTTGATGATTATTGATTAAAATAGCCGAGCCTTATTGTATTTTGATACGTTTCAGAACAGGTAATTTAGAAACTAATTGATAGGGAATAGCAGAGGTAGTACGTGCAATAAGGTTGAGAGGAAATCCTTCCTCCTCCCATTTTACTTCAAAATAAGATAGAGAATGTTACTTGATGTCAAAAATTGATCTTGTTTTTCGCGAGAATTTATCCGTTTTGTGGTTCCATGTTTAGTTTAGTATCCAAGTCACGGAATAACATTTAAAGTTTATTAACTTTTGTTTTGTCCGTCACGTGACTTCCTTTTCTTTTACTGACGCGTTTGGGAGATTTACTCCATCTTCAGATAAATTATCACTCTACTGAGATCGTTAAAAAATTTAAAATACTGTAGACATAAACACAGACATATTTAACATTGGGAGCACCCCGTGTACTGGTCCAAGGACAAGTGCCCTCACGAGTCCCTCTCAACGTTAAATATGTTATAAGTGTCTGTGTTTATGTCTATGAGTGATAATTATCTGAAGATGGAGTAAATCTCCCAAACGCGTCGACAAAATAAAAGTAAGTAAACTTTAAACAAAAAAATGGTTTAGGTGTGGTATCTGTTGTTCACTATGCAGTACTATTCAGCCCAAACAAGTGGACCTATTTTTTATATGTGGGCATATTTTGTTTTTCACTTTTTTAATAACACAAATTCCGATTTCCTGAAAATCAGCTTTAATGGTTATAATATAATGCTCTAAGGACCAAAACAAGTATTGATAGCCATCTGAAAAAATCGATATTGAAACTATATTTTTTCAAAATCTGATCTACCGATTTCGCTTAAATTTTTGAGAAAATGTTATAATTAACGCTCCAAACCAGTTAAATTTCAAGTGAAGAAAATAACCGTACTGCAATAATTGGCAAAAAAACAAAAATGAACGTCGACTGTTGCTATTAAAAAACCCATTTCAATCAAATACATATGGGTTTGCTTTGCTTACAATGGAGCAAAGCAAGGTCATGCTAAATACAACTACTTTTAAATAAGAAAGTACTCTTTATATCAATTTATCTCTCATAAAAAATCATGGATAAAAACCCAGTAAAAAGAAACATAAATTTTGTTCCTTACCTAAAAGTAGTATAGAAGGATTTTTTGACAGACAGCCAAGAATATTATTTTTGGTTTTGGAAATGGGCGCTTGGGAAAGTTAATGAAATGTTTTCGTAGAGTTTATCTAACTAAACCCCACACTATTCTAGTTTCCCTCAGACAAAAACTATACCCCAGATTATAAAATGTCCAACGATCATAATTACTAGAATACATCGTGACAAGTCAACTGTGTACATTTTGTAACACCCACTATTTTAATTTTTTTTTCTTTCGAAAACTCTTTTTACAGACCCCAAAACACTAACTTTCGAGAGAATTTAAAATTTCGAAGTTCTCTTACTCTAATTTTTGTTGGTCAACTTTTGACGGTCTTAAAAGTTAGTGTTTATGGCTTTTATAGTGGAAGGTTTATGTGAAAAATTATTTGGGATAGTTTGTGGAATAAAATGTATTGGGGAAAGACCCGTTATATGTAATTAACCTAGGTGTAAAACAACACTTTTCGCATAAATAAATGTCTATCCATTTTAGAAAACATTGATTATAATTCAACTACCGTTGATACGCACAAAACACTACTTTAAACATGTCGTGCATTTGAATGAATGGGACCAAAATAAATGACATTGTGAAATCCACTTCCTTCCGCCCATGCGCTTAAACACAACATACATTTTGATGAATGTTTTTCTTTAAAAGGTATTCACAAACTAACTGAAATCTCTAGTTTGGTTACTTTGCAACAACAAGAATTAACTCATCAATTGGTGACCAAGGGGAGATTTTTCCAAGGGGTAACATTTTTTAATAAATAATATGTATTTATTTTCTACGTTTAAAAATGTATCTTATTTATACGTTGTACATTAATTTACAAAAAATATTTCTCACTCTTTTTAAATATATAGTTGGTGTCCCTTCTCTCCCCCTCCATCCTAGTTGGTTTCATTCTTATCAGTAAAACTACTATGTTTATTGAGCGATTGTTGTTGGGAAATTTATTTATTTAAATTTTGTACCTATGCATTTATTTTATAAACGAAAAAGTCAGTAAATTCAAATATAAACCCGATAAATCAGTAATAAGCTAGCCAATCTCAATTTATAACCCGCCATTTTTAATAATGCTTTTCAAAGAGGTTCGAAACCATTTCTTTCAAATTTCATTTGAGCTCCCTCCTCCCTCATTATTTCCTTGTTTACGACTCCCAATAACGTGTTTTTTGGTGAAGATTATTGTTAATTTATCTTCCTCCTTATCATAAAATTCCTTTAAAATAAGTAAATATACTGTACAAGAACATTGCACAATCTTTCTTACTCCACCATCCTTAAAACCAACTAAAATTATTGGTCATAAAAAATGTCAGTTTGGTAATTATCAGTTAAAACAGTAAAAATGAATCATGTAGACCTACGCCATTTTTGAAAAAAAAAGAAAGTATATATATATATATATATATATATATATATATATCAAATAGAGTTTAAACCAATTTCGCTTCTGCTATAAATACGTTCTCGGTGTAATTAGTATTTTGCGCTCCTATCACACAGTTGGAGTTACCACGTACAATTTTTTGTTGCACCCAAATACCAATTGTTGCACCCAAATACACCAAACGTTGGTGTACATAACGTTTGAAATAACTGGTGTGTGTACAGAATGTCACGAAAAAGGTGGACTGGCTAAATCATCTTCGGATTTATTATACATAAAAACAAACAACAAAATGTCAAACAACGTATAGTCGAATACCGCTTCATTATCCGTCCATCCGCCATTTTCTTATTTGACAAGAATTTTAACTCCACATCTATATAAGATACTCAGTTCAGATTTGCTATACACATTTTGTATGTTACGTTTTATAAGTGTACCAAACACAAAGACTTAATTTTTTTAATGACTTTTCAAATTTTCAACGTCGAATATCTAGAAAACTGTTCACTTCAAAAAAAAAAAAAAAAAAAAAAAATACAAAAGGGAAAATATTTTCCTTTTATAACGAAGAAGAAAATATTTTTATATTTTTTTCTATAGGTTAAAGGATAACCGAGTTATCGACAAAAATCTAAAAAACACAATTTCTTGGTAATTATCTGAAACACCCAAAATTAGGCAAACACCAAAACATTTTTGTATTACGTATAATCATTTTTATGGAAACCATAAAAAAAAATATATATATTAATTTCCTATTCAAATAAATTGCCGTGCTAACTTTTTACTTTAGGGTTAATAATAATTGCGATAAAACAAACGTTGGAGACAAACTGAGGGTTGGTTGTTATTCTTTGCAAAATTTCAACACAAAATGTTCCCTTGGGTGCTTGAACGCTTAGTACCATGGCTCAGAAAAAAAGTGTTGGTTCCGCAAAATTTTCTAGACATTCTCGACCAAGACAACCCCTTTTGTACTTTCCTCAACACGAGCCAAAACTCCTTCTTCCAAATCAAACGTTCTTGTGCTTTTCAAACTTTCCCCTATTTATTGCTGGAGATGTAAAAGATCCAGTTCAGCCTTCCATGTAACCTGACAAAAATACTTCCGCGTTGCAATCGGTTCGGGACTCGCTCTGCATAAAGTCACCGTGCTTCTGTTACAATTGGTTGTCAGTTTATCTGCCTTTACAAACTGTTGATAAACTAAACACAAGTATTCAAATAAACATACGACAAAAATAAAAACACAAATTGTTAACTTAAACCATTAGTAACTCAGCAAACAGTAGTCTATTTACTTTAACAATCATATAATGATAGCATTGTTGGAGAACTGCTTGTAAATTTATTGAGTACCCTAGATAGACAGCAGACCCAAGTGTGATTTGTCATATCTCCGTTGTTATTAATGCTAAAATAAAATGCAAGCTTGTAAATTTATTTGTTTATTACATAATAATAGTAAGCTATTTATTTGGTTTCTATAAAAACTCAAAATTAGGACTTACTGAGGTGTCCCTCTTCCATGAAAAGATTCTTAAATAACAATCAAGTTAAGGTGGGAAAATAGTATCTGAATACTATCACGTCAACGGCCGCCGTTTTAATTACAGTGATCAAAAACGTTTTCGTCCTGACATTTTCTAGGCCCTATATCACTCAGCCATTTAAACGATTTTTAAAATGTACCACATAATCATATTTTTTATTGAAATTTGTAGCTTACTCCCTGACGTCTAAAATAATTAAAAAACGTACACTCACATAAGCAAAGTTAAGGGGGTGGGGAGGGAGGTGCAAATTTCTTTATAACCATCCTATATATTAAGTTGTTTTTTTGTACCGAAAATTAATAGTTTCAAAAATATAGGAACTATATTTAAAATTGGTATATTTCGATCAAACAAGGTTGCATTTTATCTTTGATTGCTAAAGATTATCTTTGTTTAATAAAACTTTGTCAATTCTAATACAATTTCAATATATGTAAACAAGTAGACGCCATTATGCTACTTGCCCAGTCTTCAAACAATGTAATAGAAGCAGATTCTTTAAATGTAATGCCTAAAAGTAGGTTTCCTTGGCATTATAGGAAAAGTACAGTTGTACCAATAGATCAAGGAGTCTTACCTAGAAGGGGTTTGTTTGATACAGTTGGTACGTAGGTTTTCTGAACCTCGTAATTGTGTATAACAATATTTTCTTGACGTCAGATAGGCCCTAACAGGCCTCATAGATGTGTATATGTTAAAAACACACCGCTAGCTTCCCAAGCGGCCTCGTGGTGTACAAAATGGACAGGTTTCATCTGAGCTGTGAGCTGCGCGTGGAGGGGAGGTACAAGTTTATAGTTCGAGGCCGCGTGGGGATAGAGGCATTGTAGGGGAAACAGTCGGCGCCGACTACTGTCCACGTTCCAGCGGTCTTGCAGACATCGTTGTTAGTACCAACACCCGACACAGACTGAGGCGACCGCTTCCCCCACCACCTCACTGCTGCTTAGACCACGCCTAGACCCACTGCGCACCCAAATTCCACAGCTCAGATGAAACCTGTCAATTTATAACAAATATGTATAGGACCCTACTGCACTGGCTACGCTACCGGATCTCGTAATGAAAGTAAATAACATTTTCACTATTACTTCGCTATTTGGCATCGTATAACTTTCGAAATAGCGGCCGTTTAAAACGGTTTTTTAAGTTAACGATTTTGGAGATGTTAAAAGTTTTAAACGGCCGCCATTTTGAAAATTATAAAAATACAGTATCTGTGTTTGGTACACTTGTAAATATTAACATGCAAAATGCATATACGAAAATGAACTCGATATCTTATCTATTTCGTAAATTTTTGCACAAAACAAAATTGCGACTAAACTAAGACGAATTCGAAAAACGTGACTTAACTTTTTTATTTATTTGGATATGTAGAAGCCGATCCTGTATAATGTGCTAAGTTTTTTGTGACACCCTGTATATATGTGCAGGTGAGTATACAGTGGGCAAATTATTCCCAGGAGTAGGAACAGTGGACATTTCATAGCCTCGGGTGTCCGTGAGAGAGATCTCAGTTGCTATAATTTCTATATTAGAAAATTGCTAATAAGTATTATAATTGCTTACAACCGCAGGAAGTGACGTCATCGCCTTGCGGCTGTATACCTCCTACACATGAAGTTATTATCCGGTGACCTGCTGCTCAGATTAGGTCAATACAATTCCATGATATCATTTCTGTTTATAATACAAACATACTTCTGTTAGACATTCTACCTAACATGACCTCCCTCGTAGAACTGCTCCTCCTCATGGAAGTAATTTGACAACATACAATACCCTCAGACTAGGAGTGTGTCTGGTGTAATGAGCTTGTCTTCCCTTCTACTTGGTTCCCTAACCTAACTTAACGGTACAACCCATTCCAAGAAAACTACAGTCTGTATGAAGTAACCTGTCTCCTGACCCTTCGACTACCTGGGACAGGCCCGGGCCATTCACGTCGCCCGCAGTTGTTTACCTAATTAGTCGCCTATAAGCTTCCCCACTAGCTTAAGTAACTTTTTTACCTAAATCATAATTTCCGAAATGTTATCAAATATTTGAAAAGTACATAAAAAAATAAGATCAACGATACTAAACAAGGGCAAATTTGATAAAAACTAACAATATAGAGGTAATAAGAAATTGATAAGCGTGCTATATTTCTTATTACTTCTATATTGTTAGTTTTTATCAAATTTGCCCTTGTTTAGTATCGTTGATCTTATTTTTTTATGTACTTTTCAAATATTTGATAACATTTCGGAAATTATGATTTAGGTAAAAAAGTTACTTAAGCTAGTGGGGAAGCTTATAGGCGACTAATTAGGTAAACAACTGCGGGCGACGTGAATGGCCCGGGCCTGTCCCAGGTAGTCGAAGGGTCAGGAGACAGGTTACTTCATACAGACTGTAGGTACACAAATTACTGCTTAGCTGCATTTAATTCTTAACGTTTAAGTACAAGTTAATTTTTAAAAGATTAATTTTGTAAACGTTTTATTCTTATTTACACCGATAAAAGAAACGGAAGTAGGGTAGGCGTTTATAAAGAAGCATTTGAGGTTTATATTTTTTAACGGGGTTGTACCGCTGAAAGCAAACGCAAAAAACAAAGTGTGGGGTCCTCTCTTTTCCTCTCCACCCCAGACACATTCTAACCTTGAGGATACTGTACACTCACATAAGCCGCGTTTACACGATGCCAGTTGATTAGACAATTATCGGAGCCAGTTGTCATGGGCCAGTTGCGGAAATGACAGTGGCCAGTCCAGTTGAACGAGAACCTTCACATGGGTGAAACTATTACCTCTGCTGTAGATAACTAAAACTGGCTGATTGCTCATCGTCTGTTGTGTCACGTGTTAAAATTAATATATAATGATCTTTGACGGGAATTCATCGCTGAGTCTTGCAAAGTGCTAGAGGAAGAGTTAAATAAGAAGAGGTAGTGGACAAGGAAATGACTTTTAAAAAGAGACAGTCACGGCACGTCATCTCAATTGAGTTTTGATGAACTATTACAGCTCGTTGAAGGTAAAATATCAAAACAAAACAGAGTAATGAGGAAAGCATTGCCTCCCAAGTTGAAATTGGAAGTGACACTATCATTCCTTGCTACAGGAAGTTACAGGAGTCTACAGCAAGTCGTTTCGCTGATACCACAAACACCTATGTTCTTTACACAGCTCAACAAATTTTAAATTTATATCGTCACTCTATTTTGGTGCCGTAGTTTTCCAGTTAATAACAAATAATAAACATACCTTATTTCAAGTCGATAGTAGTTCCTTATATTATAGTAATGGCGAAACATGTAGCCATTACTATAATATAAGGAACTACTATGGACTTGAAATAAGGTATGTTTATTAATTAAAGTAGTTCTAAGGCAAAACAATGAATATAATAATAAATAATATTAAAATAAGGACTGAAATCAACCCACTCACGAAGCAGTCTCGAATAATACAAGCGAAGTGGTGCAAAACCAGACAGATCTACTGGCCTACAACGTTCACACTCCACCTATTGTCGCGACAACTGTGTTTTTCGAGTGGTGGGGGGGGGCTTCGCTGGGCGCAATTCGTTGTCTTCAGTCTACTCCTCGAGACAACCGAATTTCAGGGCAACTACGGGGGCAATTGGCCAGAAGTGTTCACACGTAGTCAATAACTTTTTATACCAGTAAGTTGTCTCCTGATAATTGTCTCAACTGGCATCGAGTAAACACGGCTATACTGATTGTATCAGTTGTATCTAAAAACCAAGGACAAGTTTTGGGAGCAGATTCTTTACGTTAAATATTTTTTTTATAATATTTCCAATAAACATATGTTAAAACGCTTAGTTTTCCGACTGTCTGTCTTGTTTTTTTTTAATACAAAAATGAATAACTATGAAAATGGATGACATATTGAGTGCAATTTTGCTATATGCACTTTTTTTATGTAACTTTTTACCAGTATACCAAAACTCATAAATTTTGTACTTTTTTTAAATGGCTGACATTTTGAATCTCGAAAACCCAACTTTACAAAAAGTCTACAAGTAACGAAATGAACGATAGGCCTAAATATAATATTATTTATATGTTTTCTGTCTGTCAAAGTAAAACAGAGTTGCCGATATAAAAACACAATTTATGGCAGAAAAGCGATATCCAGTGTTTAAAAACTAAAATATGTATTCTGAGCCCTCAAAAATGGTTTTTGGGAATATTGTCTGTTAATCGTCTACAGAAATTTTTTTTTTTCTTTCTGATTTTCTCTAGATCGAATCTACCTAAAATCCTAAACAAAACGTATTGGTTGGGATCTACCCAATATTACCAGTTCGGTAGTTAGGGGTAAACAAATTTTAAACCATCCATGGAGCTGTTAAAAAAACTTACTTATTCAAAATCAACTCTAAAGATAAATGTCTTAAATGAGTATATCAAATAGGAAGTAAAAGAAAAGTACGGTTTACGAAATATTGTCAAAAACATTGTTGTACAACCTCTCACTGATATTTGCTACATTTGTTACAACTACTGCTTTATTTAATTCTATTAGAATAGGAATTTTACTACTCAAACATAAAAAAAAGTATCTATTTTTAAGTATTCTAGTAGATTAGTAGTTAAGGGCGTCACTCTCTGATCAAAAGTGGCAACTGAGATCGTGGGTTCATATCCCACCCACGACACAAGGTTAAATTCTGTGCAGTTAAGTTTTTCCAACCTGTGGTGGAGTGAAGTGGTAGAAGAAGGATCCACTATAAATAAATGATGGTAAGCTAGAGTGGAAATTGATGGGGTTGGTAAGTATCCAGCTGCACAGAATACACCAATTTGCTCAAATTTTATTTGTGTAGATGTTTTAACTTAAGCTTGTCATTGTTATGTCTAAAATAACCCGTTTAAAAGCGTGTAAATTCATTCATAAAACATATTCATACATTAACAAATAAAAAAACTTTAAAAAATAGACTGACTAATTTCTTTATTTTCTTCATTTTCCGAAAATCAACTTTCTTCAAGATACTGTATCTTGACTAAAAGCTTATATCAACTCATTTCTATAGGAAACTAATTCCTTACACAGGAATTTGAAGATATTTGTACTAAAGACAAAATAAAAGACGTTTTTGTAATATTTTTTAAAAGAAAAAAAAACATGAAAAATTTTAAAACTCATTATTATTTTATGTTTAATTAAATAATTTTGAGTTATATGACAGTCGGACTTCTCTTAAATATTTTTTAGAACAAATTCACAATAAGTTCATAAAACGTCAGTATCGAAGAAGAAAAATTCTGCTTTCACGTGCAGACACAGTATCCATGGTTTTATGAAAAGGTTTCTTTTCATACTCGATAAATATCTAATCGGCACTTTATGATTGTAGAGATGAGGCGTTCAGAAGTCAATCTGACTAAGTCCAATTTTTTGTCAAATCGAGTTAATAACACTTAGATTGCTTTTGCAAAGAGTTTTCACTGGCCAAGACGACTAACTCCATAGTTCATTAGTTTGCCGCTAGAATGCGCTAGATGTTATGCCAACTGAACCTTTCCCCAGCTGTTTCGGAGGCCAGTTTGATTAACTCCATGTTTCCATAACAACTGTAAACTAACTGATGTTTTATGTTGAACTGTCATTGTAAAAGGTTATGTTTTACTAAGTGTTGTGCTTTATAGTGTTTTTGTATGATGAGTTCTTTAAAATGACTTATTAAAATGAGTGAACAAAGCAGTGAAAGTGACCTTTTTGGGGACAATACTGACTCAGATCCAGACTACATTCCAGGTTCATACTTAGACTTTAGTATTAGTAATACTTCATCTCGATTTAGTCAAATCCTTAACAGGTCAAACAACCTAGTCTCTAATGAGAATCAGGACATAAATAATACTTCACCTAATAATAGGCCTAATGTTGTAGTAGAGGAAATCAGTTTTTCTGACGTTTCAGATATTGAGGTTAGGCCTAGCCCTGAGGACGTTAGGGGCCGTAAACGTAAAAGAAATCCCAGTGATTGGAAGAGAGCACGTCAGAATAAAAAGAGAATTTCAGGCCAAGAATATGAAACAAGATCGGGCCATACTGTGGCTGCTAAGATATTTAGCGATAAAGAATGTAAATGTGCTAGGAAGTGCAATGAAAAAATATCATCACATGACAGACAATCTCTTTTTACCTCATTTTATAGCTTAACCAAACATAATGAACAAAACATATTCCTTAACGGTTGTGTAAAATCAAAAAATGTTAAGAGACGTCGACCTAAGAATGAGTCTAAGCCTCCGCGGAACCACACCTTTTCATTTTTCCTCAGAGTTAAGAATGAAGATATACAGGTTTGTAAAAAATACTTTAGGGAAACCTTCCAAGTGTCTGAATACATAATTGTAGCACAAAGAATGATGTAAACAGCATCACAGATAAGAGGGGCAAGTTAGTTCCAGGGAATAAAGTTGACATTTCAGATGTTGTAAATCATATCAAGTCTTTTCCTGCGTACTTTAGCCACTACACCAGGTCACACAACCCTAACAGAAAATATTTGAACTCTGACCTCACAATCAAAAAAATGTATGATTTATATGTGTTATGGTGTGGTGAAAACCAAAAAACGCCGGTTAAAGAAAAAATGTACTACCATGTATTTTCAACTAACTTCAATCTGCATTTCAAACCACCCCTCAAAGACACCTGTCAAGTGTGTGATGGTTTAATTACCAGACTTTCAGTGGCAACTGATGAAGAAAAGCAAATAATCCAAACTGAGAAGGAGCTGCATTTAAGAAAAGCTGAAAAGGCTAGAGAAAGTTTAAAAGAAGACAAGGATCAATGTTCTGAAGACTACTACGTGTTAACCTTCGACCTACAGAAAGCTTTGGCTTTTCCGAAACTCTCAACATCAGTAGCATACTACAAACGAAACCTGTATGTTTATAATTTTGGTGTACATGTTTGTAACGACAAAAAATCCTACATGTATGTATGGCCAGAAACTGAGGGATCAAGAGGATCACAGGAAGTCAGCTCTTGTTTGATAAAACACCTATCTCTTCATGCCAGCAATGCAAAACATGTTGTCATGTACTCTGACTCCTGTGGCGGGCAAAACCGCAATATTAAAGTGGTCCTATCTTTAATGAAACACCTTCAAACTGGAAGTGGATGCACTGAAATTATTGATTTTTGTGTTCCTTGTGCCAGGACACAGCTATCTCCCAAATGATTCTGATTTTTCATTTATCGAAAAAAGAGCCAAGACTACTACCAATATCTTTTCTCCAAGGGATTGGTACGACATAATTCTCAGCTGCAGGAAAACAAACAAGTTTTTCATTACAGAAATGAACCATCATGACTTCTTTTCCACAGAGACCTTGGAAAAGTCTGTTACCAACAGAAAAAAGACTATCAACGGCGAACCGGTCAACTGGCTATCCATGAGGTGGATCCGAATTGAGAAGGCTGAACCATTTGCATTTAAGTTCAAAAGCACTTTCATGTCAGAGATGCCATTTGCAAAAGTAAACATAAGAAAGAAAAATGAAAACGGACGACCTTTGGCGAGCCTTGCTAGTGTTACACAAGAACTGCTGTATCAGACTTCAAGACCCATTACGATGTCGAAGAAGAAGGACATGATGGACCTTTTAAAATATATACCACCTATTCATCATCAGTATTTTAAGGACTTGAGAACTGAACGAGGGATCTTACAAGGCGAAGTTGAAAGTGACGACGATTGCATTACCTACGCAGAATGAAGGACTTGTATTTGGCTTGAAACCCATATTTATGTTTTATTAAATGCCAGCATTTGTATTTAAATGATTTGAAATAATAATTTGGTCTTTTTATTTGATTGAGTTTAACTTTTTGTGTATTTGTTAAATAAAGTATCTTTTTATTCAAACCACTCAGAATGTTTTATAGAATCTTTTCTGTTGGCAATGTGACTAACTCCATTAAAAGTGACTATTTTTTTAATTTCAAGAAATTTGAATTTTATAATAATGTTAATATAGGTTAAATAGTTGGACATTATTGTAAGACATGTGTTGAGCCTAATAAAAATTTGCTAAAAATTTCTCAGAGTTTTCCATTTAAACATAACTTTAATTCGCCATACTGCACATTTTCATTGATAGGACTTAGTCGGATTGACTTCTGAACGCCTCAGATAGTACTTAATAATTTTTTATTTATTAGGCTTTGTATGTGTGGAAGTTAATGCAATTTAACTGAACCGTTTCGTAAAAATGTTGTTGTTTACTCCCTTAATAATTCTTTGTATAGCTCAACATTTTGAAGAGTTTAAAAACAAACACATGGGATAAGTATTTTGGCGGTTTCAAGTCTTTTTATTCAAATAAGGATAATAGTTTAAAAACTTTAAGGGAGGGTACATCAGTGAGTAAGGGTTTGCCAACCCCGAGGGAATGTAGCCGGATTTACACTTTTTCATGTAGTCTTGGTTTTCCCACTTATATCAGGTTTCTTGACCAAATCTTGTTCTTTTCCGACTCTGGCGTTATTAGAGTATTCTAGATCTAGGGGTTTTTATTTTCTTCCTTTTTTTGACTTTAAAAAACAAACATAGTTTTGAAATCTATAAAGTTCAGTTGGAGTTTGTCTTCTGGTTGCCATTTTCTATAAAATTGAACTATACTAGACAACATCTGCAGATGATTTTATTGAAATAAATATGTTTATAAAACCTCATACTTTGCGGTGGGTTATGTTTATTTCATCAAGACGCGCTCGCCCTCTACGCCCTATGCCATGCTTACTGTTTTTCACTAATAAACACTATAGACATTTTTGGATGACAAATATTATTTTTGATTAGAATTTGTTTTTTTAGATGGTGTGAGAAATATAACGCATATTATTGCACAGTTTATTGGACAGATATTTCCCTGAACAGTGTTGATTTTAACTCACCGACACGACTTCTGTAGAAGGACACGTAACATGTATTGATTAATTGACTAATGCAGTATTTCACAACTCATAATTATTTTGCATGTTTTCCTTGAACAGGGCATTGGTGTAAATCAGGACAACTACTACCTAACGTACATGTCTGCCAACTGAGATAATCATGTTGGGTTTTTATTTGGTACGGGCGTGTAGGGGGAGGGGGTGCAAGCTTTTGATTGCGCTTATTTTACGTTGGTAATCCCTTAATATGACTGCAGCGTAAACCATGCGTTGCGCTCTTTATTTTGTTCTTATGAAAAATATGAACGTGATTTATTGCTTCTTCTTCCTGGAAGTGAGGATTTATAATTTTAGTATAAAGTTTTGTGTTGAGGCAAAAGTATCAATGTTTAGTTTATAATGGAAATATTCTTTTTGGTGTGATATGATTTCATAAACGTGGTTTTAGGAATGATGTCCGTCTGTCGACTGTATAAACGAGAGAACCAATAATGATCAAATTTGACATGGCGCCAATTTCGAAGCTTTATCTTATAACGTTTTGATAACTCAAGATAACACCCCTTATAACTAAAACACGAAATTTATTTTATTAAAATCAGACCAAAAAAAATCTAAAGACCGAAATTTGTCAAAATATGATGATTCGGAAATAGGCTGGAAGCTACAAAATGAAAAATGCTCTAGTGTAAAAGGTCAAATATCTCAAAATCCACTTTAGCGATTTTGATCAAATTTTGGTTGAATATTAATTTTTATAACTCCAGCGACAGGTAAAAGAAGATTATGTTTCCCAAGGAAAAAAACAAAAATGAATCCGGACCGCAGTCAAGTTTATTTTTTATTATTTAATCGCAAGTATTTATATTTTTAGGCTCATTGTTTATTTATATTTTTATGAACTTAATAAATATCGAACATGCTTTTGATAAAATAGCGAATAATATTGTTTAGGCTTTTGCGTGTTTGAGAAAGTTATTTCAATGCTTGTACGACGTTTATTTTATTGATGTTTAAAAAAATATATTGTTACGCTGAACTGAACATACTTTAACATATTTGGTAAGGATTCTGAGGTGGATTAGGTCTTTTTCTTCGCAAAAACTACCAATAAGGGTTCGAAACTTTTAATCTCTGTGCTGCCTTTTTATAATAAAATTTGACTGTACTAGCAGCATCTGGAGATTAAATTATTAAGATTAATATGTTTTTAAAACCTCACACGATCAAAGTATGTTTATTTCTTCAAGGCACACTCTCCTCATCTATGCCACGCTTGTGGATTATACACACTTTATTCAAGATTTATTTTATCTACTTGAACTGAATATAAGGTTTCTTATCACATGTTGGAATAATGTGGCGTTAGTTATGGTTCTCTGTATATATACAGGGTCATCGAAAAGGTATGGTTTGTAGCAAAATAACTACGCTTATGGTGTAGTTAAATTATTTATTTTTATACCAAAAGATACAAAAGTTTTTTTTTTTTTTTTACTTAAAGTAAGTTTCAATATGAGCACCCCCAGATGCTCGGCAAACACCCAAGGCCTAAGTGATAATCGATCCAGTCCAGATACGCTTGATTGTAATAGGAGTGACAGTCGCTACGGCAGCACTGATTATCTTTCCTAACATTTTGAGTAAGATCACTATATTTATTTTCTGTAAGATGTGAACGCTAGAGGTTGTCAGTGTAACTGCAGTGTAGAATAAGCAATTTGACTACATCACTCTTAGTAGTTGTGAGACTTAAGTCGGCAATCCTTTGATCAACCAATCCACGTAGACACAAGGTTTCTTCTGTCCAGTTTGGTTCACTCCAACCTATAGAATGGCGGTGGGAGGGACCACTATAAATAACCGGTGGTTGGATGAGTGTAAGTTCATTAATACATATTGTAGCTTACTGGTTAGGAAGGTCTATCTAATGGAGCATGTACGCGATCGTAGCTACATATCACGGATTTTATTAGCGTAGACAATGCTCTTAACGTAAAGCCAGAAGAAAACGTCCACAAGGGACAGATCGGGCAACTTGATGGTTCAAAAGCAGGACCATTCCTTCTAATGCAACAACCAGGAAACGTCAGGTCATTGATAGCTTCTCGTCCATTGAGACTGTAATGGGGTGGTTCTCCATCTTGCTGAAAAATTACACTTATTTATTTTTCTCTTTCTGTCACCAATTTGTGGGGAATCGTAAAGTTTGAGCATGTCCAAATAAGTGACACCTCAGCAAATATGATCAGCCATTCCACACCAGACAATCACAATCATACTGAACAATTTCGTTAATTCAGACAAAGTTTCTTCATCACTGAGGCGGAAAAATTCAGTTAAGAGAACTTTCATAACGCCTGTACAACCAACAGTCACAGAAAATTCAACACATTTATTAGCTTAATTTCATGTTTAAGCTGGATTTTGTAGGCATGCAGTTCATGAAGCATGTTCTGAAGTGCTAAGGTACACGCCGATACTCATGATGCACTATAGTTACAGAATTGAATTTTGTAGCCGTAACTGAACTATCCTTAACACGGTTGTGTTGTTTATTTATAGATGTAACGGATAATATTTATAATTAAATGGCACAGTAATGGTTACACTATTAGCTACTAGTTTCTTACAACTGTTGGTTCTTCATGAAACACACGCCGATACTCATGATGCACTATAGTTACAGAATTGAATTTTGTAGCCGTAACTGAACTATCCTTAACACGGTTGTGTTGTTTATTTATAGATGTAACGGATAATATTTATAATTAAATGGCACAGTAATGGTTACACTATTAGCTACCAGTTTCTTTCAACTGTTGGTTCTTCATGAAACACACGCCGATGCTCTTATTTTTTTAGTTGAAATGGACAATGTACTGTAATTAAAAGACAAAATAATGGTAACCTAGTTGTGAAAAAAAAAAAAATTAATAATAGCTGTTTCATGCACCTAAAATGTTTCTGTAGGTTGCCATAACAATTTGAACCCCCCCCCCCGCGACTTTAAGGATACATTATAGTTAAGGATATTTTTCAAGGTTTAAAATGTTAAATCTAAGTATACCCTAATATTTGTGTATGTTAACCAAAATATGGTACCAAATTACTCTTAGTAGTAAGGTTGGTAGACATGTCATAACTCAACTTTTTCATAAGGGTGTAAAAGTTAGAATGTCTTTATTAGAAATTGGCTAACCGTGATAGACGATTGATGTTTGAACGATAATATATTGTAAGCTTTTGTCACAACCCTTGGATAACTGATTTTGCTAGACAGCTGATTTGGTTTACAGCTGTTAAAAAGCTTCTACTTCCTTTTAAAATACCGGAAGTATTCATCGATCGGGAGGAAAACTTTTCAAGGCGTTCAAATCTCAAATATCAATAGACACGCCTTTCATCAAGATGATTATATAGCACCGGTGGTGTTAGTGAGAGTAGCAATGTAGAATTTTAAAATAACATATACAGTACACAATTTTCAAAGTGTCAGGAGACTAATATTGGGAGAATAAATAAATTTACCGAAATAGAGTGGATTTGCTTGGGAAAACAACTCATTTTTAACATTCTCGAAATTTTTGTGTTACATTTTATATTTAAAATTTACATCATAAATAATAACCTATTATTTTTTATATTTTTATTGATAGAAATCCAATATTATTATTGACATATTTTTTTAATAAAGGCCAGATTATAGGATATAAAATATTTATATTTTTTAATACAACTTATTTTTTTCTAAAGAAAATTTGTAGACATTTAAAATTATATTAGTCAAGAAGTAGTAAATTGGCATTTGGGGATGGGTTTAGGAACATTTGATTTCATAAGCAATATGAATTGATCTAATAAATTTGTATTCCATTATTTTTCCAATTACTAACTTAGACTTAGACCATCGATTGTTTACGATTTAGTGCTGTCATCCTGTACGCAAGGAGTTTTGAATTCGATTCATGTGGATGTGTACAAATTACGGTATTGACCCAGAATAACTATGAATTGGGAAGTTACGATTGGAAGCGAATCGTGATAACGAAAGCTAGAATTACTGCGAAGCGAACTCGATGTGCTGACCACACATCATCCGATAAAAAGCCGTCAAGCACCCTCTGGCTTATAAAGGTTGTGTGCTAATAATTTATTTTATTTATAAACTTAGACTACAATTAATAATAAGCATCCAGCTTGTCTAATGGCTATCACTCTCGCTTTATGTGTTGGGTTTCGGATTCAATTAGTGTGGGATAAAAAATTATGGTGTTGACTTAGCATCGTGAACTTAATTGGGAATCTACAATTGGTAGCAAACTCTGGTCGAGAATGTCAGGGCAATGAAGACGGGAATTCGTTATGCTAACCACATATTACCCATTTTTCGGACATTTGCCATCATTTGTGTGTTAAAAATCAAAACTCGACGTTTCGGGAATAAGAATGAATTCCCGTTATCAAGTGACTAAAAACTAAAAATTTCCCGATGTCAAATTCAACCTTGATACTGGCTAAGGCTGAAACCGTCGATCATAATAACTTTAGCAGGAAGCTAAATAATTGGTACCGGATTATATCCGACGATTTTATCCATTTGGCAACGTTGCACATTCCAAACATAGTAAAACCATGAACAAGTGACGTGGTCCAGAAGGCGTGACAAACTATTAGGGGAGTGGCCTATTGTTAGTTGTATTAAGCTTCCTAGCCCGAGAGCGGGTTACAACCCCTTGTGGCGATTTAACAGGTAAAATTTCAGCTTGTTTTTTAGTTGTAGGGGTATTATAATCAAATTTTAGTTCTTTTTTTAATAATGGGAGCCATAATGGCCTTACTTCTATACTTGTATGGCTGATAGAATTGTCCGTTAGTTTTATATATGAGGCTTCAATTATTTTACATTTGTATTGATAACGGGAATTGATTCTTATTCCCGAAACGTCGTGTTTTGATTTTTAACACACAAATGATGGCAAATGTCCGAAAAATTGAACTTCCATCATTAACAAATAACTTCAAACAGAGAACAAATATTCCCGACTGAAAAGTCCAACAATCCTAGGGTCTTCAAGATTAATAAGCTACACAGTTTAGTTTAAACCATTCTTAACAAAAATTGAGTATTTATTTAATTATTTTGGGGGGGGGGGCTCTGGGAACCGACGTCAAATTCAACCTTTATACTGGCTAAGGCTGAAACCGTCGATCATAATAACTTTAGCAGAAAGCTAAATAATTGGTAACGGGTTATATCCGACGATTTTATCCATTTGGCAACGTTGCACATTCCAAACATAGTAAAACCATGAATTATATCTATTACCAATGACTACATAAATACTATATAAGACACGACATAGGATAGGGAAATAGTCTACGCTTTACGGGTGCTGTTCGTCACAAGTTTGACACACAGCTATCAGAAAGCGCTAGCAGCAGGTGCTTGACTGTACGCATCCCAATTGGTTGAGACTGTACAACTGTTGACCTCTCTCTCACAAACCTTCTCACTTACTTCCGTCAGCATAGTCAGTGTTGTCAGTTCGTGCGCTGAGATAAGCGATTCTCGACCTTCCCTCGCATCTCTGGTCCCATATGTGGCATCAGTGCGTTTTCTCTTACCCGCCTGAAACATTGTTTGACCGTAGAGCCTACTAGCGCCAGTCACATCAACTTCAGATTCTCTAGCAGAGCGACCTAGCGGGTATTGGTCAACTCAAGAATAAGCGTAGAATATTTAACATGGCCATGTCGTGTCTTATAGTATTTATATAGTCATTGCTATTACTATAAGAGATACCCTGTCAACAGTTTGTTACTATAACCCGAAACAATACAGTAAGTAAACCTATGTCTGTAGGTTTCTATAGTATAAACATAGAATCTTTCAGATTTTAAATCATCGAGTTATATGTTTTGCTCATGTCAAGTTGGTTAGGTTAGGTTAGATATATAAAAAAACTGGATTACGTGTTGATCAAATATTAAGGGGACCTAAAACCATCGGTAATGATCAGATCAACTCCTTCTACCTGAAAACTGTCGGAAATAACACGACCCAAATAATTTGCTGCTGTATTTACCTGGACTTTATCGTTTATACCGAGTTATTTATCGGGGAGTTTATTTGGGACGAGCTTGGTTTTTTGGCGTTTATTTATTTTAAATAACAAATTAGTAAACAGTCTTCAGGAAACTCTAATAATTCTGTTCTTTAATCAATTTAACCTTAACTTCGATCTGGTCTAAAATCTAGTAATTTCAAGGGACACACCCACTGTAATCGTACCAGACTTTTTGAAGAAATTAAATGTAAACATTGATAGCAACTTAGCTATGTTTTAGGTTTGGGTGTACATAATTACTACAGAAACCGTCGCTTATCCAACCACAATTATGTTATCTTTGTCACCGATAAGTGTTGTGGTCATAATGAGATAAGATTTGTGTACACAATGTATTTCTGTCTTTTAATATTTATTAAACCAATTACCACAACCAAAAAAGCCATAATGCAACTCGGCGTATAAACATACATATTTACGAGAATTAAAAATATTATTTTAAACAGAATGAACTTATTGAGGTTATGTTAAGGTAAATTCGTAATAATAACTGTTATTTAAACAAAATTTATTAAAAGTCTTAATTTGACGTTCTTAAAATGGAAATCAAAGAACTGTAACCTAATACATTTTGTTTAATAAATTTTAACATATCATTTACCTATCGTAGGGATAAGCCAATTAATTGTTAAAGTAATCTGTAAAACATATGTTAGATTCCATAATGGTGGTTTCATGTAATTTTAAAGCCTATAAATGGTACAAAAACATGCATAAACAATCTGACATACCTACACATAAAACTAATTATTAACCAAACAAAACTATTTGTAGCCTAAAATAACTTAATTGTTTGGAAATATTTTTTTAAAAATTGTATCTATTATTTGTCCACTTGTTTATAGCGGCTACAGGAAGGGTCGTTACCCTATGACTCATTTACTGCAGACCTCTTGACACTTACAAAATAAGCCTGCAACTTATCAACCATTGAATAAAATTTTGAAGCCAGACAGTGGTGACTGACATACAGTGATTCTACCACAGCGACTGTAAAATCGTCATTATCTTTTATTGATGATTGGTAGTATTAAACGTGATAAACTGTGTTCAGTGATTTTATCACCGGTTAAACTAAGACGTGATTTTCGCCAGTTACCAATAACGATATCTAACATTTATCTAGTGATTTGGGGGATTCAGATTTAGCCATTGTTTGACATTATGTTTGCTATTCTTAACAAGTTCTCTCTACTGACAATCGCTGTGTTGTACAGAAAGCAATTATTTCTTCTTTGTCTCTGTTGAACAAGTTTTTAAGCAACATGCAAACAAGTTGGATGAAATATATATATTTTTTTAGTATAAAGCCCAAACTTTTCGATTCAAACCTAAAATGTGAGAAGATACAACACTTATTGCCATTTGTAAATTGTATAAACAAAAATTTTCCTTTAAAACTTCGACGTTATACTTTCGTGAAAATTGTTATTTCACTACGTGGTGATTTTATCACGGAAAACACAATCACTTTTTAACAATACTTTAAAAGATTTAACTGTTAAATCACGTTTAAACATCGTTGTAATTTGTAGATCTACAAATTTCATCATTACTATAAAATAACCATTAGTTCTATCACTACCAGACAGACACAAAGAGCCTCTTCAAAACCTAGTAATGTCACACGCTGGGCAACAAAGGTTGTATAAAAAAAGATTCTTTGGGGACGGCTGCCTTAGGGTTCTAAGGCGTGGTTTTGTCGTGGTAAATTTCCACTATGAATTGAGTCTCGGTTATCCCACCCTTCCATATTCCTTTGTCTTATGACAGTTTTTGTCCTCATGTCAGTGTTTTTACAATGAGGAGAACTTTCTAATTTGAGAGGAAATAGTCTTTTAAGAAAGGAAAATTGAGACAAATTTGTAAAGAAAAGATTAAGGGCTAATAATTTTTATTTTAGAAGAAAATGCTTATATTCATACTTTAGTACAGTCAATACCCCTAACAATTCCAATAATGAAGAACCTATTAAACCAATGTTTTCAGAAATTATAGTAACTTAAATTTTACAATTTAAGAGTTGCTTTCAGAAAGAAGCAAACCAAATTCTTGTTTGCAGAAAACACTACTGTCGGTTCCAAAAGTATTGATACACTAATTTGGACGTTATGAAATGAACCAAGTTGCCTAAAACAATTCCGAGTACACCATAATTTTCCTTGTTTAGTTCTGCATTGATTGATTACAAAGTTGATTTTTTATTTCAATACTATATTACTTTTATTACGGTTATCGTTTTTTCATCTTTTCAGCCAAGCGTCCAGTTTAAAAATACGTAATTTTTAAACGTATTACCCGATCCCTACCAAAATTTTATACGATGTTTATGCAAGTGTATGGATGGAATATAGTATACAAACGTGAGGGGAAGGAGATCAATATTTGAGTTAAATAAGAGGGGAAATTTGAGATTCTGATAAATAAGCATTGCTTACTTCCTTTAGCTGTATGAGTAAGAGATAGCGCCAAAGTCTACTGGTATACCTATCATACCATTCTCAGAGTGTATAGAAGTAAAAAAAATATTTGGAAATATCACCTAATAACATAGTTGATCATTTCCTTTTTGAATGTACAAGGAAGGAAGAGATCTCGTACTTCGAAATAATCCGTCACAAACAATATTTAGTTAAGAATATTAAAAACAATCTCCAAAAACAGTGAGCAGATCACCTCGCGTCATTTACACAGCTAAAGCTGTTTTGGTGTATTCATGTTTAAGAACCAAATTAAACAGTGCGCAAATGTTGCACTAACTTCGTGACACACAAAAGCAAAGACAACTTCATTTAATATCTTCTTTTAAATAACAAACGAAAAATTATGGTCCAAAAAATAAAATAACCTCACCTATAATATTTCAAAACCAAGACGAATATTGCAAAACCGGTCCGATTAGAATTTTTCAGTTTACTCCTGAATTGTAATTATTTTTCGCATGCTGTTTCGCACATCTGCTTGCGTCGTAAACTTTCGTATTTTACCAACATTTTGTAAGTTGATTTTATGATATTGTACCTTCTAAGATGGCGCCCATAGTAGAGATTTTTTAAACCAATAATTTTAAAATCTGTATTTAGGAGAACTGGTAACTCATACGTTTTATTTGAGCTTGAAAGGACTACATTTTAGTACAATTTGATCAAAATCATAAGAGGCAGCCGAGTTGGCGGAGCGCGCTACTATTAATTTCGTCCGTCTACTGCGTACTATCCTGCGTAAAAACATTTTTTCACAACCACTGTTTCTATCTATATTTTCATAACGACAGATAGGCATCATTCCAAAATCTTTCTTTTTTTAAATCAAGGTATCTTAAAACATATTTCCGTGAAAAACTAATCACTGATTTTATTAATCCACAATATAGCTTTCTAAAAATGTGAGAAAGTAAAATAAACCAATAGTAATACAATTTAACTTTACTTCGTGCTCTCAAGTTATCTTAATTGTGGGCAGTGGGAATCTAAAAGTTTTAGGTTTGAAAGGGATTTGGGGCAACACTCGGCTTTGTTTTGACACTACGTGACCCAAGAGAGAAAATTACTCGAACAACTTTAGTCCTCCTTTTCACTTTTTCAAATATTACGTAACATACTCGTCAAATTGATGTTTTAATGGAAATATCCGTTTTGGAATGATTGCTTTCATAGGTAGTTCGTCTAGCACAGACAGAGTTGATAAAATTTAATACGTAGGAATACTTTAAAGTGTTCCCCTCAATTTTAAATAACGACAATTTTAAAGTGTACCTATCTAAAACCGGCAGTTTCAATTTTTTAAAACTGGCTCTAACGATTTTGATAAAATAACTGCACAAGTTAGTGTTGGACCTTTCTACTGTTCCACAACGTGGTACAGCCAGTTCAATACGGTGTAGTGTCACTATAAACACGCTACACAAGTGCCGGATAACACAATTTTGTTTTATTTCTATGGAATCTAAACTACTCACAGTCATGAGAATTTTATAACGTAAACTATCAGCGGCGCAAATGTTCTATGCGAGTGGCAGACAGCTGACAAAAATTTGACCTTCCTTTTGGATAGACTCTGCTTGGCCTTAGAGAATAACCTAGTCGTTAATTTCCCGTACTAAAGTAATGTGATATTGACATTGATTGTCCGTAGGCCTACAGACATACTAAGTTGGTCCTCTCTGCTGTTTCATAACCAATATAGTAAGTTTAATACAATGTATCACTGCAAACACGTTACACAAATTTGGCATAATATATTTCTATGGAATTTAAACTACTCATTGTAGACAGAATAGTTGAACGTACTATATCAATGGTACAAATATCTTGTGTAACTACGAGGGCAACCGACAAAATACCGTCTCCTAGGTAGACACGGACTAACGGGTGTAGTGTCGAAACAGTCAACTTCCCAATTCGAAAGTTCCAGTAACCAATACCACCACCATCTCTAAAACTGTCATATTTATTTACTTTTATAGACAAAAATATTATTGGCAACATATCCCTTTGTAGACTTTAGGCTAGCTAGACGGTTTATCATCGGGTAATATAGAGTTAGCACTTGAAATTTCCGTCGCTGTCAATCTAGCTTGGCCAAGATTCGCTGTCAATTGTAGCTCACCACTTTACCTCACAATCCTGGTTTAACACTATAAATTTTCGAGTCTCACGGGAATTCAACGAGGGTCCTCTTACATATAAAGCGAAAGCAATTAGCCACTAGACCAACTGAGGGCTCATTTTAATATGTAAGCTACTGTAATACATTGAGTTTATATACGGCCATCTCCATGGTATATTTTGAAGTTCAAAAATGAGAGACTTTAGTGCTGCTATCTAACGACCCACTTCTGGTAATTTAAGGACACTAAGCCTTATTGGGTGCCTACTCCTCCTAAAACTATTACGGTTGAACCCATTGAACCCTTAAATTATCGCATTCTATAGGACTTCTCTTTAGATGCTAATTCAATGGTTTTTACTATAATTTGAATTTTATTCTCTTTTGCTTTCTTGCCTTTTTTTAATGTTACTTTTGAACTCAGTTTCTGAACCACCTCAATTTCAAAAGGTCATAGACGCTTGTACCACTGCGTGGTAAATCTACTGCGCGAGTAAAGGACTATTGATCTATGTAATTGTATGCAGTGTTAGGTATGGATTCGTCGAAGTGTAACTAACCTACTAGCAACTCGCACCGGATTTCCTTCTTCCGTCAGTTCAGAGGCGTTCTTCCAAACCACACGTACTTACTTACCTATAGTAACGGGATATTCACGGATTGGACAAATTGATTGATTAACAGATTGTACGCGTTACAGTTTCATAATTATCATTTATTAAGTTCAAATCAAATCAAATCAAATCATCTGTAAATCAACATTTATAAAGAAAATTGTATGAAAAATAAATGGTGCAAAAACATTGCAGAAACTATCTCACTCATCCAGCCCCGAAAACCAAATAAAAACTAATCATCATTTCTGTAGTTGTTAATCAAAAAGTTAAATGAATGCAGTCTTCCAAATGTAATTATTTATTTAAATAAGTTCTTAAACTTGCTTTCCTTGAGCCATAAAAATATGACCTCACTGTAAATCGTATTCGGATTTAAAGTTAGTAAAGTTTTATTTTTCTTAGATTTTTCAGACGGGTTTAGATAATTAATTTTACTAAAAGTTGAACAAATCAGTACAGCCATTTGCATTTCATTATCCCTTGGAGGCTAAACTTTTTCTCTCAGAAGAGAGTATGAGCGTGATAAAACCAAGGAAACCTAACCTTTCTTCATGTAGAGTTTAATCCTTTCGTTCAGGTCTCTCTTGACCAACTCTTGTTCTCATCCGACTCTAACGTTATAACATTTAAGGGCTAAAAACATCAAGAAATAAAAAATCAGTAAAATTCTGTCAAAATCGTAAGAGCCGATTTAGTGAAAATTGTATTTTTTTTGTTTTTTTATCTAAGCTATCCCAAAATTTTGAGTTATTTTAAAAATCGGAATAAAGTCCTAAGATTTGGCCAAAATACGCTCAGATGCCAAAATTAAAACCAAGCAGTTGGACTACAGAAAAATAGACAAATCTCATTAAAAAAAAAAAAAAATTTTTAGGCTCCAGGGGACGTCAAAACGGATATATCTGTAATAAACTCAAAATAGAATGTTTGACCCATCACATAACATTCTCTATAACACGTAGGCTATATGTCAAAAAATGAAAAGAACAAATTAATTCTAAGCAATAAAAACAAAACTAAATCAAGACAATTATTGCTGTGGTCAATACAAACGCACAGAAAAATAGAATTTAAAACGATCTATTTGCCTTTGTGATGGAGCGCAGTTTTCTGTAGCAAGAAGCTCAAGAACAATTAAATTATTATTTGTAATTCACATTTGCACACAAACTCATCCAAATATACACACATGCTTACCACGCGCGCCCACATAAATCAAACCATTGAGTCAATGTTATTAATTAGAGTAGTAGTGAGATGTTCAGTATCAACTAAAATATTTGCTAATCCTCTGCATTCCTTGCGCGTTGATTCTTACCGGCAGCAGTACTGTATACACACACTTTAACCTTTATAGATTCTCACAGAAATAACTTGTCATAGATATATTTTTAGGAGATAAATCTTTAATTCAACACTTAAAACAGAAATACTTGAACAACATCAAATAATTCTTCAACGTCTACCGTTAAAGAAGAAGGTATTTCTTTAATTTATAATTTAAAGACTGGAAAATAATCTTTGACGCCATTGGACGATTTAAAAAAAAAAGTAGAATTGGAAAACTCATGTTTTCAGGAATAAATTATTATTTAATGTTAAGAAATATTTCGAATGATCAGATACTTAGATATTTTATTGGATGAGACTTCTAAAATATTTTACCATTATCACTCATATTCGAAATCATCACCACTAATGCCATTTCGGTATATATATACGTCTTTAAATATATATATTTATATATAAGAGCATAATCTCTTCGCTAGTGCTATAAATATATTCTCAGTGTAAACAGTATTTGATTAAATTAAAACTTTTTATGATACCGGTCAAGGTTCATTTTTGCTTTTTCCCAATAATTATTCCTGACCCCGTAATATTTTTTAATTGTGATTTTGTTCATGGATTTGGGTCATTAATCTTTACATTACTACGATTTGAACGAAATCGGTAGTGTTGATTTTGAGAAATTAAGTTTTTTCCTTCTTGTTATTACTGATAACAAACTGACCAGCATGTTAGGAGTTGGCGAGCAATGCCTTTTCTTTGGATCTTTAGAGGCTATAGACTACTTGGAGCAAAATGTTATCAAAATTGTTGAAGCTGGTTTTGAAAAAAAAAATCATATTTTTTTCTTATGGTAGCTACTCCCATATTTTGAGTTATAAATCAAATGAAAAACATCCCGAGATGTAGCCAAAATATGCCCACATATAAAATTCCATTAAAATCGGTCCAAGCGTTTGCGCTGCATAAACGACAGACAAACATTATTCCAAAAACAACTTTTTTAGACTAAGGGGGACATCAAAACAATATATCATCGATTTTTTAACTAATCACATACATTTAATTATACTACGTATATAATGGAAAGTAAAAAACAGGAAAATAAACTTTCCTTTCTATCTTGGCCTCAGATTCATCTCATGAATGTTTTCTGTACATTCATAGGCCTAACTCTCAAATGGCACGTCATATGGTGCATTTCTCATGCAGTAAGTTGTTTGAATTGAGGACAAAGTTTCTTTTAAATAAAAGTTCCATTTAATTGCCAGCAAAGTGTTGCCTACTCCATTTTTTGCTGTCATTTTTTTCATGTAATATTCATAAAATGACGCAATATTAAACAATAATAAACTGTTATTGTTCTTATTTTAACTAGGACATAAGGCTCTAATTAATTTATTAAACATGCATGCTTTAACTGATAACTTCAATTGATTTAGTATTTTCTTATTGATATTTTCTCACTAAGAAATGTTATCATACGCAAAGGTCAATTTGTAAATAATCTGCAATTGGTCAAATAGAGCAAAACTGAATTTTTATTTTTTGGTAGATTTGTTTAAAGCAATTGTACAAGTAAATTGTTACTAGATCCACTTATTTATTGCAGATCTAATAAAAATGGCGGAAAAAAATTGCACTAACTTTCTCACATATAAAAACCCAAAAATAATATTAGTCACAATTCCCCAAAAAATGTTGTGGGAGGGAGAGGAAGAGACAGAAAATAGTATATTTCATCGCTAGGACCAAAAGTGAAGCTTTTCAAAACAAGCTCAAGTTTATATATTTAATGTAACAGCAGATATTTCACGTTGAAACTCCATATTCAAGGATTAAATAAAGGAGCTAAAGTTTCAAAATTATTTTAATAATCTAAATGAGCTACAATTGTTTCGCCTTGCTGCATCATCGAGCAACTGTGCCCGATGATGCCGCAAGGCATAATAAAATAATATTGAAACATTAGCTCTATTGTTTTATTTAATCTTATAAGCTCAAGTTTAACGGAAAATGAGCGAGGATTGAAAAGCTTCTTTTGGTCCAAGTGATGAACTATATTTTTCGTTATACTGCAAATAATATAAGAAAACAATCTCACAAAAACTAAAATGTCGATGGTATCAGCTGTTTTAACGGTAATTTACAATCGAGAGTATCGATTGTTTTTATAGATGCTTTACAATCGTTAATTAATTCATATAAACGAAGTAACAGCTGATGACCTCGACCTCAGCTGATGTTTTAGGTCCTAGGACTAAAAAGAACAACTTTAGCATCTCAATGCATGTATTGAAAACAGCTGTTTTTGTCAAAGCAGTATGACGAAAAGCTATATAGATTTTTAGACATCTAATAAATTTTCTTTGGGTCCTTTGGGAGACTATATTTTAGCAAAATTTGATAAAAATTGTTAAAGGAAATTTTGATACAACCAAATTTTTGTTTTTATAGTTGGACTTATCGAAAAACGAAAAAGTCTCGAAATATGGTCCTCTTTTACGAGTTCATATATTTTTCAAACTTTAAGACGCTCTACTTTCAAGGTCCAAATCTCTGACGACAGATAACACCAGTGGTTTGTATATTTTGAGCTTCGCATTTCTTTCATGGTATTATAACTAATTAACCTCAAAAACAAAAAAAAACTTCTTCAAGCCTGTGAAGTTCCACAGTGCTTTTCTGATATCTAACCTCCGCATTCTCATGTACTTAAGTCTTCATTACAATCGTGTACATGACTCTAAAATACAAAATAAGATATTAAGTGTTATTACGCGATTTTTTAGGCTTAGCATTCTACAGTTTTATACCTGTGCTATACAAAATAAAATCAGAGAGTACTAAATAGAAGCAATAACAATAATACGTTTAGAAATGAATAGGCAATCGACGGTGAAAACACATTTGAACAAACCTCTCAAATAACACAAAAGTTATTTCAATCAAATATGAAAATAAACCATGGATACTGTCTTAAAGGCCCTAAACAATATCTCAGTCTAAATCTAATTTGATTAAAATCTAGTTTTTAATGACACCTGTCAAGGTTCGTTTTTGTTTTCATGCGATTTTGTATTCATTAATCTTTACATTTCATGTAAATCGAGCTTTTATAGATATTTATAGAAACGATTATGAGAAATCATATAAGTTTTATCTATACTACACATAAGTGAGAGAATAAAAATTAGTCACAATAAAATGGAATGGACACAAATGTGTGTTACGAGATGTTTGTCCACTGTTTAAGACAGAAAGCATTAAGAGTTTCCGGTTCGTATCAAATATTAATTGATGCAAAAAAAGTCATAGATATGAACTATAACACTGGCATTGTTTAATTCCCATACATCCTGTACTAGGACTACTTCCGGTTGTAAACTGACCAGCCAGCGTGAAAGAGTAATGGTATACGACTGAGAAACTCTGCAAAGAAGAGCTGAGGATGACCTAAGGGTTCACACTAAATAACCTAACCATATACAGAGTCTTTCAAACACATTGTTTTGTCTTTAAAAAAACAAACAAAACCGAGATATATCTACAGAATATATCTTTGCCGAATTTTACAAAATGTTTTATACCATTAGTTTGTTGAATATCACTAAATCTGATAATTTTTCACATAACCGTTTCAAAATGGCGTTATTTAAAATATTTTTATTATTATTGTGTGCTGAAGGTTGACCGAAATATCTGGATAACATTTTAAAATAAGAAACGCTTTTTGTTCTAGTAAATTTCGAAAAGCTTTTTTAAACACACAATACAGATATCATTTTATTCAACATTATAGGGCCAGAACCATTCTGTAGATTTGGAGAAAAGCTTTGATAGGTATAAAGTTTTCTTTTAGACCTATTTACACGGTCGGTGGTTCTAGGCATTTAAAAATAGGTGCGAAGGTGTGCGGTCCTGGAGTTTACACTCATTCTTATATTACTACTTTGTAAGCGCACTCGGATTTATGATTATTTAATTTCCTAAATTAGTTAAATTTAGACTACTCTAAGTACTTAGAAACACTAGTTACATAATGTTGTTATATCTATAGTTTTATCATATAAATAGTCTATATATATTAAAAATAATAATTTTGATTAACCGTTAAGAAAGTAATAATACTGTTAACATCTTAAAAGACTTATTTAACCTTAATTTGTTTTATCATCCAAGGAAAGAAAATGATGGCGATAAACTGATAAAGGTAGAAAAGGGAGTATGATGCAACTTTGAACACTCTTTACCTAGCGAGCGGATATGATACACAAATAGGCATCCCAAATCAATTAGTCTACTATTCTCTAGTTTTTACATTACGCTGTACAGTTTATTAGTATTCTAATTATACCAATTAGAACTACTATTAAAAAGTATACCTATCGTAATGCATGAATTGTAAAATTTTTCATAACATAAAAAATATTAATAATAGGGTTTAGCCTTGTAAATAGTTCTTGCAATTATGAGCAAGCTAACTTTTTCTACTAACTCACCCACTATAACTATTTATGGTTTTTATAATTTAGTAAACAAAATTGTAATTCAGATTCATCATTTAGTTCGCTAATAGATAGTTTTGCTCATGGATAAGTACAGAAAATTCACTGATTTTAGACTGTAAGGAAAACCTTAGCTTTTAGTCGGACATCGTTAACAGTTTGGAAACAAAACTGAACCTTTTTATATTACCTGAACATCGTAATAAGTTAAAACAACTATATTATTAGTACCACACAAATTGACTGAAAATCAATTTTCCTTTTCTCGTTTTTTTCTTCATTTTTTCTTTTTATTTTTTCTTCTTCTTAATAACTTAATTAAACAATTGTTTTTACCCATTTGATGAAAATTGGCCAAAAATTTAAATTAGATTTTCAGTTTTTTTTTAGAAAACACTCGTTGAAGATATGACAGAAAATGATCCTTAAAATCTTTTCGACCTGTGTCGGATTTAATTAGGAAGTGGATTTTGATGACGAAAATAGAAACAATGACAACAATTTGTACCAACATTTTTTTTTCCAAATAACAAAAAAGATATTGAGAAGAGTATGGTAAAAGACTCTTTAAAAAAGTTAATAACACTTGAATAATCTACATATAACATTGCTATATTAGGTAAAAAGGGTTAGGTGCAAGAGATAGTAATTTTCTCAGAAGTGGAGAATAAGAATGAGAGGTAAGATGATAAGGGGATGACGGAAGAAGAGAGTAATAGTGGAGAGGTTGGAGGGGGTGTTCAGATTGGTACGGTGAATAGAAACTCTTGAAAATAACGCTTCAAAAATTGTAAAAAGAAAAACTTTTATTAATAAATTTACATTGATACATATAAAGTCAGGATGTTTAGTAAGAGGGTGTGATTTTCTCCGATAGAGCTGAGAATGAGTGAAAGGAGAATGAGGGGTGGTGTTGAAATGAGAGTAATAGGAGATGCTGGAGAGATTTTGAGATTGTAGGAAAGAAAATAACGCTTCAAATCAACTTTTATTAAATACCAGGTGGTTCTAATTTAACTCATTCATTTAAACCACAATTCTCCTCCAGTTAATCTTGAGCTTGGGTTGATACTATAAACCATCTTCTTCACTCAACCTACACGAATTGTGATTGTAGTTCAAGTAGAAAATCAAGCGGTTGTCAACAAAAAATCTGAGAGCGAGAGATAATGGTTCCATCGTTGTAAACAAATTCTCTTCCGACAGTATTCGAACATGATCCAATCTAATGACAGATAGACTACCTTTTTAAAAATAAACCCCTCAAGAAATTAACAAATTTGTTTACCTCAGCTAGTTATTTTGTTTCTTTTGGTTTTCTAGCCTTGACTTAATTTGCTCCGTGTTAAGCATGGTATTAAACCACCTGAAAAATAAAGAAGAAAACACAGTTATAGACTTAACATTTTACGAAAATTCACAATTTTTTTTTCTTCTTCCAAAAGCCAGACACAGAAATACTCTTGTAAATAACAAATTTAAAAAATAATGTTAAAGTGGGGTATACGTCATATTCACATAAAAATATTGACATAAGAACATAAAAAATAATAATATAAGTACATAAAAATAATAAACTAAATGGAAGACAGATGTTTTATTTGTGAAAAGCCGTAACATATTTCTAAAATCTGAGTATTTTGAAATTTCTTTGAAAGTACTTTGAAACATCTAAGAAGTAATATTACAATACCTTAAAAGTTCTTACATTCGTAATATGCATAGGCCCTATAATACCCGTGGAGATACGATTTTTGTGGAGGAAAGAATAAGATTAGGAGCTTTTGAAAAATTGGAGGCTAGAATCTGTTTTATGAATAAATTTCATAAAGAGTTTAAGGGAACAATTGAAGTAAATATTATATACTATATATAAATATATTACGAATATGTATTTTTCTCGGTGGGGGGAGTTTCTTCAGATCGTGTTATAAACACAGTTTAAATAATATATTTATCTTATTTTAAATTTTTTATATATTTTATGTGTAGTATATGTATTTTGTTTTTCTTGATTAGAGGTAAATTTTAGAATTCATGATTTGTGTTATATTATTTATTGTTATAAATTTGAATATATAGTTTATGGTTCCATTTTCTAATTGACTATTGCTTCGATAATCAGATTTAATACCTTTCGATTCACATCTATCTAAAATCAAATCTACAGATAAATCAGGGGATCTAAGAGGTATAGTCCAGAGGTATAGTCTCTAAAAACAAAATTACTGAACTTGTTTTACGGCAGTTTTCTCTGAATTTCTTCATTCGTTGGTTTAAGTTTTGTACTATTTGCTCGATTTATGACGAGCAATTTCACAGATATTTAAAATTTCTTGCAAATATGTTGAGATTTGATAAATAATAAATAGAGTTTTATATTATCTGTATCTGTGAAGTGCCCTACAACCCAAATATTGAGGCTGTTTTTATTTAATTACACCCCTCCAGATAACTTCAAATTTGGCAATAACTGTCATAAGATCAAAGTAAAAATTCCGATTGAATCAAAATCGCCTCCCAGCAAATTTAACAAATATTAAAAAGAAAAGAAAAGTCAAATGGAAAACGAATGTTAAAAAAAGAAAACAAATTATGGGAGTCGTCATAAAAGTTCGAATATTTCAAATAGCTGCAATCGAATTTGAATGAACTTGATTTTGGTTAATAAATCTTCACACCACAATAAAATTCCTTGCAAATATGTTGAGATTCAACTGTTTATGACTAATTCATATTCCCTTTTGAACAAAAAATTTCAGAACTGATATTTTTGGGGGAGTTGGTTTTTGTTTGCGTCTTTTGAAGTGGCACAATTACATCAAAATCATAAAAACCGATTTCGAGAATTAAAAAAAAAATGGTGGTCATGAGATATGGTAAAATTATTCCTACATATTAAATTTGGTCAAAATCATTCCACTCGTTTAGGCCGTAAAGCACTGCATAATTATAGTCAAGGGACATGGAATCGTGTATTGTATTTGCGCCCAACATAGATCGCTTAACCCATGTCTATACTTCTCTATACTATACATAGATGGGAAAATAAAACAATAAATCGTATAAACACAAGTTCGCGTAACTTTACACACAGATAGCTACTTAAAGTTTTGAGGTGGCTTAAATTATCCCTCACTAATTCCAGGTCCTGACATACATATTGATCGGATTGGTACCTGGGTCCAATCCTACGTTCCCAGGGCCCAATAAGCCGCAACATCCCAATAACGCGATATACAGATCAAACTGAGAGGCTGTACCAAACTACTGTTCTTATGTCAAAGCAGAAGAGATGCAATAAGTGAACTAGCCAATGATTCCTATCAATGATCTTAGAACACATATCGTCAGAATTATTATTATTTCAAAAGAAACTATAAATTTTACTTCCATTTATTTTCGTAAAAAAAAAAAATAATAATAATAAAATAATTTAAAAAAACACATACACACAACTGTTGGAATTTTTGTCAGTTTTGGGATCACGGACATACAAACCGTGACAATTTTGACCTCACCATTTCAAAGTAGATATTTTATAAATGACATTATAAAGACGATTCTTTCATAACTTTGGGCCTACTTATTACATTTCAAAAACAACTGATTAGGTTAATTTTCATACAAACGTCGTAAAATATGTTATTTTGTGCAACTTCAAAATCTACAATCAACGATGTCTAAACGTGTTTTCTACTATAAAATAACATTTATAAAAAAAAAAAAAAAAAAAAAAAAAATAATAATAAAAAAAAAACAAACAAACCGAATAAAATATTGCTTCTTTTAGTTTATAACAGGTCCAAAATAAAACGTCTATATCCATTCAACTTTATTAAACGCTAAATTAATAAATACTTAAAAGAAATCAGTAAAATAAATACCTTTTCAATAATAAACGCCTACTTTGTGGCAAATTATATTATTTTTTAATGTAATAATTACTTGAACGGTGATTTTATGGGGGAGGGTTCCCTATCTTAAAAGGGGTGAAGCGTAAGTAGAAAAAAAAGCATACTTTAAGAAAATCTATAAATAAACGTAGTTTTAAGAGAAATAAATATATTAGAAGTTGCTACAACGCAAGAAACCTTATTCTTTAGATAATGTTGGACTATCAGTTTACAACCTTCCATATTTTCAAAAAAACTTGGATCAACTTTGCTACTCGATCATTCAAATAACCAAATACTATTTAAAAATAATATTAGCTACAATCTTTCCAAAAATGTACTTGTACTATTTGAATAAAAAAAAAAAAAAGAAACAAACAAAAATAGATGCCGTTTACTTTATTATTGTTTTCCCCCAATTATTTGTTATGGGAAATATGTTGGTATTTCAGTAGACTAAGCTTATCCTATAAACTTGTCCTAAGCGTGTTTGATTCAAATTGAATTTTAATAAAGGTTGTCAGTATTTTCCCCCTTTTTTCTCAATTATTCCCGAAGCGTCGTTTTCTTTTGCTTCCGATTTTTCACACGGGTTTGGGTAACTTCACTGTGAATATATTCACTACAGCCGATTTTAAGAAATTAAGTCTTTTATAACAGTTCCGTGAACGATATTTTATAGTTTTATATCGATAACGCACATTTTTGAAAAGATGTCTACCAATTTCTTAGGATCATTGCAAGCTACATTTGAACAAAATTCACCAAAATAGAAACTTTTCAATTATATTCTAACGGTAGCAACTTCCAAATCTCTAGTCACTGAAAGAAAAGAAAAAATCTAAAGATATGGTCAAATACACCCACATAAAAATATTGATTAAAATCTGTCCAACCGTTTGTACTATAAAATGGTATCAGGAGAGACCTAAAACTGAATATTTCAGCCAAAATTTAACTTCAATTTTTTTACCAATCATATAAACTTTCTCTGTACTAAATATACGTGATAAAATAAAATGATATCATATGAAACAAGTTCGCGTAACTTCGTAAAGCCATTACCGTGATTATCCCTCACTAATTCCGGGTCCTCACATACATATTGATCGGATTGGTTGAACTAACGTTCCCAGGGCCCACCAAAGCCGCAACATGTCAATGACGATATAACAAATGAAACTGACAGTTTGCCGAACTACTGTGACAATGCAAAAGGAACACACTAATGATTCCCATCTATGATCTTAGAATAATTATCATCAGTGTTGAATAAACATTCGCGTTAAATAAAAAAATAAATAACTGTTCAGATAGCTGTATTATCAATTTTATTATGTAATAAGTAAGATACATTGAAAACATAAACATTACGAATTTCGAAAACATCAGTACATAACCAATTTTCAAAATATGATTTTTAATTTTTGGCAGATTTTATAGCATCGAACATGCAAATCTATATCGAATTCAAGCTCACCTCTTCAAAATTATAATTTCAAACAAATTGGCCTGTTTTATAATGTCATACAAATAGGGACAGATTTTCAAATTAAAAATATCTAGGGTATTGTTTTACCAAAACGTCATGTCCGATACGCCCGATTTTGTGCAGCTTTAAAATTTACACCCAATGACGTCTAAACGCGTTTTCTACAAAAAATAAGAGCGATATTAATTTTAAAAAAGAAAACTATAAAACATAATTTCAAATCAGCAATAACTGTTCTGGTAATAGCAATTTTAGTTGAATTTTAAATACAATGGCAAAACAAAGTTGTTATTTTTAAAGTACTACAATATTATTTCCACGATTTTGCAGTTAAATTAAAACCTTTTAATTTTGAATTCAACTTTAAAGTAGACTATAAATATGTCACGATTTTGTAATGTTGCTTTTTGAGGCCACATATATCACAAACCTAGTTCAAATTCTAATTCAATATATAGGGTGTTAGTATAGAAATATTTTGACAACAATAGAAAAACAAGAAATTGAGCTTCTCCTAAATTACTCAAAATGAGATACCTTTTTATATACAGCTCCAAAAAGGGGACCGAGAGGATGATACAAAATTTACAAATGTTAACGTATATTTTGTATTACAGTGTTCTATTATAAATATATATTTTTAATGAATTTTAGTCTCAGTCCTTTCAGAAAATAATATTCAACCGCTCAGAAGGTACTTGCTAAAATTATGAAATTTTTAGAATTGGAACTAAAACAACCTTCTAATAAATATAGTTTAATCGAACTTTTGCCATTGTTTGTTTATATGAAAATTAATATACGACGTTTCGAGATTAATATATCAACTCTCGTTATCAAGTGTAAAATTAGAACATAAAACATCAACATAGCGTAGTAGCCTAGAGCCATGTTGGAAACTAAAACTAGCCTATGTTAGTGTATTTCTGATTAAAGCATATTAATAGTATGAATAAATTATCAAATATATTTATAAATAATAATAAATTTTTTAAAATGATAATTTTTGTGAAATCATATCCAGATTCCTCAAAAAAATTTTTCAAAAATTATAGTTTAACTTATGTAAACTAGTTGTGAGTGCTTTTTAATTTTTAAAATTATTTAGAAGCATTTCGACTTTAAGCTTAAAATTATATAATTTACATTTTTTTTAAGTACTAGGAATACAAACATTTCAACTGTTATTTTTGTTAATGGGATCTTTTAATAAAATATACAGGTTTATATTTAAAATAATTGACAAGCTTTTTGGGCTTGTGAAATTGAGCTATACACAGAAAGGCTATATAAATATTGACCATTAAGTTTAGCCTATTCGGTTAGTCTCTTGTTAATCTTTCAAAAGTTATTAAACTGTAAGCATATTTTACTTCAACATTGAGTTTAAATTTAGCATCAGTTTTATGAAAATCACCTCCAATTTAAAATATACCGCCCGATTTTTCTGGTTAAGTCTATGTTCCATATAACAAAAATGTCGATGTCCGCCCGTTAGGTGTCACCAAAAATAGTCTGCTTTTCGGAGGAAAACTCGGGCGATAGTACTCTCGTTGATACCTATATTTTTCCTTCATTCTTCATCCGATTTCGTTGATTTTTTTTTTTTTTTTTTTTTTTTTTTTTTTTTTTTTTTTTTTTTTTTTTTGGTTGAAGAGAACAAACTGCTTTATGTTAACTGCGAGAAAAATCCTTCATATCTCTAAAGGTACTTTCTTAAAAAAATTCTAAAGTAAAAAAAAATGTTGTTTTGGTTTTCATGTAAAACAGAAAAAGATATTTTAAATTTGGTTCAACAAAACACATTCAGCTGTACAATACCTTTCTATTGATTCCTCATTTATATTATTTTATATCTTTAAAAACAAGGACTTTATGGGTATTATTCTATTGCATTAGTCTTAAGGGCGGCAGACGGCACCGGCCGGCTATTGGAGCCTCCTCTTAAAGAACTTTTACCAATGGTTCGTACTACAGTATATGTCGTGACCTCTAGAGGATTTACAAACACATCTTATATTATTGTCGGTTTACTGCAAAAAATGACCAAGTTCACTTTTCTCTAAAAATAGGCTTGTAATGTAATATTGCTTAATATTATAAACTATTATAATAGATTACTCGATTTTATATTGATGAGATTAGAATTTTAACACACACATGAAAAAAAAACTTCATTTTCTCAGAATTAACAATTTGCTAGTTGGTCACTTTTTGCAGTAAACCGAAGATATGTAATTATAATGAACAAAAAAAAACTATTTCAATGGATACGATTAACGGAATATTCAAGGTTCAGTTTTTAATAATTATTTTAATAATTTTTTTATTTGGGATTTTGCACACGGGTCTGGATCGTTAATCTTAACATTTCACTAAAATTTAAACAAAGTCGGTAGAACCGATTTTTGGTTTTTCACCAATAACTCGTGAACCAACAATTTTTGGAGGAATGGCGAAAAATACATTGGGGGGGGGGGTATTTTAGGGGCTATATTTTAATAAAATTTAATCAAAAGCAGTCCACGCGTTTACGATGTACCGACAGGCATCATTCCAAAAAACACTTTTTTTAGTACAGTAATCTAAAACGGATATATTAGCAAAATCTCGACATCGATTTTTTTATCCTATTACATAACTCTCCCTATACTACGTTATGTGAAAAATGAAAATTGAAGGAAACATATACTAGGTTGAAGTTAAATATATACTGTATATGATTTTTATTTTCTTAGCTAAAGTTTAAATTTTAAAAGACTAGGCTTAGGAGGTCCGGAAAGCTTCACAGTAAGTCATGTATATGTATGGCATTATCAGAACATTGAACTATCCGTCTGGACCTTGATTTTCTGGCACTCTGCCGACTCTTATAGTTGTTGTTTTCCAAACAAATCAAAGTTATATACAAAATTTCGTCCGTCAATAGAGACAGTGTCAAAACATAAGTAGAACTTGCGTTTTTTTAAATTTAAAACTGACAAAATATATATTTTTTAATTATATATTATTTAATTTTATTCTATTCACATTTTATTGAGTTAGTGAAATTTTATAATCTAATTAAAGAGGAATTTATTTAAAAATTACAAATAACGTTACTTAAAATATTTCATCAAAACCAAGAAATAGAAAAAAAAAAATCAAATTTGTTCGAGTATACTGGAACAAAAACACGTTACAAAATATTGTCGAATTTGCACTCTAAATTAAAAAAAAAAGTTAAATTTGCTGACAAATGATTATTTAAATATTGGTGAGAAAACATTATAACATTCTTACACATTCTCAAAAAATCTCCTCAAAAGTTCTCTACACGTATACGTGAAAAATGAAAAAGTATTATTTTGTAATATTTTATAATATTAGATTATTATATTTTATATTATAATTATATTATATTATTATTATTTTATAATAAGTTTTGTAATATTTCTTGCAAAAAAGAAATATTCTTTACAACATTATCAACTTTATTTATGTTCCATTATGTCATAAACTGGTTCCAAGCGTAGAGTTCTGTTGATGAAATTGAATTATGCTGTCAAGATTCATAAAAAATTATTACCTAACTCGTAATTTGAATTTTCTTGAGATTTGTTAAACTGGTTTTGGGGTTAATCTGGACATATCAAACGAAATCGGTAAAGCCCATTTTGAGAAATGTTTTGGTTTTTTTACCGATAACTCCCGAATCGGTATTTTTGAGTAGATGAAGACCGTGCATTTTGTTTGGGTCCTTAGAGGCCACATTTTAGCAAAATTATTAAAGTTGATTTTAGAACATTATGTTTTTACGATATCTCCATAGCCATTTTTTTTACTAAAAATTTGTTGTTTTAAAGGTTTTAGGGGTAAACAGAATTATGAATATTGCTAAACCATTACGTAATTAAAAAAAAAATCAATTCAACTGTTTGAGCCGAAGTTAATTCAAACACTATATATTTTGGGCTTAGGAAGCCAAAAACTGACACATCTGTCAAAATTTCAACGTCGTATTTGTAAATGTTTGACTCATTACAAAAATAAATATAGGTTGATTGAAACAGGTCTGACAGCTTGTTTTTAAAATTTATAAGGTAACGCCTCTGGATTTTTTGAGTTAATTAGAGGTAGTTCCAAATTGATTATATCATCCACATTGTTTTATTCTTGAGTATTTTTCTATACCTCCAACCGTTTAGGAGTCACAGGCAAGGAACTTAAATGTTTCAAAATTTTCAATTTCAAAGATTTTCTGGAAACATTAAAAAAAAAAATTAAATGCAGGTGAAATTTTAACTAGAGCTAGGGTAAAGGTGTTATAACACTACTGTTATTTTTATTTGTTGAGGAATAACAGAGTTACCGATAAAAACAAAAATCATATTTTCCTGGTCATTGTCTAAAACACCTACTGGCTTAAACTAGTTTTTAGTAAATACAGGATGTATTAGAACTTGGGAATAAGATATTATAGCCGAAACAAATGTATTAACTTAATAATAAAATTTGTCCATAAGTGCATTAAATATATCCACAAGGTGTAATAATACATTTAGTAATAATAAAGAACTGGTTTAGGTCAGTGGACGTTCTTGACAATTACCAGAAAATTATGATTTTCATTTTCTATTGATAACTGTGTTATTTCTCAGACTACAGAACAAATAAATATAAAGTTGCATTATTACAACTTTTCCCAATCTTTAGTTAAAATTTCACCAGCATTTGTCTTAAAAAAAAAGAAAATAAAAGAAAAGCCTCTGGAAAATCGTGAATTTGTGCGAATTTTTAAAACATATAAATGCCTAGCTCCTAAACAGGATATTGAAGATATAGAAAAATATCCAAGAATAAAAACAGAAATCTTAAAATAATGTGTTAAATCTATATCTAAAATGGCGAATGATATAAAAAACCTGGAGTTACCTTTTTAAAGTTTCTTGTAATTTTTTAACTTATCGAATAAAACAGCGGTCACACTCATTTTAATCACCCTGTATATGCAAGAGTAAATATTGATCTGTAAAGTCCAATAAATTATAAAAACATAAATTCACTAACATAAATCTAACATGCCAAGGATTAACAGTGCATAATGTCAAAGATCGCATGAGATCTTGTTATCTAATACCCAGCATAGTACTTTATTGTCCGATAACTTCTGATCCGCTTTCTATCAAGTTAACGGTATACAAACTTATTCACTCAACCACTCATCACCAAAACAAAACAAAAACTAAGTCACCACAAATTTACGTTCGGTTGTTGTCAAACATGAAGTTAAGATCAACTTGCTCAGCTTGTGCCATAAACAGCTCAACATAAACCGTATTTGATTAAAATCGAGCTTTCAAAGACGACGGCGAAGTTTCATTTTTGCTTTTCCCCCATTATTCCAACCGTAATATTATTACCTTGCGATTTACACACGGGTTTGATATATTACTATTCATATTTCAATAAAATTTGAACGAAATCGGTAGATCATATTTTGAGAAATGTCCTCTCTTATAAGCCCCATAACAGATTTATTTGTTTTTTTACTGATGACTCACGAACTGGCATTTTTGGAGAGATGTAGACTAATACGTTTTGTTTGGTCCTTACAGGCTACACTTCAGCCAAATTTGATCAAAATCGAGCTGATTTTGAGAGAAAACATCTTAGGCAGCTACTCCCAATTATGAGTTATCGAAAAAATTAAAATAATATCCCGAGTGGCTAAAATATGCTCACATACTAAATTTGTTTTATATTGCACCATGGGTTTCGGATGTGTAAGGGATTACAAATATCATTCCAAAAAATATTGTGGAATCGGAAGGGCGGATTTATATATATTTATAAATTTATTTATATATCATATTAATAAAACGCTAAGTCTGTACGATTGATTTTTAAACTCGAAAACTGTATAGGCTAGGAAGTTGAAATTTTGTACAATCATAGAACTTAGTGAGAAACTGCTAAAACCGAAGTTTCAAGTATATAAGTCAAGTGGTTCCTGAAGTTTCAGAAATCTCCATATTGAAACTATTTCGATATATAAAAAGTAAACAAATAATTGTAAATAAAAAAAACAAATATATCAGCTGTTTGAAATTTAAGTGTGTTTAAACTCAGCCATTTTAAGATGATTATTTTATCCTTACACTGTAAATGTTGGCAAGTTTTACTTAATTTTACGTTATATTTCTCTTTTGTTTTGTGAAAGATTTTATTCTACGGGGTTGTCTTGAGATTGTTTAGATATTGTTTGATGCCTTTACATCCCAGTCTTACAGTAATAGGTTATGCCCCGTCGAAAACTTACTGCTCGAGAAAGAGCAGAAGCTGATGATCGCAACATATTGAATACACGTGAACGCATGAGGCAACTGCGTCAAAGACTCATTGTAATCGATCACGTGAAATGACAGATGATCAAATTTTAACATTTTTATAAATCAATTTCTCCTTAAGATAATTAACTTATTTAAATTTTTTACCCGTGGTTACACGGGTACGCGGGATGCTTGTTTATAAATATTTTGGTAAAAATCAGGTGAGAACTGTTTTGTAAAATGAATGCGCAAACCAAATCAACGTTTAGCTACATTAGTGCTAGGAATTCAAAGAAAATGGAAAGAATTAGATTCAATATTATTAAAGTGTCATTTAAAAATAAATATTTGTGTTAGTTTTAACAAAATTCACATTAAAATTTTTTTTATTAAATTACAAAATCTACAAAATGAGTATTTGAGGTTCAAAAGTTCAATAGTCTGTAATTTCGCCTTGGCTATTTTTACAACTCTTTTGGGTTTACAAAATAAATTAGGGCTTAAAACTATAAAAACATAATCTGAACAATTTGGAAAACTAAAAACTAATGAAAGGCGTGTGGTGGAAGTGGAGAAATAATGAGGTGAATTACGATACGAAATTGATGATTGATTGTTTCCAACAACAAAAAACACGGTTGTACGGCAACATCATTGGTATAAACACCAATGGCACGGTATTTATATTGGTTATGTTAATAAAAGAGTTGTAATTTTTCGTTGGTCAATTTTGGCTGGATGTAATCTACATGAATTTCGACTCGAAGTGAATTCACAATGTTGAATCAATGCTTAAATTGATCAATAAAATTGTATTTCCAGTCACCAATGATTCTAAGTTAGAATATTATATATTAACTACTTAATTGTTTTAGATTACTTTTATTCAAAATCACTTAATTTTCTTCTTGGGTATAAAAATTTGATGCTGCCTGTTTGGATTCTTTTAGTAGAATGCTCCCTCTTTGTTTCGCCTTCTTCATCCTAAGAGACTTTCTTTTGCTTCCAAGTGATTGTTATTCTTTCCCTCTTTTACTTAATGTTTTTTCTTTTTTTCTCCCCCCCCCTTTTTAACTCGTTACGTATAATATGAATTCTACCACTGTTCATGTTGCACACATTGTACATTGAATGGAGATGGATCAAAATATGAATGCTAATTATATGTACTGTAGTATGGTGTTTGATGAATTGGGTTATGTGTTTGGTTGGTGATAGTGAATTTGTTTAATTGGGTGATTTTCATGTTTTGTATGTATAATCTTTGGTATCGTTTATGTAATTTGTTGAATGATGTTTGATACAAAGGTCGCTTCTACTAAGCTGATACCGAAAATGTAAAAAAAAAAAATTATCCAATATAACAGAATACAATTAATAATTATAAATTGGTGTAATTGTGGTTAGAAAAAAAAATACCAATTATTATTTCACCACAGAGCTCATAACACAGCAACCTGCAATTTACGTTTATGCAACATGAAAACAAATGATACAACAACAAACAAAAGTGTCATCAGTATTAAACGATAAAATTAACCTTTAAATAAACAAGGAATGTTTAGACCTAACTTGAAGTGTGTAGTCTGAATAACAATCGTCTCAAGGCCTTCTATATCTATTAAAAAAAGATGGCCTACTAAATAGAGTGCATTGAAATACAGACTAGAGATAAGAAAGTATTATTTTGCCAAAATAAAAACTCTTCAGACTATGGCATTAGATAACAATAAGATATTTTGCTCTTTGACACTTTGCACTGATAATAATTTATCTTTGAATAAAGTTTATAAAAATGTAGTCTAAATATATTGTAAATGGATACGATGGTTTTATATTATTGGACTTCGAAAAAATTGTATAGGTTAATTTTATTTGCTGATACGTACTAGGTCTTTAAATAAAGTTTTGTAGTTGGTCAAATTGGTGTTGAAATTTTTACGAAAATATCTATTTTTAGATCTTTTGGAGTTAACAATTTTTATGTTGAATAACTAAGGGATCAGTTAGTCCACATATAACATACTAAATTATATTTTAAAATTGCAGATTTTAATTATGCATGTAATGGTAACCAATCCCACCTCTCTATAACGACAAATAGCGAAGTTAATGTAAAAAATGTATTTTGCAACCATTGTTTCCCAGTAAATGTGATATTCGTAGAGTTACAAGATCCTGCAGAGCTGAGTTACTGGAGCGTTACGAGTGGAAGCTCCTTCACAGCTTCGAAGCACGTTAGGGCCGAGATATTGGCATGAGCTAAGCGAATGGAGACTCTTTAATATCTACGAGGGCCTAACTGACGTCAAAAAAATAGTGATATACACAATTACTAAATTCAGAAAATCTATGCAACAACTGTAATAAACTTACCCTATTTAATAACCATACAATTTAACATTTACTAAAAGATCTAAGAAACCAACTTTAGGGCATTACAGTTTGAGGATTTGTTTGAACTATATTGTATGGTGTATGCTAGGTAAGTACCAAAATGCAGTCAATCAACTTGTTTTTCCTAGTGCTTCGTTTTGTGTGAGAAAGTAAGTGCATTATTTTTGTACAGTTAAATTATTAACTATTAAACACTTTTATTATTTTAAACAAATTAAAATGAAACGTATAGAAAAATTAAAAGAAGCAGATATATTCCAGTTAAAAGAGTATCAGAACATATAACGGACTAGCAATACAAAGTACGCGAAGGTGAGTTCATTTCATAATAATAGCGATGACGTCACATGGTGCAATGCGAAGGCGAGCTCCTTCTCCTTCGTCCAGTCAACTTTACCTGCAACTTTAGTGCCTTTGTTTGAAGTCATGATATAATCTACTATCAGGAAATATTCTGCAAGTTAAAAGCGCGTCACTTTATTTCTAATCACGACACTGTAGGATAATATCGGTTATTTGGTTACATTGACCTGTATCTGTGGCTATCTTGTGATGCAAAATGTTTAGTTAAATAAAATATAAGGTATCCGATATATTATAAATGATAACATCGTATATAAAACAGGGTGATCATAAGGAATACAATCCACTATTGAGTACAAAATTAAAACTTTAGTAATATTAGTTTGGTATAGACTCTCTTTTTATTTATTTTCAAAATATATTTAGAAAATTATGATAGGTCGGAAATTCTTGTCGAGTTTGCGGATATATCTATTTGAGAAATTGTTTTCGGAATGTTGGTGGTCTATGCAGCGCTCAACGGCCCAAACGAGTCAACAAAAATTCGGTAAGTGAGCATACTTTGACAATATCTCGAAACTTTCTTTCAGTTAACTCAAGATTTGGGAGTAGCTGTCGTAAGAAAAACAACAACCGATATTATTATCGATCAAATTTGGCTCATATGTCGCCTTTTAGGAGCCAAAAACATGCAAAGATCGCCGACTCTCCAAAAATATCGGTTCATGAGTTATCGGTAAAATAAAACAAATCGGCTGTTATAAAGTACGTAATTTCTCGGAATCAACTCAACCGATTTCATTAAAATTTTTTAATGAAATTGAAGTTTAATGACACAAACATGTGTGCAAAATCACACAAGTAAAGAAAATATAACAGTTCAACATAGTTGTATAAAAAAACTTTGACCTGCAATTTGCGCAGACGATGTGTTTAAGCAAGTTTATGCTCTTTTTAAAATACATAATTTTTTCAGACCATATTTACGTTTTGATTGACATCTACTAAAATTACATTTTTGATGCTTAATTTTTGTTAGTTTTAATTTGGTTTTGGAGATGGGTGAGTGGAGAAGTTTTGTGCAATGTTTTTGACAGTTTATTAGCGTCCGTTGTTGGTAAAACTTTATTATTATTTCACCACTTCTCTGTCCGTCTGTCTATCTGTAAGTCAATCTATACAGACAAGACAATAAATTCTATATATTTCAAACATTGTATTTATATTCTTTGTTTTGTCACAGTTATGGGAATGATATACCGATAATTAAAAAAAAAAAAATTGGGAAATATTATGTGTGGGGTATCAAATAAAACTAGAAGTTATTCTGATTACGAATATGTACGCTTATTTCACGAAAAATTAATATGTTGGCGCTAAGCCACATCTCGACTTTATAAAAATAACTGTTCTTAAACGCCTATGGACCTTAATTCGTGTGGTTAGACTACACGCTTGACCCTTTTATTTAGTATAAGTCCTTTCTTACCTTAGCTGTGAGGTGGTCAATTGCATCGTGATAATTCGTGTCACATCATTAGGGTACGAACAGAACAAGTGGGTCGCGGTGGATGCTACTAGTTAAGTCGCAGTCGATGTCGACAGCACATAGCAAGGAGGTTACCCGCGCTGCTCAGTCGAGCTAGGACCACTGTCAAGTGAAGTAGTTTGATGAAATTTGATTCACAAAAAGATTGTGCTTTTGCGATGTTGTGTGAGTCAAGTGATGATAGTGATGAAATGTCAGCTATCACCAAGTGGTGGCTGATAGGTAATATACCCAACAGATGGTTTTCAGTGCATCCAATAAATTTGAAAAGAAGCCGTTTAGAGGAATACCACCATCTTTTCCTCGAACTTAAAAATGACCCGGAACGATTTCATTCGTATATGAGAATGACGCCTGAGACATTCTCGTACTTATTGGAAACAACTATTCCCTATTTGGATTGCTCTGTTTCTCACCACAACTTTCATCGAACTCCAATTGATGTTGTCTTTGGGTCTTGTCCCACAATACGGGAGTGAGCTGCACAATTGCTATCAGATCTTCCTTCATATTTAGCACTTGAAATTCAAAAATGAACGTAAAACGCAAAAGAGATTATAGGTAGCAACTAGAGTACCCTTGCGCACGGAATGACAGACGCCGGAAGCATCCTTGTAGACCGCGCAGTAGGCATCCATGTAAAACAAACTCATTTGATTTTCAAAAGCATCGATGTAAACCTCCTGGATGGCATCGCGCTAAACCTCCACCACGACTTACCTGTTCTGTTCTCTTCCATTCACTACAATATGTTTGTTTTACATGGATGTCGACATCGACCGCGACTTAACTAGTAGCATCCACCGCGACCCACTTGTTCTGTTCGTACCCTTAGGTCTGAAATGAAACATGTCTAGAGATTTTAAATATCGTAGGATAACTTTAAAACAATTCCAATATTCGGAATAACAGACGCCAGACGTGTTCTATGCGAGCTGCTGTGGAGGGAGATGGCAACTTGGCTTTGAACCCACCAATCACAGGGAAGCATCCTTGTAGACCGCGCAGTAGGCATACATGTAAAACAAACTCATTTGATTTTCAAAAGCATCGATGTAAACCTCCTGGATGGCATCGCGCTAAACCTCCACCGCGACTTACCTGCTCTGTTCTCTTCCATTCACTACAATGTGTTTGTTTTACATGGATGTCGACATCGACCGCGACTTAACTAGTAGCATCCACCGCGACCCACTTGTTCTGTTCGTACCCTTAGAAAGGTCTAATTAAAATAGAGAATTATTTGCCCAAAATAAATGCACAAACTTTCTCACACACCCAGTCACGTTCGAAATATTAACCAAACAAATATATTCAAAACAAAATATCAGCTCCGTATTGTCAGTAAAGTTGAAATGAATTATAAACCGATTTTGTAAATTTTCCTAAGCTTGCTTCACTTGCATCAAAAACTTGTTTAAATGAGCGTGAGTCACAGTTTGTTTTTAGCAATTATTCATTAACGGTAATATTCTATTATTTGCAATTTCGGACACTCGTTTGGGTCATTAACCATCAAATTTCACCTAAATTGAAATTAACGATTTTGAGAAATGACGTCTTTTACAATTCCGCAAAGCCCGGTTTTCTATTTATTTTTTATTGACAACACTAGAACTGACAGTTTTGGAAAAAATGACGATGTGTGGGTAGTTAGGGGCTACATTTTATCATAATCGTTAGAGACGATTTTGAAAAAAAATAAATGTTTTGCTTTGTGTTATGACAATGTTTGCTCTATGTGTTTGCTATCTACAAATTTTGTGTTGATAAAACATTCCGAGATATGGCTAAAATCAACTTCTAGTTGAAATTTTGTATTGAAATTTGACGTCTGAAATAAGTTTTACTCGTTAAACGTGTAAACTAGTTCTCCAATTAGTTTCAAAGTGGGGGTCGTTTGGAACTGTTTTTTTTGTAGCTATATCTTAAAAATAAAATATATGAAGATTTAATGGCTTATTTTGTTCAAACAACTGGTTATCTGTATACATCAATGCCAAGATCGAGGGCGGCAAACAAGTGGACATATAAAAGAGCAAAAGAATTCCACGTCCTATGATGTCAACATCAGCTGAATCCTGACAATTGTTAGATGATAAAATACGTCACTACAATCGAAAAAATTACTTTCAATAAAACCCAATTTAATTCTTACTTAAAAGTCTAACGGAAATTTACCGTCAGCTGAGCGCATTATCAATTCCACGAGTCTATTACATCTGGCTGCAATTGGATACAAACTCTACTGTATTTATATTTACTGATAAGAGGTCATTAACCTTTGAAAACGGCAACTTAAAGTTAAAATAAGCAAACATTCAAGTGGAGTCTACGAAGAAGAACAATCGGGTTCGTTGTTTGGGTTTCGATATAACACGAAAACACATCGTGACAGTCTCTTGACTTAAAGCTGAATTTAGAGACGATGTGGTAATTGAGAATATAGGCAAGTGTAATCTTGAAAGTATGTGAGACTAACGCAAAGAACAACTAAACTCGTAAGCCAAAACGAGTAAAGTGCGTTTCTGAAACCAAACAAACATTGAAAGGAAAGAAAAATTATCAAGTTATTGAATTGCTTATATTATTGATAGTTTAAGTGTACATTTCCCATAATTGGTAGTAAAACTAATATACGTCGTTTCGAAAGTATAAATCAACTAACGTTATCAAGTGAAAAACGTCAGCATGGGTTAGCTCTATGTTGGCAACTAAGTTAATCGTTTGATTACGGAGGTTGATTCATACTATCTCGAAACGTTATGTATTATTTTTTACATACACAAATGATGGCAAATCTCCACTTAGCTCGTATCGTGTATTAGTTAAAGCCGATATTGTAGGTCGATGTAAGCAAAAGACCGTAACAAATTGTTGTTTTAGTGATTGGCAAACAATGTAATGATTTTCATCATGAAGGTCTCCCCGGATCACTGATTTCAATAAATAAATAAACTACCTGATTTTTCTGATGTGATCCGCTCGTGGTAAACAATGATCACGTGATGAAAATAAACGATACAAAAACATTGCGCTAACTTCTCGTGGTAATCTATTAGTGATCACTGACGAAAATAAACGATACAAAAACATTGCGCTAACTTCTCGTGGTAATCTATTAGTGGTCACGTGATGAAAATAAACGATACAAAAATATTGCGCTAACTTCTCGTAGTAATCTATTAGTGATCACGTGACGAAAATAAATGATACAAAAACATTGCATTAACTTCTCGTGGTAATCTATTAATGATCACGTGACGAAAATAAACGATACAAAAACATTGCATTAACTCCTCGTGGTAATCTATTAATGATCACGTGACGAAAATAAACGATACAAAAACATTGCATTAACTTCTCGTGGTAATCTATTAGTGATCACGTGACGAAAATAAATGATACAAAAACATTGCATTAACTCCTCGTGGTAATCTATTAATGATCACGTGACGAAAATAAACGATACAAAAACATTGCATTAACTCCTCGTGGTAATCTATTAGTGATCACGTGACGAAAATAAATGATACAAAAACATTGCATTAACTTCTCGTGGTAATCTATTACTGGTCACGTGATGAAAATAATGAAACAAAAACATTGCCTTAACTTCTCGTGGTAATCTATTAATGATCACGTGACGAAAATAAAACGATACAAAAACATTGCATTAACTCCTCGTGGTAATCTATTAGTGATCACGTGGTGAAAATAAATTATACAAAAACATTGCATTAACTTCTCGTGGTAATCTATTACTGGTCACGTGGTGAAAATAAATTATACAAAAACATTGCATTAACTTCTCGTGGTAATCTATTAATGATCACGTGACGAAAATAAAACGATACAAAAACATTGCATTAACTCCTTGTGGTAATCTATTAGTGATCACGTGACGAAAATAAATGATACAAAAACATTACATTAACTTCTCGTGGTACTCTATTACTGGTCACGTGGTGAAAATAAATTATACAAAAACATTGCATTAACTTCTCGTGGTAATCTATTAGTGATCACGTGACGAAAATAAATGATACAACAACATTGCATTAACTTCTCGTGGTAATCTATTAATGATCACGTGACGAAAATAAAACGATACAAAAACATTGCATTAACTCCTTGTGGTAATCTATTAGTGATCACGTGACGAAAATAAATGATACAAAAACATTGCATTACCTTCTCGTGGTACTCTATTACTGGTCACGTGGTGAAAATAAATTATACAAAAACATTGCATTAACTTCTCGTGGTAATCTATTAGTGATCACGTGACGAAAATAAATGATACAAAAACATTGCATTAACTTCTCGTGGTAATCTATTAGTGATCACGTGATGAAAATAAATGATACAAAAACATTGCATTAACTTCTCGTGGTAATCTATTACTGATCACGTGATAAAAATAAATGAAACAAAAACATTGCCTTAACTTCTCGTGGTAATCTATTACTGGTCACGTGATGAAAATAAATGATACAAAAACATTGCATTAACTTCTCGTGGTAATCTATTAATGATCACGTGACGAAAATAAAACGATACAAAAACATTGCATTAACTCCTCGTGGTAATCTATTAGTGATCACGTGACGAAAATAAATGATACAAAAACATTGCATTAACTTCTCGTGGTAATCTATTAGTGATAACGTGACGAAAATAAATGATACAAAAACATTGCATTAACTTCTCGTGGTAATCTATTAGTGATCACGTGATGAAAATAAATGATACAAAAACATTGCATTAACTTCTCGTGGTAATCTATTACTGGTCACGTGGTGAAAATAAATTATACAAAAACATTGCATTAACTTCTCGTGGTAATCTATTAGTGATCACGTGATGAAAATAAATGATACAAAAACATTGCATTAACTTCTCGTGGTAATCTATTAGTGATCACGTGATGAAAATAAATGATACAAAAACATTGCATTAACTTCTCGTGGTAATCTATTACTGGTCACGTGATGAAAATAAATGATACAAAAACATTGCATTAACTTCTCGTGGTAATCTATTACTGATCACGTGATGAAAATAAATGAAACAAAAACATTGCCTTAACTTCTCGTGGTAATCTATTACTGGTCACGTGATGAAAATAAATGATACAAAAACATTGCATTAACTTCTCGTGGTAATCTATTAATGATCACGTGACGAAAATAAAACGATACAAAAACATTGCATTAACTCCTCGTGGTAATCTATTAGTGATCACGTGACGAAAATAAATGAAACAAAAACATTGCATTAACTTCTCGAGGTAATCTATTAGTGATCACGTGGTGAAAATAAATTATACAAAAACATTGCATTAACTTCTCGTGGTAATCTATTACTGGTCACGTGATGAAAATAAATGATACAAAAACATTGCATTAACTTCTCGTGGTAATCTATTAGTGATCACGTGACGAAAATAAATGAAACAAAAACATTGCCTTAACTTCTCGTGGTAATCTATTACTGGTCACGTGATGAAAATAAATTATACAAAAACATTGCATTAACTTCTCGTGGTAATCTATTACTGGTCACGTGATGAAAATAAATGAAACAAAAACATTGCATTAACTCCTCGTGGTAATCTATTAATGATCACGTGACGAAAATAAACGATACAAAAACATTGCATTAACTTCTCGTGGTAATCTATTATTGATCACGTGACGAAAATAAATGATACAAAAACATTGCATTAACTTCTCGTGGTAATCTATTAATGATCACGTGACGAAAATAAACGATACAAAAACATTGCATTAACTCCTCGTGGTAAACTATTAATGATCACGTGACGAAAATAAACGATACAAAAACATTGCATTAACTCCTCGTGGTAATCTATTAGTGATCACGTGACGAAAATAAATGATACAAAAACATTGCATTAACTTCTCGTGGTAATCTATTACTGGTCACGTGATGAAAATAAATGAAACAAAAACATTGCCTTAACTTCTCGTGGTAATCTATTAATGATCACGTGACGAAAATAAAACGATACAAAAACATTGCATTAACTCCTCGTGGTAATCTATTAGTGATCACGTGACGAAAATAAATGATACAAAAACATTGCATTAACTTCTCGTGGTAATCTATTACTGGTCACGTGATGAAAATAAATGATACAAAAACATTGCATTAACTTCTCGTGGTAATCTATTAATGATCACGTGACGAAAATAAAACGATACAAAAACATTGCATTAACTCCTTGTGGTAATCTATTAGTGATCACGTGACGAAAATAAATGATACAAAAACATTGCATTAACTTCTCGTGGTACTCTATTACTGGTCACGTGGTGAAAATAAATTATACAAAAACATTGCATTAACTTCTCGTGGTAATCTATTAGTGATCACGTGACGAAAATAAATGATACAAAAACATTGCATTAACTTCTCGTGGTAATCTATTAGTGATCACGTGATGAAAATAAATGATACAAAAACATTGCATTAACTTCTCGTGGTAATCTATTAGTGATCACGTGATGAAAATAAATGATACAAAAACATTGCATTAACTTCTCGTGGTAATCTATTACTGGTCACGTGGTGAAAATAAATTATACAAAAACATTGCATTAACTTCTCGTGGTAATCTATTAGTGATCACGTGACGAAAATAAATGATACAAAAACATTGCATTAACTTCTCGTGGTAATCTATTAGTGATCACGTGATGAAAATAAATGATACAAAAACATTGCATTAACTTCTCGTGGTAATCTATTACTGGTCACGTGATGAAAATAAATGATACAAAAACATTGCATTAACTTCTCGTGGTAATCTATTACTGATCACGTGATGAAAATAAATGAAACAAAAACATTGCCTTAACTTCTCGTGGTAATCTATTACTGGTCACGTGATGAAAATAAATGATACAAAAACATTGCATTAACTTCTCGTGGTAATCTATTAATGATCACGTGACGAAAATAAAACGATACAAATCATTGCATTAACTCCTCGTGGTAATCTATTAGTGATCACGTGACGAAAATAAATGAAACAAAAACATTGCATTAACTTCTCGAGGTAATCTATTAGTGATCACGTGGTGAAAATAAATTATACAAAAACATTGCATTAACTTCTCGTGGTAATCTATTACTGGTCACGTGATGAAAATAAATGATACAAAAACATTGCATTAACTTCTCGTGGTAATCTATTAGTGATCACGTGACGAAAATAAATGAAACAAAAACATTGCCTTAACTTCTCGTGGTAATCTATTACTGGTCACGTGATGAAAATAAATTATACAAAAACATTGCATTAACTTCTCGTGGTAATCTATTACTGGTCACGTGATGAAAATAAATGAAACAAAAACATTGCATTAACTTCTCGTGGTAATCTATTAGTGATCACGTGACGAAAATAAATGAAACAAAAACATTGCATTAACTTCTCGTGGTAATCTATTAGTGATCACGTGACGAAAATAAATGATACAAAAACATTGCATTAACTCCTCGTGGCAATCTATTAGTGATCACGTGACGAAAATAAAACGATACAAAAACATTGCATTAACTCCTCGTGGTAATCTATTAGTGATCACGTGACGAAAATAAATGATACAAAAACATTGCATTAACTTCTCGTGGTACTCTATTACTGGTCACGTGGTGAAAATAAATTATACAAAAACATTGCATTAACTTCTCGTGGTAATCTATTAGTGATCACGTGACGAAAATAAATGATACAAAAACATTGCATTAACTTCTCGTGGTAATCTATTAGTGATCACGTGATGAAAATAAATGATACAAAAACATTGCATTAACTTCTCGTGGTAATCTATTACTGGTCACGTGACGAAAATAAATGATACAAAAACATTGCATTAACTTCTCGTGGTAATCTATTAGTGATCACGTGATGAAAATAAATGATACAAAAACATTGCATTAACTTCTCGTGGTAATCTATTACTGGTCACGTGATGAAAATAAATGAAACAAAAACATTGCCTTAACTTCTCGTGGTAATCTATTACTGGTCACGTGATAAAAATAAATGAAACAAAAACATTGCATTAACTTCTCGCGGTAATCTATTAGTGATCACGTGACGAAAATAAATTATACAAAAACATTGCATTAACTTCTCGTGGTAATCTATTAGTGATCACGTGACGAAAATAAATGATACAAAAACATTGCATTAACTTCTCGTGGTAATCTATTACTGGTCACGTGATGAAAATAAATGATACAAAAAACATTGCATTAATTTCTCGTGGTAATCTATTAGTGATCACGTGACGAAAATAAATGAAACAAAAACATTGCATTAACTTCTCGTGGTAATCTATTAGTGATCACGTGACGAAAATAAATGAAACAAAAACATTGCATTAACTTCTCGTGGTAATCTATTAGTGATCACGTGACGAAAATAAATGATACAAAAACATTGCATTAACTCCTCGTGGCAATCTATTAGTGATCACGTGACGAAAATAAAACGATACAAAAACATTGCATTAACTCCTCGTGGTAATCTATTAGTGATCACGTGACGAAAATAAATGATACAAAAACATTGCATTAACTTCTCGTGGTACTCTATTACTGGTCACGTGGTGAAAATAAATTATACAAAAACATTGCATTAACTTCTCGTGGTAATCTATTAGTGATCACGTGACGAAAATAAATGATACAAAAACATTGCATTAACTTCTCGTGGTAATCTATTAGTGATCACGTGATGAAAATAAATGATACAAAAACATTGCATTAACTTCTCGTGGTAATCTATTACTGGTCACGTGATGAAAATAAATGAAACAAAAACATTGCCTTAACTTCTCGTGGTAATCTATTACTGGTCACGTGATAAAAATAAATGAAACAAAAACATTGCCTTAACTTCTCGTGGTAATCTATTACTGGTCACGTGATGAAAATAAATGATACAAAAACATTGCATTAACTTCTCGTGGTAATCTATTAATGATCACGTGACGAAAATAAAACGATACAAATCATTGCATTAACTCCTCGTGGTAATCTATTAGTGATCACGTGACGAAAATAAATGAAACAAAAACATTGCATTAACTTCTCGAGGTAATCTATTAGTGATCACGTGGTGAAAATAAATTATACAAAAACATTGCATTAACTTCTCGTGGTAATCTATTACTGGTCACGTGATGAAAATAAATGATACAAAAACATTGCATTAACTTCTCGTGGTAATCTATTAGTGATCACGTGACGAAAATAAATGAAACAAAAACATTGCCTTAACTTCTCGTGGTAATCTATTACTGGTCACGTGATGAAAATAAATTATACAAAAACATTGCATTAACTTCTCGTGGTAATCTATTACTGGTCACGTGATGAAAATAAATGAAACAAAAACATTGCATTAACTTCTCGTGGTAATCTATTAGTGATCACGTGACGAAAATAAATGAAACAAAAACATTGCATTAACTTCTCGTGGTAATCTATTAGTGATCACGTGACGAAAATAAATGATACAAAAACATTGCATTAACTCCTCGTGGCAATCTATTAGTGATCACGTGACGAAAATAAAACGATACAAAAACATTGCATTAACTCCTCGTGGTAATCTATTAGTGATCACGTGACGAAAATAAATGATACAAAAACATTGCATTAACTTCTCGTGGTACTCTATTACTGGTCACGTGGTGAAAATAAATTATACAAAAACATTGCATTAACTTCTCGTGGTAATCTATTAGTGATCACGTGACGAAAATAAATGATACAAAAACATTGCATTAACTTCTCGTGGTAATCTATTAGTGATCACGTGATGAAAATAAATGATACAAAAACATTGCATTAACTTCTCGTGGTAATCTATTACTGGTCACGTGACGAAAATAAATGATACAAAAACATTGCATTAACTTCTCGTGGTAATCTATTAGTGATCACGTGATGAAAATAAATGATACAAAAACATTGCATTAACTTCTCGTGGTAATCTATTACTGGTCACGTGATGAAAATAAATGAAACAAAAACATTGCCTTAACTTCTCGTGGTAATCTATTACTGGTCACGTGATAAAAATAAATGAAACAAAAACATTGCATTAACTTCTCGCGGTAATCTATTAGTGATCACGTGACGAAAATAAATTATACAAAAACATTGCATTAACTTCTCGTGGTAATCTATTAGTGATCACGTGACGAAAATAAATGATACAAAAACATTGCATTAACTTCTCGTGGTAATCTATTACTGGTCACGTGATGAAAATAAATGATACAAAAAACATTGCATTAATTTCTCGTGGTAATCTATTAGTGATCACGTGACGAAAATAAATGAAACAAAAACATTGCATTAACTTCTCGTGGTAATCTATTAGTGATCACGTGACGAAAATAAATGAAACAAAAACATTGCATTAACTTCTCGTGGTAATCTATTAGTGATCACGTGACGAAAATAAATGATACAAAAACATTGCATTAACTCCTCGTGGCAATCTATTAGTGATCACGTGACGAAAATAAAACGATACAAAAACATTGCATTAACTCCTCGTGGTAATCTATTAGTGATCACGTGACGAAAATAAATGATACAAAAACATTGCATTAACTTCTCGTGGTACTCTATTACTGGTCACGTGGTGAAAATAAATTATACAAAAACATTGCATTAACTTCTCGTGGTAATCTATTAGTGATCACGTGACGAAAATAAATGATACAAAAACATTGCATTAACTTCTCGTGGTAATCTATTAGTGATCACGTGATGAAAATAAATGATACAAAAACATTGCATTAACTTCTCGTGGTAATCTATTACTGGTCACGTGATGAAAATAAATGAAACAAAAACATTGCCTTAACTTCTCGTGGTAATCTATTACTGGTCACGTGATAAAAATAAATGAAACAAAAACATTGCATTAACTTCTCGCGGTAATCTATTAGTGATCACGTGACGAAAATAAATTATACAAAAACATTGCATTAACTTCTCGTGGTAATCTATTAGTGATCACGTGACGAAAATAAATGATACAAAAACATTGCATTAACTTCTCGTGGTAATCTATTACTGGTCACGTGATGAAAATAAATGATACAAAAAACATTGCATTAATTTCTCGTGGTAATCTATTAGTGATCACGTGACGAAAATAAATGAAACAAAAACATTGCATTAACTTCTCGTGGTTATCTATTAGTGATCACGTGACGAAAATAAATGAAACAAAAACATTGCATTAACTTCTCGTGGTAATCTATTAGTGATCACGTGACGAAAATAAATTATACAAAAACATTGCATTAACTTCTCGTGGTAATCTATTACTGGTCACGTGATGAAAATAAATGATACCAAAACATTGCATTAACTTCTCGTGGTAATCTATTAGTGATCACGTGACGAAAATAAATGATACAAAAACATTGCATTAACTTCTCGTGGTAATCTATTAGTGATCACGTGGTGAAAATAAATGATACAAAAACATTGCATTAACTTCTCGTGGTAATCTATTAGTGATCACGTGGTGAAAATAAATTATACAAAAACATTGCATTAACTTCTCGTGGTAATCTATTAATGATCACGTGACGAAAATAAATGATACAAAAACATTGCATTAACTTCTCGTGGTAATCTATTAATGATCACGTGACGAAATTAAATGATACAAAAATATTGCACTAACTTCTCGTGGTAATCTATTAGTGATCACGTGATGAAATAAACGATACAAAAACATTGCATTAACTTCTCGTGGTAATCTATTAGTGATCACGTGATGAAATAAACGATACAAAAACATTGCATTAACTTCTCGTGGTAATCTATTAGTGATCATGTGATGAAAATAAATTATGCAAAAATATTACACTAAGTTTCTCATAAACAAGAAACTAAATACTAACCAAAATAATATTGGTCGCCATATTCCCAAAAATGTCTCTACTACTTTTAAGTCCGAAAGAAAAAAAAATGTAAAAATGAGTTTTCCTGTAGGGGTTTTCTGAAAGGGGAAGGGAGTGAGTGCCATCCTCTCCTCAAAACTCCACTTGAGGAGCGAGTGCCATGTAGAAATCTTTGATAGGAGTAACAAAATAAGTATGGTTGGGAGTTTCGTGAAGATAGCTTTAGAAGATTAAAAATCCCCGCGAAACGTAGCTGACTCAAACCACCAAAATGAAAAGTAAAACAGTAACAGGTTAGGCTGGTTATATCATATTACACGTTTCATTGATTTTGTGATACTGTAATAGTTTAAATAATGCTTTATCATTTAAATGAATGGCGTCAATAACAATAACCACGCGACTACTCTGACAATTCCTTGGCTCTTTTCTTATGCCCGATGGCACTCGCTCTGCCAAACGTAAATTTACCCCTCGTCAAACTTTTGCTGAGATGGCACTCAATCCTACTCAGGGCTTCTAGCCCTACTTTCTCAGTGTTTTTGTACATATAACTGAGGCTGAAGACTTAGGCTAAGTCATTGAAACGTTGTCGTTTCTATACTGCACAAATATAGTGTATATCATGGAAAATGTGTTTTCATTTGGTGATTGAAGTTTCCAGAAATGTAGCTCATTTCAGTGAATCCATTCCTATAACAATTTACTTTTTACAATATATACTTGCTATATAGGTTGCATTTTGGTTTACAAATTATAGTCGTAAACTAAAAGAGAGAAAAAGTCATGAAGAGTTAGACTATCAAAATCGATATCTAGGCTATGTTTTTTTCTCTCTCTATTACTTATTGACATAGAGAAAATTATGTAATAAGTAAATAAAAAACAGGTGTAGCGTTTTTTCGCGGAAATGTCCTCTTTGAAGTCCTTAAATCTAAACTAGTGGTTTTGAAAATTATGTCCGTCTGTCCAGTGCTCCACGTATGTGAGCGTATTCTGTTATATGTGGGATTTTTTTTTTTTTTTTTTCAGTAGCTCTTAATTTGGAGATAACTACCTTAAAACAATAACACAAAATTTCGATTGTCTCAAAATGAATTCTAACGATTTTGATAAATTTTTTACTAAAATGTAGCCCATAAAGACCTTAACAAAACGTATTAGTCGCCATCTTTCCAATAATAAAGGTTCGTGAGTAATTGGTAACAAACAAAATTTGGTCATGGGGCTGTTATTAAATACTTAATTTCTCAAAATCAGATCTACTAATTTCATTTAAACTTTACTGAAGTGTGAAAATTTGCAAGTACAAAATATGACGATTATAGTATAATTGGCAGAAACAAAAGTGAACTTTGACCACTGTCATTAAAAGCTTGATTTTAAATACAATACGATTTACGCTGAGGGATACGTTTATTGGTACAAGCAAAGCAAATTTAGGAATTATTTAAATATTTCTAAGAAGACAACGTCCATGGTTCAATTTCACTGATAAAACGTTTCGATCATTATATCTTCTTTCATAAAAAAGATAAGATAAGAATATAAAATAAACACCACTAGCCCTCAAATACTCTAACAGCGCCAGAGTCGGAAAAGAACAAGAGTTGGTCAAAAGAAACCTTATAGGAGACATTAGAGAGAAGAATCTAACCCAAGACTACATGAAAAAGGTGTAGATCCAGCTAGATGCCCTTGGGATAGCCAAGCCCGTACGCACTATTGTTAAAGCCCCAGAGGGTTTTACCTAACTTTTTGGTGACAAATAGTTTATTGGTTTTTAGCCTGGTTGAGTGTAAAAGTTTGAGCACGGTTTTGAACTTTTGTCTATATTTTTCTACAGTTTATTATATTCTGAACAATTTCCAAGTTTTCACGTCGTTCTGTGACACATCGCGTAACGATGTCGATACAGGGAATCACGAAAAGGTACGAGTTGTTCTAATGCATAGTTAAGATACTAAGCTCCATTTTGTTGGTACATAATTTTATTTTTCTAAGTTGGCAATACAGTACTGGTCTTATTTCGCTATTGTAAGGCGTCTAATTCTAGCGTGGTTGCTTTCCACAGCTCTCTAATGCGGTCAATGACCTATTTTTCCACTTAAGCTCTTGTAAATATAAATATTTACCATTCGTCAAATGTATATGGATAGTAAAATAAGTATAAAATTGCAAACATTTGATACGTATTGAAATTAGCAACAAAAAAACATTTCTGATAATTACGTGCGGCCGAATTTAATAATTCAGAATACTATATTTCAACAATATTCGTACTCAATATGATATTGAGTCTCCAAGTAAGCCCACCCTACAATTTACAAAACTTTGTTGAGACAGGTTGTTCAGTACGATACGACAAATCACTTTGGAACAAGTCAGGTAGAGCTTTTGCTCGTAGCCCTTAGAATATTCTCAATTCCACGTTACACGAAGATGGCCAAGATAAACTCATCCACTACCAGCAAGACGGGGGCTCTACCCTACTTACGCGCAGAAATACGCGATTAATTCCATAATGAGCAATTCCTTAAAAAAATAATAAATATAATTTTGTGTACGTGAAGTCAAACCAAAAACACTTCAAATGAAAACTTAAATTTGAACTTTTTAAGACTTACGGTTTTATCTGACAAAACAATACAAAACGTCCCACCTTATTACGTTTTTTTGTTGTTGATATTTTCATTGTAGAGTTTTATAAAGTTACAAAAATATCAAATTTATTATTATTTACATAACAGTTACACTTTTTTGTTCCGTTAAAAAGTAGATACATATTTCATGCAGCTTGTATACAATGTGTTCCGAAAATTTCGAGACAAACTTTTAAGTTTTTAAGAACATATATCAGGAAACGCTTCGTTTTCCATCTGTCGGATATTTTGTGTTTTTATGAAAAATAATTTTAACTTTTGAAATTATTAAGATTTCAAGTCGAAATTTTTTTTCGCGGAAATGTCCTCTTTGAAGTCCTTTCAATCTAAACTAGTGGTTTTGAAAATTATGTCAGTCTGTCCAGTGCTCCACGTATGTGAGCTTTTTCTGCTATATGTGGGATTTTAATTTTATTTTTTCAGTAACTTTAAATTTGGAGATAACACCTTAAAACAATAACACAAAATTTCGATTGTCTCAAAATGAATTCTAACGATTTTGATAAAAATTTTACTAAAATGTAGCCCCTAAGGACCCTAAAAAAAGTATTAGTCGCCATTTTCCCAATAATACAGGTTCGCGAGTAATTGGTAACAAACAAAAAATTTTATCATGGGGCTGTTATTAAATACTTAATTTCTCAAAATCAGATCTACTAATTTCATTTAAATTTTACATTTTCAAATTGGCCGCCGTTTAAATTTTGTATCAAGTAAACAGTGTCAGAGATATTCGATATTAAAAATTTCAGTCACCATTTCGTCAATGTATAGGATAAAGTTTGGATTTATAATATACTGATTAAAAAATGCAGCATGAAAAATGTGTATACCAAATTTTGACTTGAAATCTAAATAATTTCAAAAGTTATAATTATTTTTCAAAAAATATAAAATAAGAAGCGTTTCTGGACATATGTTTATACGAACTTTTTAAATTTTGATCCATAGAACCACCACTAAAGGGTTGGGATGAAGTTTTTTAACACTCTGTATATCTAGCAATTTGTATAAGAATAAAACATAAACAGTAATCGGATTGTTAACGTTTCACCCATCGGTAGTTTTCTGTTAAAGCAATCATCATTCCCTTAAATTACACCATAGGCTACAGAATATTATTTACTACCACTTTTATCTCGATGAATGGTAATTCGTAATTATAATGCAATGGTTAAACCAATCTCTAGATGTGTTTTGTTCAAGTGTACAGTAGTTGTGGTTTTATTAAATTTATTATTACTTCTTTGTCTATGAAAAGTGTTTGATACGTCACGGGTTAGGCAGTAGTCACATTGTGTTTATAAGAATGATTTACTGAATGTAATGGAACCAAAGAGTGAGGTCTATTCTTCAGAGAATAAATGACACCATTTTGAAACTGATTATAAAATGTATTTAACATATTGCAAAAAGCGATCTTTATAAATCTGAACAAAATTAGACTTGGTTAACATATATTAAGGACGAAAATGACTGTGTTGGTATAATACCTAGCGTGGCCTAAATTTAAAGCGACACGTAACATTATTGACGTAACTGTCCATTCGATCAGACCAAAACAAGTACAAACTGTTCACAACTCCATTTATTCTCGTACTTATAAAGAGTGGATTTCTTGTCGAGTAAATAATGGATTCGGAACATCTAATTTAGGAAACTGTTCTGTTCTTTTTGAGCCAACTTTATAATAAACTGTAAAGTAAATTTATGAATAGCATACTTACTGTTTCATTTCAAACTTCCAACGTATGTTATCACATCTCGTTAGCAATCTCAGATAATCGGGTCATCCATAACAATGAACAATTCAGTAGATCTGTATATTCATTCTCCAAAAAGGGTAAACAGCCGGAGTTTGTTTACAGCTTCCATTATTTTTTCCTATAACAAAATAATATACACAAATTATTAGCACGTTATTTGGCGATATTGTGTAGACATAGTATGTTTTAAATATCCTTAAATTAAATCCACGGTTATTTTATTTTTGTTTTATTTAAAGGCAAAAAACGACGCGGATATCATCCCCTTAAAAAATAAGAAAATTACATAAAACAAAGCATCAGTCCTACTTCACTTTATAGTTTGATTTTTCGGGGATGGAACCTGGCGGCTTAGCGACCCTTAGCTCTCACACGCACACTGGCAGGAACGCGCGCAGCCCCCGGCCTGCCTGCCTGCAGCGTATAATCAGTTGGTTCTCAAAGCACAACAACAACATTTTTAATTAAATTTTTTTTAAATTATATTTGCACAGTTTTGAAATCTTCATAAAGTTATAAGAAAAATAAGCCCAAACACGACATTCTTAACAATATTTAACCAGAAAATACAAAATAGGCCTACCAATACAACCCTTACATTAAAAAGTTTTAAAATATTTAAACCAATATATGACCTTTATACCTTTATTGATTATTACAGAAAATAATTTTATAAACTACCTTATTTATCAATATATAGGCTATTATGTAGTTATAGAGTGGTAATTGAACTGGCCTGTAAGTTTATTACTTTCTGAAACACTTACTTATTCTAAATGAGAGCATCCAATGTTTTCATCTTCCAGGTCACTTTCGGATTCGGTTTCACTGTCATAATCCCCAGGACACAAGCGTATTATGAACTCTTGAACACTGGCGTCGTTAAGTCCTTCACTTCTCCAATCCTCGTCCATTGCTTTCCTGGCATGGTCCACATACTTGCTCCATTGTTCCGGTGTTACAGCAGAGACGGCTTCGTGGAAATGTTGTTCTACATCCCTCAACTTGAAGGTATTATTCCTATCCCGTACATATTTTTTCAAGTTCCCCCAAACCATTTCGATTGGATTGTAGTGGCAGTGATAAGGGGGAAGGCGGATTACCTTATACCCCATTTCTGCTGCTTTAGAGTCAATTACATAGGTGGGATAAGGTGGTTTGTGCATTTTAACAACACTGTAGAGCTCTGGTTTTCTTAAATCTGGAGAGAAACTTATTCCTTTATCTTGTAGCCATTTTGCCATAACGGCTTTGGTTGAACCTGATGTTGGAGATTTGTCCTTAACCCTTGAATGGTATGGAGCGTTATCCATTATTATGGTGCTTTCAGCAGAAATAGTAGGGAGTAGAGTGTCGAAAAACCACTTTTCAAATACTTCCGCGTTCATCTCCTCGTGGTAATCGGAAGTTTGTTTAGACTGAAATACCAGAGGAGGAGCTTCAATCCAACCTTGTTTACTTCCAGCATGGCAGACGATTAAACGCTTTCCCTTTCCCAGAGGGGAACCTAGCGTTCCTTTAACTGTTCCATCAGTCCAGCCCTTATCGTTACTGAGGTTTTCATTCATCCACGTTTCATCAAGGAAAACAGCTTTCTCCATGTTTATGTTATGCATCTTTCTAAGAAATTGGCATCTTAGCAACGCCACAGATGGTTTTTCCATTAACACCTTCCTGGAATTAAACTTTTTGTAGACAAAGCCCAAACTTTTCACTATTTTGTTTAGAGAAGATAGGCTACCGTGGAAAAGTTCTGTGTCTCTCAACGATGAACGTAGTTTTCTCAGCGTTGGCACTTCTCGTCTTTCATAATAACTTAGAATGTGGCGACGAATAGCTGCTTTGTCAAAGTCGTCTATGTCTGTAGTGGGTCTGTTTCTAACCGGAGTTTTGTTCTTCCTCGGTGTATTTATTACTATCCGCCTCTTCTTCCCAGATAACGGAGGACAACTGGCATCCAGTCCCGCCTCTTCCGCTCCAAACTCGGTCGTAGTACAGCCTTCTTCTGTATGTGTATTTCCTAACTTATTCACTTCTTTAAGCTGTAAGTTAATTCGCTTAACGGTTCTTAACGAAACACAACACGCGTCAGAAACTCTTTCCAAAACCTTTTGAACGTCTTTTAAGGGTCTTAAATTGTTCTTCTCCAAATAAAAGTATTGTATGACAGAAGCAACAATTGTCCTTGCTTGTGAATGCAAAATTTCTCTACTAGTGTTTGGAGTCATTTCCGTCATAATATAATCACTTCCTTTCCAAATATGTACACTAATCACTTAAACAAACAAAATCAACACAGAAAATCCTTCTACGGTATACTGTATTATTTATAAAAGGTTGAAAACTCAGACTGAAACCAATTCACAAGTCACAATAGATAGGGTCAGTAGTGAAAGTAGGTAGGACAAAAGTGGGGGATTTCGGGAGGTATTTCTGCGAAAGGGTTGAACTGGTTAACAATAGTCTCCATAACCTGCTTCGGTTTAACCCTGGGCTGGCCAGTCACAAAGAATTATGATCATATATCATCATCATAGTATGATATATCATCTATTACCGCCTACAGTGTTAACAGAAGTATAAGAACAAAAATATTACGAAAGCTATCAATAAAGAGCTAATAAAGGCCGAGAAATGCAATACAATAAACACATTGTAGATTTTGGTGACTTAAAGTTGTCGCAATTATGTCGTATTTCGATTCATTTTTAATGTAATTTTGAGCCAATTACACCAATTATAACCTTAAATAAGTAACACGCGAAATAAAAAAGTTATTATTTTATAGTGAAGAGTGTAGTCAGTGTCTCGGCCCGAGCCCCGGAGCGGTCGGGAGGGGTTGTGTGTGTGTGGTAGTAAGGGTCGCTAAGCCGCCAGGTTCCATCCCCGAAAAATCAAACTATAATAGTATAAATACAAAATTCAAACTTGGGACCCTTAGTTTCGTAGGCAAACTGAAGTTGTTTATGAAAGCCTAAAATGTTTAACATTTTATTTTTAATTCTCTGTCTTGTCAGAAAGCAAGAGGACTCTAAGATTGTTTTATTTAAATAGATATTAAGGGTTTCTTAGGTATGTTTACATAAGAGCCATTTAAAAAAATTGTAATATTATAAGCTTATTATGTAAGCTAATAAAAACATTTTTTATATACTTTTCTTTAACTCACTATCGCGCTTGTTTGTTATCAATCTTGCAAGCTTAATTTAACTCTCTTCGTCACAGAAAGAAGAAATTTTGCTCACTGACGTAAATCAGGTGACAATACAATCGTCCGTTGTTAACTTTATACTTCCATATATTTATTTGTTACACTTCGATAGCCTATATTTCGATTTATTTAGATATATTTCGATAACTTTTAATATATTTCAACTTACTCAGTATATTTTGATTATTTCAAATATAGTTCGTTAACTATCGATATATTTCCATAAATTTAGATGTAGTTAGATAAAAAAGAAGTAGAATGAGCTTTAAAAAGTATATTTATAAGAAACTATATTAACTTATTTATAAGTGCAACACATTCTGTTTTTTCTTCTGATTTAAAAGCAAACACTTCTCTGCAAAAGAACATAAAATAAATACCACCTAGTCCTAGAATAATCTAATAGCTTCAGGGTTGGAAGAAAACAAGAGTTGGACAAGATAGACCTGATAGGAAAGTTCAAAGAGAGGGATCTAGCCCAAGATTAGACGAAGAAAAGTGTTGATTCAGCTGGGAACACAGAATTCCCAAACGGTTACTCACCTATCCACCATTTTTGAGAAAAATCGTAATATTTCTCATGGCAGTTACCTCCAAATTTGAGTTATCGACAACATTAAAAAAAAAACATCCAAATTACAGATATTGTCCCACATACCAGATTTTAATTAAAATCGTTCCACGCGTATGGGCTGCACACTGAAGCCAGGCTTATAATCGAAACCATTTTTTAGACTCGGAGGACCTCAAAACTCGGGAGGGAGGGAGGAAGGGAGAGAGAGAGAGAGAGAGAGAGAGAGAGAGAGAGAGAGAGAGAGAGAGAGAGAGAGAGAGAGAGAGAGAGAGAGAGAGAGAGAGAGAGAGAGAAGAAAGAGAGAGGGATAGAGGGAGGGAGGGAGAGAGAGAGAAGAGAGAGAGGGATAGAGGGAGAGAGAGAGAGAGGGAGAGAGGGAGAGAGGGAAGAGAGAGAGAGAGAGAGAGAGAAGGAGAGAGAGAGAGAGAGAGGAGAGAGAGAGAGAGAGAGAGAGAGAGGAGAGAGAGAGAGAGAGAGGAGAGGGGGGGGGGGAGAGAGAGAGAAAAGGAGAGAGAGGAGAGAGAGAGAGAGGTTAATAAAAACTACTATAAATGACGATTTTTTTTGTATTTTCGAAACTAAGAAATCGGAAATATCTTCCTTAAATTAAAAACAATACATTGTAAAAGTATAAAAATTACAAATCAATTTATTTCAATAAATCGTATGTTTAAAATGGTATATCGAAAACAAAAAGTCAGAGAAAAGAAAAAAAATCATCTACTATGCAAGAAAAAAAAATTAGTAAATTGACAGTCGATTTTTTTTCTTCAGTAGGACATCTATTTAGCCGGCGCTAAATCTATGTATATCTATGCACATTTCAAGGTCTTACCTTGAGAATATGCTAATAATGATTAAAAACAACCTGGAATATATGATTAAATACATTTGCACAAACTTTCATACACTCATCAAACGCGAAACAAAATAACAATCTTAACTGCATGTAATAAAATGAACTGCTCATTAAATTGAATCTTAGAGCTCCACTTTCAACACAATTTGATCGTAGTTAGGATCAATTTGGAAATAATCGACTTTCAAGATTATTGTTCACTGATAACCACATTTTCGGGAAAATGACGACCAATATATATTTTTTGGCTAAAAACCATGTGAGCTATGGTGCACTCCTCTCCCACACGACAACTTTGGGTTCTCGAAACACCTGAGACATACGACTTTGCTTAGATATATTACAAAGTGTAGACTCAGAACGATTCAAGTTGAGAGGTAACTTGAAGGCAAAAAAATTTCCTCTTTTAATGACAAACAAAACGTTTATAATTGTTTTCTGTAGCTCAAAGGCTAATAGAGTTATCGAAAAACTGAAAACAATTGATTGGTAGTTGTCTACAACATCTAACATTATCCAAGCATAAAAAATATCTTCGAGTTCTGCAAATTTTTATTTAATGCTGAATAGATAATTAAAAAGTCTACAAAAATGAAATACAAACTTTTAAAAATAGGTTTTTTATTAGAGGAAAATTTACCAAAAAATAAGCAAAACATTGTTATTAGTATATTATAACGAAATAGAGAGCTCCCAAAAGGTCAGTGATCGGAAGGCCATAAATTGTAAAGAGTTGAAAGGGTTGACAGCTAGAAAAACTATTTTACCATCAGTCACGGATCTCAAGGAGTCAAATAAACCATTCCAAAAGTCAATGCCTTCAACCGAAAATGTTTGAAATGGACCAATGAAAGAAATTGTGTCAGTCCAGAAATAACGTAAAAGATTTAAAATAAGCCAATGAAGTAAGAGGATCGGAAGAAAGCGTTTGAAAAGAGAACTTATAAATAGGGGTGGAAGAGAAGCACACGAGGTTCTTTTTGTTTGTTAACTGATTGAAGGAGGGAGTTCCGGAGCAAGTGTTTCTTTAGTAGAGAAGAAGATCGTTGTGAAAGATTTAGCCGAGATCATACAGTCAAAATTAAATAGTAATTGCGTTTTTTTTTTTTTTTTGTATAAGAATTAAATAATAATCTCCGAAGAATAAAATAAAAGATAATCGTCGTTTATAAGTTTTAAAGAGTCGTCGTCATAGAAGTGTGTGATAAATTGCGTCGTTATAAAAGTGTTTGAACAGGAATATTAATACAATAAATAAAAAGTAATCGTCGTCATAAAAGTGTGTGAGATACAAGTGTAAGAAGAAAAGAAGATTCTTCGAAAAGATCAAGGCAAATCGATCCATCTACTGGCAGTCTACACGGGAACCACGTGCAAGGAACCAGGAACATCGGAGCAGTGAAAAACTTCCAAGCTATAAGTAAAAATTAATGGACAATCTCAATTAAATAAACTACCACCAAATTCTATTTTATATGTAAATTATAGTCACCAAAGAACCTCACGAATCCGTAAAGAGAAAATAAATAATACATTTCAGTTAGCCGGAGCATTTTATAATAAAATAATTAAAAGTAAAAAATTTAAAAGTAAAAATTATGATGCGCTCTTATTTCTTTATTTTAGGTTAAGACATTGTAGAATTAGTAATTTATATTTAACAATGTACTTAGAATAAGTAGTAGGTTTAGACGTTTAATTGTAGCCTATAGGTATTAAGTGCATCAGATTTGGACAATAATTGATTTTTATTGTAAACGATTTTAAACTTAATGTTATAAATAATTAAAGAAAGAAAAAAGTTAAAATTCTAAAAGGGTTGAAGTGGTTTTTGTTATAATATATTGGGCGTGGGACTGTTGAAGACGTAATTTCTCAAAACCAGATCAACAGATTTCGTTCAAATTTTAATGAAATGTGAAAATTAATGATCCAAACCTGTGTACAAAATTGCTATAGCAAAAAACATTACCGTCCAGGACAAACTAGTAAAAACGCAAAAAGGACTTCGACAACCGTCATAAAAAAAACTATTAATCTTTGGTCTATGAATATTGATGTCATGTGGCGTTCTAAGGCAATAGACAAATTAGATTTACAAGAACGATTTAATAATTGTTAATAAGACTTCCAGAGAGTAAGATCTATTGTTCTTAAAACGATACCATTTTGAAACCTTATCAAACGATCTTGTTGATAACAAAGTTATCTAAAATACCGCTAAAGGCATTTCTAGTAAATTTGTACAAACTTGGACATAAAATATATCATTATGCAGATCAAATTGTATATTCAATTTTGTAAACATCTGCTGGTGATTTAAATGATTGTATGGGTATAAAACATGGCGCGACCTAAATTTAGGACAACACGTGACAGTTTTAGTCATTTGACATAACTGTCCAATGGACGTGCGGTCATAAACGTGTTACTAATATTATTAATATGCACAGGGTGTCTCACAAAACATGTAACTCAAAAAGATTTTATGTATTATTTTTGTTTTAGTCATAATTAAAAAAAAAATTTATTGCAGAAATGTAATACGGGCATTGTTGAGTAAATCTGCATAAAACTACAGTGTGCGCCATTTTGAATTTTAACTACTAATTTTTCGCAATGCTTAGATATTTGTACTAATTTTTTCGTTTAATCGAATTATTAGTTCGTTACTTGTGTACAGGAAGTGGAGATTTTTACGCATAGGTTTAGCTTCGCTCAACATCTGAGGTTAGGTTAGGTTAGGTTATGAGAAAGACACAAAACTTTTAAACGGAAGACCCACGAATTCCTTAAGCATCTGTCCAGAAAAGTAAAATTTGCAAATTTTAAGGTTTCTTTAAAATAGATTGAACCTTGTGTGAATATGAAATTATTATACATCAAACTTTTAACATGTTTTTAGTAAAGAAAAAGATGGCGGAAAAAAACTAACAATCCGTGTTTAAAAAACAGTTAAAACACGGCGCAAAAACACTAGAAAATTGTTTTTAAACCCACCCAAAAAGATATATAAACCAACCAAATCTAGAAAGATAGAAACCAGGAACCAAGAGAGCCTTCTTTAAACAAATATTTATATAGTAGCATAAAGGCGTCCTCACCATAAGATAGTATTTGAATCTTGTCTACTATAGAATTTTTTATTTTAGGCCCCTCACTTTGCTGCACTGCTGTACTGACAAAAGTAATGCTAAAAATTAAATGAGAATATCATCGTGTTCCTTATTAAACTCCCTGTATAACCATATATAGTTTATATTTAAAAAAAAATCATTTTGTTAAATGCAAAAATAACGATGAAAGGTAAAAAAACATGGTTTTGTAGCCGTTTTTCATAAACACGCGTTTTTTAATCTGCGCAGTGTAAAAACTAAAGGTGTTAGTTTCGTAATGAAATAATCACTAAAACAATTGTTATTAACGTTTTTGTGAATTATTGACCCATAACGGATTGTTATAGTTAATTGCAACTTGCACTGGCATTTTTAAAATATGTAAATAAACTCCAACGAAGGAGTTGACATTGTAATTTGGATTACAAATATTTTATTGTAAAATTTTAAACAAAGTATGTTTTCTATCATCCAGCTACGGTTAACAGCGAGGGATGTACAGTCAGTTTATACTGGGTTCATTTTTTCCCAGTAGCTTTTAATGACGACGGTGAAGGTTAATTTTATGTTTTTTGAAAATTATTTCTGAACTGTAACACATTTGTTACGGGTTTGAGTCATTAATCTACATATTTTACCAAAATTCCAACAAAATTAGTAGAGTTAATTTTGAGAAATATAGTGTTTTATAACATCCCCATGAGCGATATTTTTTTTTTTTTTTTTTTTTTTTTTTTTTTTTTTTTTTTTTTTTTTTTTTTTTTTTTAATCAGTAGCTCACAAACCGGTATTTATAGATAGATGGCGACCAATACGTTTTGTTTACATACTTGAGCCTACACTCGAGAAAAATCTGGTCCAAAAATTAAAACCCTTTTGAAAAAAAAAACGCATTTATGTGATTTTTTATGACAGCTATCCACAAATTTCGAGTTAAAAAAAATAAGTCTCAAGATATGGCTAGAATATACTCGTATACTAAATTTGATTAAATTTTTTGTCAACTTGTTTGGGCTGTAAAGCACTGAACTCAAGAGACCTCATAACTGATGTATCCGCACAAAAACTCAACATTAATTTTTCTACTCATCACATAATCTTCTCTACTCTACGTATTATATATGTGGGAAAGTAAAAATGAAATCATTACAAACCTCTATCTTTTTTGTACGTCTTTACATTATGCGAACTACACCTTTCGCCAGTTGAAAGAAAAACAAAAATTTGCACAACAAACGCTTTATGAAATAAATCATGGAGACGTTTCGATAACTAGACATCATCTTTAATTGTTAGATGCACATAACAGAAGGTAATAACGTAGTTTTGTTCATAATAAAGACTGTTATTTCCATTAATATAGGTTTCATTTCAAGTAAATCCTTTGATTTTTTTATAATTTACTACTTTAAAATACAACATAACCTAAAATAAATACACTACATAATAAAGAATATTCTTATATAAGGTGTTACAAAAGTATCAAATTGCTTTTATAATTTTTGAATGATAATAATAATTATTAAAAAATAAAAATTGTGCTACGTCCATTAATATCATATACAGCCCGATTTAGCAAGTTCACCCCCCCCCCCCTCTCACCGATCATAAGTCTTATTGTATAGGTTCTCATACAATTAGATGATAATTTTATTGTTGGTAGTTTTTAAAAACATGCAACCGTTTAGGTTAGGCTATAGTCGCTCAAAAATTATACAATTTCAGCCTTGAACCACAGAAAAGCTTCTAATCTAATTTTGAAAGAATTAAATCCAGGTAACTAGATCCTTTGTAAATTTATAATTTCATTTAAGAAAGCCTGAGCCGTTAAAAGGACAAAAAACTCATTTTCAAAGACTGCAGTTGTATTAATTTAATTGATCTAATAGTTTAAGTGTGATATTTCTTCTATTTTTTTTTTTTTTAATTAGAAACTTAGTTTTGGTTGTAGGCTGAAAATCCTATAAGTTCAACATAAGCACCTGGAATGTGATTTTATGTTGAAACCTTAAACAAAAATTATAACCACTTTTTTGAGCTTTCAAAATTGGGTTGAATACAAAAATGTCCTCCCATTTGACCAATTAATTATTTATCTCCTGTTATAAAACGAGACCTATTTTAAACTATTAAAAAAAAAAAAAAAAAAAAAAAAAATCAGCTGAATTAATTCAATGTATTCCTTCAATTATTCTGATTAAAATTATAGGGCTAATCATTTCAATATTTCAACAAATTTAGCTATCAATTACCTCGCCTGTTAAAAAGAATAAAATCACCTTAAATAGTAAATGTATGTGGAATCCCGTAACAAAAAATATAGGTCTACATTTGAAAATTTAAACTTACACACTCTGGAGGCCTTTTTTGGACTTGTGAAATTGGGCTGAATACAAAAAGGTACTTAAATTTCCCAAATCTTGGTTTCCAATCAAATTTTCAAATATTATAAAATTTTTCGAACACCCAATATATATTATCTGTGAAATATAAACATTAAAATATACTTAAATTTCCCAATAATTCATGGTTTCCAATCAAATGTTCAAATATTATTAAACTTTTCGAACACCCAATATATGTTATCTGTGAAATATAAACATTAAAAATATATATAAATAAAAAAGGTAATTAAATTTCTCAACTCTTGGTTTCCAATGAAATGTTCAAATATTATCAAACTTTTCGAACACCCTATATATGTCATCTGTGAAATATAAATATTAAAAAATATATAAACAAAAAAGGTACTTAAATTTCCCAATTCTTGGTTTCCAATCAAATGTTTAAAAATTATCAAAATTTTCGAACACCCTATATATATGCCATCTTAAAATTTACAGACCAGCTACAATGCCACTCTCATATGATACCAGAAAACCCAAGACGGAACTTTAACGGGTCAATATTATTGAAATAGACAGTAGAGAGTGGGGGGAGGTCGCGCATGCGCAGTGTTTCAGTTGTTGGCTTGTTGCCAGGCAAGCCAGCTGATGCTATACCTTGCCCTTCAGTTAATCAGCTGTTGTCCTCATAACAATAAAGACTGTGTTTACAAAAAGTGCCAAATTATTATTAATTGTTAACTTAAAATATATTTTCTAAAGTGCAATTGAGGATCTTGATCGATACATAAGGCGAGTTTTAGTGATTAGTTTGAATTAGATTCAAGTTTAATGCGATACATAAAATGTTTTCTTTGTTTTGAACCTGTTTTCTTTGTTTGCGAGTTTGTTGCGACTGAATTTAAGTTTGTTGTAAATGTTATTTTTAGTGAATATTTATGTTTATTGTGTTATGATTAAGATCTATTTACAGTTTTTTTTAATATTAAAAAAAAGTATATAAATATATTTTTTAAGTTTTTGTTTCATTCAAAAAACGTCAGAACGTAAGGCAATCATCTACCTTTTGTTCTGGTGTAGGCGTCGAAAAGATGATAAATATTAATGTTTATGTTTTTCTCTTGGTCTTTCAATTTCTGTTGAGTTTATGGATGGAGTGAAACAAAATTATCGTTATTTGAATTTTAAATGGAAATTATTTTTGTTGAAATTATATTTAATTTTTAGAGTTTGGGAAAGCAAACCTGTCATATAAAAATATATATTTTATTATTATTATTATTATTATTATTTTTGGAGGTGTTTTAGAAAAAAGATAATACGTTACCAAATTAAAATTAAGCCTTGTTTTTTTTGTAAATTTTATAAGGTTTCAAAATGTTCCTTCAGATTATTTGTGTCACTCTGTCAACTACCTATTAAATCACAAACATAACTTTAGAAAGCACTGAACAAATTTAGATGAAAATACATTTTTTTGTAGATAAGATTTCCAATTCTTCTTTCAGTTAGACTAAAACAAACTCTTTGATTTGTCTTCAGCTGTCTACTAACTACTAAATCACAAACATAATTCAAAGATGAACGGATTTAGATGAAACTAAAATACAATTTCGATTTAATTGTAGGTTCCATTCAAAATTTCTCGAAATCTGCTAAAAAATAATTGACGTTAATTAAACAAATCGGTTTTTAAACTTTTTTTATGGAAAAAATAATTTAATCTTAGAATTCACTGTATTTTTTATGAAACTAGAATAAGATTTCGATTTATCTGGATAGTTCCAACCAAAATTTGTTAAAATCTGGTAAATCATTAACGGTAAATTAAACAAACACCGTTTTTAAAATTTTTTAATGGAAAAGATAATTTCATCTTGTAATAATTGATTTTAACACAAAATATAAAGTTTTTTGTTACATCAGAAGGACTCTTAATTTTTTTTTTTTTTTTTTTTTTTTTTTTTTTTTTTTTTTTTTTTTTTTTTTTTTTTTTTTTTTTTTTTTTTTACAAGTTACAAAATAAAAACAATCATGTTTTTTAAAATTAATTTATTAATAACAATAATAATAAATGTAAATTACTAAATAAAATTATAAAACTAACCAGAAGAGAGTTTATTTGAATTACAATACAATTTAAAACTTCTTTGTAAACTTCATTAATAGGTTGCCTAACGATTTATAAACCTTTATATCATAGTAATTGACAGGAATATGAAAAAAAAAAACCATATATAGTAATCACACTATATGTCAAACTGATTGATGGATCCAAAGCCCAATAGATTACTCAAAGCAAAAAAAAAAAAATGTTTCTGGTCTCTCCCCTCCCTCCCCACAATTATACTGCAAAAATATTAAACATTTCTAAAAAAACTGGGTCTTTATAATGATCTTTCAAAATATTTTTCTCCAAAATCTCTCTTAGTGATTGGGGGGGGGGGATCTGTAAAGTAGACCCCCACAATAAGAATAAGAGTAAAAACATATTTAATACACATATTTTTTAAACTGATCTGCAATAGACTAATTAAGAAACTGAAATGCATAATAGTAATAAAGGCAGAGGAATCCACATATTATTAATAAAATGGTGCAAAAACATTGGACTTAATTTTCTCACACCCATCCATGAATCTAAATTACTAATCCAAAATTTGGCTATGTGTAAAAAAAAGAAACATGTATTATTTTTTAACTACCGAAATCCCCCCCTCCGTGTACTTTATGTGGAGTCTCCTTTATTAATTTTAAGTGAAATTTTGGAATAATAAATTGAAAAATCTTTAAGGGTATAGTAAGTTTCGTTCCCTTGTGTCACACACTACATACTTGTTTGAAATCTTGTTTATAATTTTTTGTTTTTAAAATTAATTCTGAACAGTAAATTTCCTTTACTTGTAATTTTATACATGGAATTAAGTATTCCACACTTCACAAAGAAATCTACAAAGTCAATCTTGAGAAATTGGATATTTTTATAATTCTTGTTTTGTTTTCAGCGATTATTCCCAAACCAGTATTTCATTTATAATCACTGACCAGTGCATTATGTTTGGGTCCATAGAGGGTACATTTGGCAAAATTTTATCATTAAAGCTGAGTGCGTCAACACTTTTATAACATCTCCCCCCCTCCCACCCCGATATCTCCAGGACCAGAGTTTTTGGAGAGATTGCGAATATTCCACATAGATTTTGTTGAACAATTTTTAACTATTTCTATACTACGTATTTGTGAAAAGGTAATAATCATTTATTTACAAAAAAGACACATTTTAATAACAACAAACTGTAAAAACAAAACTTACGTCAAAACCCTATAATCTTGTTTACCAACATCTGTTTTGTTGTTATTCAAAAAGCGAACAATTTCGACGTTCATTACCAGATTAAAATGTTGTTGACATAATAACCTAATATTGCGTATATTTGTCGAATTTTTCGCGACGTATGCGGTGATGTCACGTGAATGGCGCGATAACAGTTATTTTCCGTATTAACCTTGAATGTAAGAAAAGACAACAATATATTATGGTTGCGACATGACCAGCTGGTTGCTAGACTGCCTGACGCTCACTGCTAGCTAGATTAGACGCAATCGTACATGGCAAAAAAACAGCAGACGACACGCAGTGCTTGCATGATAGTAAGTACATTACACATGATGCGGTATACGTCATCTGGTATACGTGAGCTTTTGTTTTATTTGTACTTGTACTTATCAATATATTCGTAAAAGGAAATGTTCTGTAATATTATATTTAATATTTTAATCGTTATTGTTTCGAAATTGTGAGACAACGGTTAAATTTGCAGCGATTTTCGACTTTTATTTTAAAGAATTCTACATCGTGAGTACCAATGTACAGGTTTATGCAAAAAAAAAAAAAATTGAAAAAAAATCCATGAAAAGGAAATATAATCATTTACCTAAAAGAGTAACTTAATGATTAAAACAATAAAACTTTAAACATAATAAACGCCGTAAAAAAACACTACTAACTTTTTCACATCCTCATTTCAACATACAAAAACCATAAAAACCGATTTCCCCCCTAAACAATGACTTGAAAAATGTATAAAAACAAATATTTTAAAAGATATGAGGAGGTGAATCGACATAAAATAAAGAAATGTTCTAATCAAGATATGTTAAAAAATACTTCGTTTTTTGTCCAACTGTCAGTCTGTTTAAAAAAAATAAAGCAAGCTTATTACTCCAGAACCGAAATTTGAATACTAATTTTTTTAAATATTTTACGCTATTATTACAAAATCTTTTAATTTTCTCTTAATAAATGTTCATTGCTAAATAGTTGAAGAAAAAACTCTTATTTTCATTTTTGATTATCGATATTTTGACTATCCTCCAACATCCAACAAAAATAAAAATAGTAGGCTATTTTATTTTGGGGCAGTTTTTAACCGTGCAAGCCACAAGAATTCGTGTACAGTGTTCTGATACTTGAATCATCTTTTACTGTAATAAGAATAAATTTCTATTTAGGGTTTAAACCTTAGTTATATATTTTTTTAAATAAAACAATTTGTTAACCGTAGGCTATATATATATATATATATATTACATGAAATTTGCCACCCTGGAGAGTTTTGCCACCCACGTTTCACTAAAATTGGAGCTTAAATTTTATAATCAAACAAAATTCTGACGAAAATAGATGTAACCGATTTTATCAAATTTTGTGTTTTGGTCTTTGGGCAGCTACCCAGAAAATTTTGAGTTACCGCAAAAAATGAAACCTTGTGACATGGCCAAACACAACTACATACCAAATTTTATCAAAATCGATCCACCTGTTTTATTGTAAAATACTGCAAAAAAGATATTTCTCGAAATGTTTTGACCCAACACATTACTTTCTCTATGTGAGCAAACCTACAAGGATTTCAATTTTATAAGACGAAATATGCAATACTTTATCTCCGAAGCGTAGGCGTAATCGAACTGGATAAAAAGAATCACAATAATTCAGAAATGTCGCAGTTAGAGAATGAAAAACAATACTATCTCGGTTAAATCAAGCGTGACTAATGATGTTATTAAATATAATTAGAAATGGCCAGGCCTATGTCAACATGAACACGTTGCAAACATATGGCGGGTGATATTTCTGTCCTAACTAACTACGTACGCACTTCATATGATCAAAATACGTCATTCCCATCGCCTAGAACTCAAAAAGACATTTTATCAGTAACTAGGGTACGTAATAATGTCAATGATAAAGCTTGAGTAAGATTTTAGATTTTAAAAATCTAGGTCAAACAGTAATAGCATGTTATTAAAACGACTTTTGTTTTCAAGGTATTTTAATTTCCCCCCAAATATTGTTTTTTTGTTTAACCGTTATAGGTTTTAATTTTAATAATTTCTAGCTAGGAACTGTTTACTGATCTTATCGAAGGAAATAATATTTAGACCATTGTAATATACAGGTTGTTTCATGACTTTTGAGTTGATGATTCTAGACATCAAAATAAAGAAAAACATATGTATAAGAATGCTTAGTGTCCAAACTATCTATCTGTCTCTTACGACACAAAATTTGACGAGGGTGAACCAGATAACTTTGTTTCATGGAGCGAGGGCCAGTGGTGTAATAGGGCAGACCAGGTAGATAAAAAAGGGAGGGATTGGTCATAAGATGATTCTAGACATCAAAATAAAGAAAAAAATATGTACAAGAATGCTTAGTGTCCATCTATCTATCTGTCTGTTACGATTAAAAATTTGACGAGGGTGAACCAGATAATTTTGTGTTCGGCGGAGCGAGGGCCAGTGGTGTGATAGAGCAGACCAGGTAGAGAAAAGGGGGAGGCATTGGTCATAAGAGGATTCTAGACATCAAAATAAAGAAAAAGATATGTACAAGAATGCTTAGTGTCCATCTATCTATCTGTCTGTTACGACTCAAAATTTGACGAGGGTGAACCAGATAATTATGTGTTTGGCGGAGCGAGGGCCAGTGGTGTGATAGAGCAGACCAGGTAGAGAAAAAGGGGAGGCATTGGTCATAAGAGGATTCTAGACATCAAAATAAAGAAAAAGATATGTACAAGAATGCTTAGTGTCCATCTATCTATCTGTCTGTTACGACTCAAAATTTGACGAGAGTGAACCAGATACTTTTGTGTTTGGCGGAGCGAGGGCCAGTGGTGTGATAGAGCAGACCAGGTAGAGAAAAAGGGGAGGCATTGGTCATAAGAGGGATACCAAGAATAATGGCATTTCTTGTCTAAATATAACAAATAGGAATCCCAACGGGGGAACAATACACCATATTGTTATGTTGTCTGATTTACATAATAACATAAACTGTATGTAGTGATTCTTGCAACCACTAATCTAATCTCCATTTTTGTTTACCAAAAATTTCGCTTCCTCTCGAGTCTCTGCTCCGCCTACCGGCTGGCACTCACTCCTCAAGTGGAGATTTGACAGATGTCATTAAAAAGGCGCTATCATTAATAAGGACAAATATATTTGTTTTCTTTTCAAAAACAAGAACGTGTTCAACATATTTAATAATTATTCACTAACCGTTTCAAAATGGTGTTTATTTAAAATTTTTGATAGCAAATATATCATGAGAATTAATTTTATTTTTGTTCTACTGTATGTTGATGGTAGGATGAGATAGAGGTACAAAATTATAAAACAAAGTAATTTTTGTTAACTTACAAAAAAACAAACGATTTTTTCTTGGGCTTACAGCACTTGGTAGTAAACTTTCTTGAATAGTGGTTAACTTCACTACTGAGTACTAAATGAAAAAGAATTTTTTTTTGTGTTGTAGTAAATTCACAATAATTATAATTTTTACCGATATTTGGCTATCCTATAGCGTACAACAAAAGTTAAAGCTATCGTTATGTTCAGCATTTTAGGTTAAATATTTTAATAAACGCCATTTTGAAACGGTTAAGTGAAAAAATTTAAGATTTTGTGGTAAAATGGAACCTAATAGAACGAAATATTCTACAAAATTTGGTAACAATAGCTCAATTCGGTCTGCAATTATATCTTGTTTTGTTTCTTAAAGAAAACCGAATATCCTTTTCCTTATTTGAGGTCGTTAAAACGTCAAGAAATTAACACGATTTAACCAAAGTAACACCTGATTCACTTACTTAAAAACACTTACCATCCATTAGGAAACAAGTCTTTTTCAAGATTTGACATTTTCAATAGAAAACTCTTTTTATATTAAGTAAACACGAACACCAAATTAAAATACAGCTTGCACAGTAAATTCATAAATATGAAACGCTATAAATATGAACATGTATGTAGGGACACTAACCCCTCATAAACAGTACTGCATATCTTAATTTACAATCATCGATCCGTCATAGAGCTAAAAGAGGGTTGCAGGATTATCCCTCATAGAAGAAACGAGGGTGCAATGCTTTTCAACTGGTTCTATTGTTTTAAAGGGGCTCGAAAGTATATAATATAACCTTTATTATTTATTTTTAATTAATTACTTTGATTAAAACACAACTACGTTATCATATTTAAAATTATTTATTCTTTAAAATACAATTTGCACCTAAAGTTGGGTGCCAATATATAACAGTTGAATTAATTAAATCTTCAAATTATTTGATGCATATATGAGTATTCAAATTTATTCATCTTATCAATAAATCTCATCCATTCAACTTAAACTAGACATAAACATTTATAACACAATGAAATACTTAATTCTAGAACATAGCAATTTTATTATTATTATTAGGTGCATCAAAATCGTATCATTAATTGTAATTTTAATTTAGTCTTTATAATTTAATATCTCAATTGCTTTATTGATTTATTGGGCGCCAGGTATAATTTACCAATTATATAATGAAGTTACTTTGATTGCTCTTTGAAAATTTAAGTTTAAATGGCTCTCGGCCTAGCTCAGATTTTATTTAAATTGGGGCGTGGTTTCTTTGGTAACCTGAAGTAAAAACTACAATAACTAATCAGATAACTTATCGTGGTTCAGTAGCATGGAATGATGTCTTCTTGGAGTTTTTACAGGTGAGATGATCCCTCGAACTTATGGCAGATATCACAAGAAACTTAATCCAATTTATAGGCACTTTGACGATCTCGAAGCTTGAACTACCTCACTCTGTTGCTTGAATTCTTAGTCAATTAATCAAACTCTTCTTTAACTTTACGATGATTTTAATATAATTCGATGACTTAAAACTTTTCTTCAACTCTACGACGATTTGGCGAACTTCGCCCTGTGCCTAGTTCCTCTCCCTTGCGACGCTCGTTCTTCACTGCTTTTTCTGATTTTTGAATTCTTACGCAGAGTTTTCCCGTTTTACCCCTTCTTCGCTTATTTCTGGATGACGCTTCTTTTTGGTTGGTTGGATTTGATTTTTCAAACTCTAACCGTCTTTCAAAGTTCGTTAAATCTTGTTTCTTAGCTGAGTTCAACGTACCTCTGCCTAGTTTTTTGTCTCTTTTTCTTTTGTTAACTTGGGCGTACACAAACTTTCTAATTTCCCATGTTGTCACATTACATAACTCAACTCTTCCTATTTAATTTGTCACGCTGCCCTCGCCCTTTCAATAATTTTGTAGTTTCGAAGTATTGTTTCCTTAGAAATCCTTTAACAAAATTTATTATGTGTTGGAGTGACGTTTATGTTTGACATTTATTTCTAACTGACAAGGTTTAAACATTTTGAATTGGACAAAGCTTTTACTTAGGGCTTCTCAACGTTACATAAGTCCCAAGAAATTTTATGTTAATTGCATAATTAATGATAAAATTTGCTTTTGATACACCTTTACACTAAACTTATTTTAATAATACACATATACATATCGTAACATGGACTATGACCTACTCTTACTCTCATTTAAAAACCCATTAGAATTACTGTCCCTTTAAATGACTTTATGACCTACTCTTACTCTCATTTAAAAACCCATTAGAATTACTGTCCCTTTAAATGACTTTATGACCTAAACTGCGGTCAACCTTTTTTCTTAACAATGGCATTGTCTAGAATCCCACGTCAACAAACCCTTCTTGTAAACCCCAATTAACATTGTTCCCTTGACCCTCTTCAACTGTAGGACATGTGTTTGTTTACATTTTATTTTACAGTTAAATTCATTTATTTTTGTTTACTTAACTCTCTAATTAATTATGAAACCTTTTTAATAATCTACAATTAAATATACCTCGGATGTGAGTTTTATTATTTTTAATACTAGCTAACTTATAAGTAGTTTTTCCTATCTTAGAGATTACGGTGTATGGTCCTTCATATAGTTCACAGAACTTGTGATATCGTTTTTCAATTGTGCTTGACGGAATACAAGCTCTTACTAGTACTAAATCATTTATCTGATATTCGGTTGGTGGATGCAGTTCATTGAACTTCTTAGCGAATTTTTCCCTTTTATTTTTAATTCGTAAGTATATTTCTCCGTGGTCAATGTCGTTTGTTTCTGTGTTGCCTGGATTAATTAAATATTTTTTCCAAATTCGTGTCGGACGTGTATTAAATTGTACTTCTAATGGTGTTGACTCAATTGTATCATGGTATGATTCGTTCATGAAACTTTCCACAGTTTCAAGTAGCCTTCCCCATTCTTGGTGATTGTCAGGTAACAGGATCCTGAAAAGTTGACCTAGATTTCGCATTACTCTCTCCGCCAAGTTGCTTTGTGGATTTCGTATTGCAACGGTTCTTTGTCTAATTCCCAGTTCTTGTAACCCTTCTGTCCATTTTTTGGATGTAAATTGTGTACCATTATCCGAAAGTATGTATTTTGGTAATTGGACTTCTTTAATGTATTTCCTGATTTGATTTAATGTTGTTACGGTTGTTGTGTTTTTTACCTTATACAATTTTGTGTATTTAGAAAATGCGTCAATCACTACTAAGATGTACCTTGACCCGTAGACTGACCGAGGCAATGGTCCGTAATAGTCTACACACACTAGTTCACCCTTACCTTTTGGTATAATAGGCGTAAGTTCTGCGTTTCTACCTTTGTTGTCATGTTTACATTTTTGACATCGTAAACATTTAATTATTATATCCCTGACCTTTTTAGCGACTTTGTCTCCCGTGAAATCTTCCTTAAAATTATGGTACTATAGGATTAATGTATGCGCTGTTTGCTCTCTCGATGATCCCATAACTTAGCATTCTCTGAATCTCTGCATCAACGGCTTCTCTAAACTTAGTTGCTACTGGCCAACTCCTCTGACAGTATGGTGTTCTATCAGTTACTTGAAATTTATGGTAATAAGTTGAAATTAATCCTGGTTTTTTGCTGAAAACTGTTTTATATTTATTAAATATGCTGTATAACCGCTGCCTATTCTCAAGTGGTACATGTTCCAAATTGCTTATTTTGTTTATATCAAATTCATATTTATCCTCTTCAATTTGTAGGCAATTATTCAAACTTTCAATATTAACTTCTGACGAATCCTCGAATTTAATTTCCTTTCTACCAACTCCATAGTTTAATTTATTTCCTATTTCTAACTTATTATTAATAAAATTGACGATTGCATGATTTCTTGATAAAAACTCTAACCCAAGTATACAATCTCGAATTAGTTCTGGTACTATTATAAAATGCACGGCGATTAATTCTGTTCCTAACTTAACTTTAATGAAAATTTGTTTTTTAACACTTTTGGAACGCAGACCTAATGCTCCAATAACTTTTACTCCTGCTACCGGTAATTCTTCAAAAACTCCTAAATTTAATTTATTTGTGTTGTAGAAAGATTCAGATATCGAATTTACCTCACAACCTGTATCGATTAACGCTCTGACCTGTACACACTCATTAAAAACTAACTTAATTTCTGGACATTTATTAATGTCATTAATTATATCGCTTGTGTCGTGATTGTCCTCTAAATAATCTTTTAAATCGGTGAATAAGGTATTTATGGTTGCCTTGTTCTTATCCGCTAGGTCTACATTCCATTCCAACTTTCACTTTTGCCCTCTTCCGTCCCTGTCTGCAGGTTGTCGACCTTCCCAACGGTTCCCTGGTCCATTTTTTATGTCGGCACGCACATCTGGTTTTCTGTAAACATCCCTATTCTGACGTAACGGTAAATGTCTACTGTTGTACCCATTCATTTGTCCCCAAGGCCTGTTTACAACTTCTCCCTCTCTCTCGTCGCGTGGATAGGATGCCTTATAATTACCATTTCTTTCTTCGTAACTATTAATGTGTCGTACATCTGCCTGTCGGAATTCCATCAATAGTTTTACAAATTCCTGCTTTGTTTTCACACCCCTGGTGATAACAGCAATTAGTGTAGTTGGGTGAAAGTGCTTAGCGATTTTTTGGACTAACTGGGCTTCTAAAATCGGCGGTTCTAACTCTGAACATTCCAACATCATGTTCTCCACATATGTGATAGCTTCATCCCCAATTTTTCCTTTAAACTTTCCGAATTCCAACCTGTCTCGGATGTTTGCTTGTATCATTTCGTTAAAATATTTATCCATAAATATTTTTTCAAAATCTTCGAAGTTTTTAACTTCCCTACGGTGTAGAAACCACCATACACATGCTTCATCTTTTAAATATCTATCTAACCAATACATGTTCCCTTGATGTGTGTAACTAACGCTAACTTCTTTTATGATCCTTAAAAATTGCATTGGGAATCTTTCTTTTCCTGTAAAACTAATATCCCTTATCTCTGGTTCCCTTATTATGATACCATCCCTTGTTTTTAAATTACTTAATCTTTCATCTACTTCTGTCACTTTATTTTTCATTTCGTCCGTTTGTTTCTGATATTGGTTAATTTTTTGTGAATTTTCTTGGCATTGTGATTCGATTTCTAGAATTTTATTATTAGATCTAGCTTGACTTTCCTTTACCTTATCAATCTGAGCGTCTACGTTAATTTGATTTTCAGTTAAATTTTTGTTTACGGTGATTTCGATTTCTTTAATGCTCTCTTGCACATCCTTTTCTACTTCCACGACTTTACTTGCAATTTCTTTTAAATCTTCTCTTAAATCTTCGCACTTATTACCTAATTTATCGGTGAAATTTTCTTCAATTTTATTTAATTTATCATTCATTTCCGTCCTAATTGTCTCGGCTGTGGTATCCGATCTTAATTTAATTTCTTCGAGCTTGTTCTCGAATCTCTCCGCAAATTCATTAAATTTTCGGTCCATTGTCTCCGCATTTTGACTAACATTGCCACTAAGTTCTTCTAATTTTTTATTATTTTCCTCGAGCTTTTTATTTTGTTCTGCGAATTTTTTATCGAGCCTTGCTTTTAGAATTTCCGCATTTTTATTAATTTCTTCGAAATTCTTTTTATTAAGGGCTTCCGCATTTTTACTACTTTCTTCAAATTTTTTATCGATGCTTGTTTTTAGGATTTCCGCATTTTTATTACTTTCATCAAATTTTTTATTAAGGATTTCGATTAATTCGTTTAATCCTACCGTTGGGGTCCCATACACCTTTAAATTTTCACTCTCCCCTGAATTATTACCCTCATTAGTATTACTTTCACTATTATTAATCCCTATAGCTCTATCCATTTCTGATTCTATCCCCATTTGATTATTAATCTCCTCATCAAACCCCATTGTTATTTGGTTATTTGCCATCTTTTTATAATTTTTTATCCTATTACTACGTCTTAACATTAAATTAATTATATCTAATAGTCTTTCTGTCTCTTATCTTATAATGCTACCTTCAGGTTACACCACGTGAACTAAATTTTAATTTTAATTAAGCCACGAGTTGGACGCCAATTTTAACCTTTGTTATTTATTTTTAATTAATTACTTTGATTAAAACACAACTACGTTATCATATTTAAAATTATTTATTCTTTAAAATACAATTTGCACCTAAAGTTGGGTGCCAATATATAACAGTTGAATTAATTAAATCTTCAAATTATTTGATGCATATATGAGTATTCAAATTTATTCATCTTATCAATAAATCTCATCCATTCAACTTAAACTAGACATAAACATTTATAACACAATGAAATACTTAATTCTAGAACATAGCAATTTTATTATTATTATTAGGTGCATCAAAATCGTATCATTAATTGTAATTTTAATTTAGTCTTTATAATTTAATATCTCAATTGCTTTATTGATTTATTGGGCGCCAGGTATAATTTACCAATTATATAATGAAGTTACTTTGATTGCTCTTTGAAAATTTAAGTTTAAATGGCTCTCGGCCTAGCTCAGATTTTATTTAAATTGGGGCGTGGTTTCTTTGGTAACCTGAAGTAAAAACTACAATAACTAATCAGATAACTTATCGTGGTTCAGTAGCATGGAATGATGTCTTCTTGGAGTTTTTACAGGTGAGATGATCCCTCGAACTTATGGCAGATATCACAAGAAACTTAATCCAATTTATAGGCACTTTGACGATCTCGAAGCTTGAACTACCTCACTCTGTTGCTTGAATTCTTAGTCAATTAATCAAACTCTTCTTTAACTTTACGATGATTTTAATATAATTCGATGACTTAAAACTTTTCTTCAACTCTACGACGATTTGGCGAACTTCGCCCTGTGCCTAGTTCCTCTCCCTTGCGACGCTCGTTCTTCACTGCTTTTTCTGATTTTTGAATTCTTACGCAGAGTTTTCCCGTTTTACCCCTTCTTCGCTTATTTCTGGATGACGCTTCTTTTTGGTTGGTTGGATTTGATTTTTCAAACTCTAACCGTCTTTCAAAGTTCGTTAAATCTTGTTTCTTAGCTGAGTTCAACGTACCTCTGCCTAGTTTTTTGTCTCTTTTTCTTTTGTTAACTTGGGCGTACACAAACTTTCTAATTTCCCATGTTGTCACATTACATAACTCAACTCTTCCTATTTAATTTGTCACGCTGCCCTCGCCCTTTCAATAATTTTGTAGTTTCGAAGTATTGTTTCCTTAGAAATCCTTTAACAAAATTTATTATGTGTTGGAGTGACGTTTATGTTTGACATTTATTTCTAACTGACAAGGTTTAAACATTTTGAATTGGACAAAGCTTTTACTTAGGGCTTCTCAACGTTACAATAACCTAACCTACTTTGAATATGTTCCTGATAAAATTACAAAAATTGTTTTAATTTACATACGAATCATATATTATAATGTTTATCGTTATTTCGGAAATATATTAATCATATTTTCCTTCGAACTTTAAAAAATAACCCATAAGATCATACTAATCACAAATCAAATAGTAATTAGTATAAAATTCGGAGTTTATAACCCCCCCCCCTAAATCGTGACCAGTATAAATGATACACAAACTTAAACTATACAGGGTGTTTCATGTCCAAAAATGTTTCATTTCCTATATATCTGTATGTCTTTTTTTTTCTTCAAAAAACAAGGTATTTTTCCAGACCGAATGAAGATATAGTTTACATATCAAATGTTGCATAAAATCTTATAATTTTTCACTCAACAGTTTCAAAATGACGTTCATTTAAAATCGGTGATGCTAAATATCTCGAAAATCACTGATTAAAAAAATATTTACAAGATGCAAAAGAATTTAACACTTTTAAAGCTGAACATAAGATTTATTGATTTTTGTTATATGTTGAAGAATACCAGAGAGCATTTGTAAGAAACTATTTCTTGGTTATTAACTTGAACGTAAGAGTTTTCTTTGTCATTCAGTAACTAGAATGGATTAGCTTAAAAGTCAACTGTTAAGTGCTGGATGACAAAGAAAAGCTCTGGTATGTTCTAGATTTTAGAAGAATTTTTTGTTTGTTTTTACTATAGTAGATAAAAATACACATAACATATTTGTACACACTAAAGTTGCAATTAGTTGATATCTAATTTATTTCCAAAAATAAGTTTTTTGTAGAAAACACAAAATAGCAGACAGTCAAATAAGTTTGTTTTAAACAAATGAATGGTCGTTCTGTGTTTACTTCAACCTGAGGAATAATCCTCTAAAATATATCCGACAAGAGTTCTGAAAGTTGAGATGTTCTTTCTATTTTTGTTCTCATTACTATTTACCAATTGTGTACCTTATTTAATCTAATTTTGGTGCTCATTTTTTCTTCCATCTAGGGCCATCATTAGTATATATTTAAAAAAAAGAAGAAAAGAGCATAAAGTAAAAACTCAACCCCCCCCCCCCGTCCCTTAGCTCTTGAATACTCTATTAGCACCAGGATTGGGAAAAAAACAAGAGTCTGATAGACAAATAAAAGAGAGGGATCTAACACAAGTTTACATGAAAACAGCTGTAGATCCTGAACGGGTAAAGCGAATAAGAAAACTTGCCTTATTGGGCAAAAATCCAGTTGATCAAAGGGGAAAACAAGTAAGTGCTAACACCTCTTTCACCCGAAGTTTGGGGGGAAAAATCAGAAACCGCATTTTGAGTTATCCAGTCAAATACACAAAATATGATGAGAAAACAAAATCATATCTTGATGCCAGACTATCTGTAATGTCAATGCATCGTCATTTCCAAGATAAACACCCTAAAATAAAATGCAGTTATCAGTTATCAGTTCTTAAACATTACAGCAATAATATATCATCTCGTTCAAACATTTAAAGGGTTAAATATTTAAAAATTTGTAAATAGACACAAATCAACTATTTTTGTATCGTCATTTTTTAATGAATCCCATTTTGAAACAAATGTTGATGACTGGTCGTGAAATACTTTAAAGTCAGTAAAAAAAAATTTAAATTTAAAGTGAACCGTGACCTTAATTTTATTTCACTTTTGGATGTACGTCAAAAAGAAATTGCTAAAGAAACTTTTTTTCATTCTCGTGTGTATAATCTGGGTGGAATCCAATATGAATTGAAATATTTATTTGTGATAAATGACTTGAAACGTATTAGGAAATGTTTTTAGGGTTATATAATGTTTGCTAATGTGTCTGCGTTAATGTTTGTTTTATAGTGACGCAAATTGCGCACAATAATTGCGGGGAAAAGGTTATTTGTTCTCAAAGATAACCATATGTGCACACGTATTGCGTTTCTGTTACCTTCAGACAAAGCTAAAATCAAAGGTGGCTTTCAAGTACACAAATATTAACATAACTTTGAAATGGAGTTTTTAAATCAAGGTTCACTTTTAAGTTGTGCCCAGTAACTTTTGTGTATTTGAATGTTTTCTACCTTTGACATTCACATTTCACGTAAATTGGATCGAAATCGTTAAGTAAATTTTGAGAAGATAACAATTCTAATTATAAAACGAGAGAAAATACGTGCATACGTGGTGGGTTATTTTATAAAGCTATTTCGTTACTGTCTATTTTTAAATATTTTTACGAGCAAAATACAAAACAATATTTTTAAAACTACTCTACAGTCTAGTTTGTTATGACCATCACATTTTACGAGCAAAATGATAAAAATGTTTTTAACAAGCCTAAAGTAAGTTAAATCAAAATCGGACCAACCGTTTGTGAGATTTAACTATCATCACGAGAACTAAGTGTTGTTGAATTTTCGAGAAAACCTATCATAGTGTTTAATATTTTGGTCGAAAGAAACAAGAGTTGCTAAAGAGAGACCTAATAGGAAAGATGAAGACAGATATAATCTAAGACAAGTTGAAGATATATACCAGGTGTCCAAAAAGTCTGGGTATGGCTTAATATTTTTTAAACCATAGCAGATAACATCTATAAACTTTGCACAGTGTTATATGACTATGTAAACTACTTTTTCTTGCTATTACTATGACATGCTTACCATGGGGGGACTGCCCACAGTGGAAGTCTTAAAAATCTTAAATGTAAGCATGGGTCGAGTTATACCTCATTTTAAAGAGCTCAGTTAGTAGAGTTGAATTCCGCAATCCGCATCTAAATAGGACGATCCTATCAGAAATGGCGGGGTGTATTAGGTACATATCGCAAACTACATTATGTGCTGCCATTTCTGATAGGATTGTCCTATTGAAATGCGGATTGCGGCATTCAACTCTACTAACTGAGCTCTTTAAAATGAGGTATAACTCGACCCATGTTTACATTTAAGATTACCACGACTTTCACTGTGGGCCGTCCCCCCATGGTAGGTAAACAATAATGTAGATCAGATTTGTGGTGGCAAGCAGGTTAGGTTAGATTACATCATATATACAGTACTGTATATTAAAATTGTAGTATTATTTTAATTAGTTACTGCTTGATGTAAAAAAGGGGGGGTCCGTACGTACCAATAAAAGGGCCGAGTTATAGTTTCTATTTGTAAATGCTATTATTCGTAAAAAACGTAAAAAAAGTTTGGGTGGCTTTATAACATGTTGTACTGACTGCTCAACATGTGATTCCGTATATGAACAATTTTTTATTAAAACATCACAATTTAAAACCTATTCGACCAAAGATGCTGTATCTTACCATGGGTAAGTTCTTCCTAGATAATTAAACTCATATCCTTTCAAGATCCTTTTTTTTTGATACTTCCCTTTTTGGATCTTTGTTTTTTTCCAACTTACTTTTTATAAATATCTTATTTCATTCTCAAATTTAAATCCAATCAGTGCTTCTTAAATGTATTTGCCTAGTTCCTTTTCCCTAGCCCTCTTTAGTTTCCTCCCACATCATGACATCTGCATATGCTATCACCTCCAGAGTGGTCTTGTACTTCATCTATTATTGTTAAAAGGGGTAAGATTATAAACACTTCCTTGTCTTATTCCCTTTCAGTTGTGAATAGATCAGAGTATTTCTCTTCTATTTTCATAGAATTTTTGTAATTTTCATATATATTTTTATTGTCTCTACAATTCCTTCCTCAAAGAATAAGTGTGTCAATCCCGAGGTTCCTACCTGGATTTACACATTTTAGGTTGGGTAGATCTCCCTCCATTTCATTTTTAATATAAGATGTATGTACTAACTTTTATGAAAGTATTCGATGGCTAGAAGTCTCTATTTTATGCTCTTTTCTTTTTCCTTTTTGTGTGAAGGCGAGAAAATATATATCAAGTTTTACAAAAATTAGACAGAAATTAAGACTTCAGACTCAATATGTTTAGTAATAGCCTTATTAATAGTAATATTGGATTAGTATATATGTGTGTCTAATTTTTTAGATTTTTTTACTAAAGTACTATGTCAATATATTATTTACTATGATAATACTCTAATAAACATGCAGATTAGTTGATTCTATCTATTTCCCCATTGACCTCCTAACCATCGTATTTATATGAAAAAAATTGAATGGAGAATAATTCTTCAAAACAATTTCCAACATAATCTATGCATTTATATTTGTACTGTGAGTCACCGTGCATGTAACATGCATGTAGTTAACCTAATTGTTAATGCACAATGCATTCATGCATCGTGAACATAAATATAATGGCACAGCTTCAGTTTAATCAATATCGATTCTTTGTGGCCTCGCTTAACTTTATTAACTTAAATTAGAGCAGAGATAAGTAAAAAGTACATGTTCAAATGAGGTCATTGAACTAAACTCGGTGCTTTGTGTTATTCAGAAACTATAATCTAGGCTGGTTCAGGCGTAATTTGCCGTATAAAAACCATGTTAGACTGTGTTACGCTTAAAGGGGAAAAAAACCCTGACCTGTTAAATGTTAGAAGTTATAGTTATTTCAATTTATTAGTTAATGATTTTTAACTTTGTTACATCGAGAATTCCTTTATTGTTATTTTGGTTTGTAATTTTTAAAATAAAAAAGCGAATGGCTTAGATTTCCAGGGTAGTAGTCTATGAGAATTTCGTTGTGTAGTTCTGAGAAAATTGTGTTCTCAAAATTACTACATTTGTTTTTGTATTTTTTTTTTTTTTTTTTTTTTTTTTTTTTTTTGTTGTAGTTGTTTAACCAGATTTAGCATTAAAAGTTCGTCGAATATTAGCCTATTGATGTTTTTCTTGTTGTTTTAAAGGCGAAATACCTATTGGTTATCAGTAATCTTTAAAAGGGGGGGGAAATAGCATAAAATAAAGGACCCCTAACCATCGAATACTCTAATAGCGTTTGGGTAAAAAGAGAACAAACGTTGGTTAAGTGAGATCTGATAGAAAAAGAGGGATCTAACCCAAGACTACATGAAAAAAAGTGTAGATACAGCCAAAATCTCTCGGGATTAACCCGTTTTATCCCAAATTAATTTTTTTTGTTATTAGAGATTTTTTCTACCGAAATTTTATAGTTTGTACTTCATTTATATAAATAATTATGATTTTTTATAAATATATAGCATACAATGGCTAAAACAAGGTGTGACCATATGGTAACGCTAGGATAATCCACTAACATTTTATGCACCATACACTATTATAAGGTAAATATATAACACAGAGTTTTAACATACAAATATCTTTATTATCATGTAAATAACACTTGTTAGATGTTAAAGAGTACAACAAAAATTCAAAAGAAAAATAAATACAAAAACCATAATCAATGAAAAGGTCTATAACATGTAGTCAAGGATCATATGTTTGTGTTACATGTGTATAGATTATAAATATTACAGGTTTCTTACATTCAATATGTAATAGAGTGAAAGATTGAAAAACACTCTATGCAAAGTCCAACATTGCACTTTTTGCACATTGTCCATCCAACAGAGACACAGCCTTCTCCGGCGCACCTCCTTCTTTTTTTATCCGGTGTGCTGATGACTAGATGGTTCATTCCATCATATCTTAGGTCATCACACACTCTGCTGTCAGAGTGAACGTTTCGAAGTAATTGGTCTACCAGGACCTTTGCTACTTTCTCCATATCTTGTGATATATGTGGTAACAAGTTCCCTACGGAAATCCAGTTGTGGCTGAAGGGATCCAGTACTCCTTCGCAGCTGCCATGCATTGTGGACACATGTGTCTATAAGCCACGTGAAAATTGCCCAATACCACTTCTTACTTCGCATACTAATACTGTAGTTGGCTACGTTTTGGTCCATACGGTCTGTTCCTCCCATACTTTCATTATATTTCCCAAAAGCAGCAGGCCGGTCTACAAAAATATGTTTTTTTTCTGGGCCTGGGAATACCTTTTGTACCTTAGTTACAGGATTAATGTCATATGAATTGGTAGCAATGGAAACAACACCGTTGTCAATTTTATTCCTCCTCATGGCATTTACAATGAAACCTTGATGCATGTCAGGCTGTGAATCCCAATAATACCTTTTTCCAGGTCATACATTATAACTACTAAAAATCAAGATTGCAAAAAAAAAATTTACCCCCTCACAACGTATCTTTAGTGATATTGGGGAAAATTCTTAAAAAGAGCATAATTTAGGGTATCTTGTTCAATTTGTTTTAATAAATCCTCATCAACAAAAAACTCAAACAGCTCACAGGCAGTCAAGTCTTGATATTTGGAAAAATCTGCAACAGGAAATGGCATATTGCAATCCTCCATATCCCCTTGAACCCAACTTATTTTAATAGGATTTTTTTTTCTTGAGTTTTAATTCCTCGATGTATTCTTCTTTTAATTCATTTAGTAAATTTGCTTTTTTTATGTGGGATTCTCCGGATGCATCAGCTTGAACATCGGATATATTCAATGTATTACCTAAAGATCTATCAGCACTATCATTGACTTGAACATCAGCTTGCATATTGGATGTAACATCGATATCATCTAGCATTTCCTTTTCATCTTGAGTGTATCTTATTACTGCATCTGCTAAAAGTTGCTTTCCTGAGAGATTGTCAACTAAACCTCCTTCATCCTCGTCACCCGAGTCTTCATCAGTAAGCACAGAACTATCAGGAGGAGCTATATATATTGCTGCAACATCCCTCCCATCCTCTACATCTTCAGCACTGATAATATCCAATGCTTCTTGTAATGTTAATCCTTGCCTGAAAATAAGAAAAGTAATTGTTGACATTCCACACCAAAAGATTATATTCGGTAGTGGAATGTCCTAGCGTTACCATATGGTCACAGCGAAAAAAAACATAAGCTAGTGAGCTCCTAATATAATCAGAGTAAAATATAACTACCACAGTACCTTAATTCACTATTACACATTACGTATAAACTCTAATTTCACCAATCTACAGTAAATTAATATAGGATAATACTTACTCAAAGCGGAAGGACATGATTTAGGAAGCACAAAAAGTCCACTGCACAATAACAGGTTACTCAGAGACACGCATAATGTTTCTAACCTCAACAAACAACATCCAGTGAAAGACTGGTTTCTGACGGATCGATATATCAGGCTGGCCAACCCCAGAGAGCCATAACCTAAATTTCCCATGCAATATTCCAAAGTGTGTTTGGTGTGACCATATGGTAACACTAGGATAAAACGGGTTAATAATCCCGTACTCACTATACTAGGCTCCTTTTTGTACTTTCTTCGAAAATGTAAATTATTGAGACCGTCTTGACTCTGAGCATAACATTCGTTCAAAATTTTATAAAATACAGGGTGTTCAATAAATAGGGTGCCAAACTTTGCTAACTGATTTTGGACATCAAAGATACTCTAAACTTACGTCCAGAATGTTTTGTTTTCCGGTTGAACAGTCTTTTTTTTCTTTTCTTTTAGGTTTTGAACACATCTAGGTCATTTATAGTATATTTTTGTTTTTGCTCGTAGCAAGTAGCAATAAAAAAATTGCTACAGTTTGTGTGAACTGGTATTTAAACAGTTGTTATATACAACCTTCAACAACAAAATGGCCTTCAACAACAAAATGGCTCCCAATATATTAACAGATGCTAAAACCATATAATTTTGTACTCCTTCACTGACTTTATTTTTCTGATCAACTTTTCAAACTGGACGTGTAGACGTCATAACATGGTCTTGCGCGAGGGAGCACCTTGTTCATTTCATAACCAGCTGTATTTTTAGCGAAATTCAAATATAAGGATTTTATCTTTTGCGATTTCGCACATTAAAACAACGACACCATCAATTTGTAAACACTCAAGGAGTTGTAATTTTGATTTGATTTTTTATTCAAATTAAGTACGTAAGCTCAGTTTTACAAAACCAAGAACAAATTCGTTACCAGAAAAATTTGTCGGTTAATTTTTAAATGGAGTGATATTTTCTTACTTGTACGTCTTCAAAAACTGCATCTAGCGATATCAAAACCTGTTTAATACGACAAAAGAGAATTATCACTAAGAAATAAAATTGGTAAAAAACACGAGCTCAAAATAGCGGTAGTAATCGGGATTTTAATTAGATTTAGCATTTAACTAGGTTCGTTGAATATGTTTATATATATAAAGCATAGAATAAAGACATCTAGCTCTCTAACGTCAGGTTCGTAAAGAACAAGAGTTGGTCAAGAAAGTACTTGATAGGAAAGATGAAAGAGAGGGATGTGTAGGAAAAAATGTGTAGTCACGCTCATATTCACTTTATTGAGCCCCTGAGGGTAAAATAATTGAAGAGGAAAGATCTACAAATTTCAACATTTTAGACAGGTTTTTCAATAATATATTCTTATTTGTAACTATCTTTTATTCTTATTTTACGATAAAAAAGAAGAGAGATTACTTAAAAAACAAAATTTTCAAAAATATAACCTGAAAATTAAAATTAAAAAAAAAATCAGCAATAATAGCTATATAGTAGTCAGAATTCTATTCAAATTTAGCATTAAACTAGGTTTTAATATTCGTTGAATATAATTGCAAGATTAACAAAATGAAAGTCGTTTGAAACGCATTTCCTATAATTTTGTCGTGTTTGATCGTTAGGCCAAACAATCTGAATATACATATTAGACTATTCCCAAGATTGAGGTCGTCAAATGAACAGATACACACAAAACTATTTGCGTCCTAGCTGCTGTCGTTGATATTTTACCACCTACGACCATATAGCCTACAAAATTAAACGAAAATAAGTAGAAAATCATCTAAAATACAATAGATTCAATTTTAGACTGATTTTATTAAAAGACCTTGTAACACGGCCAGTATGAAGGAGCATTATGTTCACTTATTTGGCAGCTGAATTTTTACTCTGCTGCTAAAAAAAAAAAGATAAGTTTGTTAGAATATCAATTTTAATTTTAAAAGTTTTTCTTTAAGACCTCAGTTTTTTGAGACCTAATAAATAATTATGATTCAATCGTACAAGTCATGTTTTACATTTACTTCACACAGGACCAATTAGAGAATCAATGTTTTCAAATGTGACAAAAATAAACTGTTTTGGCGATGTTAAGTTTTGGCGGAGTGTTTTATGCAACTGGGAGCGTTGCCCAGATGGTAGGCGTAGGCCTATGTTGAATAAATTAGGTTATTTCTGCAAACACACGTCAGGTATGATTTACAAACCTGTTTAGCATAAAGTGAAACGAGTTTCATCTTGTTCTCTGAACAGTGGTTGTTATTTATGTAAGATCGTTCACACATCAAGGACTTACTACCGGAAATAAATATCCCCTAGACTTCTAATACTCAATAGAATCAGAAGAGAACAAGAGTTGGTCGAGAGAGACCAGATGGCAAAGATGAAAGCGAGGGATCTAATCCTAGACTACATCGAAAAAAGAGTACATCCAGTTAGGGTACATCGGGAATGTCGCCCCGTACACACTATACGGGTTTCGAGATTTTTTACGTAAACATTTTTAATCCGTAGCCATTTTGAAAATATACGAAATAAATTGTGTTTTGGTTACACGAGTAAATCGTTAAAAAAAAAAAATAAATAAATAAAATAATATGGGTAATACAAATCTGAACTCAATATCCAATGTATTTCAAAAGTTATAATTGACTATTCAGCCAGCTTTATTTTCTGAAGAGATGGTGTCTATATGTTTGATCATTCCTCAGCGACAATACTACTTATTTATTGATTACACCAATACTTCACTATATTTGTATTGCTTTTGGTTTGTCGTTAAGGCCTGAATATCAAACCTTGTCAGAGGCCTGTGCACTACTGAACATACCTTTTTTTCTCTTTCAATGACTTTTGGATATTGTTTGTACTCGATGGACTTGGTCTATTGTCGAGCGTTTGCCACGAAAACCAAACTGATGGAATCAGTATTTTCTCCTGAATGTCTGGTTTTATTCGTGTTGACAACAGCCTCTCAAAGACTTTAGATATTGTTTGTAATAATGTTATTGGATTATCATTGGATAGTTTTCCAGGATTAGGTATCATACAACTTCGGCAGCTAAATTTCTGATTAACCAAAAATTAAAAATATCATAAGCCTTTGGAAATTTGCAAATTAGCCTACAACATTTAAATTATTTGAACATTCGTTACCATAACAACCAAATTTTATAATATTTTACAAAATCATTAGAATATCAAATTTGAGGTTAGGTTAACCAACAAGATCCAAGAAAGATTATTATCATAATAAATTATTCCTGTTTTCCTTTTTATAAATGACAAAACCATTTCAAAATCGTTTTCGTACAAATCCTCACAAGTTTTTAATGACGAAATGTAAGGTTTTATAATATTATAACTAAGAATCTTGCACCGCCCCAGTCTTGTGACATTTGTTGATGACGTAGATATTATGGAAACTGTTTGTTTTTTGTTGAAAGAATAACAGTAAACAAGAATTGTGGTACACCTAGGAGCTAATGTTTTTCGTACAACCTTCAAAAAGATGAGCCCCAGAGAAATAAGTCAATCAAAATTTTAAAACTTATAATGTAAACTTATAATTAGATAAAACTTTAATGTAAAATACAAAATCACATTTTAAGAAGACTTTATTCTTGGTAATTTGTTTAAATATGCAACTATTTAAGAGATGGTAGATAAAAGTTGTTAAAATTATAGAATCTTCAATCATAGAACCATAACTAATTTTTATCCAAAAAGGGTTACAATTTAGCTATATCCAGTCATAAACAGCCAATTTGGATTGAACGTTGTACAACAATTTTCGATATCCAACATCTCATGAAGGGTTACATATTTTTTTGATTAAAAGTATTAAAAATAATGTTGTTGAATCAGTGCAATAAAAATAGTAGGTTTATAATGTTAACACCTTCCTGAGAAGAGGTGGGAGGTGGAACATTTTGTGCCGGGGAGTTGGGTTGTATAGAATGGATTGTTTCATTTAACCATTAGGTGGTTTCTCTCCTATTATTAGTTAAAAGCTATCGAACTGTTTCAATTATTTACGAATTTTTTTTACTTCCTAAAATAACGCTACCAAAAACCTCTTTCAGCAAATTTATATATTTTTGAAACCAGAGAAAAATAAGATGTTAAAGTTTGAATTTTCTGCGTTATATTTATTTTCGTTCACATCAGAGCCCATGTATGCACTAAATGGAATTATTTAATCTCCAATCTTTTAAGGTATACAAATTGAGGTTAAACATGACGAAAATTTGTATTTTCTTTTAATATATGCAACTATCTCATGTATCTATGTATATTTTCAAAATAATTATATTAAACTTTTAAACATTTGTTGTTTGTATAAAATGGTTGAACAGGTTCAAATGAAACCTTCATTGTAGTTTTTAGCAACTTTAACTTTAAATAAAGACATACAGACATGCACTGTTCTCTCTTAAAATAGTGTGCAACAAAAGAACGGTTATTTACAGCTCATTACTATGGATCTTTTGTTTAAATATTTATACTAGCAGTGCGAGTAGGTCATTTTAATTATTTAGCATGTTTAAAAAGAAGAATATGATAATTAAAAATAGCCGAGAAGATAAACAAAAAGAGTATATCTTCTTTTTATACTTGCTCAAACCCGTCAAGCCTTGATGAGCTTTTTAATCAGCAACTTTTATCTTCAGGTACTAAATATATATTCACAATGTTTTATTTATTTGTATGATTATACTTTTAAATTTTAGATTTAATTTTCAATTTATATAAAACAGGATGAGAATTAAGTCGTAAAATACAAAACTCAAATTTGTTGCCAATGCTGTATAAACTTTTCAAAAAGTCAAGTAGTAGCAACTGTAGTTTTGAAGCTTGCAGTTTTTGTCAAATTTTAACAAAACTTGGTATATGAGCTCGGTTTTATTAAACGTTAGACAAGTTCCTTACTAGAAAATCGTTTGGTAAATTTCGAAATGGGAAATTTACAAATTTCAAACAAAAATGACTTCGCCTCTGTACGAACGCCAATGCCTACAAATACTTGATTGTGTGCAGCTTTAAAATATCCAAATGTGTTTTCTTTGCTAAAAAACCTTGATTGTTAATATATAACCTCAAAAATAGGGTGAACGACTAAATAACTGTTTCACTAGCCAGATTTTTAGTTTGATTTTGGTCAAATTTGAGAGATAAGTTAAATTGAAATATTATTTTAAAATTGAGTCTTCAAATTTAAAAATGGACCTAATTATAGGGGTTCCGCTTAGAAAAGAACCTCCCACCGCTTTTGTCTCGCTCAGGTAGAACTATGGTGGGAGAGCGAGAGCCCGAGTTATTCCAGACATACGCGCCCGCTGCTTCATTGCGTAGGGCTAATATTTTCTTTTTCAAACCTACTTCAGCGCTAACAAAACTGTAATGCGTATATTTATGTTCCTGATAAGTACAATTAGTAAATTTTAATATTTTACCAAGTAAAAGACGTAAAAAGACATTAAATTATAGGTTTTAAATTCCTTTATATTATGGCGAAAATGTAACATTTTATCCCCATCACCGATCCAATCCCCTCCCCACCATCGGCCTTACATGCCTGCGCGAGCCACTCTTGAGATGACAGTTCTGCGCAGGTTTCTTTCTGTCTGGTAGGCCCATAAAAAAAATATTAATTCTTGCCCATAGATTAAGATCCTATAGGCCTAAAACAAACTAAAATAGAATGAGGAATTGAGGTGGAGGGGGTGGAAGATAGCATCCTACCATAATTTACAAGCTGTATGAAAGGACCGAGGGAGAAAAGTATAACAAGATGAACTCGATCATGCGCATAGGCTTGTTTTTAGTTAGTTGTCAATCCATAGCAACTAGACGAAACACAAAAACAAATTGGCATCATATCACCTCAGGAAATCAGTTGCCGAACATTGTTTTGACATCTGATTAAATAATAAGATAAAACTGTTATCAGAGCAATATAGGCCTATGACATTATTTTTGGAAGTTTAACAAATTATGTTTTGTTCGCACTCGGTTAAAAGTCCCATAAAATTTGTTTATTACTGTTTTTATCAATGTTATGTCTTATTTATGCAATCATTTTACTTTACCACTAGACATCTGTCGAGTTGATAACACTTGGATAATTTAGAGATAATCGATTTTATAATTAGTCGTAACACGGTCTCTAATTACTCGGACAGTTCCATTTCCTCCCCCCCCCCCCCCAAGCAGATTAAACCTACATTTTCAAGTCGTGTATTTTATTTTGGACAAATGAAAGTATCATGTTCATATAAAACATTAATAAGTACCTACGGTAAGTGAAATTAATTAAGATACTGTAGTTGATTTATTTAAATGTTTTAGTTTTATATTTCGTTTTTATAAACTCATAAATTTTTAAGCTGTAGTACGAAACGTAAGAAGACGGACGTTATTCCCGAAAACCATTTTTTCTTTTAATCGATTACCTCCAAAATTGATATTTCTGAAAAAACATTTAAATAGTTTTCGCTTAATTATTATTTAACGGTATTTTTAGACAGGATATTGGTAACATTTCACGTTACAGTAATTTAATTCTCTATACAATATTTATATTTACAATACAATCATGTGGATTAAAATTACATAGAAAATTGTGCAATTTATAGATTAGGTTAGGCTTTCAATTATCTATTCCCGGGCTCGTGGAGGAAAATGACAGGAAGATGCGATCAGAATTGTGGTTCACATGATCATACATGCATTGTTTATCAGTGTGAATTGCGTATAAACAATACGAATTTACACAGAAACAAAGTGTCATCTATTTACACTATATATATAATATTGAACAGACTTTCTCACTCACATTTACACAAAAGTAAATATTAGATAAACTCAAAGTTCGTCGCCATCTGCCCAAAGCAAGAACGAAACTATAAGAATTATACGTGTTGGTATTGTTTTTAACTCCCTTGTAATCAAGGTAAAGTCAACTAATAATGAAACATATCAATTTTACACTTTATTAATTAAAATGTTTCATTTGGAGTATACCCCGATTCCCAATATTGTACAGTAATATTTCAATTTGCATCGGGTTCATGATAAGACTGAGTTTTGGACTATACTTCAAAATCATTGTATTTATATCGTGTTTGGTCTTGTTTTACTCAACATTTTATGTAGATCACAAAACAATTAAAACGAAAAGAACAAAATTTGAATTTACAAAATTGTCAAATTGTAGTAGGCTCTCGAGTGGGGGAGTCATTGACTTGTGGCGAGGGGTAGGTAGGGCCTGTTTCGCTCCTGCCGGCGAGTGTGCGTGCGTTGGTGGAGGGCAAGTTAATCTATTGGAGTCCTTCGCTCGCCTCACAAACTATATAGTCTATACATTTTATTCGCGAACATTACTTTTCATTTACGTACCGTTTGACCCGTTGATTTGGTTTTTAAAACTTCACATTTTTACAAAATTTAATCGAAATAGCATATGCCGAATATGCGGTTAATTTTTTTTTTTTTTTTTTTTTTTTTTAAATAGAACTCAAGCTGGGTTTGTTTGATCAAAATCGTTGAAGCTAGTAATAATATTTTTTTGTATAGTCCCAAATTTTTTAGTTAATTAAATAAACCAAAATTATCCCACAAACTACATTTGCCAACAATCTTTTCACCAGTGTGGTCTGTAGCTTCAAGGGCGACATAAATCAATCCAGATAACATTTTTTGGACTCTCTAAACTAACATTTCCTTGAACTTTTAATCATTGATGTTTTCCCCCATCATTAAACTCTACATATATGAAAAAAAATAAACTTCGAGTTTGCTTCACGCAACACACTGGGGGCAGATTTAACCAAGTGTCTATAAACTTTATAAACTTTTAAACTTATAGTTAAACTTTCCGCTATTACATATGGCTAGTTTCAATTTGATATATTATAACTTAAACACTGGCTTACCTCCAACATAATGTGTGATGCCTACTCGTCCTTTTAAAAATTGCATCACTAAATCACTTTACTCTTATTCTTATTGTCTCTCTGTCATTAGGTGTCTAAGCAATGCAATGTGAGAATCTATGAATATTCTACTCACAATTCTAGCAAACTTTCACTACTCAATTATTAGAGAAGGTCTATGTAATGGTTGCTAATCAATAATATCAACATGTTAACACATTCACTGCTGTAAAAATGACCATTAGGGTTGGATAATACTAAAATTTTTTTTTATCACCAAACCTTAACTTTCTAATGTAGAAGTTCAGTTTTAGGGTTTAAAACTCGATTCCAGCTCGACTTCTTTCAAATCCAGGACTTTGAAGTCATGCCCCGCCGGCGTCCTGGCCGCATCATACCACGTCCACCATTGCCCATCACCGATGTCTTGGCCACAACGTAAGCACGACGTAAAGGTATCGGTCACCACAAACGAACGACGAGCCCACGATCCACAAACGAAGGAAGTCGTAAACAAACACAAGGGATATTGAAAGTAAAATAACTAAAAAACACGAAATAAATATCAATAAAACACTCGTCACCGACCGCGAACCCTGTAAGCGCGATGTAAAGGCATCGGTCACCACAAACGAACGCTGAGCCCACGATACACAAACGATGAAGTCGTAAACAAACACAAGGGATATTGAAAGTAAAATAACTAAAAAACACAAAATAAATATCAATAAAACACACTCGTCACCAGCCGCGAACTCTGTAAGCGCGACGTAAAGGTATCAGTCACCACAAACGAACGCCGAGCCTCCGATCCACAAACGAAGCAAGTTGTAAACAAACACAAGGGATAACCTTAAAATGCGGGCAAACTCGACCCTTCTATCACAAATGGCTGGGCCACACTGAGCAATGGAAAACATTGCTTCTGTCTGCCCCGCCAGCGTCGCGGCAGTAGGGCACGCACGGCAGGCCTGCCCCGCCGGCGTCCCAGCCGCACTCAATGTGTTAATAAGCCGTCCAAGGTATAGTGTGGCATTAAAACGCATTAACTTTGTTACAACTATAGTTTTTATAGTAAATTTGTAATTCGCGTAGATTGTTTACATATTTGTTATCATTCGTATCGACAATTTGAAAAATAACGACAAAATATCGATCTTTTGTGGGTAATCACGAAAAAACACTATTTTCTGGGTGAGCAGGAAATCTAGCTCCTTGGATGTTTTGATACATTTAATAAATCATTCTTGTAAGTCAAAAGTGGTTACTATCTAAATGCTACAATGTTTATGGACCAAGAAGAGACGGTGAACAATACTGTAGCTATTGTATTGAAGAGAAGAAAAAAAAAGAAGAAGAAAAAAAAAAAAGAAAAAAAACTATTCACAGGGGGAAAATAATAAAAGTTAAATGTTTTTTTAATACGTTATTTACTCTTTGCACTGTGAATGTAATTTACAACTTATTAGAATCACAATGATAGTAAATCTCATTCTTTAACCATTAATAATGTATAAACCTAGGAATTTTAATATTATTAATTGAAAAACTAACTAAATTCTCACCATTGGTGGGTTTCGGTAGCGGGTGGCCGAATTTGTTGGAACAGTCAACTATCATATTATGGTTTATTTTATTCTAATTCACATTGATGTACAAGTTCTATGAATGTTATGGTCAAGTTTTAATGAAAATATAGTTATGAAAATAATAATTTAGTTATTATGCTTGTAACATTATGAAATTCAGAATCAAAACTTAGTTTAATTATATAGCTCATAAAAATATAAAATTATGTGAAGACGTTTTTTAAATTTTCGGTTGGATAAAACGTTCCGGTCGGGATGATTTTAAAATTTATATTTTGAAGTGTTTGTACGACTGCTCGGTCATACCAGAAAACTGTCTTTAAGCACAAGTCGCCCGTCTTCGAACTGTGAAGTAACTATTTTCCGGATGTACCGTCTTCCTATTTCCATAACAATTTGTACTCCCATTTAGCCGTAATTACATCGAATTTAAAACGGGACTTCGCTTAAAAATCCGATAAAATGCAGTCACTTGATACATTTCATGGTTCACTGTCCAGATCTCACCATGACGGCGTCAATGGCTACAATATGGATATTAGCTAACAATGCGTACAGCCTAACCCTACCTAATTGTTAAGAGGAAATTAGGCTTCACTGGGACAAGGTTTAGGTGTGGGACCATTGCATTACAGACTTGTTCAACCTTGGATGAGGTCATTCCAATATTCATCACACAACGCATTTGACGGTGATAGTTTAAAGTTTGTTGAAATGTTATCTTAAATCCAAAATGGCCGATTGTTGTTTTAAATGTAATCTTTTTTTTTCGTATATGGAGCATATATATAAAGCTATAAGATGAATAAATATGCTTTTTAAAAGGAAACTACTCTTTGTTTATATTAAATGTTGAGCTTGACTTATGGGGAAAATCATACAGTATAACAAACACACAGTACACAATTCTCACAAAAAAATACAACTAAGTATCAGACGCGTTTCAACGACAAGTTCGTCTTCTTCAGTGATACATGAGCTACACCAATCATACTATAACTATAACGATTGTGTTCTGTGTGTTTCTTATACTGTACTCTTTGTTTGTTGGCCCTGTCTTCTGCTTGTTTTGAAATGTACCCGTCATAAAATCGAAACAAAATATTCCCATACCGAATAACGATGATCATATTTTTCTCATCCAATCCCAAATTTCCGAACAAAACGGATCAATAAATCTCTTCCCAAAAAATCATTACGAAAATTATAGTTGAAAAATTATACGATTCCTAACCAACGAACGAGTGACCTGTACTTCAACAAATTGGAATATAGGTACAATTTGTACACATCTCTAAGTGTTTATAGTTCTATCTTTTTTTTTTAAACTCAAAATTATAAAATCCCTTCAAAAAAACCAAACCAGAATTCGGTTCAAGATTTTGAAAATATTGCTAAAATGTAGGCTACCCTTTAAAGAGTCACAAATATAATGGTTTGCCATTTTTATAAAGATGATGGGTATCGTTCAGAAAGTGAACACGAAAACAAGGATGTTGTCTTTAAAAAGGTCTGAGATATTTTAAAATCGGATCTAGCTATCTCGTTGAAATTCGAAGTTTTATGACCCAGGTGCTAGAACGCAAGTAAAAATTAGGTTTTGTCAGTTTACAAATATTTAGAGAACTACTGGTTTGAATCGAAAAGTTTCAACATTTTATCTAACTTGAGTCGGTATTGAAATATTCTACACCGGAGTTGATTTTCACGTTTTGACGGAGCTTATTTGGAGATGGAAACTAATACAGTTTTGTTTGGGGTCTTTAGAGACTATATTTTCGTAGAGGTTTAATTTGTGTTTTGGCCTTGTAACAGATACTTCCAAATTTTGCGGTATCAAACATAGAGGAGGTCTTGTAAGATACGGTCTGTCCATTTGTTAGCTATTTTCGTCTTAACAACTCTCAAAACAAGATTTTCGTTTTTCTTCAGGAAATTTGTTCATTTTTGTATGATTATTTAAATTTTTAATGTATGCATCGACCTTATCGAACGCAGGTACAATATATTTTTATTACCCTATTCATTGGTAGTGAAGTAATAGGTTACATCGTGTGCTCATAATAGAAAGTACGGTACTTTAAACCAAGGGCGTTCCTTATCTGCATCTCAACAAATTTCCCACTATGTGAATAAGTGAACGGGTAGGCCTATAGCATATGGAGACCTAACTTTCCCAGTAAACAGTGACTGGTTCGAGGTAGCCTAATCCAATTAATTTGTTTCTCTTTGCTTAGTGAGGGAGACAAACAAGTTTGTTTAAGTTTTTACTTTTTGTTTAAAAACGAAAAACATCTCGATCATTATCGCTTCATAAAAAAGGAAGAATAACACTAAATAAAGACCCTGAATACTCTAATAGTGTCAGAGTAGAAAAAGAACAAAAATTGGTCAAGAAAGACATGACAGAAAAAAATGAAAGGTTATTGCTCCGTTCCCCCGGAATTGGCAAGCCCGTACTTACAAATAAGCGAACCTTTGAGGAGAGGGATTTTTATAAAATGTTCGTTACGAAATTTAGAATATATCTGAACGATACGCGTGTGGATCCGATTTTTTATAAAAATAAAAAAACAATAATTAATAAACAATTATCTGTATCTTTACAATTAATTAATTGATGAAAATCCTTTCTAATAGAGAATAATGTTGCTTGTTCTTAGTGCAAACAATACCCCAAATTTCAAATCAAAATATTTAATCTAATATATAAAATCGTGATTAACGCCTAAATGTTGATGCTTCATAAAAATAAGCCATTTTTAGCAAAATTATTCTAAGTATAAATTTATCTTTTTTTATATACTTTCAGATAGTAAAAAAAAAATGTATATTTTTCGATTTAAAAAAATATATCAGAATTAGTTCTACGAGATTTACAAGATATTGACACTTTTATCATAACGAACATTTTGGATTAAATAAAATCTGTATTTTACAATTTAATTGTTACCCCCCCCCCCTCCCACCCAAGCTGGATGCCTCGGACCGAACACTTATTTTTTGTTGTTATTATTGGTACTTGGGCAATTTACGTATAACTTATGAGTAATTTATTATGTAATCGAGAGAAGAGGTCTGTTGTGTAACTTTATATTTGTTTAACATGTTATATTAAATTAAACCGATTAGCAAGAAGTACTTCGTAGGTTTCCTTGAAAATCGCGTTTGAAAATTTTATTTTTAAAAACAATTAGACCTAGGAACTAAACTATATAACTTATAATTCGCTCAAATTGAATGTATTCATTCGTTGAATAATTTATCGTAATTTATAGCCAAAAATATGTCCAATGAATAGGGGAGGATTCTCCTAAAATCTTAACCCCATTCCACAAAGTACTACAAAAATACCTACTTATTTTTAGCTCCAAAATTATTCGGCTACAAAAAAAAACATTATCATGAGTTTCATTAAAATTATTAAGTAATACAAAAACTCACAATTATTTGTTATTTTTCTATTATAGGACAATTTTGGGACCAAGTAAACATAACCGTCAAATACTCAGTGAGCTGGAATACGCAGTTTAGAAGATTCTTAATTTAGTGGTCATTCTATACACCCGCTTGGAAATATTAGTTATAGTCAATTTCGTGAACATTAATGTTTTTTACAAAGCCTTTTTTACTGAACAAAAGCAAAACAATCAAAGACAAGGTAACTCGGGACAATATTTTTTGAGTTTTCCAGGAATTCAGTCAAAAGTAAGAAAGAGTCTAATGTTTTCAGTTTCGACATACAGTGGCCTTGAGTGTTAGGGGGTGCGATGACACCATCGATAAAGCTACATTGTATGGACTCTACAAACTGTTGTCCAAGTTTGTGGCTCACTCCAAAATATAAGTGATTAAGTTAATAATAATCAAATTGTCGATAGCATAAATTTTAGATCTATTATTTTTTAGTAAGTCCTGCCTTCCCCCTTATGCCTGTCAAAGCTTTTAAAATTTAATGACCTTAGAAGTGGCAGAAGGTTTTCAACATTTTTTCCAAAGATTACAAAGTAAGAATTTTTTGTAAACAAATGTATTCTTTTTTAACATAATAATGATAATATTGATATATCTCCCCCCCCCCAATGTTTTTTTGGAATCGAAAAACACTCGGTTATTATCGCCCATTTACAAATAAAAGAACATAAAATAAAGACCCCTAACCCTCGATTACTCTAATAGCTTCAGATTCGTAAGAGAACAAGAGTTGGTCAAGAGAGCACTGATAAGAATGATTAAAGAGAAGAATCTAACTTAAGACTATAGGAAAAAAAGTGTAAACCCAGCTTAGGTTCACTCGGGATCAAAATCACAAAATTATTATTTTCTTAAATTGGCAAAAACGATATTGCTCGGCCCTAAATGCTCAAACAAAACTGTATTGGTCACCATCTCTCCTAAAATGTCAATAAAAAAACTAAAAAGATTGGCCACTGGGACTGTTATAAACTAAAAATAACAGTTTTAATAATGATTATTTGATTCATTTCCATTTGGTGGGATGGGTGAGTGGAAAAGTTTGTGCAATGTTTTTTCCAACACCAATTTCTTTTAACTTAGATCCTACGCGTTTTAAAATCCCCAAGTTGCCACGCCTAGTTGTTTTTGACATTTAAACATAGGCCTACGTTTATGATAACACGGCCTTCATAAACATGTCAAAGGCGAGAGGGTCGTGACTGAGTCTGGACAACAGGGTCTTTGTTTAGCCTCCTAGCATTGTACAGCTCAACAAAAAAAAAATTATTTTTAAACTCCGTCATTTTGTAAGATATTGTTATCGCCATTTTAGAGAACAGTTATAGCATATTCTAGTTTAAGCATTAGTAAATGTTTAAAATGTACAACATGATTTTACTGTTTTCTATTCGAATAAGATTGTAATTTCGATTCACAAAATTGTAAATAAGTTAGAGGTCGTTTCACGAAACGTGTCCTCCTTAAATTTCATTTTGAGTAGGAACAATAGATTTAAAAAATATATTTTTATCAAAATTAAATTGTTTTTAAAAGAAGGTTACGTTAAAATGAAATATAAATTTTAAATTTGAAGTAGCCTATACCTTCATAATGCGCAATGTTAATGGTCTATATCAGTGGTCACCAAATAGCGGACCGCGGTCCGGATCCGGACCGCCGGCTACTTTTGTGCGGTCCGCGATGACATACCGATCAACGAAAAAAATAAAATAAATCCTAAAACAAAAAACCCATAAGAAACCCTCTAAACTATAATGAAATCAAATTATTAAACAACCGAAACAATAAATAAACACCAGCAGTGTAACCAAATTAGATATGAAAAAAGTGACATCGGTAACCACAGACGGCGCAGCAGCAATGATAGGATGCAGAAAAGGCTTAGTTCAGAGACTTAGCAGTGACCCTAAATGCAATGTAAATTTAATTTTATACCATTGCATCATTCACCAAAGTGTCTTATGTTTCACTCTGAATCCAAATCTGCAGAGTATAATGCAAGCTGTTATCAAAATAATCAACTTTTTACGTGCGAAATCATCTCTCAAACATCACCAGTTCAAATCATTTCTTGAAGAAACCAATGCTCAGTTTGACGATTTGCTTCTCCACAACAACGTCAGATGGCTAAGCAAAGGCATGGTGTTAGAACGATTTTTTGCAGTATTGGAGGACATTAAAGAATTTCTTTCAAGTAGTGATCAAGAAGTAGCAAAGGAGCATTTAGGCTTCCTAGACACTAAAGAAAACGTGGCTTCCATAGCTTTTTTAACAGACATATTTCGGCATATGAATTTCTTAAATCTCAAGCTGCAAGGGAAAGGGAAACTTGTGTGTGAACTTTTCTCTGAAATAAGAGGTTTTTCTAAAAAGATCGACCTTTCACTGAAGATATCAGTAGAGCACTGCTGCACTTTCCACTCCTTAAATCTGTTTGTGAGAACAATGAGGACATTGACATCACCGAGTTCACTGATTTCATGAATAAACCTAAATTATAATTTCAAAGAAGATTTACAGATTTCAACCAAATTGAAAATGTTGTGCAACTGTTAAACAACAGTTTTTCACTTAAACCTAATGGTGTGTGGACCAGTGAAGCGTCAGATATTTTCAAGAGTAACAAAGCTGCCTGCAGATGGAACTTATCGAGTACCAGGAAGATTTTGTTCTAAAAGACATTTTTTTCTAAAGTTCCAAACACTCTTGAATGCGAACAATTTTGGATCAAATATATCAGTGACAAAAAGTATCCAGAATTGAAAACTCTGGCCATCAAACTGTGTACTATGTTTGGATCAACATATGTGTGCGAAGCAGCTTTCCCAAGAATGAATTTTATTAAAAATCGTTATAGATCCCGTCTCACAGATGACTATCTCGACACATTAATGATAATCAGCTGCACAAACTAAACTCCAAGTTTTAAGATGATTGTTAAAAATAAAACTTGTCATTTTTCTCACTGATCAGATCGTAAACTTTTGAATCAGTTTATTTGTAATATCAACTACTTATGTGTGATTTTTTCTTTTTATTTTACATATGGTAATTTTTTTAACCTGTCATTTTTCCTCTGATTTTTTAACTTTTTAAATTAGTTTGATTTTTTATTACAGTTACTTATATGTACCTTATTTCTTATTATACAACTCTCAATAAAAAGTAGGCTATTGATTTAATATTGTTGCATTATTTTACCGGTTACCCAATTATTTTTGCCTAGTAAAACGTTTAATTTAATTTATCTTGGTATTTCAATAGCAAAGGAAATATAGTCAGGACTAAATTCGAGAATAGGTTTTGACAATTTTATAAGTAAACATACTTAATAAAGTAATTTTTATTGGCAAATCCGATTTAAATAATGGCCTTTATTTTAATCGATCAATGGCATAATATCAAACTTCAATATATTTGAAGAACATTATATCGAAATAGATATGGAGTAATAACTACCCCAAATATTTGAATAATGATTAAAATTAATGTAGTTAAACTGTTAATTTTTCAAAAAAATTTCGGGTGGTTTCCCCTGAATGGACCGCGGAAGCTCGGCAACACTTTGAAACGGACCTTCATAAAACTTAATTGGTGACCACTGGTCTATATTACAACCGTAACGTAATAACGTTGCAGTTATAAAAACAAAACCAGATGTTTTGGCTGATCAGCTGTTAGAAATTTATTGGCTTATTTTGAGGTTATGATTAAATCGTAATTCAGTATTTCTGGGACGTTCCAGCTAGTACTGTGGAAAATAATAAAAACCTTCAATTTGCTCTTTGAAACCTTCAAAATACCCCAATTGTTGAGTTGTAAAATTCAAATTTGCAAGGGTTTGTGGTTAAATTTGATACCACCATAAACTCCAAAACTCCCCCACCTCTACAAAACTCAAAATTTCTATTTCGTGCCAAAGCTATTACTGTACAATGTTACAATCATTTGTACACATCCTATAGATTTGTTCATTCTAAGACAGAAATAAAAACCATAACTTATGGGTGAACATGTACGTGGACGACAAAGAAAGGCTTTGACCTCCGGTAAAATAGCCCGCGGCAGTGTCTCAACTCTGCTGTCTTGTTCACCTTGAAAAGATTTGGCCTTCACTACCCTACAGCTGACTATATGAACCCTATCCATCTTGCCAGATGATCTCGCCAAATTCTATTTCAAAACTTTACAAAATACCTTACTCAACAGCCAAATTAAACAGCTGGTAAATAACTAGATAATAACAATTTCATTGTTGCCAACATTTAAAAGATTTCTTTAGTCTTTGAAATACGATTGCTAGGTGTTGCAAAATGAAAGCTAGGTTTGTTTGTAAATTTATAAATCTTAAATTTAAAACAGTATTGTTTGAGTATGATGTAAAGTATTATTTTGGGAATGATATTTTGAGATCTGGACTGGGTTCAAATTTGTAACATCATTTTGTGAAGTTTCTTTAAAATTCAAACATTCATGTTTCTTACTTTCTAACTTACAAAGATCTAAAATTTATATTTATTAAAAAAACAAAAAAAAAACTAGAGATTTGTATGAAACTCTCTAGTCAAATTGAAAAATACCTTTAAACATAAAAGGAAAATACAAAATCAGATTTTATTTTAAATCGACATTATTTTTATTTTTGTTAAATTCTGGTCAGAAGTAGCTTAGGACATTTTTTTAAAAAAATAGTAACAAATAAAACGATAATTTCATAATTGATATGAACCTCCATTTTTGAATAGCTTAAATTAAAAATAAATCCTAAGGATTGTTTGGGAACAAAATACAAATTTGATCAACGATGGTCAAAACAGACCATTCCAATTAGGCAAACTTACATAAAAATCTTTGTTGAATTTCGTATCCGAAGTCTTAAAAAAATATAACTTTGTAAAAAAATATAAACAAATAACAAATTCTAAAAGGATCTGTGGGATCTCCAACAACATCCATTCCAAATTTAATTCGAAAATAGCTCTTCAAAATACACGAATATAATCAAGTTTAATGAAAACAGGGGGTTGATAAATTGTTGTATATTAAACCCCCTGTCTTTACCCATTTTCCCTAACCACTTTTTATTTTCCAAAAATGTATTTAGTCTTCTTCTGCCACAAATTATCCCAATCATCTAAATGACTACAATACTGTAGTTGTGTTTAGAGTATTTTTACTATCAATAAACTTTTACAATAATGTCATATTTTCACGATTTCCCCCCCCCCTCCCACCTTCTCCCAAACATAAGTAATGGGATTTCGAATATATTCACAATGTCTTCAAAACTTATTTCTCTTCCTAAGAAAAAAAGTTTATACAAGCCTGCAAATCCGAGCATAGTTTCTACCCGTAGCTTAACTGTTAGAATTTCTGCAGTAACTAGTATTAATTTTCTAAAATCTTAGTCATTAGAAACAACAGAAAGTGAAAAGAAACAATTCCAAATTCCAAGCTGGTATGTCAAGAATTACCCCTCCCTAAGAACAAAGCCAAACATGTTATATCCTGCAGATCAGCTGTGACTCCTCCCCCCCACCCTATCACTCCTTCCATCATCAACAACAACAGCGTCAGTGTTTGGGTCTACTCTGTACAGGCAAGGTCAAAACTGTACAATATAATATATAATAACCAGCTGATAATCATAGTTTAAAGGTTCGTAAATACATTTTATGAATTATTTTGCGTTCTTTTTAATGCAATGTCAAACGTAATAGTCTAGTTGCATTCGTAGTACCTAACCTTACATGGATAATAATAATTTACTATTTCACTGTGCATTCCATTTTAGGTTAAGTATAATTATTACTATTATCTTTTCAAATACAATGCGGATAATTATTTTGTCTTCACAATTTTAGTTCGTAAAAATAAGTTGTTTTAGATTTTGAGCGATGGTATTATTTGATTCAATAGACAAACTTTACAGTTTGACAAAATATTAATAATAAATTTATAAAATGCTTTATAACTTCAGTAGGCCTGAGTTTATGTCATATACAATATTAAACTACAAATTTATATAAACCTATATAGCGTAAAAAACTACAAAATCCTATAGAGTCTTCTATCTGATATCTTCTTTTATCTAAAATGTTGAGGTAATTTTAGTACGGATTTCCAAAATTTGGTAGACAGGCTTGAAGTAATCAATTAATTGTCTAAACTACTTCTGAAATTTTCAAATAACCCTTATTGATTTCACAATGTAAAAAGGAAGATAAAAAGCACCAGGTTTATTAAGCTCTGTCGATTTTATTAATGAGTTTTTGAAATGTTAACAGATTTCAAAGTAGCATCTGATTTGAAATATTTTCAGGGAATATTGAGTCAATAAATATTTAGTTTTTGATGGACATTTCAAGTACTACAAACTTAGGTAACTCCATGAAACTCTAATCGTAGTCAAACAGTTATTGAAACAACCATGAAATTGGCTGTAACCTATCCTTGTAAAATTTAAATTGATAGACTTTGCAATGCTCCTCAGGGGCTTCCAACAGTTATTGAAACAACCAAGAAGTTTTCTATAACCTAACCTAACCTAACCTAAAATTTAAAATTGATAGACAATGCCCCTCAGGGTTCAGGGGCTTACATAGAGTTTTTAGTAGGTCTAATGGATAATATTATTCTGTTATAGTTTGAAACAAAGAAGTGTGAAGAAAAAATGTTTTCCAATTTGGCGAGTTATCTCTTGGGCTACAATGTACAACCCACAAGAGCAGAAGAAGGGGATCAAACCCTGGCGGCAAGCATTTCTAGTCCCCTACGACTAAGCACTGTTGAGGTCGATGAAGATGATTGGTTGCTTGTCAACGCCTCTGGTGAGTTAATTTGAAATAATTATTAGTTGAAAGCAACTAAGTTAGTTTTTTGGGTTTGTAGGTCTACTGACCAGAGACCATTGCGTGCTTTCATTTGCACTATTTTTGTTTTATATATATATTTTTACATTTATCAAGTCAATATTATACTATTAGACTTACAATATAGCCTATAAGAGGCGTATTAGATCACAGACTCAATCACCATAGAAAATATTTCCTACTTCTCATATATTATAAACTGCATTTTGAAATACTAAACTAACTCGTTTTTTATTCAATTTCAAGTGAAATTAAAGTTCTATGTTTCTCTTAATTATTCCTTCTTGTATCTAGAAATCTATACTAGATAAGGATCAATCAAACAAATACAACTTAAGTTTTTATTTTTTAAATTGTTTAAAGATTTTCAAATCATTGCAGATAGCAAAGTTATTATTAGAATGGACAAAGTATTGGATCTTCTTAAATATAAAACCTGACCTAACCTAATCTGATCACTGGTTTGTTGCAGCCAAAAACCATACCTAGCTATATATAACCCTCTGAAGTAATATGTCTGTATTTAAAAACTTGTTACAAAACAGTTTAATGGAACTAAGGCTAAATTTATAGATATTATGTTCAATTCCTTTTGGTTGACATATATTGAAATAATAATAGGAATTTTATTTTGTTGATATGTATTGTCTTAACAAAATGTGTCACAGCTGTTTTGCAAATGATCACATTGTGAAACAATGTACACAAAAAAAGTATCTCCTTTATGTGTAGAATGTTTGACAAAAGATTTGTAACATAATTATGTTAAGACTAGATGTGATGATAAAGAAACAAAACCTCTATTATTATTCTTATCAGTATGTACAGAACCAATGTTTTGATACAAGGAAACAAATATTTGCCACAGAGGTGATAGGATAGACATTTCATTTGATGTTTATTTAGTATTCGATTATGAGACTAATCTAAACCATGCCAAATTAAGATAGTATAAGCTAATTTAGAACCCACAAATGAGAAAATTGAGTGAAAAAATGTCTCGAATGTTTACCATTTTGAAATGTTCTACCCATTATGTTTTTAGTAAATCATATTTAACAAACAGTAAAACATTCCATTTGATTGAAAACCCAACTACTAGGGCTGTAATTACATTTTTAAATTTTGAGATTTTACAATTCATAATAGTTTTTACTTTGTCACATACATACGTACATAGTATAGGGAAAGGTATGTGATGGATCAAAAATTCGACGACATTTTTGCGAGTATGTCTGTTTTGAGTATACCCCCTCCCAAATCTACCCATTTTTGTTCACATATTGATGAAATGTGAACATTGATAATCCAAACCCGTGTGCAAAATTGCAAGAAAAAACTTACGGTTCAGGAATAATTAGTAAAAAACAAAAGTGAACATTGACTGCCATCATTAAGAGTTTTAATAAAATATGAGGTTTACACTGAAATCATTTTTTATGATGCAAGTTCAAAAACTGTCGTTGGTTTATTTTCACCTTTTATCTTAAAACTACCAAATATTTTGGTTGGTTTTTATTTGTTTTTGACAATGTAGGTGTGAGAAAATTTGTGCAATGTTTTTAGACCGTTTATTATAATTCTTATATTTTTAAGATTTCCGAATTTCCTTCCATGAAGGATATTTACTTCTTCACATATCAAATTTCTATATTTCTTAATATTTTTGTTGAAGGTAAATTTATTTTAGTTATGCATATTAATAATTAGAACATTAAGAAATGTTTAATTTTGTGATACTAAATTATTAATAAATTTTCAGAAATTGAGGAGGGGGATGAGAATTCATTGTTCGTGCGGAGTAGAAGCCTTTTAAACTCCTCCAGTAGGAACTCTCGTTCAGGATCTGTGTCCTCACTTCCGTGCCTCTCCATGGAGGAATCATGGTTTGTAACACCACCACCTTGTTTTACCTCTTCAGGACCTATAGTGATAGAAACGTCTTCTCTAGAAAACTTATTAATTGAGCATCCAAGCATGTCTGTGTACCATCATAGGTCACCCCCTATGACCCCCCGACTACCCCGAGCTCGCTCTACGTCACCTCGTCCATCGGAGCCTGTCGTCCAACCACCAGTACAGCCTCTACGACCTAATAATAGGAGGCAACCGATTCAAACACTTCACCAACAACAACACCTTCATTGCCTTGAATTAAAAGCCGCCCATAAAGTAAGTATCTGATATAGGCTAGACTGTTTATAACTGAGACTGTGTAAATGTAAGACTGTGGAGAGAGAAATATGTAAGACTGTTATAAAGAAAATATACGTACTTTCTCTTTATTAAACTGAATTGGTTATTACTGAAATATTATTAGTAAAACTGAATAATTAAAAACTAAATGAGAGATTTAACGCTATATGCAAAAATAATACAGTTTAAATTAACTTTTGTCATAGTTTGTAACACAAACTTGTGCATAAACAAAACTATACACTAAACATCAAAAATTTTTGTTGCCATCTACAAAACAATCTTTCTGAAGTTATCTATCATTCAGAAGATCCTCTTAAAATCTGATAAAGTTATTTGAAATAGAAATGTATTGCAACAATAATATACAATGTGATACTTCGATATATAAATGTTTATAAAATTGTTGCAAAAACAGCCCCAAGAGATCATAGACCTATTACAGGAGCGCTATTATATAGAATAGATTGCCATATCCTAATCCTATAGAAATATATATAAATGTCATATATATATGACATACAATCACAATATAGAAATAATCACCAAATTTAAATTCTACCCAAATACCTCCCATCAAAACCTGCAATTACCAAGAAAAATAAGCTATAAATGAGTAGGGAAAAAGAAAATGGTAAATATGCAGGAGACATGTCCGATCGATTTTAAGTGCGAAATCTCAGCATTTCATCTTCAAAATTGTGTTTTTCTATACTTTCGATCATTCTGAACAAAACTAGTGGTTTTTTATCTCTCAAAATTAATTATTTACTTCAAAATCTTAGAGATTATAAAATTTGTTACATATTCTATCGTGTAGCCATACTGAATTCACTCGTCGGGTACATGCACATTTCATTCACAAATACAGGTTGATATTACTATGCCCCTATGATCTAAGATTCATGATGACTAGGTCTCTGAAACCCTAACCTAGTACAAGAACTATAGGTCATATATCATATATATATATATATTCCTTTCCTTACCTGACCTGTAGTTCTGGTTAGGTAACCATACAGGAGTAGTTCGACATGATTGATACTAAATGATGTACGTAGTTTGACAGTTCTTCATAGTGACGGTTCTTAAAAGAGAACTATTTTCTGCGTGAAATAAAAAAAAAACCTTGATAGATTTTACTTAAAATGATGAAATATGTGTTGCAAATAACCTCAAAACGCCATAAAACAGTCATTTAAAATCTCTGTTTTTGGATAGAAATAATGAATTGGGAAACATAAAAAGTGACTAGTTCTGTTCAGAATTATCTATAGTACCGGATAAACATAATTTTGAAGGCAAAATGTCCAAACTATGCATATTAAACACATGCAACCCCAAAAGTTTGTCAATGCACACAGGCAATAAATAAAGGCAAATCCCAGGAAACAACTATATTATATAAAACAATTGATAAGTTGAGCAGACACGCATGGGCACCTGTTTTTGATATAAGGGCCTTATAACCATAAACCGGATTTTACTACAATATTTATCTTGAGGTTTCAGGAACAACAATCATTGCCACTCAATTTAGGTACAATATATATATATTATTAATATTATATATATATATATATATAACCCACATATTCCAAACCGTATCTAAAATAAAATTATTGCAAGTTAATGAATCATTTTTATAAAATGTTGATTTGATTTTAGTACTGTCTTTTCCAGTCTACTCGCAAATCATCTTTTTGTTTTGGTTCGGTTTAAAATATCAGTTTCAATCATAAACTTTGACATTTTATAAAAATTTGATTGATTTTGGGATATTCAGTCTGTAACAGTTAACAGTTAATCTTGTACTGTTTTGACTGATAAGTCTTGAATCAGAATTTTTAAGAAGCTTTGTTTCAGTGCTTAATGAAGAGATGTTTCATGATTTCCAAATTGTAAAACTCTTGATAAAATATCCTTTATAAAATTTGACAAAAAAGGTTAATCTGTTTGGGATGTAACATACTGTACAGATGACAGGCATAACTCAAAAACCACTACTTACGATACAGGCAGGGGACCTCAAAACAAATATTTAGATGAAAAATTAAACATCATCAGAAAACTTTATGTAAAGACTGGGCTACTCTGTGCTACCCACGCATGAGACATTGAAATGTTAAATATACGGCATAATAGTTAATTTTTCATGAATAAAAGCCAAAATATTTCAATATTAATAACGATTTGCATACCATTGTCAAATTTTTTATCCGATTATATTCTATCATGTAGCCTACCTACTCAGCTTGTACCTCTGTATAATGAATGTCTGTAGCCAAGGTTTCATTTGAATGAAAATAAGATATATTTAAATTATTCTTTTGTTTTTAATTAAACACAAGCAGTTCTATCTAATTGTGATTTGAAGGTAAAACTACAATTTCTAGGCATTATTTTTAATTAATTAACAATTTCTAGTAATTATATAGTAGGGACAAATTGAACATTCAGCCATTTATCTAATTAACGATTTCTGGTAATTATTTAGTATGGTCAAACTGAACATTCGGCTATTTATCTAACATGATGTGGTTGTGAAATTTAGTATCTTCACTATCTAACCTACAATGAATTATGTACAATCACAAAACATAGTTTATCCTATTGATTTTAAGAAATTAGCCTATACAACTTTTTGGATAGTAAACAGTTACTTAATTATACCTTTTCACTTATAGAGATTACTAAGTGAGGGTAAGCCTACATCAAAATAAATATTGAGTTTTTTTGTCAATATAAGTTCCCATTTTGAGGTTCTTAAACCTTAAAAGTTCAGAATGATATCTGTGATTATGGCACAAGCAAAGCAATCCTAAGGTCTATTTAAATACGAAAATAGCTACCAAACATGTTTTTAATTACACAAACATTGATATTCGCAGGAACCCTTACACTTAACTTAGTAGAGTTACAATGAGCAAAATCTCAGTAATAAATAAAATTACATTTTTCTATCTATTATACAACTAGTAAGTTTATATATACTACTTTTGTAGACAATTTTAACTTTTGGTTTTGTGGATGAATGTGCGAGAAAATTAGTGCAGTGTTATTGCTTTAAATTTTTTTCCTAACATTAAAAAATGTTATTGTCGTTATTGTTACAGTATCAAAAAAGACAGTCCTTGAAAGTGAATCGCAATCAATTAGAACGACGTAATAAAGTGAAAGAGGTGAATTCGGGTAATCGTCGTCAGCGAAGATCCGACAGACAACAACAACACTCCGGCGTCAACAACAACCGTAAATGTTGTTAGTACGGTAGTAAAAACGACATCAATAATAACTGCACAAGCGATGTCACACTCTGCCGCTCAACCTATTGCACGCCACTTCACCCTTTCAGTACCTAAAAAAAACCACGACCATAACGTGTTCAAATAGTTAAATGTTAAATGAATATTTATTTAAAATTCATTAAAACTAGGACTTGTTTAAACAAATTGTATTATTTAAGTTTTTTTGTGTAAGTGTTTTTGTCAAAAGATTGAACTGAAAATCATTGGTTTACTTTAAATTGTGAGTGGAGATTTGAGTGTGAATGAATGTTTCGGTATGTTTTCGTTTCTGTGAAAATATTTTTATAAATCACGAGTGAAAATACATCAGTCTACAATGTGAGAACCAAATGAAAAGCAACAAATTTGAAAAAAAAATGACTGAATGCAACAAGTTAGTTTTTAACAAAAGCTAAAAGTTACATAATTTTTAATTTACCTTCCCCCATATATTAAAGCCACTTGTCTTTCACCAAAAAATCCCAAATTTATTTATGAAAGGGGCAGTTGATATGATGTCAAAAAAACCTCTAAAACATTATTGTTCCACTATTACTAGTGGAAAATAAATGTAAAAAAAATATATATAAAATATAAAAAAAAAAAATTATTTAAAGAATAATTATTTTTAACCTTTAAATAACTACATATATATGTAAATTCATTTAAACTATACAATAATTATAGTTATTTGCCCTTCTTTATCTTTACGATTATATTATATATAACTATTGTAAAAAGTTGGGTTAGGGCATATATATTTATTTGTAGGAATTTATATTAATCCTAACACATTATTAGTTTAAAATGATAAAGACAACATTTATTTATTATAAGTACATTATACTTTAGATTATAAGTGTTTTTATTTTTGTTTTTTAATGTTCAATTTTGTTTAACACAATGAACTTTAAAAAAGACAAAAAATATTTTGAAGTGTAAATAATGTATAATTTGAATAACAAGTAAAAGGGCTTGAATTTGAAAGATATAAGAATTTAAAACAACTTGTGGCCTAGTCTCTAGGCTTTCAACACATAATCTTAAATGTAAACCAAAATTACAATAACATTATTCTCATCATGGAATTTTATAACCATTCGGTTATTTTATGTATAACATGTTTTAATTATGACACCTTATATATTTATGCATAATAAAACTTTATCAAGAATAAGAAAGTATATTTAAAAATGTAAAAAAAATAATAATTCTACTTAGATGCATACTACACTAATAATCAAACTAAAGAGTGTTGAATTTGTAGTACAGTCAAAATTTGAAATTAAATTTCAATAGGAAGTTTAATTCTTCATTAAATTTTTTTTTAAATCAGTTTCTGAAGTCTCTTCTTAAACGTTGTGAGTATTTTTCCAAAAAACTTTTTTTTTATAGCTCGCTGAAAATATTTTTTTCTAAGGATAAAAAAAATTATGATAAAATTAAGAAATTTCAGTTTATAGCCCTACTTAAAAAAAAAAAGTTTATCATAATATTTAAATATATTTCTTTCCAATGGAATTCTTGCCATGGTCAAAAAACGTATTCTACAATAAAAATTCATTTAGCAGCATTTAAAGAAAAATCACACAAAGATTTATAAGAGGAGAATGATGTGCAGGACTTTTTTCAGAATCTTGTGTTATGAACCAAAATCTCTAAAAATTGGAAGATAGACATGTTTTACCTAATTTGACTATACCAACAGCTCTGTTTGATTATTGATGTTGTCAACTAGGCTAATGTTTGCTGTATGTGACTTGAGAGCACCAGTGTATTTAATTGTAAGCTAGATTTGTATGTTGTGTAGTGTGTGTGCATTAAAAACTCTTCGCTAAAGTCAAACCAAATAATATCAAAGATCTCAGTAAATGATTTGTAAAAAGTTTGTATAGTTATTTTATTTTTTTATGACAAGTTGTGTAATGTAGTGATGCGACAATTATAGCTATTTTATGTTTTGTTTTTATAAAATTATTTGAGTTTTTAAGTTTATACAGTATTATTATAAATCTTTTTTTTCTTCCAATTCTGAACATTTTGATGTGATTTTATTTTTTTTATTTAGGAAATGTTGGAATTAATTTAGGTTAAAGCCATGTTTTTTTTAAAAAAGCCTTATTAACAATACGTTTCAATACCAATTATAGGCTACATTAAAAACAAAAAAAACATTGCATGGAAAATAATTTTTTAGTGCTAAAATATAAGATCCACGAAGTATTAAATTACGTACTAGACTACAGAAAATTCAACACAAATTGGAAAATTCAATTGTTGAAAGATTTTTGAAAAAAGATTTTTTGTATTTGTTAGGCTTGTTTATTCTTTTATAGACAATTTTTTATAGGCTGGCTTCTCAAAACTAAATATAAAAAAGTTTTTTTGTTTTGCCTAGGTATAGCAATATTAGAACAAATCGCCTATAATATAGGTCGTGCGGAACAAGAAGAAGCACGAAATTTTAGAAAGTGGTTGAAACTTTTAAGGGGTTGTGGTGAAGAGCCTCAGTAGTCATGTATCGGTATCTTTATATAAGATATATATATAAAAGATATATACTATACCACCCCTTAAAAACCGGTTTCAACCACTTTCTAAAATTGAGGCCAGGCTTCTTCTCGTTTCGCACGGACCTATAAGGAATTACAAATTGTAAATATCCTTTTAATTTCCACTATCCATTAAATAAAATATTTTAAATAACTAGTTCACTATTCTACAAATGCTGATAGGAAATCTTAAGACAAGTGTAATTTTGTATCGTTTTTGATTTCACTGCTTACTATTTGAAACAATAAATATTATTTATAAGGAATGTTAATTACTATTCTATTTAATGAAAAGGGCATTTGAATACTTTTTATTTACAGTAAATAAAAATTGATTGAATGTTCCGTATGTTAGCGATAGTCAAAATAAAACACCAAAGTACAAACAGGTAATTTTAGCATTAAATTAATTGCATAGCCAGTGAATTGTTCGTTTGTTTATATAAGGTCAGTTTGTTTGTTTGTTGGATATTGCATAGTCCAATCATTGTAAATACAGATCAGTGTGATACAGATTTATTGTGTTATTGAATATATGTTAATCATTATGTAATATATAACAAGTAAAAAATAACACAAAACGTAATAAAAATGTTAAAATCAAATTAATAATTTTAAAACAGTAAATGTGTTGAGTATAAATGACTGTGTATATTATTTTTCCTATTCTTTCACAACTTTAATTTTGCCCAATTCCTTCACCACAGAAATTGAAATTTGACATGCATCAACTTTCTCGCACACCCCATTCATAAAATAACATTCCTTGCTGCTATCTTTCTAAAAAAAGAAGTTTTTATAAGGAAATAAATTAAATTTTCTCTATTATTGTGTTATTGCCTATATGTAACAGGTATAATTATTATAATAATTTCGACCACTAATATCAATACAACTGCCACCAATTTGTATCCTATTACTGAAATATAACATCATATATAAAACATCACAATGTATAAACTTTGATTGTGTGCAGTTTCATTGGATAGGGGTGGTGTAAATTTACATGGTTTTGGTCAGTACTAAAATCACATAGATATGGTAGTTCAGTCTAATAATTTCCATGTTGTGTTGAAGATTAATTCCCGTATAGTTATTTACATTTTGATTGCTATATAACAGACCTTTCTGAACAAAATTATATAAAATCAGGTTTAAATAGAGTTCAGTATACTTCCATGATATAACTGCTTGAAAAGAATCTTGCCAGTGTGATATAGTTACTAAACTACACAGTGTGATTCTTATAATATGCTTCAAATAAATTTCATTTTAATGTTAGCTACAAAACTAACAAAGATTGCTGACTTTTGTTGGTTGTAATGACTTGGTTAACGAGTTTTTATGTTGACGTCATTACCCCCTTCCGACGCCATGTGCCTGTGCTAGTTTGTAAGTTTCCTATGAGTCGCTCAGAATCAGAGGGCTGTGTTGTTGCTAGATTTACTTTGTGGTAAAATCTTTAAAATCGGTGTGCAGCTATTCGTAGAAAAATTTCCTGATGCTATTATTCCAGGAAAATCAACAGTGTATGATTTTGTGTAATGCAGGAAGTGTTACGGTAATGATAGGCCTAGAAACTGCCAGCTTTATACAGTATGTTTACAAAACGTGTTCAACAGACTCTTCCTACGTTCTCTCAGTCAACCACTTCGGCGGTTATCAAACAGAAGGAAACATCTTATTCAACCTGTTGGAGCCACTAAATGTCTGAAGTTGCGGCTATATTGGGTAGTCCAAGAATTACATCCTCTGGATGCAAAAAAGCTCATAGTCTATTGTGATTGGTTTAAGAGATATATTTTTTAACGATAAGAATAATCAATACTTTTTTTTTAGTGATGAGGCTTGATTTTTTTTAAATGGATACATTAACAACCATATCACTTTTGTGAGCCAAAATTCTTTGTAGAAATTATCTCTATCTCAACTTTCAGGTGACTAAAAGTTTGTAAATACAGTAAGATGTGTGGTCATGTTATACATAATTTTAAAGGTCTTGATGAGCTGAGGCAAATGATATTAAACTAAAATGAAATTTACCATCTAAACCAAAATGACAGCCTAAAACCCGATGGTATTAAGATAGTTAGAAAATAACAATAACATCAGTTATACCTTGTTCACTCTCGGATTGTGGCTGGCGAAGGGTTTCTACCTGCCCCAGTCCCACTCACGCACGCACACTCACCAACACCAGCCGGCCTGGCTCAACAGGCTTTTACTTTCACCATGCCGTGAATTACCAGTTTATGAAACGATAGCCACAACTGAATATGTTGATTTAATTAAAAAGAAAACGCTTCAAAACAAACTAGGCCTATTAAGGGAGTTTTGATTTTTGATCGATTTTTGAAATTAGCACAAAATGGTAATTTGGTGTTATACATTTATTGTTTAAAAATATTCTACAATAAAATATTTAATAATAAATAATATTAGAGCTAAAATAATGTAATATACAAACAAACATGCGTCCTTCAACGTAATCTAAAGTTTTGTAAAAATAACATATAGATAATAATACAGGTACAAAAACCATTAAAAAAAAAAAAAGTATAAATCAACAAACTTTAATAAAAGAAAAATGTATAAAGGGCAACGCAATATAAAGACGGAGTTTATTGGGCTGTGTGAGTACTGCGTTATGTCAAAAAATGTCTATGGAACAGTGGATTAACTTGCACGAAAGGTGTGAAACCGAAGTCCAGTTCGTCTTCACTGTACTGATCACTGCTGCTGCTGCTGATGTCTTCATCGCTATCTCCATGAACCAAGTTGATAATAAATTGCTGAACACAATGTTGGTCGAGTCCTTCGAGCTTCTAGTCGTTGTCTATAACGTCCTTCACATGTTCCACATATTTCTTCCATTGGTCTGAGTTGAAGTTCTCGACAGCTTCCAGAAACAGATCTTTAACGTCCTTAATTTTAAAAGTCGTGTTTCTCTCCCCAACATATCCTTTTAGATTGGCCCTCACCATTTCAATGGGATTGTAGCGACAGTGGTATGGTGGGAGGCGGATCACTTTGTATCCCATTTCCGCTGCCTTACGTAGGTTGGCACTGTTGGCTTATGAATTCGAACAACTTGGTATATCTCAGGTCTTTTCAAATCACTGGAGAATGGGATTTTTCGGTCTTGAAGCCACTTCACCATGTCAGCTTTCGTCGATGAGGACGTGGGAGGCTTTTTGAGTGATAGGGAGCATTATCCAATACTATGGTTGATCCAGATGGTACAACTGGAAGTAAGGTGTTGAAAAACCACCCTTCGAATACCTTCACATTCATGTCCTCGTGGTAATCACCCATTTTTTTTGGATTCGAATACTAAAGGGGGTGCCTTAATTCAACCATTGGCACTTCCAGCATGGCATATTATTAAACGTTTTCCCTTTCCTAATGGAGCCTCTAGCGTGCTTTTAACAGGTCCGTCAGTCCACCCTTCGTCCTTGCTTTCATTTTGGTTCAGCCAAGTTTCAGCTAAAAAAATCGTCTTTTTTAAATCAACATTGTGTATTCTTAACAGGAACCTACACCTCAGCAACGCGACTGACGATTTTTCAATAAGCACATTTCTCTTGTTAAACGCCCACAGTCATTAAAATGAATAGTAAATAAAATAACACTTATAACTAGACAAAAAACTCTATTTTAAATTACAACTGTGAATGTCAACAGAGGATCACTACACAACTACTGCGACCGAATCTTTACTGCAACTGAAATTTTTTGAGTTGATGAACTAGGTTTGTTTGTAAATGAGTCAGAAATTCACAGATATTTTAATCTGTTTACTGTTTTCCAAGTTGTGAATCACTATATTATAAACATATATTTGCTAGCAAGTAGTACGAAACTTAGAGATGATTTAAGTATTCCTTGTACTGTTTGGTATCATTTTTCTTATAATTTTGTTCTGAGATCAACGGTATCATCAGTTTGTATAATAATATTTAAATAACAATGTTGGTATACCAATAAATATTACTCAGTAGGTGACTAACGCGGCAGGTCAACATCTGGTCTTAATCCCCTTCAGGGCAAAGCCCTCGTTTGTGTGTGTGAGGGCTGCATTTGTATGTGTGAGCGACCAACCCTTCCCCAGCCACAATCCGAGAGTGAACAGAATATAGCTTGATTTAACCATAACAAAAGAACATGATAAACATTTAGCCTATTCAAAATTATAGAAAACCTATCCTAAAAAATCAACTAATAAATGGCAAACAGAATCACACAAACTAGCTACTTACAAGTATTGTCCAAGAGCTCTCAAGCCTCTAATGAATTCAATAAACTTTATCAATGAAATAAATATAAGCTAAACATTTAATTATAACTTTTAATTACCTTATTTTGTCAATCACGTGACTTCTTAGTCAAGATTTGACATGTTTCGGATCCGTAACTCCATCATCAGGAATAGTTAATCACTCTGAAGAGATCGTCACACATTAAAAGAAACTAACATAAACACTACACAATAATTTCACATATTTAAAAAACACTGATATGTATGTGTATTGGTGCCCACCTTGTCATGGCAGATCACAGAATGCCAAGAAAATGTTAAGCAGCACTGTCTATTGTTATCATTCCTTATCTTATTTGGGTGGTTGATAGTCTTGTCATAATAGGTAATGTGAATTGAATTATTTAAATTAAGTTGTATAAGTTGGTCATTTAAAATATCATCTGATTCATTTTGAACGCTTGCATAATTAGCTTTAGTACTATTATTGTTATTTTTGGGGAGATATACTTTATAACATTCTCTAAATGTTCTTTCTGTTTGGCTTATATAGGCTATATATATATATATATATATATATATATATATATATATATATTTGGAATCGCTACATTTGATTTTGTTCAGCCTACTCCTGATTTTTTGTTAGTGGATTGGAAAGATACTGTGATATTGTGTTTCTTGAATATGTTTTTCAAAATGTTGGGTAATAAATTGGTATATTCTGTGGAGATGTATTTGTTCTTACCGGTGTTGTCATCTATGTGTTTTGCCTTTGTATTCTTATTTTTATGATTATCAACCAATGTATCCATTGAATTGGCTATATGTTTTATTATGTTTAACTCTTTATTATAGTCTTCCTTATTTAAAAGGACTGTGAGAAGTCTGTGCACAAGGCAGTTATAAGCTGCAAGTTTTTTTATATGGATGGTAAGATTTAGCATGGATGGTGATGTCAGTTTACAAAATAAACTGTACTCAAATTTGTTTTGTGCCCTTTTTTACGGATAAATCGAGGAAGTTGAGTTGCTTGTTGGTTTCAGATTCAAGTGTGATTGAATTTTAGGATTAATCTGTTCGTTATTTTTTAGACAGTTTAGCTCAACATTTTCTTGACAGTCTGTGATCGACCATGACAAGGTGCTCACCAATACATATAGGCTACATATGAGTGTTTTTTTTAATATGTGAAATTATTATGTAGGCTATACTTTGTTTTATAGCCTAATTCGATGATCTCTTCTCCGAGTGATTAACTATTCTTAATTATCGAACTCCAGCTCCGAAATATGTTGAATCTCGACTAAGTAGTCACATGACAGAACAAATAAGATACATAAAAGTTATAAGTAATTTTAAACAGTGGCTTAGATACCACAAAATGCCAATTAAAATATATAGCCTCAACCAATCTTCACAGTTCAACAATTGTTTACAAATGTTGTCTAACTAATATACAAATAAAGACAAAATTCAACAAACTAGAGAAATATCTATTAATATATCCAACTTCTAAATATACAACAAAACATCAGCATTAAATACAATTCTAACTTGGAACTGCCAGTGTATAATGTGTTTCATAAATATAAACAACACTTGATCAATTAATTTATTAAGCACAAGAACTAGAGCCACAAATAAATAATTAAATAACACCATTATGTAATGATTGTGATAAACATTGAACAAAACAAGCAGGACATTTAAAATATGTTTTAAACATTTACCGCATAAATTAGTAAGAATATCATCTCTAGGCAACATTTGCATGTCATTAAATAAAAGCCAAACACTACAGCAGCAATAAAATATATATATGAAAATACTTCATAAACTAAGAAAGGGCAGACATTTCCAGATATCTTACAGGAAAATCCAAAATATTAACATTTTAAGAACAATTTTGTAAACATATTAATAGTCGAGTAAAATTAGACAAACAACACTTTTAATCTAGGATGCAATTTTATTGCTTAAATGGGTTCTTGGAAAAATTTTAACATTGCACAAAACATTTGTATATTTCGGTGATCTGATTTTATAGGTAAGGAGATTTATAGAATCAATTTAGAAAGTGTTACGTTCAGAATCTGAAATGAAATAAAAGTGTACATACACCTACTGGTTTTACAGATAGCAAAACATTTGCAAATTAGAGAATTTATAAAAACTTATTTATGACAGACCTACACTATGACATCCTTTGCACATGCAGTACACACTTTCCAGCTGCATTCTATGACATATTGGTTTAGAACACTTAATGCATTGTATGTAGTTTTCCTTTTCTTGCACTTGGACATGTCCACAGGTTTTTCTTTTTTCTAACTTATCACTGGGCCCAACTTCGCTTTCTTTGTCTCGTTCTCTAGGTGCTTCATTCCCAGCGTTTTCTTTATATCTTCTAGGAGACTTCTTTGTAGACCAGTTAATGCCAACCTTTTTTGAAGGTGAGGTATAATGAGATCAAAACTCAATTTATTGATGAAGTCAAATCTGATAATCAAAAGAGAGTTCATGTAACTCATGAAACAAAATAAAAGAATTGACTTATCCAATATTTAACATTCTGTAAAATACAGCCATTGGATGTCTAGTTCGTTGATTTGAAGAATAAATGTCGCACTTCATGTCCATCAGGTCAACTCCACATTTAGTTGTATTAGGCTAGTAATTGGTAATTTCCGGTCACTGTTTGTCTTCATTTGTTTTAATTGGAATGGTGCATTGAATATATGAAGACTACCGCTCGGTTTTTCTTTGGAACAAAGCTAATCAAAGTCATCTTGTCCCTAAACCCATACAAGGAGGAACCAATGGAACATTGGGGATCTTAAAGAAATTTTCTGGAATCGCTTTTTTTATCCTTAAGTGTACCAACATAAGTCATATTTCTTTTGATTAGTACATCAACTACTTCGATTGAACTAAACCAATTATCGGCAGTCATATTTCTGTTACTATGTACAATGGGTTTGCATAGCCTGAAGACTTATTGAGTTTGATTAGCAAGGTTTTCCCCCACCTGATTTAATTCAGTTGAATCAGAACCCTTTCCTGTGTATATGTAAGCGTTCAGTATGATGTTTTTGCATCACACAAACACATAAATTTTATACTGTACTTTTTGGGCTTTTTTGGCATAAACATTTTAAGTCGCTTCCCCGAAATGGTATGAACATTTCATTAATAGTAATTTCAGAAGAAACAGAATATATGCTCTTATTCTTTGAAATTGTTGGTCAAATGATTCAGAAAATGGAGCAGCTCTGTCTGCTTCTTTTCTTTGTAGATGTGTTCTTGCATCATCAAATCTCTAACCTCTTTACTGACATCGTTGATGAATAAATTGGCCTACTAAAAGGACCTTTTGTAAAGGCAGATGATTTTTTTCTTCATTTGAAGATAAAATTGATATAATATAATATTTACTCTATGTCAAATGTAACATAGAGTATAATACCTAGTATATACCATAGGTATATAATTATACCTACCATAATTATATGTGGCTACAAGTTTCACTGCCATATGTCAATTATTTATGTTCACTCAAAAATTCATTTTTTCACAACACTTAATTTAACACTTGTTTTCATATCTTTGTTGTATAATAATAATTTAATTTAATTTCACCATTTACGATGTAACCTATTTCTTGTCTATGTGTCACTTCCTAGAAGACTGTTGTTACATTATTGACTAGAAGACTTAACAATAAAGAAAATATATATACTTCCCAATATTTCAACTTTACTTTGACAATGTAAATTGTTCTCATATTGTGTTTGTAACATGTTTATGAGTAAATAAAATAAATATGCTCAACTTAAAAATGCCAAGAGTGAATGACGATAACGATAATAAGAGGAAGAACCTATAAAAGGTACTCTGATTAGGAATAAAGTATGTGCTCTACTCCGAAGTATTAAATATAATGATATGAACGAGGGATAATGAGAAATTATAGAAAAAAGAAAGTTACAGTTTTCTAAAACTCGATTGTTAAACTTATATAATATTTAATTGTTTTTTCCCTGTGATTTCCTCTAAAACTTTATGTAACTTTCATATGGATTAATGTGAATTATCATATGAAGAGCTCAAATCATTCACACGTTTACTGAAATGGCTCACCAGCCACCGAAGCACAAAGGCTATCTACATTCCAGGGTTGATATACATCAATAGATAGGCCTATAGCGTATACATAATATTTGCTACAACTGTGATCCCGTATGAATGGTAAATCACAATCACAATGTAAGAAGCAAAAGCCCCATTCAGCACTGAACTTATAATATTTCTCCCTGCTAATTGCGAGTGTCTTGACGAAGTATTAATTACTCCAACATTTAGATCTAATATGATTTTATGTTACATCGTGTGCTAGACACTACTAAACAGTAGCCACATTACAACCACTAATTACATTTATTATTATGGTATGTTAAAATTTACAACCAAAGCTTGTTTCTTATTACCTCCAAAATGGCACCTTAGGTTGTACGTCATAAATGTTGATTGAGTTACAATGATTGAAACATTATATCAAATCTCTTGCATTCCACCATTAATCTTTAAGCTCATGTTTGTTACATACATCATAGAAACTCATGTGACTATGAAATTGCTTCGTCAGCTGTCATAAGTGTGTTAGAAAACATTTTAAGTTTTTAGTCTATTTACAAAGCACTGTAATGCCTTTTTTTTATTTATGAGAGTTATGACTATTATTTAGTACCTGGCAATTTGTTGTATTTTTATAAAACCTTTAAAAAATATATATTGGTTTTTAAAGACGAGTGATTCAGACAAATCTGTATAAGCCTAGCATATTTTAATAAATAAATAAATCTATTTCTTATATTTTGATCAAAGTATACCTGGTTCAGATATGTTTTCAAATATCAGTAAGGTCTATACCATTAAAATTTAAGCAAGTTACTATTTTCTAAGGAAGAAAAGTATTATTTAAGTGAAGTCATCAAGAAGAGAAAACTTAAGAACATACGAATACAGAAAAAAGCCTCAGCATAATATATTAATGAAGAATCTTTAAAAAAAAAAAAGTCTCCCCTGGCCAAAGCAGCAGACATGCATTTGTTTAGTATTTATTGCACAAATGGATCTCACCTTTAGAACTGCAATTAAATAAACAAATCACTACTTAAATATTAATCTTTTTATACAATCTACCCGTTCACAAATAAAATGATTTTTCTGGAAAGTTGTGTTTTCATGCATTTGGTGAATTGTATACAACATAATTATGACAACTTCTATGAAATGTGTCAGTACTTTGAACTTTCAATTGACCTCAAATGTATTTTAAAGCTAACTTCAGTTATAACCACCCTCACCATACTTTCTGCATTATATAATATTTATTTATAAACTTTAGCCTATGTTATACCAAGTAACATTCACCTTGACTAGTGCCATCTGGGAAAGTGCCAAAATACAAAGCTGACAAAATTCAGTTGGAGTAAATATTTAATAAGTTTAGACTTTTCATTTCATTTTTTAAAACAATTGATTTGAAATATTTTTTAAAATATTCCTTATGATGTATAAGTATAAAATGAACACAAACATTGCATAAATTTCTCACACATTTTTAGATAAAAACAAACAAAAGTATTTGTCACTACTTCCTTGCAAAATTAAAATTCAATAGGTAATTTCTAAACTGGTCATTTAGAGAGATGGTGACTAATACATTTTGTTTGAACGTTACAGCTTATATTTGATCAAAATAGTCACAGCAGAAAACTAAAATGGAATGTTTATAGTCCTATGGCAGTTACTATACTCTTACAATGTTGGCTATTATAGAATGAAATATAATAGGCTAGTAATATTTTTTATGAAATATGGCGAACTTGAAAGCAGATGAAAATCGACATGTCTGACCTCTCGCAAAAACTTTTGTTCAAAGTTACTACAAAGTTAAATTTTTAAAAGGTAAATATCAAAATGACCAATAAGTTTGTATTAAAACAAATCTATTTTACTTCTTCTCACATACTAAGTTACATATAAAATGTTTGATGGATCAAAAAATTGATGTTGACTTTTTTGTAGAAATATTTTCTGAATTCAAAAAGTGGTTTTTAGAATAATATATGAGTAGTAATCAATATATAAGAGCATTAGTAGCCTGACCAAACAACTGAAACACTAAACAATTTTATGATTATTCTTATTATTACACCACTATACTTCCATATTTTTTAAATGTATATCAATATTCTAATATTTTAACTGTAGCCTAAGTTAATATCCACCATTTTATAAAAATGTCTAATATGTTGGATATTGAATACAAATTTTTTCTTCAATATAAGTAGTACGGTACTGTATATCTTATCTATAGGCCTAATCATAATTATAATTCATTATAAAGTACAAAAGTCTTGATAATTTTAAAAAGACACATTTTAATATAGAATCTTGTTGAATTAGGCCTAGAATTTTTTTTTTTTTTAATGTTAATCAAAAATGCCTAGAAATAATACATTTTTTTTTACACTTGTCAATTTTTATTTCAAAAATGGATTGACAAACTAAGTTGAAATTTGCATAGAGTTTTATAACATAAAGGCCTAACTACAAAAAAATAATAAATTTGTTCCAACTAGCCTACCAATTCAAAGTGATATCCATAACCAACTTATTTTCTAAATTGTTGAGTTACAACTACACACAAGTCTGTTAAGTTTTCGTTATGGCTAACTACACTAATGAAGAGTATTGTGATATATATTTCACATAAGGAGCTCTCTTTGGAAATACTCGTGAACACAAAAAATGTACGATGACCACTTTTCATACAGACCATACCCTAGCGTTACACTAGAAAATTTTACTGCTGTCCACAACCGGCTCTGCGAAACTGGAATGACAAACAGGCCATTGTCTATTTGAATATATAATTTAACTTGGCCTAACCTTACCTATTTACAAAATTATCAAGCATTGTACTAGTTTGTCAATTTCATGAGTCTGAATACATTACATAATGTGGCCTATCATAAACGATTGGCAGAATTTTTGGTAAACAAAAAATGTAGATTTAGTTAAGGGTAAATTTAACCTTCTAAACATGTTTCTCTCAACATGTAGGATATATAGGCTAGTATAATAGAAAACATTGATTTTAAAGGACATAATAGTTTTAATGAGAAAAATATTGTTCATACTTACATTAAAGTAAACCAATTAATTTAGTACCATCTACCTTCAATGTAAAACCTGACCTAACATTATTTTGTACAATGTTATTACAACCAACAATCTAACCTAACCATCACTATGCACGAGTAACCTTTGATAATGAGGTTATAGTTAGATTTGATGATTATGAGTGACAGCAAAAAGCAGTAAACCTAAATTCATCTATGTTATGATCAACAAAAGTGTAAAAAGGTACAAAACATTATTATATAGGTTAGTTTTATATATCGCAAAGGCAAATGTCAATTTTCTCATATAGCGAGATGATAGTGAGACAGTATTTAAGGAACATCTTCATCTTGGTTTATAAAAACTAAATTTTACCCATTAATACAAATTCATTCCAAAAATGTATTCATATTAATTAGTCAAAAACACATTTTCAATTTAAAGTCATGCTTAAGTATATTGACCTAGCTAACCCTTTAAATTCCATTTAGACAGTTATAGATGTATTACACCCCATAACCAATAGTTCTGTTTGTTGACAGAAATACATAATAAATTAATTGGTACACAGCTCGGAATACACTGCAAAAGGGCATGGTCGTTTACATTAGGTCATTTTTGTAATATAATCTTCCATATATTACTTTCAAAAGTACCATGAGGTAAGTCAAAGACAGATCGCCTAGAAACGCAAACTATAAATAAGATTTTATTTTTCAAGTACTGTATGGAAGTCATCAGTTTTCAACTAAAAAAAAACCACTAAGACCGACCTCTCTTACCAAATTTATGCCACAATTAGCCTATTTGCTCGCTTGGATTAGGACTTGAAGGGTAACGCAGAGGTTGTTGCTTTAACTTAGTTAATTCTAAACAACTTGGTACATAAAGCAAAATTTGGTTTTTTCTATATTCCTTCAGAGTAATTGTTTTGTAAAGTACACCAAACAAATACTGAGTAGTAAGATAAGAAACTAATTGGTAGTTTAGCAAAAAACAGTGAACAAATACACAGTATGATGCGGTTTCGAAAGCTGTTCGGTGTAAAGAGGTGTGTCGTGATAGGAATGATTCATTTAAAAGCGTTTCCAGGTAAGAATTATTTAAGTAATAAACACTTACCAATTATGCTTATAAATAATATAATCCAATATAGTTTTATCACAGTATTTTTCACAATAACTTAAAAGATTAACCACGTGTTAACATGCGGCGCGCGATCACCTCTTTTTGATTATTAATTTACATTTACACTTTATAACATTGATTTTGATTGGTGGAAAAGTAGGAGGGGCATCGGCATACAAGTTCCGGTAACAGCATATTTAGCGCCTATTTTAAATGATGTCTTCTATACTTCTGTACAAAAATTGTATTGTTTTACATTAAATTGTAGTTGTATTATTTTATAGTACATTTTCTGTTTTGTGGTAGTTTTTGGAAAACAAGTCCTCAAGAAACTGTTAGATTAAATATCTTTGTAACAGTTTTATTTTATTTTGATTGAATATGTACAAAATACATGCATATTACCATTACTGTACAATAATTTAATACTATAAGTTAGATTACTAATAATAATTTATAATATATATAATATCAAGCTTGTATAAAAAAGTTTATAAAGCACTAAATTATGTTTTTATTTTTTAGACAAAAAACATGTAGTTTTCATTTTTGCAGTTAGTAGCAGTACCTTATGAAAAAAGCGTACTTTAAATTAATATAGTTAAATATATGGCGTTCAGGTAGAAGCACTTAACAGACATCAGTTGATCAGACATTTTATTACCCTAACATAATATGGTGAAAGTCAAGGGTGGGGTGTGCAACTCCAGACATCCACCTATGGTGACTATGACAACCTAAAACGATTTCTGTGGAAGCAAAACATTTCACACTATATCTTCTGCCTTGATAGCGAACGGACGTAGAAGGTGCTGATCCGAGGCGTGGATGAGCAGACACTCCCTACCAAAGTCGAAGATGACCTAAAGAGTAGAAGGCTAGGAGTGCTGAAGGTGTTGCAAATGCCAGTAAGGAACCCCTCCTGATGTTCCTAGCAGAACTTACATCCCAGAAGAATGCTAGTGACATGATGGAAATCAGAGAGGTTCTCTATATGAGAGTCCAGATTGAACCCTACACTGCTCCTAACACCCCCCCCACTCCAATGCTTTATATGCTTTAGATAGCAGAGATTTGGCCACACAACAAGCTGTTGTAAGGCCAAGTTATGGTGTGTGAAGTCTGTAGAGGAACACTCCTCTAAGGAACTAAAGTTCACGAGGACTTCAAGTGCATCCTTTGTGGGAAATCGCATACTGCAAGTAAGTTATTGTGGATGTGAAGTCCACAGAAGGGCACCACTCTTGCTCCAGGCCAAAAGGTCTAGAGCAAGTGGTGATGGAACACTACAACAAACCACCAAGACCACTACACAAACTCGACTGTCTATCAGACCCACACGTTCAAATGTCTCTTACACGCAAGTGTCGAAACAAAGGACACACATTATTACAACACCCACACAACTACCTACAACCATTGTGGGGGGTAGCAAAGGCCCCTGCGGCAATTGAAACCCTGGTACCCAAGGCTAAGGACTGTCCTTCTCCGAGCGAGCAGGAGAATATCAGGTCGAGGATCCAATGCCATCCATGGCCATCCAAGGCAGCTCCAGTGGCGGTTCACCCCACTCCTGTAGCTGCACCACCACTATAACCAACACCAACACCACAGACCAGCGTTGCCAACTTAGCGACTTTGTCGCTATTTCTAATGACTTTTTGAGACATTTAATGACATAAAAATTTAATTTAGCGACTAGCTACTTTTTTAGCGACTTTTACAAAATTGTTTAGCGATTTTTACTAAAATCTAGCTATTTCAACAAACTCAAACTGCATAATACTAAAACGATGTTATGGGAAACAGGTCCAAAAACCTACGCATTATTGCATTGTGTCTGTTTAGCCTTATTATGTCAATGACCTCGTCATTCGTTGCCTAGCAACAGGTTGGCGCTGGCGGGAAATGATATTGCACAAAGGGGTGCCTGCAAGGGGAAGGGCAGTACTTTCTCTTTTCTTTCTAGTTTGAGTTTCTACTTTGGTGTAACAAGTGACACTCTTTCGGCCTGTCGCTATAGTTAATTCTTTGTTCACTTAGTTGTATGTGTAAGTCATGTGTAATGCTTTGACACTATAGTTAATTATTTTTTCTTTATTTCGTTGTAGGTTTTGTGTAGTGCGAAAGTATTTTAATTGTGTAAAGTGTAAACTAAAACCATGGATCTTCTTTAAAAAAAAAAAAAATCTATGGACAGCGTTTTAGATCAGAGTGGCTGTCAAATATAGATTTTAAAGGTTGGCTTAAACCAGTATCAAGTGATTCTACTAAAGCTTACTGTTCATATTGCCACGTAGAAATTTTTGCCAAGTTAAGTGACATTAAAAAACATCTAGAAACATTAAAGCACAAAAAACAGTCTTTACCTTATTATAACTCTTCAGTGCAAAAAACCCTTAATTTTAAAGTTGTTGATCCCACAAAAGAACTTTTAGTAAACAAATCTGAAGGTACTTTGGCTATGTTTATAGCGGAACACTGTTCACTTTTGACTTCTGATCACTTAGTTAAAACCTGTAAAAATATTTTTGTAGATTCTAAAGTTACTCCCTCCTTAACTTTAAATCGTACAAAATGTACTGAAGTAATTAGAGAAGTACTGGGACCACATTTTCTTAATTTAGTTATTAATGACGTAGGGAATCAAAAGTACAGTGTTATACTGGATGAGTCAACAGATATTAGCGTTACTAAATATTTAGGTGTTGTGCTTCGTTATTTCAGCAATAAATTAGGAAGAATTGTCTCTACCTTTTTAGGACTTGTTCCCTTAGAATCGGCAGATGCTCAAGGGATTATAAATGCACTCGTTAGTTTAATCACAACTTCAGGCTTGCAGATGAGTAATATGGTTGGATTAGGCACAGACAATGCTTCAGTTATGACAGGGATCAATAATGGTGTTCATAAACTTTTAAAAGAAAATTATGGCCTTCCTCATCTTGTGCTTGTAAGATGTGTTTGCCATTCTCTGCAACTTGCTGTATCCCATGCGTCAGAAGAAACCTTGCCGAGAAACATAGAATTTATTATAAGAGAGACATACAACTGGTTTTCTCATTCTCCTAGTCGACAGGAAGAATATTGTAATATATATATATATATATATATATATATATATATAAAACAATTAATTGTGGACAGAATCCATTGAAAATTGTGAAAATGTGTGCTACCCGTTGGCCATCAATTGAACCTGCAGTAACCAGAATTTTAAATCAATGGACTGAACTTAAGTTGCATTTTCAGACTTCAAAACAAAAACATAATTGCTATACTGCTGATCTTCTCTATTCTATGTACAATGATGACCTTAACAGACTTTATTTGGTGTATTTAAAATCCATTCTTTTAGAAGTACAGCTTGCCCTTAAGTCATTTGAAGGTGATAAATCAAACCCCACTAAATTATTAAATATGTTAGACTTTCTTATTACTACAATTTGTAAGAAAGTTGTAATACCAACTGCTAACATAGACTTTTAAAAGATGATATGCAAAACCACCTGGATCCTTCACCTTATCTAGGCTACATCTTTGAGAACGGCATAAAAGAAGCTACAATTTCTCTCAGCGATCAACAAATACTTAGAAAAAGATGTATTGATTTTACCGTTAAATTGTCAAAACAACTTCAACAAAGATTTCCAGAAAACATGACTGTCCTAAAAAAATGTCCGTTTTAAGTGTTGATGGTACTTTAAAAACTCATAAAAATATATTAGAAATAGTGAACCATTCAGAACATTTAGGTATCAGTGAGGATGTTATTGATAAAATTGTTAGTCAATGGAATTCTATAAATTTATTAAAATGGGAAAATACAACAGACACAGTTGCTTTCTGGGCCGAAGTGTATAATTTTAAAGATGCTTCTGGGTTAAATCCTTTCAAGGACTTATGCGATTTGGCAATTTCTGTCATGTCACTACCACATTCAAACGCCGAAGTTGAAAGAACATTTAGTGCAATGAACATAGTCAAAACTAAAGTGTGTAATCGACTTGCTACAAAAACTTTAAATGCGATACTATATATAAGATTTGGTTTGAAAGTGTTTAACGAACAGTGTTATTCTTATCAACTACCAGAAGAAATACAAAAAATTATTGGAACTTCATCTTCTTATTCATTTAAGAAACATTCAGAAGAACCATCGACTAGTGCCTCGTCAAAGCTAATGGATGAGAATGAAGAAATTATGAATGTTGTCCTAGATTTGAATGAGACATGTTAAGTTAATATTTTTGAGACATTTTAAGTGAATACAGTATTTTTTAAACATTTTAAGTGAATATTTTTTAGATATTTCAAGTGAATATTTTTGAGACATTTTAAGTGAATATTTTTTAGATATTTTAATTGAATATTTTTGAGACATTTTAAGTGAATATTTTTTAGACATGTAAAGTGAATATGTTTTTAGACTTGTTAAGTGAATATTTTTGAGACATTTTAAGTGAATATTTTTTAGATATTTTAAGTGAATATTTTTGAAACATTTTAAGTGAATATTTTTTAGACATGTAAAGTGAATATTTTTTTAGACTTGTTAAGTGAATATTTTTGAGATATTTTAAGTGGATATTTTTGAGACATGGTAAGTGAATATTTTGACATATTTAATTAATTATGGTAGCCTAAGGATTTTTATAAACTATATAAACTGTATAATATTTATGTACCTATATATAAATATGTGTGTGTGTGTGTGTAAACGAGCCTAAATTTTATAACGCACAGGTTACAGACGCCTTTATAAGTTTTCAAATAATATAATTCTAAACAAATTTACTTAATTATTGACGTTTTTATATCTAGCTACTTTCTAGCGACTTTTTAAAGATTTGTTAGCGACATTTTGCTGGAGCTTGTTGGCAACACTGCCACAGACAGAAGAGGCATCCTCTTCATCAAACATGGTTAGGACTGGCACACTCAGCAACAATCCACAATTTGAACCTTTCCTCCGCCTCCTAAACCGAGACCTTACTTGGGACTAATTCATGGGAAACCTGCAATTCTTCATAATCTCCCTCCTGACTTCCACACCCACCACCTTCAGCTCCTTCCTAATTTCCTTCCTCCAATTTGTCAAATCAATCAATTATAGCCAGTAATTTGCCAGTTTTGTTTTGTAAATCCAATGACATTAAATATAAAAAGTTAGAACTTCTTCGCTGTTTGCGAAGGAAGAACTACAAAATAGCTTTACTCACAGAAACTCACTTAAAGCCACAAGATAAATCACTGTTCAAAATTTTTAAATCTATCTCACTGATAGACAAGATAGGAGCCACAGGGGTATGGCAATAATACAATAATAATACATAAGACCAAAAACACATAGAATTATTACTGCCAACACTTACACGAGTTGAAATAACAGCCATCAAGCTTGAGCCCAACAGCTGCATAACAACACTAATTGGTACATACAATCCTCCGGGTCAATTAACACTCAAGATATTGAACTCCTCCTCTTAACTTCAAACAAAGTTGTCATTGTGGTGGATTTAAGTTCAAAACATAAACGCTGGGGCTGTAAGCATACATACACGAGTGGACACCACCTGGACAAATATATAGAAACAAGAGACGTTCTAGTCTTCTAGCACTACACAACACAGAGGAGATACTGGACATGGCCCTCGTTAAGGGACTAACTATGGCACCATGTTTGCACGTAGATAGGGATCTGAACTCGTATCACTATTCTGTCATTATGGCTGTTGCATGGAACCCCATAACAAAGGAACCCAGACGGGTATTAAAGTACAGACTCACTAATTGGGATTATTTTCAGCAGCAGCTAGATAGTCTTCTACCCGAAGTCTTTGGATGTTCAAATGCCACATGATCTAACACTGCTGTCTCTCTACTAACAACGACAATACAAACTGCAACTGAGGCTGCAATACCAATCAAATGTCAGCCCCGGCATCACACTTACATTCCAAAACATATACTTCATCTGAGCGTTGCAATATGTTAAGAAGCGCACTCCAACAGGGCGTAAACAGGTGTGTACCACATATCAAAATAAATCAGACGAGATACTAAATGTTAGAGCTGACGGCTTCCAGGCGGAATTGTCAAAGCTGAACACTACTGATACACCAGTTTGGCCCTTAGCTAAATACTTTACATGGGGAACCATTGTGCTATCCACCCGTAATCGAACCTAATGGACAAGTTTGTGACCCAGATATCTAGGCAAATCTCACAGATCTCTTTGCTGACACCCTGGCGCTTGCATTTCAACCAAACTCTCACCCTTCGGATCCTATTTTCACTGACACAGTGGAAACAAACACACTCCAATTTGCCCTTTCTCCAAACCAACAACCCTTACATAAAACTTTGCTCACAGAAATTCAGTAGGTGATTTCACACACAAAGGCTAGGAAAGCTCCTGGACAGGACACCATCGGGAATACAATACTCAAAAACTTATCAGAAAAGGCACTTAGATATCTCACCAATATATAGAACGCCATTTTCTGCATACAACATTTCACTGCAGCTTGGAAGTAGGCTACGATATTAGTTTTCCCCAAACCAGGGAAGGATAAACACATGCCAGATTCATACAGACCGATAAGTTTGTTGAACACCAAGAGCAAAGCCTTGTTTAGCGTAACAATTAACACATACATGCACACAACATCTTGAGGTCAGAACAATATTTCTTCAGAACCAAACACTCCACGACACTCCAACCCATGAGGGTGGTTGAACATGTAACCTAGGGCTTCAACAGGCTCAGTTCTTCCTGGACATAGGAAAAGCCCTTCAATAGAGTGTGGCATGATAGTCTCATCCATAAACTAAGACACTATAATTTCCCAGATGGGATAATCCATCTCATTATATCATACCTGTCCGACCGTAAGTTTAGGGTTGATGTAGACCAAACAACGTCTACATCTACACAGAGAACAATACTGGCCGACATCCCACAAGGGTCCCTAATTAGGCCTGTGCTGTTCAACATCTACATCAATGATATTCCAACACTTGAAAACACCAATGTGGCCATTTATACAGATGACACCACGATATCAGCACAGTCATGCCAACCACATATAATACACAGTAGGCTACAAAAAGGACTAAATACCCTAGATCCATGGCTCACAACCTGGAGAATGGAAGTGAATGTGTCAAAGTGCCAGGCACTGTTGCTTTGCATATGATGGACAATCAAACTCAACACACCTCTACTTCTATTCAGTCAAAACATACACTGGTCGGTTAAGTTAAGTACCTAGGGGTCACCCTGCATAGGAAACTGACATGGTCAGCCTACATAAACTACACTCTTAAAAGAGCATACATAAAACTCTTCTAGATGTATCCATTGCTCAACAAAACAAGTTCTCTCTCAATGAGAACGGCCACCATGTTATATAAGTCATTACTCATGAGTATACTTACATATGCAGCTCCCTTCTGGGGACATCAACATCCTAAGACTACAACTATACCAAAACAAAGTTTTGAGAATAGTGACTAAAGCACCAATATGCACCAAAATTATAATAATATGCAAAGACTTGAATGTGCCTTTTATCAAACAACACATCCAACATTTAGCAGTAAACCTTTACAAGTGGGCTCACTTACACCCCACATCTACACTAATCTCCTCACTTGGCAGATACAAAACAACATCTGATAAACACAGAGACTCATGGCAGACCACCTGCTGGCTCTGTAATGCCCACCACATCCTTATTACTGTGACCTTTTCCTCGCTGTTATGCCTATCAGATCTATTTCAGAAGCGGTAGGGGCTACGTAGAAGCATGAGACATGACCTTTAGTAGCTCAGGAGAAGATGTTGCTTGTAACTCCCTGTTGTAAGCTTGGCTATAAGCACATGGTTGCATGCAGCATGTCTCTTTTGCATCTTTATTTCAGTTTCGAGTAGGCACCAGTAGAAGATAATTAATATGTAGGGCAATCTCATATTAAAATAACTAACAAGGTAATTTGTAAGGTAATCCCAACCTTCACTTACACAACACTCTAACCAGGGATCCTGCATGATCTGTCGCGAGGTTTTCCCTACTTGTGCTCTGCCCTAGCTAGGGATTTGCCTTGCTTTTCGCACGGTACAAAATTGTTCTGTTCTTTTCACTATATCTTCTTAAAACGTCCATGAAAAGAGCATGGAAAACCATTCCTCAATCCTTATCCTATGCGATAGGGATACTAACCGGAAGGAAGATGGTGTTTTGTGAGTAAGAATCTCACACTGTTGGAAAGATCGGATCTTTCCCTTATTTGTATTTTGAAGATTTCCCACCTCTCCTAAGAAATTTAAAATAAAACAATTTACTTTACATTAATTTATTGATACTGTATTTCTTTCTTTCCTTAGTTTAAACTAGAACTTTCTTTCTTAAGATATAAACAAATATTTAATGTTGAAACAATTAACAAAAGGTTGATGGATAAATTAAAAAATGAATAGGTTATGGGGCAAATTTTTAGAGACAATTTTATATAGAACATGAAACATCTTATCTGCTCATTTCAAAGTTTTAAAACAATTGAACATCAAACTCATCTATCGTCTCTACAATAATAACTCGTTAAACGGTTGTCTTCCTTGATTGTCTAGTTCTTCTCTTCAAAGCTTTTGGGTTTTTTAATTCAGAAAAACAAAAACCCTTCAAATTATTTAGGGTACAATAAATAAATGGTAGCTAATATAGAGTACGGATTTTTCACATATAAAACACAAAACTAAACACGTTAGAGGTACTTGCTATAAGACTAAAACTTAAAATTCCTATTTTCTCAAAATTAACCTTCTCAAAAAAGCAGTAGATCTTCTCAAAAAGTTGATTCAAGGGTTATGGATTAAAAAAAAGAAAATGAACTATTGGGCTCCGTTGTAAACATTCTAATACCTACCTCAAAATCAGTAGTAGCGATTTTAATCAAATTTTATTTAAATGTAGCCTATAAGTATTCAAAATAAACTTATCTGTCATCTCTCAAACAAATATCAGTTTGAAAGTTATTAAAAATTAACATTGAAAGAAATTAAAATTTAACAATGAATGTCATCTTAGATAGTTGAATATCTCAAAATCGGGTCAAAAGATTTTGATAACATGTTGAGGAAATGAGAAAGTTTATGACCCAGAAAACCTGGTTTATGCCAAACCTGTGATAAAAGAAAATTATGGTTCGCAAGTAAATTTGAAATGACTAAAATGAACCATGACAGATATAGGTTTTCCAATTTTACATGGATATAGCACTCAATTGTTTTCTGTCATCTAGGTGGATTTTATTGGATATCTCACCTAATACATCCATTCCCTAAACTTGAGAATGTATTCTTTGATTCAAAACTGCTTACTAGTTTCAGAGAACTAAACACAAATAGCCAAAATGATGTCCAGTCTTTCATATCTTTTACCAAGAATAATGATTTAACTTCCATTATTTAATTATATTTCCCCTCAAAGGCTCACTCATAGTGAACACAAGTGTGACAAACTTGAGGATCCAAAGAAAGATTTACAACCTTTCTTCATGTAGTCTTGGGTTAGTTACCTCTCTTTTATCTTTCCTATCAAGTCTTTCTTGACCACCTCTTGTTTTCTCCCAGCCCTGACGCTATTAGAGCTGTATTCAAGAGGTTATTCACCTTTAAACAACAAGAGATAAAAAACTTTATTCTAATGTCAACTAACCTAAGTCCTAGTAAAATTTATTTTAAGTTGTTGCTACAGCAATAATTATTTTTATTTGGATTATATATAAAAAAACTTTCTAACCTCAATTAGAACTCTGGTTCTATGTATGTGATATTACCTAATGGAATTTTTAATTTCATTAAGTTATGTTTAACCTATAAGTAACTCTACAATTGTTGATTTTTAAAAAATCCTGAATTTTCAAAATTTGTAACACTCACAATACTGTTTTATTTTGTGAATTAAAAAAAAAAAAAACACCAATTTTAAATTTTGTTATTGTGTATTTTTCTATTCTACATTTTTTTAATAGTTTTTTTTTAAATTTCATAGGAGAGGTGGAAAATCTTTAAAAGACAAAGGAAGACATCAGATCTCTCCCAAAAGTCACATTTTTTCAGTTACATGAAACGTTTTAATTTTATTCTGTAAGATAGCAGCACCTTACGGATTATGTTAGAATTAATCAAGTAAATTTAACGTACTTTCCAAAATGTTGCACCAGATGGTAGCACCATACAAATGATTATAGGAGTACTAAACAGGAAGGTGGTTTTTATATCTTCTGTGATTTAAAAAAAAAAATAATAAAAAAATATCTCTACCCAAAAAATATTTTTGTTAAACTCTCATGTTCATTAATGTGCTACTATCTAGAGTAATTTTAAGGAACTCTTGAAATTATTAATTTAAAGAGGAAAACTCTTGTAAAGAATTTGTTGTCCAGGAGGTTCTTCTACCTGGATTATATTTCACATATTCGTGAAATAACACAAAATGGTCCAGGTTGCAAAATAAGAAACAATTTTATTCAAATAGGTTTGTTAAAATTGATTTTTAATTAATCCTGTTAGTTTAATTCTTTATGACAAATTTTTGCAGAAAGGAAAACTAAAAGAATTTTAAAAGTAATAAACAAACTTCTAAAATTCAGATACATTATTTTTGTCTTTGGACTTTAGAAAATATTCTGATGGTGTAAAATTTATATAGGCCTACTGTTTTCAATGGTTCTCTACTTTTTAAGACTCATTAGGAACATATTTCCAGAATATGATATCTGTCCATCTAATAGCATTTTTTCAAGCATTATCTCGGAACAAATTATCTCTTGACTCCAAATTTTGAAGAATAACGTGGGTTGTGTGTATCCTTTGGAATTTATTAGATTTTGGAGAAAGTTATTTAAGAGTTGGGATTAAAATAGAATAAAGGTGAAAAGTGATTGTTACATATTATCTAAAAACGGTTTGTCTAATTGTTTCAACATTTTGTACTTTGGTGTTGCATGGGTTGATTAGGTTTGAGTTAAGAATTGATAATAGGTTATGAAATAAAAGGAGCAGATCCTAAAATTAAAAAAAAAAATTAATAAAGATTGGTTTTGTAAAATTCATGATTTTTATGTATTTTAGAGAACATATTCTAATTTAACTTTAGTTTCTTTGTATGTTCTCACTTCATACTCGAAAGAACCCTATTATTTTTTTTAAATGAGATACTGCAAAGGATGGTATGAAATTGAAGATGAACATCAACTAATAATACATTCGTAAAAGTTGTTTTTAAAAATGGGGACCAGTAAAAATGGAAAGAAATTAATTTTAAAATTGTGTGGTATTTACTGGATGATAAAACTCAACAATAATTGACACAAATAAAAAAATTTAAGGAAGGTAGGAATCAAAATAGGGATTTTTTTTTTTAATGAAAAAGTTGTGGTAATCTTGAAATATTAAAAAGAAACAAACTAAAATTGAGAAAAAAATCTTGTCTAATGTAAATTATTATGGAATGCATTGTTACATTTTTAACATTTAATTAATTGTGTGTATTACAAAATTAACATATCTCTATCTATATTTCAGGGACACCACTTTATTCGGGATCAGTTTCATCAATAATTGAATTAGCTTGTAAAGATTCAGAAGTTTACAACAAAGCAAACATTGTGAGTTCAGCAACATTTTAAATACATTTATCATAAGAGAAACCTTTGAGTACTCCACCCCTTCACTCACTACTAGGAAAGTAAACTTATAGAAGATGAAAATTATACAGAGCAATGTAAAAAACGCTACTCCACTCTGAAGATTTATTAGAGATGGATTTATAATCTTACTTCTAAACTGATATTTTACTGCTAATGTTACAAAACAAAATTTGTGGCAGGCCTTTTTCTTTAAGTCTATATTCATATCAATTCTTTGCCAAGTGGGCCTTAGAAGGTCAAGTCTACCTCTTCACACTATGTACTAATAAAGGTCACGGCACTCTTATTCAAGGCCATGTAGAGATATTGACATTTTTGCATTAAGCTCTAAAGAAGTCAAAGAGGCCTTGCTTTGGCCCACCTTTCATTTTTTCTAACCTGAAAAAGATGAACAGGCATATTTTAAATTGTTTTAATTGAAATATGCAGAATGATCAGGTATTAAAAAAAAAAGTTTAAATTCAGTTAGTATTAATTAAATTAATGCAAAATTGTTACAGGATGCAGTTTTGATAGAAAATATGCATGACATTCCTTATGTGCAAGCACGTCATTTAGGACCTGAGACAACATCCATCATGAGCCTCGCCTGTGCTAAAGTCAGGGAGATTTTGTCAAAAGATATTAAATGTGGTGTACAGGTTTGTAAAATTTAGAAACATCTTAATTTATTAGTTTTAAATGTGTTTTTTTAAACTACACCACTTATAGTCTTTATATAGTTAATAACATCTTTAGGAATCAAGCATTTAAAATGATGTCTACTTTTTTTGAGACACCAACCATTATTATAGTACCACAATTGGAGATCCTGTATGCTAAAAAAACAACTTTCAATAAACTTTTGATTTGATCAAATTTACTAATTTTACAGGTCCTTTCTTTAATACATTGATCATCTTTTTACACTTTGGCTTGAGGAAAATTTCTACTGCTCTTATTTGTCAATTTATTTTGTATCAGGAGCAGTTTCTCCTTTTTTAGATACCAATGACATTGTTTTAAATTTTGTTTCATACTAATTTCATCCCAGTTTTAACAGGGAGCAGCGTATCGAGTTAAGGCATTTACACCACTGAATCTCTGACTCCATAATCTAAATGTTAGGGTTCAGGTGGCATAGATTGTTCAATCTTTAAAATACTTTCTTGTCTTAATAGCCTAACCAGTCTTGCAATTTAAATTCTCTATTGTGAAGTGCAATATCCGTATGGGTTAGATAAAATGTGATTAGACTGAAGATGCCGTCTGTGTATTATGTGACAGCTAAAGCTACAGAAAAAATAGATTTTTGTTAGCTACAAAATAAGATATTTCAATATTAATATAATGAAATCAGAAAGCAACATGTAATTAATATAGTTTTCTTTGTTTAAAATGAAACAGGTTTTAGCAGGAGGCAACAAAGAAGCTCTTGCTGTAGCTCTAGCAGCCAACTTGGATTTTATCAGAGCAGAAGGTTTTGTATTTTCCCACATGGCTGATGAAGGCTTCACTGATGCTTGTGCTGGAACCTTACTCCGATATCGCAAAGCTATTGATGCCGATAATATTCTCATTTTTACAGACATTAAAAAGAAACACAGGTAAAGCTCCCCCACCCCCATTTATGTCTTAGCCTAGGTATTTATATTTTGGAGTAATTAAATATAACAAAATTCTTCAAAATATATTTAATTACCGGTACACAAAATTATAAACATTTGTAATCCAGTTTCTTACATAATAAGGACTAAAAGAACAATTTTCTCTCTATATGTGTTTTCCCTTCAGAACTTTTGGTTGATGAACTGACTTACACCACATTTTCACTAAACATTCTTGTAACCATCTGCAAAAGATATTCTTTTGGTTTGGTGGACACTAATTCTGGTTGTTAATGCTAAAATTAAAGAGAAAAGATCTTTATGTAGTACTTAACATGCATCACCAGACAACAAACCAGTGTCCTTCCAAGTGAAATTCTTATAAATCTATTGGTTGAGTTACCTCTAATTTGAACAATAACTTTTTTTTAAAAAAAAAGTTATATAAATCAGTGGTGTATCCTGATGCTAAAGGCTGGATGTGCCGTAATTAAGTTGTAGCTATTTTTCTTAATCAGTGCAAGATAATAATTTTTAATACAGTTATTGTTCTTTGCATTTCAGACAATGTATTAAATGGACTAAATTTTAGTCCCAGTAAATAAATACAATTTGATGCATAATTAATTTAACTATAGCATATTACAGAAAGACAATATTTTGTTTCTTATAATAATTAAAATATTGATAATAATGAAACAAATTCAGAAATAACAGATAAAACTGACAAAACTATTTCAACTCTATTTTTATTAATTTAACTAAAATATAACCTATTTATTAATTAAAATATTTTAACTAGTAAGAAATATGTTTTTATTCACTTATATATAATTTGTGCAACATTTCCTTCTCAAATGTAATAAACCATAAGTTACTTAACCATCTTGACCTAGAGTATATCTGCAATAATTATTGACATGTTTTAAAGTGGAGAACAAATGTTCAACTAAGCTTGTAGTACAAGGACTTGTCAAAATATGTTCTGCTATAATTATACTCTATTCTGAGACCAGATATCAGGTTGTTAATGCTAAAAAAATAATGAAATCGAAAATAGGGTTATTTCGGATTTCAGGGTTGGCACTAAGTTCAGTTTTAAGGTGAATGTAATCGAATATAGTTTTACAAGGTAATTTTACATGGTTTAAATGTTCATCTGGAAAGGTTTTCCTGTAGTTCTCAAATACTTGTTATGTAAGAAGGTTAATTTAGAAAACAAACCATACCATGTTGTTATTTGTTCTACAATATTGTCAATAATTTCAAAGTATATTCACGGGAGTAAGGTTTTTCTTGTGTTTTAAAGGAGAAAAATCTTGCAGTCATCTTAAAAATAAAGACTGAAACCGCACATAGGTTAGTGGTAGGCCAATACATCTCCATAACATTACATCCCTCGCCTCCGTACCAGTTGCCTCACAATAGAAAATGTGTGGTCGTTTTCACAGCATGTCGTAGACTAAAAACTACAATCTTCACACCTTGTAACAGACACGAGGACTTGTTGATTGTTCGTCTGTTTTTTGTAATAAATTAGACAACTAATTGAACAATAAAATGCATCCTCTAAACAATAAAAATAACATCTTGAAATATCTTATAAAAATAACAAATATAAGGATTATTATAGGATGTGCAGTGCACACTTAGCATGTATGAAGTATATATAAATGTATATGCATACATTTTTGTTTCAGTTCACACTCAATAACAAATGACATCAGTTTAGAAGAAACTGCTGAAGCTGCTAAATTTTTCTTAAGTGATGGAGTTATTGTAACAGGTACTGCTACTGGACAACCAGCAGATGCCAGCCAGGTGCAGTGTAAGTATGTGTTCAGTTGCTTTTCTATTGTTTTAATTGATTTGTCTGACTTCAAACCAAAACATTACAGATTCCAATACATCTGCAATATGTATTGTATTATATAAAACAATACCCGTTAAAGTATAGGTGAGCTGTGACAATTTTATACAATATACAAAGTAATATGAGATTACAGTTTTGTTAAATAAGAGATTTGATTGCCAAGATAACAGTTTTGAAAATCTATACCTTGGAACTGGTAAAATAATGCTTTAACAAATGCACATGTCACTACACGTGACGCTATGGAGTAAGGAATATTTCATAAAAAACCCTAGGAAGTAAAACAAATAATACAGTATACAGTTGGAAATTAAGTTCTTTCTTAATAGAGCTTTCTTAACATGTGGAAATCCTAGAAACAAAGGTAGCAGCATAGTGACATTTGCAGGCTGTATATTTGTAAGAAGTTCATTTTTCTAGGGTCTCTAAATCTTTTTTTGTAAGGAGGGGCCTCATAATATAGTATTTTAGATTTTGTTGCTACAGCAGCCATGTCTTAATTTTTGTGATGATATAAATCTCTTTTGCGAACACCCATTTTATATATAATCAATGATAGAATTTGGTTTTAGTAATGTGTAAATTTACTGTACTTGTTTTTTTTTTTCTTTTTTTTCCCCACTAACCATTTTGTCTTTATGAAAAATAGAAAGTGTGATTATGCTACGCTTATGAACAAGGAAAAACCCTAAACCACAAAATAACACAACTACATAAAACTGTATAATGTGTTTATGTTACCTTATGTACATTTCGATAGCTCTGCTATCATCTTCAGAGGTACACTACCCAGAAATGTACATAAGGTAATATAAACGCATTATGCAGTTTTGTGTAGTTGTTATTTTGTGGTTTTTCCTTGTTCATATAGTCACCACAGTGCTCTAGTGATTTGTTTATGCTACGCTTGTTGTATATTCATACTACACAAATTATTTTGTTATGGCACATAATTATTTGCCAAATTTAAATATCTGAGGTTTTGATATTTGGTTAGTGTAATCTGTTGGCCCTTAAAGATAGATAATATAACAGAATGGTAATCCTGAAATTTAAAACTTATATTTAGAATAACAATTTACTGTTTGATTTCAGTGGTCAAGAAGAATGTTAACTTACCTGTGCTTGTAGGATCTGGTGTAACTGAAGAAAACCTACAGGACTATCTTACTGCTGATGGCCTTATTATAGGATCTCATTTTAAACAAGATGGAAAGTAAGCATTCCAACTTTTGTAACAATTTTATAAAGATATTATAGTTATATAAATTGTATTGTTGTTTTTAGATTTTGAGTCAGTCATCCAGATAATCTTTCACATTCTGTGTCTACACTCATATGCAGTAAGCAAAAATTAATTTTTCACACATTAAATGTTTCTATGTATTTGTATTCCTAAACAATTATTGACACAAAAAAGATGTAAATGGAATATGTTACTATAAAATATTTTGTATATGATTTTGAGTTTCATGTACAGTACTGTAATAGTTCATTCTTGTTATTTATAAATAACTGCTCCCAAAAAATGATTTTCAATTATGTTATTATAGTACATTGGCTAGGGACATTATCATTTAAGTCAAAATGTGATCGAAATCTTAACGATAGTAATTAAAGTTTCCTTTTCTGTAAAAAAAAACTTTTGACTCAATTTTTCAGTAGAATTTAAAACAATTTGTTGGAACCATCGTGATTTAACCCAGCCCCATCTACAAAGTAGAAAAACAGTTTATCTAAATGTGATGTCCAGAAATTGGTTCCCTTGTAGGAAATAAAAACTAATTTTGTAGATCAAGTGGTCTTATCCAATAGGGTAAGTTTGATCTCATAATTATTTATACCACTACTTTCTTGATATTGGCTAGGTCCTTAATGGGCCTCGTAGATGTATATATTTTAAAAATTATATAATGTTTTGGCTCTGACAGGCCTCAAAGACGTACATTTGTGAAGAAGCGTCCAATCGCTATATGTATGGATGACTCAGCTCTGCCAAATCTCATAACTATATGAATATCACATTTTTCTGGAAGGTAGGATTCGAAATTACATTTTTGACAACTTTGCTATTTGTCATCATAGAGATGTGGGGTTGGTACCATTACATACTGAATTTGAAAACTACAAATTTTTATTTAATATGTTATAAGTTGAATATAACACCTATAACTAGACTTATATGAAGTCTAAATATGAACAAAAAACTGTTTAAAATGGTCAACATTTCGAATTGAATTTGTCTATATTTCAATAGGATTTCTGAGCAAATTATAGTTCCTTACACCAAATTTCATGCTCCTCTTTTAATTGTTATGGCCGTTATCTTGATTACGTACAGACAACATCGACGAACAGCATGCGAAAAATCACTTTTTCGGTTTCCTGAGGCCTGAAACGAGAAGATCATTCAACAAACAAAATTTGTAAGATTACCAAAGTTACCCTATATAGGTTAAGTAAAATGTGTATTTCAGACATAAAGAACCTTTTCAGAACAATCATCAAAGCCTAGCAAATTCAAATATATATATATTAGATAATAATATTTATATTAACACATTTTACACTTCATCCTGTCTTTGTATTAGTTATTTTCATATTAAAACTCTTACTGAATCGTCTTCAGGCTTTATCGTGATTTTTAAAGCCATACTTCATTTTCTTACTTTTTAGCTACACTTATACGTCAAAAGATTATTGGAATATTTAATTTACACTACACTATTGAAATAAGCAAAATCGTAGGCAAGTGGCAGATACAGTGCAAGTCCATTGAGTTAAGCATCTGTATAAAAATAGTCTAGAAGGTAAATATCTCAATAGTTATAACACTATTAATTTATTTTATAATTAAATGATTTTACTTTCGTGTTTTAGATGGCAAAATGATGTGTGCGAACTGAGAGTTAAGAGATTCTTGGACAAATTTAACAAACTTACAACACAAAATTGAAAATAACCAAGGCAAGTTATACGATGGATAATTAAGTGTTGTTTAATAAATTAATAGATTTTGATAACACAATATAAGAGTTCTAGCTTCTAGCAAATTAGTCTGTAGTTATGGCATTTAAATCTAGACAATTAAAACAGTTGGATTTTTTTTTTTACTTATAAAATTGATGCTTTTTACCTTTATATTTGGCATTAATAATATTCCACAATATTCTGGAAAAAACAAACAAATTCAGAAGGCAAATTATACAATCTTCTGGTACTTAAAAATTTTATTTCATGGATTATCACTTTTCTTAATTGCTAATTTTCAACATGATCTATGTTTAGGCCACATAAAAACACTACGCTATGTTTGTTATGTAAAAAACAAAGTAGTATTTGCGTTAGAGATGTTCACATGTAAGTTACCTTGAGAGAGTGATGATAGTGACAATGAGGCTTTATTATTACTTGCTTTACATAATAAACAAAAAGGAAATAGGTTCATGAACTGAACATGGAACGAAAAATCATAAATTGGCAAGTTAAATCATATATTAAATTGGTTACATGAAGATGAAGTTAAATTTAAAGAATATTTTTGTATAACTATTAACCAATTTGAAAAAGTATTTTTCAGTAATTAAAGTAATGACAGTTTGTTTAAGGTAAGTAAACAAGTTTTTAATAATGATTTTATTTTATTCTCTTATCAATGATATTCTATTAGTAAATAACATAACTTATAAATGCACATTAAATTTCATGTAATGTATAATAATTTTGTTGGTGTGGGCCACCAATGTAATCCGCCTCCACATAGGTAGAATTTGATTTTGATCACGAGTAAAAGAGCGGAAAGATGTTTGAGCCGGTGAAGATGTTAATTTTCTATTACAATCAGGTATTTCTAAACTAAGAATGGTGGATTATGTAGTTGAAGAAGACTGGTCAATTTGCAATCCAGACTAACCTAGCACCTGACGAAGAACAAATTCAGATCAACCCGTAATATGAGTTGCTATAACAACAAATTCAACAAGAGAAGTTTTATATGTCCGTCATCCGCAGATGAAGAAACACAATGATAGATGCAGATGAAGAGTAAATCTTACAACGTTGGGGACAACGTTCAGAAAGTTCCAGTGATGTCGGGAATAAGTTTGATGTAATATTAAATACTGTTAGAAGAAAGTAAGGTGTAAGATTAAATTTGTTAGAATAGTGATTAGGTAAGAGATAGATGAATGTAAGTAGGTCAGGAGGTCTAGTTATGTGATATGGTAGCACAAAGTGAGGTCTGCTGGTTTAGTGAATATTAAATGTGAAAATGACACAGTTGAGGAGGGGAGATAGACAAGTTTTAAATAACTAGGGAGTACAAAGAGAAGGGATATTTCCTGGGGGGCGGTCTCTCATGTGGAGAGATTTTGGTGTAGCGAGGCCATATGTGGAGAGTCTCAGCACAGCAAAGAACACTGGTGAATTGGAATTTGAGAGGTCAGGTAACCTAGAATCAGACAACTTCGGGGAAGAAGAAACGTAAGAAGGCCATTTCTCTTTTTGGTTTTAATTTTGTTTTGAGAGGACAAATATTCTAAACTGGAGGAGCAACAGATTATTTTTGTAAATAAGATTGTGGTCGATTGATTGGGTTTATGGAATAACTTAAGCTCAGCTGTGTCATTTAGTATCTTGTTTTCGTGAGCTAAATGTAAGTGATGATCTTACTTGATAGTGTTCCAGTAAATATAGGGATATGTTTTATATCTAATAATTTAGCTCTTGACTTAACTGATATTGCCAAGCAATTTTGTTATTTTATTTGAACCTGTAGAAAATGAATATAGGAGAAAACCTAAAACACTACCATATTTTTATGTTACCAAAATCTGTTAATAATGCCATACCAACGCAAGTCAAGACAGACAGAGATCGTCACCAACACAAACTAACAAATGGAGAAGCTTAAAAAAATATACAACTGATAGACTCTCAAGGCCAAGACACCAACACATAATATAAGGAACGAAAGTGACATATAAAATTAAATAACAGATAATCTTATTCAAAATATGTGTATTTTTACGCTCATTATAAATATATACTCATTTTAATTTAATTTTTAGTAAACTATGTCCATTCTACTTCGAGTTATGTCCAAGCATCACTAAGTTTATAATAGATAATATTATATTCTCCCAGAATATCAATATAATTGGAATAGAGGAATGCAATAACACCCAAAACATTGTCAAAATCTTCCCTAGCAGTTGTCTCAAAAGAATATAAACTTAAGCACATGGCTAACCTCTTCAGTATAAGGGTTATAAAATTGTTTAATTCTTGTACTGTATACTTTATTTTGAAATTGTAATATAATATTTTATTGCGGAATTCATTTTCACTGAAAAATTACAAATTGAAAAGTTTGTTTAGATTTTGTACAGATAGGAAACAGGCTTACGTTGGAAAGTGGTCCTTGGTATTATCTAATATTACACAAATAGGAATAAATTCCAAAAAACACTAAAGTTCTGACATATTTCTTAAACACTGTTTACTTTCTCAATCAGTAGAGAGTATAAAAAGAAGACTGAATTGTTGTAATCTAGGATGGATCCGTGCTGAGTGTTGAACCACAGACGAATATTTTTTTAAGCCTGTTAGGAGAGGAAATCTAAGATTAAGGTTAAGGATTCTCTAGATTTTGTGACCCATTGATGAGACAGTACCCATCTTCTCAGTTCTGTGTGAAGATTCTTGGTAAGGTTGGAAGTTTCTAGATTGTAAAATCACTCCCTCCAGAATGTAACCACTCAAAACTAAGATGGGAACTGTCTCATCAATGGGTCACAAAATCTAGAGAACCCCCTTTACTTAATCTTAGATAAATCATCATCTATCCTTTTTCCTCTCCCAACAGGCTTAATATATATATATATATATATATATATATATATATATATATATATATGTGTGTTGTGTGTCTGTGATTCAATACTCAGCACAGATCCATCCTACATTACAACAATTCAGTCTCCTTTTTATATTTATATTTATATTCTTTTTCTCTCTGCTGATTGAGAAAGAATTTTAGTGTTTTTCTATTTGTGTACTATTAGACCAAGGACCACTTTTCAAAGTAAATGTGTTTGAACTATCCATACAAAATCTAAACTAATCGGCTAGGTGCCCTATTAAAATCTAACCTAAATTGAAAATACCAAATTCACGTCTGCTTAGGTTATATACATATCACAATGGGCATTTGTAACTTCAAAAATGACTTATAAAATGCTAACTTTAAAAAGTTATTTTAAAAAAGTAATTATTTAACGTGAAACTTTCAACACAAAAATGAAAAAGAATATAATTTTAAAATATTAGAATACTGTATTAATCTATACGTTTTTACTACAATTTAATCACTGACAGACAAATGTCACCTAATATCAAGATTCATGTCTTATGAGTCATTATTATTAAAACATATTTTTCCATAGATTGTTATTTATGTCATTTTAATTTAGGTCTACTGGGATGTTAGTTATTAATTGAAAATATTACTTTAAACAAAGATGGTTTTCAATTTCTCAGTGATAAAATGTATCTCACAATAAAATATTATATTACAAATTCAAAATGAGATATGTAGTAAAAGAATTATTAAACAATTTTTTTTAAATAATTTGTATATTGACTAATAAATTTACTAACTAATTTATTGACTAATTTACTAACTTACTAAATAATTTCCTATTTTTAAGGCTTGCATTCATTTCATTATTTAAACAATTTTTTTAAACACAAAAGTAAATTTCATAAATTTTTTTAATTAATGTAAAATAATGTATAAAGAAAATTATATATGGTAATAATATAGTAACATTAAATAAAGTAATATGAATATACAATTTGTAAAATCTAGCACAAAATCACCAATTTGCACTTTTAACTTGTTTCAAAATTATAAAAATTTCAGAAACAAACGTTTTATATATATGAAAACATTACATATGAAATATTATCATACAAAATAAATTTCAGTAACATAAAAATATCTTTACGCTAATTTTCTTACAAAAAAAAAAATAATAAATCAGGAAGTTGGAAGTGATTCAGAACAGCTTTATGAGGATATGTTTGGGATGCCCTAGACCAACCAGTGTTCAGTCAATGGAAATTGTACTAATAATTGAACCATTAAAATTATACATGAGAAAGATGTTAACTAAACAACTCAAAATCCATGCTCTCTCACAGAACCATCCACTCCATCGTCTGTAAAAAAAATCAATTTGCTTCGCATCTCCTTCAATAATATGATATCAAACATAGAACTTGAATCTGTACAAAATGCACTAGAAGTTTCCTAATAGTGAATTCAACTTTTCCATGGTTAATTAACAGTATTAATATTGAACTAACCGTCCTAAGAATTGTTAAAAAGGATGAAGAAATTCCAGAGTTCCTCTTGCGGATGACCTTAGAGTATCATGATATAATGGAGTTCACTGGATTTTCACAAATGGATCAGTCAAGTGTAATAAAGGGAATGCTAGAGCTGCCTTCTATGATCAGACAGCTGACAGAATTTTTACTGCCATCAGAATCTGCCTGCAGTACCGATGCTGAACTAATCACAATAAATGGTGCTGTTACTTACATTCACACAATGCCTGTAAATGTTTTCTGGATTTTTCCCGACTCTAGATTAGATCTACAAATAATACAAAAACAGCGACCAACAAAATTTCTCAATTGTATAGAGAAGATTTATAAAATGTTAGGAAGACTATCTGGGAAAAATATCATCTTCCAGTAGATACCCAGTTATTGTGGTTTTCCTGGTAATGAAAGAGCCTGGCCAACTATGCAGCAAAACTTCAGCCTGCCTTCCAGAGACAGACTTATCTTAGTGAGTGTCTGCGAGAAATTAAAAGGAAATTTGTGAGTACCTGGGTGGAGCAGTGGAGGGACAGTAAATCGAGACAATTCCTTTTTAAGATTCAGAAAGAGCCATCCGAAGAATCACTGTACCAAGATGCTGCATATTCAACTGCAATGTTTGCTGCCCATATAAGAACTGGTCACATTGTCACCCAGGCCTAATTGAATAGGTTTCACTTAGCGGACTCTCCTCACGGTTTGGCTTTTGAGAGAGAAGAGGAAATCATTAAACACTATCGTCCTTTACTGTGAATCAAAAAACTCTGCAAAATAGAAACATGACTGTGACTCACTCAGAGTTTGAACAGATTTTAACAGACAAAAGATATTGGAAGTTTGTAAGAGACAATCGAGCCATCAGAGAGTCCTCTGGAAACTCGTATTAAAAAGTAAGATCTTACAAAAAATAGAAAAAAACTTCTAGAATATTTATAGTTCTATCATTTAGAGACAATAACATTAAGTAAAAAACTGTTAATTATTCTACATTTCATAATTTGTTATACATAAATGTGAAAGAACTACACGTACACATAATACAGTACATACACATATTTTCACGTTAATTTTCTATTAAAATATTGAAAACTAATAACAATACATTTCTAGAACAAAATACAATTACTTAAGAAAAATATTAGTAACAAGTATTCAGACTTTTAAAAACAATAAGAATATTAACTGTCTAAATCTAAACATATATTGAATTTTCATTATATAATTAATTTTCTTAGAAGACAACATTTCATTTGTTTACTTACTGAATCTTCATCAATATGAAGTTTCAAAAGCTAACGAAAGGTACATAAATAATATCAAAAATATATATAAAAATCTCACAAATAAAACATTTTATATAAAATGTAGTCTATAAAATAATTGATACATATTTTAACCTTAAAATTGTTATAAATTTTACAATTAGTCAATGAAGGTCTTTCAAAAAATAGGATATTAAAATATTAACATCAATTTACACAAATCAAAATTTATTTGTACATCTAAACAAAGCCCCTTTTGTGCACTGTGATTCTTGTTGTCCATGTTAAATTTTTGAACAATTTCCAAATCAATTTTATGAAATAAAATTTAATTTATTACTTATAAACGATTGACTGTCTAGAGAGTTAGTTTGTCAATTTGATGTTAGTTAATTCAACAATTTGCATACAATTACCAATAGAATCTAATGTAGTTTGAGTGATTTGTCAATGTGATCTGTAGAGTATGACAATCAATTTTTTAATATACAACAACTAATAAAATCAAACCATTGTGCATAAAATGTATAAGACCTTCCTTTATACTTGGAAATTGAAATAAAATACCAACGCAATATGGACAACATGATCGACTGTGTAAAAAAAGTCTAAGCAAAAATATCATATTCCTTTATAACTCAAGTGAAAACCAATATTATTTTAAAGACTCGCCAAACTTCTAAAATTTACATTTTAACGTAATTATAGAACTAATTTCTTAAATTACAGAGATTTAATTTTCAAAGTTAAAAAAAAATAATAATAATAATCTCATATTTACATATGTCATTTTAATTAAAAAAATTATATAGAAAGTTTAGGTATAAAGAACTTTTAAAAGGGTTATATGGTCATACTCGAGTATGATTCGTAGGAAACCAATAGTGTTGTAAACATTCTCCAAATCTACGAAACACAGTTTTAATTGATGTCATATAACTGGATTTCTTAGGTGAAGAATTGATGTCTAAAGTCTTTCCATCAGCAACTTTTGAAGTTTCCTGGGAGAAATAAATTCAAATTATTTATATATACATAAATATACAAATTATGGTATTGTAAGTACATAAAATAATTATAAGTTGAAATTTAGACTGTACACATTGAATAGATTAAATAAAGTTAATACACTTATTAGATATAAATTTTTTGATGATGCTTAAGAGAATTTTGTAAACCATTATAATAGACAGAAAAATTTATGGAATCAACTGGAGTTTGAATTCTCAATATCAAGAGAGGTATTGTCAAATACTGAAATAACAAATAGCCTTAATTGGAAAACTGTTTAGTCATTGATATTCTCTTGTTTCAAATAAAATAACTGTTGTGGAAAATTGTGTGCTTTCTTTCATTTTGTAATTAATTATAATTTTATTGGTTTAAATTTCATCACCTGATTTTCTTTCTCCTTAGTACTCGATAGCTTCATCATCTTCACTGGACTTAGGTTATCTTCTGTATTTGAGTTGGAAGCTCCCTTTTCAACAATCAATTGATAATTATGTAATACATGTTTTATAAAATAATAAGATAAATAAAAGATAAATTATAATTTTATTTATTTATAGCATTTATACACGAAATACAAACAATGAACAAAATTTTTCACACAAGACAGTCAAGATTAATTTTGGCCATACATGTGTAATTTTCTCTCATGTTCGGTTTTGCGCATATTCAAAGTGGCTAATGGTATGACCTCAGGAAAATACCTGACTAATTTACCTTTTCCCTGATCAATCCTAGGAACCACACACAACCATATTCATTGTGTTTTAATCAATCGATCAAATTATATTGGTATGAACTAATTTTTAGGAAAGAATTGATACACATGAAAATATTGTAAAAATTAAATACTTAAGAATTATTAATTGTACCCACCACCAGTTGCTGCAAATAATTCAAAAACATTTAATTTATCATTCTACAAATTGAATTATAATTAATATATCTTTACATTTTGTGAAGTTATAAAGTCTAAAGTTTTTGTTTGTTTTGTTATGGCAGCCAAATTTGCAATATCTACCCAAGCTCGATCCTCCTAGTTTTAATATTTTTCAAACCACTCATGTAAATTCAACATAAATCCTGTTTCTAGACACTTTTTATCGGCTCACTGTGATAAATACATGTATACCTAGTAAAAAGAGTAGCATTTTCAATCCCCACTACTAATTATTTCTTTGAAGAGCATCACTTCTACATGGACTTCCTACCTTTCTTTGGATGTAAAATGAGTTTATTTAGTACACCGGTTCGGAGATTTCAACATATTCTGCTTAGGTCTCAAACATAAGATTGATTTACCTTAATTTTTTAAATTCAAATTTATATTGAATTTAAAATATTTTATAACTTATGTCTATAATCATTAGTTTCATATTTAAAAAAATATAATAAACTACAAATAAATAAATTTTCTTTATTATGTACAAGGCAAATTACAATACAAAGATACAGTCGACTCTCGCTAACTCGAACATTGCTAACTTGAAATCTTCGATATCTCGAATTATTTTCAATCCTCTTGGAAAAACCTGTCTATGTCGAAAAAATAACAATACATAACTCGAAATAATTTTACGGTTATATTTTACCTCTATAAGTCGAAGAGACACAAAAATTACCTCTATAACTCGAAGTTCAGTAGATAAGTCGAATTCAATTTGAACTTTACCTCCACAAGTCGAAGTTTACCTCTATATCTCGAGCAACGATGAGGATGCTCCTTCTGACAAAGAAAACGAGGAAGAGGAGCCAGCAGACATTATACCTAAAGAAGCCAAAGCTGCAGTACGTACTTTAAGAAAGTTTTTAGAAAAAACCAGTGATGCACCAGACAGTGTGTTTACTTCGATTGTTTTAATCGAAAATATGATTGACAAATGTGCTGCCAACAGTCTTAATCAGAAGAAGATTACGGACTTTTTTAATCAGTGAAATTAATATAAGGACTGTACTGTTTACCGTGTATGTACAAGTATTTTATTATGTATACTCTAAATACAACTATTTTCTATTGAGACAGTTTAAAAGCTTATTTTTAGAGGGAATAAAGTACAGTACAGTACACTATTCTTTACCTCTGTAACTCGAATTTTTATTTGGTCTACCTCTATATTATCTCGTTACCTCTGTAAGTCGAATTTAGTCAAGAATGACCTCTATAACTCGAACTATGCTTAAGTCAAACTACACGTAACTCGAAGAAAAATTGTAGTCCCATGAATTTCGAATTAGCAAGAGTCGACTGTACCCTAATTCAGTACAACAAAAAACATTTACTATTAAAACTAGGACTTTTTTAAGCCAAAAAAAGGTCTCAAAGTTATAACATTACAACTTCAAGCTGCCAATCTTTGTTAATATAGTGTGAATCCTATAACCATACACCTAAACTGATATAGTCTCTATCAGTCCAATCCTTATCCTTATCTTCTCCTCATTATACATATCTATAGGCCTACCTTCTTTCTGAGTTCTCCTAAATGTTCCTCTTCTCCGATGATTTTGAGGATGATAATTCATTAGTCTTTTTTACCACCTATTCTCACTTATTCATATCATGTGCTAGTACTACTGCAGTTGCCGCTGTTCGATCTTCTCATTTAAAGTTTCTTTAACACTCACCAAGTCCCTTACAACTTCATCCTTCATGTGGTCCAACCTGGACATTCTACAGAATCTCCTCCAGAAATCCATTTCCATGGTCTCTATCATCTCCTTGCTTCTCCTCGAAATTTGCCAACATACTAAAGGATATGTTGTATTGGCTGCAGAATCACATTGTATAATACACTTTTAATACACAATCTAATGCTAAGACTTTTCCTTGAGTAAACCTTGATTGATATCCTTTTTGGAGTGTGTATATTAATTAATTTGTTTTTGAAAAATTATTACTGATGGTCATTGTTGTTGAACTCAGGGGATCAAGGGCTGAGTTCTGAGCTTCTTTTCTCTTAGTTATGATAGTTTCCTATCTTCATTAGTCTTTTAGATCGAAAGTTTGAATGTTAAGAAAAAAAGATATATCCATGAAAACATCAATATCTATTTTTACCATCACTACTTTCTCTAAATTGTTGATTGAGAAAATACATTATTGATATATTATAATGTTCTTTGTCCCTTAAAGTGTCTTAAAAGTATTTGATCAAGACATAAAATATGCTTCTGTGGTAGTAAATATCATGCTCTAAAATGTTAGAACAGCTCTTTTTTAAGTTGATAGAAATATGATTAGCACTTTAAATTAAAATTAAAATGACAATAATCGATATTTAAAAAAAGTTCAAATTTCATTCATGAGTACATTCTTTTGCCATTCTTAGCATTGTCTTTAGGGTAGGTAAATAGTTTTAGGAAAATGGAGTTTATCCGAAATGTATCAGTGGAAATGCTAGGAATGGTAGAAGAATGTACTCCTATTAATTATGTACGATTTAGAAGAAATATCGAATATTAATAATATTTTAAACTTTGTTGGGCGGAATAATTTTTTTTTTCAAATCATCATTAAATACACCAAATTAAATTTTGTATTTATATATAAAATTGTATATTTAGATTCAGCACTACGTACAAAAACTATAGTAATGTATAATATATTGTTACTAATTTGTAATAATCATTCTATTTCAACAGAACAGATATTGAATCCATGGTAACAGTATAAACAATTTTTGAAAATGCATGAGAAATAGCCTATTATAAAAACATCCATAAATTTATTATAAATATTTTTCTCAAATTGTTTGATACTGAGTATTTTGATATTTAATTTCTAGACTTTTATAAAATGTAACCCAGTGACGGTAAACAAATGTTTTATGTTTATAATATCCTGCCATTTAATTTTAACTTTCCAAAAACACTATATTTCTGTACTTACTTTGAAAAATGAAACTTATGCATTTTCTGATATTTCTTACAGTACAAATTTTTACTTGCTAACGAACCAAAATTAAAAATAAAGAATTTTGGTTTAAAAATGATATAATTTTTAATTATTTTTGTAGCGTACTAATATTGTTTTCCAGATACTGTATTTATGAACAAAATAATGGATAACAGAACAGAGTTAGGCTAAAAGGAAAAATTACAATTAGTATTAATTTTTAAATTTGCTCAGCAAAACACCAAAATATTTGTGTGCCACTACCATACAGAAAATGCATCTACTTCGAGAATTATTTAAAAGTAAGATTAAATTTTCTTTCAGTATCTTAACAAAAGTGCTTAGTTTGCAATTTATTTTGACATTGTTTGGTTAACTTACCTCATTGTTTGTGTGTTTTCTTTTCCTAGGTTGTTCTTTAGGTGGCTCATGTTGGTGCAGCAGTTCTTTTCTACGCAATGGATGTCGAGAACTGCTTTTCTTGCGTAATGTTATTAACCCATCTTGATACTGAAACATACAATGTGATATAATAAACTGTAATACATTTTTTTTTTCACCACCTCTCATGACCTTTGAAGAAAAGTTTTTAATTTGAATATGTATGACAATTAAATCCACAATTACGACAAGACAAGCGAGAGGAATGTAGCCTACATTCAATTTGCACAATACCACAAACAAGACATATTCAAATTTAACTTACCAAAGTAAATATCTCCAGCTCTGTGTTTGAGTCACCTGACTACACAAGTGGTTTAATTTGAAAGAAAAACACATTTATGAATTCTTATAACAAATATATATGCAGAAATTTGCTGTTAACATGAAATTCAAAAGGAAAAAATGATTGAATCAGCTAGAAAATTCACTATTACAATATTTTCAAAATTAGATATACAATATTTTCCCCCCTAATGAACAAGGATTTATTTACCCTTTTATTTGACGAATTTAAACTTTAATCTTTCATTTTAATAAAGACTTACTATAAATCAACCATATACATATTATTATTATTTAAAAAAGATTTTAAAACTGTTTAAGACATGACTTATTTTAAAATTTAGAAAGATTCCTTGAAAGCTAAAAGATTGCTAGCACCATCACCCTTATATTTATACATTAAAAAAAAAAAATACATACTCAAGCTGATACTCTACTACATTAGAAAATGGCATAAATTAAATCAAAGACCAACATGCACTAATGGTTAACATATACATTAATTTTTAAACTTTTGTTGAAGCAATATTTGTTATTTCAAATTCAATTGATCAATGCTTGAAATGTTTCACAGTTGTAGGTTGAAATATCTGAATATTCCAATTCTGGAACTAGCATAGTTACACACTTTTAAAATAAAGATATAAAATTATTAATTTCTTGTTTTAAGTTGTTATATAAACATGTTGATAAATGGAAAGACTTGAAATTTTAAGATAACAATAAATTATGTTTTAATTAAGTAGAATTGTTTAATATTCATTTATTGTGGATTATCAAAATCTGTAATAACTGAAACTGATTCGTACAGCTTTTTATGAAACTATTAAACTCATCCCAGCAACAGGAGCTTGGGACTGCATCATAACACACTATCTTTTCCCTTGTATCCAATTTGGAGTTTTTTGACCATCACAGCACTCCTGTTCATCATCAAGATTACCACAAACTTACTGTGCTTTACTTCCAGCTGGTAGAAAGAAGTGGGGACGGTCACATTACACATCATCCAAATTCTTGATAAACTGAAAACTTGTGATTAGTCTGAATTCGGACTACATCTGGTTTACATGGTAGAACTGTTATGTTCGTGGTTTACTATATATACATTCAATGTATTTAGTTTTCTGCAATTGTGGGTATAAAGTGATGTTGTAACGCTTTTATAATTACTACGAAAATATAATATCAACTCAGTTGAGCCTAAGACTAAAGCTTAGACAAATGTTAATTCTGTACTTATGTGTAGTTGTGAGACATGGAAAGAGTTAAGCAGGAAGTGACTCAAGCTTTCGTAAATAAATGTCCTCAATCAATATTAGAATAACATGGCCAATAGTAATTTCAAATAAGTAGCAACGCATCAATCAAAGCCCTTTGAAATGAAATATAAAAAGAGAGTAAGTGGAAATGAATAGGTTAAACATTGAGGGAAATGAGTACAAAATTATAAATTGCGCAATGGAATGGATAGAATAGAGAAAACCCAGAGTTGAAGTTGGCTGGAAGGACATGGAGGTGAATGCGATGCCTTTATCAGAGTGAGCTGGAGGGGACTTCTGGTTGCCCTATGCTCCATGGAGGATTGACACGAGAAATTATGATGATCAACTTAGTGATATTATTTAAATTAAAAGAAATGTTTAACTAATTACATACTGTTGTTAAGAACAATCTAACAATATATCTACAACAAAGTATATTGAGTAACATACCTTCTTCTTAGCTGTAAGAATAGCAGCAACCCATTCTTCAACGACTTTGCTGTTGTCAGAATAAAGGATCAAAGTCTCACCAAGACAAGACAGTTTAAATACATTATGACTTAGAACTAGTTCTACGGAACATTTCTTCAAAGGTAGCATACAACAACAATTCAATGACTTAGGTTCAGTAGCGATTTCATCTACAATGTTTCCTGTTATTTTACAATAGAGCACGCAGTCTGTCAGCAAAATGAAATAACGCTCTTGAGACACATTTCCATTTTTTGAAACCTGAAAAATAAAAAAAATATTTGTTTTCAAATGTTTTGAGTTTGGGAAATCAGAATTAGATATTTTTAAAAAATATTTATGAACAACAAATTATTTATAAAACTAAAATAACTTTAAATTTATTAATTTTTTTAAAACATTTTTAGGACAAAGCATAATTTCAGGGTAAATTCAAAAAAATTCCAACCTTATCAAACACAGGATTTTTTATAGGTAAATAGATAATAGGAAATCAATAATTAATTGAATTATGCAACATTTGAGGAAATTTAATCACCTAAACAAAGAATATGGGTTTTTGGAGAAATTAAATAAGGCCTCTATTAATTTTATTAATGTCAGAAACTTGTAAAACACTAGATTTCTCAATACAAAAAATATTTATGATGCTGAAATTTATCGATAATTTGTGAATGAGAGAAATGTGTTTAAATATAAATAGGCTGTTTAATAAATGAAGAACTGATGTTCATGATGAGTAATGATCCAGATAGCAAACCGTCATCACTGAGAGCTTAACAAACAAAGTTGATAACCATATTCATGAAAACAGGTGATTCACTATTGATGAAATGCATGAGACTTTCTCTCAAATTTTATGATCAGTAATAATTTATAACATATTTCTGTTAAATCCAAGTTCCAAAACACAAAGATTTGTGCAAGATTGGTTCCATGTGTTCCAAAAATGCTTATAGAAGCACACAAGAAAAAATATATGGGCACTACCATGTCATTTTTAAAAGTCTATGACCAAAATGGTAATGAATTTTTGAACCATTATTATAACCAGAGATGAAACTTGGATCTCTCATTACACATCTTGTAAGGGGAGTTAAGTTAAATTTATTGGTTTTTTATCAAGTGTTAATTGTTAATTATGTGAAAATCTGTTCGAGCGCCATATGTAAGGGGAGTTAAGTTAATTTGTAATTTATCTATTCAATTCTTATTATCAAGTATCAATTAATTAATTCCATTTGTGCTTTAAGAGCTTTTAGTTAAAAATCAAGTTACTTTAATTTGTAAGTCTGCGTTCTTACAAACTTATTATTCAAATTATTATTCTATTGTACCTAAGGTAGGGTTACATTCTGGTCGTACTTAGCAGTTATTTCTATAAACGTGGCAATGGTCAATACAATAAGTTAGCCAGACATTTTAAGAAAAACAAGAAATCTCCCTTTTATTGAAAAGAAAAATAAGGACATTACTAAATATATATTTAAGTAAACATTTAAATCTAAGATCTATCCTGTGATAGAATACAAGTTATTTAACATGTGCTAAAAATCTGAATAAAAGTTTTATATTTCTTCTTCACTAAATTTTGTCTACTAATGATTACTTATTCCTTTCTATTCACTTTACTCACGAAATACCAGTCCATATTATTTTAGCTTCCTTCAACCTTCCTTCCACATCACAATTACTTAAAGTCCTCCATCTTTTTCGTTGAAACTGAGTCTGTCCAGCCGTCGTATAACGCGACTGTCCCACAAGGTGATTCTAACAAGACTGCTTAAGGCACGCTTCGAGAAGACGCTCCTTGCTGAGGCTCATGGGAAATATCTCCAGGGTTTAATTTCCTGCTAGCACAGAATTTTGCAACGTCTGTGTTATTTGAAGGTTACAAGTCTCTATCACCTCACGCGCACAATTTGAAATTACGCTTTCACTTGTTTAGTGAAATTGTTTGTTTTAAATTGTTTATTAGTAATCATTAGGTTATTATTATTGTTCATTTGATTATTTAAATACATTTATAATTACTTATTATTATAAAATGCTTATTATTTCTATTATCCTATTATTAGTTCATATTTATTATCAATATTAAATAATGTTTTATTAATTACTGGCTGGAGAGTGTCCCATGCTTACAATCTGAGACAAAATGACAATCCAAAGAATAGTATCATTCCAAATCTGTAAAACCAAAAAAGTTCAAGCAGACTTTTTCATGGTTATAGTTTTCCGAGACAGGAAAGGCGTCCTTTTGGTTGAATTCCTGTTTCGTGGATCATAAATAAATCCTGGTATTTATTCTGTAACACTGACAATACTCTTGACGGATAATCCAAAATCGCCAGAACTATCTACTCACAAGAATCTGACTACTTTATGACAACACTCAGCTACAAACTACAATACTGAATCACCGTTATTGGATAAGTCTAGGGTGGAAAGGATTCCTTCTCTTGTAATCCTGATTGTAGTGAATGGCAAATAATGAATTTAAATTGTGATCTGTAATAAAACAATTCTAAATTATATTCAAAATGATTAAATTAAATTACAATACACTCGAGATGGTCCAACACTTGACAATCCGACAAACTTGGTAGTCCGACGTGGCTGTCAGTTGATTTACAATGCTAAAACAACCTCAAGGTACTGCAATTTGACCCGGCTGTTATAACAGGAAACCACATCAGTGTGCCTAGTCAAGTTGTTTGTTTACACTTCTCAACTATCAATTCAGTTTCGTCGAAAAGCATAACAGTTTGTGTTAGCCGTTATTGCAGTGTTATTTTTGTTCAGAATGATTTTATAGTGTTGTGAGTTGTTGTTAAGTTATATCTATTGCAATTTTATTTTATTTATCTACTGTGTACATTAATGATGAGCACAAATTCAAAATGTAAGCATAAAACATTAAATGTATCTGATAAATGGGAAATCATTATGAGATACGATCGTGGTGAAACTTCAACCTCAATATGTAAATCGTACGAGCTACAGTTTAAAAAATAAAGAAAAAATTGAAAACTTCATGAAGTTTGTTGACGAAGAGCCTAATAAAAGAAAAAACCTTTAAAATGGGAGAGTTTCCTCAAGTTGAAGACACTATTTACACCTGGTTCAAACAACAAAGAAGCAGACATGCACCCATTTCAGGAGACATTTTGAAACAAAAAGCCTAATTTTTTATCATGAAATTACAAAAAAAAAAATTACATGCTAGTGATGGTTAGTTTGAAAATTTCAAAACACCCCCATGGTATTTGATTCCTACAAATGAATTCATTCAGAAATTGAATGTAAAAATCACTGAACTAGGCTTAACACCTGAACAAGTTTATAACGCGATGAGATTGGCTTAAATTGGCGGCAACTTCTAACAAATACGTTTGTCATTCAAGAGGAAAAAACATGTTTCAGGAAGAAAACTTCAAAAAGAACGGATCACCCTGATGGTATGTGCTAATGCGTCAGGAAGTCATGCGTTAAAACTATTTGTTGTGGGGAAATCAAAATCTCCACATGCATTTAAAAACATTAAAGTTGAATCTGCCAGTTACATATATGAGTCAAACATGAGTATGGGTCATTAAAAAACTAAAGAAGGTTTTTATAATTGGTAAACTAACAATTTTGTCCCACAAGAAAAACAACACTTGAACAAGAAATAGTTGCCAGTGATGGCCCTTATCTTATTGGACAATGCACCATAACATCCTGACAATGAAGAACTGCGAGTTAAGACAGCTGATGGCTATATAGAGGTTTTGTACTTACTAAGAAATACAATTGCTTTCTTTCAGCCAATGGACCAAAATGTTATTAAGACTCTCAAGGCACATTACAAGAAGCGCCTACTTACGGATATCATAAGTCAACCTAACGCAGACATCACACGCATCTTGAAACAATACAACATCAAGGATGCCATTGTCAATGTAGAATTTACCTGGCGTCAAGTAAAATTTCTTACGTTAATAAAATCTTGGAAAAAATATTTGGCCAGAAAATCCACTTCTTCCAATGAAAGACAACAATAACAATTTCGAACCAATTTTGGAGGATGCTCTTGCAATTTGCAATGAAATGAAAATTTACCAGAATCAGTGGAAGAATTCCAAATATGGGTTTTAGACGATAACCTGACCACTGACCTTGCAGACGACGAAGTTATTGCTGAAGTCACAGAACCTGTGGACGACACAATCCAGGAGGCCTCGGAAGCAAGATTCACAGTCAACTGTGAAGAAGCTATATCAGCTACAAACACTTTGTTACAATGGTTTGAAGAGAGAGGATCTGACTATGAGCAAATATTGATGTTAAAAGACATTTAATATAAAGCATTGAGACTGACAGTTTATGTAAGAAACAGAAATCTATCCCAGATTTCTTCAATGTGTAAATACTGTACTGTATGTATGCCTGTTATTTAAAAAAATTGTAATACACAATTCATCTTTTTAATACATGTACGAGGTGTGTGAGAAAAGTAATGAGACTGATTTTTCATTTACCAAAGTTTTAATTTTTTTCAAACAACAATGTTATCCCCTTCAAAGTAGTTTCCTTGGGCAATTATACACCGGCAGAGTCGTTGTTCCCACTCTTGGTAGCAGCGCTGGAAGTTTTCAACTGGTATGGCTTTTAACTGGTCGGTCACAGCTTTTTTGAATGTTCTCCAGAGTTTCAAAATGACGTCCTTTTAAGACGTTTCAATTTCCAGAAAAGGAAAAAGTAGCAAGGACTCAAATCAGGTGAATAGGGGGGTTGAGGAACCACAGAAATGCATTTTGAGGTCAAAAATTCACTGATTAAAATGGCCGTGTGATACAGGGCATTGTCATGATGAAGCATCTACTTGTCTGCAATGTCTGGTCTCACACGAATCACTCTTTTCTTGAGCCTTTCAAGGACACTTTTATAAAACACTTTGTCGACAGTTTGTCCTGGTGGAACAAATTCTTTGAGCATGATACCCTTAATGTCAAAAAAAAAAAAAAAAAAACAAATCAGCATGGTCTTATCTTTGATTTGCTCATTCAACATTTTTTCTGTCAAGGAGATGACTGAGTGTGCCACTTATAGCTTTGCCACTTTGTTTCAGGATCATACTCAAATATCCAGGATTCATCACCTGTGATCACACAATTGAAGAATTCTTGGTAATTACCAATCCTCTCAAGAAGATCAACACACACGTTTCTTCGATTGTCCTTCTGTTCAGTTGTGAAGTTTTTCGGCACCATTTTGGCACAAATCTTTTGCATGCCCAAATCGTCTGTCAAAATTTGATGTACGGTGAAAGTGTTTACATTTAATTGTTCACTCATCATCCTTATTGTTAAACAACGGTCTGATATCACAAGAGTCCTCACACATTTAACGTTTCCGTCAGTTTTTGAAGTTGAAGGTCTCGCTGAGCGAGGTTGATCTTCAACGTTTTCTCGGCCTCTAAAAAAAGATTTGTGCCGGCGGAAAACTTGTGCTCTTGATAAGCAATGTTCCCCATAGGCCTGTTTCAACTTTTCAAAAGTCACACTCGTGGATTCACCAAGTTTAACACAAAACTTGATTGCACAACGTTGCTCTAAATTCCGATGCTCCATTTTTGTAACACACAACAAAAACACAACTTCACTGATGGCGCCGTCAAAAATAATGTTTTAGCTGTACGGAGTTGAAACTCAGACTGAGAAAGAGGAAGGGATAAACAAACCGGTCTAGCACAGGCCGGTAGACATAACGTTGCCAGATCGCCCACAGTGTTGCCTGTCTCATTACTTTTCTCACACACCTCGTATGTACATACATCTTTTTATAAATCCTTTGTGCTCACTGTGTCAAATTAATTGTTTTATTAGCCTACTGTCCTAAATGATTTTACATACAAAAATTATTGTAATAACTATAACTTACTATTTAAATTACTATTGCTAATCTTGGACATTTAAAAAATCACTTTCGATCATCCAGACACTTTTGGTAATCCGACACCTTCTCTGTCCCATACCTGTCTGATTATCAAGAGTCTACTGTAGGCCTATTTATTGAAAATTATGTTTAATTAACCATGGTTTAATTTTTTGTCAATTACTCCCCAAGCATAATTGTTTTCCCCTTGCAATTTGGCACTTGGGTTTGTGTTATTAACTTGATTTTTACTCAAATTTTATATAAATTAGTAAAGCTGATTTGAAAAGTAAAACATTGTTTTTTGAATAACAAGTATCTTACAGTTTTTAATGATAAAAAAATTAATAATTCATTGGAAATATTGTAAAATTATGGTGACATCAAATTTAATCAAGATAAAACAACCAAACAACAAAATATTTCTGAACAGTGATAATTGTCTTAACTGATAAAACAATTAACACCCATCAATTTAAACCATTGGTTCCCAACAGGTGGTCCGCGGACCAAAGGTGGTCCGCGGACCAAAGGTGGTCCGCGAGAGCCTTGAAAGTGGTCCGCGACGGACTTAGAAGAAATAAATAATTATTGAGTAAAATGTAATTTTAAAAAAAAACTAAATTAAGTTAACAAGTTCGATACGGCGGAGGTAGACGGAATAAGGTAGACCGGTAGACCGGTATGGTGGGAGTGGGATCCAAACTGGTGGGGGTGGTGGCAGGGGTAGTCTGCAACTTGCTGTCTTCAGTGTCTTCAGTCGTGAGCGTGAGTCGAATAGGTCAACAACTACACTACATTAACTACAACTTTCTATCCTTTTGAACGTTTTGATTTATGTGCTAAGTTTTATAGTGTTTGTTGAGATTGTTACTATTTGCATTCAGTATGCCTCCAAAGCGGAAATATGATAGTGATTATATTAAATTCGGGTTTACGTCGATTGAAGTGAACAAAGAGGTTAGACCTCAGTGCGTAATTTGTGCAGCCGTTCTCAGCAACGAGGCATTGAAACCCGCAAAATTGGAACGTCATTTGAAGACAAATCATGCAAACCTGAGTGACCGGCCACCTGAATTCTTCGCAGGTAAACTGGAAAATTTAAAGAAAATGAAATTAGGCAAATCTGGGACAGCTTATGAACAGTCAGAAAAACTACTCTCAGCTTCTTTTGAAGTAGCGCACTTGATTGCTAAGGCTAAGAAACCACACACCATCGGCGAAAATCTTCTTAAACCATGTATAATTAAAGCCGTCGAGCAAGTTTTGGAGACTGAAGCTTCCAAAAAAATGCAGGATATCCCCCTATCTAATAATACGATTAAAACACGAATTGATACAATGAGTAACGACATTAAAGAACAATTAATTGTTGAATTAAAAAAATCTCCATTTTTCAGTTTGCAATGTGACGAAACTACTGATGTTACGCAGTGCTGTCAATTACTAGTTTTTGTTCGTTATTTGGGCGACAACAGTACGTTCAAGGAAGACCTTTTAATTACTCAAGATTTGGAGACCACATCTAAGGGCAAAGACGTAATGAAAATAATTTGTGATAATTTAGAAAAGTATGGCCTTGACTGGAATAAGCTAGCGGGATTTTGTACAGACGGAGCCCCTGCTATGCTGGGATCACGTTCAGGATTGGCAGCCTTGGTAAAGGAGAAGAACCCTGCTACAGTAACTATGCACTGTATGATCCATCGTCAAGCGTTGGCATCAAAGACACTGCCAGAGAGCCTAAAAAGTGCAATGGAGATGGCCATAAATATGGTCAATGCAGTCAAAAGAAGCTCACTCAACAGTCGTGTTTTCAAGAAGGTGTGTGCAATGTTAGACTCTGAACACGAAACACTTTTCTTTCATACTGAGGTGTGTTGGCTTTCAAAGGGAAATATGCTGGAGCGCTTATTTGAGTTGAGAGAAGAGTTGAAAGTGTTTTTTATTGAAACAAAAATGCAGCGATTCTTGGAGGATTTGTGTGATCCAACTTTTGAGGTACAACTTGCGTACCTAGTAGATGTTTTTGGACATTTGAACCAACTGAACTTGCAGCTTCAAGGATCAGGAAATGACAAGTTGAAGGGTGTTGGTAACATTTTTGTTTTTGAGGACAAACTCCATGCGTTTTTGTGCAAACTTGATCTGTGGATGAAAAAGATTGAAGAGCAAAACTTTCAATCCTTCCCGACTTTGAAACATCTGGCGGACAACAAGAGCTATTCTTCTCATGTGGATAAAATTCTACCAAACATCCTCACACATTTAGGAACGCTTAAAGCAGAATTTTCACGATACTTTCCTGAGTACGACAATGACACACAGATAATTAAAAAAATGATTCGAAATCCTTTCAGCTGTAAAGTCACAGATGTTCCCGACGATATCCAAGAGGAGTTGATTGAACTGCAAAATGACAATGATTTGAAGGACACATTTGAAAGTGGCACAGATTTGGAAGAGCTGTGGTGTCGAAAGGCCATTTCATACCCATACGTCCGGAAAATAGCACTTAGGTACCTTGTGCTATTTTAAACCACCTACCTGTGCGAGCAAGGTTTTTCAACTTTGCTGTTAATAAAAAATAAACAAAGAAACCGGCTGAGCTTAGGCAGCGACCTGCGACTAGCACTGAGCCAGAACCATTCACCGAGAATTCCTGAACTAGTAAAACAGATTCGAGCTCAGAAGTCTCACTAAAATAATTCCTAAAAAATATTTTATGTGCAATGAGAACATTTAATTTCTATTTCAACTAGTATTCTAATGAAAATGTAACTGTTGCTAAAATGTTCTAAAAATAAACAATTTGCTTATGATTAATGTTTTTTTTTTATTGCCTTTGAAACTATATATATATCAATGGTGGTCCGTGCTACTATTAATGTCAAGTAAAGTGGTCCGCGGCCCGGAGTGAGTTGGGAACCACTGATTTAAACTAAGGTTTGACTTATCAATTTTATCTCCTAGGGGCTCTGATTATTATTACTATAGGTAAGGCCACTTAGGGAATAAAATGAGTTTTATCATTTTTAAAGGTGAAAAACCATTGCCTTAACTCAAAATCCCCCCTTGTTTAAAGGAGAAAAACTTCTTGGTCATTACCTTAAAAGAAGGAAGAAAAGATTAAATAAAAACACCTAGCCACCGAATACTCTAATAGCATCAAGGTTGGAGAAGAACAAGGGTTGGTTAACAGATACCAGATAGGAAAGATGAAAGAAAGAGATCTAACCCAAGACTGTATGAAAAATATCGTAGATCCAGCTAGGTTCTCTCAGGATTCACAAGCCTATGCTCACTATAGTGAGCCCCTGAGGGTTAACATAAAACCAGTAAATTAAACCAAACAATAATATCATACAAATTTGAACTTTACCAATTGATACTGGTAATCCGACCCTCTGCGCCCTAGTCAAATTAACCTTTTTTTCACTATCCATATTATATTTATTTACAAATTGAAATTATAAGGTATAAGAGTCGAGAACCTTAGCTCTTAAATACTGTTAGGGTCGGAAGAGAAGAAGAGAGAGATCTAATACGGAAGATGAAAGAGAATGATCTAAACCAAGAGGACTTAAGCTTCTAGATGTCCTGAGACACCAAAGCAGAAAATGAGGTTTTATAAAAGCAAGTAGTTGTTATATATAAAATAATAATAATAATACTATATCTCATAAATTGTCTTTACTTTCAAAAGTCGACCTTCTTTGATTAACTTTCTTCCAGGTGTCACGATCACAGGTTTACAACCACCTGTGAAACACCGTTGTATGGCAACAACTCGCTCCATATTCTCTTGATAGTGTACCAAGTCATTAATATGTGTTGTAGCCTTTTCTACTTCTGCCAAGGCATCTGAAAACACAAATTAACATGTTATTAATATGGTGTGATTAATCTCCATTTTAATATATTTTATAACATATAATCCAAGCATTTACCTAGTACTTCTATGTAAACCACGTTATTAGGATGATATTTATTACTATTTAATAAAAAAAAAAAAAAATTAAATAAAAAAACAAGAAAATAATATCAAATATAAATCATAACCAAGTTTGAGCAAATTAAAAAAAAGTTTTCTCATTTTGAGATTATGGGAAAAAGTAAGTATAGAACTTTTACCAAAATAACTGCTAATTTACTTATCCAGTATAAGAAGGAAGTATAAGGGTAAAGTTTGGTTATAGCAAAAAATTTTGACTGCTGTTTTTTGACTGATCAATGTGAACAATTCATGGCCACAAGAAACTAAAAAAGTGGTTTATAACATGCTGTCTGTCCATTGTCATTGGAAGCACGATAGTGGGTTCAAAAATCAAGTTAGGAACATGAAATTTGGTATAGGGGAGTAGTTATAGTGTGCTCATAAAAACCCCATTGAAATTCAGAAGGGGAAAAAAATGTCATAATGGTAGCCGTTTGTAAACTTTTCTTTTTGTTCATACCTCGTGATATTCAACTTATACTAAATTAGATCAAAATTACAGATTTCAATAACCCCACCTCTCTATAATGACAAATAGCAAAGTTATCGTCAAAATGTTATTTCGAACATGACCTCCTAAAAAAATGTGATATCTATATAATTAAATATATGTTACAAAATCTTGTAGGGATGAGTCACCAACACAAGCTTAGGAAGTGGAGGTTTTTCAAATATGTACTGCTAAATGGCCCGCTAGTGTCAAAACATTAACACAAGAAAACCAATTAGAAACTACTGTTTAATATATATATATATAATAAATACACCATCGAGCCGACATGAAGGAGGTAGTGATATACATAATTACAAGGTTAAAAAAACTGTGTAACAATTATTGCTTTAAACAAACTTGAGGAAGACCTCTAGTACTACCAATGCAATTTAACTTTTCCTACAAGGCACTTTAACAAACCAACTTTTGGGCATTAGTTAGAGGAGCTGCTTGTGCTACATTGTATGATGGGGATGGGTAAGTATTATGATGATACCCATCAACTTGTTTAAAATCTTTGAACTAACATTGAGACAAAATTTGAAATCTACATAAATACAATGTTTCAAATCTACTATTTTCAAATTGTAGATAATTAAAAAAATTAGTAATGCAGTTGTTTCTCCTGAGCTTTTGTTATGTTGAAAACTCCGAAGCTTCTTTTCTCTTCGAAAATATAGCCCACTTAAAAATTTACATTAAAATATAAATAATAAATGTATAATTATTTTTAAGTATAAAGTAAAATTTAAATAATAGACTTACCCAACAGAATAGGATAGTGTGGATGTGAAGTTGGAGTTCTCATCAAGAGTTCACGAAGTAACATCCTATATCTAGGTATCCTTTGAATAGGCGTTATAAGCAAAGAACTCAGTTTACAACCAACTTCTGGGCGAGATTCTTGATTCTGAATGAATTCATTCAGTCTAGGATGTGATTTTGGTAAGTCCTGAAAACAAGATTTTATATAAGTGATTCTCTAACATACTTTTCTTAACAAAAATTAAATAAATAATAATAATTCCACTCAAGACAAACCAAACCATTAATTATACAAAAAGTTTGAGATGATCGTGACTATGATGAAAAAAAGAAAGAAAAGAATAGTTTTATATGGAGAAGTCAGGAGAATGGAACCAAAGACAGAAAATAAGATCTTCACCTTTCAGGAGGACAGAGACACAGGGCTCATGGATGAAAGAAGTCCATCGATAAAAGATTGATGTTATACATTCAGGCAGGAGAGGTTAAACTGAGTCTGCAAGATATTTCAAACACTATTATTTAAATTAGGGAAGATCAGCGAACAAAATTGTGAAGGATTTTAATACCTCAAATGAAACTTTAAGTGACAAGTTGGCAGAAAATGCGGAAGCTATCAAACAATAGATTATGAGAGTCGACAATTTTTCAGAAAAATTAAAGAATCAACTAAAAAAAGTCATTTTTTGAAGGAAAAAATCACGGGCTGGAGAGAAGATTGGAAGATGCTTAATAATATAGCACAAGTAACTGTATCGAGATAAAGAGTGTGCCTATGGGAGAGGGAGAAGACATTGTTGAAATCATAAAAAAAGTTGGTCGGACTCAGCACTTATCCTAGTAAAATTGCCAAGTTTGAGAGGCACTTGGACAAGGAAGAGTTGCTACGGAAAGCAAAACATAACTTGTCTACAAGGCATATGGGAGTTACTATGAACTATCCTCTCTATATTAACGAGTCATTGTCGCCTGCAAGTCAGAGGCTGTTTGCTTTTGGCACAGGAGGCGAAGAGGAACCATGATTCCAAGTTCTGCTGGGTGCAGGACGGAAAGGTATTTTCTGTGTAAATGAAAGTCAGCAAATAAAGCACATAAGTGACCTTAACAACTTCTAAATATTGTGTTTTTTCGGTGTTTATTTTAGATTGCCTTGATTTGTAGCATAATTAATATTAATTATGTTAGATTTTACAGAGGAGGTTGTGTTGCCAATGATGTTAAATGCTTTGTCATTGTGCATCAAAATATTAGAAGCTTACATAAATCTGTGGAAGTTTTGGTAACCGAGTTATTGGGATGGGGTGAATGACCACATACTGTAATTTTGTTAAATGACATTGACCAACTTATAGAAATTTATATAGCCAGGAGTGTGATGGTTTATATGTATTCACAAATCAAATGTTTGTACAGTAAACAACTCAAATCACTTCAGGTTGTTTTTAACTTTTCCGAATTAAATTAGTTTTTTAATAAGTAAGTATAGATTGTACTCACAATCAATTGAGTTTTGTGAAAGGACTTTTACAATAATTGATAAAACTGATTATTTTTATTTCTTGATTAGTATATGTTGGTGAATGGTTAATGTAAATATTATAGTAAAATGCATGCCAAAAGTGAGAATAGTTTTTTACTTTTGACTTAGATGCTCTATTTATTTTTAGGTAATTTTGTCTTAATGGTATCGTTATTTTTGTTTAATTTACTAATGAATACCCCCCCCACACACACCCCGAGCAGGCTATGCCTTTACTAGTGCCAAATTTTTTTTTCCTACAGAGTAATATGGATTCTTGGTTCATTATCATTTGTCAAAAGTATTATTTTAATTTTATTTATCATTAGGTCCATATAAGATCGTCTTTTTAATTTTGTTAATTACCATACATTATATATGTGGCTTGTTCTATTTAAGTAAAAATTTGTACATTTTGTTTAAATATTATTTACAAATGAGTTATTGGTGCAAAGTTATGTGGAAGAAACATCTTAAGTTAATGCAAATGGTATATATGGGTGTATATAAGCCTAAGTAAAAAGATGTGTTGTGAAAAAATGAAATTTATTTCTAAATATGTTTAATTATATTATTGTTTTGTGTCTGTATTGCTTTTAGGAGGAAAACAAAAATAATAAATTTTTCTTATAATTAGAAATTTATTTTTCTTGGTGTTTTATCAATATCTCCCAAACTGGCATTATGGAGGAGATGGTCATCAATTTGTTTTGTTTGGGGTTTATAGGTTACATTTTAACAAAATTTGATCAAAACCATTCATTCAAGAAAAAAAAACAAAATTGACTTTTGATCTTATGATGGGTACCTCCAAAATTTTTGAAATATGGACAAAATTCAGATAAAAAAGTCTTAAGATATGACCAAAATATTCCTATATCAAATTTGATCAAAATCAGTCTACTCTTTTGTAGTGTACAACATTGCACAGACGACAGAGATACATATGCATCACTAGAGCACTGTGGTGAATATACAATAAAACACTAACAACATAAAAACTCTACATCAATTTTTTTCACCAATCACAAATTTTTCAATACAATATCAATATATACAGGGTGAGATAAAAGAAACTTGTAGTCCTTTAAAGTTGTTATTAACATAGCTAAACATGGTTTGCTTCAATCTTAGGGCTGCTTGTATGAACCTTTGTTTTATAAATTTTAAATTCAGGGGGTGAGAGGGTAGAAGTGGAAAATTTCAAATGAGACGTATCATATGGTCATGTGATATACTATTTTAAAAGGCTTAATGAGGAAAAATATACGGCATGAAAAATTTATTTTGGACCACTTGTAAATACGGTTGACATTAACATGTATTATACAGTTGAAAGTCCTAAAGCCTGGTTTACACGGGTAGAGTTGTTGGTAGAGTAGAGTTTCTAGTCGAGTAACTCTACTCATGTAAACGCTTACTAGCGTCTAGTAGCTAGTAGAGTAGCAAGTAGGTAGTAGAGTATAGTTACTAGCAGCATGTGGGAAAGTAACTCTACTCTACTTCCCCCACCACTATCAAAATTGTCACTCTCCTGCACACTATACTTGTGTAAACGTGATCCGTCGGCAGTAGAGTAGAGTGACGCTGTCTTGTGACTGGTAATGAGGAGGAACACACAGTTCACAAACTATCATCAACATTCTACTATGTGTGAACAGTCGCTTGTTTAAAATCGGTAGAGTGATCAAGAAAGTAGCTCTACTAGAAACTCTACTCTACCAACAACTCTACCCGTGTAAATCAGGCTTAAGGCCCTTCAGGGGAATAGGGTGACTCAACATTTTTAACTAGTGAGATAGATTATTTAAAGATACAAGACAAATGGCATTAAAAAAATAATAAAAGTGAAATATTTACTATCTAAACCAAAATGATACCCAGAAACATGGTGTATTAAGATAGTTAAAAAATCATTCCTTCTTAAATTTTCGCGTTATGTTTGATGTCAGTAACAATATTAATCAGTGCATATAAAATTGGAAAACTGGTGGTCATTACACTACATTCAAATGCATTATAGAAAACAAGCAATGACAGCTCATTGCTCGTGGACTTACAATCCCATCATACTACAGTATCAATCAAGTTAAATATAATTTAATAAAAATCCAAATTTCCTTTCAAATATATTTTGAAAAGAATACATGAATAATTTGAATTATTTTAAAGATATCTTGATATATAAATAAAAAACATACGGAACAATAAATACTACACTTTATACAATTACTTTAAAAATTTGCCTTAATATATCAAATATATTTTGCAGCACAAGAATATAAACGTACAATTGTATATAGTATATTTTCTAACCTGTAATAAAGATAAGGCGTATTTATAGTCATATGCATAAACAGAATAGAGTTTAAAGAAAGGCGCCATCTTCTGGAATGCTGCTCCAACATTTTCGGTGTTGATTTTTAATTGGTGTAAAAGTTCTCCATTCACATTGTACAATGATTCCAAATTGCCGAACAGACACGCCATTATGTTCTTGGACATCAATTCTGAGTTTTCTAAGGGTTCTTTGAAATACTGGAACATTATAACAATATTGTCAAAAAATATGTACAATTTATTTAATACTAATAAATAGGTAACTGTAAATATTGTTTTGGAATTAATTTATACTGGTACTTTCATAGAAAGACTGAACTAGAATACTCAGAAGAAACACAATTTATTTCAAAATTTCTATTAGTATTTCATTTTTAAAACAAATTTCAGAAACTCAGACATAAATCATGAATGAAGGAAATGAGTGACTGACTTTCAGTTTTAAATCAAACCTGAGTTTTTAAAATATACACAAACTTGCAGAATTTTTGGTCTAATTAAAACATTAAAACATATTGTATAACAATTTACTTTTATTAAGAGGAGCTGCTGCCTTCCTGCACGGTTTTAGTCTATTTTCGTTTTATTTTCGTGTTCACAACAGGTTTTTTGTTTAAGATATACTTAATTTTTTTTTCTTTTTTCTCGAATTGTTTATAAGTTACTATATTTTCAATTTGATAACATTGAATAAAATTGTAAGAGGCAAATATTGCAGCTGCAGCACATGTTGCCCAGTTAGTTGATTCCTTGGCAGGCACTGATGCCAATTTCGAGCAGCGTGCACACATGTGATGTATGATTTATAATTAAAATGCCTACTTCATGTGAAATGCAGTCTCCCCTACCATATCTTCATATAAAGAACATTTAACCTGCTGAAATTCATCATCAAATTTGTGACATTTATGGAGTGCATGTAGTGAATGATCCAAAGGTACGGGAGATAGGTATGACTTTTTAATGAAGGATCCAAAATATGTATGTCTTTGCTGAATGAAGATTTGGTAATTAAAGAGAACAAATGATTACATCACTTTCTCTACATTTTCCACAAATTTCATGTCATTTCTTCACAGAAATTGTGTTTGAAAAATTGTAATATCAGAAATTTTCTCCTCACAGGTCTGAAGCTGATGATAACTGAATCGAAGTAATTATCCATGGATATGTACAGTATTTTGGGATATAAATGAGTTTTGCTTATGGAATTCTTGTCTCAAAGTTTCATGAAAGTGTCTTTTGTGATATTTTTCAGAATTGTAGGCTATTTTTAAAAAAATCCTGAATAACCAATATGACATGTTTAACTGCCGACACACTTATGTCAAAATGCAGCATCTACCCACAACCTTTGGCTGGAACAATTCAATCATTCCCCCCTTATCTTCCAATATCTTAAGTCCTTCCTTGCTGGCCGAGGGTTTCATGAAGATTATAATAAAGTCAAACAAGCCATTAACATATGGTTTCCGTTTTCATTGCAGGTGACATTTTTCTACGATGAAGAGACACCACATCTGGTGCCCCGATATGACAAGTACCTCAAAAAAGGTAGATACTATGTCAAAAGTAATGTATGATGAGTACATCAAATAGGAATAAAACTGGTTTGGTAGTAAGTTTTTGTTTTTTGCTTATAGACTATCGGAACTTACTTTTTGAACATCCCTTAAATATTTAAATTAAGTTTTGAATCAGGTGAAACATGCAGTGATTGATGAAACTAATAACTAAAAACAAAACAGTTACCTTGCCTAGAAAGCAATTAGTTAAATTTAATAATAGCCTAGTTAGATATTAATCAAATTTAAACCAAATTAATTACTTACCTTCCTTATAATCTCCAGCTGTTTCAGATATGAGAGTTCTGAGGTTAAAACTTCTTCTATGATCTTGAACCGCAAATCTAACTTCTTTTTTTCCTGATCTTGAGCAATTTTATTATCAAGATCACGAATTACTGTAAATAAGAAATGATTAAATATTTATTATTGATAGAGTAAGTAGTAGGCAATTGGTAAGTAATGAAGGCTATAAAACAACTGAGAAGTTTAGTTCAAGAATTATTGTTGCAGCTATATTTCTTAGTAGAAATTAAAACAATACAAAAAGGTAATGCCAAATATTTCTTCAAGGTGTAAAGAGTATGTATAATAAATTTTATCTATATAAATAAAAATCGTTGTTTTCAGTTCTGAGTTTTCCTTTATGAATATCTTAAGGGAAAAAAGTAAATACTTATAGAAGTAAACTTTCTAGATATTTTTAAAACTTTTCAGGATTTAAAAAAAAAAATTAAAAACTGTATATTGTTGAGTGGCCCAATTAGACAATTTAAGGTAAAAGAGTGAAAAGAGCATAAGGAAAAGATCAGTTGTTTAGAGTGTAGGAACCAACGACATCGACATTGTCAAATTTTTGTGTATTGATATGGATTTTTAAACTTAAGTAAAAAATTAAACATTATCAAGTTTTTATGGCGTCTAAACTTATGACAGTTTAACTGTTGTTTATAAATTTAGAAAATTTTGTAAATCCCACAACTAATAATTTGATTAAGTAGGCTAAAAGCATAAGCCAAAAACATAATTTTTGATGTTACTAACCTTTTGACTTGGTCTTGGTTGACAGAATATTCCTTTGATGTATTAATGCTCTCAGTTCTTGACTCAAAGTTGGCTGTGGCGTTGAGGGTTCCATCACAAGTTTGAAATCAAGAATTCTAGATGAAGAATAAAACAACTACAGTAATTGAACATTCAGGTAGGCCTATTAGTTTTAGAGAAATAAAAAAAACTTTAAAAATAATAATAATAATAACATATATATATATATATATATATATATATATATAGTAAAACCCCTCTTAACCGGTCTAGTCGGGACTGACACCTGGACCGGTTGCCCGTTTGGCCGGTTAATCCGAGGTTAACCTGTGAAAATCGGTTTTCGTTCAAAGAAAGCTTATTTAATCAGGTAGCGCAAAGGTAGCGCTTAATTATGCAATTAAGATGTTATTGCAACTTATTTTATTGTACATAAATGTATCGTATATATTATGTTATGTATATTATACATCAAACATGAAAACATTAAACACTACAAACTGTTTTAAACATTGTAAAAACTTACGTAATACAAACACACATCACTGTTTGAAATATTCGGTAATTTTGTTTGTTTTTTGGTTTTAAAAAAGTTTTCGAAAGCCTTATTCACAAGCACCTGATTCATTTGGTGACATTTTTTCACCACATATGTGAGCGAAACGAATCCCATGACGCTTTTTCCAACGATCAAGCCTCCCTGGTTAGCAGAGAATGCTGGTGCATTCTCGATTTTACCGTGAATTACCAGTGCTTTTTCAATCAAAATTGGACCAATAATTGGGCTTCCTTTTCGGCGTTCTTGGACAAACCACACCCAAAGAACTTCGTCAACGATGTCACAAACTGGTTTTTTTGTTAGTGCACCGAATTGCAAGAACTTTTTCCTACTCAATTTTAAACAAAAATCTTCAATTGATTGTCTATATTGTCGCCAAACGTTGATGGTACTTTTTCCACGTTAAACTCGTCACAAAGCTTTTTTACAGATTCACCTCTGTCAAGTCTTTTTAACACATTTAACAGCATCTCAAACGAAATCAACACACGCTTCCGTTTTCGTAAACTGGCTCATTTTTATTTACTGTATATACTGTACGTAGATCATAACCAGTCAAAGACAAGAAGACAACTGAAAAGAAATGTTATATTTTCCATAATGTATGTACTAATTGATTCGTAGAAAAAAAAAGCGGCCTATCAAACGTTTTTGTCGGTGTATGTCTGCTATACCGGCGGGTGCCAATACCACGGTGTTTTTACGCCGCCGACAATGGGATACCGCTATCGACAAAGTAGTTTGACTCGCCGCCTCTTTGGTGTTTCAATTGCAATTTATTTTCAGAAACTCTCATGGAACCAGTACACTACGAAATAGGCCGGTTAATCCGAGAACCGGTTGATCCGAGGCCGGTTAACAGAGGTTCTACTGTATATATATTTGAAAATATATAAAAGAGCAGTAGTAGGAGAAAATTTGTTTTTTTTCCTCTAGATATAATAAAATCTTTCTCTTTCTATCTCCATTATTCTATTCGGTTTTAAGTTGGAGTAGACCTATATAGTTTGTATGACTAAATCACTCAATGGAGTACAAAAAAATAAAAACTAACAAACAGATCAAACTAAATCTTAGCTACAAATTATTTTGATGCAACTGATTGTAATGAAACAAGTTATACCCTAGGCATAAATTAATATTATGTATGTATTTCTTTAACAGTAGTCTAATATTATTATTATTACTGAATGGTAAAAGTTGAATATATAGACTATTAGCAATTGCTAACATAATTTAAATTTGTTATTTAACAAGTAGGCTATTAGGATATAATTTAACTTGATTAGTTAACAATTGTAGGAAAAGCCGTAGTTAATTAACTTAAACAGTATTAAATGGGATAAAACACTTCTTCCAACATTTAAAGGATGAAAAGTTCGACAACAAAGAGGATTATTGTTTATTTGCCAATTTAAACTTATGAGTTCATCTGAATAAACGGTTGGATAACCATATTTACACCCATTTGGGACAAAATGGAAGAACACACCAATGGAATTTTGAACAATCAAATAGCCTACATCAAGAAAATACAGTAAAAATTATGTTCCTATATAATTTATTTGGGATGAATCAATTCATATAAAGCTTAATCTCTAGTCAAATTAAAACCAATAATTGCTATTAGGTTCGAGGTGCTACCAGTAAACCTAGGCTTAAATTATTAAACTTAGTTAAACTAAAATAATATATTGTTTTACAGATTTAGAGGTTGGTTACCAAGATTTTCGTATTAAAAGTTATAAGCCAAGGCCTAAATAATGCTCAATTATGACTAAAAACATTAGTTTTGTATAGGCTAATGTTTCTATACAAAGTTGAATTAAAATAAATACATACCGTAATGCAAAGTAATAAACAAAAAATTATTAATTTATTAATAAATAGGCTACTTTTAACTAATATGAAAATAGTGCTAGTATAGAACCACTACCATAATAATAGTCACCTACTTAGGGCTTTAAATATATCAGCCTAATCTTAGATGCCTAAAATCAGATAACAGAATTGGAATACAAAATAGACTCATAGAAGATTCAGTATGACTAGCTGGTAGGCTAGGAGAAAAATTAGGAAAATATGAAGTGTTCCTGTCCTTGCAATATACTAGCAAAATTTATGCAATTAGTGTATGTATGTCTACATACATAAAAGGAGGTAGGTAGAACACAAATTGTATAAATTTCACTAGTAAATCGCAAAGACAAAAACACTACATATTTACCAAAAATTGTCATTAAAAATATTAAGTAGGAGCTTACATTCCTTATAGATTAATAAATATCTATTTAAGTACATTATTAACTATTTAATATTTCTTGACAAAGAACAATTTGTGGTTTTCAATGGTAATTTAAACAACTGACAATGTATACTTCTAGGTTTCAACTTGGTTTGACTAACCTATAAAATAACAATAACATATTAGCCTAGTTAACTAATATTGAAAGCATCTTAAGGCTCAAAATTAACTTACCCAATAAATATTCTATTATCACAATTAATAAAATAATAACTAATTGACAAAAAAAAATGTATATTCTTAGTTAAATTATAAAATGCTTTGTTCTGACTTGTATGTAGCCTATACAATAAATATTTGTACAAAATACTGTATATTATTTCTAAAATTTAAATCAAAATTAAACGTTATTTTCATTATCTGTGCCTGGTTGATATTATTAAAAACAGAAGGAAGCTGAGACAAACATTATCCAGATACTTCAACTTGACGACGAAAGAGGCCTATGCGCCTATACTCTATACACAAACAGGAGGAACGAAAGTCGAAAACATATCAGTATTATTCTACTTCAGTTTTGTTAAAGATTTTTTATAAGAAAAACATTAATGTCTACTTCTGTACCACTGTAAACTGAAGCTATAACTTTAAACAAACAATAATATAATTCCTTACAGTCGTTATTCCTTTCTTTATATTGAACTCAGAAGTATACAAAATTAACGTTCCGGAGTCACTTGAAAAGTTAACCTTCACTACATCAATATCTCATGCAGTTATAAGTAAAAATATAACAGTAATAACACATTGTACAATAATTTTGTAGGGTGTGGCTTGAACCGTTTATACAATATATCTATAGTGACACAAATAATCAGGGGTTTAGTTTCTCATAAATATATATGTTTCTCTCATTACAATAGAACTTCGTTTTTTGATTAACCACTACTATTAAAGCTAGTTTTTATTTTTAGGTTATTGTCAGTGTTAAAATATAAACCATTTGATTTTGTCATGGTTTATGTTTCCATAATTTCCAAAACTCATTATTTTAATTTGAACTTCAATTTTAATAATATCAAAGTTTATCTCTATGGTCTATTATTATCTCTTTGCAAATCTTATTGGCGCCATATTATTTCATAAATATGACTTATACTTTCATGACTTTCATGTTTAAACAGTTTTTAATTTGTCTACTTTTGTGCTAATCTTTACATTAATTGCTAAGTTATCATTTAATGGGAAGCAATATTTGTCTTACACTTTCAGCATCATTATTACTTAAGGTTAAAGTATTTGTTAATAATATTGTATTATTAACTTAAAATGGCTTCTCCAATTTTTGTGAGACAGTTGAGAAATGTTGTAAGTCCAAGTGCTAAATCACCTATTGGCAAGAGGTTAACTTCTTTGGTAACTAATGTAATTCCTAAAAGGGAACCTAAATTTGTGAATATATTATCTACACCAAATGAATGCAAAGTGTAAGTCTATTATCTTTTTTCTTTAGACCTAAGTTAACATATCATAAATTAGGTCGAAAATAATATAAAATAAAGTTGAGATAATATAGCCACATCTTGCTAATGTAGTAGTCAACTGTTCACTGAGGGATTATATAATTTTCTTGTTAACAGTCTAAAACTCAGACCTGTACTGCAGTACCAAACATTTTATGTTTATTTATTTTTGTGAAATGTGTATCAGTGTGTTGTGTAAACATGTTATTTCATCTGATGATGGTATATGTTAAACCGAAACAGCTGTTATGAAATATTAATAAATACTAAACACAAGATTGCTAAGACATACCGTAAGTAATTTAGTGATAAACTTAACTTTATTAACTTGCATTATGTTTTGACATCATGTATTGCTGCTAATGAAATAAAACAGACATCTAACATATATATGAGTATTAAATTTAATTGATAAGTGGTAAAAATAAAAAACTTAAAGTATGTTAACTTTTGTGCAATGTTAAATGTAGTAATAAACATATTAGCCTATACATTGTAAAATAAAATATATTGACAACATTAGTTATAAGATTTGTAATTTAATAACAAAGAGAAGTAAGTACAAACCTGTTTTTTTTTTCTTTCTTTTTTTTCAGTATAAGCAAATGAATAGTAAATAATTAAGAAAAGAAGGAAACATTGGAAAATAGACTTTATAAGCTTTACATACTGTTTGTGAATATAATTAGATTTTTTTTTTTTTTAAATCTGACAGATCCATAAAAGCTAAAAGTGAATTACATAAATATAAGTAGCTGAAAATATGGTAAGTTCTACTGCAATTTTGCTAATCAATCATGATTGAAAACAGGTCATAATTTTAATCCAAACTTAAAATTACATATTCTTTTAAAGTAGGTATTAAGTTACATATGAAGTAAAAAAGTAGAAAATATTGAATGTTAACATCGAATTATGTTAACATGATATTAATAATGAAATATCTCTCAACCCGTTCCTCTTGAATCATACCTTCCACACGTCTCTTGTTTTTCCTTGTATAGCCTTTTTAACTGTCACTGTAAATAACATTTTATCACTTTTCTTCTAATAGTGATGATATGTTACTGAAACATAAGTTATGTTAGTTTTGCAAACTTACTGAATTGAACATTTTATTTTCCTATATATAGTTTTCACCAAGTACCAACTAACTGTTTTAAATTTAAATAACTACATTTCTTTCAATGACTTTTCAGTCAAATTTCGCCACTCAAGAGCTTGATCAAAACTTCACCCGTATTACAGGAAACACATATAAATGTGCAAAAAGAGTTATTCAAAAGCCCAATTCGAGAGAAACTTCATTATAATGATCAATCTGAGAATATACCTTCCGTGGACACTCCAGAACAGAAAAAATGGCTTGATAAAGGTCTGAAGAGCTTTTCTAGCTGTGAAATCTTAGGAAAAGGTGGATTTGGAACTGTAGTGAAAGCAAAATATAAAGGTAAGAAAGATAGATTTTTGTTTAAAGATTATATATATTTAGTTACAGTATCCTCAAAGTATGAATGTGTCTGGGGTGGAGAGGAAAAGAGAGGCCCCACACTTTGTTTGTTGTGTTTGCTTTCAGGGGTACAATCCCAATAAAAAAATATAGACTTCAGGTGCTTCTGTGTAAATGCATATTATACTTTCATTTCCTTTATCGGTGTGAATAAGAATAAAACATTTACAAAAGTGCAGAAAGGTGCATATTAAAAACATGGACACATTTTTGTTAATGAAGAGAACGTGTAACAATTAGTTGTTTTGTTTATAAATATATAATAATATGTTAATCTTTTGTAAATCGTTATTTAAAAAGTTTTAATAGTAAAACATTTACTAAATAAATTAAAAATCTAATATTTGTTATTTAATAACGATCTCATTCATTCAACATCTCTAAGCTTGACTATTCGTTACAGAGTGTTCAGAAAATGTCGTGGCAAACTTTATATTGGTTATATGGGTCAAAATAAAGAAAATATCCCTGTAAACATATGTCCGGGAAACGCTTCGTTTTCCATCTTTTGCTCTATTTTTTGAAAAAAATTATTAGTTTTGAAATTTTTAAAGTTTTGATGCAAAATTTGGTAGGCTATACAAATTTTGTGTTTTTTTTTTTAGCAGTATACCAAAAACTAAAACTTTATAATATAATTTTTCAAAATGGCTGTCATTAAAAATGTTTAATGTTAAATTTCATGAAAATCATTCGTTTCAAGGAAAATGTGCGAAAGACAAAAAATTCTTCCTAACGCCAAAATACAGTTACAACATCCAAATTTAGCGAGTAAATACTGTAATGTGTGTGTAAACAACACGTGTAATGTGTTGTTTGTTGAATTTGACGAACTCAGATTAGCTAGATCCTTTCATTCGCCGGGCCATACGAGTAGCCCTCGGAGGCTCGTGATATATAAAAAAGTAGGAAACATAAAAAACAAAAAATACCAAAAATAAATATTTTATGGTTCTTAAAAACAAAATTATATCTCGACCTCCAAGAACATCATTGCAGGTCCCGCGAACCTGCTCGCCAATTTGTGAAGGGGAAAGTATAAACCATCCCAAGTGGACCTCTCCCAACAACACCATTTGGTAGAGCCAGGTCCTCCTAGAAGACAAGGCATAGCCATACCCTGGCTCGTGCCAGGGGTATAGTACACTCGGGAATGGTAGATCATGTTATGGGGGATCGAGTTTGTGGGGGATGAGGGGTGGTGAAATAAATGATAGATGAATGGAGGGAAAAGGAAACTTAAAACTAATATCACTTGAACGCAGTGATAGCGGGTTGAGACCAATAATATATATAATTTTATATTGAAAATAAATCTATATAATTTTGGGAAAATTAAAATTTTTTAAAAATCAGTATTTGATTTAGAGTTAGGCCTAGTTGATTACGTTGAAATTAGTCATGTTCATTTTTGCCCGATTTTTATATCATTAATGTCATTATCAACTTCTTATGTTTTTTGTTTGTCTTTTTATAATTGTTATTAAATTTAAAATATTATACTTTATCACAGTAATTAATATTTATGTTAATTAAATTAATTGATCTATTCAACTCATTTAAGTACATTATTATAGGTATGAATTTGGCGGTGAAAATTGTCCCCAGAACCAGCAAATATTTTTCAAGTTCTTTGAAGAAAGAACAGAATGCTATAAAGTTGAGACATGAGAATATAATACAAGTGTTTAAAGTAGTTAATATGGATACAAACTATGGCCTAGTTCTAATGGAGAATTGGTCTCAAATGAACTTACAAACACTTATTAACGATGACACACTCGTCAATATTGAACAGAAATTAAGGTAAGAGAGATATAATTGTAAATATAGTTCTTCAGTAATGATCACACCATGTACCAAGTAGCAAGCTGCATCGTGTAGCATACTGCTGAATGTATCACTAAAAAATTCCTACCATATATTAGATTGCTATTACACTGAAAGTTTTATCTGTTTTGTGCTGTGCATGTATAATTGTTGGACTAGTGGTTAGTGCTTTGGTATCACGAGTGAGAGGTTTGAGTTCAATCGCCACAGGGGTTCAAATATTTACGGAGTTGATTCAACTATAGAAGCTAGAATTAAAAGTTAACTTTGGCTAGAACAATATCAATGATCATTTTTATGTGCTAACCTCGCTCACATTACGCAACTGAAAAGCAGACCTAAGTTCTTAAGAGCTATTAAGCTATGAACTTTAGTTTTGTGAATAATTTTAACATCTATCACACTAGATCTAATCATAGAGCAAAGTTTGTAGCTTAACTTGTGTACATAACATGTACCATATGCTATTTTCTGTACATTTTTGTTTCCTTTTTGCCTGTGAAATCCTGTAAAATTTACATTTTGTATTCACAACTATTATATTAGAATTTATATTAAAATCATCTTCTGTACCCATTTACTAGGAGTTACCGGTATGGGGTTCATGGCTAACATTTTTAACATATTATTACAACTAAAAAGTTTCTTTGAAATTGAATATGGTTTAACCATAACATTTACATTCACCCAATAATTTAATTTTTGTAATTACAGAATTTTGTGTAATGTTGGTGAAGCACTACAACATTGTCACCAGAACAGTATTTTACATCTTGATGTCAAACCCAAAAATGTTTTGGTTAGACTTTCTGATCTTACTTGCAAGTTATGTGATTTCGGAAGTTCGTTAAACACAGATCTACCAGATGATTCTTATTTAATCTTACCCAGAGTAAGTATTAAACATCTTATTCAAATGACTTATATGTAAACGAAATTCAATGCTTATTTCTAATATCTATTGGAACTAATGATACCTGTGTCAATTAAGGTCGAAATTGATCCAGGTCTTCATTTTACATATTCCCCCCCCCAAATATAGAGATATCCTGTTGTAATAGGCATAAATAAATATCCAAACTACCATTTGTAGAAAACACAATTTTTAAATTGTCAATACAACCAAATAATTTTTATTTATTAAAAGGACTGAAAACATTCCTTTAGGTTGAAGTAGTTGAAAATGGCCAATCATCATTATTTCTGATATAGACATATTATAAATTGGAGTATTTTTTTTTTTTTAATATTAGCCATTTTAAACATGCATTTCAAAATAAGGCTGCCAGCAAGTGTAAAATTTTAATAAATTGCAAATAATTATTTAGGAGCTGTATAGTGGAGTGCTACATCCTTCTGCTGTTTTATCCCTGTGATAGTGAGTCTTATTAAAATACATTGGATTTTATTTTGAATAATTTTCAATAAACTCCTATAAAATGAAAAGAAATGTGCATTTTGCTTACTTTCTTATAAAGATATTATTGTAAAAATATTAAAGAAAATTTTGTGTTTTAAAAATTTAATAGAAATATGCTTTAGATGCCATAAAACATTAAATTGATTTTTTTCACATACACACAAAAAACAAATTGTTTGTAAGCTAAATAATTCACCGCCATATTAATGGTTAACATATCTGCCACGACTCAAATATTATGATTTGGTAATTTTTAAAAGTCCCAGAATGTATTGTCGCTATTTAGAAAGCAATTTGACATTTTGCTTTATGGATATTTATTTTGACATGACCCAGACTTCAGTTTTGCCATTTTTTTCACTCAATGAGTGTTTTTGCTAATTTAAAATCTCTGTGTATCAGTATTACCTAAAAAAGAATAAATATATGTACTTACTTAATGAAATACAAATCTTAAGATGATAATAAAATTAAGAAATAGTGTTGTTGTTCAATTAAAAAGAGGCTTGTTTAAAGTAGGGGACCATGCAATACATATCTCCAGAACTTCTGCAAGGAAGAAATGCAACAGAAAAATCTGATGTTTACTCTTTGGGAATTACTATGTGGCAGTTATTATATGAAGAAATACCATATCTTGGCGAAAATATTTATATCATAGCATACAAGGTTAGTTGACATTTAAAATTAGGTTAGAAATGTAAATCAATTACTTTTTTTAGAACAGAGTATACATTCAAATCTGAAACCTCTGTACTATTATACTTTTTTTTATCCGCCAGATTGTTAGAATCTTGTTATAAGTCCTACTTCTTGAATTACAATACTAAATATAAATATGTTAAACTTATTTGTTTACGATTTTCTCTTCTTTCTTCCAACAACTACAGTTACAATCCTACAAGATTGTCATCAAGCTCATTGAACAAGTCCCAACTTGAATACAGTAAACTTAAAGATCTATAGACCAAAATTCATAATATATGACAAAGCACAAATCGTGGTATTACATGTATTTTTAGTCTGTGTGTATGTTATTTATTATTGTAAAAAGGTGACTATGTCACAACAACTAGCAAAAAAGACAGGTTATTGTGCCACAGGTTACTCTCCCCCTTCCTTAGATGCTATCACTGACAGTGGCAGGCTATTTATTCTTATATACTAAAGTACTATTATGAAACCTATTGTTCTGATTGTTGATGTATGTACTGTTTAATAAATATTTGTTTAACAATTATTTTATAATTTTTATCAGTTTTTGAAAGTATCAACAGTCAACCGTAATAAACAAATACTGCAATAATGCTGTTGATTTTTTCAAGTGGCCTTGAAACTGGTTCACACCATCTTCAATTTTTCTTTCCTGTAGTCATTTCTACTTTGTTAAGTTTCTACAAAGCAGGAGATAGTCCTTGTTCATCTTGCAAATATCCGAGCTAAAGATGTTGATTTGTATTCAGGTACTGTAACAAATAATCATGTCCAGTGGACAGGCAAAATGTTGCAACTAATTCTCTTCTCAGAATTTCCTTATTTTGTTGCAAAACAAATTCTTGTGCTATTTGTAATTTTTCTGTGATGCTTCATGATAATGGATGTTTCATTCTTTGGCAGTTGGTCTGCCTTCTCATTACCTTCAATTCCTCTGTGAAATGGTATTGCATAGATTATATTTAACTATTCAGTAATTTGTGTATATATAAAACATAATTTCCTTAACTTTTTTTAAAAGTAAAAATGCTTTTATTCTTGCCGATTTAAATACAAAATTATGGTGAAATTTCCTTTCTTCTATCTTTATGATAACGAGTTGTAAGACATTACTTAACTCAGCTGGTATTAAAGATAACCTTGCAAAAGACTATCTTTTAGAAAACTGTTCTAATGACATTTTGAATCTTTTACAGAATGGTATGTTAAATTCCTTAACACTCTTTAGTAGTGTTAGGATTGGTTTCTCTAAACTGCTTGGGTTCTTTATTTTCAATATAATTCATTGTTTCAGTACTGAATTAACCTTTATTAACAATTATCAACAAGAATAACCATCTCCTATCTTATTGCAATGCTGCAATATTCTTATTATTTCTATTAGTCCAGAATGACTCTAATTGTCATGACTCACAGATCTGACTCTATGTTATAATTTAATTATCTCACTCTGAAATAATTACAAGGTTTATACACAGAATTTGCCCACCCTGCTTGCCACTCTTATGGATGATCGTTTTTACAAAATAGAGCCAACATCAGCCCCATCTTCAACTTTTTACCACTTCCCATCACCTTTCTTAGCTCTCACAACTTTGTATTTAATTTTAATGTCATAGCAATTATAACATGAAACATTAGTCTTTTAAACAAATTCAGAGATAGTCTAAGTACCACCCTGAAAAAAAAAATGCCCTGAAGAAATTCCCTTCGAAAAATTCCGATGACATAACTTGCTACAACCCCCCCCCCCCACTCCAAAAGGATCAAATATTTTTATATTGAAACAAAAGAGGCTGAGTTAAATGTGAATTATGATGAATATCACTGCACGATCCATTTTTGAATCTTGAATTATGAACATGTAAACATTATTCTACTATACCAATAATAACGTGGTTCAATGTTTTTGTTTCTTTTTTTCTCGATGTTTTACCGCTTCCCAGTCAAATTTTTTTGTAAAAATATTAATTTTCAGGTAATTTTTTTTTTATCATTGAATTCTGTACTTCCCAACAAACATTTACAGTAAAAAAATATTTAAAAAATTAGTGCTGTTTTGGCCTAATAAAAATCGAGTCTAGAATTGACCCCGATTTATTTCGTTAAATTTTAATTTTCTTAAAGTGTAGTAACATAATGATTAAATTAGGTATCTACACTCTAAAATTTAAGATAATTTTACAGCTTTTATGTCGTTAACCTTTGTTTGGGTACTTATATTATCCCGATATAACTCGTGGAAATTGTATTGAGTTCAGTTGTAAATAATCATCATATAGCTACAAAAAAAATATAATATTCAATTAAAATTATAACAAAACTGTAAAATAAATAACAAAACTGTCTAGAATGCACATGTATGGTGATGGGCAATCATTACGAGACTGGCAGACAGTGATGCCAATGTTACATAGTGAATAACAGTAGAAGCTTATATGCTAAAACCATGATGAGAAACGTGGAACTACACTTGAATGTGATATTTCGGTCCAATACAAATGAAAACAGCTATTTCAATATTGCCTGTAATAACTCGGGTTAGTTCATTTTTGGACAAATGCTGTCAAACTAAATATCTTAGGTTAAACTTAGATTTTGCGGTTAAAGGCAAAAACCTCTCGGATCATCATCGCTTACAAAAAAAGAACAGAACAAGAGTTGGTCAATAAACACCTGATAGGAAAGATGAAAGAGAGGGAACTATCCCAAGACTCATTGAAAAAGGGTAAAATTCTAGCTCAGGTCCCTCAGGTTTGCCATGCCCGTTCTATCTATACCCATGCCCTGACAATCGATTGGTTCATGTTAATATTTGTAGTTGGTCATAAATGGGTTCTCGTTATTTTGTTGGCCATAACTGTTATCAGATATTCAGTAATATTAACGGCTTTACAACACTTTCCTATTACAAAGGGCATAACATAGGAAGATTCCCTAGAAAGGGAATACAGCCATTTGCTTAACATCTTTACTTATTGCCCATAGAATAATGAAAATGGAGATTAGATAAACACATGGAAAAACACAATACCATCAACTACGACTAAACCTGCATAATGGTTCATTATCTCGAACTGCACCAAGATAAGTGTGTATTCTCCCAACTGAGCTATTCCGCTACCCGGGATTAGCTTAGCAAACTATGATATATTCTTATCTTACTTTCTACTTACAATTTATACTACAGAGTACAAATTAAAATTATTACTATGTATTTAATAATTTTAAGTTTTTATGTACAAATTACAAATTTTCAAAACTCTTGCAAATTTGTATGTATCTAATAAATTTAAGTATGTTTTAAAGGTGGTATCTCAGAATTATAGACCTAAAACTATGAAAGAAATCCAAAACAATAAACTTGTAGCATTGTACGAGAGCTGCTGGGAATCAAATCCGTTAGACCGTCCGTGTATGTCACAATTTGTACAACAAATAAAACAATTTATGCATTTTAAGTAATTTTTTTAAATAATAGGTTTATGTTAGACAAATTTACATTAGTAGAAAATAGAAGTCAAGAGGCTACGTGTCACCAGGCATATCACCTCCAGGCACCAACTGGAACAAAAAAGTAACATTTTTTATTTGTGAAAAAAAAAAAAAAAAAAAAAAAAACTTGGGTCAAACGTATATACAATAACAAATTTAATTATATTTTAAAAGTTATTGATTAATGATGGCTGGTACTTATTTATTCCTTGTTTTACCATCATTTGTGTATGAAATAATATGCGAGTGTATGGATAAAATGTTGTTAGTGATTATAACTACAACTGCAAACCTAATTAACATAAATATGTGCTTAGTAATTTTAAAAAAATGAACACTTTTTATGTTCGACAACAAGAGTTAATTGATACATTTTTATTTCATTCTTTACACAAATGATGGTGAATGCCAGAATAACCTACATTATGCACAATTTGATTGTTAGACAGAATTTTCAGAGGTTATATAAAAGTTAAGGTTGTTTAAAAAAATATTACTGTTAAACTGCTGTAAAAGTAATTTTTATAAAATTCTTGTCGAATAATTTTGCTTTAATATGTATTCTTTTAAAGATATAAACTGTGTTTTAATTACAGTTAAATAATATCTGTTAATAATGTATTTGAAGGAAATTTATCATTACACTGTCATATTTTTTGTTTTAACTTATATTTTAGCTTAAACAAGAACTAAATTAAGTATTATTGCCTTTAGCGTATGAAAATAATTTATGTAGGCCTAAGTATTGTAATTTAATTTTTTCTAGAGATAATGTGTTATGATGTTTAGATTATCTGTATCCCAAAGAACTAATTTTATAATCTATATTAAGTAATTGATAACTTATAATGTATTTAACCAGTACTAGTAGAAAACTTCAACATGATTAATAAATTTAATGAAAGCTGTATTTAAAAATATTCTATTCAAACGAATTTTTTTTTGTGGAAATAAGTTTTTTTAAATTCATGTATAATTAATTATATTTGTAATTTTATATGTTCGTGTTTATATATTATTTAAATGTCTATTAATTATTTTATATTATTGCTGTAAACAAAGGTTTAAGATAGAATGTCATAATATAAAAAAAAAATAAAAATTAAAAAAAAAAATATGGTTATTTTAAAAAGTAAAAAACTATTTACACCTTTTTACCTATTTAACTACCTCAATCATTTTATAGTGAAGCAATATCCATATTTACAGTATACATAGATATTACCCTAAAACCTACCAGTTAGTCCTAATTAAAATAAATGTTTTAATATCCCAAAGTCATATTTTTAGCTCACTTCCCTTTCTAGGAATTGACTATTACAGAAATTTCACTTGTGCAAAAAGTGTCCATTTGATCCAATAACTTTTGAACTAGTTGTCTGATTTTGATGAAATTTTTATATAATGGTTTATTTATGAAATATTTTGAACATGTTATTATTTATCTTTATTATTGTATGGGGTTTAAGAGCCTGGTGCCAGGATCACTGTGCCTAAACTATGAAGTCCTTTGTGTTCCATGAACCTGGCAGCAATTGATATCATATCCTCCCTTTCAGCGAAGTAAAGAAGGGGTCGAAGACCTACTCTTTGTAAAAAGCTAGTGTGTGGATAACCTTCACCTAATCACTGCTGTCTCAAAGAATTATACACAGAGGGAATTGGAAGGGATGCCTCCACATTCTCCCCACACCTCTGGCTGCGCAGATCATCCACTGACCCAATAAAATGAAGGTACTTTTTGAGGGAGTTATGCCCAGTATTGTAAATATTGGGGGCTTAATTAAATTAAAAAATTGCAGAACTCAGAGAAATATCCATTCTAGATTAATTGTTCTATGTTGGATATTGAAGTCAACTACCAAGAAATTATGTTTTCAGTTTTTTGTCGATAACGATTATCCTTTGATGTAGAGTAGAATTTTTTAAAACATTTTATTTATCATTAAAGGGTGAAACGTTTTTGTCTTTTGCACTGTTTTTTTTTTGTAAAATTAGTTTTCGAGATAGTCAATATAAACATTTTTAAATGGTCACCATTTTAATATGAGTAAAGGAAATGGGTTGATAATTTTTCTCAAACAGGGCTTTTATAATACTAAACAGAACCATTTATCACTCGAACATTTATCATATCGAAAGATATGATTTTTTTGTTCAAAACACAAAATGGTGGATAGATAGACAACTAACCAATTTAAGACTTATGAATTTTTTACAAAAAAAGTTGAAAATTCAAAAAAGGATCATATATTATATGATTGGAAGTCTCTTCAATTAATACTGCGAAGAGTTAGGATCAAATACGAAGTCTCCTTAACTAACGGTTTGAATGCATTTCTTAAATATAATAATTACTGCTACCTACCATATTAAAATTAAAAAGTGGTTCAGAAAACTGATCTGATCTGGAAAACAAAGAAAGAAAATGTTATAAATAATGATATTAACCATTGTTATATTGTTGCCATTAAGAAGAATTTGATCCAATTTGGTGATTCGTCTGCCTTCTGGAGTAGCTTCATATTCTGTCACATCTTCAAGCAGCATGTTTACAAAGTCATCAAATCCTTGTAGTGTTCCAACAATCTCTTTATCATTTTTCATTATAATATGAATACGAGAACCAATGCATTTGTCTACTAACTCTAAAATTTAAAAAAAACATAATAAAACAAATTTAATACAAAATAGTAAACAAACTGTTTCACACACAATGATCAGATGTTGATACAGTAGATAGTATATATCAAAATTGGCTCAGAGGATTTTGATGAAATAATGTGAAAATTAATAGAAGTTAGGCTACCAAACTGTTACATTAGGAATATTGTGTATTGGGATTTCTTAACTAATTTTATAGGATGATGGAGAGTTAAAGATTGGTACTACAATTAATTGGAATTAAACAAGATTCTAACATTTTGATTTAAAGTAGAAAATGACTTTAGAAGAGAAGACTGACCAACTGTCAATTAACTTCTAAACCCACTTTAATAATAAACAATAATAGTTCACATTAATTTAAGGAACCAAAAATAGTCTTAGTTTTCGAAACATGGCATTTAAAATTGGGAAAACTTGATTCCAACAACAATTTGTATATAATTGAGATGTTTGGAATTAGCTTTAAATTATAACCTAATTACATAGCAGTTTGATGTAATGGTATGGATTATAAATCTTAATATTTTTCACCAAAATTGTATTAAAATCCCTTGCCCCGATTTTGAGATATTCAAATGTTTATGTTGGTGTGTAGTTTATTTTTCCTTTGTAATCAATAACTCATGATCTGACATTTTTGGGAATACCAGTATGTGACTAATCTATTATGTTTGTAGGCTACTTTCAAATCCATCATTTTGGAAAAATATTATCAAATTGTTAAGCAAATTTAACTTTTCTGGTAGTACAGTATCCTCAAGGTAGGAATGTGTCTGGGGTAGAGAGGAAAAGAGGGGGCCCCACACTTCGTTTGTTGCTTTAGCTTTCAGCGGTACAACCCCAATAAAAAAAATATAGGCCTAGACCTCAAATGCTTCTATGTAAACACCTACCCCACTATCGTTTCTTTTATCGGTGTAAATAAGAATAAAACGTTTACAAAATTTAACTTTTAAAAATTAACTTGTACTTAAACTTTAAGAATTAAATGTAGCTAAGCATTAATTTGTATACCTATTTTTCTTGGAATGGGTTGTACCGTCAAGTCAGGTTAGGGAAACAAGTAGAAGGGAGGACACGCCCATTACACCAGACACACTCCTAGTCTTGGGGTACCGTATCTGTAAAATTTTGACCATGATTGGTATTCGGTTTATTATATGTGTGTGAGAAAGTTCCTGTTTATTTTTTAAGGTGTTCATTTGGGAAAGTTGTTGGCAGAAGTGGAACTAGTAATAGTTGTGACAAAAGGGTATCTTAAAACCTTTATCAGAAATTATGTATTGTACTCAACCCTGAAATTTTGTGAAGAAAATTGATGAAATAATTTACTACCCTACCTTATTTTGAAACAAATAGATCATATCTGATGTTAGAAAACTCTTTTGAAGTACCAAAATCCATTATTGAAGTCTAAAATAAGAAATATGATTTAAGAATCATGAGAAATAAGTTTGGGAAGGTAACTATATATAAAAGGTACATAGCCAGATCTAATAAAAGGTTTGGGCAGATGACTATATATTTAGTCAAAAACATCAGTGATCACACATTCACTAACTTGACAAAGTATTGATATAGACATTCCTACTAACCTTAGCAGAGTTGGATTTCAAACTTAGATTTTGATGTTTCAAAAGTGTCTTATGACATCAAATATGATCTAATTACTTCAAAATAAAGTAGGTAGTAAACGATTTCATAAAGTTTCTTCGCTAAATATCAGGGCAAAGTACAATACATAATTACCCAGAAATTCTAAATTTATATTTTCAAGCATGACAACTTGGGTAATCTAAGCCAAATTTTATTTAAGATCTAGGGCCTAATATGTATTGTTTAGGAAAGTAAAGTAGTGTCTAATAAAAATGAGAAAATATTTGTAAATTTATACAAAGTTTGCCAATATCAGAGTTCTGTCAATTAGGCCTAATTATTCCATGATGAGGTAATTTTAATTTTACTAACATAACCTAAAACATTTCTGAACGTACTGCACAAACCCACTAATAATCAAATCATTATTTTTTAAATTGATTATTCGCGCACATCTGTATTATAATTTTTTACTGTAATTGACAATAATTTTATTTACCTAATGGAAGAAGTGTAGAAGGATTTGTTGCTACCGACGCCGCCATCCTGCTTTTTATTTCAATTTCAATTGATCATTTTACAATGCTGCCAACTGCCATGATAAAAAAAACCTACAAGTGTTAGTAAACAAAAAGTTAATGAACATAAGTTAACATAGTTAACTTCCCTAAATAATTTAATATTTCTGTAATTTATTATATTATATTTTTGCAATTACCTATTTTTTAATTGTTGTACTGTATCTATTGTTAGGTATACTATATGATATTAATATTAAAACATTCCACATACTTTGAACTTAAAATCAACTCATTATGAAATAATTCTTGTATGTTATAATATACCATTATATATTATTGTCTACAATATAGGCTACATTATCATTAATATCTAGTCTTTTTTGCACATTGCTGGATTTAGTGTAGATACAACTTGGAAGTTGGAATAAATCATTAGTTAGTGCTGCAACCTAGCAATTTAATAAGCAACGAAAATTCCAAAGGTTAAACAAGCTTCGGTTTCTACAGTATTCCGTGTAATGGCGCATGTGTAGCTCTGTAGTATTTTACAATAAGTTGTCAGTTTTGATTACGGTGACGGTTTGGAATGTTGTGTGTTCGTTGGTGGTTAAGTGTTTAAATTGTGAATTTTCTTGTTTATTGACTTAAATAATAGTGTAGTGCGAAATTAACTTATAAGTGCAACACCAAACAGCGGATATATTGGATTAATTTGCGTAAACAGGTAACAATTGCAATTATTGTTATTTTTACATTTTCATTCTTATTTGTGTTGTTAGTGGAGGCTCACAACATGCTCATATAAATGCCTTTCTTTCTGTGGAAAACAGACTTTGTTTATTGCTGTATAATTAATATTTCGTGAATTTGAAATAAATTTCATAAAGAAGTTGGATTGTTAATTTAATATTTCAAAACCTCGTTATTTTCAGTGGAGGTTAGGCTGTTGTAAATTTAGGGTTACCTAAATGGTGTAACAAGATTGTTTGGCTAAAGACGAAAATAAATAAATGAATTACGTCCAGTCCTTACTAAGAACTGTTTTAATTAAATGTTTGACTGTTACATTGTTGATTTGAATCCTAGATTTTTTTAACTATACAAGGCTATTTTGTCCTCCAAGCAATTTTTGTTTCCCCCCAAAAGTCACCATAATATACAAATATGGACATTTTATGTTTATACAGAATAAAATACAAGAGAAAATTAAACAAAATATAATAGGCCTATATTGATGTAAATACTTTTTTATAAGTAATATTTGTGTACTTGCTTCTGTTGTCTTTTTTAATTTAAAGCAAATATATGAACAAGTTTGATCATTAGGAGATAGAATCGTTAAAAAAACGAGAATAAAAATTTAAACAAAGTAAAAAAGAAAATATAATTTAGAGATTTTTATTAACTTAGTAGGTCTATAATTTTTTTTTTTATTTTTGAAATTTTTTTGAATTTCTGCATAAGATCTAGTTTATTATTTGTTAACTTATTAAATACATTTATTAAGTAGGCTAGTCCTAAGTTGTTTTAAATTGTAAAATAATGCTCAAAGGATATATTTTAGGGTAATCTTTTATTTTATTAGTAAGTTGTGGTAGTATGATATATGTACTGTAGGCTACTTATGTATGATAGTTTATGGTATTTTGTATACCTAGTCTTTTATTGTTAGCTGAAGGTCCTTTATAAGGTTTTTTGGGTTTGTTCAGGGTTTATGGGTCTTATGTCTGTATCTTATTGTTTATAACTCATAAGTTACACCCATGCACTTTGGACACTATTACTGTATAATTCATTTACCTTTAAAGGGTAATTTGAAGAAAGTAGCAATAGGCCTAATAGTTTCTAGATAGAATTTCAATTCATGAAAAAAAATATAGGTAGACTTATAATCCTTAAAGCCTTACTAAACATAATATTTTCATAGTTTGTCATTTCATTCCATCATCTGTAAAATATGTTCACACCATCAAAAATGATTTCTGTAAATTTGACAAAACCGAAGGGATTAACATTTTGAAAAAGGTTTTTATAGATGGTGGTTAGGTTTATATTAGTAAGAGAATTTGGAGATTCTACTCTAAGTTCTTGAATTGTAATTTCCTAAAGTATGATTTATTGGATGAGATGATTAATGAAAAACTGTGGTTTCGAAACTATTGTGATTGAAAGACAAAGAAAAAAATCAGGTTTACTTTGTACTAAGGTATAGGTAGTTAAGCCTTTATACAAGGAACAGAATTGTAAAATTTGTAGGCTATAGTTAGTTAGAAATATTACAGTCTAATAAAGTAATGTTAAAATTAACAAGCTTATAAAATTAATTGAATAGCATCTTACCAAACTGCTGGTTCAAGTATTGAAAATTTAAAAAATGAAAATGTACAATTGATGCCATTTTAGAAGATCTAAATCAGCGATTTTTATTAAATTTTGGTAAAATATGACTAACATATATGCATAGGCTCAAGTCAATATTAAAGTTGAATACCTGCATTGGGTATATTTTGAAATTCACCACAATTTGTACCAGTTTTGAGATATTCAATCATATAAATAAGACGGTGTAAAACATAATTCATGTTTATTTTTTGACAGTGCCGGCATTATGTTTGGGATATTGTCAGGAATAGTTTCTGATCTGATTTTATTTGTGAGAAAGCGGTTAATTACCTGGTTAGTACGGAATGAGAGTTAATTCAGATATTTTGCACTTCAGTGAAGCCACGAAAAACCCAACGGTCATCAATAGTGGCTAGGTGATTTAATTGAGCAGTGTGCGGTAAACACCCCCTTACTGTAGGAGGAACATGATTCATCGCCAAGTTTAGTTATAGGCCTAACAACGTACTCGACAAGACTTGTCATCCGATCAATACATTTCATACACGGGAAACTTGTTTTGTTTTGATGCAACATAAGTTCAACAACTATTAGGACTAAGCCTGAATAGAGTGCATAGTACACAGGAAGCAGCTCAGAGCGCTGGTTCCCCCCCCCCCCGTTAATTTTAAGACTATAATCGAAGAGAGTTTATGTTGGTATCATTAACCGAAGAATTTAAGTTTACATACTATCAATACCTAGTATTTTTTTTTTTAGGAAAGATAGAAATGACCCATTGTGTGGGACTCTTCGTCGCTAGGTATACCCAATGAAATTCCAAAACCTCCTTAATATAAACAGAACCGTATTCAGATTACTTCAGTGGTGTAAAATTCTTCTGCTAATGGGTTTTCTGCTTATCATAGGTCTGCCTGTTCTGCTGATTTGTGAGGAATCTCCTGAAGTTCATCATTTTCTACATATTTTTGTCGTAGAACCGTTTCCGCAAACCAATCTACTAACGCCCAGTTCTCCCGCCTTTTCTAATTTGTCCTGCGTATGTGCGTAATCTCCTTCACAATTCCTGTTAGCTTATGCTTCTCCTCGCTCCTTTTGTTGGAGACCAAGAACGTACAGTATGCAGTGCGTCGTCTGCCACCGTTACAGTGCACGCAGTCCTCCCACATTCTCTGTAGATATCTCCGAAACAGCCCATGTCCGGTTAAATAAAAGTTCTCTTTTGTTTCTCCTTAGTCTATTTGTCGCCGACGAAGAACGTGTTTTGCGCGTCGTCTTCACGGCCGTTGCAATAGCCATTGTGTTTAGATAGCCTATGTTCGGAACTGCCCATTTCGGGACAAGTAAAAGTCATCCTTTGCCTTCTCACTCCATTTATCGCAGAAGAACGTGTGTAGTGGTATCTTCTTCGCCGTTGCAGTGCATGGAGACTAGGGTTGCGGCCTAACTTATCATGTTTAGGTATACCACTATGCCTGTAAATTTCGTCGTTAGGTCTATTTGTCGTTGAAGAAGAACTAGTTTTTCGTCGTTTTCGTACCATTGTGGTTCACGATGCTAGGCCCTGTAGCTAACCTCATTCTGTTTATATATATGTTTGGAACAGCCCATGACGGATCAATTAATTAAGTCACTGCATTAAGCAAGTCTTTCAGCCTACCTGATTCTCTTTAGATATGTTCGGAAAAACACGTGTCGCTTCAAGTAAATGTCATTCTTTGCTTCTCATTGCTCCATTTGTTGCAAACGAAGAACGTGTGTAGCGCGTAGTCTTTGCACAGTTGTGCGGGGCACGTACTCTAGGCTTGCCCGCCTACCCCATTCTGTTTTGATATGTTCGGAACTGACCATGTCTGGTCAAGTAAAGGTCGTATGTATGTAGTGCACGCAAGTTGCTGCCTACTTCATTCTCTTTAGATATGTCGGACATACTTTGCTTCTCCTCGCTTTATTTGTCGCAGACGAAGCACGTGATAGCGTGTAGTCTTCGTACCTTTGCGGTGCACACTGGTTAGGTTTATAGCCTACTCCATTTAGTTTCGATATGGTCGGAACTGTATGTCGGCTCGAGTAAGAGCCATCTTGCAATGCACGCAGGCTAGGCTTGCACTCCTATCCCTTTCAGTTTAGATATGTCCGGAACAGCCATGTCGGGTCAAGAATAAGTCATCCTTTGCTGCTCCTCGCTCCATATGTCGCAGACTAAGAGCTTGCGTAGCTTGTCGTCTTTGCCGCCGTTGCAATGAACTCAAGTCGGGCTTGTTATCTTCCCCATTTTGCGTGGATATGTCATGGCTTAAGGCTCGGTTGTCAATGGGCCCAACAGTTTATCTCACCTTTTCTTCACCTAGCCATTTCTTCTGCCATCGCGTCGTTGTAACTCTAGCTTTTTCCTGCCTAGTGTTTTTTCCGTCTTATTTTTCTTCTCTCCGGCCTTATCTCTTTCATATGCCAGCAGATCAATGGGATGTGGAGCTTCAGTCCGTTGCACTGGTTACACATATCTCCTTCCCTCTCTCTATCATATCCGTGGGAGTTTGCTAAAATTTTAGCCTCGGTTGAAAGCGTTAATAACGTCAAAAGTCGACGTTTTAAGTAGCTTATTGAATTACTGCAAAAAATGTAAGCAAAACACCTAACTTAAAATTAATCGACCGATTTTGGTTGTTAACTTATGCTTATTAAAAAATAAAAATTATTAGGAAAAACTGCAAAAATCTATATTTCGTAAAAATTGGTGCAGAAAGTTGGTGTTAATGATTTTGATATTTTGCCATAATGTAGGACCAAGCGTCCAGACAAAACGTATATGTCGCCCCCCCCCCCAAATACGTATTTTTTTGGTAACAAGGAAACTGAACCATAGGAAATAATTTCAAGGGATAATGATAGGGTTCATTTCGGTATTTTTACTCATGAAATTTCACGCAGGGCATTTTGTATTTTTTGGAATTCATTATTTTCTGAGAACCACTTGGTAGTATGGCGATAACATGAACTTCCGCCATGCCAATACCTCAATAAGTTACTATAGAAATTGTAAAATCTGAATCTATTCTATATATTGTTAAATCTATTCAGTTATACGATCTTTTGATAAAATATTGCTAAAATGTAGCCTCTGTGTAACTCAAAAAAATGTATTGGTCGCCATCTTCTCCCAAAATCGCCGTTTAGGAATTATGGGGGGGGATCTTCCATAGAGCTAATTTTTCAAAAGCGGTCCCTGTCTAAAGATTAGTGACCCAATCCAGTGTGCCAAATTCCAAGTAAATGAAAATTGACCGTCGTGATTAACAGTCTGGATTTGAATCAAATCGTTTTACGGACAAGTGAACTTGGGTTGAATTGAAATATGTAAACTTATTTTCCAAAATATGTATTAATGTTAAATTAGCAAAGGGTACGTGTGAGAAAGATATAGGCCTACCAGACAGAAAGAAACCTGCGCAGAACCGTCATCTCGAGAGTGGCTCGTGCACGCATGTAGGGGCATTGGCGGGTTGGGGATTGGAGCGGTGATGGGGATAAATTGTTACATTTTTGCCATAATATAAAGGAATTTAAAACCTATAATTTATTGTCTTTTTACGTCTTTTACTTTGTAATATTCAAATTTACTAATTGTAGTTGTCAGGAATGTAAACGATACACATTCACAGTTTTTTTAGCACTGTAGTAGGTTTGAAAAAGAAAATATTAGGCCCTACGCAATGAAACAGCGGCCGGGTATGTCTGGCCTAACTCGGGTTCTCCCACTCCCATCATAGTTCTACCTGAGCGAGACAAAACCGGCGCAAGGTTCTTTTCTAAATGGTACTTCTATAGTAATTATAGTATAATGTTTTTGCATCGTTAAATATTCATTTAATACTTTCCCTGTTTTATTTCTTATGTGATGTGCGAAAAGTGAATTTTAGAACATTTTCATTTCTCTACCAAATTATTGGAGGTTTTTTAAACTCTGAATGTAAGAAATAAAATAATCCCTTAAAATTACCGAGGCCGTATTCAGAGACCACAATCAAACGAAACATTTCTTCTACGATTTTATTTGTCTGCATGTCTTTCTTCCCTATATTAATCTGTTTATACTTCTGGTTACATCAGTTCAACTCATATTGTTTTTATCTCGCGGAACACATGTTGCAGCCTATCCATCAGGAACACATGGATTTGATTAATGATTGATTACTGACCTAATTCTTGCTCTGATAAACTGTAGAGTTTCTTGAAAATCGAATTGCAAATATGGGACCTACCTCTATTTTCACCCTACTCTTATCATTTTTATTTAGCGCTAAAATTAGACGAAAACTATATTTATTAAGCCTATTTGGTGCCTCCACATGTGTGCATTACAGAGAATAGTGCGCATAGTGCATAGTTTGGGTGCGCAGTGGGTCTAGGCAGCAGTGAGGTGGTGGGGGAAGCGGCCGCCTCAGTGTATGTCGGGTGTTGATACTAACAACGATGTCTGCAAGACGGCTGGATCGTGGACAGTAGTCTGCGCCGACTGTTTCCCCTACAAAGCCCCTGTCCCCACGCGGCCTCGAACTACAAGTTATACCTCCCCTCCACGCGCAGCTCACAGCTCAGATGAAACCTGCCCATTTATAATACCCAAAGGTTGGTCTCAAGGGCTTTGTAGAAAATGTTAAATTGTAATGCTAGATCAAAGGTCTTATCCAGCACGTAGCCTAGAGTTTGTTAAAAACAACGTTTATCTGGAGTCAAACTGGAGTTTGGTCATTATTTTCAAGGTCTAGGATCTAAAATGGGCTTTGTCATTCCAATGTATTAAAACGTTATGGAATGGTGATTGTTTTATAATTCCAGCATATTTTCTCGATGACCCATAGAAAGGTAGGCATTCCTTTAAAAATAATGTCGTGAGAAAAACAGCTGCTTCAACGAAATAATAAAAATTCCGCTCCGAAGCGCCCCAAATGGCATTACTACGAATTAACATACTTATTGGCCTAACCTAACACAATAATGCTTTCAGTCTAACCGCTAACTAAAATGTCAGATTTCGCCATTCCAAAACGTGTAAACAAGGATATTCGCTCAAATGGTTGTCCCCAGTCCAGTCCATGGACTACTATCGCCCGTTATTTGTACCCGGGGCCAAACCGGTCCTTTTGGTGGAACCTATTTCCTACTTGGTTCATTACATCATTCTAGTAGCGAAGTTAGCGGAGCAGTAAATGTTTGTATTTACCATGAAATTGTCGAGTGTAGCCTACATTGGATTTGATAACGGGTTGTAGTAATAGTAGGTTAATGAGGCGATCAACTTTTATATTGTAGTTCATGTAATTTCCTAGCTACGAATATTTGAACCAAATTGTTCGTGTTAAAGTAGTTTCGCCCATAATTTTGTAATTGTATACCACTAAAAACTAGGAAGTGTTAGATGTGGTTTCAAACCTTGAACCTAAGCCGTTTGACGAGAATTCTTAAGTTACGCAAATCCCGCACTTCACACAACACATTAAATAAGTTTACACGTTTTAATTTTGTTTATAGTTTTACCATTCACATTTAAAAATACATGCAGCTGACAGGTACATAAATGATTGGACGCGAATTTGTTTTGCCGTTTTTTTTTTTATTTTCCCAATTAAACGTAGTTTAAGGGACAGGTCATGTGATGCCTCAAAAAATATATGTTGTAAGTGGTTTGAGATGAAAAAGTGGATTTTTGAATTATTTATCTGTCTGTATAGGCTATCTGTTGTCTGCCTGTGTTGCAGTGGTGTACAGCCGAAACTTATATACTGATTTTTAATAAAATTTGATATGTAGGCATATTTGGACCATATATCGGGACTTTTTCCAGTTTTTTTTTATATAAAAACTTTTTTGCCACAAGAAAAAACACAAACTTACCATTTTCTCTAAATCGACTCAACGATTTTGATTGATTTTTTTGCTAAATATCGGCTATCTCTCAAGAATGACGCTACGGTAATTATCGTAGGGGGGGGGGATTAGTTATATCTCAAAAGTCCTGATAGGCGAGTTATCGGGCGGGGGGGGGGGTGGCTGTTATTTAGTCATGAGCTCCACCGATTTCGTTCAACGGTTCAGGGATATTTAGCACAAACACAAAAATGAACCTTTTGATATACCGCCATTACAAGATTTATTTTAATTAAATACTATTGACGTTTATGGTATAAGCGAAGCAAGTTTAGGCCATTTGGTAAAGGTGTATATTAATATTTTTTCCGTCATACTGCTTCAAAAACAGCCGTTTTCAATGCATGCATTGAGATGCTGAAGTTGTTGTTTTTAGACCTAGGACCTGAAAACATCAGCTGATAGTCGAGGTCATCGGCTGTTACTTCGCTTATACCAATTAATTAACTATTATAAAGAATCTATAAAAACAACTGATTCGATTGTAAATAACAGATAAAACATCTGTTACCATCGATTTTATAAATAAGTACCACTAACACAAACTAAACAGCTGAAATAGCTGCAATACTTGTGTAACTTGTCCAAACTTTTGAAGGTTAGAACATTTTAGTATTTGTGAAATTGTTTTCTTATATTGTTTGCAGTATAACGAAAAATATAGTTCATCACTAGGACCAAAAGAAGCTTTTCGATCCTCGCTCATTTTCCTTGAGCTTAAACTTTCCTTGAGTTTAAGCTTAGTTAAATTTGAGCTTGTATCGAAAAGCTTCATTTTTGGTCCTAGTGATGAAATATACTATAATAGGGCATCTACGGTTCATTTCTGAGTGAACTACCCAGCTGACATTTTTCGGCGATGACTGGTTTTTGTTGGTTTTTATTTAAGTTTGGTGAGTGAGATCGTTTTTTTTCACACTTTATGACTTTATATAATTACAACATCCAATGAGCCTTGTGGTTAATAACAATATGAAAGAAGTAATCCTTAAATCACAAATAAAACTAACACAATTTACTAAAAAAAAGTTTAATAAACTCTTATGTAGACCTACATTTCGATAACATAGCTACCATCCTCAGAGGGATAATAAACCAATACAGTAGTGAGGGAAATGAGTATTAGTTTATATCTCTCTGAGGATGGTAGCTATGTTACCGAAACGTACATAAGGGTTTATTAAACTTAACGTTAATTGTGTTAGTGTTTTATTTGTGGTTTGAAGATTACTTCTTTCATATAAGTCACTTTTGCTATTCAGTAACAAACAAAACGACATTAACAGAGTATCCCTAGTATCTATAGTTTGTTGACGTTTGTGGTCACAGTATTTACACAAATAAAACAATAAACATAAACAATTATACCTTCAGTGGCTAACTTATAATGAGTACGAGCTTGTCAATCCCAAGGGACTTCACTGGATATACATATTTTTTCATGTAGTTTTGTGCTAGATCTCTCTCTTTCATTTTTCCTATCAGGTCTTTATTGACCAACTCTTGTTCTCTTCAGACCCTGACGTTGTTAGAATATTCGATGACTAGGGATCTTTAATTATGTTCTTTTCTTCCTTTTTTATTATAAGGTGATGTTAACCGAGAGGGTGTTTGCCTTTAAACAACAAAGGAAAAAACAAACAATCATTTACACACCATGTGATACAAATTTATTAATCAAACAAAATGTGATTCGTCGGAGGGACACCTGCGTCAATTTGTGCAACTATGCTACTTTGTGATTTGCTTATATACGTAAATAACAGCAATTCCCCTGCAAGTAGGAAATGGTCAGCACATACTGACCATTTTAATGCACCAATAGGCTTTAGAGAATTGGTACACAGAGATTGAGTAATTTGAGTTGAAAACGCGTTAACCCGCTAAAAATAGAAAGAAAAACAAAGTCGTTACATCGTCCTTGTTTAAAGATGCATGTGCAGCTATCGACTGTTAACGAGTCAATAGCTGTTTGTTAAATCATATTGTTTTACTAAAATACGTAATAAAATGTACGTGTTTAGATATTTTTTGTATTTTCTTGCAAGGAACAAGGGTTATTTGTCCTACACCGAGGGACAGACAGTATTTGATTTTAAAGTAAACGATTTACATATTCATCATTTTATCAGGTAATATTTTTGATCATGCCAACATACTAGCCTGGATTTGCCTGATGAAACGTGTTCAAACCATTCACTAGTGAAATACAGTAGCCTCAGACTAGGAGTGTGTCTGGTGTAAGGGGCGTGTCCTCCCTTCTACTTGTTTCCCTAACCTGACTTGACGGTACAACCCATTCCAAAAAAACTTACTGCTTAGCTACATTTAATTCTTAAAGTTTAAGTACAAGTTAATTCTTAAAAGTTTAATTTTTTTAACGTTTTATTCTTATTTACACCGATAAAAGAAACGAAAGTAGGGTAGGCGTTTACACAGAAGCATTTGAGGTCTATATTTTTTTATTGGGGTTGTAGCGCTGAAAGCAACCGGAACAAACAAAGTATGGGGTCCCTCTTTATTCCGCTTCTTCAGACACATTCCTACCTTGAGGATACTGTACGTTGTATTACTTATCATATCTTTCATGAGATGTTTGTGCTTCCCAAGTGGTTCAACTGGCTCCATTCTACTATCATTACGTGAGTCGCAGAATCGTTAAAAAAAATCAACTGCAAACGCTCCTTGGCTACTAAGTTAACAGGGTATGAACTTAATTTGTGCGCTGTCTGCCGAGAAACGACTATTGCGCAAAATTTAAATAGTCCAACTTTTTCTGCCGCACTCTGTATTTTTACTTTTTGCCAATTTTAAGAAATTCGGACTTCAGTTTTGCAGTACGGTTTTATGATAGTTTCCTTCTAAACTTGAGGCTTAATTGGTATTTGTATTTGGTATTAGGTGTGTGTGAAAAATATGTACACAGTTTATTTTATACGAAAATGTTGAAAAATGTCAGATTAAACCATATAATAAAAATGATTCATTATTACCCAGGAATTATATTTTCTCAGCTTGTTAGAAAACTATTCTGTTTTTAAAATTCATTTAATGTTATTGGTCATTTGTCATTATTTGTTGTAAAAATTAATGTACGACCTTCCAAGTGATAAACCCAGAACATATAAAAACACTTAATGGCAAATAATCATATTTTAATGTAGTCGTAAGTTAAGAAATGCCAACGAATGCAAAACAAAACGATAACAGTTAAACAAATACAAGATTAGTTTAAACACTGATATATTGAATTTTTAGAAAATGCTGACTCACAAGAAAGTCAAATCTTATAAGTCTATAAACAAAGATAGGGTCTAGCTCATTCACACGCTTTGATAGTAAACCTTTACTACAGGCTTTATTTTATAGCTAAGTATAAGCGAGGTTCAAATTTACGGATTTTATACGTCGTGAAAGTTTTAATACTTCTCAAAAAGTATATCAAATGATGAGCAAATTTTGTAAAAATACAGGCAGTGTGTGGTTCAGGTTTTTTAAATAACAAATCTATTATAATCTTCACCTTCATTTTCATTTCATTGTATTTTCTAGGGTCTTCTGTGTTTTTAACAATGTGTAGGCTATAAAATGATTGTTCGTTGATAATTTTTGGGTCTTTTTGTACACCAATCGTTTAGATTCTCCAACGAAAAAGATATTTGGTTGTAAAAAAATCGTAGAAAAGCCTCCCCCCCCCATGCATGGGGGTCACTTATATTGAGTACGGATGTAGCAATCCCGAGATTTCCTAGCTGTTTCTACGCCTTTCTTCATCTAGTTTTGTTTTAGATGTCCTTTTTCATCTTTTCTACCACGTCTCTCTTGGCTAACTCTTGTTCTCTTTCGACCTGACGCTATTAGAAGATTAGAGGAGTAGGGGTCCTTATATTGTGCTCTTTTTACTTTCCCGCACTATATGAAGTATAGAAAAGTTATCTGATTGGTCAAAAAAATGTCTTTTGAAGATCTATTCTTGTTGAGGTCTTTTGAGTCGAAAACAGTTACTTTTGGGTCGTATGTGCAGTGCTCTACAACCCAAACTTGTGGCCCGGTTTTAATCAGATTTGGTTTGTGGGTATCTTTTGGCCATATATCGGGGGTTTTCTTTCATTTTTTGATAACACTAAATTTGGGGGTAGCTGCCATAAGAAGAACCACAAAGTCCATTTGTCGACTAAGACTAAGCAATTGTCTACATTTATTTGTACTGTTGTGTTACAGCGATGTACAAGTTTTTGTTTAACCACTGCAGTCTTACAGTGCTGAAATTGTACTTTTATTGTTGTTTAAAATTATCTGCAGTTGTTCATAATGTTATACGGGACTTCTGTCCTTTGTTTTTAACAAATTGTTTATTATGCAAGCCTATTTACGTTATTTTTTTTAAAACTTAACATAATTGTGAAGCATAATAATACGATGTAGTTTTAAATGTACTAATTTAAATGTAATTTCGTTAGATTTTCTAATTAAAATCAGTGAGTGAAGTGATCGAAATGTACCCTTTGGTAGTTCGCCTTTATGTTTAAACGTCTTAGTTAATACAATTACTAATGTAAAATTTTTATTTGAAGGTACTTAATAAAATTTCATATAGCCTATTCTATTTGTTTTGTCATTTAGGTCATTATTGGAACAAATATTTAGAATGTCGTTTTAGTTTCTCGTTCATGCAGTAGGATATAAAAAGGTTTTGTGTTGAGTTAACAAAATTAATAATGTGTTTTTAACGATTTGAAATACATAAATCCAAAAAAATTGTATTAGAATATTTGGTACCTAGGTTATCTTCTATGACTCTGATTGTCACTTTTTTGTAGTCGAAACAGATTTTGATCAAATTAAGTTTGTTAAATTTAAAATTTAATTGAACTAATCAAAACTGCGTTTTTTGTAAGAATAAAACATCAATTTAGAATTTTCTCAAATTTTAAAATAATTGCTATGTTCATGTCTTTTGTGTCTCTGTTTTTTCATTTGTATAGTCCAAATAATTTTTGATTAAATTTGATTTGTTGAAATCATGCAATTTTGTTGATTTGTTTTTAACTAATCAAAACTTTGCCTTATGTAAGAATAAGATTCAAAATTTGATTTTTTTTTAAGTATAAGCTTAATATTAATCTAATTTTAATTTCATCAAATGTACCTTCTTAAAGATGTAGCCTATTTATCTAACAACATTTTAATCAAATTTGGAATATAGGCATCTCGGAACTTTTTCTTCTTCTTCCTCTTTTCGATAACTCAAAATTTGGAGATAGGTGCAACAAGCAAAATCAAACAATTTTTACTGTTTTCTTAAATCTGCTTCGACCATTAGAATCAATTTTTTTCCAAGTGTAACTTCTTAGAATCCAAACGGTATTGATCACAATCTTTCATAAAATACTGGTTCGTAGTTACGGATGAAAAACCAAAAATTCGAACATGGGGTTGGTATACTAGACGTAATTTCTCAAAATCATATCTAACGATTTCATTATAATTTGGTGGAATGTAAAGATTAATGAACCCGTGTGAAAAATCGCAATAGCATAACTTTGAAATTTTCAAAGAATTAGAAATATGTTTATAAAAGAATACGGTGAATTAAGAAGTTTCTTGCCGATTTTAAAATTTTATTGAACTAAATACACAAATTAGGCGTTTTTGTTGTTCCATCATTAGTTTACTTTGATTATAAACGTAAAATTGGGCTCTTGTTTATTTAAATGTAATGAGATAGAAAGGAAATCAGCTCTTATTTCACTAAAGCCCATCGAGACGTGTTCAGAATTATTTATACTCCCTCAGTATCCACTGCGATGACATTTTGAAAGAGATATTTATATCTCGAACAATGTATTCTAATTTGTTTTGTTAAGCTCGTTTTTGTGAGATTGATATTTCAAAGAAGGGGGTGAAAAAAGTGCACTAACCTACTCACATGTACCCGTAGGCTACACAATACCGGCAAGTATTCGTTACAATCTGTGAAGAAAGTTGTTGGTCAAAATGTGAAATAACCAATTATCACAGTTTGAAAGGTGAATTTCTCAAAATGGACACAAGCGATATCCATGAAATATTTTAATTTTATAAATCGATCTACAGAAACACAGGTAATAGTAAATCACAATTTGCGGGTAAATTGGGGATAAAACCCAAAATTAACTCTGGTTTGTTTATTATTATTAATTTTTAAATTCACTAGATAACTGTTTTTATTCCGATGGCGACCAACAAGTTTTGTTTGGTTCTTTGAGGACTACATTTGAAGAAAATTTTATTAAATTCGTTTGTCAATTTTGAGAAAATAAATTTATTGTTTTGGTCTTATTACATATAAAGTTTAAAAGTTTACATATTTACATATTTATTTACATTATTATTTTAGAATTACAGTACTCAATTACAAAATAGGCTATACAAAATTATTAGCATAATCTTAACCGCAAGGCTCAGAAATTCAATAGTCGTAACTCTTGCCTTGGTTATTTTACAACACTTTTGAGTGCACAACATAAATTAAAACTATAAAAACTTAATCTAAACAAATAGGATATGTGATATCTTATAAACTAATGTAAGATGTGTGAAGGAAGTAGATAACTGATGGATGAATAATGATACAAAGTTAATGGTAGATTGTGTTGGGAAAAAGGGTATTTATATTGGTTATGTTTAAAAAAACTTATTTCGTACACAGTTCTGAGTTATTATGACCTCTAATGAATTTTGAAAGAGAGTTTTAATCGTAGTTGGTTAATTTTGGCTGGATATAACCTTGGTGAAAGGTGAATTTATAATGTTGAATCAATTCCATGGAGGGATAAACAAAGCTATATATGCCACTCATCAAGGGTTCTAAGTTCCAATATTATATTTTAGCTACTTAGCTGTTTTTTTTTATCACTGAAATAATTATTTAAAACTTTTAATCTTTTAAGATCTATAACAATGATGCATCTTTTAATGTTTTGAATAGAATGCCCTAAAACATTTTTTGTCATCTTCACTTTACATGATTCCTTTTCCTCTCAAATAATAGTTCTTCCTTTCTTTTTCCTTTTTTTAAAAAAACTCGTGACATAATATGTAATCTATCACTGATCATGTTGCAGAAATTATATTATATGGAGATACAAAATAAGAATGATATTTACATCTACTATGGTATGGGTTTTGATGAAATGGGTTCTGTTTTTTGTTGGGGATAATGAATATGTTTAATTGGGTGATTTTCATGTTATGTATGAATGATATTATAACTTTGGAATTTCATTATCGTTACCCGGCAAACTCATGGACCAACTAATGACTTTTTTTGTACTTCAGATATTTCAGTTGAATAACCTAAATATGTTTTCCTTTTGGCCCACTTTTATTTAAAAACCATTTTTAGCATGAACTTTACATTTTATCTTAGTTTTGTAATGTATAGTCGAACTTATCTGAACGAACAGTTTTCTTAATTTGTTGAATACACTTCTGTAGTTTGAGAAAGTAATTATTCCCAGATTCCACAAAAACTTTTCATTTAACTGCCGTGATAAATTGTTTTTTATTGCTGAGAAAGTTTGTTTTAAGCATTTAATTATTTTTTTTAATAATTCATTTTTCAAACAGATATGTTTGTAAATTTTGTTTCCTTATTTTGTAGCCCACATAAACAAAGTTTAGTATTAATGGAATAGTCTTGTTTTCTGGAGTCATTCTATTTAGTTAGAAAATTTTAAAAGTAATTGAAAACAAATTGCAGTTAATGGCTTGCTTTTTCTCAGAAACTGTAAAGTTCTATTAAACGTAACTTAACGCCCCTTTAATTAATCAACAGTTTGTACGATTTAACGAACAACAAAAGAAATATATAAACACATATAAATTAATAACATGTTTAACTGGTGACTTATATATACATGTTGTCGTAAAATAGTTTTCTCAATATCCTTGGTTTGTCCTTTGTTTTAAGATAAAAATAAATATTTTTACTATTAAAAAATTATAAAGTCAGCAGAAAAAACCTCTTGTAAAATAATGCTTGTAATAAATTTCTCGGTAATATGTTAAAGATTACGATAGCTAGTCATCTAAAAACTACAAAATCTGTATAAAAAAGAAACTTTTTTTTGATTTCCCCTAGCTAATTTACCCAAACGTTTTACAAAGAGTTTAAACGAACCATATAAAGAAATAATGAATTATGAAAATTTCGTGGTCTCAACATGACGTTTACATCTTTTTTTTATCAATTTCAAAATGGACGACAAATTATTACTCGTCTAACAGAAAATTGTAGCAGACTTTACCAATTACTAGTTTCATAAAAAATAGGATCTTACATTCAAGGTAAGAACGTAATAAAAACAATAAGTTTCATAAAATTATAACATTTAAAAAAATTTTGGGGAAATTTTTGGAATATATGGGATCAGATATTTTCAAACGGTTCAAAATTAAACTCGGTCTCTTAAAATAATAGGGATACTATATACTTATCTTCAAAACCGGTAATTTCAACGTTTTTTTGTTTAATGTGGATAATATAGTTATTGTTCATAATCACAACCCATAATCAGAGGTACTTGTGGAGATACATGAAAGCCTTACACTTCAGAAAAAATTCCATACTTGAAAGATATCTGATAATCCGACATTGTACTCAATAATAAACTGGAAAATATGCTACAGTTATTTTTTATTTAATTTTAATTTTGTTTTGTACGTAAGTCCTAATCGCTCTGCAACGAATTTTATTAATTACTCTACACGCCTATTACTAAAAACGAAATTAGTACGTCTGCACGTGGTGTTTTTCTAAAATGACTGGCCTATGGGTCACTTTTATAGTATTTTATACGCCATATGCCCTAGCTTAAAATGTTGTTACAGTACATTTCAACCGGTTAAAAACTAACCTAGCTTTAGAATGGGGTTAATATTTTACGACGTCTAGACAGGTGTGGATTCTGTGTGGCGGCTTTGATGAATAGCTTGCAATCAGTGGAGTAACACCTGTGTTGTGACGGGAAAAGGTTAACTTTTAATCAATGGTTAAATGTCAAACCTTTCAATCCCAAGACCTATTTGTTAGTCCAACAAATGTTTTCGGACCAAATATAATTCACTATTTTCGATTTATCTAGACATAATCAAGTGTTTTTGGGTTCACTAATTCTTTATTTTGTGGTTATTTTGACATGGTAATTTACTGCCCGTTACATTTTAATTTAATACTGTAAATACAGTTTTTAGGGTCATCAGTGCCAATTTTTACTTTCCCACGAGTATTTTGCGGAAATATCAGTTTTGAGGTCTTCTGACTCCAATAAAGTGGTTTTGAAATTATGCCTGTCTGGCGTCTTTTATACAGCGTGTTTCAAAGAGGACTTTAAAATTTTGTAAATTCATGTACATTTATTAAGACTTACTTACTTATTACTTTATGAGCCGTTTTTGATGTCAGTGTCATTTTGTATCAAAATCCATCACGTTTTTTACCTTATAGTTAGTTATGTTCAATGACTTCTATTGGTCATTTTGGAGACATCCCTGTTGAAGTTGATTTCCTGCCGAACCCGCAGAAGCATGTCAGCGGTAACTGGGGCGTTGATTCTTATTCTGAACTCAGTGAGAGAAGCCGACGAAGGGGGTTTATAAACTTTATCCTCGATAAATCTCCAAAAGTAAAACTCGAGAGGTATCAGATTCATTGTACGAGGTGGCCATGCAATCGACCCACCTCGATCGATCACTTCTTGCTGGAAGTGTATGCGGTATTCTTGGTCATTCTCATCAATCTGTGGGAATAAAAAGTTTTTCACCATATCTAGGGTGCACTATTCCGTTGATGATTTTCTTTTGAAAAAAGAAAGGATCGTAACTTTGATCTAACTTAAAGGGACAAAAGACGTTAACTTTTGGGGTATCACGAACATGTTCAGAGATTTTCACTGCTCCAAATCTGACAGTTGTATTTATTTTCCACTAACATGGAAAGTCGACTCATAACTGAAGATTATATTTGAAAATTCTATATGTGAATCAAAACTTTGTCTATTTAGCTACAAAATGAGACTAAAACCAGATCTGTAAGTAGTCTGAATTAATGTATTTGAACGTACATGGTTTTAAATCTATTTTCGTCATACTGCTTCAAAACAGCTGTTTTCAATACATAAATTGAGATGCTAAAGTTGTTCTTTTTAGTCCTATGATCAAAAAACATCAGCTGAGGTCGAGGTCATCAGCTGTTACTTCGTTTATACGAATTAATTAACGATTGTAAAGCATCTATAAAAACAACCGATACTCTCGATTGTAAATAACCGTTAAAACAGCTGTTACCATCGATTTGAAGGTAAATAGGTTATAATAATTTAGTTTTTGTGAAATTTTTTTCTTATCTGCAGTATAACGAAAAATATAGTTCATCACTTGGACCAAAAGAAGCTTTTCGATCCTCGCTCATTTTTCGGCTTCGGCTCCGCCTAGGTCGTTAAACTTGAGCTTGTATAAAAAGCTTTACTTGTAATCCTAGTGATGAAATATACTCTTTTAAGCACTCTGTATTTTGTAAAATTTTCCAAACACTGCGTCCATAGTTCATTTTCACTTTTTGACTGGACTGACATTTTTGGAAACGTATGTAGGCTACATGCTTTTGCACAGTTTATTTCGAATTAAAAAAAAAAAAAAACTCCATTTAAGATAAAAGTATCAGTAATTTTTTTTTAAGATAAGGGGCACTGATGGAAATATTTTTAATGAATCAACTACTAAATATAATACTAGGTATGCTGATCTTTTAAGGTAGGAATCTCCCAAACTTATAAATAAATGGTTTATTTATAAAAGCATGGTTACTTTTTGGTCCTAAATTTTATATTAATTTATACAATAATTTAGAGGAGAATATTACCTTGAAGTCTGTCAATTATAAATTAAAAATGTGTTTTTTCTTGTAAATGCTGAAAAATGATTTGAAGTTGTTGAATAATTTTAATTTTGTTTTTGATAGTATTTATTTATGGCAAGTTATATCTGTTTGTATGATGTTCCAATGGGTAGAACGCGTGTCTGTATGTGTGCTGTATAAATGATTTATTTTTTTCGTGTGCGTCCTACTTCTAAAAACTCAGAACTACACGGACAAGTGATACCAACACACAAACAAGGGGCGAATTTAAATTTACTCTTTTTGTGGGTTTGTGAACAGCAATACTTCTATTGGTTTATTATACCAGTATACATATATTAATAGTTTAAAATGCTTATTTTCATATCTTTGTGGATATATTTTTTGGTTTACAGAAGAATACAAAATTTGAATTGATTTATAAGTTCCTCAACTAATTGTGACAGACGCGCGTATACACACACACACCTTCAAAGTGCATCCAGACTGTAAGTAAAGAAACTCGGTCGTTACGCTTCACTGACTGACGTGCTTTTAGCCAGTATTTAAAACGTATAAATGCCCTCTATTATTTATGAAAAGGTCACAATCAGTGATCAAATATCTGTGACGGTCGTAGCAAGTATAGGTTAAGTTTTAATCATTGGTTAAATGTCAAACCTCTAATCCCAGGGCGGTTAAAATCTCTTTGTGTTGGGGTGGGGAGCATAATGTAGATAATCTTACAATAGTGAACTTAATAAAAAGTTCACAACTATAATTCGTTATGTTTACTTTTAAGTTACAATTGTATAGTGCAGTTTGTGCATAATCCTACAACATAATGTTTTGAATTTTAAGGGTAGCGAAAAAAGTCCACTCCTTTCATTAATGAACTTTGTAGTGAGAGGCTTTTACGAGTACACGTTTTTCAATTTTAGACTTCAGAGAGTGAGGGGACAGGGAAGTTATAGGACATGCGAGTTATGGGGTAGATCATTTTAAAGGGCTCTTAAGAAACTTTCTTTTTTATACCACCTAAACAAAATGACGCCCGTTATGGTTGTTTTGTTAAGAGAGCTAAAACTTAAATTGCAACTCTTCATTTTAATTTGAGAAACTTCTCAACTAAGAGAAGGAGCTAGCTATATTAATAAGTCCTTATTTTGGTTTTTTGGCCCTTCGAGGGATGGGGTTGACTCAAAATTAAATAATGTGTACAACATTGAAATTCTAACCATCCAAACCAAAATGACGGCTAATAACGTGATTGTATTAACAGAGTTAATACATCATTCTGTCGTAAATTGTCGTGTTCATTTTTATTTTCATTAATTTTTTTTGTTAATAATAGCTTAAAATGAAATGTCCAAACCAACTCGTTGGACTATTTTATGAATGATCAATTGATTCCAGCTCCCAACAATATTATCGTTAAAACATAGAACGCTGATGGAACTCCTGTGGTCAACAGAAATGATTTAGTACTCCAATTCCAATAACATCTATTGCACAAAAGAGAGAGTTCTGGTCAATACACCAACCGATGGCTCAAAATAAAATAAAATTTCAATTTCGGATTAGTCGACAAAAAACTGTAATTAAATTTGGCAGGGGTCATTAAACATTAAATTTTTCTCATTGTTGTTTTATGGCGAAAAATCTCTCCATCATAAACTCCTTAAAAAGAAAGTAAGAAAATAACTTACAATAAATACCCCAGACTTCATTCCAAAAACATTATTTTTTACTCAAAACTTGAAACGTCAAGACTGATTCTGTATCAAAAATTTGACATCGATTTTTTGATCCACCACACAACCTTCTCGTTATGTGATAAAATACCGCTACTATTCCATTTCTCTCTATGTTATTGGTGTTCAGAAATGGTAACATTTCATCACATTTATGTCTTTCCACGTTGATAATTATTTGTGAGAAAGGTTGTGCAATATGTTCGCATTGTTTGTTGATGTATAACGTATTGAGAGTCCAACTGTCGACAGTTTAATATACTCAGAGACACACAAACAAACAAACAATAGCCTAAACATAATATATTCCAGTTCTTCCTGTTTAGATAATCTTATTGACTTTCACAAATGTTATGTAATTAACTATTTTGGACTTGTTCTTATCTCAGAGGAAGCTGAGACTATGCACGCACACAATTAACAAGATAATAGTCTAGTTTTTACTCTTTATATTATGTACGGTAGTATATAGAGAGGATTATTTTTCACAAAAATATTTGTTTGATGTCCACAGAGCCCAAATAGTGTTTTTGCCTGTTGTTTGTCCAATTAACAACTGTAGATTTTGATGCTGCTGGTGGATTTTGATAAAATTGCAAGGCGTATTTTTATCATATTTCGAAGCTTGGGGTAAACACAAAATTTGGCCTTAAGACGAAAATTCTGTTTGTCTTAAAATCGGCTTTACCAATTTCATTCAAATTTTTGTTTTGTTTGATTAATCGAAAACTAAACCAGCGTGCCAGACCAAAAAAGAATATCGCATTTCAGGATAAAATAATAAAAAACGTAAAAGAATCTTCATCGCTGTCATTAAAAAATCAATTTCAATAGATTACGATTTACATTTTGTACGAGTGATTTTTAAGTATGGATACAGTTTTATTGCATAACTGAGAAGAAACAAATCGGATCTACATAGTTTAAAATTATATTTTATATATTCTCGAAATATTTGTCCGCCATCTTGGATCCGCCGCATTGAATCAAAATTTATTTTTTTTAAAGTTGGACATGTTATGCATGTATAATTTGGCAAGAAAAACGACGTTGTAAGTATTCGTGTTATAAGCATTCAAAGTTGCAACGACGGTGTAAGCATTCGTGTTATAACATTCAAATTGCAACGACGGTGTAAGCATTCATGTATTAAGCATTCAAAGTTGCAACGACGGTGTAAGCATTCGTGTTATAACATTCAAATTCAACGACGGTGTAAGCATTCATGTATTAAGCATTCAAAGTTGCAACGACGGTGTAAGCATTCGTGTTATAAGCATTCAAAGTTGCAACGACGGTGTAAGCATTCCTGTTATAAGCATTCAAAGTTCAACGACGGTGTAAGCATTCATGTATTAAGCATTCAAAGTTGCAACGACGGTGTAAGCATTCGTGTTATAAGCATTCAAAGTTGCAACGACGGTGTAAGCATTCCTGTTATAAGCATTCAAAGTTCAACGACGGTGTAAGCATTCCTGTTATAAGCATTCAAATTCAACGACGGTGTAAGCATTCATGTATTAAGCATTCAAAGTTGCAACGACGGTGTAAGCATTCGTGTTATAAGCATTCAAAGTTGCAACGACGGTGTAAGCATTCCTGTTATAAGCATTCAAAGTTCAACGACGGTGTAAGCATTCGTGTTATAAGCATTAAAATTTGCAACGACGGTGTAAGCATTCGTGTTATAAGCATTCAAAGTTCAACGACGGTGTAAGCATTCCTGTTATAAGCATTCAAAGTTCAACGACGGTGTAAGCATTCATGTATTAAGCATTCAAAGTTGCAACGACGGTGTAAGCATTCGTGTTATAAGCATTCAAAGTTGCAACGACGGTGTAAGCATTCCTGTTATAAGCATTCAAAGTTCAACGACGGTGTAAGCATTCCTGTTATAAGCATTCAAATTCAACGACGGTGTAAGCATTCATGTATTAAGCATTCAAAGTTGCAACGACGGTGTAAGCATTCGTGTTATAAGCATTCAAAGTTGCAACGACGGTGTAAGCATTCCTGTTATAAGCATTCAAAGTTCAACGACGGTGTAAGCATTCGTGTTATAAGCATTCAAATTTGCAACGACGGTGTAAGCATTCGTGTTATAAGCATTCAAAGTTGCAACGACGGTGTAAGCATTCGTGTTATAACATTCGTGTTATAAGCATTCAAAATTGCAACGACGGTGCAAGCATTCGTGTTATAAGCATTCAAAGTTGCAACGACGGTGTAAGCATTCGTGTTATAAGCATTCAAAATTGCAACGATTGTGTAAGCATTCGTGTTATAAGCATTCAAAGTTGCAACGACGGTGTAAGCATTCGTGTTATAAGCATTCAAAGTTGCAACGACGGTGTAAGCATTCGTGTTATAAGCATTCAAAGTTGCAACGACGGTGTAAGCATTCGTGTTATAAGCATTCAAAGTTGCAACGACGGTGTAAGCATTCGTGTTATAAGCATTCAAAGTTGCAACGACGGTGTAAGCATTCGTGTTATAAGCATTCAAAATTGCAACGATTGTGTAAGCATTCGTGTTATAAGCATTCAAAGTTGCAACGACGGTGTAAGCATTCGTGTTATAACATTCGTGTTATAAGCATTCAAAGTTCAACGACGGAAAAATCGCGTTAGCAATAAAACACACCATCGAAACTTCTATTGTGTTTTTCGTGTAGAAACATTCAATAATGAACTTTATACAGTAATAATTAACAACAAAACTACATTAACAATTCTACACAAATGGAAAATTAAGCATTTTATGATAAATAATTACTGATTTTTATTTTTATTTTAACGCCCTAAATCTATACCTAAAAATTTGCACGTTTAGGCCTACAGTGCGATTCGTTTCCCCTTTTAACCAGTATACTAACAATAGGGTAAGATTGGTAATAAAAAAATTTCCCCCTGAGTTTTTTTTATGTTCTTCAAGTTTTATGGACTCAGAAAACTGTAAAAGTTATTTTCGTAATACGTCCGTCCGTCTGTTGTAGTTGTGGTGTGTACGTAAGCACGATAGCGGCCACAAAAATTTCGATAGATCATGAAATTTGGTAAATGAATCATATAGAACCCGATTAAAATTCAGAAAAATCTAGTTGAAAATGTCAAAATGGAGGCCATTTAAAACAGTTTTTCTTTCCATTATGTTTGCTTATAGCCCAACTGGATTGTTAATAATTAATTACTATTTAATTACCTTGTATTTAGGTGTTACCGTCGAACAATCCTTACTCGTAGTTTACACTATCTTATATGACGCGTTTCGACTATTTGTCAGTCATTTTCAAATATAAAAACACATAGAAACACTTAATGACACATATTATTTACATTTTAAAACACGTGTCGTTAAGTGTTTCTATGTGTTTTTATATTTGAAAATGACTGACAAATAGTCGAAACGCGTCATATAAGATAGTGTAAACTACAAGTAAGGATTGTTCGACGGTAACACCTCAATACAAGGTAATTAAATAGTAATTAGTTTCTCTTTCTTATATCGTGTGTTATTCAACTTATAAGACTGAATTAGATAACAATTTGGAGATTTCAATTCTGCATGTAATGGTACAAATCTCAACTCCTTAAAAATTCCGGAGTTATTGTAAAAAAAATGTAATTTCTAACAGTGATCTCTCAATATAATGGAATAGTTAATAGATCTGGTAGGTTCGAGACACCGACACGAGCGTAGCGAATGGAGACGTTTTATATATACACATCTTTATGTAGGGCCTAACCGACAGTAGAAAGTAGCGATATACAGAGTTACGAGGTTCAGAAACTACAACAAAAACAAAAATCGAATGAACCTTGTGGTTAATAACGTTGTCAAAGAAGTAATCCCCAAATTAATCACTTACACTTAACGTTACAAAGTTTAACAAAAACCCTTATGTGCATTTCACACATAGCTACCATCCTTAGAGGGACACCAATTCTAACACAATTAAAGATTCTAGTGTTTTATTTGTGATTTAGGGATTACTTCTTTCACATCTTTGTAACAACGGTTTTTAAAATAAATTTACCCCTATAGGCTAAGATCAATTTATCTACTAATACAATGTAACATTTGCTACAAGGCCCAAGAAACCAAATTTTAAAGTTCTACATTTAAAGGATCTGCTTTTATTATATTGTACCTTGGAGCTGAGTAAGTAACAAGATGGCACCCATCAACTTCTTTATATTTTCTGTATGCTACGCTATTAGATTGCATCATATTACAAACGTGTCCATACTATATCCATCTGCATACATTTTTAATGAAATCTTATCTGATCGAGAAACAGATTTATAGATTGTATCTGTAGTTTATAATCTTGGATGCATTCCGCAAACATCTGGACTTTTTTATCACTTGATTTTATGATATATTTTAGAAATACCCAAACCATTAGCATCTGTAATTTCAACAACTTATGCGAGACATTATCATTTAAACAGTTATATATTTCAAAAGAAAATCCAAAATTATATATGGAGCATTAAAAAAAAAAAAGTAATTGAAAAATATTCTAGCACTATCTGGGAATCCTTTATTGAGATTTAAATTGGTCTGTATACAAAAAGGTAGTTCAATTTGACAATTAGTGTAGCCTAATTTTTATTTTTCTGATGTTTTCGTTCAAAAGTATTTTAACGGTTTCGTGATTTTTTGGATACCCTGTGTAGTAGTGAAATAATATAAGGCAAAAATACTTTTACGTTCGTAATTGGCTCTAAATTAGATATTAGGGATATTTTTAAGTTTAAAAAATATCAAAAATGTTCCAATGAGCGTAAAATTCACAATTTAAGTAGCAAAGTGGTACCTTTTATTATTTTTATTTGTTTGGTTTTATCTGTTTCTTTAGCTCCTATAAAAAAATTAGTTAAAAATAATGAGATGTGTTTGAAGTTGATTGCTCTATTCAGTGATGTTATTAGATATAAGTACAGATATTATTTAGGGATTTTAATGAAACCTTAGGAAAAAATACTTCTTGTGAATATTAACAACAGTGATAAATTTGTATTATAACCTAAAAACAGCATTTTTAGATTGATGCATTATAGACAAATAAGAAATATAGAAATAAGCCAAAAGGCTGTACAGTGAATTAACTTTTGAATTATGACTTTTTAAAAGTACTTTGCGATTTATAAGAGAGAAAAGTCGACACAACCTTATAATAAGAGAATCGTGTTGCCACGCGTATAGTTTGAGGTCCGGCATAAGGGAATGGCCAAGTCCAGCTAGAATAAAGATATGCATATTATTTAGCATATTTTAAACAGAATAAATTTTAGTCAAAATTACTGATTATTTTACAAATAAATGTAAAAAATGTACAATCTAAGATATCTATCTCAGCTGCTTATAATAAAAATAATTGTACTATTTAAGATTTTTCGTTTTTAAGTACTTTAAGGTACAAAACAGTTTTAATTTTCATGCAAATTTTTTATGAAAAATGTATTTTAAAATTGCATTTTTTAGAAACTTCTATTTAAAAGAAAATATAATTATGTACGACTTTTTGGTTTATTTCTACAAAGTATTCGAAAAATGAGTTTATTTCAAATATTTTTATTCTAAATTTAGCATGTTTGTTAATCTTCAATAAGAGTTTCTTTTCCTAAAGTTTTATTAAAATTCATTAATAGTTTTTTGACTTATAGCTAATTGTTTAAAATAGGCATGTGTAATCTTTGAGGTTATGTGACAATTACTGAACAGTCCAATCAACTTTGAACCCATTTAATTTTCATTATAATTCAATAAAGAACAAATTTGTTTACAATTAACTTTTTTGTCGGAGCTATAGAAATGGAGATATTTTTAAAAACCTAAAAATTTCATTTTTCAAATTAAATTCTTAATACCAAGTTACGCTCAAGTCCAAACAGGGACAAGTTTTGTGTGTAACTTCAAAATATCCCAAAGAATCCGATTTAAGTAATAAAATTCCACTCTAAAGACCAAAAGTGTTTTATGTCTTCTTTGCCCCACTACGTTATATGGGAAGATTAGTGCACGAGGACTTAGTGGCAGATATTTATCTGGAAACAAATTAAACGGAGGATCTTGTAGTCTGCTTGTGGAGCGTGGACAGACGCAGCATTGTGCAGTACCAGACAAAGTGGATGTATTCAGAGCTATATAATGTGACTTGGACATACTGTAGGTCTATCAAACGCAGCCATTGATAGTGTCATTGCTCTTTATATATCTGTTTAAGTAGGATTAATATTGAGCAGTCTAACCTAAGGAGGCGTCGTAAGATAAAATAAACTGTAAAAACATTGCACAAACTTTCTCACTCACTCAGCCTCAAAAAAGAGTAAAAATCGACTAAAACTATTTATCAGTTCCGTAGTTGTCAGTCAAAAGGTAAAAATAAAAAATGGACGATGTTTTTAACAAAATATTTATACACTTACTTCATCTTCATTTGCTTCACTTGTACCAAAACTTGTCCTAAGCGTGATTAAAATCAAGCTTTTAATGATTTCAGACAAGATTAATTTTCTTAGCTAATTTAATCTTGAATAGTAAAATGTTTTCCTTGGGATTTTGCGCGCGCACGCTCGCACACACACACACACACACACACACACACACACACACAAAGAGAGAGAGAGAGAGAGAGAGAGAGAGAGAGAGAGAGACGCACGCACACGCTCGCACGTAATCTGCTCAAACTAAAGGTCAATATCTTGGTCAGATACAACATAGGGGTTGGTCAAATGTCTCAAAAGACCAACTTACTTAATTTTCTTTATTCCAAAAAAAATATAAAAGAAATACGCTTCACCCCAATTTACTATGTTTTGATAAATTAATACGATAGAAATTATTATTTAACATTTCAAGGTGTAGTGTGTGGTAAAGAACTGTAAAATATATTTCGGTTTTACTTTTAAAGTAATGCTAATAAACATGCTAATTGAATGTTTCATTTCAGATAAGGGTTCCTGGAAATGTATGATAACAATGTTTACTGTAGTATTCAAATGAAATAATTACCTCCTTATTATGTAAACTTTATACTTTTCCTAAGGAATGGGCTAATATATCTGTAGCCTAGTTACAAAGATGGCCAACTCCATTTTTTCAGAAATTTAGATATTGATTGTTTTTAATACAAAATAGCATGGAGAATCTAACTCTGAACAGTTCTGGTGACAAACACGACCAAAACCATGTTAAAATTGCATTTGAAAAGTAGCCTTGGTTACATAATCGGCCTGCCCTCAATTATGTTGGTGACAGAAACGACCAACTCCAACAAGAACCAATCAGATGGCTTCATTCTGTCACGTGACCTGGCAAAGGCAATCTCATCATTAATGTAATAGTCTAGTGAGAAGCATTGAGTTTCGCCTTAATGTTATTGTTTAATATTTTAGCGTTTTAATTAGTAATCTGAAAAGATTTATTACACCAACAGAAACAATGGAAGGAACTAATGTTAAAGAATCCCCTTTGTTCAAAGGAAGGAAGAAAGAACAAAATAATTGTAAAAGAAAGTACAAAAATAGCCGAAATTGTAAGACTCGGCTATTACAGATGAGTTAGTTAGTTATATTCTGTGTTTATTGTTTTCCGTCAAGAAAGTTTTACTGGACAATAAAACCGGTATCTTAAGACATCGTTTGTAATTTAAAAAAATATCTGACACGTTTTGTGTTATTAATTTTATATTAATTCCATCGTTTGGGTTTTTTTTAGTTAACCTGGCAAAATTTAGTACAGGATTAACCCTGATACATTACTAAATTAGTTAGTTACTGACTATCAACTCATCACGAGCAACAGTTTTGGTGACAAAAACGGCCATCTCCACATGTTAGTTACAAACACGGCCAACTCCATATTTCAATGTTAAATATCTCTTTTAGCTTAGTAAGTAGAAAAAAAAATACTATTCCACAATGTTCTGTATGTAATTGGTAATCAAGAAAAAAAATTTAACAATACAACTTGTGGGGAAGTAGTTTAAACAGTTTTTCGCCTCTCCTGAAAATTTTGCTAAATGGAGTTGGCCATCTTTGTAACCAGGCTACAGATATTCATATATTCATCGTCTATATTTAATTAACATGTTTCATTACATTTGAAAGGTAAGACATATTTTACAGATTTTTAGCACACCCTCTACTTTAGAATATTAGTACTGAAGTGTTAAATAATAATTTACTTAGTTTGTGTATATTTTTTACTAAATTTTTGGACATTTAACGACCGCCATTTTGAGCGGAATAGCCACCTCTAGTTCCAGAAGTTTTTGTTCCATTGATAAAGATTGAGGTCACTCTGAATAAATTCAGAGTTTACGTTTTAAAATATTAGTAGGTCCCCAATAATCCCATTTCGTGGCGAGGAATAAATTTACCTCAAATGTCAAAATTTTCGACACAAAACATTTTTAAGTCTTTCCTAGTTTTTGAACCTTTCCGGGACTTTTTAGACACCCAGTATCAAAAAACCCAGTATTGGTAACAGTCCAGCTTTAGGATATGAGACTAAAGGCTTTACATTGTAATTGTTATTAAGGTAATTCAAACTTAGAAATTTTAGCTATTGACGTAACTCTTCTTTAAAAATGCCTACATCTGAGACCATGAATTTGCACAAACCCATTGTTGTTATTTGGCATGGTATAGTCGTAATTGTAATTGTTAGTATACGCTATAGCCGTAGAAATTTTAGCCTGATTTCACTGAACTTTGTTAAGCAAATTTACAACCTAACGATCAACTTCGTTAACGAGAAAAATCGGTTGATAAATTATAAGAGCAGAAAAAGACTGTTTTATGAAGATTTTTTCCTACGTTAAAAATTAGATATTTCTACTTAAAAAAAATGGTTAAAACTTCAAAATTATAAAAAATCAGCACGTAAAGTACAATTGAAAAATTAGTATGTAAAGTATAAGTTGGACTCTTCGTACAAATATGATTGAGAAAACGGAAGTATAATTTTAAAATGGCGGCAGTTTGAGAGGATGTTCTGTAGTCCTTATTTAAAAACTAAACGAGTTACTTAATCTCAAGGCTCTGCAAGTAGAGTATGTAAAGATAGCAAAGTCGAGCCAGTCCTGGTCTTGAACATATAAATACGTGTACATTTAAATAATTTCGAAAATATATTAGAGAAAACAAATATTTCTCATTGACATTTATTTTAATATGCAGAGGTCAGGAGGATCATTTAGACCCCAATCTATTGATTAGTTTGTGAATAAATGCATGTACGATTATCAGATATTAATGAAACACTTTTAATTTTTATACAAAATAACGATAAAAAATTTATTAAAAAAATCTTTTATCTCTTTCGCTTTAGAAAGTACTTTTCAAAAGCTACAATGTAGGCCTACTGTAAAAGGAAAATCAAATCCGTATTTAGCGTTCCGAAAAAACTAGTTTTTAGGTGGTGTTGCATAGATTTTACTCAAAATTTATCATGGATTTTATCCTAATCTTCACAAGGTATATCTATTCCTAAAATTTCATTAAAATCTGTCAATTTCTATACTTAGAGATAATTGTTCAAAATGTGCATGTGTAAACTTTGAGGTTATGAAACAAAAACTCATTAGAGATAATTGTTCAAAATGTGCATGTCTAAACTTTGAGGTTATGCAACAAAAACTCATTAGAGATAATTGTTCAAAATGTGCATGTCTAAACTTTGAGGTTATGCAACAAAAACTCATTAGAGATAATTGTTCAAAATGTGCATGTCTAAACTTTGAGGTTATGCAACAACCAACACATTGAATAAGCGAATCAAGCTGGAACCTATCTCATATTTATCTAATTTAATAATGAAAGTTAACATTTTTTTTATCGGCGCTATAAAAACGAAAGTTAATAATTTAAATTGTTGACATAAAATTATGTTCACCCCCAAGTAAGGATAAAACAGTTTCGTAACTTTAAAATGTCCTTTAGAACCGATGTAAGTAATAAAATTGTCTCTCCAGACCAAAAGTCTTTCATGTCTTTTTTTATTCTACTATGACTAATATTTTGTTTTCTGAACATTGTTAACACGAATGGAAAACAAATATATTAGTCTTTTAACAAACATTAAAAGGAATGTTTTTGGTATAAATATAACGTAACCTAATTTAATTCTTCGCTTTATTGGAGCCATAAAACATAGTTTGAAATAAGGACACTGCCGTATTGTAACTGCAAAGAACGTGGAGGCGGCTGAAATGGATGACTGAGGTCTGTAATTTATGGACTCGAGTGGTGATGTACCCCCCCCCCACTCATGCATAGCGTATATTTACTATTAGAGTTACAACTTGTTTTGTTTTTATCACTGAGCGTACCTAGTATTCAGTAGTCTATACACAGACATAGCAGAACGCAGACATACTTATTGGGCCATCGCCCAGCGATACCCATCAGCAATGGGTGTGAAAATCTGTTTTTCAGATAAGTCAGTCTTCATTCCAGATGTTATATATATCATTGGGTACAGCAAATATTTTACTACCTCTGTGTTACCATTGAATGTTAAATTGCAATCACAATGTAATAGCAAGCCACCCATAAAGTTTTTAATTTTCATTAATTCTCCTCGTGAGTAGTATTTTGTTCAAATGTACAGTAGCTGTAGTATTATCTAAATTATTACTTCTTCGTCTATGAATAGTGTTGTGTTTCTCGTCTCGGATTAGACAGTAGCTGTATTGTGTTTACAGGAACGGTTTTAATGAAAATCTAATGTGTAGGTTAGGTTAGGTTACTGTTCACAGAACAATGCAAAACATTGCACTAACTTTCTCACTCACCCATGTCCTAAATTAAATGAAATTTTTCGTCACTAAAAATGTCAGTCCTGTAGTCTTCAATCAGAAAGAGAAAATGAATCATGAATGTCGTCTTGAAAAACTATTTATAAAATCGAACTGTTTGGCTTCATGTTTGTTTTGATATCATTATTCTTGAACCATTTTTTTTTTCACGGGAGAGTAGGCCATTAAATTTCACATTTTACGAAATTTTGTAAGGATATCGGTAGATCCGATTTTGATTAAACCACATGTTCCATTTTTGGGTTTTTAAATCAATAACTCAGAAACCGGCATTTTTGGAGAAATAGCTACCAATTTAAATATAATTTTTGTTTGGGTTCTTAGAGGCTACACTAGGGCGAAATTTGATTAAAACCTTTAGAGCCGACTTAAGAACAATCGTAATTTTGTGTTTTTTCATATGGTTGCAGCAAATTTTAAGTTAACTAAAAAATGGAATAGCTTCCCGTCGTAGTCCAAAATATACCCACATATCAAATTTGATTAAAATCGGTTCACGAGTTTGTTGTAGAGCACTGCACCGTGCTATGACTTTCTCAAAACAAATAGGCTGCTTCAAAAAAGACTTTACTTCTTTGAAAATAATCTAAATTTATTCAGACTACATAATAGAATTGGTTTTTGTTATTATTTTGTAGCAATATATATCAAAGTTTTGACTGACATAGGCTAGTGAATAATACCACCGCAAGGGCAAGCGACAGTTGTAACAAAGATGGGTGTTTCACTGATCCAGTGCGTGCTCGCTGTATATTTTGGTTTGAAGAATAGAAGTCTGCAACAATTGTAACGGAATTTTCGTATCTAGTATGGCATAGATCCTCATAGTATGGCTACCATTGTTTTGTTAACATGGTGTTCAGTAAACCATAAGCAATTCTCATTTCTCAGGGCGTACATGTGTCTTTGATATAAGTAGAGCAAGTGAGGGAAAACAGTCTTACAAAATCAACCCGGCGTGTTTCTACCGAGCTTTCTACGTGCAGCCTGTGTTGAGAATACGTTTGCATCTCTCACTGTACAGGTTAATATTGGTGGAAGAACTATAAGATTGTGATAGGGTTGCTCGGAAGAATTTTGTGCGGAAATGTTACGTCAGTGATAAGTAAACTTTGAATGAAAGTAGTAAAGTAAATACACATAACTATCGCATTTGGGGCAATGAAAATCTATGACAATCTTTGGAACATGTTCGTGATATATCAAAAGTTAACACCTTTTGTGGCTTCAGTAGGATTAAATTTTACGGCCTTATCTTTTTTCAAGAGAAAACTGGAATAGTGTACCCAGATTGATTTAGTCCCACAAGATTGATTAGGACGCCAAGAACGCTGCCAACAGAAAGATGTTGCGTCGTTGCATTACCTCACCGAGGTTCGGGATTTACTCAATAACCTCTTTCCAGGTATCACAATATGGGTTAGGTCGAGGTGGGCCGATTGCATGGGCATCTCGTTCACCGGATCTGCCACCTTTCGATTTTTACTTCTGGAGATTTATCTAGGATAAAGTTTATAAACTATAAGCTTGCTCTCGCTGAGCTCAGAGCAAGAATCTACGCCATAGTTGAAGAAGTTATGTTTCTACACGTTTAGCAGGAATATCTGCAAAATGAACAACGGAAGTCATATTGAACCTAACTAATTATAATTTTAAAAGATTGTTGTATTTTGTAAATGACATCAAAATCAGCTCTGTAAGTAGTCTGAATAAATTTATATGAATTTAGAAAGTTGTAAGTTCTTTTTAAAGCATCCTGTATATCCGCAAAAAAATTGACATCAAATTATTGACTCTTACATAACTTTTTTATTCTTATACGTGGTAAAGTAAGACTGTGTCCAAATTTTCGTTGTTGAAGAGATCCAAGATTTTTTTTGTGACTCGTGTATTAAAGTTTGTTTGAAAGAAATTGCATTTACTAATATCTATAGTAAGAAGATTCTAATTGGAAAACCTAGTTGAATAACATTCTTGACGTTGCTTGAGCATAAAAATTCAAGGAAATATTGAGGATCATAATTTGCTTCAAGTGCACATAGTTTAGTTTTCTAAGGGCTAAATTAAATAATATTTTAAACATTTCCACTATAACTTGTTTGTATGGAGGTCAATTAGATCCTTGGAGATACTCAGGCGAGCTTCATTTCATTATGAAGGTAGTTAACCAAGCAATAACGTTTGTTAAATCTTCCAACATCGTATAAAGGTTCCATAATTGGAAGAGAATTAGGAGATATATTTAGTGAATGAACAATAGCTTTGTATTTTCTTACTTTATTTTTAAATGGAGATTTTTTACCATCTAAAACTTGAATCGCGTTTTAAGATATGGGTTCATTATTTTGATATGAAATTTGGGCTGTTGTTTGTACTAGATTAAACAACATTTAGAGAATAACAACGATTCTTATCTGTTATTTGTAAAGCTACACTAATTTTTTATAGTTGTGGATTTAACAATTTCCATTTTTATAAATCATAACAATCTGATTAAGGCGCGAAACGTTCGGATAATATATTCTAGAACTCATAACGTACATTCAATGCAGGTTTAAGTAAGATATTTATTAACCCAGATTTCCCAAGATATTTAAAGAAACCTTAATCTCAGCACCTCCCCGTTAAAAATAAAAGTGGTTGCCCCGGACCAAGCATTTTAAAATTATAATGCGATTCCACTAGTCTTGTTTTTATGACCTTTAACTTATATTTTGCAGCAATGTGATCTGTGAGGGATATTAACGAGGTTGAGCCCTGCAATCAAACAAACATTGCACAAACTTTCACACTCACCTATCTCCAAAACTTTATAAAAACCAAAAATATCAGGCACCAGTCAAATAGTAAAATAAACCAGGAACGCCAACTTTAATAAATATATTAGGGCCTAAACTTGGTTCACTTTTGCGTCCTCAGTGTAAATAGTATTTGATTAAAATTGAACTTTTAACTACTGTATGACGGTTAAGGTTAATTTTTGTTGTTTTCTAATTATTACTGAACCGTTGTATTTGTTTATGACAACCAATAAGTTTTAGGTCTTTAGAGACTAAATTTGATGAAATCGTTACAACAGATTTTGGGACAATTTTAATTTTTAATTTTTTCCCTTTTGATAAGATACCCGAGATTTTAAGTTATGGAAAAACCTACATGATAAATTTGATTAAAATCTGTTCACGCGTTAAGCATTGGACGTCACCATTCCACCAGTCTTTTGTACTAAGAGAGAGAGAGAGACCTCAAACGGACGTCATCGATATTTGACCATTCACATAACATAAAACGAAATTGATTTATCATGCCAGAGTATCAACATCACGTACAGTAGCCTCAGACTAGGAGTGTGTATGGTGTAAGGGGCGTGTCCTCCCTCTACTTGCTTCCCTAGCCTGACTTAACGGTACAACCCATTCCAAGAAAACTAGATACACAAATTACTGTTTAGCTACATTTAACGCCTAAAGTTACAATTTCGTGACAGACCTTTGTAAACGCTTTACTCTTATTTACATCGATAAAAGAAACGAAAGTAGGGTACGCGTTTACATAGAACCATTTGAGGTCTATATTTTTTTATTGGGGTTGTACCGCTGAAAGTAAACGCAACAAAGTGTGCGGGGCCCTCTTTTCCTCTCCGCCCGACACATTCCTACCTTGAGGATGCTGTAGACTATATTTAATTAATAATTAACAAATTTTTTTTTTGTAAATATTTAAAAGAAATTAAGTTTTATTTAAAAAAAGTAAAATAAATACGTTTTGTGTAAATAACAATTATGTTGAGAGTGAAATGGTTTTTAATTAATCTTAATGGTAAGTAAGCTTTTGATAAATCTCAACAAAATTTCATTGATTAAATTGAATAGGAACGAGGTAAATGCTTGCATAACAGTATTAGATTGGAAAGCTCTTCTGTCGATTTGTTTCTTCACTTTAGATTTATAGCAAAGTCGGACTTGCACACAAGGGATTGTCAATTTATTGCTACCCTTTCCCTTCATCCCTTGCCAATTTAATCTTTAGAAAACAAATGTTCGGTCGTCAAATTGATATTCATGTTTTAATTTTGTGCTCGTTTTTTTAAAATTTACAAGAATTTAATAACTTGAGCAAATTTTACCTGTTGGGGTTAGCTTTTAAAGATTTGACCTATGCAATTTCACACATTAACCCCCCCCCCCAATAAAATTTATTATTGATATAGTATATTCGGATATTTGCCACCATTTGTGTATATTAAAAAAATACATAAACATTTCGAGAATATGATCAACTCTCGTTATCAAGCGATAAAGATTAAACACGAAATGTGTAAAAGGTGTCAACATAACCTTTTAGCCTAGAGCCATGTTGGGAGCTTACTAATCTAAGGAAAGAACTCGAAGCTAACGGTTCCCTCAGGCACTATACATATATACCTAGTATAAAGTTATGTAATGAGTCAAAAACTTAATGTCCAGTTTAGAGTTCTCTGAGTACCAAAAAGTAATTATCTCGTCTGTGAAGTCCAAATAAATATATCAAAGTATGTGGGTATACTTTTTTTACAAAAATTGTATTTGGAGTTCTTCTATAGCTTGGGAACAACACGGTAATGATGAAACATTCACTTTTTTCTTTCGCCTAATAATTGTTGTCTATATTCAAAAGAGAGCTACAAATAATATTTTTTATTTTGTGGATTGATGTATGAGCAAGTTAGTGTAGTGTTTCACACCATTTATGTCTCGGTAATAAGTTAGGATTTGTTGGATAATATTAATAGTTAGTAGGACAAGTAGTACGGTATGCTTGAGACCATAGAACTATAGCCTATAAAGGAGTTTTATAAACCGGATGTGGAATGTCACCTGAACACTTACTTGTACCGCTTCCTGTGACCGCCTCTTCAATCAACTTGTGGTATCTGGGCCACCCTAATTATTTATTCACACTTTTGTCGGTTTATGGTTTGGTTTATTACTGTCTCATTAATGGAGATGGTGGAATATTTGATAGCATCGAAAAGACTAGATGAGGATGAAGAGCACGTGTTTTTCCAATCACCAATGTGAAAAAATGTAAACAATATGTATTTAATCAATATCAGCCAATATAAATTGTTGTTTTTGTCTGTTCCCTGTTGTTTAAAGTCCAAAAACAATATGGCCATTATCCGTTTTAAAAGAAGAAAGAGCAGTGAGACGTTGGTCATCGATTACTAATAGCGTCAGCGTCGTAAGAGAATACGAATTGGTCAAGAGAGACCTGATAAGAGAGGTGAAAGAGAGAGATCTAAGCCCATACTCAATATAAGTGAGCACATGAGGTGATGAATATTTTGGAGGTTAAGCGGATTCTGTTTTCAAGTTTCTAAAAACCGATGTTAAATTTGATCTCATCGCCTCAAAAAAACATGTATAGGGCCTATATATAATTAGTTATACAAATTTCAAACTTAAATCTTATACATTTTTAACCTATTCCTTTTTACATCCTCTATTGCTTAAAAGATTTTTTACCAAAATCTACTGAGTTCGTTGGATTTCTATCGTCACACAAATATTAGTTATTCGAACCACATGTTCTTTAGAGCACTTACTTTACCCCTCGTCCTAAATTTTATAAATGTTCCTAGATTTTCAAAACGCCAAAATTTTTATAAAATTCGATATCACAATTTTTTCTACATACGTAAAGCAGTGCATAAACGATGCTTTAATTTAACGACTTCTGTTTTACTTTTTCAGATATACGTAGTATATAAAAATGTATGTCTACTTTTTAATGAAAATAAGTTTTGAGGGAAAATAGCATAATATATAGACCCTTAGCTCTCGAATACTGTAATAGCATCAGGGTGGAAAGAGAACAAGAGTTAGTCAAGAGAGCTGATAAGAAAGATGAAAGAGAGGGATGTAACACAACTCAGCTTCGGAATTGCCACACCTGTACTTACTTTAAGCAATGACTACATAAATACTATAAGACACGACATAGGATAGGGAAATAGTCTACGCTTTACGGGTGCTGTTCATCACAAGTTTGACTCACAGCTATCAGAAAGCGCTAGCAGCAGGTGCTTGACTGTACGCATCCCACTTGGTTGAGACTGTACAACTGTTGACCTCTCTCTCACAAACCTTCTCACTTACTTCCGTCAGCATAGTCAGTGTTGTCAGTTCGTGCGCTGAGATAAGCGATTCTCGACCTTCCCTCGCATCTCTGGTCCCATATGTGGCATCAGTGCGTTTTCTCTTACCCGCCTGAAACATTGTTTGACCGTAGAGCCACCTAGCGCCAGTCACATCAACTTCAGATTCTCTAGCAGAGCGACCTAGCGGGTATTGGTCAACTCAAGAATAAGCGTAGAATATTTAACATGGCCATGTCGTGTCTTATAGTATTTATGTAGTCATTGCTTTAAGTGAACTCCTAAAAGATATTTTTGAATAACGTCTATCTATCTGTTTGTATTATATCGATTGTGCCGTGCATTTCAACCCAATCTAGTAAGTTAGATACATTTTTAAGAAATTTATTAAGTGGCCATATCTCGAGGCGTTTTTATGTATTTTTCTTCTTCACTTTCTCGACAACTTAAGATTCAGGGGTAGCTGCTATTAGATCAAACCAGATATTACGATGTTCTCAAAACAGGTTCTTTAGCAAATTTATTAAATCTATTATAACGGACTCAAACGAAACGTATTGTCTCCCCAAAAATATCCCCCCCCAAAAAGTAATATTTCTTAAAGCTTTTATAATAACTTAATTTATCAAAATGGATTATATCGAATTAAATTACGGTGATATAAGAAGATAATTGATCCAAACTTGTTTGTCAAAATGCAAGAAAAAGAAATTACCGGTTTAGAAATAATTGGAAAATAGAATTGAACTCTCATTGCCATAATTAGAAACTGAATTTTCAATACGACTTACATTTGAGACCAGTTTATGGCACAATCAGAGTATGTTTAGGTTCTATTTAAATGTACAAGTATTTTTCAAGATATTTAAAAAAGAAATGTTTACAAAATTTCGATAAAACAATATAAAAAAAATACTTCAATCACAAACACATCAACAAGGAAATGTTTCATTGTCGGCGTGGCACAAGTTGGTGAACCAAAGACTTATTTATTGAAACGTAGCCTACAAATTATGCTGAATATATTTAAGTAATAAGAATTATACTTCTATACAAACCCGAAGTAATATTTGAGAAAAAACTCTGTAATAAAGAACATTATTTATAGTTCTAATTCAAAATAGTCTTAGATAAAATTAAGATAGCAATATAGTTTTTGTAGCGAAAGATCTGGAAACACCACAACAACAAAGTAGAAACGCTCAATGAAAAGGCAGAGAAACGGGGCTACAAATCTCCTTCGGAAATCAAAATGCATGAAGGTGAATAAAATGAGCAAGGATCAGACGGTGAAAACTAAGTACGGGAAAATCAGAAAAGTCCATAGCTTTAAGTATCTGAGAGAGATCATCACTCCCGTCATGAAAGTCTAGCAGTTGAAGAAAAGGTTAGAAGGCTGGAAATATTGGCTGTGTCAGTTTGTCTACTAATCCAAATCCTTATAACACAATATAAAGTTCAGTAGTCAAGCCGGAATGTTTTTATAGAGTAGACACATTCTCAAGATAAAGTCTGAAAGATCGATAAAAAAGTACTTGAAAAAATCCTCGGTCCAGCGACAGAAGAAGCTCATACTGTACATACAGACTAAGAAAGAACAAAGAACCTTAAGAGATGTACGAAAATAAAGGAACGACAATGAGAAAGAAAAGATTGATCTTCAACGGACATCTGAAACAGGTTAGCAAAGAAAGTGCTGAACTTCCAGGAAAGTTACAAATACGTGGGTAAAAGAATTGCACCGAAACTTAGAAGAAGAAGCAACGGATGAAAGAAATGGTTCAGGGGAAAAATAGAAGAGGTGAAGGATCTAATGGCAAAGAAACCTGAAAGAGAAAAAAAATCTGTGATATCGGAAGAGGAAAGGCAGAGTGAAGCTAGAGATTGAAGGATTTTTGGTGGGAAAACGAATTGAAAAAGAAACATTACATTTATACGATTTACACTATTGACCGAAGGTACTTGCTAGAACTCCATTTTAATGAAAAAACAAACACAATATTTAGTAATTCTACAATTTTATTGAGTCTTGCCGACCATGGTTTCGCCAGCAACGGCATTTACAAGGCAGACTAAGGAATATATTGAAAATTGACAGATAATATTACATAATGAAGAACAGTTACTTAGCTAAAGGGGAGGGAGGGAGTAGAAAGGGCGTGGGAAACATGTGGTAATAAGGCCTTACATTACATAAGGCACATTACATTTGTTCAATCTTTCTTATAAGTATATTGATATTTTAGATATATTTAGACGGAAAATATTACTTTTATTAATATTTGATTTAGTAGATGGATGTGTGAGAAAGTTAGAACAATGTTTATTTAGGCTAACTTGTAAGTCTGACAATAACAACATATTGTTGTCTGCTGATGTTTGCCGCCAGTATGTTGATTAATATTGATTAATATTTCTCACACAACTGGTTTCGCCTTGTTGGAATATCGTGATGCCCCCAAAGAAGTAAGAGTTGTTGACCTTACAAAACTGGTTTCTAGCGGCAAAATTTCCAAGCCATTCATAACTCAAAGTTGAACTGAGTTAACTTTGAAACGTAGAACTATAGTTAATTACAATCGGACTGATGTTCCAGAATTATGTTCCAACTGATAGATTTATATCACAATATCGGAAGTGATATATTCTTTAAGACAAGGGATGGTCATTTCATGTAGGACGTGAGGATCAATCCTATAATTAAAAAAATAAACTAATTATTTTTACAAAGGAAATAATAAATATATCTGTAAAGATTAAATTTAGAAGCAATGAAACCGCTAGAGTATCAATTGTACTGCTTAGTTTGAGGATCTCGGTTGTCTTGTAGTCCTATGATGGGACACCGAAAGGCGTCCTTGTCTACTACACTACAGCATGTACACAGTTTTTTATTGCGCAATGACTGATTATAGAGTGATAATACACACAATGTTATGTTGGCAGATGTTATTTTGTTAGGACAGACATACATTCTCATGTTGTTTAATAGTGAATTTATAAGTTACGGGATTTAGTATTATAGAATAGTCGCTGAAATTCCTTAGCTGTTTGTGTACTGTTATGTGGGAACGTCCAACGTGTATAAATGAAAGATTAAATTAATTTATAGACTTGACACGGGTTTTAGGCTAAACTACATTTGTTAAATAGGAAGCTGTGGATTTTTGATGTTCTAACCTAGCCTATGTTTTAAGTAAGGTATTGAAGGGTGCCAGTGCTATATTTAGCCCTGATTCGACAATTTGTCTTTGAGCGCGTAGAAAACAAACATATGCAGCCTGATTATTTTATTGTTGATTAAACTATTGATCCTATGAACAACTTTAGATGCTTATTCGCTTCAAGTTACTAATTTGTGCAACACAAAAACTATCTCAAATCTACTGTAATTATAAACATAAGCCAGGAATTAAATAGTCAGAGGAAATGTTATTTTATACGTTTAAATCTGGCTCAAAATACAATTTAAATATTTTTTATAATTAGAGTAAATATTACGTAGTTTTATCTGTTCTACAAATTAGTTATTTTAATCTTAGCCCTGCCTTTCACTATGCACAATTTAATTTTGCATTTAAAATGACTCCTAGTAACAATATAATGTACATTCAAAATTCAAATTTTCGTAGAATCAATATTACTATATAGTATATACAGGATGTTTCAAAAAAGACTTTACAACTTTTGTAAATTCATATAAATTTATCCAGACTATTTCCAGGCTGGAATAAATGTATCGAAAGAGCTTTGTATCTCACTCAGAATTTACATAAAAAGATGCAACCCGTCATTTTAAGATCTGAAAAAGCTTTGTACCGTAAACGAAAAGGTATTAAACTTGATTTTCTTTTAAATAAGAAGGTTTTTTTTTAGTTTTTTAATGTTTCAAATCAAGATACGTGATTAGAAGTTTAGTTTGTTGTCTATCATGATTAGAAATTTACGAGGGTTCAAGTTGTATTATTAATTTACACATTTTTGTTTAATTTATTGTTTCATAACCAATGAGGTTTATGACCTATTGTAAATTGTAAATTTATTGACTTGAAATATGTAGTGCTTAAAACTATATATAGTTAATCTTTAGGTTCCAAATTTGCTAGTAAATTTATTAACCATTGCCAGTTAGCATTACAAATGTTTCATTTACTCTATATAGTACGGTACTGCGTCCATCTAAACATTTGTTCAGATAAATATATATATATTTTTTTTACATAGCCTATAGGCTAACTACTTTGCCCATTTTCTGTTTTACTTCTTAGAAATAAAAGCCCTTCATTTTCTTCAGGGTACACGTAAATTGAGTCTTTTTTAGGGACTACGATGTTCACTAATTTAAAAGTTGGATTCCAATTAAATAATGGAACTAAAGACTACAGGAAAGGATTGTTTTAATGATGACGATCTCATCAAGCAAGATAGGCTATGTCGACCTATTGAATGATACTTTTTCAAACCGATTACCAGTTGACCTTCAAAGTCAACAATTAACATCAAGCGATAATGTTAATAATGATAAATCAAAACAAACAAATCATCGTTTCATTTACACTAGCGTTGGACAGAAACCGCTGGTAGACAAGACTTCTGCAGGGTAAAACTCGACTTGGGTTCGTAGAGTAAGGATGTGTAACTATTATAGTTTGGATATTTATGAACAAATTCCCATCTGTTACGTTAATAAAATAAAATAACAACCTAACCTTTACATTTCCATAAGTTGTGGTAAGATTGCAGACTTTGGATCATTTTCGTTATAATAATGTGCATACTTACAAACGTCATTTTAAAACTACCTAATTTACAAGATGGTAATGAATTAATTAACTATAATAGTAATGTTTAAAGAAAAAAGAAATGATATTTTTTAGTTTTCCCGACTATTGCAACGTTTTGATATCTTATAATAATGCATTTATCATTAGTGGTATAGGCCTAGTTACATTTGACTTAACATTATATGCCTAGTTAGGTTTATTAGTCATTTAATTGCCTATATATATTGCTTATATTTAATCAGTTTATTGACATTGGTAGATTGATTACTGTGTAAAGGGCAAGAAGAGGAATTTAATGTTAATTAGTAATTTATAATAGATTTGTTAACTGATAAGCCGGTGGAAGGTCGGGGTTAAATGTTCAAATATATCGATTTTATCTGAACTTAAGTTCCCTCGTAATTCTTTTGTTATTTGTAAATAACATATTATCTTTATAAATGGCCTATAAACATTGCAACAAACTTTCGTAAACACAATTTCAAAAAAATTGTGTGTGTACATTATCTTTAAAAAATTTCCAATTTAAGATACATCTTTCAGTAATCTTGTTTTGAATGGCTGCTATACTATAATTCGTTTATGTTTAGTTGGCAGTGTGTAATTAATATTAAGCAGGGATGGCCCCACACACACACACACACGCACGGGGGGGGAGAGATCAAATTTGAAGGGGTTATGTTACTTTAAAATAATAAAGATTTTTCACTGACTCAATTTGGAGTATTAACTATTTCTAAAACAGAAAACAAGTTGATGAGCGCATCATGGTAAATAGAAGCCGATCCTTAAAATTTAATGCCCAAAAATCGGTTTCCCGGGCCTTTTAGAAAATTTTAAATTTTATTGGTAGACTCAGTAGTGTAAGTTTGTTTAGAAGGTTTTATGAACCTCGTAACTACTCTCTTGACATTAGCTAGAGGCTCTAAACTGTAAAGTTTCTAACTAGTTTCGCTCGTGTAATGTCTCAGCCCAAGCGGGTCTCGAAGCTATACATGTGTCAAGGAGCCTCCACTCGCTACGCTCTTGTCGGTGTTTTGGCCCATCCGGATCTCGTAACTATACGAATATAAAATTTTCTTTGGAGGTTAGAGTTCAAAATTAAATTTTTGACAATAACTTCGCTAGTTATAATCATAGAGAGGTGGGATTGTTATTATTACTTGCAAAATTGCAATTTGAAAATTTGTATCTAGTTTAGTGTGTTAAAAGTTGAAAAACATACTAAATATGAACAGAACTGTTTAAAATGGCGGCCATTTTTTGTTTTCAATTAGACTTTTCAGAATTTTAGTAGAGTGCACGTTAATGTCCGCTATTTTGTGTTCTTAACTTATTTTTTGTAGTCGCTATCGTGCTTACGTATAGACGAGAACGACGACGGACGGACGGCATGTCGAAAGTAACTTTCTGTTTCTTGAGGGATGACATAAAGATTAGTCAAAAAATAGAGATCAAAATTTGTGACGATTACCAAAATTGCCCTAAACTTTATATCTTACTGATTATATAATATTACCAAAGCTGTATAAACGTATTTAATTTCAAGTATTCATCGCTGCAGTTGCTGTAATTAAAAATTAGTTAATAACAATTTTTAATCAAATAACTAAACACTTAAAATACCCTATATTTCTGAAATCGTTACTTTTTTTTCACTACCATAGTACTCCCCACTCGTTTTAACACCCTATGGAATGTCTACCCGCACTTGTTTAATTGCGCTGTCGTTGTTTCCTTGGGAAAAGTTAGAAAGGTCAACTGCCGCCGAGAAGGACACAAATTGATTAATAGTCCGACTTAACTCTAATTGGTTATTAAATAACGCGACGCCAAGTCCTAACCAATCGTACAACTTGCGTTTATTTCAATTGCGTGTTGTGTTTAGGTCGCTGCTCCTAGATGTGGGGAATAAGGACGTCATTCTTATCTAATTGATGGGCAAAAGGAAATTCATCGTTTATTTATTTAACTAAATGGGTCGATTAAGTTGTAACTGTTCATGTAATTTTATCGACACATGAAAGTAATTTTGTAAAGTTGTTTAAACAGCTCTTTGAGTTTTCTCGCTGTTCAAACTATCGTCATTTGACAACCTGTATATGTAATTTACAGGTTAAAGTGCTTGATAAAGATTTGAATGAATTTGAGTTGAGTAGAGATCGCATTTTTGATTAGTTAGAAAGAGAACAAAAATATCTCTAAAACATGAATTAATTTACTGTATTTTTTAGGTATGTTTTCTATTAATGTAACGATATTTTATTAGGGTCCTCAAGAGAAACCGATGTTCACAAAATCTGAGGGATGTATGGTCACTTAAAATCAAGAAAACTAAGACATTACTGTACGATGACTTTAAAATAAGGATGACGTACGAGGAGAATTGTCGGCCGTTTTTTAGCCACAGTTAAGGGAAAAACAAGACTGTTCGCTATCAGGAATATTATTTTTGTTATTTTTTTATTAGACCTTGAGGATCACTACAAAATTAAGGACAGGAATAATATGGAGAGTCTTCAATCGATTAGAAAATCTCAACTTTGCAGACGACATATGTTTTAAATCTAGCACAAGACAGGCGACCTTACAAAAAATAAACGTACCGAGAGAAGAAGCAGAGATAATGGGGCTATAGATGAATAAGAAGAAGACCAATTACATGAAGTTTGCAGTGACGGCATGGAACCCAAAATATATTATCGTGCCGAGAGAAGAAGCAGAGAAATGGGGAGCTGAAGATGAACAAGAAGACCAATTACATGAAGTTTGCAGTGACGGCATGGAACCCAAAATATATTAACGTGCCGAGAGGGAAGCAGAGATAATGGGGCTGAAGATGAATAAGAAGATGACAAATTACATGAAGTTTGCAGTGACGGTGTGGAACCCAAAATAAATAAACGTGCCGAGAGAAGAAGCAGAGAAATGGGGCTGAAGATGAATAAGAAGACAAATTACATGAAGTTTGCAGTGACGGCGTGGAACCCATAAAAGTGGAAGAGGGCATAGAGGAAGTGAATGAGTTTGTTTACTTAAGAAATGTTGTCGACAGACAGCGAAGCTCAGTTCTTGTCACGTAAAACTTATAAACGCTATATAACCGAATTGCGTTTACTTTAGCGGGGTGGAACGCTATCGCGTTTCTAGAAGTAACACAGAAAATATATGAGCTACACCGGGTTCTCTTTAAAATTATTTTAGAGATGTTGACATGGGATTAAATGGAATGTATACTGCACTAGTAAAGCCTCTATAATTTAACTCCATAGATTTGGGTAGAAAAGAGGAGAATGGAAACATTGCGCGACAATTCAAAATAACTCTCTTCTTAAAGTTACTAGATAATATCTACAGAAATCGGAAAGATTTATTTTTGAGTGAAATTAGTATTTACCTGAGCCCCTTGTTCCTCGAATCAACAATTCTTCACGAGCTTTACATGTATTTACTATTGGTGTCCATCTTTGGTGATCTTGTACCTTCAATTCACGTTTTATTCTCATCTTCATTAGATATGTCCAGTTTATCATTTACTCCTTACCATATGTCGTATTCGTCTAAGTCTGGACGATTACCAAACAGTTGTAACTCTTGTTTGTGCCGACGTCTTCTCTCAAGGGTGTTTCTATCTTTGCAGATTTCATATATGGTTCCGTGGTATGTTGTGAGTAGTTTACAAGTATGTAGCTACTATACCAGTAGTTGTTTCTGTTTTATAGAACATTCACGTTTCAGTTCCATTATAGTTTTGTATATTCTGATCTTAGTATTTCTGTTTATGACAAGTATTAATTTCTACAGTTAGCGCATAAAAAGTATTTAAACAAAGACTGATGATTTACACTTCTATAAAAGTGATATTATGGATGTTATTGAAATCTTGTAGATCCGCCCATCACCTGATATTGGAGGAAGCGTTGTTGACATTTTCCCACGTCACCTAAAATTATAGTGGCTCTAAGATAGTTGTAGTCACTATTAGGCATGGCAGGTGGTCTAGCTCGGGTTGAAATGAAGTATTGAAAGTGAACAAATCCTGCAATTAAGAGCGGGTTATATAGACTGCATTGTCGCACATCTCAGCTCCACACGTGCTTCTTTCTTGATTTGGTCTCTTCACAGAAATGCAGTAACATTTACTTTCTTGTGTTAACACATCATGCATTGTAGCCTATTGCGTTGTTTCATAAGTTAACTTTTATAATTTGTTTTGTCTTTTGTTTTGGTTTTTGTAAAAGGTTTTATTTTCTACACACAAAGCAAATATGCTGTTCATGTGTATTTGGGTTATAATGATTGTTTATTCATAGTATTGATATAGGTTATTCGTCATTTAGACGTTTTGAGATTATGGATCAACTTTCGTTATCAAGTAAAAAAAACTAGAACATGACAAATATGAAAAGAGCAAACTATGTTGGGAACTAAACGTAATAAGGTAAATTTACCATTATATACTAATTCAAGAAATGATAAGACCTAGTTTAGAATTATTGTAACTGCTTATGTTAAGTATAGTTTTGTTGTCTTCTGGTTTTCCTGATCAGATTAGTATATTAGTATATGTTTGTATATTAGTATAGGCTAGTTTATTGACAACTCAAGTGTAACATTAGGTCTAGAAAGATCTTTTCTTAAGTTAATAGTTTGTTTCCAGTGTAGTCCTAGGTTACTTTTCTTGTCTTGGGTGTCATCACTTGATAACGAGAGTTGATCCATATTTTAGAAATTTCGTTGTATTAGGTTTTATATACGCAAACGAAAGCAAATGTCTGAATGAACTTCATCATTAATATGAAAGTATTATGGCATTGATCATAAATTTGATGGTTGTCGACGTTTTCTGCTCTTACTAACTTTTGCGCATGACTTTTGTCGTGTCTAATTCGATTAGGTGATGTTGGAGGATGATGCTGAGGTCCTTGGTCCTTTTTGAGTTGTCTGAAATTTTTTGACAAGGTTTAAAATAATTTGATGTTATTTTCGCAGGAAAGATGTCTTTTTGTTTTCTTCTGATCAGAGTTTTTGTTAACTTGCTTTATAATTGTTGTGTTTGTTATAATCACTAATTTCTTCCTTGAGATTCTTGTATAACTATTATATAACTTTTATATATTATAGTGAGTGATAAAGTTTGTACAATGTTTTTGCGCAGTTTATTTTATTACAAATGAAAAGATCCCAATTATACAGTTATACCAACATAACCGTTAAAGAGAAGAAAACGTATACAACCAATATAAGCTTGAAGTCTTGACATAAAAACAACAGGTAATCGCCGTACATGGAAGCCTTTAACTCTAAATGTAATTGCTTTCGCATTTTTAAACGGTACATAGTTCAGGTAATTAGTTGTAAACCTACTGATAACCTAGTTAAGTTGGTGCGGGACCCGTAGGCTCAAAGATAACATAAAATGTTCGTAGATGATTAGGCCAAACAAAGATTATAACATTAATAAACGAAATTCACTTGTTCACAGAGCGTCTGTATATTTGTTTGTTTGTGAACATTTGTTATGGAGTTACGGCTAAACGCGTTAACCCAATCGTTATGCAATTTAAGAATAAGGTCCTTTGCAGCCATTAATGCATACACTGATTTATTTTTATTTTTAATTTTCGTTTTAAAACAGTTACATTACAGTTCTAGAGCATGGACTTGGTTACTCCGATAGTAATATAACGCCTATTATAAAGTATTAAATATAGTGGATAGAATGATGAGTTGTACAAAACAAGTTGATACAGTACCAGTATTTACTCGTACCATCATACATTGTATAGTCTAAATGGACAGGTTTCATCTGAGCTGTGGAGTTTGGTGCGCAGTGGGTCTAGGCGTGGTCTAAGCAGCAAAGAGGTGGTGGGGGAAGCGGTCGCCTCAGTCTGTGTTGGGTGTTGGTACTAACAACGATGTCTGCAAGACCGCTGGATCGTGGACAGTAGTCGGTGCCGACTGTTTCCCCTACACTGCCACTATCCCCACGCGGCCTCGAACCAGAAACTTGTACCTCCCTTCCACGCGCAGCTCACAGCTCAGATGAAACCTGTCCATTTATAATGCAAACCGATGTAATGTCCAAAGGTTGGTTTTTGGGTCTTGTAAGAAATGTTAAATTGTATTGGTAGATCAAAGGTCGCCCCGCTCGTCCTGAAGAACCTCGAAGTTGTAAATGTGTAGCCTAAAGAATCATCCACTCGCTACGTTCATATCGGTGACGTGGCTCTGAATATTGTAATTATACGAATATCTTGAGAGGTCAGGTTATGACAGTAACTTCGCTATTTGTCATCGTAGTGGTGTAAGGTGCCATTACATGCAGAATTTAAATCTGCAGATATGCTTCTAATTTAGTGTATTATAAGCTGTATAACGAGATTGAACAAAAAACTATTTAAAATGGCTGCCAATTTGACATTTTCAATTAAAATTTTCTGACTTTCTAAAATTTCATATTCGTATTTTTTGTAGCCACTATCGTGCTCTAATACAACCGACGACAGACTTACCGCATATTGAAAATCACCCTTTTCACTGTAAACTACCGTTTTACATTTGTCCTTTTAGCACAGAAAACAGCTGTTTTTGAGACAGAATACGGAAATAAATATTCCGGTTCTTGGTCGGAATCCCCCCCTCCCGATTCAAGCTGAAACATTTAAATCCATAACCGTTTATTAAATCAACAGTTAACCTCAAAAAAACAAATAAATTAGTAAACAATAGCATTATATTTGTTCTGTACCCTGTGTTTTTTATTCAATTTCGAAATTAATAATTATACATTTCGACGATGGAGATGTTGAAATAGACGTTCCTGAAGACATTTTACTTCAAGCCTCTGAAATTACATCAGAATTACTACCATCAAATATTAGATTAAGATACGAAAAAAGAGTACGGTACGAAGAGTTTTGTAAGAACACAAAAACTGTAAGTTCTTGTTTATTTGTCACAGAAGTGCAAAATTAGGAAAACTACCGCTTTACGGTCTAAATATTCCGGCCTCGTAATGTGATACACTATTTCGGTTTTCTGAGGTTATGAAACATGAAGATCAGATCAAAAAATGGAGGTTTAAATATTGTGTGATTACCTTATACTTCGTATAGCGTAATCCATCATAATCTCAACTCTTAACCTATGTCCTTGGCTTGTTGTTAGACAATTGTTTAATGGATTGGTCTAGTTACTGCTTCATTTACAGATTGCATCGAACTTGGTGGATTGGAGCCAAACGAATAGTTGTTCTGGGCCAAGGTTAATAAACGTGATGCACATCTATTTACTAATATTGGATGTAGACTTTTTAAATATTAACATGAAAATTAGTGTTAACTTCGACCTCGGCGTCTAAAAACATAGATATCACAAGTTTCATCAAAATTCGTTAGAATATTTTGCATAATATTGTTTTTTTTTCTGGGGAACGGAATCATGTATACGTTCCAACCGATTTGAAATTCGAACAAAACTCTTCGAGTTTCATAAATTCGAACCATTAAATTTATCGAGTGAATTGAAGTATTGTTAACTCAACCATTTGGTCTATTACGTTTGTATGTTTGTTATGCAGTTATACAGGGGTGTACCAGTGGTTATGCAATTTGGGAACAAGGTTCCTTGTAACTAGACCTTACGATATATGCACAAGATATTTCCCTTTTAAATGATGGCTACGAATGAACATTAGTACTCCATGGTCTTAAAGAAGAGGCAGCCGAGTTGGCAGAGTCGGCACACAGTCCACCACTATCCTTTTGCGGACATTACCCTCATAGTTCGGCATTACAAAATACAAATTAGTTCTTTATGTTGGATTTTTGAATTTATAAATAAAAAAATAAAAAATTTAAAAAAAAATTCTATCCAGCAGCGAGCTTTCCAATCAAGAAATCCAAAATTTGTATTTCCAATACTTAAATATTAAGTATAAATAAATGTATGGGTTCGTTGTTTTAATGGGAGTTCCAATAAAGTGACTATAATTAAACCCCATTATGTACCCCATTTACTCCATCAGCATATTGTTTCTGAATATTACACTGTAAATGTTAGAATCGGCGAGTACAACCGTAGTGTCTGAAAGCTTTAAGGTAGCCGGTTGAAAAACCAAATAAATTATTGAAAATTTTAACGCGTAAATTATCATCCAAACATGCTTCATGACTAAAGTTTATAAAAACAAAAATAAAACTGATAAGAAAAAGAGGAATAAAGTTCATAAAAGTGATATCTTATAAATCAATTTTAATATGAGCATTTTCATTAGGTATATGTGTACAGTAATAATATTAATAAAACAGATGAAATTCATTGCACACATAACAGTAATGAATACTGTAAAGTCCGTTTAAAAAGGCAGTTAGTAGCAGTAAACTTTATCAGTCACTGTTCACGTGGTACAGACGTCTTACGGCTGCTAAAATCTATCCTGCAGGATCATTTAGTTAGGTGGTATCATAGTAACAAGTTGTCTTATTCATTTCCAGTGTTTTCATTCGTCGCTTATATGTGTATTAAACGTAAAATCTGCAACAATTCGTAATGGTTCCTAAACAAAATACTGTATGAAAACATGTAAGGAATTCCATTCAATTGGAATATCGACACGCCACCTAGCGGCAAATATGCGAGACTCCAACCGAGTACTTCAAAATTACGAAAATCTCGACTCTCTATTTTCAAATAATTAAATAGGACTATTTCCGTACATCTTTCGCCCACATAATCCATATCAGATCAATTCTAAATTAATTAACCTGTCTGAGAAAAATATAAAACCAACATTCAAAATAAATATCTAAGTTTAAAGATTGCAGATTGTAGGCCTAGATTAAACAAAACAAATTTCTATCATTGTAATTTTGTAGTTTTCTATTTTATTTATTTATTGTTATAAAGTTAGCACATCAAAGTGCAATATAAATTTAGAAGAGAGAAAAGAGCTTTATAAATAAATATTGAGCTTGACTTGTGAGATAATGTTAGATAGATTAAAACTCGAACACAAGATCTCACAAAAATTACGCTTACTTAATCAAACGCGTTTCAACGACAAAGTTGCCATCCTCAGTGATACATGAGCTACAATAACTAAACCAGCACTGCACCAACCCCCGTATTTATACAAAACTAAAGGGGCGTGGCCTAATCCTACTTTCTAATATTAAGGCGTTAACAAGTCCCTTGCGTCATTCTAAATAACTTAAAAGTTAACATCTAACCAATACAATATTCTTAACTAATCTTATATCTAATAATACATTTTATATTTTACTTTAATATAGAATTTTGTATCGGCCCTAATTCATTATTTACGGTATTTTTGTTAATATAAAAAGTTTCTACATTTTTTGTGTTTAATTTAGTAACATTTTTCAACAAAACAGAGTTTTCTATTTTGAAATAATGTTTCCCCTCTAAACAATGTTTAGCCAGAGTTGATTTATCAGGCCTGTCGTATTTAAAATGGGCAAAGTGTTTGTTTTTTGAAGTCAAACTTTAAATACAAAAAAATAAAATAAAATAATAAATTAAAAAACTGTTTTTGAAAAAACAAATGAAGTGCTTCACGACTAACGTTACTATTTAGAGTTTTTGAGTTTTAATCGGTTTTTTCTCTAAATTTTATTTATTTTTATAATTTTAAAAATTTTGAGTTAGGGGCAACTTAAGCACATGTTTGGAAAGAGTATCTTCTAATGAATCTAGGATTAAAATTTGGTTTATGTAGGCTATGTTATGTGGTAACAAAAAACTAACTTAAAACACTACTTTTTGACGTTTTGGAACACCCTGTACATACGCAGTAAGATAAGTTAAAACTTTTTTTTTCAAAAATGATCAGTAAACAGAGACCTTTAAAATGAGGTATCACTCTACCTACCTTTACTTTTGAAAATTTTCCAAAAACGACCCTCACCACTTTTGCAGGCACTTTTGGACATTTTTTAGATTTGAAAACATATGTATTGAATTCTCTAGGGTCGAAATAGGGGGGGGAGGGGTTAAATTAAAACAGCTCATTTGGTTCAGTCGCTATACATTGCGCACTGGTGGTCTGATTCACTCTGTATGTATATACAGTAGTATTGGAATTTTTATTTTATTTTAATATTTAACGAAATTTTGGCACCCTATTTTCTGTATAATACTAGTTTAAAATTATCAATTACCTTATTAAATTAGATGTAATAGAAAATACCCTAAGGGTTAAATATTTGAAAATAAATTGAAACACAAAAAGGAGGACTAATAAATAAACACGATATTTCGTGTTTCTAAAAACCTCTTCAAGTGGAAACATTTCTTAAATTAATAACAGTTATTAAAGGTTTAATTAATATTTTAATTAAATAATTAATTAACGAGGTTTCAAAAGACTTCCCCCTACTTTCATAACGCTATTCCTCAAGTCCTTGCTAAAAGGAAATTACAATATTATTAGCAGTTTTTTTTATTAGGAAATACGTTTTTATGACCTACCTCTTAAAAGTAACTTGTCCGTTACTTATTATCTTTGTTGTTCGGAGACAGTAATATAGAGCTGCCAATAGAAATATACACAAAATTACGATTTTCAAGCCAACTTTAAGCTTTAACGATTTTGATCAAATTTATCTCAAGTGTAGTTTGTAAAGAAACAAACAAAACGTATTGGTAATAATTTCTTTAAAAACTCCGAGTTATGGGTAAAAAGAAAATTAAATTGTCCATGGAGCTAATATAAGAGATTTTTTTCTCAAATTTTGGTCAACCGATTTTCGTGAAATTTAAAAGTTAGTGATCCAAACATTATTTAAACTTGATTTACTCTCCTCACTGTAGTGTGTAGCAATCCTGAAGGACCCTAGCTGGATGTACGCCTCATGTAGTCTTGGGTTAGACCTCTCTCTTTCATCTTTCCCCTTTTATCTTTGTTCAATATCTTTGAAGTCTCTGTTGTTCTCTTCCGACCCTGACGCTATTAGAGTATTCGGGGGCTAGAAGTCTTTATATTCTTTTCTTACTTTTTTATAACGCTATGATAACCGAATGGTTTTTCGCCAAGCAATTTCCTCTTATAATATTTGTAGTTAAGACGAGTGTATTACACAACTAAAAATGTACAAAATCTATGACGGGGTCCCCGATTTATTTTCAATTTTTTACTGACATTATTTGCGACAAATAGTTTTGTTTGTTTAGTATTTATATTGTGGAATGGGTGTGTAAGAGTTTGTGCAATGCTTTTGTACAGTTTATTTAAAATTCTCTTTAGTTTAAATTCAAAACTTCTACCGTATTCGAAAAATATTAAATTTAGGAAAATTTCTTAATTAGTAGTCTATTTTTCTTGTAAATTTTCATCTTCATTTTGTATAACTTGCTATCAGTAGGTTAGTTTAATCGCAAATTAAAATCGTAGAATATATAATGAAGCCAAGGTTAGTTTCTGGGGCACCTAAGAGTACTCAAACCAACTGTTTATGATGAACGTTACGTGTGACAAAGTCCTTAAATTAAAACCAGCTGAGAAACATCGGCATGGTTCAAGGAAATGCGATATTGTTGTAGCAAACAGAGATTCGGCTGTTGTTAAAATAGAGCGTTTCTTTCACTGAATTCTTGGACTGTGTGAAATTGTTAACAAGGGACGTATTATAACGGGGCGTGTCGTGACTTGGTGCAAAGGAAAACAAGGTCAATATTACACGGGAGACTAAAGTACAACAGGTATCGGCACAAATTAAGCGTAATTTTCAAATAACGGTTACGGTCATAAGAAACGATCAATTTGATAGAAATCGTTAAAGTTAGGTATAATTTTAAGATGACGGGAATTACTTGTGTTGCCCGTAGTTGTTCTTCCCTGTATACGCAGTACAGAGAAAGTTATGAGATGAGTCAAAAATCTATGTCGTTTTGTGGCCTTCTGAGCCCTACTGGCGTTTGTCGGATGTTGTAGTGTAATGCTGTACAGCACAACCGCGTTGACCAACTTAAATCAAATTATGTTTTTCGATAACTCAACGTTTGGGATAATCAGCACTTACAGATTTTGATCAAATTTTTGTTCATGTGTAAATTGAAAATAAATGTATTGAGTACCATCTCCCAAAAATGCCGGTTCGTGCGTTATTAAAAAAAAAAAAAAATTAAAATAATCACAAATCGGCCATTGGATTGTCTTTAAAAAGATTGATTTTCTTTCAGAATTGACGCTATCGATTTCGTTCAAGTTTGAATGAAATGTGAAGAACAATAAATCGATTGCCGCCAGTAAAAGTTCGATTTTAATAAAATACGATTTATTCAACGCGTGTATGACACAAGCGAAATAAGTTTAGGACCTATTTAAATAAGCGTATATATAGTTTCAAAATGGCTTTTCATCGTTTATTTAGACTAACTCTCTCGGGCTCCCGTGGAGACCCTGGCCTCTCGTATCTAGCGTACGATATATATCTTAGATCATTAAATATTCACAGATCAAACCCACTGAGTTGATTTGGCATCAATTTTAATTAAATGTTGTTGAAATTTGATTTGTAGCCTCGGTAATACGAATCTTTGGACAAGTTAGTTAGTCATAAAATTGGTAAATTTCAAAATGACAGAAATTGAAAGTTTTTTATAAACCCTCCAGATAAGAAACAATACAAAAATTAGATATCCTGGATCGTGCACTTTTTTAAATTTTTACATATAATATTACCCAACTCATTTGACAAATATGGGCCTATAGGAAATAAAATAATAAAAGTTGAAATAAAATATAAAATAATTTAATTGAATATATTCCATATTAACAGAATTCAGTAGATAGTTGAACGACCTGTGCGTTGAAGTTGTTTGGTATGTTGAGCTCCGCCCACTAGAGTACCGTAATACTACCTACATGAGAGTAGTTACCCCATACTGATAAGTACATAATCTGAGACTCACTCAGGGTGTATATCTAGCTGAATTAATCTTTTAAAAATCCTTTCTATTCCAATCAAATTAAAAAATAATTTTGTAAATCTCCAAGAGTGAACGAAATAAAAATCTAACCTGGAGAATCGTAATAACGTCTAGGAAAAACGAGGGAGGGGGATATTTCGACTCTCAGGTGTTTGTCATTCTTATTAACAAGTTATGTACATACCAAAGAAGTGGGAATACCAGATAACCTAAAAAATAACCTAAACACTTTTTATCTAGTAATTTTTTTTCTCCAAAAACGTATTTTCGACATATATAATAGTTTGAAGAAGTCCAAAAAAATGCGGGAGGAGAAATCAAAAATTGTCAAAAAAATTTACTTCATGTAAGTTGTTCAGTAAAATTAAAATACAAAACTTTATTTCCGAAAAAATCCTTTAAAATTGCTCAACTTTTTTAAAGATGAAAACTAAAGTGAATAATTTTTGTTTGTTTATAATCTACGAAATTACATGCGTGTACTGTACTTTAATTTGACTGAAGATAAATATTTTTATTGCCTCAACATTTGTCGAAAAAAAACTCAATTTTCGAATTACAATCAGTTATTCCCTGAAAAATGAAAATATTTATTTTACGCATGTTAAAAATATAAAGTTATTTATTTAGACAAATTATCCGCAAATAAAAAAACGAAACGCGGAAAGAAAAAAAGTTATTAAAATATTTTGAAAAATCTATATAAACTTGTTTGGAGGAAAATAAACTTATAAAAATTCGAATCTTAAAGACAACGTGGTAGCTCAGTTGAGAGCGAGCGTTTATAAGTTTGAATAACCAAAAACCATAGTTTGAATTAGTAAAAGGTTATTCAGGTTCGAACCCCATTGATGACGTTGTTGTTTTTGTTGTTTTTCCGTATGATACCTCAACGAGCATAATTTTTTTTTTTTTTTTAACTAGATTTATAAAAATAAAGTAACTATCTAGATTAGTTCTACACCATTCAGTGGTCTTACAGAACAGTAAAACATGAATGGAAATTATTTAAAAAGTGCTTTCAAAAATATTGTTTTTCATTTACTAATTAAAAATAATGATCAATAAATATTCACAAAAATAAACTCCCTTAAAATTATCTCCCTTCTCAAATTTACAATTTGTTACAATCAGTTTGGAAACGACTGTTTGAAAGGGTAAATTTAATTTGCCAATATACGGTGTGCTTGTTATTTGATTGCCTACGTAGGCGTAATATTGGAGTTATCAGATTAACACGTGTTACTAGTATGCTCTGTTTATTAACTAAAAGTTAAGCTATACTGTATTCACTATATGTATCTTTTAGTACGTTTGAATTTACTCTAATTTGCATTGATCGGAACACATTTTTTGTTATTTTCCATATCGAAAATGTGTCTATTGAAGCCGTTGTCATGACGTGAAATATGAACTGATCGTGATTTCTATGACTCGTTTATATTTAAATTATATATTCAATTTGTGTACAAGTGATTTGACTCTAATGGTCGCAATTGTTCCATAACTATAAAACATTGTTTTTTTAATGGCTTGGGCAATTTCTTTGGTCAAGAAAAACATCGGAAATTTTGAAGTAGGTTTAGAGGAATTTTTCGTTTTATATTTTGGAGAGATTAATTTATATTTTTATGTATTCGTACATCATCGTCTCTACAAGCCAGGTCGAGTCTTGGCCTTCAGAAGGATGTTTCGTCGTCACGCTAGAACTTTCTGGTATCCTGATTACCGGAGTCCAGCTATCTAACTCCGACATTCAACTTTTATTTGGCATCTGGTTTGTTCAAGAAAAAATGCTTTGTTGGTTCCGACCTTCCTAATACGGTTTCATCATATCTTCTCCAGTTTCCACCAGACTCATGACCATATATATCTATCAGAGAATTTTCCTTTTATAGATTTATTGAAATTCTTATCATATTTGCTGAGAACTCATGTTTCGGTACTAAAAAAACTAAAGGAGAATTTCTTTTTAACATAAGTTTTCCAACTGCTTCTTGAATATCATTGGTGTGGTTATCAAGGAACCTAAATATTTAAATTTCGTTTCATTTGAAACAATAATCTCCGATGAAAATACATAACCAATATCTTTCTCTTCTTGTTTGGAAATTAGATATTACCATATTTTGATCTTTTCGTAGTTCTCTTAATCCTAAAGTTTTAGCAGAGTTCTGCAGTTTCAGAAATCCTTCACCCACATGTAGTCCATTGATAACATCATCAGCACATGCCAACAGTTGGACGGATTTGGTGATTATTATCTTTTTAGTTGTGATGTCAAACTTTCTCACGGTTTAATCTCGAGCCATATTAAACAATAAACAGTTGTAGTTTAGTTATTGTAACTGAGGATGGCGACTTTATCGTTGAAACGCGTTTGATTAAGTAAACGTAATTTTTGTGAAAACTTCTGTTCGAGTTTTATTCTATCTAATATTATCTCACAAGTCAAGCTCAATATTGATTTATAACAAACATAAGAGTGAGTCCCTGTGTTAACCCATTTCTTGGCTTAAACGCGACTAAAGAATCCCTTTGGTTAGTCTCACAGCACTTGATCGGTTTAGCTCTATCAAGCTTCTAAATAATTCCTCCTTTAGGATGCTTCTTTGATGTCCACTACAAGAATGATTTGCTTTTCACCGTTTTTATTATAAACATGATTTTTTTTACTCTATTTTGCTTGGTTACTTGAGTGTACTGGATAACAAACAGAAGATCAATTTATTTATTTATTTTTTTAAACTGGGTTTTTTGCCGTTTTTCTCTGTCACCATAACAATGTTTTGAGTTTAACAAAATTTGATACAGATATCGTTTTTTGGAATGGTTTGGTCAAGTTTGTTATAATAAAAATAGCAAGTTTTATTTTTAGTCAAATTTTATCTTTTACTACTTAGAGTAATTTTTGTTCCTTTTAACTACATAAAAAAATAAATACAAAAATGGTGTTTTAGTTTATTTTGTTTAATTGACTATTGTAGGTACGCTCATTTACTCATTGGTACAAATTTGATTTGATAGTACGATATACATTTTTATTTTGTACTTTCTACAATAAAAAATGTGTGCAGTCATCAGAAAGTCCCTATGCATTATCTCCCAGATTTTAATTGTCGGTTAAAGATAAACCATGAATCAAACAAGGGATGTAGAATTTAAACTTACATGATGTAACGATGAAATGAACCCTTAAGGAATTTGATGCTCTTCATATATTATCCTCACTAATACCGCTCATGATCTTCAAGTTTTATTGTAAATAAATTTAAAAAATCCTTTTCCATGGCAGTACATTTTCTAAACAATCTTGCCATTAATCCGTAATAGGAATTATATCATGCTTGTAATAGGTTTTCACAAAAAATACCTGTTCTACTACTACAAAATTAGAAGCAACAATAATAATAATACACTACAAACTTAATAATCTCTAACTAACTATAAAACTACTAGTATTGTAATTATTACAGTCTCAAACTATTGTACAAAATAAAAATAAATATTATTTTTTGTAGAGTGGAATGACTTCTGCTAAGGTTAGTTCTGCATTCTTTTTCTGGTGCATCTAAGCGATAAAAAATTCTCTTGTCCGGATCAAACTGTCATGATATGTCCTACGTGATGATCTTCTTTAAAGAGGAAAGCAGTTAAAAGAAAAATAGATGAACGTGTTGAAAGACATCGGCAAGGTTGTAATGTGCTAAATATAATCTACACCTTAATACGCTGTCGTGTATTTTTCGCTTTAACGTTCACATTTTTTGTTTTATCAATCAAATAGTTGAAATTTAATAGAAAAGGTTAACATTGCATTTTTAGTAGTTAGGGCAGGCTCTTAAATTAAAAAAAATAGTTTGATTTTAATATATTTAAACAAATTTTATCTCTATAAAATAGTTGTGGAATCACCACCGTATCTTTGGAGTTTTTCAGTTGTAATTTTATTTTAACTTGTTTGTTTGTATTTCTGTGTTGTAGACTGAGTAAATTTATACGTTGGCAAACATTTTACTTTGTCTCAAAATATCACATATTATTTATAAACTCTACCTAAACTCTGAAAACATGATAAATTTATGAACCTTTCAGAATACTTTTTTTTATATAGAACTAAACAAATACAATTAGATCAATTTCACATGTGTGTTTCGAGTCAATTTTAGTTGGTCCAGTAACAAACACAAAACGAATATAAATTCTCACAAATAATACGTTTATTTAATTAAACGCGTTTCAACGACAAAGACGCCATCTTCAGCTATTCATACACTATAATAACCAAATTATAAATTCGTTATTCTTCCATATACGTTCAAGAATCACCCAAAAGAGTGTAAAAAAGTTATGTATCCAAAATATTTTGTACAACTTATATGAAGATACTGGTTGCTAAATAATAAATTCGTTATTTTCAAGTAAATTTACAATTTAAGCTACTCATTGCGGAGAGACTTTTTTTAAAAAGCACTGTAGTTATTGTATTTGTTACTAGTTAAGGTGCGCTGTCTGTGACACGATTCATTTACATTTATTAAAAGATCTAGTGGATATATACTTCGACTAGTGAATGAATACTTTTCACATTTCCCGTAACAGATTAAACATTGGGAGGATAAAGTGAGTATTGACTCAATGTGGCTATGCGACATAAACCGTGCAAATTAGAGTGCATCTGGGGGTAGTGCATGATTTCAAATGACATAGTTTATGAATTTACGAGATAATTTATGTCTATGAAAATACGCATTGTTGATAGTATGTTTAAAGGTTGGCAGGTTGTATCTTTGTCTGATTAATTTATACAGATAAATAAAGGTTAGTGAATCCGTTCACACATGGAATAATGTCGGTAAAAATTTCCAATTAAATTGCGTCAAACTACGGGAATTGCGATCAGTATGAATTAGAATGTATAACAGATAAAAATTTCTCTATTATCTGTTGGTTGGATTTGGTTCAAATAAAGTGCAGAATATGCCAATGGTTTTAAAAAAATGAAATTTATAACTGTTTTGTAAATAATAATTTATTTGGTAGTTTTCTAACTCTATGATACTCTTTATAGTTATAAGTTATAGTTTATTTATTGTAGCTTATGTATCACTGAGGATGGCGATTTTGTCGTTGAAACGCGTTTGATTAAGTAAACGTAATATTTGTGAGAACTTCTGTTCCGAGTTTTATTCTATCTATGTATTTAATTATTATAAATAAAAACAAAAATGTTCTGATTTTAAAGTTCGTGTTATTGATATCGTTTATTCGGTCATTATTTGTGGATAAGGAAAGTATTAATCAATTGTTGTTATCAAGCGAAACTTAGAACATGATAAACGTGATAAGGACCAACATAATCGTGTAGGTTCAGTTGATAACTATAATTGTTTGATACTCATAAAATATCGTGTGTTACTTTTTATAATTCACAAATATCTCGATAAATAAAAAGTATTAATGAGGAAGGTTTATTTTTGGTTAGGTAAAATTTTCGTTGGAAAATGTTTAAAAAACAGTTCAAATTGCACTTTGAGTTTGTGTACGTTATGCCTCGTCTGTCATTATATTTAAATATATTTGTTATGTTCTGTGTATTCTTACCCGGAGACCGGCGACCGTGCATTAACTGTTACTGTGTAATCTATGGCGGAAGTTAAAATAGGAAAACCTTGTACATATATTGTTTGGCCTGCTTGTAAAGAACTTTATTGGTATTTGTGTTTAGCCATAACTGTGTAACAAACATAAAACGAACAGACAAATATCAATCAAATGGTAGAATTAAAATATCACTTTTATTAATTAATTCGCATTATAAATTTGTGCAAAATATAATAATTTTAACTGTTACCTATCTAGCTTTCAAACTTCGTAAATATTCGTTTATCGAAAAAGAAATAGTTTTACAATACATAAATAAAAGATGGCAGTTAGGTACAAAGACGGACGGATAGGCAATGGACATCACGTTCACGTTCATGAGATAATGCTTGGCAATCATTTTTCACCCCTATTTTCACCCCAACACTAAGCAATTTGGATTATAATCTAATACTTCCTTCGAGGGATGGTGACCAGTACTTTCTGTCTAGGCCATAATTGGTTACATTGGAGCAAAATTTAATACTGTTAGAATTAATTTTGATAAAATTGAAATTTTATATTTTATTTATTTTTGTAGATTTTAGTCATCGGAACTGAGTTTTCAATGATATTAGGTTACGTATCTTTAGAGTATTTTTTTAATTTCCTTTGTTTTCGGATAACTAGTTTCAACCTTTGTTTCAAGGTCATCTTCAGATCCTTAAAACGGAAACTTCGTTGAAACACGACACAACAATTAACATTTAAAACAATTAAAATATTTGACAGATACGTACGGTCCAGAGATTCATGTCTCGCACTCATTCAAAACGTTTTCTGAAGACAATTCTATTGCTTTGAAGATTTCGAATTCTTCAAGCGTGTCGATTTTGAAGAATTAGAAATCTTCAAAACATTAAAATTGGCTATAGATAACGTTTGAATGAAAATCGGAAATTCAATTCTCACCCCATATTTAATTCTTTAATTAAACTCTTTATTATCAAGCAGAGAAGAAAGATAAGGGGGAGTTAAGAAAGTTACGATTAGCTAGATCTACACTTTTCCAAGTAGTCTTGGGTGAAATCTCTCTCTTTCACCTTTCCAACTTATATTTTCCCTCGACCTGATGGTGTTAGAGTATTCGATGACTGGGGGTCTTTATTTTATGTTCTTATCATTTTTTTTTTTTTTTTTTTTTTTTTTTTTTTTTTTTTTTTTTTTTTTTTTTTTTTTTTTTTATAAGGCGATGATGATGGAGAGGTTTTTGCCTTTAAATAATTATAGAATAATAAATAAGTAAAAATAAATAAATGAAACGAACGCCAAAAAGCCACTAAGTAACTTATTTAAACCTTGTGTCAACAGGTGTTTACAAATATAAATTAATTATACATAAAAAAGTAAATTCAGTAGAAGAAGAAAAGAAAGATAGAGAGTTCTCTCCTTACTTATTCCTTGTTACGTATACATATAATCAAATAGGCTTTTATGCAATTAAAATAAAATAAATATAACAATCCATAATTTAAATATAACAGTGTTAAATATTAGTATTAAACTTTCCTCATTGTAAACATTAAACATTATACATTAATTAAAAATAGTAAACATTAAACAATATACATCCATTGAAAAATATAAACATTAAAAATTATACATTCATTCAATATTATCACTAAATATAATAAATAAATACAATGAATGCAATAATTAAACAATTACAGATTCAAAAATATCGAAAACAAGTAAATATACTACAATACAAATGAGCAATAAGCACAATAGATATTGTATTTATTTTTAACAATACAGAAGCCATCCAAAAACACTCGGAATTAATATTTTTTAATTTCCTTCTTTTATTTTATTCTCTTTAAAGGATTATAGGATCCAGCCGTATCAAAAAACCACCAGGTAAACGATTAAATATATATTTGATACACAAACTATCCGAGTTCTTGCACCATTTTTAAATCTTAGATTTAATACTCCAATACTTCAATCTTAATTTAGTCCAATAGTCTTAAATAAAGCGGACGATAAAAATTAAATAATTAAATCGGTTTCTCTACAGGTAAAAATTGTGCAAAACGAAACATTTCAGTACTTTTTAGGTTTTTTATTTATAGGTAAAATTATTCCTAGTATATTTTTTTTCTTACAAATTATTTATTGTTTTTGACATGAGTAAATGAACTATTTCCAACCCATAAAGCACATTAACACAACACACAAAGCACGGTAAATCAGCCGTGGCATGTAAGTAATATAATTTATATGAACAAACTGTTAATTTTTTACATTATATCTTTAATATGTTTGTCCCACTTCAGATTGTAGTCAAATATTATTCCTAATTACGATTCTACATTATCCAAATGTTTATTTTTTGCACAGATTATCAAATAAGAATAGTTATGCAGACAGTTGTTAGAGTACAAATGTAAATAAAATGCAGGTATATGAAAATGCATTACTCTAAATTTATCATTAAACCTCATTTTGAGGCTAAGTTGCACCATAGGCCAATAGTCGCGGTCCACGAGCCCTGGTTTAACCCCTAACGTCTCTTTTTAATCTAATCATTGAATCTAAAATACAATAAAACATCTAAGAAGCGAGGTTTACTGTAGACGGAAGTAGGTACATTAATAATATATTTGTTCCGCTTTTTATTTAAATTTCCAAATCAAATTATCTTTTTCTCTGAGTGTTTATTTTTCGCTGAATAAACATAAATTGAGATCGAGACATTTATAACTAAGTGGCTTTGCGGTATATTGGCATTGCAATTATATGATCGGATATTATAAGCTGGCAACAAAGATGGGTGATGTGGTTTGGTTGGTGATTTTATGTCAGTTTTGGTTCCGATTAGAAACACTCTATAGATTAACGGCAGATTTTTGCAACCCCTGTTGTAATTCTGAAAGTGCTTTTAAGCCCGTGGGATGTTGACTCATTTGTGTGGCTTTAGTTAGTTGATGCATCTCTAGGTTTTACAAAATGACGATGTTTGATGTATAGTCATCTCGTGATTTGTTTCTACTCACTTTAGATATTTTAGAAAATATTGTAGTTACGGTTTATGAGATTTTTCACCGAGAAGTCCTGAACTAGTATTTTGTGGAGATGACAACCAGCAGGTCGTATTTCTTACCGATTTTGGCTGAAACGATTGTGATGAAATTTAGCTCTAAAGTAGGCTATTTGTTAGAAAAAAAAACGAAACAAATGGCGGTCAGGATTTATTTTTTAAGTTACAAATTTTCACCATATTTTGATCGAAATCGCCTTCTCCAATTTTGAGATATGCAACTTTTAGAACGATGCCCAAGGTTTATTTCCTCTTTTTAACAGAAAACTCTGGAACTAGCATTTTTGGAAAGATTCATTAAAAAAAATGCTGTTTGAGTTCTTGTAGGCTACGTTTAAGTCAAATTTGACCATAATCATTGCAACCGATTTTGGTAAAATCGTAGTTTTTAATTTCGGTATCATTGTAGCTCCTCTCAAATTATTTAAAAAATTCAAATGTTTGTATTCTCCACATACAAACGACCAATATACAACATCATTTAAAAATACATGTTCCAAAATAGAAATAAACTCAATAACATATAACAACAAAAATAAATAAATAAATCATTTTGAATAGAACATCCACGAACACAGAAGTTAAGTTAATACGTGTGTGCGAGTTATTTTAACTTTTTGTTAAATGAGTCCGTGTGAGACAGACTGTGATTTAGACGAAGAAAGAATCATAAATAACTATTAACCTTTTGATAAGAATAAAAATTATGTATCGCTTTAAGAAACAAAATATACAGATAATATAACATCGAACCCACTACACTCAGTCTCCATATTTACAAAGTTTGGAAAATATTTATTATTCCATAATCCTGAACAAGTTTTCTACCTCACAATAGAGCGAGAAATTAACCCTTTTTTTAGTCAAATCCGCTATACTTTTTACTTTAGTAGGCAATATAAATTTTTCTCGTATGACCGAAAAAAACAAGTGAGTTTTGAACTACATATGATAAAGATATGTGGTATAAAGTTTAGGTAACCTAATCAACCTCTTCCTTAGGTTGTGTTATGAGTATTCTATATTTTATTTCGATTCCTTCGTTATCATTAATTTTATAGACAATTTAAAATACTTTAAAAAGTTAGAGGTCGAAGTTGAAGAACACCGATAGAGAAAAAACTCGGAAGGGAATCCCGATATCTGCTTCTATTACATAAAATACAAAGAAATGATTTTTTGAGACTAATTAAAGTTTTATAATGTGAGATGTACCTACTTCCCCAAATACAATATGCTATATGTCAATTTATAATACACGAATGAAATTTTTATTTTATTTTTCGCTGTATAGATACCGTACGAAATGCAAGTTTTTGAGAAACATGATCAAATATCCTTTTTTGTTGCAAATATGTTGATTAAACGATAATTTTTCATCCAAATGCAGGACAAGGTACTTAGTACACTCGTTCAGCTTAATTACATTACAGCCGCATAATCCTTGACTACACTGTGATATTTAAGTGGAGCCTACATATTTGAATGAATTTGAGATGAAAAATTAACATGTTTTGATACCTTTAAGGAAAGCCTAAACTCCTCCTTGAACATGTACAAATATACTAAATTGTATTAAATATTTCCACTAGTTTGAATTATAGAGTACACAGGCAGATGGACCAACATTTTATAAAATTTCTATTCTTGGGCTCAAGGACACTCGACATTGATTTTTGGACTTAACTTTCTCTATACTTTAAATATATGTGAAAAAGTAAATAACTTTTGTTTGGAGGCTTTATTTGAGCAGAATTTGATTACTCGTTAGAACCGATTTTAATTTGGGTTATGATGGCTACCCTCGAATTATAAAAAAAATGAAAAATAGACAAGAAAAATTAAACTCTCTAGATATGTCCAAATAAACTCACATAACCAAATTTGATGAATATCTGTCCACGTGTTTGTATTGTATAGCTCTGCACAGACAGACGATGTTGTTATAAAACTACTTTTTTGGACTCTAAATAGAAATATCTGTGACATAATTAACTTCTATTTGACTCCTCTATATAATTAGTTCTGCACAGACAGACGATGTTGTTATAAAACTACTTTTTTGGACTCTAAATAGAAATATCTGTGACATAATTAACTTCTATTTGACTCCTCTATATAATTAGTTCTGCACAGACATATGATGTTGTCATAAAACTACTTTTTTGGACTCAAAATAGAAATATCTGTGACATAAATAACTTCCATTTGACTCATCTATATAATTAGTTTTGCACAGACAGACGATGTTGTTATAAAACTACTTTTTTGGACTCAAAATAGAAATATCTGTGACATAATTAACTACCATTTGACTCATCTATATAATTAGTTCTGCACAGACAGACGATGTTGTTATAAAACTACTTTTTTGAACTCAAAATAGAAATATCTGTGACATAATTAACTTCCATTTGACTCATCTATATAATTAGTTCTGCACAGACAGACGATGTTGTTATAAAACTACTTTTTTGGACTCAAAATAGAAATATCTGTGACATAATTAACTACCATTTGACTCATCTATATAATTAGTTCTGCACAGACAGACGATGTTGTTATAAAACTACTTTTTTGGACTCAAAATAGAAATATCTGTGACATAATTAACTTCTATTTGACTCCTCTATATAATTAGTTCTGCACAGACATATGATGTTGTCATAAAACTACTTTTTTGGACTCAAAATAGAAATATCTGTGACATAAATAACTTCCATTTGACTCATCTATATCATTTTATGATTCTATGCATGTTCGTGCGGGACATTTTTACAATATATGTGGAGTTACAAAACTGAATATATGTATTTCGTGTTTCCAGTGAAAATCACTGCCTGATCCAGTCTATTCTACTTATTCCTTTGTACGACTAGATTGTTATTTATTGATAGATTGTATTACATAGAGATGTGGATTTCTATGAATGGCTTACAATATCTTTTTGTAGTGTGAAAGAGTTTCCGATGCCCTAAATTTTGTCTCAATGGAAGACGGTATTGTGGAGATATCTTTTGAAATTTTCAACGTTATGAAAAATGTTAATAGTAATATAATACAAATTAAATTGAATATTTCAAAAACACCAACGTTTGAAGAAAAATGTTTTAGACAATACTAATTTTATATGGAAGTGGAAATTAAATTACATTATTATTTTACTTATTTGTTTGGTGTATGGTTTCAAGAACAACACATTATTCTTTGAAATAAATACATATATTTATTAGTACATTTTTATTCTACACTAAAAAAATAAAAAACCTTTATCTGTCACATATTTTAATCCTACGTAAATTATTCAAAATTTTTAATATGATATTTATTATCTCTTGATTTTCAATGATTTATTTCTCGAAAAAAAAAATAGGAGTGTTAGAGCCAAATTATGAGACAGAAATGATTTATTTTCACCTGACAAAGCTCAGAAATGTTGTTTTTAATTTCAAAATTTTGTCTCAATTACATTTCGTTACAGTGAAACCATTTTACAGTGTTACACAAAAACAAAGTTATTTATACTAAATAGAATAAAACTTGTACACAAATTCTCACAAATACGTTTATTCAAACACGTTTCAACGACAAAGTCGCCATCTTCAGTGATGCACGGTTATAGTGTAGTTACCGTAACTCGTGCATCATTGAAGATGGCGACTTTGTCGTTTGAATAAATAAACGACTATTTGTGAGAATTTGTGTTCAAATGTTATTCTATTAAATATACCACCTGACAAGTTGAGTTCAATATTTATTTATATTTACACTTACTTGTATAAACAAAATTTGTCATTGGTGAGGTTTTTCATTCAAAATAATATTTCTGTAGAAATCTATTTTGTCCATCCAACTACTTTTTCGATACGTACTATATAGGGAGACAACCAACATAATCGATTTTCTAACGTGTTATGGCGAGGCGCCAAAGTTAACATCAACAATGATCTAAATCTAAATCATTCACTATGCGGATCCAATTATCTCTCCCCCCCCCCCCTACACTTCCATTCTATTTTCTTTCACGAGGCTACATTATAACCAGTCCGTTCTGTTTATGTCCCAATATATACTGTATCAATATTAATGAAACTGTCTTTTTAACTTTTAAGAATGGTTGAGTAGCAGTTTCTTTTTATACTATCACATGAAAAATATTGCACGCTTTCTTACCTACCCATTCACGAAAGTAAATATCATCAAATTCAAAATAAGACCGAAGCTCAATCCAATTTATTTTTCAAAATTATGCATAACGATAATGGACAATTTTTGAGTTATTGAAATAAAGGCAAACTATCCCCTCATATCAAATTTGATCCACTTGTTTGAGCAGCAAACCACTACAGATAGACGTGATTTAATAAAGTGGGTTTTTGGAGTTCGAGGATCTTAAAATACGTATTTCAGTTAAACTATGACATTGATTTTTTACCTACTATAACCTATCTCTCTCTCCCTCTCTTTCTATAGGTTTTAAATTCCTTTATATTATGGCAAAAATATAACAATTTACCCCATCACCGCTCCAATCCCCTCCCCACCATCGCCCCTACATGCGTGCGCTAGCCACTCTCGAGATGACGCGGTTCTGCGCAGGTTTCTTTCTGTCTGGTAGGCCTATAGTTACTAATCAGTTTGTATTCAGATGCCGATGACAGATATCTATCAAAGAAGGTGTGTAGCATTTGCTTACCTTATGTATAATAAATTTTCTTTAAGCTACAATAACTAATTTCTATAAACTATAAGATTCAAAAAATGTATTTAAAAATTTAAAAAACTAAATATAAGATACAAAAAACTAAAATATTATTAGGGAGATTTATTTAAAAAAACTATAAGGTTAAACTCTACAAGACATGCCACAAAAAATTGAAAAACCTAAATCACAAACTACAAACACTATTATTAAAAAAAGATAGATAATTTGTTTAGGATCCATCATTAAATATGTCCACAGATTCTTCTTTGCTCTAAGATTGGTAGTGTAAAGAAGTGATAGATGAGGGGGGAGACATTTTTGTTTGAGATTGAATATATTTTCGCAGTTCTATTAATTGCGGGGAAGATTGTTGGGATTGATTTGTGGTCAAATAAGTGGGTAGCGTTGTAGGTAAGGTTTGGTGTTCTCTGTGAGATAATTGATTAAATTGAGCTCACAAGGAGCTTGTGAGGTGTCGGATAGTTTGTGAGGCATGGAGTTTGAAAAAGTAAGGTGTCTGATAGGAACCATTTGAAGATATGTGCGTGTAATTGGCGGGTTTTCATAACTCTGCGGAAGTGAGGACATCCTCATTGCCTTGGATAGTATCAATAATTTGATAGCGAAGCTCTAGTTTCTGGTTTTCTGTGAAATTCCTGGGGGAGGGTAAATCCAAAAAAAGATCTGTCTACATCAGGTTCTGGAACTGAAGTAGGTATTGGAGCCTTCATGAAATGAATCAAAGAGGATTCTAAATCATGTTTACGCTTCCTTGAACATAGCTGATCATAGCGTTGCAATCATTTGGCAGTGTTAGAATATCGATTCCTTGAGGTCCTCTTCGTCAACGTTGTTATCTAAGTAGGCTGGGATGTAGTGGCACCAGCAGTTTGTAGAAATGATAATTATCTAGCGTAAATGTACCGTTATAAAATAATGGTTACCAAGAAAAAACAACAAAGAATTAACAATTTTGTAAATTTATATAAACTGTTTGCTATAAATAGTTATAATTTAAAAGGTACTCTTACCAAACACGTAGGCCTATATTTACTTTGATAATATTATAATTATCGACATTAAGTATCAAATTGTTTTTAATACATACGAATTATACAACGGATCTGTGTATAGCTCAATCAAGTTACTGTGGGAACGGACTTGCTTGCCCGTCCTGGAAAATATATCCCGAATAATCAACTGTAGTGTTCCATAGCAGCTGAAGATGATGACTTAGTCATTGAAACGTCGTCTTGTATTTGTTTTGCACAAATAAAGTGGATTTTTGTGTTTATTTCATTTAGCCGTATTAATAACTGTTATGTACAACTGAATGTATATTCGCGTGCAATATTTGTGCACAGTTTACGTATATTTGGAAGCCGTATAGTTTCTGCTGAACTTGCCAAATGAAAACGGTAGGCCTATATCGATTGCTTTTCCTCATGAAGTGAGGTAGTGAATGTTTAAAAGCTCTATTGTGTAACCTATACATAGAGCACGAAGGGGTAATCTGCATTAAGATGGATTTTTTTTAAAACTTACTTGCACATATTATTTGTGAAGCTTTCATATTTTTAAAATTAAAAGGAAAATAAATGGTGGGTAAACTTTCTTACTCGTACACAGAAACGAAAAACGGTTAGCCTATACGATTTTTTAATTTTTATCAAGATGGAATCGTATTATACATTGTACAGTTGGTACAGATTACATGACATCAGATGAGTGTATCAATTTAGTATAATATCTTCAATAGCTTTCTTTGCAATCATCTTGGACCATTATGATTAAATATTTTATTTATATAGAGTCAAGGAGTGTTAGAATTTCTTAGTTAGTTTTATACTGTATGTAGGCTAGTTTCTTGGATGTAACAATATTAAGATCTTTGTGAAGTTGTCTATTTACTGCAGTTTGCATAATTTTATTTTACATATTGAGTTAATTATTAACTTTTTTTCATATATCCGTGGTACAACAACCCACCACCAATTCTGGGCCTCCTCCAACAGCCTTCGCTAATTGGCTCTGTCCTGCGCTGCAAAGGTTTAATTCTCATACAAGGATGTTTCTTGCGTCCAATTTCATTTCGTCCAGCTCTCTTCTCTTCATCCTGTCGAATATAAACAACTCTGTCATCAATTTCTTTGGTAATTCGGATTTGTCCGTTCTTGGGATATGAGTAGCCCGGCGGAGCCTTCCCAATTTAATGCACTTGGACATACCCTTTTCTCTGTACAGGTCATAAAGCCTTCTACGAACCAGTACCTCCCTTACTGACCCTAATATTCTCCTCAACACACTTCTTTGGAATATCTGGAGTTTTCTCATCATCCCAAGTCTTGGCTCCATATGGGAATACAAGATGTTCAAGTGTTTTGTAGAGGAATAGGTCTTTTTTATCCCGCTCTTAAATTGGTGCAGCAATCCAAAAAAAAAAATTTTTTGTTAACAGTTCTTCATAATTTCCAATTATTTATAAGACAACCATATGTTGTATTAGCGCTTTATTTGTCTATTAATAGAGTATAATTTTTTTTTTAATTTTTGATTTTGTACTAATTATGCAGTATAAAAGAGCAAGTTTTGAATGAGTCTGGGATAATTTTTTGACGTTACTATTCCGATTTATAGTTCAAATATATATATATATATATATATATATATATATTATAACAAATACCACCTCAGCACATTTATATTTTAACTTTCTTTTTTAATTATAAATTTAAGTTTAAAATCATTTACAATAAAAATCATTTTTTGTCCAAATCTGATGCACTTAATACTTATACAATTAAACGTCTGAACCTGCTACTTATTCTAAGTACATTGTTAAATTCTTCCGATCCTCTTCCTTCATTGGCTTATTTTAAATCTTGTACGCTTTTAAAAAGCTGACGCAATTCCTTTCATTGGTCCTTTTCAACCATTTTCGGTTGAAGGCATTGACTTTTGGAATGGTTTATTTGACTCCTTGAGATCCGTGACTGATGTTAGAATAGTTTTTCTAGCTGTCAACCCTTTCAACTCTTTACAATTTATGGCCTGCCGAGCACTGACCTTTTGGGAGCCCTCTATTTCGTTATAATATATATTTATTGCTTCGTCTATTGAATTTCATAAATGTATGAATTCAGAATATTTAATAAATGTTTTTAGCGTAAATATATTTACCTCACATTTGATAGGGTTTATTGTGAACCTCCATTTTGAGAACCAGTTTGTTACAGTTTGGATATTATGCTCTAGGTTATCTCTAGCAATTACCACATCAGTATGTTGAGATACTATAAAGCAGTGTTATGAGGGCATCTGTGAGTTGAGGTAAACTCTAATGTGAAAATATTATAAAGGATTGCCCCTGATAATAAACCTTGTGGAATCTAAGTAAAAAAAAAAATTGGGAGAAATGTATAAACGTACTATTATAAAAGTTCTCTTTGGTTTAAATGTGTACAAAGAAGCACCAATCTTATGTAGTTTGTAAAGATGATCTTCATACCGTGTTCTGTCTAATGCAGAAGTGATATATAAACATTTTTACTCAAGTCAATTTGAAAGTATGGTGTTTCGTTGATTTAGAATTGTCATAGGATTTTAACATGCCGAAAGCATGTCTGGTCTTTTTTTTTTAAATCTGTTTACGATATTTACTTCAGTACCACCAACTGCTGGTGTTATACTGTCAAAATAATCTCATTGACTTCTTAATTAATAATTGAGATATTATAAGTAAAATCTTTATTATGGTCTGACGGTAGGAGCTCTCAAATTTTAAGTTAAATTTTTTTAAATGGATATATTTTGCTGCCAAATAATAAGACAGGTAAAATCCTTAGAAACCAATTTTGGTTAAAATCGGACCAACGGTTTTTGACAAATCAGTGCTGACAGACTTGAGAATTCAAAATGGACCTGCTCACGAAAATTGAACATAAATATTTCCTAATTAAAATATCCCCTTTCTCTGTATACTCGAAAACAGTAATATTGTTATAATTTAAAAAAAAATTGTATTACTGACCTAGGAATTCTGTTATATTATTTACTTGTACCAATATCTATATGGTGTCTACCTGTTTGACCTTGTGGCTTATAATTTATTCTTCCTGCATAGCATAAGAAATATATATAATTTAGTGAACACACAACTTTCTGAACACATAAACAACTAATCTCAACGCTTGTTGACAAGGTGTTTTATTTTTATATCATCTAAAATGTAGGTTAATATTTCACAAAAATTTTCACTTTGTAATTTTAATTTGAACAATAAGTAAGATACGTTCGCTATACAAAGTATTGTGTATCTTTAACAGAAAGAGTAATGGTGTCGACTTAAAAAAAATTGTCCTGTATATTCATAACTAATTTCATTAAAACCTTTTTTTTTTTGTTATGGTTGCAATTTTTAATTTATTTTGTTCGTTAGGAAATGTTAAAAGTTTTATAAATTCTAGAGTAATCTAAAACCAGTTTCATGACATATGAGAATTAGGATTCACTTATTTTTTTATAATAACATTTATTTTGTATGAGACTTTAGCCAACATTTAAGTCGCTGTCATTTTGAAACAGCCGAAGATATATATATATATTTTTTAATATCAAAACTTTTTAGCTTCTAATTAGAAAATAATTCCTTATTTTCTTTTATGGGTCCATCAGAAACAAACAAGATGTATTACCAATGTAATATATTAAATCTTCCAAAATAACATTTACCGAAAAAGTCAGAAATTTTGGTATGATCTTTCTCTTATAGTAATATTGTATTATAATAACATATTACTAGATTAATCGAACCATTTTTAAAACAATATTATAAATTATAGGCCTAACAAACAAAATAACACTGTGGGGAATGGAGGGGAAGGATCCTACCCCCACCATACTTGAGAAGCAGAGCTGTATGCCAGGTTGGGGATGTATGGGGAGGTAACGGGAAAGAATGGGGTGGGAAAGCTTGGTCATGCACACAGCCTTATTCTTTTGTTTGTTGTTGAAGTATAGTCTTTAGAACCCTACATCTGCTTTCTGTATTTAATTAATTGTTTTGTGTTTTTGTTACAGGTAGGCTTATAAAACGTCATTTTCAGGACAACTTGGCCCTACCATTCGTAAGATATTTTCTGAAAATTTGTAGAATTACATTTGTAAGTTTAAAATGACCTATAGCTGTAAAAATATGATAAACATCTCGTCTCACGAACGCATTAGGACGCGAGTTACTTTTATTTTTGTTTAATGTACCGTTTCGTTTTCCTACTTCGACTTGGTATACAGGATGTTACAGAACGAATAACAGCAGAAAAACAAAAATTGGTCTTCATCCATTAATCAAATTGAACTACCTCTTTTCATACAGCCAATTTTATTAGTTGAAATAGTCCCAGCTGATCTAAGTCAACATTTAAAATTTTAAACTTCTATTTATTATTACAGGATTTCATACAAAATATAATAAATCGCTTGTTAAAATAATTTTATTCTAAGTACAAAAGTATACAATTGTTCAAGAGATAGTGGCACTGTAACATGAACAGTAGTATGAATTGCAAGTGCAGGGCCTCGTTACTGACTTGAACGGCAAGCATGAGGTTTGAATTAGGAAGTCGCCCCCGTTCCACCCTAGGAAGTTTCACAGTTCCTAAAAAAAATTGTGAGTTTCTGGACATGTATACAAGTGAGAAAGTTTGTGCATTGTTAATTTAGCCATACCTAACGTAATAAAACCGCTGCTTTCCTGATAATATTTTAACAAAGATCGTGGAACAATGTTAGAATATTATAAATATATAAGACAGTTTAATAATAACAGCCTCTTGACAATGAATATTTATTTGAAAAGAGGATACAATGTAATTAATAACAAAGATAAATCCAAGTAACCAAAGTTACAAAAAAACTTTTCTTTATCATTTCCTCGCTTACTTTGGCACAAAGCGCAGCTCTTCTAACTTTTTGTCGAAATATTACTTGTACTTCACTTTAATTCAAAATTGAATGAAACTGAATGGAATATCGTGTTTCCTTCATCAGAACTTAGAGCAAAACTTGATGTTGGTTGTTTGGTGAATGAAGTAAATGGAGCGTGTACTAATATTTTTATCGAATTTAATAACTTTTTGTCAAGATTTATTTTTGTTTTGTTACATGGACAGGAATTATTTCAAGATTTCATGAGTTTTGAGCACTGGAGTTCTTAAATGTTGGTATTATAAAATGTAAGTCTTTTGGATGTGGTTCTACCATAACCTACTGATAAAATAGCAGAACCATGAGGCCTTCCATGATAACTAGAAGATCGCTTACAAATACTTTAGATCTTACTTGTGGCAACATTACTGTTAATTTGACGGAAACTTCAATTTATAATTCGTTGAGGTCGGAAAATCACTACGACGATTAACTGTTTTCAATTACTTCAACCTAAAATAAAGTTTCCCTCCTTTTGTTGTATATAGTTATTAATAATGTCAGTAGCTAATATTAACAGTATAACATATAATGTCCTGTATAAATGATAGTTTGGATGGTTATGAATAAATTTCATCATATTTCTTAATCATTCCAATTTATTTTCTGCAAGTCGATGTTGCTGTTTTAATGGAGAAACTTCATATTTCGGTGAAATTAAAAAAAAAAAACCTATCTATATCTGTATTTGATTTCTCATGCTACCGATTCATTCGATTCGGTTCATATACTGATTCGACTCATACTACCGATTCTGAAGATTCGGCTTATACTAGTGATTCTGGAGATTCGGCTCATACTACCGATTCTGAAGATTCTGCTCATACTACCGATTCAGTACATAAATTCTCACTACAGATTCGGTATATACAATACTTGCTACCGATTCGGTTGATTAGACTCATACTGCTGATTCAGTAGATTCGACTCATACTACCGATTCTGTATATACAGCTCTTACTACCGATTCGGATCATACTACCAATTCGGTATATACAACTCTTACTACCGATTCGGCTCATACTACCCATTCGGTATATACAACTCTTACTACCGATTCTGCTAATACTACCGATTCGGTATATACAACTCTTACTACCGATTCTGCTCATACTACCGATTCGGTATATACAACCCTTACTATGGATTCGATAGATTCGGCTAATACTGCCGATTCGGTATATACAACTCTTACTACCGATTCGGTTCATACTACTGATTCGGTATATACAACCTTTACTATGGATTCGATAGATTCGGCTAATACTGCTGATTCGGTATATACAACTCTTACTACCGATTCGGCTCATACTACTGATTCGGTATATACAACCTTTACTATGGATTCGATAGATTCGGCTAATACTGCCGATTCGGTATATACAACTCTTACTCCTGATTCGGCTCATACTACTGATTCGGTATATACAACCTTTACTATGGATTCGATAGATTCGGCTAATACTGCCGATTCGGTATGCACAACTCTACTACCGATTCGGCTCATACTACTGATTCGGTATATACAACCTTTACTATGGATTCGATAAATTCGGCTAATACTGCCGATTCGGTATGTACAACTCTTACTACCGATTCGGCTCATACTACTGATTCGGTATATACAACCTTTACTATGGATCGATAGATTCGGCTAATACTGCCGATTCGGTATATACAACTCTTACTACCGATTCGGCTCATACTACTGATTCGGTATATACAACCTTTACTATGGATTCGATAGATTCGGCTAATACTGCCGATTCGGTATATACAACTCTTACTCCTGATTCGGCTCATACTACTGATTCGGTATATACAACCTTTACTATGGATTCGATAGATTCGGCTAATACTGCCGATTCGGTATGTTTAATTTCGGTATATACAACTCTTACTCCTGATTCGGCTCATACTACCGATTCGGTATATACAACCCTTACTATGGATTCGATAGATTTGGCTAATACTGCCGATTCGATAGATTCGGCTCATACTACCGATTCGGTATATACAACTCTTACTACCGATTCGGCTCATAGTGCCGATTCGGCTCATACTACCGATTCGGTATATACAACCCTTACTATGGATTCAATAGATTCGGCTCATACTACCGATTCGGTATATACAACTCTAATCTACCAAATCGCAGCAAAATATAATTATTTGATATCACTTGAGTGATATCATTGAAAACTCGATGTTAATAAAATTTCAAGTACATACAGAAAAAGAAATTAATCTAGTTTTTATGTAAACAATAAGTGCAATACTATATAATGTTTTATGGGGCTTTTTCGAAACCCGATGTAATTTTAATACAGTTTTTAGCCGTCTTTTTGGAGGGAAACGTTGATCTTATTAAAACCTCAGGGGCTCATCTGTAGCGAGTACGGGAGTGGCAATCCCTGACTTTCTAGCTGTAGTTAATCGTTTTTCATGAGTCTTTGGTTAAATCCCTTTCTTTCATTTCCCCTATCTTTTCTCTTTTCTTGTTTCTTTCCGACCTTGATGCTATTAGAGTATTCGACGGCTAGGGTTTTTCATTTTATGTTCTTTTCTGTTATTAAAATTTTTGTTTTTTATATATTTTTATATAAAGCGATGTTAACTAAGGTTTTTGCTTTTGAACAATGGGAAAAGAATTCTTCAATATTGGGTTCACTAACTTTAGAATACAGTTTAAAAATGGTGGTACCATGTCAAATATTGCAAAAATCAAAGTTTTAGTTTTTGATTATATGTAATTCATTATTTGTTGTAGTAGGAAGGGACGATTGTGTATTTATTTATCATCTTATTTTCAACCTTTAATTCTTCTACAGTATTTACTTAACAAATAAAACTGATACTTCTCCGATCATATTTTAACAAAGAACTTGAACAATGTTAGAAATATACTACAGTTTCATAACAACGGTTTCTTGACAAAGAAGATGCGTTTTTAAAGAGAATAAAACGTTTTTAAGAAGAAAGATAAATCTAAGTAATAACCAAAGCAACAAAAAACTTTCTTCTTTATCAGCTCCCCGCTTACCTTAAGAGACAAAGCGCAGCTTTTCTAACTTTGCGTCGAAATATTTATTGAGCTTCATTTTATTTCAAAACTGAATGAAATATCGCGTTTCCTTCATCAGCACTTAAAGCCCAACGTTATGTTGGATATTTGGTGAATTGAGTTGATGGGGCGTGCAGTAATGTTTTTGTTGAATTTAATAACTTTTTATCAAGATATATATTTGCTATAATAGAAAAGAACAGGGTTGAGTAAAACTTTACTCTAATACAGAAAAATATACGGTTTTTATATTTGGATTGTTATTTTAAAATATATCTCTTAATTTTAAAGAGATAATGATGTCTCTTAATGATCTATTTACGTGTCTTTCGCTTCACCAAATGAAAGAAAACAGAAATATCCACAAACGCTTTATTTGTTCAGGACGACGCGACGCGGGTTTCAATGACCTAGTCACCATCTTCAGTTAATAAATGTACTCAAACTTTGTACGAAGTGTACAGACAAGAAAACTTGTTCCAAAGTGTGGACAATCGTGTTTTCTTGGAGATTCGACATTTTCCAGAAGTGTTGATCATTTGAAGTAAACGGGTGCTTACGTTAGATTAAAATCACGATAAATTTATGAATAAGGAGAGAGAGAGAGAGAGAGAGAGAGAGAGAAAATTTTTGTTGGCGTTGAAAATTCGACTCCATTTTACATTTTCTCACGTATACATAGTATAGAGTAAGTAATATGGTAGGTAAACCAAATCTATGTCGAATTTGTCGCGGAAATGTTCTTTTTTTAGACCAATGAGCCTATTATTTTCTAACAGTGTCTATCGTTTGTCTGTGCAGTTATTTACAGTTCAAATGAGTTGACAAATTTTGCCAAAAATTCCAGTGTATGAGAGTTATTGGTATAAAACCATTAAACCTTCAATGGAGCTGTTTAAAGATTTCATTCCCCATCCGCACTACCTATTTCATTCATCAAATTTTGGTAAAATACAAGTGTGCCAAATAAATGGCAAGTAAAAGAAAATTATTATTAACACATAGAAGCCTAAATAAATCTAACTTCCTTTATTATATAGTCGATTTCAATCAACAAACGATTTACTCTCTGGAAGAGTTACTAGCATAAGCGAAGCAAGCTGAGGGTCTATTAAAGGTCGCTAAAGTGTTTTTACCAACTTAACTTATCCCTTTAATTAGAAATAGTAGGTAATTTTTTAAGTTTTTTATTTTTTAATATCAAGATATTTATAAACCTTTTTTTTTTTCGACAATTCGGGAGTTAACGGTAAAAATAAAGTTAAAAATAAACATGGAAATATTATGCGTTATTCCTCCGCGTTAAAGAGTAGTCGTGGCCTCGTCCCTGGTGGAAAGGAAACCCGGAGAAATCTATCGAAGGCTGTTACACCTCCTTCCTTTCCTTTTTGATGTAATTGTAGACCTACATGATATGGCGTGTAGGCACAGTAATGATTAAACATTAATAATACCAGAGTCGCGTGTATATCCTTATTCACTTTCATTGTTAGACGTATTTATTGTACGCACTTTCTTACGTAAATATGTAAGAAACAAAAATATTCGCCTTGATACGCTGACATTATTAAATGCGTATTTCTTTTACGTCAATAGTACACCCTCAGGATCTCACTTCAATGAGTACGGGTTTGTTAATCCCGAGGGAACCTAGCTGGCTCTACACTTTTCTTGGGTTATAGATCGCTGTCTTCTTTCCTATTAGATTCTTTTGACCAACTCCTGTTGGATAGGCGTCTTTAATTATTGCTCTTTTCTCCTTTTTTTAAATACTTTTGAAGGTTTTTCGACTTTAAACAACTAAGGGTAAAAATAACTTTTTCACTTCCTAAACGGTTTTACATTGTACTTTGAACCAGATTTATTATTTTCTATGGCTATTTAATAATTTCTGAACCGTAATGTTTTTTTTTATTCGCGATTTTACACACGGATTTGGGTAAATAATATCCACATTTCACTAAAATTTGAACGCAATCGGTAGAGGCAATTTTGAGAAATTTCGTATATTATGACAGTCGGTCGATTTTTTAAATTTTACCTATAACTTACAAACTAACATGTTTGGAGAGGTGGTTTTTTGGGTCCTTTGAGGCTACATTTGAGAAAGATTGAATCAAAATCGTTGGAAGGGGTTTTTTTTTACAATAAAATTGTATTTATATCTATAGTATTTTACTTTTTATGCCGAAGTCTCCGAAGTTTCACTTACCGAAATTGGAAAAATACGTATGGAGACAAAGCCAAAATATATCCATATACAAAATTCTGTAAAAATCGGTCCACGGGTTTGGGCTTAAGATTTACTTCATATGACAGACAGACAGGCGGACAACCGACAGAAATCACTTTTTTTGAAGACACTACTTCGCACAAAAAAATCGACTTCGAAGAATAGCTCTAGTAGATATTTTACAGGATTACAATCAATTGAATTTATCATATAATTTAAGTTTTACTATTCGTCGATTATTACTCAAAATAAATGGTTGCCGTTTAATAGTTGTACAAATAAACACCATAGTTGCACGTCGAGTTGTTATTCAATAACCATAAAACAGTAAAAACGTTAGGAAGTTGTGAGATTGTACCGTACTGTAGTAATGGAGAAGTCATGTCGGGAAAACATCATGCTCCGAAGCACACAAACAACGAGAGGTTTTATTCCGTTGAAAAGTATCTCCCCCCAGTCCAGATGGATCGGTTATCATGCAGACAATGACACGACAGGATCCATTCTACACAAGGAATTTTGTTTGAAGATTTTGTTACGTGCAAGTAGTAGATCTCGCTCTATGGTTGTTTTAGTTACATTCAGTAAATCGTTCTTGTGAGCACCTTGTAGTGACACAACAATAATAGACCATTCAAGGAAAGACCGTAGTTACTGTACACTTGAACAAAATTACACTCTCATGGAGAAGTAATAAATTTCTTGCAAATTAAATAATTGATTTTTTTTAATGGATAGATACGAGTTACATGAAAATTATATCAAGTTTTAGAGGAAATCGTAAGGAAAAAATTGGTGCAACTGTTATTTATTAATAATAAATAATAATTTATTTAATATTTATAAAAATAATTTATTTCATATTTTTGTAACCCTACAAAAAGTTTTAATTCGTGTAAATATTTTTTTTTTAATTTAGGAAAGTTTCTATATACTATGGAATTTTTTTTTTGTTTAAAGTTCCAATTGAATATTATATACAGTATTTTATATTTTTTAATGTTACGTCTCGTTACATCCATTATATTTAAGATTTCGAAGAAGGCGCTTTATTCTTAGTAATAACACCCTCGTCATGTCTTAGAACTATTCAAAATATTGCCTTATCAAACTATCGTCATGTACAGTAACTATTTTGAAATCCATACGTTTTAAAAAGGAAAAGTAAAATTCTTAAATTTTTTAATTAAAAAAAAATCAACATATATAGTTCGGTATAGTTGCAAAGAACTGTATTCCTAAATTTCGGTAGTTATTGTGATTAATGTGTGGCCGTAAACTGCTGAACAACCCTGGAGACAAAATATCGAATGGAAATGTCGCTTCGCTCTGTAACAATGTTCAAATTTATAATTTCTATTTACTTCCCTGTGATATTTAATCAAATACTAATCCGTTTTTTTTCTAGCAGTCTCGGAGGTTAATTATTTACTTTCATTTAATAATACTTGTTATACGTCATTATCATCACTTGCTTTATAGTCCTACATAAGCCCAGAAAGCCCAGACTTTCTTCAAAAGTCTCTTGAAATCTATAGACGCAATGACCTGTTTCGCGCTATCCCTCCATCTTATTTTTTCCTTCCCTTCCCCCCCCCCCCCTCTGGCTCGGCAATGAACTGCTGTTTGGTTACTTGGTCATCATTGACTTACATCGATATTCACTAAAGTAGACGATTTATTGAATGTAGCGCGGTCCTGGTGTAAATCTACCATTTGACATTTCGTCAAAAGTTTATTACGAAACACCTCTGTCAATCTTTATGAAATTTAGAAATAAGATTCTTTACACTTAGTCTAATCGATGTTTATAGGTTTTTTATCATTTAAAACGGTTAATTCACTCTGTCAAAGCTGGGATACGAGTGGTACAACTAGCTAAATATCGCGTGCTTTAAAATATAATCTTGTAAACGAGGTATAACAGAAATTGAATGAAGAAAACAAACTGAAAATGTAACTTGAACTGTTGTATAAAACTTTTATACGGGTAGTTTTTACTAACCAAAAATAAAAAAACATCTACACGTGTTACTTTTTTGATGTTTTCATTTATAAAACCTTTTCAAGTTTCATAGTTAATAAAATATAAAATATATTTTTATTTACATGGCACAGCATTTTGTTGTCCGAGATTTCCTCTAATACTTAATTTTACATTCATGTATCATATTATATAACATTTTTATATTGTAATCAATATGAATTGGGGTAAAGTATAAACCGTAGTCAAATCCATTACGCTACCAAGAAATTGGTGTTATTGAGGCCAACAACGATGGGGTTAAATGATAGTTTGTCGGTCAAAGTAGTCAATATCCCGGGGTTTATATACATCGATAGTTATAGCCATTGAATGTATATCTCAGAAGAAGTCTCGGTAATGTGAGGTTCAATATTTGGGTTGAACAGTTGTAGTTTCATTGGTTCAGGTCCAGAATGCGTTAATGTAGATAGAATCGAAGCATTCAATAAGGCATGCTGTTCTTGAAGTAACCACAATAGATGTATCACTAGAGACACTCATTTCTTGGCTTCATCCCATAGTGTGGAGATCTCTTAGAATTTTAAATCAATTTTACAGCATAATACTACCACTGTAAACCCCAAAATGGAAAATCACAATGCAAGGATCAGCCATAGTTAAAGTATTACACTTTTGTAACTTCTCCGTATTTGTGCGTTTGTTTACCTAGGTATTATTTGCTGTTACTTTTGGTTTATGGATATTGTTGCGTGAGTTGGACAGTAACCACGTTGGGTTTACAAAGGCGATTTATGGAATGTATTGAAACAGCCAAGGAGCTAGGACTACTTGCCACAGAACTATTAGTATACGTTTTATAATGAAATGAAATATTCTGACAAGTAAAATTAACCCTTTATATATATATATATATATATATATATATATATATATATATATATATATATATATATATATACATTTTAATTGGTACAGAAATATAAAAAGTACTAGTTACTTTAATAGTACTGTAGCACAACAGCCCGTGAATGTCTGTCTGTACATCAAGTTTCTATCGTCATAATTCTAATTCCTTAATCAGAATTAGGTATCAATAGTAGCGCCCACAATTCTGGTTCAACACCGTAATGTTATGAGTTAACGTCGGTAATTAAACCCGGAATCTCTCGTTCATCAAATGAGAGAAGTAGTGACTAGACTGAACCCAACTCTACTTGGTAGAGCAAAACTCTGCTGCTTCGTTCTAAATCGAACTTCTACTGTTAATTTCCCCAAAGCGGTACAGTAAAACCACAAATGGAGTTTCCTAAGATTATTTTTCAGAGAACGTTGAAAACAATGTTTAATTTTCGGGATGACGCAAAATTTGCTTTTCACTGTAGATACGGGAACGGGAATTTCTTTTTGACGATAGCGAAAACTTCGCGGTGTGAATTGAAAGTGTAGACAGTAAATATGTTTGCAGAGCTTTACATATTCGTTGTGAAGCGTTTAAGCTGGTGGGATTTAGAGATGCGGTACATGAGGGTTAATGGATCAGTTTGTAATGCAAAAGTGTTGGTTATGTTTATAGAGATATTGAGATTGATTAGTGTTATTTTGTAACTCGTATATTGTAAAGCAATTTTTATTTGTAGTCGTAGAAAATTCGCTTTATACGGCAGATACGGAGACAATTATAAAAAAATAATTGTACAGAAACCTTACACCAAATTTTTCATACAGGCGTACAAAAAATTAATGTCCTAATCACCCAAAAGTATTGTTCACTATAACGCAAAAAACGTCGGCTTGGTAGTACTGTATCAGTCAAAACGTAAAATTATGTTTCTTAGATGGGCAACATCTAGGGCAACATCTTAAAATCGGCCCGAACCATGTCTATAGGATTTTGCTGTAATTTATAGGTTTCGACTTAACTGTAAAAAACTAATGTAAACCCGCCGGTAGTATGATTATTTTGTTCTTTTATTTTAAATTTATTAACGAACAGTAATTTTGTGTTACGACATGCGCCTAGGTTCGTATATTTTATCAAATGCCGATTTAGAGATGGGCTTATTGAATTGAAATGATTTTTTTTTCAACAGAACAAGTAAATTAATCAAACAATAAAAATATAAACAAAACCAATGTATAAAAAATAAAATAACAAAATATCTACTTACTGTAACCAATAAATCATACTTTTAAATCTTAAAGAATTAGTTATTAATATTTAAACAAAACTATTTATGGAAAACATGTGCACAAGCGACACGCAAAGGCATTTAAAATGCGTGAAGGAGTCATCTTTCATTAAACACATACACACTCTCAGACACACTAATGGACAGACAGATTGTAATTTCACGACAGTGCAAAGAAATAATGATAGATTAATAAAATTACAATTTTAAATCAAAAGGATTCATACATTCAAATACACTCATAAAGAATTGCTGTTAAAATAACCACCACTCAACATAGAACACTAATTTTTGCCAGTTGTTATTGGACGAATTAAAAAAATATTGTCTACTACCACTGAGGGAAGAGAAAATAAACAATTTTTAAGTTTAACTTAAAAATGTAAAATATTTATGATATGATTTATATATGTTGTACAATTTGGAGCCAAGAAAGACGAATGTTGTATGGCATGTTGGTAACCTTATGAAATTCTAGTAACCTTATGAAATTCTTGCTAACTTGCCTTGTGAACATTGTAATATGGTGAATATGGTTAACTGTAACTGAAGATAGTGGGAAATATGGCGATCTATAAGTGTTCTTTTGGGTTTTAGGGGCTCAAGGTACCTCAAAATAGATATTTCCATTATAAAATTAATATTTTCGATGTTTAGACCCTTCATAAAACTTTTTATACATTACGTATACATACAGATACACTTTCAAAAGTCCCTTACCACACTTGGGAATAAACAAAATAACAAAAAACAAAAAATTTTTTGTCAAAAGTTAAATGTTTATTCCTATTAGACACAAAAATTTTTTGTTTTTTGTCATTTTGTTTATTCCCAAGTGTGGTAAGGGACTTTTGAAAGTGTATCTGTATATTATATTGTCACCACAGTGCTCTGGTCTTTGTTTATTACGCATACAGTTTATCAGAATGTAACTATACACGTAATTACAGTCAGGGGCTCACTTTGATAAGTACAAGCATCGCAATCCCGAATCAATCTAGCTGGATCTGCACTTGGGTTAGACCCCTCTCTTTCATCTTTCTTATGGGACAACTCTTGTTATTTTCCGACTCTGACGTTATTATGGTGTTGGGCTAAGGGTCTTTCTTTTTTGCTATCTTCTTCCTTTTTTTATGAGAATGATGACCGGGAGGCTTTTCCCCTTTAAACAACAAAGGGAACACACTTACACACACAAGAATAGACTATTTTGTCGTACAATAACCACAATTCTGGCGGGAAATACATTGTTAGCTTCAAAACTAAAACAAACAAGAGATGATTCCATTGTTCCCCCTATAAATTCCCCCCCTAGCTAAATCGCTTTCCCTCAGCCGACAACTATAGATTCACTTCATTTCAACAACATTAGTACATGATATAGAGGACGACCTTAAAACGAAGGGAGTGACAAAGATGAAGGTGAGTTGCAGTGGAAATAAAAACAATTCTCTCAGGAGGCTAAGGTCTGTATTACATCGTAGCGCTAGGGTATGCTATAAATTTGAAATTTAAAAGCATAAAATGGCGTAAGAACGAAAGCAGAGTGCCAGTTCGATCATTATGAATAGGTAGGTGGATTGGTGTCCAAGGTAAAATCGAAACCTATGGAATAATTTGTTCTAGGGATGGAATAGGATGGACGGAAAACAACTCGGGTGACAGTACTGTCCATTCTTATTCAATAGAACCAATCATTTTGACCGCGACAACATTCCTAATTTCCACCATAGCTACCTGATTACGCCTTGTGGTTTGACAGCTGTCACAGCTGTCAGTATGTCCTATGTAAACACGTGTTTCAAGGTATTGGTTGATAATTCTATTGGTACAAACAGTAATTTAAACAGTTCCTATAATAGGTTTAAAAAAAAATATAATCGAGTCGTTAAATGTTTGTTGTTTATCCATATTGCATTTAAAAATTGTTGTTTAATGTATTTTAAAACTAAAAGCACTTAACGTCTCTCAGACTCAAAAGGTTTGTATTTTATAAAATCCATATTTTATATTTTCAAATTTCTGTTATACGTTTTAAACCTATTATAGTTGCCAAATATTCATTGTGTATCCACATTATATTAAAAACTTAAAGTTTAATATGTTTTAAAACACAAAAACTTAACCTAAGCTTTCACAGTTGTCTAATTTTTAAAGTATATTGTTATTATATTTTAAAATTACTGTGAATTTGTTATTTGACCATGTTATATATTAAAATAACCTTTTAATGTGTTTTAAAACTAAAAGAACGTAATGAGTTCTATCCTGAAAAGTATTAATTATGTATCCAATAAATATTTTAAAATAACCTTTTAATATATTTAGTTTTTATATTTGAATTTAAATTTGGTTATTATTTGAATGAAGATGTATGTTACTGTCGGAAGAAAAATTACTGGCACGACTAAAATACATTAATACTTAATAATACTTCTAAATATTGATTATTACTTACTAGGAATATAATTATAATAATTAGCAATAACAACCAGCTTTCATAATCGTTTATCATAAACTTACAATCACTATCAAAAAAACAACATTAAAACTACGCAAGAATATATAGCTGAGGTACCAAAATAACGAGGGCTAATATTGACACTCTGTATTGTATTGCGAGTCGAGATGAATACGGAAAACCACATCTTCACAAGCGTATGTATCACTTGTCACTCTATAATCATTCGTTGCACGCATAACTAAACGAGGACACTTTTCGATGTCGTCCACAATGCGAGGGAGCAGTAGTCTACTACTATCTAATTGTTGTATTGTTTTTCAGTTCAATCTTTACAGAAGTGTTATACTATTTTCTTGTTAAAATAATTAGCGTATTTTTTAAAGTGTACGATGCTACTTAGGAATTTCCACTGTTTAACAATTATATTTAACCTATCTTCGTTGTTAAATATTCATTTTGTATTCATATTATACTTTAAAATTGTATTTAACAAAATCTACCCTAACCTCTTCTAAATGCTAAGTTTTCGTTGTACGTCCATATTATATTTTTAAATTATTGTTCGATGTGTTTAACACAAAATAATGAGCTCCGTTAATAAATCCAAAATCAAGAAAATACAAATAGGTTAAATAGTTTTTTGGGGTGTGTCGATAAGGGTAAGTTCGTCATTTTTTTGAAATGGCGGACAAAGAATTTTGAAGGCTTATCTGTGAACCACTAGTGAAGAAAATTCCGAGTGAACCACATTGTCAAAAATTGGACAGGAGCTGGTAACTGTGTAAAGTTATTGGAGGGCTTTATATAGCTCTAAAGTATATATGACTTGTTTCTAGTGGCGAGCTCTTTCTTTAGTGCCTAGAACTGAAAATTAAATTAGACTTAGAAAAGTTGTAATAAAATATGATATATCAATGGTTACATGTCGACTTGCACTTTAGACTTAGTGGTATTATGATGACTCTTGAAATAATCAAAAATCGCCAGGAAGTACAATTTCTCGTGCCCGTGTTTGAAGCTGATTCTACATTTTTTGTGTACAGTTGGTATTTTTATGAATGAGATTAATTATGCACTGCGCTGGAATAGCTGTGTCAACGGTTTGTTATCTGGTGTTATTTGATAAGTAGAGTTGGTAGCGAAGTTAAGACGTCTATACCTTCATTAATATTGGGTGAATTGGCAAAATTTAGCCATGCGTCGAAAAAACCTAGTTACTAAAATTCCTTGGAAAATGTTATAGCAAATCTTCGCTCACTGTTGCGTCAAGGATTTATTTTTATTAAGAAAAACATTAGGCAGCTTCATGTCTACTAGACTTACGATTTGTACGCGTATTTTATATGACTGGTTCAGAATGTTGATTGTTTGAAGTAGTAATCTAAAATGTCATAATTACCTGGACATGAGTTTTGTAGATTCTGAACAACCACCATTTTGAAACTAAAGAACGGGATGTTCTGGAATGAACTGATTTGACTCGTTATATAAATCTCTTCACTTAATTTAAAAAAAGAGAGATTAAAGTTTTCGGAGATGTAAGACCGATAACAAAAAAGTTGTATTTCTTCGTATGAATGAATTCAAAACCACGAGGAGATCTTAACAGCTTTTTTTTATTCGTATATATGTAAGCTATTAAGGGAAAGATTTTAATATCTGCTTTTCTCCTACAAAAGTTAAATCGAAGATTTTAAGTAAAAAATAAGTGAGTGTGACGTGTAAATGCGGTTGAAATGAAACTTCTCTGTTGTTAGAACTGTTTGAATTTAAAAAAAAATGTAAAAGGAAGAGAATTCTATCATATATACAGTTCAATAATAATAGTATATAATACAATTCTATTTACAGCGTTACATTAAAAATATTAATTTTAAGTAAAAAAATATTGAGGATTAATTTCAAAATTATGTTTAAATACATGCATCTTACAATTATTTAAAATTTAAAATGGATAATGGCCTTTTAATACTAAAATAAGATACTTAATTTGTTTTATATTTTATCAATATTTCTTGATAGTTTTTGTTTTCGTATATCGAACTCATCGTTTTCTTCTTTCGGTTGTTAGAATGTCTCGCTCAATACTACTTTACTATTATTTAGGGCTAACAAAAACACATTGTATTATTGTTATAAATAACAGTAGTATGGAAAAATAGAATTCAAGATTCATAATATACGTACAGAAATTTCACTTGGACATTGTCTGGATCATACGGTTTAAGAAAATCGAAAAAAAAACTAGTAGGAGCAAATTTCTATTATCTCTGTGTTATCAAAAATGTTAACGAGTCGAAATGTTAAAACTTAACTTCTACAATTTGGTTTTTAGATTTTTTTCTACGTTAAAAATTTACAGAAATAGAGTTTTAAAAAAAATGTTTTGAGAATGGTGTATAAAAAGTTGTCTTGACGATTTTATTTTAACGTGGAATGTAAACCTTCAATATACCGTGGCCATCTTATTTTTCGATACACAACGAAGTAAAAAAAGGAAATCTTTGAGTAATTTAATTCTCTAAAAATATAATATCTTTATAATTTCGGTTAAGTATTTTATTTATTTGTGGATAATCTGAGTAATTTTTTTTCAAACTATTTTAACGCAACTGATTTTTAATGTAATAATAGACAAGAATTTTAATCAACTGTAATGAGCTACACTTTGGAAACTTCAAACACCAAATGAATCGAAACACAATTTCCCACAAAAATCACTAAAAACCAAAGTGTCAGTAGGGTTATTGTGAATGTAACAACTGAAGATGGTGACTTAGTCATGGAAACGTCGTCTTGTATTTTTATTGCACAAGTAAAGTGGTTTTGTGAAATATTTTATTTTCATTCATTTAGTGAAGAAAAATGTATTTTTTTTCTAACTGAAAACTCCCGACTATATAAAACTAAAGGGACAACATTTTTTTGCAATTTTTCCCGTTACAAATTAGGTATTCAAAAATATTCCTATATGAGACATTGTACAATATTTTATGATCTACAAAAATGTCGTGATCATTTTGTGTGTAATTAGTGAAATGTTGTTGAAAGTATGCTCGTAATATTCTGATTTTTCAAGAAAACATCTTTTAATGTCCGTATTCGATTAATTTTTACAATATAATTTTTGTCTCTGTTGTTTAATAATTTCTCGACATTTAAAAAAATAATAATTTCTCGTTTTAGCTATTCCACGCACTGGCTTTTTTATAACATGAATAGTTACATAAATAACAAATATACAACACTTCCCTCTGATATCTTTTGTTTTTCTTAAATCAAAAGTTTGGCAGTCTATGCGAAATTTTGTCTGGGCGACTATTTTGTTTAAAAAAATATCCTGTACTTTACGTGCACAACTTTTCTAGTTCAATAGGTCGACCATGTACCAATTACTTTGACCTGTTTCTTATAGTGTAGTTTAGTACATTGTGAGCCATTGTCCGATTGTTGCAATTTGTAGCTGATATAATGTAGTCCCCTTTTACTGATGAACACCCACATGTACGTGATAGAGGAAGGTAGAAGGTCACGTATACTTGATAAACACGTGTTTAGTGCAACTGCTCAGCAAATCATGACACATTCAAGTGTGCGTAAAATTGATACAAACAAATTGCAATGCCTCCTTAACTTGGAGCTATTGTTCGTCACGTCAGCAATAGATTAGACTAAAAGCTGTTTATGGAATGAGATATGCTTTCAATGGGACTTTCTACCACGCCTACAAACTAACACTTTCTTGGAATACAGTTCTTGAAACGAACTTTGTTGGAAAAGTATCTGCTCCACCTAAATCCGTATTGAATTTAACGCCCATACGAATATTGTTGAGCTTGAAACAATGAACTTATGTTAATTTTCATCTCAGAATTTTTAATAGGGAATACGTTATACGGAAATTTGAGCTATTAGGGTTTATCCTAATGAAAACGCCAACATACGAGACCACGAAATGTTCACCGCTTCTACGGTTTAGATAAATTTTCTCTTTATGCCCCAAAACATCCATGCCGGGGTAAGATAAAAATTTACTTCATATGCTTTTATTAACTAGGGCCTAATATTCGGAACCAGCAGGAAGGTTTATCTTGTTACTAATCCACTGCACTTGTCATTTAAACTAAGCCGCCCCCTAGCAGCGAACAGCAGATCAATTGGTAGATTCCTTGCCAATACCAGTACTGCACCTTTAGACACAGTTTGGTATCCCGACGTTACCCTAATTGCTGCGATTAATTGCACTGAGGTCAGTTTTCTCCTCATCGTTTACTTTTGTCAACACAGATGCCCAGATTTGTGCGCCATATAAAATTTGTGAGATGACAACACTTGCTATTAACATTCTCTTTTTTATCTTAGAGCCTTGGAGTTTGTCATTAGTCGAGCCAGATTACCAGCTGTCTTCGCAGCCTTACTGGGGGAATCTTAGCCAGGTGTGGACCAAAACTAAACCGGTGATCTATATCATGTTTATGTACATGTTACAATGTAAACTCCTACATATGAAATATCTTTTTTCCACTCTATTTTTGCTCCATCAAACTCGAGATTCTATGTCGCGTGAATGCTCTCTTATTTGTTATTGCGGTTCTGTTTTATGAACAGTCAACCTTAGGCTTGTTCCATCCAGCCAATTTGTAACTCTGATAATCGCCTCATTTACTATAATAGGAAGGAGCTTTATATCTCCAGCAGTGGATACTATAATCACATCATCTGCGAACCCTTAGATAGCAGTCTCCCGCGGTAGATCTTTTCTGAGAACGTCGTCATAAGACACGTTCCAAAACAGGGGTCCTAGTCGTAATCCCTGGGGCGCTCTACAGGTTTCCTTAATAATATTTCCTTCGCCCATGTAACACACTGATCTATCACTTAGGTAATCTTCAACCATGTTTATCAGATACTCGAGTATACTTTTCTGAATCATGGATTCATGATATGTTCCCGTTTCACTGAATTAAAAACGTTACTTACGTCTATAGTAATTAGTGCACAGAATCCGGTAATAATAATAATTTCCGTATAAATTGAATTATCAAAATTGTTCCACCTGTTTCGGCTGAATATGATAGATGAGTAAAAAAAAGGACTTTTTAGATTAGAATGATCTGTGAAAAAATTGATTTTTTGACTCATTACAAAATATTCTTTATACTACATATAAGTAATCACGTAAAGTTAGCATACAGGTACTTTTTTAAATTGTTGTTCAAATTGTGAAAATAAATAATAAAAAATAGGTGTTTTTATTTGTTTTTTTCTTACACTTGATAACGACTGACACATGTCGGATAACGTTTTTTGTTTTGTTTTCTTATCTATTAAATTAAATATTGTTTGACACTTTAAAGTTAGAAGTAGAGACTTTAGACGTAAGTAAACACGTAGAACAAGCACTCGTGCATCAGACCGGACCGGAACAGAACCGCATCAGATAAATAGATCCTTGTACGTATGACCTGCATTCTACCAACAAAAAATGAGACGATGCTAGCGATAGTGTTGGAAGAACATGAATTTATTTGTCATCAAATAATGTATAAAACAAGCAAATGTATTATAAGACAAGTTGATAGGCGCCATAATGGTATTTGGTTAGGCCCAACATACAATAATATACAAAAGTTGGTTTCTTGGGCCTTCTAATGAAGGGTCTTACCTAATAAGGTAAGTTTGTTTAAAACAGTTGTTACAAAGGTTTTATGGATTGTGTATATCACTACTTTCTTGGCGTCTACGGGTCTCGTAGACGTGTATATATTAAAAATCGTCCCTGACAAGATTAAAAGCTTCACAAATCTGAAGGAAATTCCAATCGCTACGCTTGCCTCGATGACGCTCCCTTCCTGGATTTACAATCGTTCCCATAAGAAGCAACTCTTCGGAGAATTCTGAAAAAGGAAGTATTTTAAACATCTCGTAGCTTTTTTGAAATTTTAATATTTATTTTTAAATTTATATTTACTGTACTGACTATTAATATGTATTTAAACATCACTCAAATAATTTAAATATTTCTACCGGAAATCATTGACGACAACCCTTATAACAAGACAACTCGTACCCTCAACAAAAACTACAAAGCCTTAAGATTAACTTGAGTTATAATACACACCCCTGATGATGACTCCAGTGTTAAATGAAACAAAGATAGATTAAGCTATTAGTGTTAATATCAGTGTCATTGTTTGTTCCGACTTGAATAATGTCCATGTTAATGAAAAAGGGTGGATATGGTTATGACTGCACAAAACATGGATAGGGGGGAATAATGGAATCTGTTATAATCATCTCTTGTTTGTTTTAGTCTTGACGCTAACAACGTATTTCCCGCCAAAATTGTGGTTATTGTACGACTAAATGATATTCTTGTGTTTTTGTAAATAAAATTACCTTTTGATTAGACCACATATACCTGATACGGAGAAAGTTAAGGGATTGATTGACAAATCCATCTTTAGCGTTTCGCTGCAAAATTATTTTCGAAATGATTCCAGAGTACAAAATGGGCTTATTGAATGATGACTATCGTCTGCTGAGATTTTGATCACATCTCCAAACTTTTTTGTTTTGAAGGTCTTGTTTAACCCAAACAAAACGTATTACTTCAAAAAGGATGGTTCTGGAGTTATTGATCAAAAAGTAAACCTATTGATCAAAATTTCTCGGGCGCCTATCAACACCAAAAAAAACCTACGAAAACTGTTGTAACAAAAAAAAAACGTCAGTTCAGTAGGTATCAATCAAAAAGTGAAAGAGATCCACGAACGCAGGCTTAGAAAACAAACTTCTATAATGGGTTACTTCAATTTCGCTATAAACACTTAAAGTGTAAATCGTATTTTATTAACATCGAGTTAAATTTTTGCCAATTATTCTTGATTTAACTTGCTATTTTATACGCGGGATTTTGAATAATTAATATTCGCATTGCACTAAAATTTGAACGAAATCGATGAAGCTGATTTTGAAAATGTTCTTGTGGCCGATTTTTAATGTTGATAGCTCACGAAACGGATTTTTTTTCAAATACTTTTTATTTTGGGTCATCAGAGGGTAAACTTGAGCAAAACTTTATCAACATTTTTATATCTGAATTTTGCGTTTTAAAATTATAAAATCTGTCTATACGTTGTGGTGTAGAGCACTGTACTTACGGCAGACACTATAATCTTTAAAAAATGCATTTATACTTGACACACCTCATAACTTTCGTTATGCAACGTAAATGTGAGAAAGTAAAATTAAGAACGACGCCACCCTAAATGATTGAATATCTGAAAATTGGTCCAAACTATTTTGATTTAATGTAAATATTGGCACCAAAAACTATGTATTAAATTTCATGTAAAATAAAGTTTAGGTTTTTTGAAATTTACAAACTTTTAAATTTCCATTAACATACAGTTTAACACTATGGTGTATTGAAGATTTATATTTTACCAAAATATTATCGAAATTGCATTTCACAATTTGAGATATTCGTAGTTTTAAGACGCAATCCATGTTTAATTTTTATCCCCCCCCCCCTATAACTCACGAAATACCATTTGTATCTTTATGATTAGTTTTATTTCTTAGAAGCTACATTTTAGCAAAAATTTGATCAAAATCGTAAGATTCACTTTAAAATAAAACAAATTTTAAGTTTTAGTCTAATCACGCTTATTCCAAAATTTTAGTATTTGTTGTGTGTGAGATTTTGTACAGCGTTTGTTTTTCTTGTTGTTTACATTGTGAAAACAAAAGTAAGTAATAATTTTAACCGAACGGGATAAAAGCAAATATTAACTTTAAAACTTCTGTTTTCTGTTCCATTAAGAGAGTTAATATTTCATTTTCTAACGTAAGAACTAGAGCACATACAATGTTTACAAGCAATGACGCAAGGCGTAAGTCGTACAAGGCTATACTAACGTGGTCCTACAAATTTCATTTGTAAGTCTTAAAGGTTTATACCTAAATCTTTAATTGTATTTAAACTATAATATATTCTAGCAGTTATTTTCTAAAGTTTTATAAAAATGTGTTATTTTGTTTCTAATGTATACGTTTTCAAAAAAAATTAAAATATCTTTAACATACAAATCGGTAAAAGCGTTTAGTTTACTCATAGTTACTTTCAGTTACTTTTTAAATACAGTAGTTAAAATTTTTCCTCGTATATTTTATTGGAAAAGTTGTAAATATTAAACCCAGATTTTAATTGTTTTAAAACCTACAAAGACATTGGCTGTACGTCTATGCCAATAAACGATTAAAATTACATTTTATTTCTGTAACGTTGTTTACAAAAGTGTAGGAATCGGAATAACAAAAATAAAAGAACATTCATTTAAAATGACGAAAGTGAAATTAATGAATTAATTTGTGTGTCTAACTTAAGTTAGAAAGTAATTAGTTTAATTGAAACATTATTAAATTAAATTTCAGTGCAAAGTCAAATAGCCTATTGTAGTTAACAAGAATGTAGGATGAATACAACTTAATTTAACCACACAATGAAAATGTGTAACGTATAAGTCTTAAAAGCAGTTTTTGTGAGATGTGAGGCAAATAATTCAATAACCATTAAAAGATGGATTGCATTTACATTAATACTTTTTTTATTAGGATATGTAAGTAAAACCAAGAACCCTTATAAATTCATGTGTCTATAAACTACTCTACACAGATAAGACTATAAATTCCATATATTTGAAACTTTTCATCTATATTCTTTGTGTTGTCACACATAATATAGGAACAATATAGCGGTACCAAAACAAAAACAAATAATAATTACCTTGGGTAGTTAAGGGGCAAATACTATCGAGAGGAAAACAATTACTTTTGGAAATATTATGTGTGAGGATACAAATAATACTATGCGTTATTTCGATTTGGAATATGTGTGTTTATTTGACGAAGATATTAATATATTTGGCGCTAGGCCGGTTAAAAGAGTTCGACAGTATAACAATAAGTTTCCTTATATAGCTACGTTGTGTGTTTTTATCACACAATTGACCATTTTTACCATGTTTTTATTAGTTTAGTTTCCGTCATATCCGTCTTTTTGTCTGTCTGTCTGTTCGGGTGGAATTTTGCAATCGAGTTAAAACTAACTTCCCGATAAGCTAGGGACGTGAAATTTTGAACATAGGTCAGAATTGGATCACAATACTATATTCAGTTGGTTTCTTGCATCTACATTTGTTTAAACAACAGGTAATAAGAGGTAATATTTTGAATTTCAGACATTTGCAGCTAAACAGGATGTGAAATGCATTGGGAATTTCCTATATATGTCCCTGTCTCCTATATGAGTCTCATCAATATATACAAAACAGATTGAAATCTTTCACCCGGACATAAGACTAAAAAACAGAAAATAATAAATCAAATCATTTTTTTTAAACATATCATGTTTTTAAAATGGACTAAAAAGTATAAAAAATTTTTTCATGGCCCATCTACAATTTTGAGGGAGGATTGTTAGTGGCTATGGATAAATTTGGAATACTTGGAGAGAAAAACGTGGGGCTCAGCCAGTAAATAATACAAGTAGACAATTCGGATAAATTCACAGCTAATTTCAGTGAATCGGGGAAATAGATTCACTGTAATTAAATTTATTAACTCCTCCTTAACTATCATAGATTGCCTGCGCCCACGTTTTTCTTTCCAAGTATTCCAAATATATCCATAGCCACTAACAATCCTCCCTAAAAATTTTAGAAGGGTCATGAAAAATTATTTTATACTTTTTAATCCGTTTTAAAAACGTGGTTGTTAAAAAAAAATTATTTGATTTATTATTTTAAAGACCAAGATATCATTTAGAAATAATAGATTTTCAGGTTGACTTTTTATTAAATGGAACGAGTAATGTGGTATAGAAACATTGTGAATAATCTTTAATTTTTATTATTTCTATTTTTTACAACTCCAAAACAATCTAGTAATGTTTCTGTGTAATTACCGGACGTCACACAATTCACTTTAACTCTAAAAATTATAATAAATGGGTAATTAATTACCTTATTTCTCACCGTCAAGCATTCTAAATATATCCTGTTGGATTACCTGTTTCGGTGGTTTATGCCACCATCATCAGATAAGTTGTATACATACTATCCACAAAGCAACATATATTTAATTGAGTCTTCACGTATCATATTGATTTTAATGTTTGAAATGTTTTTATTGTTGTCTTACAGTGTACATGTTTTCGTGTGATTGTGTATGTTTTGTGTTTTGTGTAATTTTAACGACGTTTTCCTCAACATTAGAAAGAAATCCGCCTTTTGTGGTTAATCTGTTTATGGTAGAATGAACCACCGAAACAGTTAATCTGACAGGATACGTTTAGTGTGCTTGACGGTGAGAAATAAGGTAATTAATTATCCATTTATTATAATATTACATTCATGGAAGCTAATAACATCATGTCTCAAAATTACAATTACTGGCGGGGAATAATTTACAAAAATTAAATGATCCTTGTCCATCGTTATTGAAATTCGATTTCATCTAATAAGATTTATGTTTATGCCGAGTTTTGTGACAAAAGAGAACCAAAGTTAAGCTTAATTTAAATAGGGTGACCATGGATGACAATTTACGGAGGTTATGTGATGTGGAAGAGTGGATCTGATGGCCCTCATTTCGCCCCGAACTGACATTTTTAGAGTAATAGTTTTGTTTGGTTAGTAGATGGTTTTGTAGACGAGAAAGTTTGTGAGAAAGTTTGTGGATTGTTTCTTCAACTTTTATTTTGTATAGGATTTCGTTTTCTGTATTAGTTTAAGAAATTTGAAGTGTGTACCGTTATTTAAATCTTGATATTCTTAATTGTAATATTAACATACAAATTACAACTAATTTCGAAAGAATATTATTCTTTCCATTCTCATAAATGAGTTAGAAATTATTCACTGTAAGACGCGATCTGTTGTAGTCTCCAGACGCCGCCATGTCTTTCCATTTAATTTGCATGCCTTCCCGCGCACAAAACATTCTCCAGACGTGAACCACTTGGGATAATGTAGTATTAAAATAATCAATTCAGGCTTAACATAAGATTATTTACAGTGCCACACAGTATCTAAGAATTCTAAAAAAAAAAGAAAAGAAAAATGATTGGAGACAGAAAAAATATGTAACGAGACGTTTTTCTTTGAATAATGCAGTCCTAGATTACCTTAGAAATCTTGATAATGCGGGTCTAGAATTATTTAAGAAGTCTAAATTATGCGGACCCTAGTATTATCTAAGAAGTTAGGTTAATACAGACCTAGGTTTACTCAAGAACTTTTAATTATTCGGGCTTATAATTACCCTAAAGGTCCTGAATGTGCTAGCCTAGGATTACCTTAGAAATCTTGATAATGTGGGTCTAGAATTATTTAAGAAGTCTAAATTATGCGGACCCTAGTGTTATCCAAGAAGTTAGGTTAATACAGACCTAGGTTTACTCAAGAACTTTTAATTATTCGGGCTTAGAATTACCCTAAAAGTCCTGAATGTGCTAGCCTAGGATTACCTTAGAAATCTTGATAATGCAGGTCTAGAATTATTTAAGAAGTCTAAATTATGCGGACCTAGGATTATCCAAGAAGTTAGGTTAATACAGACCTAGGTTTACTCAAGAACTTTTAATTATTCGGGCTTTGAATTACCCTAAAGGTCCTGAATGTGCTAGCCTAGGATTACCTTAGAAATCTTGATAATGTGGGTCTAGAATTTAAGAAGTCTAAATTATGCGGACCCTAGTATTATCCAAGAAGTTAGGTTAATACAGACCTAGGTTATTCAAGAAGTTTTAATTATTAGGGCTTAGAATTACCCTAAAGGTCCTGAATGTGCTAGCCTTGGATTACCTAAGAAATCTGTGTAATGAAACCCTATGATTACGCAACAAATGCTGATACTAGCCTTGGATTACTTAAGAGGTCAGAATTATTTGGGTCTAGAATTCTAAAAAAAATGTCATTGGGGTAGTTAAAGGGTGAAAACTATCGAGTTGAAAAAATTTTATTTTTGGAAATATTATGTGAGGGGTATCAAACAAAACTGAAAGTCATTCTGATCTCGAATATGTATGTTTATTTGACGATGAAATGTTAGCACTAGACTTTTTAAAGATTTCGACTTTATAAAAATAACTGTCCTTATATACCTACAGCAAGTGCTAAGTCGAGTGGTTTTAGCACAGCCTTGACTCTTTTATGTGGACGTATATTTTTGTTAACTTTTTATGTTCTTTTGGTATTTTGTACTTTGATATCAAGAATCGTTTCTAACCTTTGGACACCTTGAGGTTAGAAAAAGAACTATCTTAAAAAAATAACTATTAGGTTAAGTTTTTTTTTTATCTCAGAAAACTTGAAAATTGGTAATTTCGTTAAAAACTTAAAATCGATTTTACAAATTTTATAATTTTCTCTATACAACGGATATGAGAGAATGTAATAAAACCTAATTGGGAATACTATAGAGTCCAATAAAGATAGGTTACTTCTCGTTAAAAGTCAATGTTCGAAAAATAGATAAAAACATCTGTGAGAGAATACATCTCTTCCATATTGTATCCTCCCTACCGAGTACTGTATTCCCCAATCGTAAAATTAAAGTTCCTTGCTTTATGGTCTGCGAACTCTTTCATTGGATAATGTTTTTTTTCTGTTTAGTAGTAACTTTTATTTCATTTTTAGCCCAATAAATTACAAACTAAATTCATTACGATTTTACATAGAGGGTGGTCCGGAAATAATTAAAAAAACAATTACCATTTATTGATTATTTACAATTCACTGTGAATAATATAGCTTTTGCAACAATATTAAACTGAAATATACCATTTAACACAATAGTTATGGAATTACCGATATGTATCTTCCGCCGCTGTTTTAAGACAAGGTCTATGTGCTCGGTGAGCTTATAACAATTCCATCATATTGATTTCTTGTTATATTCATCAAAACTGTTTCAATTATGGGGTCGAAGACTACGTACAACGGGTCTGAAACATTCTTTTTTTTTCAATAATTCCCACAAAAACGTATCACACACTTGCAGGACATAATTTCGTGCAAGAAACCTCTAGAAACTAATGGACCGTTAAACAATTGTGGGAATAGTGTATTACCATTACCATTATGGAGTTGTAGCCCATCTTGTCGACACATATGGAATTGGTTTATCTAACACAATTTCGCCAAATCCTCCTGAAAACATTCATTAGTCTTAAGGTCTCTGACAGTCTTCCTGTTGCCTTGTTTTAATCTTATGAATACAGCAGTTTTGGGATGCATACTCATTCGTACGATAATTCTCTTTATATCGACTAAAGTAGCACATCACATTCATCAGACTAACAAGTTTCGGATAAAATGAGGGACTTTGTAAGCATTTGTTAGAACACGCGCTCAATGAACCACACTTTCCAGGAAGTTTGTCTCTTTTAGTTTGCGGAATACCTAAATTAGAGCATACGCTGAATGCTTGAGCGAGTTATAGTGATGTGCGATAGTTGAGAATAGAAAATGCCTTGTGTTGCCTTGTGTTATCTGATTCTCAGTTCTCTAAAACGTTATTTGTCACGGTTATGAACTGAACCTTTTGTCCGAAACTCTCTCAAAGTCATCTCTTACAATTTTCATTGATGGACCATTTATTCCTTCCAACACCATAGCTGTGATAATATTCTTCAACAGCGTATGGACTTTCTGCTATATTGTATTGTGGCATTATTTACCTTTCTATTATTATTTTTATTTATTTATTTTATTTCACTGCATTACACCTGATTGGATAACATTGAGACTCTTGCAGGTAGGCAGCTTGTCCTCAAATAACACATAATTACAGTACTATAATCAGTAATTATTTAACATTACATGACTAAGAATAAAATTAGTCACAATAGATCTTATCAGTCTATTAATCCAGTCCATTAATCATCTCTACAATTTTTTGTTTGTTCAAGATTTAATAATACAATAAAAAATAATAGTTGCCGTCGCGGGACGGTAAGAGAAGTGAAAACATTAACTACTATTTTAAAAATTAATGAAATTTTAAGCTTTCAATAAATGTAATAAAAGTATTCATTGTATGTAATGGTTCATTTTTTAGTTTGACTATGTTTGTATGGGAATCTGAGAAAGTTAGTGCAATATTTTTTGTCGATTTTTAGTTTTAATGTATGGGTAAGTGAGAAAGTTTGTGCACTATTTCTGCATTGATTATTAGTTTGACTATGTAGGGGAGTCTTGAGTAATTTAGTGTAATATTTCTCATAGATTTTTAGTTGTAATAAGTATGGGTGTGTCAGAATGTTTGTGTAATATTTTTGAATTGATTATTAGTTTGACTATGTATGAGAGTCTGAGTGCAATATTTTTCATAGATTTGAAGTTTTAATATGTATGGGTATGTATTTACATGGTTCATTAAAACATCCAGCCAAAAATGTACTCACTGAGCCAATAGAAGTTTTCACTTCAAAAAACCTAAGATACAGCCGTATTACCAACCCAACAACTAAGGAAGTTACCAACCGATTTAAAATTAATTATAGCATTATTTCAATAATGACCGCTAAGAATGTTTCTACACTGTCCAGATTTGTACATATAACGAACGGACCCTGAAGCTGCAACGGAATAAACTTCCATGTTTCAATTCCTTTCTGCAAGTATCTTTAATGATGTCTCAAAACAACCGGTTCCTGAAACGTGTACCTGTTATAATTGAAACCTTTTACAAATGGAACCTTCAGTCCCCGTTAAATCCATGTTAAGAAGTTGACGGAAACAAAGTGTGGTGAATTCTAATATACCCGCCAGTGAACAGAATTTAAATACCTACCATACAAATTTTAAAAATCTTGACTATGTTTTAGACAGATTGAGGGTAGCATTTTCGGTCTTCATTTTCATTACGTACAAAAACTGTCTTTATTATAATGTGCTTTGCCATTTAACTTTGGTTCTGCTTATCTTCACCTAACTATCAAGATGGACCTGGGATATTATCTTTGCTAAGAGATCCTTACAATTAATACATCAACGAAAATAATGTTCGTTGTATCATTTTTAAAAGTTTACAGATATATTAGCCACTGGAAGGCAGGTTCAGAACTTTTTTAAGTAGAGGTCATACCATTGTGTAAGCGAGGTATGCAGACATCTGGAAAATTAACAGTTTCTTATCGAACTGTAAAGCTAATGTAATAGGTAAGGATTTGTTCGTAAACATCCAAACTATCATTTAGAGAAAACACAAATTTAAATTGTCAATATTAGCTTACCTCATGATAGTTAAACAGGTGGGAAACAATAAGCTGCAGTAGTTGAAAACAACCAATCATTATATTGACTTTCTGTTCCTACGAATTATAAATTAGCGTTCTTTAAAATTTTCCATTGCATACATGTGTTTAAAATTAAAAGTTAAGTTATCAGAAAGAAGTAAGACTTAAGTACTTGAAACACATTTTCTAGGCATCTAGAATAGGGTGTCACATCTTTCTGGTGTTTTTATCTCTGTTTAGTGCGTAGCCTGGACGAAACAGATCCCGCTAGCATTATACCTTAGCGCATTCATATAAAAAACTGAAGATAAACGTATGTGGTATTGGAATTGGTCGTTTCTAGAAAACCCAAATTTAAATGCAAAAATTATCTTTTGATATTTATATATAACTATAAAGGAAAATTACTTTAAGAAAACAATCAATCTTCATAATGATTTTCTGATTATAATTTGGAGTTTGTCCAAATTACCCATATCATACTCGTACATGGTCTCTTAAAATTAATTGTTGTAAGGTTGCTAGACATAAGGTCTGAAGTTGTTGCAACAGATTTTTAGACACTATAGCATGGAGCACAACATACTGTGCTGTTTTATTTCCTTGGTAGTGTAAATATCATAACGGAACAGACATAAGTAGGTTTCTTACCACTTTCAATTGATGTGAATTTATCATTAACATCTTAACTATCATTTTTAGAAAATAAAAAAGATTTTAGTTTTCTCTAAAGACTTCCATTGTAGACATTCATGTGAAATTAAAATATTGTTGTCACAAGTAAGTTTACAAGTGATTTTCTAGACACTTTTAACATGTAACATCACATAGTTTTAGTACCACTATTGAAATCATTAGCAAGTGCAACCCGCTTTCCTCACTACTTCAATATGCGCTGTGATGTGATGTAACGTTTTAATGAATTAATTAATAAAGTTTCCACATGAGTGATTTAACGTGAGTATCATATAACTTTACTTTATGACAAACCTAACTGTCACTGAGAGTATTTACATGATTGGTTATATCTAATGTTGCTTTTTGTTTTAAGAGTGACTGAAATAATGATTTTGAAATGGAAGCTTCCATATGCTTTTCTATAGTTAGTTTTTCTTTTTATAATGATGATGTAGCAAGAAGTTGTTTGTCTTGTTTTCAACGTAAATACTAAATTATGTTTGTACTAAGATAATGTGTTTATAGACAGTTGTTGGAAAAATTATCGTTTATTATATTCATTACACTGAATAAATTTAATTTTATTATAGCTGACTATGTAATCTTCATTAATAATGGTGATTAATATATTGTTGTTGGCATTTACTGCAAAAATAATGGAGAAAAAGTGGGACATTGATTGATTTGTGTGTCTATCGAGCAGGTAGAGATTGAGAGCTAAATAAATGAAGAGAAAGAAGACGAGATTAATTTATTGATTGTAGTAAAATAAGCATTGAGATAAAACAAGAGGGAAAATGAAAGCAAAGAGAGACAAGACGTAGGTGAAGTTAAAAACATCAGGTCCTGGTTTCACTTCACTGGTTCCAGGTTTCACTTAACCCCATACACAATATGCAAATGAAAACAATATAATATCTTCATTTAGTTGCAAAAATAAAATTATTCCTACTTAACAAAATGGCGACAAAACAAAAATCTTAAAAGAAGAAACACAGTACAATTTCAATGAAAGAAATTGTATTACTAATAATTAATAATTATTAGTAAAGAAAAAAATCGTTATAAATAAAAAAAAAAAAGATTTTTTTTTTCAGTTTAGAGAGATTGATTGATTGTGGTCATTATTATACTTGAACAATATCAAATAATCAAAACGAGGGTGGGATGGAGAGAGTAGAGGAAGCGAGAGAGAGGGCACTATATAAGACTGGTTAATTAAACTTTAATATATAAAAAACTTTAATTAATTTATTTAAAGGTACGTTTTATTCCCTAGGTACTAAGTCCCCTAGTGTTTACAAGTCTCTCAATGCTGAGTAAACTTTTTGAGCTTGGACAGTCTTTGAATCTGAGACTTCTGACCACCAAGCATGAGGGCTGTCAGCTGGAAAAAATAGGAGCTCCTATTTAACAACTGCCACTTTAGCCCTTAAACTTAATTAGGAGATTAGAATTGTTTTAGAGGTCTGGAGTTTTAGATCTTACTAATTGTAGCCTAACTTTTTGAGCCACAATGAGTGTTACAACCTGCAATTAAACGAAAGCACTAGCTGTTGGATCAATTGCGGGCACTGAAAAAGTGTTTAACAAATCAACATTTTGTTGTTAAATTAAAATTTACGAAGCAAGATGGCGACATTCTAAAAAGAGAAAGAGGTTCTTCCAAAGATAAGATCGGGCCTAGAACACTGTCTTGAAACACTGCTGAAATCTGCTTAATACTCACTTCAGTGTTTCTCTCTGAAAATTCTATCAATTGGCTAAAATTTTTAGGTCTGGGAGTATTGTAATGGGAGATCACGCCACAACTTCATGAGACACTTAGTCAAATGCCTGAGGTACGTACAGAAAAATGATTGAAAATATCTTCTTTTCTTCCAGGATCTACTCGATTGTTCCTGTTATTCGTTGTATTTCATCTATGGTTGACTGTTTACTCCTGAAACTAAACTAATTTTGACTTATAAGAACTTTTACTTCTAGAATTGGCTTTAATTGCTTGAAAATAGATTTCAAAGCTCTTTGAAATAACCGCCAAAATGGATAGATACGAATTCTTATGATCTAAGTATTTTCCTGATTTATTAATCATAATGATTTCAGCAACTTTCCACTCTTAACAATATTTAACAATTTAACCAGAACTGAATGGGGCAATTCCTTAAGAATATGTCCTGTAAGTAAGTCATATTCGGGGGACTTTTATACTCAAATGAAATTCCATTTATTAAGTGTTCTGAGAATGGAGTATATCCGAAACGCGTCAACTAACGTGAGATAAACGAAGCTAGGAAAGGCGGAACAATGTACTAATTTGAATTTTAACATTCCTAGCGGAGATAAAAATGACATACACAATTTACATAATTACTTAAATATATTGAGCAAAGCCAGTTTATACATTTGTAATTTGATAGAAATGAAATACTCCACAACCGGCAAATACGCCATCAATACGAAATTTCAATGATCAAGTCATCGTTCTCAGCTGTTACTCGTGTATAAACTTTATTTCACCCCTCAGTAACAAGGTAACAACTGAGGATGATGACCTATTCTTTGAAACGTCTCCTAGTGGTATAATTACTGGTTGTGGAAATTGGAGTATTTTATTTCTACTGATTACAAAATGTTCTCTGGTTTTCATCAATATAATTAAGTAATTATGTAAACAGTCCTAGATTTTTCAATAAGTCAAAACTGACCAAAAGCGATAAAATTTACACGGTGTATTTTAAATTTTTGACATATAACTCCCATACTGCCATTTTTTAGAATTATGGTTCTTAGGCTTAGTTTTTATTTTCCAAATAGCGACAAAGTTACTACAATGTTTGTGTACTATTTATTTGAAATGAGTAATGAAACAGAAACATTCACGCCTATAAATTCCTTTCCTCCGGCCTACAATCAAAAGCAAATGAAACGATATTTAAGTGGAGTGACATTGTTGTAACGTGTGTCATTAAATCCTTCCATCTCCATCAGTTTGGGTAAGATACGCGGCAAAGCTTATGTAGGCGAATTAATTGTTAGAGTAGTAGACAATGGGCCAGAATTCTAATAATATTTGTATGTCAAAATAGGATGGGTTAACTCTTCTCCTCGCACACACACACATCTATCCATACGCGCACATTTATCGTTCAGAAAAACGTTTACGACGTAGTATCGAGCATTTATTTTTCAAAGCTATCATTATTGATAAAAGCTTTGATATAGACTTGAAAAACATTAACTACAATCTCCGTATACATGTGTCTTTTTTCGATTTGGAAAAAAACCTTTCCAATATCCAAATCATTTATTTGCTTTTTCTTCTAAAAACTTCTTCCCTTTACCAAATTGTAAAAAAAGTTTAAACATAGATGTAAACATCTAAACTCTTTTTCGTCATACTACTTCAAAAACAGCTGTTTTCAATACATGCATTGAGATGCTAAAGTTGATCTTTTTAGTCCTAGGATCAAAAAACATCAGCTGTGGTCGAGGTCATCAGTTGTTACTTCGTTTATATGAATTAATTAACGATTGTATAGTATCTATAAAAACAACCGATACTAGCGATTGTAAATAACCGATAAAACAGCTGTAGTAACCATCGATTTGAAGATAAATAGGTTATAATAATTTATTGTTTTTGAATTCTTTTTTTATATTGTTTGCAGTATAGCGAAAAATAGAGTTCATCACTTGGACCAAAAGAAGCTTTTCGATCCTCGCTCATTTTCCGGCTTCGACTCCGCCTCGGCTGTTATACTTGAGCTTGTATCGAAAATCTTCACTTTTGGTCCTAGTGATGAAATATACTTTTTTCTTCAGTAACGTAAGTCTGTTTTTGTAATTTCAATGTACGTTTCTATTCCATTTCCACTCCGACTCTAATCGCAGTAAAAGCGATATTTAGAATTAACAAAAAAATATGATGTCTTTCCTAATTTCTTTGATTCGGAGAGTATCTTTTAAATTATCTTAAAGTGGTATTGGAAGATTACGTCACATATATGTCGTTACTGGTTGTTGATGTAATATATTTTGATTAATTCATATTTTTTATCAGTCCTGCTTGTGTCGATCATTTGGCACTTCGTCTGTGTGTGTGTGTGTATTTGTTACGCAGTTACGGCCAAACGCGTGCACCGACTAATATGAAGTGTAGGAATGAGATTATTCTAGGTCAAACGTTATATAAACGAATTAATAAAACAGTTTTAAAATGACCGGCAGAGGTTGATGCTCTACCTAGGAATAAATTGCGCGCCAATATTAAATATAATGGTGTGAACAAGACATAACTTGCAATTGTAAAAAAACTTCACTGTAAATTTAAATTGTTTTCTAAAACTATCTCAAGGGAAGTTTTTAACTCATCCGCAAATGGAAACGTCTCTACTCACTAGTTTTTGACTTTTTCACTTAAGTTAATTAAAACCTTCTCATGTTTCATAGGATTACAAAATAATAAAATACTGTATTATTTATATAACAACTACACTGTTATGTTCCTGTGAGTTCCTCTAAATCTTGAACAGCAGTAGGTTACGCTTCAAAAGAATTGGGCACCGGTTACCGAGACATTTTAGCGGTGGCGTATATTTCCTTTATCAGTTATGATGACACCATACATTAATGGGTGCATGATGATATTTACTACAATGAATGGTAACCCATAATCACACTGCAGGGAGAAAAACTCCCATAAAACCTCTATTTTTTACATCTTCCTGTGAGTGGTGGTTTTTGTATTATATTTTGTAGCTGTACTATTTACGGCCTACTTGGTGTGTGAATATTTTTGTGGTTCCTGTCACAAGCTAGGCATAATTGAATGTGTTACATCTTCCAAAGTTAGTACTTCGCTCTTGGACAGTTCTACAGAACCACTAAGTAATAAATGTTTGGTAATACTTACATATACAGTTCCAAATGTTATAAATCCTGGCACTGAAATGTCGAATGTACATCTAAGACTTCGTCACATTTCACTATTTGAAATAAGATGACTAATATGTTTGTCCTTGTTTACTCAACTAGATTTTAAATTTCTACACTCACTTCGTAATCTGGGAACTACTACTTTATCTTCCATCACGGATAATGGCGTCAAATCAATGAGTTTTTTTTTTTAATTTTAAAAGTTTAATTTTATTTTGTTGTCAACTCTTATAAATTTTTCTGAGACCAGCTTTTTAACTTGAAGAGATGGAGGTCAGGAATCACATTTTTGCCAAGATTGACTGTTTGTGCTTTAGAGTAATGAAATCACTCAGTCGTTGTTGCATGTAGTGTTGTATAATGTAATGATAAGTGATTAACAATGTCTGTGAGTGTCAGCAATCATGGACAATGGTTGAGCAACATCATTGCTCGCCTCTGACCACTAATCATACATATTAAATTAAAAAATTAATGGCCACAAGAAATACGTTACCAAAATGAGGCTTTCACGTCAAGTCATTTGCACAGCAGAGTATTAGGTTTACCAGAGTATATATTATCTTACTTTACCAAATTTCTATAAATAGGCTATAATAGAGACAGTATTCTTATAAGAATTAAAAATGTTTTTGAAATATTTTTGCTTTATAGTTTTGAACCAAGCGAAATTTTTGAATAATTGAAAAAATTGCAAAATATCTGGCTGTCTGTAGAGAATATCTATTCATCAGCAGTGATTTGTCTTTTGGCAGATTTTGTTCATAATTGATTTGTGGCTAATATTTAAAGTTATAACTCAAAGTTTGGAAATATCTTCTATAAGTTCAAGATACAGTAATTTGAGTTTCTTTTTATAACTGGCTTTGATTTGAATCGCGTTTGAATGAACTTTCTCAGATGACTACTCCTGTACCACCTAACTATAAATTGACAGGTTTCATCTGAGCTATGAGATGCGCGTGGAAGGGAGGTACAAGTTTGTAGTTCGAGGCCGCGTGGGGACAGTGGCATTGTAGGGGAAACAGTCGGCGCCGACTATTGTCCACGATCCAGCGGTCTTGCAGACATCGTTGTTAGTACCAACACCCAACACATACTGAGGCGACCGCTTCCCACACCACTTCACTGCTGCTTAGACCACGCTTAGACCCACTGCGCACCCAAACTCCACAGCTTAGATGAAACCTGTCCATTTATACGTTCCAAGTCGCGCAGATTTTTCGATATTTTTATGTAACCTTGATTGAACTAATAGTGTTTTAAAGGTAAGTAAATCCCGAACTAGAAATTTCCGAAATTTTAACTAAAAGTATTGTCAGAATCGACCAACATTTTAAAAGTGTAAACATACCTGTTTTAACCTCTAAAATAACAGGATGTACATGATTTACCGGTTATTATATTTGAGTAATCTGTTCATGTGTTTAACATTATTCTTTTGTACATTGAATTGCAGATGGTGGTTAGGTCTAAACGAAACTTATGATCACTATCTTTTAAAAATATCCTTTTTTATTATATGTACAAATATAGTAAATGAAAGAATATTTACTTTTTACAGTATTTATCATAGGCACGAAATTAAGGTGAAAAGCATGTAGTGTATAATACAAAACGACATAAAATAAACCATAACATTTGGAAAAGTAAATAGCATTCTTGAAGCAGTAAATTCCGTAACACGTAAATGTGCGACTTTGGAGACAATTTGAATGTTAATGTTGCATGGCATCTCATGATTAATGCTTAGTTTAATGTAAATAATAGATATAAGGAACCCATTACCACAGCGTCTAGGCTCATTCATTATAAAGTTAAATGTCTTCTGTTCACTCTATGTAGTATAATTCGATCATACACTCCCATCTTACCAACCCAACTTCATTAATCTAGAAGGCGTGCAATACATGCCTTGTGGTACTTCAAAATAAGGCTAGGTGGGAGTGAATGGAAATTACATAGATGACGCCAGCACTGCGGCTAACATATGTAAATTCCACTTAGACATGCTTCTACTATTAAGTAAATATTTTCGTCATACTTTATCCAAACGTATATGTACTACTTTCTTTTTAAAGATAATAAAAAAATAAATATATTTGCTTATGTAAATCCTTAAGTGCAACAGCCCTTCGTGGACCCAGACTTGCTAAAGGGCTTTTCATGTGTAATCAGCACATCGAGTTTCCTTCCGCGTAACGTTATCTAGCTTTCGTGATCTGGATTCTGTTACTAATCGTAACTCCACCCTCTTCAACGATACTGAGTCAACACCGAAATATTTTTAAGCCCCAATGAGGATTGAAACTGGAATCTTGCACATAACCTGACGGTTACAAAAGGTAATAGTAATTGATTTTATAAATTTTTTTAAAATTTTTGGAGAGACTTAAGAGGAGAATTCAGACTCAAGATATCAAGTTCTTAACAAGAGTTTTGATGAAGATAAAGAACAGTCTATAATTTCCAATAGCATACTATTCAACATAATTTAAAAGATCTTCCTATAGAACTAAGAATGTACCGAAATTCTTTATAACTCTATTTCCATTTATTACAGAGATTAACGTAATGAAAAAGTTTGTTGAAATTAGAGAGTTGGATTACTATCGAGGAAAAATATATATGTTTACATCAGTGTTTTAACAGCTCTTTGATTTTGTTTCACAATTTGTTAAAGTGGAGAAGGTGTAAGACTTAGAAGAGGAGGTGGTTTAGTAATGAAAAGATTTTCTTCCAAATTAAAGAAACAACCAACACGTGTGGGGGAACATTGTTGTTAATGTATATTCAAGTTTATCTCAAAGCTTTTATCGTTAATGATAGCTTTGAAAAAATAAGTACTCATCGTAAACCTTTTCCTGAAAGATAAATGTGCGTTTGTGGGTGTAGATGGGTGCATGCGAGGAGAAGAGTTACAACGTCTGCTGTACCAACACACAAATATTGTTAGAATAATTCACGTAGGCGATGCGTTCTTCTCTGGCAACTATTCCGCCTACGTAGATTCTTACCGCGTTCCTTGCCCAAACCCATGGAATTGGAAGGATTTAATGACGCACGTAGCAGCAATGCCACCTGACTTCTTTCTTTTCATGATGGTCTTAATTCAAAGTATTTCGTCAAAATGTCTGTACAAATTAAACTTGCATATATTTGTGGGTCAATACTTGTGAGAACTCGGAATACAAAGTCGGTTGAGAGGGATTCTAATCAAAATAAAGGAGTATAGGTTGAGGATCAACTACTGACGTCTGTCTTAGAATTGAATCGTGCAATAACAAGGCTATAAATATAACTAAGTTAAGTGAGGAGAATAGACTACCAAAACAAAATCTAGGAAGCCATAATGGCGGCGCAGATGTCTAAGAAAAGATCTAAAGATAGGACGGTGTAGCGATATAGACGGAAATAGTGACCTCTTTGTATCCCGATATCCAATGGGTAATAGGTTTTGCCTGCGTAAATATCAATAAACATTGAATTTATAGTTAAAAAGTCCCACATCATATGATATTGTCAGGCTCTATGTGTGGGTTGAACAGGTGTAGTTTTGTGGGGTGAGATTGAGGAATGTCCTGGTGTATTATGGGAGGTGCCGATACATGCATACGGCATGTTGTCCTTGAAGATACTCTAATGGCCCCACCTAACGGCTCACTTTTGGTAGGAAAGTGGGGCGTTAAATGGGGCAACTAGAGTCTCTAATTTCTGAGATTCAAAACAAATAGTCAATCTTTTGGTATATAAAATCAATGGCAGAACTCAGATTTAAACAATTCTCATGAACTTGTCATTGAATTTAACTAAAACGCTTGTAATTTTATATTCTCTTTTAATATAAATTTTTACTAATCTTACTACGTATAAATCTTGATTACTTATAAACTTGTTCGTTGCATATATTTTTTGTAATTTTAAACATCATATTGTATTGTTTTTAAAAAATATTGTTTAACACCGATAAAGTCACGTAACAGAATAGTGAATTTTACGTACCGATAAATCCTTTAGAAATAAAAGATTAAAATATTTTTTACCAGAAGACACCTTTCCTATTTTAAATATAACGAGGAGATATTTCTATTGAATAATAATATTTTTTATTTATGTTTAATGTAATCTTGGTATTACTGTTTTGAGGTCTAGAACAAAATCGTCCTTGTTGTAGACATGCCGAATGCACACTCACTTTCCTCAATATTTAATTTACAAAATTACACACTGAGTTCACAATACGACTAAACAAATTACCTACGTATAATAAATATACGAAGAAATAACACTGGTAGAGAGTAGAACTATTAAAACTATTTTTTATTCAATCACCAAGAAATGAGATGAGCATCTAACTTGGAATAAATTTTAACGGTCATATAAATTGACCAGTGATGTTGAGTATTTTACAAACGAATTGGATATGTTTCGTTGGAAGAATAAAATGCGTGGATTTTTAATTTGTAAATATTACGTAGTAAGCAAAACATGACTAACATTCCTCGAAATACGGAAAAAAAGTCTACATATCAAGTTAAAAATTGGTCACTTGTTTTGCTCTATGTTGTCGTATTATTAAGTCCATATTCTCTACGGGTGGACTTTTTGAACGTACTGTACATAATTATTTTTGAGGAATTATAAATTAATTGAATTAACATATTTACGTGAAATAACTTGTTTACTGATTTCTTACAACAGTCTAGACATGTTAGAGTGGGAAGACGGACAAATTGAGTGGTCAGGGCAAAAAGTCAGACACCCACCTCGCCCACCCGAAAATTAACCTTGTAGACCAAGCATGGCAATTAATTGCAGGACATTAGCATTACTGTGTCCTGAAGCATTACAACAGAAGTCATCAAGACGGAGCAGGTGTTGCGAAGCACGTCGTTACGTAGAAGGTAATTTGACATTTTAAAATCCCTTGGAAACAACGTCTCTTAAAGTCCTGAATATCTTGGAATAAAATATTAGTAACTTCGTGGATGTACCAGTGTCGATCTCTACAGCCTCCCTGTACTCGGATAGATTTACGACTTTACATTTACAACAAATTACTGATTTTTCTGTTGATCGTAATTTAAATTCTGAAATCGAATCCCATCTTTTAGCTTAAGTATTCATTGTAACGAGTAACACGTGTGGAAACTTTCATTACGAAATGAAAGACATTACAATTCTCCATAGTAAAAACTTTATTTGAATAATACAATATAACATGACGTGATGATGTTTCAGTGACGAAGTCATCATCTTCAGTTATTACATGCACACAAATCCTCCTGGCATAGAACTACAACCAAAACTATGTATCTATATTTTTCTTTTTTGTAATGTTGTTTTGAATGTATAAATACAATGTAAATTCTTTATAGGAAAACATACATTTTCTTGATATAAATAAATAAACTAGTTTTTTTTATATATCCCGTCTCGTAAATCTATCTGTTGTATTACGTCTCATCTCTCTCTCTCTCTCTCTCTCTCTCTCTCTCTCTCTCTCTCTCTCTCTCTCTCTCTCTCTCTCTCTCTCTCTCTCCGTCTGTCAGTCTGTCATTCTCTCATTTTGTGCTAAAGTTCAATTACAATATATATAGCAATCTCTCTATCTTTCATTCTTCCTCCACCACTTTGTTTCTTCTGTTCTGTGGCATCCCGAAGGAATCTAGCTAAATTTAAACTTTTCATGTGGTTTTGGGTTAGATCCCTGTCTCATTTCTCCTTAACCAATTCTTGTGTTATTCCGACCCTGACGTATTCGAAGGCTAGGTGTCGTTATCTTATGCTCTTTCCTTAATTTGTTGTAAGGCTACGATAAACGAGAGGTTACTGCCTTTTAAACAACAAGAAAAAACTATGTTCTTTTTGTTTCCTACTTCCTTGTCTCTTTCTCGCCGTCACCTTTCCGTGTCTTCTCTCCTATTCCTACCTCTCTATATCTCCTTTTCCATCCCTCCGTCTTTTATCTTTCTCCGTTTCTCTCTGTTATTTTTACGCCTCTATTCCTCCATCTCTTCTCTCTCTGTTTACCTCATCCCTCTTTCATTGTCTTTCCCTGCTACTCCAGCCCTCCCCCACGGAGGGAAGTTTGCAGTCTCTCTGCTCCTAATAAGAGGGGATTAAGTCCCCAGTCAAACACAACACAAACTACCATCTTTATAGTCATTTACATACAGTTCATCTACATTACACAATTACTTACACTTTTACTTTATCTTAGGACGTTTATTTGTGCTGTACATCTTCTTCTTAGGCAGAGTTTCCTTACTTGGAAATCGAGTGATGCGACTCTCTCATTCTTTCTTTACTATTTTTATGTGTTTCAATACCGTACCATCACTATCTTTTGTGTTCCGATTCCAAAAGCGCTTTACAGCCAGTCCAGGATATGTAGTTTAAGAACCCCCCTCGTTGAGGATAATCTGTGTTTCATACACAAACTTCATCTACGAAGCATTGGAGTATCATTTTTCTAGATAACTGGGCATTGGGGAATACATGGAAACACAAGAGCAGATGAAGCAGCAAAGGAAGTTACAAGTGACATGTAAGTTAGATACTAGTCACACCGCGTCTGACTTTCTAGATTTGGTTAAACATGTATTGCATGGTTAGTGGAAGTTGAATGGCCAAGAATTTTGACCAATGAACTGAGGTAAATCAAAGAGATACCGTTCGTACGTGGAGTTCATCTATTCGTACTAGTCGTCGAGAGAAGTGTTGATTATCCGTGTTCGTGTTAGTCTTTACATGATCAATCTTAAGCACATCCTTATTAACTGCGTAGGACCTTTGTCTTACCCAATTCCATTCAGGCTATTTTGGTGGATAATAGTGAGATCTTTGATCGGGTATTGTCCTCTTTGGGTCGCTTGAAATTTCTTGAAAAATGTCTGTTCGATTATTGCAGAGCCCCTTTATAGGTCTGTAATATTATGTTTCGTTATATATTAATTTTGTTTTTAAAATTTTATTCTTGTTAAATTTGATCCTTTTTAAAGGGTTGTAGAGCACTTTTACAGCCCTTTAATGTTTGTTTTTTAATTGTTGTAAATTGTATTTATTATATACAAGTTTAAGTTAACTTGTTGCCAGACCCTTTTTACCGCCTCATAACATATTATATTGTTCTTCATTTACGATTGCTAACTAAATTTAGTTAATGTTGTACAACTTTTGTTATTGATTTTAATTTTATTTGAAGTTTTTTAATGTTGAGCATCATTCGCTCAATTTTTTAAAGACAATGTATGCCACAATGGTTTTACAACTTGAACATACTCTATCCCTCCTTATCTGTTCTCTCCTTCCCTTCCTTTTCACTCTCTCCTCTTCCATCCTTCCTCCTCTCTGTCAGTTCTTCTCTTCTATTCTCAATGTTTGCTGTTGTATAATAATAATAAATACAGTAATAAATAAATCTCTCTAATCTTCTTGCTATAATTCCCCCCCCTCTCCTATCTCTTTCCGATAAGGTATTATAAAAAAGTTAATCAATCAGTGTCTTTCATTCTCTCCTTTTCTATTATTTCTGCAGTTCATGTCAGCAATATATTAATTACTATTTTTATTGCTGATTACTTTATCGAAAATAATAGCATACTTTTGCAACAATTATCTATAAACACATTACAAAACAACAAGACAAAGAACTTCTTGCTGTATCATATTTAAAAAAGGAAAAACTCTTTGATGATAAAGAATGAACTCTAACTTTAGACAAGCGTGTGGAAGCTGCTATTTGAAAATCATTCTTTCAGTCACTTGTAAAACAAAAAGCAACATTAGATGTAAGCAATATATCTCTCAGTGTCAGTTAGTTTTAACATGAAGTACAGATTTCTCATACACAGTGATCACTCATGTGAAAGTTTACTAAATAGTTCATTAAAATGTATCAACACAACAAAGCTCACATTGATGTAGTGAGGAATGCGAGTTGCACTTGCTTTAGAAGTGTTCATGATTTCTCAATACTGCGGGTTTAACCACACACACTCATACAACGGAAATAAAATTGAATAATGAAATAGTGCTCCATGGTACAAGTTAAGAAAATTATTTGTTAACTTAATTCAGGCAACATTATTTTTAATTTTAGTCAAATGTATTCAATCGAAAATTATTTGGAAAACAGATTTTACCAAAGATTGCCTATTTTCAAATACTTCAACTTAAAGCATTGTTGTTTCCCCCTTATTCCTGAAGTAATTATAGATATCACTAGGTAATATTGAAATGTATAATGTTTATTATCTGGAAATTATAGTTTGGTTGTTGATGAAACAGATTAGCCAAATTAGATCAGTTTATCTTCAGTCTATAACTTCAAAGGTCTTTAATTGTTTGAAAGACATAGGGTTACTACAAAGGACCTCCACCGATCTCGATTCCGCGCTGGCTCTTCTATTCTGAACTTCCTTAGATTTCTCCTTCTACGCGTTATCTTGGGTCTTCTACTTCCTTTTGGGTTCCATTCCAAAGCCTACTTACTAGTAGATAATGTTATCAACTCTCCTGAGGCTGTATCCATTCCAACCATACTTTTTTCTAATCTCAACTATTTTAACATTTAAGTTACACATGTTTTCAAGGGTTCTCTTCTTGTAATTTATTTGTAGTATTACTTATAACTCTCTATGTTTGACATCTACATAGAAATACAGATTTGACACCGTCTACAAGCGACCCAAAAATCTAAAAGATCGTACATTTACAATAGATAAAATGACAATTCGTTTATTAGAAGGATTTAATGGCAAAATAAGCAACCTAAATTCATCTTGAGGGATGTTACAATTGAAACAAAGTTAATAATTTTAAATGTTATACTATATTTTATTTGTAAAATCAATTTGTGATCTCAATTCAAATGATGTTATTCAAATTTAAGTTTTAAAAATATTCCAATCTAGGATTACACTTTTCAATTCCTTAAATGTTTTTTCTTCCTTTTGGCAAACGTTTTATATTAAAGTTCATCACACCGTGTTGCCATCAACTCCGTCACGTGGTTTTAACGGGACGTCCTGTGGCCCCATTAGTAAAAGTCCAATTATAAGTGGAACGCTAGTTAAAGGAACCTGTTATTATGAGACATCATAAAGCAACATTACAGAAAGGAATTAAAATGGGGAAATTTTGTCCTTTGCTGTTTCGGAAACCGCTCATTATCCGTTTAAATCAGAAAAATGTAAAAAACATTCTTGATTGTTCTTGTTTGAAATTGTAATTAATTTTAAATCTGGTCGTAACAGTGTTGTATGTATCGGACAGATGAATTTACAAGATGTTCAAAATTCCCCTTTAGTATGCCAAAAGTGTCAAATTATTCTTTGAGTAATCGGTAGGTTTTTCATAGTTAATATGGGTTGAAAACTCTAATTATCAAAGAAGATTCTTTAATCACAATAACCTTAAAGTGGGGAAATTTTGTTTCGTATTTAGTTTAGTACAATCATCCTAACGCCCGACATTTTAGTTACGAGGATCCAAAAACTTCTTTATTTCTTCATGTCTCATGGAGTTCTTTAGTATATCACTTGATTATATATCCCATTTGCAATGTTTGACTTACCTGCTGCTTTCCTCCTGAGGTCAAAAAATTGAAAACTTAGGTTCAATGATACGTTTTTCCGTGCCCCTACGTTGGTATATGAAGAGCCACCTTGCTTATTATCCCATCCTAGAATGTTTTGTGGAATCTGTGTTAAATTTTTCATCTTCTATACAGGTTGTTCTGCAATTAAATCAATGTACCATAAGCTTTTCTACTATCTTTTACACCCCTGGTGTTTATTTTGGGTCAGTTATTTCTGCCAATAATAATGTCGTCTTGTTTCCCAGGTTTGTCTTGGTCAGCTAGTATATCTACGTTCACACGGGAGAAAAAAATGATTTATTTGGGTAGAATTAAAAGCTTTGTTACCAGAAAATATGTACTACATAGTAAAGTATTAATTACCAATGATTGGTAATGTAGAATAATAAAAATGGAAGAATTTTGCTAATACTAATTCCTTATTTTCAATTATAAATTTACTACTTTAAATCTAACAAATGAAATTTTAAATAACAGCAGAATTTTTTTAAACTGAGTTAAAAACAAATTTGCTGTTTAATACTATTAGCTGGTTGACAGTTGATTAATTACATGCAACAACAGATGATTACAAGTATCCTGTTAATTTTGCATAGACAATTTGATTAATCACAGGTCAGAAAACTTTATAAATTTTGAAGGTTTTATATTTTTAACATACACCTTCATGTATAATTTCAAGCTTCTATGTCATCTGTATACTAAAAACTTCTCGAAAGAACCACTAATCTCACTCAGGGATAATATATATATATATATATATATATATATATATATATATATATATATATATATATTGAGAGTGTGCGCGTGTGTATTTGGGTATTTTCGATATAGGCTACATTCATTGTCTTAGTATATTCCGGCTCCTGTTTTTATCAACAAAATACAATACAGATTTAATATAACTGTATATAACAAAACATTGAGTTAAAAAAAGTATCATCACATGGTCTCGGATGTTGGTTTTTCAATATGAGTGATTACATTAATCAATTGTTAATCAAGAGTAAAAATTTACTGATATACTGGACTATTGAGCGATTTTACTATTCTACTATACGATTTTGGAAGATGTATAATGCAAAATTGCCAACTGTTAAATAAATTAACAAATATTCTATTTTACCGTTGGAAATTCTCGTCGGAAGTCTCTAAGTTTGGACAGGCTTGGGTAGTGAGAGACACATAAAACGAAGTAATAAAGGCGAAGGATGTGTCGTGAGGCGTCTGTAAAGTTTAAGAGCTTCGTCAACCTGTTATTGACTGAGGGGGCGAAGTTGCCTTCCTTGGCACAAAGTGGACAACAAATTAAACTATCAGTCAACGCGTTCTTTACAAGAAGAGAATATGCTGTGGTTTAATATTCTTCGTCTTGATAATTATTTTTGTATTTAAAGAGTTTTGATAGGTCATCATTTAAAATCCTTTGTGGAATTGACAAACAGCAAACACTCAAGTACTCTTAATATTTTCTTATAGTTTTATTCCTTCAAGATAATTGCATACTTTAAAACATTGATTTAACTTTCCCATAAACCACACCAAAATTACACATTTACCCCAAATATATAAGAAAAAAATAATATTTACTTCTCCAACAATGTGTCTAATCCTTCTTTACTTATACATAAAAAACCAAAGTTATTTTTCTTAACTAAGCAAATTACTAAGGAAATTAACATTAGTTGTTATTTCCTACAATTGTAAATTCTGATGTTAACAAACAGTTAAAAGCACTGAGTTTTTAGAAGATAGAATATTATAAAATCGTTCAATAAGTTCAGTTATAGTATGATTATATAATTTAATTTACAGTGGAATCATGACCGCGTGGTACTGCCTTAGGTGCTCTCTAAAGGCCCCCCCCCCCACATAATCGCCTGTGCGTTTTAAGACTGCGAGTGTTACTTGTTCGTTTATGTTACAGTATAAACACCGATTATGAAGAAGTTAGATTTTTGAACGCAAAAAATGTCTGTCCTGCTGAAAGTGTATGGAAGAAAGTGATATTTATGATGATTGACTATCCAAACGACCAACTCATTGGATACCAAAGTCATTGGGCATATTCGTGAAAACAACCGCTTCATTATAGATGAACTGTGAGCCTTTTCTCTCATGTTTCACCATCTGTAATGTGTGATATTGTTTCAGTTAAGCTGCAGTAGCCTACAAAGAGATGTATGCCAAGTAGTTACTAGGAATGTTTACAGAGGAACACAAGAAAAACGTATGGTGTTGCTCTAACTCTTTGAATTACTGTAACTATATTGTGACGAAGAATGAAACTAGGATATTTTAGTACACAAGAAAACAGCAATCCAAATAATGGCATCTTTCTAATATCCAACAACCATTTTTTTTATTATTATTATTTTTTTTTTTTATTATTATTATTTTTTTTTTTTTTTACAATTCAAACACCTTCAAAAAATCATGGTTACAGTTTTGTGGCACAGGAATGACGTACTTTTGGTCTTGTGAAGCGAAAATAAAAGCGGATGTATACCACCTAAACATTTAAATCATCCCCCCCCCCATAGTTATAATCTTGTGCCTTCAGACCGCCATCTTTTTGACAAAGCTGAAGAATTTTTTTAGATGAAATCAAATGGCAAATTATGGAATTAAAGAAATTATCTATTGGTTAAATGGACAGGTGGGATGTTTCTGTGATGAAACTTTAACCACGTCTCAACAAGCTTTTAGATCTCCACAGAGCTTACATAGTAAAATAAAGCATAAAGATTAAAAAGAAAAATTGTATTTCCAGTTAAATTTTATTCATTAATATAGTTTTTGAAATCCGTACAAAAACGGTTCTTACTTAAAAAAGACCAATCTAGTAAGATGAAGTGAACGTTGTCTTTGACTTAATTTCTATACGTTCCTGCCGACCTTCAAAGACAAAGACTATGATGGTAGGTTAGACCTAGATGATGATATCTTTGTAACTTAAAAATACTTTACACTCAAAGTTTGTTTTAAGTTATCTCTGTGTTTCTACATTTAGAATACTCCCTTTTATGTATACATCCTTGTGTGTATAAACATTTCCTTAAACCCCTTTAAGATACGAGCTATCTTTTTCGTGTTTGTTTTATTTCCACTACTGGTTTTTTTTACTTTTGATGGACTGATATGTTGCGATGAATACCACTCTTTTTATTTTTATTATTGAAGTGTTCCTATAAACATAGGTCCTGAATTATTTTCAATATATCGTTATATTTGGATATTTTTATAAAAATGTTGAGTCCAAATTTGGTAAATACTTTTAATGTGACCTTTTAATGGTCAAAATCCATTGGTTTATACATGTTATAAAATGGTTGCAATTAAAAATGTGTAAAGCTGAATTATTAAAAAACTATTACATTTAAAGAGATAAAATATGTAATCTTCTTTCTTGAAAATTATTTCTCATATTTTAATTTTAATATAGGTCAAAGGATAACGTAAATATCGATAAAGAAAAAGAATAAAATATATTTCTCGGTAATTGACTACATCTAAAATATTTTCATTCCAATTTTAATATTTGTATTAATAATATTCCCTATTATTATTATTCAATCCCTTTTGGGGAAAAAAATACACAATTATAAATTTGTAGGGTGTTTTAGTCAATTATCAAGAAATTTACTTTCTTTTTTATCAATAATTTAGTTATTACATTAATAATAATTGACATTAATAATGAAAATATCATTGTGTTAAAGTGAAAAGAAAGTAATATTTTATTTTTTGTAAATTTTGTGTAAAGTCCGTACTTTTTTTATCCATTCAGGATTACAAAATTTTAGAGTAAATTCGGTGCTTTTTTATCTATCCAACCAATCTGGTCTCTCACGGCATATCTCCAGGCACTCATTTCCATCTTTCGCAGGTTCGGGTCGATTTTTATTTGTTTTATTGTGAATTAAAAGCAACAAAACCATATGGCCAATATCGTCAAAAAAGAATAAAATAACATAAACTGAAATTCTACCCGTAGTCTTAATAGCATCAAGATTGGAAGAAAAAAATAGTTGATAAAGAGAGACTTGAAAGGAAAGATGAGTGGAATCCAACACAAGACAAGGTGAAGAAGAGGTAGCTCGAGTTAAAGTACCTCGGGATTGTCATCCCCAGTGATGGGGATGGGGTCCGCCTCGTCTTCATCTGCCCATCTATTTCATAGAAACTGTCTTAGGTTTAATATCTATGGAACCACAAGATCGATTTCGGTAAAATTTAGTGAAATAAGAAAGATTATGATTAAATAAATGTGCAAAATTGTTTGTTTAAAAACATTACGGTTAGTAAATTAATTTGAGGGTTGGGGGACCGCGACCTTTCACTTTGGGTGTTCCACAAACTCGCGAATGCAAATTCGTCTTAGTATATCATTCCAAGTTACTCATATCACTGTGGCCGATTTTCAGATATTATTTCTTATTTTGAATTTCTATAAACGACGTCTATCGTGGATTTTCACTTTCCGTGCGATAGCTCCTTGGAGGCATTTTAGATAAAATGACTTCCAATACTTTTCTTCACTTGGACTTTAAATCTAAGTTAATGTAATATTTGCACACCATTTATTTATATATCACCTTATCAAAATTGCTGCAGTAGTTTAGGTAATGTTTGATTTTATAAAGGAGACGGTAATGTTTTCTTTTTTAGCTGTAACAAATCGTGGACAGAAATGCTGACTTCGGCGTAGTTTAAGGGACACAATTCTGTCGTTAACGAGACAAACTTTGCAGACTTCAAACTTTTATCTCTCGTCCTCTTCCGGACTAAATTTTGTTTTTCTTGATCTTTGAGAAAAATTACTTAATCGGTTAAGTTTTAAACATTTATTCGAGTTAGTTTTCTCGTAAATACATTTATTTCGTTAAATTAAGAAACTATACACTTGAGAGAGTATGGTAAACAACGGAAATGTTTTTTGTAAAATATTGTGAAATTCTGAACTTGACACTAATTGGTCAGCTGACCCTACTCACTTTTTCGATTCAACAAGTCTCATCTGTTTCTCGGCCGAGAAAAATGTCTGCCGAACGAAGTTCTAGAGTTGTCAAATAACGTGCACAGAAAATTATTATGAGCATAGTAGTTTGTTTTACGAATTGATTAAACTGGACGTGTGAAGATTTTAAAAGTATTGACAGCATCCATAAAGTTTCGCTTGACAATTTCTTTTTGTTAAAAGGCGAAAAACTTTGAGATCATCTCTTCTTAAGAATATGTGGTGGAAAAACACTACACAAACTTTCTCTCTCACCCAACTCCAACACAAAACTAATCTTCACAAAAATCAAAGAGTGAAAATGAACCAGGACTCTAACTTAAATATTAATAATGAGCCATAGCTTATGTTAGGTTAGGTTGGGCTTATATAATATAAGTAAGCTCATTGAGCGGCTTATAAGAACGACGTGTCATGTTCCTTTAACACAGCAACTAGCAATGTTTCAACTTTAGAATTGTTTATCACCAAAAATTATATTATCTCTAACAAGTATTTATTTGTAAACACTATGAAGTCTAGTGATATACTCCTATGACAACTCTATTGTGTGACCAATCAAATGTAAATTAGTGTAAAAGTGAGTGTTATAGAGGGGAACAAAGTAAAAGTTGTGGGTAACAGTCGCAGGAATGAATCTCAGCATTTCTCTTTCTACAGTTGTATAATCAACGGTTTCTATGGTTGGATAATGAAGGATTGTTTTGTGTTTCAGGGAGCAACAGGACGGAATGTGGTGCGAGTTACGAACAGGTTGTTCCTCTCAACTATCATAAAGGTCTGTATAAGTCGAGTTAATAAGACTCCATGTGTAGAAGGGATAATTTTATTGCTTGAACCAGTGCTTAGGGAGATTTTAATGTTATAAATAAAATTAACCCTATTTGGAGTTGAACGTAATTTGGTATTAACGATTAAGTTCCAACATCGTAACTTTTTTAGGTTAAAAAAGGATATCTCCGTTTTATAGCTTCTACAAACACATTTGTTCAATATTAAATTATAAAGAAAATGAGATGGGTTTGAAGTTGATTAGCTATGTAGCTAGTTGTTTTACAACCTCACAATTTACACATGCCTTTTTAAACAATTATAGAAATTTTTCATAGATTTTATTGAAACTTTGGAAAAAAGATCCTTATGAAAATTAACCAAATTTCGGGTCAATATATTTTAAAGGTAACTTAAGAACGCATTTTTCCAATATGTTGTAGACTTGATTTTTTTTTTTTTGAATTGTGGATTTTAAAAAGTATAATCTAATGTAAAAGAGATAAATGAGACGTAAGTAACTTTATAATAAGTAAGTTTAAAAGCATGAGAATCGTCTCAGCACGTTAGTGTAGTATAACTTGAGGTCCGGCATCTGGAATGGAGGAGATATCCAAATCGCGCCAGGAGCGGCTTTGAAAGGAAAGCGATTATATCTAGTTTTTGTAGGAAAAGAAATGTTTTCTTTCATTCACATTTTTTAAGTAAGAAAATGGGTAAGTAGAAAAAATTTTAGCCCAATGTAGTGATTAATTTACGAATATATTCGTGACACATACAATATAAACTCAGCTTGTAATTAACATAACTGAATATTTTTTCTGTATTTAATGGTATTAACACAGTTTTAATTTTTATGTAATATAGTAAAGTAAAGTAGGAGGTAGGAAGTTAAGTTTGTATAGAAATAGAAGTAAAAAAAAAATAAATTAAAAAAAATTTAAACATGCACAAACATTGTCACTTATCTGTAAGTCAGAACATCGATCAAGGTCAAAATATAGAGAGGGGGAAGGCAAGTTGCGATAGAACCAAAACTCACCATTTAATATTCTCAAAATATGATATTTCTTTGAATACAGGCTGAAAATTAAAATTTATTTTATGGAATTATTCAAAGGAAAATGAATAAGTTTACATGTGAGCAATATTTGAAAATAAAAAAAAAAAAAAAATAAATAAAAAAATCGTTAAAGTTAATTGTGAGAAAATATGAATATTTTTTATTTTTTTTTACAGCTGCCCTCAAATTTTAAGATTTCGAAGAATTGAGTGGAGGTGCCAAATTTGGAGGGGAAGAACTATGTATTTGGATAATCACAGTGTTTAGTCAAGTTCAAACTTCAAGTCTGTCTTTATTTTTTTTTTACTTGTGGTTTTATTTTCCCCCAAAACTACAGAAAGTTATTTAATGAAATTCGGTACCGATATTTTTATGTTCAAATTGGCCAAATGATAATGAATAGAAAAACAAAATGGATGTTTTATAAGCATACCAGGGATAATATTTAACACCTACTACAATAAATAAGAAAAGGAATTATAACTTGCAAATTAAAATAGAAAAAAACTAGCAGTTTTAGTCTATTATTTAGTAAGCACTGTATATTTATTGTACAGTTGTATTTGACAATAAAACGCAAATATTAGTTTGATTATGAACTGGAGGTTACAAAACAATTTCACTACATAACACATGCAATAAGCTATTTGATTTAACCACCAAATAGCCTATTTCCCTCGGTTAATGCCTGCCTCAAGCAATACATGACATAGTAGGCACAAATTGCCAATGTTATCATCTGTTTCCTAGGCTATACTTGTTTAAAATAATGTAGGACATTGTGCAAATATTTCAATATCGTATTTCAAACAAAATTACTATTTTTCTTTCGTAATTTAAATAAACGCTATAAAAACACACACTAAACCATTGTGTTCAAAATTTAGGGAGGAAAGTGGCATAAAGTCTAAACATTAAATAGGCTTTAACGATTTTCATTATCCGCGCGGTATGACACGAAGTAGCGTTCCTTCTGTTTTGGGGGCTTTTATTTTAATTGGTCAAAATGTTTATTTAAAAACGATTTATAAGGGAAATGTAATGTTAATTAGGATAAACAAGTTTATGGGCGCCATTATTGTACTTACTAGTTTCATCATACAATGTAATGCAAACAGATCCTCGAAATGTAATGACTAAAAGTTAGTTTTTGGGGCTTTGTAGGAAATGTTAAATTGTATTGCTAAATCAAGGAGCTATAACCTGTTTATCACTGCTTACTTCACGTCGGCTAGAGTCTCGTAGATGTGTATATATTTTAAAAAAATCTCCACTCGGGTTGTCAGCGTCTTCAACCTACCAGGCCTCAACACTGTGCATATGTGAAAACGTTTCCACTAGTTGCGCTACATCGGATCTCACAACTATACAAATATCACATTTACTTGGGAGATCAGTAATTAAGTTTTTGACAATATCTTCGCTATTTGTCATAATAGAGAGGCGGTGTTCGTATCATCACACGCAAATTAAAAAATCTGAAATTTTTGTCTGATTTAGTGTTTTATAAATTGAATAGCGACTTTGCTCGCTTGATATGTACTCTTTAATTCGTTGGAAACCAATTAATCTGAAAAATCAAGATAAAATTTAGTTTTAAACGCTGTTGTTCCAAAAATGAATACGGATATTGTTTTTAGATGCACCGAAATACACTTTATTAAAAGCAAAAACTGCGATTAAAGTAGACATTCATGAAAAATCCCACTATTTTGTCTAATCCGACTTACCTCGGTCAATGCTTTATTTATGCATTTGTAAAAGATTCTTTTAATACGTTTTAACATTAACATTGTATATGTTGATGTGAAACTTTCCTTCTAAACGTTGCTTGGATAAACAAATGGTTTACTAGGATGCTTTGGTGATATTTCCTTAAAGACAAAATTTATTCCAAAAAAAACTTATCTCAATATGTAGGTTATTTTATAACGAGCTACTTTGCTCTCATTTCACCGTGTTTAGCAACATTTGTGGATATTAAATTACAGAAAGAATGAAAACTCAATTTTCCACACTAAAAATGAAATTGTTTGTACCAATACAAGACAACGATTCAATGACTATTGCATCTTCTTTTGTCACTTTCACAAAAAACGACATTCCAAGGAAAATGATGCCAAAGGGGTATCTGGAGAGTTTGTGTTTTAAATGAGGATGATGACTTGGTCATTGAAATGTCATCTTGTACTGTAATGTATTGTACAAATAAAGTTTTTATTTTGAAAAATTGTATTTTCTTTCATTTGGCGAATCTTCTTGTCCTTTTACTCTAAAATGTTTTGGAAACTAGGTAAATGTACAAAAACTAAGTTCTTTCATATAATCCACTATTTCCTCTAATCTGAATACGTACGTGATCAATGCTTTATTTCTGATTTACAAATTTATATAAATATGTTTTAATATTGTTAAGTTGCTTTGAAACTTTTCATTTGGTGAACTTTGGTAGCTTGACCTTTTACTTTAAAATATGTCGAAAGCGAGTTAATCTACAAAAACCAAGTTTATTTATTAACACATATATTTATCTTCTAAACGGTATTTATGTAAACAAATAATTTATTACGGTGTTTTGGTGGTTTTCCGAAAAGTGCAAAAAATAGAAAAGAAAAACTGTCCAATTGTAATCCAGTTCATCTGCATTTTTAAAACAAACACTTTTTTTTTGTTTGTTTGTTTATAACGAACAACTTTGCTAAAATGCGTTGAAAAGGAAAAAAAAGCCATGAATTTAAAAATGGTGTGTTGCCCCAAAAACGAGATGGGTGGTTGGATTTTTTTAAACTCAGATCTACACCCGAAAAAAAGAGGGGGGGATTAAGATTGCTGTTAAAGCACATTTCTGAAAAAATGTCACAATTTTGTCTGATCTGACTTACGCATAAAGATCAGTGCTTTATGCATTTAGAAAGGTTTCTTAGAATGAGATTTAATAACAATGTAAATGATGCTGTTAAACTTTTTTTTTCTAAACATCGGATAACTAAATGATTTATTAAGATGATTTGATAATTTTTTATAATTTTCCTAAAGAAGGCTAAAAATGGCAAAAAACTTTCGTAACTAGCCAAAAAATTACTCGATTGTAACGCAACTCATCTGTATGTTTTTGTAAATTCATAACGAACAACTTTGTTCTCCTGACATTTTACAATGAAATACGTTGAATCTAAACAACGAGATAACTAATTTTTCAATTTTAAAAGTGTTTTGAAAGTTAAATCATAGTATTTATTTTATGAGATCGTGAACTACATTGTAAAAAAAGGACTGCTAATTCGACTGGCATATCAGTGCTTTATTTATGCATTTATAAAGATTTCTTTATCTGCGTTGCATATGTTGTAACAAGACATGTTTTACTTCACGAGATTGATATCAAATTGAATTCAGCCACACAGAAGCCGTAATTGTAGACATGGCAGCAGCTGTTGTAGAAAGCAACTTGTTATTAGATTTATAATAAACAGTAGATAAATGTCAAGCATGTTATATTTAACAAATCATAATATATTACTTTAAAAGAGTAATATAATATTTTGCTTAACATTTATAACAAAAAAAAAATTAGGAGTGTATAAAATTATTTATGATTCAATGATGCCATTTCACTAGAAATATATTTAGTATATAGGAAAATAATTATTAAAAAACTCTTTTGAATCTACATTACGCCATCACCGGATTAATCAGTGCGACATGTCAGCGTGATCAGCGTAACTTTAGTATTTGTTAATCATGACTTAAATACACACATATATATTTAAATTAAGGATTAAACAAACACAAATAATCGTCTGTGACAATGAAATTTAAATTGTTTTCTTAATCTTTCTTGCAATAAAATAAAACAAGTTGATGGGTGCTATAAAAGGCCAATTTATCCAACCCCATATTACAATGTAATACAAGCATATCCTCTAAATTTAATACCCTAAAGTTGGTTTCCTAGGCGTTGTATGAAATGATAATTGTTTTGGTAGATCAAGGGGCTAATAACCCAATAGGCTAAACCTATTATTACTACTTTCTTGACGTTGGTAGTCTCTACTCGCTTCGCTCGCGCCAGTGTCTCCGCCCTAGCGGGCCGCCAATCTGTACGTATGTGAAGGAGGCCACTCTTAGCTTCTCCGCTCCTCATGCTCCTAGAGTGACTCTGCCCTGCCGCATCTTGTAATTATACTATCATATTTTCTTAGGAGGTTTGGGTTTGAAATTATATTTTTGAACGTAACGTCGTTATTTGTCATCGCAAAGACGTGGGGTTGACACTATTAAATGCAGAATTGCAATCTAGAAATGTGTATCTAATTTAGTGTGTCATCAGTTAATAGACGACATAATAATGTGTTTAATTTGCCGCCATTTTGACATTTTCAATTCGATTTTTCAAAATTTCATCAAGGTTTTATATGAGCGGCTATTATAAAATCTCATGTTTCTATCTTAATTTTTGCGGCCGCTGTCGTACTTACAGACAACGACGACGGACGGACGGCTTGTTGAAAATCACATTTTTTGTTATTTCTTGAGAAGACTTGAAACGTGAAGATCATTAACAAACGGAGGTCAACATTTTAGTCTACCAAACTTAGTCTATAGTTCGTATACTGGGCGAGTAAAACGTTTCCCCATTTATTATTTTGTTTGTTTTCATTTATATGCAGTGAAACCCTTTTAGAATTTCAAAGGATTACATAAATTTTAAAATAATGTATATAACAGTTTCTGTAAGTTGTATATCATGATTAGTATGAATTAATTATAGTAAAATTAAAAAAAAAAAAAAAAAAAAAAACAGTAAATGGATAGTTTTTCATAATCGAATTGTACTATCCTGGTCAACTAGTAGTGGGGGTAAAGTTTCGTTTTTCAGTTAAGACAGCCAGCATCTATATAGGTTACAATTGACTGATACATCATAATAATTATTACCACTGTGATAAAAATGAGCGGTAAATCACAATGTAAGGCGTTAGTTCCACACCTAAGTCATTTAAATTTTTAATTATTTTTCCATCCGAGTGGGGTTTTTTTAAAGTATACATGTAGTCGTGATATTTATTTATTGTTTTTTTTCTGTGAATATTGTTGACGTCACATTGTGCGCAATACAGCAACCATATTGACTTTACAAAACGATCTATTGAATGTATTAAGGCAGTGTGATCACAAAACTAGTTATAAATCTGACGGTGAATCAGATTATTATTAATGGTTATCAATTAATAGAGTGATCAGTTCTGATTTAAAGAATAGTTGTTACCATCATACATTACAACTACAATACTCCATAACAACATTATTTCGATTTGCTCGTAAAAAAATGTAAACTATGAAAATAGAGAAATTATTAAAAATCACTGTAAATGTAAAACAGACTACGAAAGCATTGTTGTTTCTCAAGACAAGTTGATACAAGAGTAGAAATTAGTCCTACGACAGTTCCAAGTAACACCTACTTTTTGTCTCACTGACGTCATGCCAAGATTTAGACACAAGCTCTGCAGCTGGGGTGAAGACGATCATCAATTTAAATAAAGGAATGTCTAGGACAATGAAGAATTTTAACGTCAGTCATAATGTGTTTGCAAATTAGACAATTGTATTGTGAGTTTTATGACCAAGAATGAATACATTTTTTTAAATTGTTAAACTACACATGAAAAAGTGAAATAGAATGCAGTTTTTGATGTCAGCTCCCAAGGTTTATTTCAGTATTTTTGGTTATAACTTCCACTTACGCTATTGAAAAATTTCTATAGGAAAAATGATCTTAGGTAGGACTTATGTTTTTTCCAAACATTTGTCTTTGTTACTGACCTGGCTTTTTTGTGTATCGGATGAGCGTGGATTTTTGTGTTTATTTTCAATACGAAATTATTTTCTGTTAGAAGACTCTTTTTTTTTAAAAATTGCTTCGTTGCTAGGCTTAAAAACATGTACGTTCTGCGGTGGAGAAATCTCCATATTGTCAAGCAAAGGAAACCTTGGCCGGTTAGTCAAAGTCCAGAACGTTCCATGCCTTAGGATTATTATTAGCGTAACCAAATCTCTACCAATTTGGAACTCCAAGCAGAAGCTGAACCATATGTGGAAAAATATACATCTGAAATTTTTGAAGAGGAAACGTCGAGGAAATGTATGGTTCTGGACCACCTACTTCTGGAATATTAAAAACAGTAGCGACCTTTATCATTAAAGCAAAAAAGCGAGCACATCAATATGGCCTAACCTTAGAAATCGAGAGGTGTTAGAAATCTTCAACTACATCAACTGCACTCGTGCGGTAATGAAGCTTTACCTACCTACTTTAAAGGTAACCAAACGTGCCTCACCTAGAACTACGGCAGGCTGCTTTGAAGAACTCTGGCGCATGCTATAGTTGAATTACCACAACCTGAAGTAAGTCTTCCTTTAACCTCAGCCAGGCGATTGCAGCTTTGCGGCGTTGCCCCACTGATCAATTACTGGATGTCACAACGGAAAGGCGATTGGCGATTTCAAGACGAAAGACTTCCCCATGAACTCTTCCTCGTGCAACCGGTATGGTGGTCTCAGACTGCTCACGGGACTTGTCTATATTTAAATTGGGAATCGAAACATGTAATCAATGCTCACTCTTACGGGATGACTGGTAGCGTGCGGGTCACCTATTGATAAGTTGGAAGCAACACACCAAGTGGCGGAAATACCACTCACTGGTGTTGAATAAAGTATTTTAGTTTTTATTAATTCATGAAGATTCGAACACTAAGTATAGAGGTATTCTTCTTTGTTCATGGAGCTGCGGGTTCTGTCACTGATGACATCATCAAAATCATTATAAATATATCCTCGCGAACTGGAAAAATGGGGTATTACTGCAACACTTACGGTAAAACCCAAACCTGGAATGTGAAATGTTTTTTAACGTGTATATGTGTTACTTACTTGATTTATTTTTTGTTATTCCTACAAATCAACTAGTCTCCAGACTCGTAGCTATAAATAACTTGTTTTCCACCGTACTACAAGTCACCCGGAGCTTTCCACTCTTTCTGTTTCCAAGGTGATTTCATTTTCTTTCTTCCTTAGAGCTTGGCCAATCCATTTCACTCTTCATTGGTCCTTGATATCGCGTTTCCATAGTTACTGGTTTGCTAATATGGATCTTATATTTATTTATGAAAGTTAATGTTGTATTATATTTGTTCTACTTGTATTATATTTTTTCCGATAATAACTACGAACTGAGAGTCCCACAATAACTTGTTTTTTTGTATCTTTAAATCTGCACCAATGATGTTCCAACGTGTCATTTATAATACAAAAAAAGAGTTCTCACTAAAAAAAAAAGAAGAAAAAAGTTTATAACATAAAACTGTGTATTAGAAGTTAAAATTAACAGTAATATCAGTAATAGTGGTAATTTTAGTATAATTTACCATATAAGTTAGCTTTTATTGTAAGTTAAATATGGTTTTTACTAAAAATACTTTGGTCATTTATTGCAGCTAAACTATCTGCTTATACTAAGATTAACGTCTGCAAATGAGTGGTATACTAAAACAACACGTAAAGGATTACTTATATTATAATCATGTGAATATGTAAGGTAAATGCCGGGTATTTTTTCTTTAACTACGTAGAGTGTAACATTAAATGACTCGTTGGAATTTGTGTGTTCCCGTGTGGTTTACCTCATAGTAGATTAACTGGTTGGAACACAGATTGATGTACTTTGAAAGTTTTCCAAGTCTACAATCTGCAAACACTATTCATGTCGCAATAGGTTACATGAACTTTGGCAGTAAATTATGAAACCAAAAACATTAATCTGAAATTAACTTACAAGCCTGGTAATATGTGTTTTTAGCTTAGTTGTAATTTCTTACTCTATATATGGAGTGGCATAAATATAATAATAAATAATTATTAGAAATCATTATCTTTACATAATGATTACAAAATATCACAAATAAACATATATCTTATAACTTGAGTGATGAAAATAGTTCCACAATGTTCATATAGTATTGCCAAGTTTACGAATATTCCACTCCGAACCTAATATGTGATACAGTTATGATAAGTAATAATTTATACAGTGTGCTTCTCACTTTAACTTTTGTATGAACCCTTTTGTAGAACCCTTTGGGAATGTTAACTAGGTCACCTGAAATTTCTGTTATGATAGTTTGGAATTTTGCCTCTCTCCCTAAAATGGGTAATTTTAGTGTATTGAAAAATTTCAAAATAACTCGGATTTTGTAATCCGACAGGGCTTAAAACAGACGCTTAAATTAATGGCGCTCCTGAAATATTTTTTGGATGACCCTAACCAAAATGGTGGCATAAAATGTATTTGATATTTTTAATTATAATATCGCTAAATATCTAAAATCAGAAAGTTAAACAGTTTTAAAAATCTTCGCTAGAATAATCTGAGAGAAGCATTCAATGTTTTTACCTGTCAACTCAATTTTACCTGTCCTCCAAAAGTGTGGTACTTTTGGGCACTTTCAAAATGTAAAAAGAGAACCACGTCATGTGACATATCAAATTAAAGGCGGTTTTAAGGTAAAACTAATGGTACAAACAAAATTCACTTTTAACTTTATTAAAAAGTTATATAAAAATGTGCATGACGTTTTCAAAAAATAGTATTGTATTTGTTTGAATACCTAATCTAAATAATCACAACAATCCAACTGTGAGTACGAAATGTAACTATAATACTAAACTGAGAACTGAGTGGATTCTGTGAAAACATAAAATAGGACAAAACTATTTTATTAAATGTTATTTCCTTTCTAGAACTAGATTGCTATCAAACAAAGAAACGACAGTGGCCTTTACTTTCAACGATTTATTTTGCTTTTCATTTTACTCTACAACTTATTGTTTATGTAAATTGTGATGTGATCCATGTTAAGACGCCGTTTTAACAAGTAAATTCAAGAGAAGTCTATAATTTCATTCCCGGAGAGACCCTCAAAGCCACAATTGTCTGTCACAGTTTTCCCTCGCCATGCTGTTATCTACAATTTTCATCTGTTTATATTTTGTTTTAAATTCATGCATGAGCCGACAAAATAAGAAGCACGTAACGGTAAAATTATTGCTGCGTGTAACATTGTTTAGACAACCTTTGAGAGAAAACCTAACTATAGTACTTAAGGGAATACTTTAAATTTGATTATTAGCGAGGCCCACAAAGCCCCGATTGTCTGTCATAGTTCTTGCCCCAAGCGTTCTCTTATCTCGAATTTGCAATTTGTTTCAACTCTCTTTTAGATTCATGGATGAGTAGAAAAACTACATGGTAAAGTGGTTACTTTATTTAACATTATTTGAACAAACTTTGAGATGTAACTTTAACTATAAAATTCAAGAGAATTCTATAATTTGATACCGGAGAGAAGTCTTCAAAACTGCAATAGTTTATTTTAAACTTCCCTAAGTGTTCTTTCATCTGTAGTTTCTCATCTGTTTAAAATTTGGTTAATATTCATGAGAAACCCAAAAACCCAGAAGCACGTAGAAGTAAAATCGTTACCTTATTTAACATTACTTGAACAAACTTTAAGACATAACTTTAAGTGTAAAAATCAAGGGAAGTCTGTAATAGATTGTAAAGAAATCCTCAAAACAGCATGGTTTGTTATAGAGTTATCTAAGCGTTCTCTTATCTGCGATCTCCCATCTCTGTTTAGAGTTCATTTTACATTCATGAGCCGACAAAACAAACACGTAAAGGTAAAATAGTGACTGTATTTAACATTACTTAAATAAACCTTTAAGAGTTAACATTAACTGGGAAGTCTATAATTTGATTGCCGGAGAGACCCTCAAAACCTCAATTGTTTGTCATAGTTCCCTAAGCGTTCCCTTATCTCCAATTTCCCATCTGTTTACAGTTTGTTTTACATTTGCCGACAAAACCAAAACCACGCAGAGGTAAAATGGTGGCTGTATTTAACATTACTTGAAAAAACTTTAAGAGGCAACCTTAACTATAGAACTCAAAGAAAGTTCATAATTTGATTTCCGGACAGACCATTAAAAAACAACAATTTTTTAAATCATAGTTCTCTAAGCGTTCTCTTATCTCCAATTTCTCATGTTTAAACTTTGTTTTGTATTCATGCTTGAGTCGACAAATTCTAAAGCCTATAGATTGTAGCGGTAAAATGGTCGCGTAGTTAACATTACTTGAACAAACTTTGAGAGGCAACCTTACTATAGAACTTATTATGGAAATTCTGAGATTTGATTACTGGAGAAATGCTCAAAGCCCCAATTGTGTCTAACGTGTTATACAATTTATAATATAACCTTTTTTTTTTCATGCATAATACTCTAAACCGGAATTACATATTTATACAATGATCGCTCTCTTTTTAGTAAACTTTGAGATGATCACTTTAACACGATCTGTAGAGATGTTTATAATTTTATTACCGGAGAGACTTTTTATTCGCAATTAATTGTCTTTTAAGATTTCTCTAAGGGAAGTTTTATCTGCGACTCCTATTCAGTCTTTCTTATAGTTTCTTGCATGAGTCGACGAAATTAATTTTTCATACCTCGCTCATAGCTTTTTGTAAAATAGTTACTTCATATACATTCGGGTAGCTGAAAAGAAACTACTCCCCCCCCCCTTATTTAAAAACAATCTTTGCGATATTTTAATTCTATTTAGAAATCTCTTTAGGTGAGAAGAGCAATCTAAAAACGTTAAGTTTAATGTTTTATTGATTGTAAGGCTGAATGACTTGCTCAAAAATTTCAAATTTCATAAATAAGCTTGTGATATTTCATTTTAAACATGTCTATAAGACGATAAAAATGACATTTAATTAAATTCCGACCACCCAAAATAAAATGACGGCCAAAAGAGTTATTTTATGTACAAGGTTAGAATGGTACGGTACATCCCCTTGTGTGACGTTAGTATGTTTTACCTCATATTAAATGTTCAAATTGTTCTCCCTGTATCTCCATACAGTTTTACGTTTGTTTAAATATGTTTTACACGTTTTCAAAAGTTTGATTTGTTCATTTTCTGCATTCTGTTACTATCCGTTCTCTTAATTGGTGATTAAACCAGGTTTTGAATTTGAAGCATTAAACCAATGCATACTTTACCTTCTGTACCAATCTAACTTCGTAAATAAAATAACTCTTTTGGCTGCCATTTTGTTTTAGATGGACAAAATTAAATTTTCTTTATATTATTTTCTTGACTCACAGAGGTGTTTAACATATGGAATCACAAGTCTTTATGTGACGTATAAACCCTCCAGCCTTAGCCCCAGACTTATGAAAATATTAACCTATATGGATGAAATTAAAGCAATTATTGAATGTACATTCATTTTATTTACGAAATTGAGTAGCTTTTTGAAGTCAAATTATAAAATGTTGTAGATAATATATTTAAATTATTTTAAATTTAATAAATTGTATTTTATATGTGTATATATTTAGAATTTATGATTATCATTATATTAAATATTATCATAATTATTTTTGTTGTAAATTATAAATTTAGTTTCAAATTGACACTTTGCATACAAATTGTATTTATGCTTGAGGAAACATAAATTGATTAATAAAATCAGCAAGATTTACGTCAGCCTTATCAATTCAAGATATCAACGAGCCACAATGAAAGTAGCTGTAGGGTACGACAACAAATCCCCAAAGCCAAAGCATGACAGCCTCATAAAGTTACAACTTTGTAAAATCAGACTATTCAAATTATAGTTGACTTATAATGAGAAAACAAATATTTGTACTCAGCCCTAACTTGGGGTTCGCATAGCTGTTGTTTTGTTACTCAAAGTTAGTTCAGGAATTTCAGCAGCTGTTTAAACTGCCTCAGTTTAGTTTCATCGTCTGTTTAATTTAAATATATCTTATAAAATAAACAATGGATAGGACAACATAAAACAAAAATCGCTATTTGTAATCAAACAGTTGATGCTTTAAAATTATTTAAATAAAAGATGGCAACTAAAAATCTTGTCACTTATAAAGTATATAAAAATGTTATGTTAAAAATGTTATATACTTGCAAATTGGTCTGGGTAACGTATTTCTGACCATTAGAGATTGTTTACTGTTAGTCATGTACCGTACGAGAGCTGTTGATAAGTGAGACTTTGAATGAAGAAGAATTGGTGGTTTCTTTTTACCTCGATCCAGTTTGTGCAACTTTTCCCAACTTCTTTAAGCTTTTTCCAAAAATACGATTCCTGGAACTCTTCAAAAAAGGTAAAGTTATGAATCTTTGTCCACCGAGCCTTTTCTTTGCAAAGAGAAAGGAGTCACAAGAGTTGAAATTGGGGAATAGAGATCCATTGTCGTGATGGAAGAGAATTATTTCGTATTAGAAGTATAGTAATGGATTCATGTTTCGTCAACGGTTACATAACACTTTTGACATTTAATTTTTTTGAAAAATGTCAAAATGTTTTTTCATTTAAAACAAACTGCATGTATGTCATCCCGGTAGAATTCTAGAAATAGGTATTAATAGGGTTGTCGCCAAAAATTATTTCAAAAACCCCGCAAAAATGCTCTTGTAACCGTGAGTTAGGTCCACTATGGACACGTTCTGTATAAAATATTGATGCTCAGACCCTAAGCTTTTCAATGAGACTATTTCCATCCCTATAGATTGAATGGGCGCGGAGGAGTTTTTAGGGAACATATTTACGTTCGTCTGATTTTTATATATAAAATTTTATGAAAATCAACTTATTATTTATTAAATAATTTTCTGTATTATTTCTTGTCGGTGTAATAATCTGTCGGATTTTCCTTTCACCTTTAAGTCATGATAACATTGCATGGAATATTACACGTATTACTAGAGGAAGATCACATTGTTTTAATTAGTACCGTAGAATGGTGTTGAACTAAATTCTAAGTTCGGTTAATTCTTTATCGTTATGAGATTTGAAAATATATGACTCAATTAGTCGAATATCTTAAAAATCATAAGATATTAATGGGGATATTCCAATTAAAACCATTAAAAAATAATAAACAAACAAAAGAAAACCGCCTCAGTATGTTGTGAGATTATGTCAATACATCGTGCACAAATATTTCACTAAACGTTTCTCACACATCATACATTCATGCAAAACTATTAAAGCCTAACACATAGTGTACAACAGGGGTCAGGTTTCATTTTTCCAATTTATTTGTGAACTATAATTTTCATTTACATATGCTTGAAATATTAGTTTTAATCCGGTATACTTTCAGATTTCAGCCAGGGCCGAATCAGAGATATTCTCATATTTGCTTTATTTTGTCTAATCACGATTGTGGTTCTTTTATTGTATTCTAACGCAATTGCCTTGACCAGTATGAACTGATTTTCAACTAAAATTCATAATTGTAGGGTATACAATTTCATTAACACAAAATTTATATTTTCTCAAAATCGGCTCGTGATTTGGTAATGCTAGTCTAAAATGTGAGCCCTAACTACAAAAAAAAAAAAAAAAAAAAAAAAAAAAAAAAAAAAAAAAAAAAAAAAAAAAAATGTATTGGTAGCTTTTTTAAAAAAAAGTTGGTTCAATAGTTATCATTGAAAAAGCGAAAAGGACCTTGGGAAACTTTTTTAAAGACCAAAACCACAAAATTGGCTCAATCTGTTTTGAGGTTTCCTGAGTCCAAAAAAGTAGTCTGTTGTCTAATCTATCTTCTTGTTTTTCGTTGTGACTGCCCAAACGGACTTATTCTTATAAAACTTTTTGTTGAATCTAGAAGCGTCGTCCCCTCATTTCGGAAATTCGAAATTAGTTTGTACCTGCCATTAAACCAAACTTATAATTTAGATTTTGATCATATTTTGCTAAAAGTAGCCCAAAAAAACGTATTGGGGGCCATCTCACCAAAAATGCAGACTAGAAAATTATCTTAAAAAACAAAATTAAAAGTAGTCCATGTAAAAATTGTTACAATATCTAATTTCTCAAAATAGACTCCACCTATTTCGTTACAATTAATGACCCAAACCAAAGGTCTATAAGTTTAGGCTGTAGTGACATATGTACTTATCACCAGAATAACTCAGTTTTTCTCTTTTTTCACATATATGATTAAGAATAACTCAGGTTTCCTCTTCTTCTTCTATAAGATCATATTTTCATTATTTGCTTTTACGGGTGGATGGATGTAGGAAAAAATTAGTGCAATATTTCATACGGTTTATTTTTATATATCTGAATGCTTGTTCTAATTTGTCTAATTAAAATTCAATATCCAGTCGGTACTAAATTCAATCATTTCAACAATAGAAAATACAAGTCCACTATCGACAAATGACCACAGATTTTATAAAAAGTGTACTCGTTGAAAGCCGCAGGAACTAGTTTCCATATTGGTATCGATTGTTTTATTCCGAATACGGGGAATGCAGGAAAAACTAGACTAGTAGCTTCTAACTCTCGGTTACAGACACATTTAATTAAATCGTAAAGAGCACGTCAAGTGCACCTTATTTACAGTATTCAGACCTTGAACCTCTCGTACTGGATTGCACAATGTGATGTTAAGTGGATTTTGTTACAATAGCAGTTCTTGAAGTTAGCTAAACGTTCTGCATAATTTTAATACTTTAAAGTTAATTATAGGATTTTGAGAGTTTTATATCGCCAATACCTTGACTATTTAAGGTTTTGCAGAAGATATTAAATAAATGAAATATTCACCAACCAATCCAAAATGACAGCCAAAGACTTGATTGTATTAAGATAATTAAAAAATCAAAATCATTCCGTGTAATTTTTTGTTTATTTATTTATTTTTTTAAATTGTTTTGCTAATAATTTCTACCCCCCCCCCCTTAAAGTAATGTTTTTGATGTCATTTGTTTTGTCCATTAAAATAAGGTAGCACATGTGACCATAAATGCTATTTTAAAATGTTGAATCACTACCATCTCTAGAGGGAAGTCAAAAATTGGAATTATTGAAGTAACACCTAATTTTAATGAAGATTGCTGCAAACCGCGTCTTAAGTGATAACAAATTTATATGGCTGGTGGGGAGGGGTGCAAGTTTCATTTCAGATAACTTGTATATATAGTAAGCAAAAATTGGCATCACAGAGTTCTAATGGGAGGGTTCTGTTAAAATATCATAGTCTGGGTTGTTAATAAGGAAGCTCGGAATAAGTAAAAATATGTGTGTTAAAACCCTCTAAAGCAAGTGGAATGGTATATAAATCGTAATATATTTTGTAATTTATAGAGTAAATTAAAAGTTACTACCAAACAGAAAAACATTATCCAGTGGAAGAGTTCACAGACCATAAAGTAAGGAACTTTATTTTTACGTTTAGAAAATACAGTAGTCTGTAGAGAGGAGAGGAACACAATGCGGAAGGTGGATAGTATTCTCTCCCAGATGTTTTCATCTATTTTTAGAACATTGAGTTCACGAGAATAACGTATCTCTAATGCACACTCTATACTGTAACATTTTTGGTTTTATTATTTTCTCAGATTTATTTAGTCTAACTTATATTATTGGTCATAAGACTATGTGGAGTTTTTTGTAGAAATATAATATGTTTTTTTTAAGGACTACGAAGTCCAAAAATGTGTGACACTACAGTCTAAATGGGTGAACTGATTTTGATTACATATATATATATATATATATATATATATATATACTAGAGAGAAAGAGAGAGAGAGTGAGTGAGTGAGAGAGAGAGAGAGAGAGAGAAACTTTTTGATAACTGAATATATTCGAGTGTGTATTTGCCGTATTTTGTTGTTGAAAAGTGTAAAAACTCGCGGACATCTTCGCCAAAAAAGAAAAATAATTGGGTGCGCCAGCGATACTACGTGCGGTGGAAGTGAATACTTCAAATGTTCTGCTAAGTACACATACTCACATGCATGTTGTTACGTGATCGAGAAAGAGAGAGAGGAACCTAGCGTAAGAGATAACATGCACAAAGTTACCTTCAAAAAAGGGTCTAAATAAATCTATTTATCCTATTATCCAGTGAATTCACTCCACCTGTGAAATCCCTTACAGTCTTGTATGAAGTATTCACTTAAAAGAAAAAGTATAAAATAGAGACTCCTCGAATACTAATAGCGTGAGTGGTCGGCCCTTGATTGCCACGTCCTGGCTCAAAAGTGAGCCCCTGAAGATCCTACTATAAGATAAAATTGGCTATAATAAAGTTTTGCTCATATAAATATAGCACCAAACAGAGTAGGGCGCTTTATTATTTGTAAGATAAATTGTAGGAGGAAGGGATACATGTTGAGTTCATAAACTACCCAGACCTAAAGATAGGAGAGCAGTCGGCGTGGAAATATGGAGTGGGAATGAGACAAATCAGGACGTATTGGCCGCGGTCAATAAAGGAAGAATTTCATCAAGGGACCTATAAGCACTGAGCTATCGGGAAGCATGTTGCTTCACACGCTTTGGGACAGGTAAGCATCCAACAAGAGACTTGTTTTGTGCAATTCTTAGTATCAGTGAATCTGGGGGGTGACAGTGAAGGCAAAGAACCAACTTGCGTCACCAAGAGGACGGCGAAAATAATTGATTTCACCCTGGATGTAAGGCTATACTGGGTGTCTGACAGAAAAGCTTTCTTTGATCATCAAAGGAAATTATAATTAAAAGTAAAGTAGCGAGAAGTAAGATTTTAAATGGTTGAACAAAATTGACTAAAAACTCTTAAACTCTATTAAATTGTATTGCCCTGCTATTTTATCTGTATAGTAATAACATCCATAAACCTCTTAATGTACTTTCCACAATAATGAACATACATGTCTTTTAACAACTCTTCAAAATTTGTCTACAGGTAAACTGTCAATAGCTAATTTTAATATGTAAATCAAGACCCATATAATCCAGTTGGTATAATAGTCACATAAAACATTGATTCAGATTTCAAAAACTCATTAAATATTTAACCGTACGTTCTTCCTTCTTGGGAGATCACGTGGTACCGTTACTTCATTACCAAGGTGCGATGAACTGAGCTAATACAGGTTCCGTTCTGTTGACACTTTACAATGTATGCCTCACTACTTGTACTGTCACTTGCAATTAATGGTAACCACATGATCAACTGTCAACACCAGGGACAATCCGTAGTAACTTTGGATCACAACATGGTTCCGTGGAAACTTATGATCAATATTTTAGTGAAATATGATCTCTTTATGAACTTTTCGTAAAATCTTTCATAATCTGAACCGTCTTAGATAACAAATAGTTACAAGTGAAACTGTAAACAGTAAACTTCGCTCCTCGGAAGCGTAACCAACCCGACTACTTTTTATTTTTTACACTAATTAATTGATACATATTTGAAAGTTAATAGAAAGTTATCCAAGATTTAGAGTAAAACACGGGGCAACTTAATTTGCAAACTAGTTTGGATCATTCATTTGCGCACTGGTTGTTATGTAAATAGTAATTTATTTGATATATTTTATTACTTTATGAGACTCGAAAACAATTTCATTAATATAGATGAAAGTTTTTTAAAATTTTTGTGCTAAACAGTTCAAATTAAATATTTCATTTGTTTTTTAATTTTTATTATTGATTACCTCGCTCACATAATTATATTTAACAATTCGTTTAGTGAGCAGGGGCTCACTAATAGTAAGTACGAGTGTGGCAATTCCGAGGTGTTCTGTCTTCACCTTTCTTCAATTAGTCGTGGGTTAAATCCATCTCTTTCAACTTTTCTATTACCTCTTTCCTGATTAACTGTTGTTCTCTTTCGACACTGACGGCAATAGAGTATACAAGAGCTAGGGTTTCTTATTTTATATTCTTTTTTAAAGGAAATAATGACTACAAGGTTTATCGTCTTCAAATTACAACAACAACTTCTTTTTTCCAAAGCGTGTGTCTTTTTTTCGTAACATCCGCGTTCATACCTTGGAACCGCATAATCATTATTTTGAGTGACCGCCATTTTGAATCGGAAATGGAAAGAAACAAAAAAATCGTTTGCATAGGCTACATCGAAAAGCTTTGTCGCAAAGACCCTTCTCTAATTTTTGTTAATGATTGATAGACGCATTTTTCCCCTAACTTTATAACAAACAGACAAATGGGTAATTTAAAACAGGACCTTCGCTTAGTTTTGTCAAAATATTTTAAAGTTTTTTTTTGCCTTGGTAGAAAATTTAAATTCATTTCGGTGTGGTATTGGTTTGAGAAAGTCTCTACCAGGAGGAATTCTAGGAGTAGAGTATTATTCATACACTACTTCTAGAATCCCTCCTGATAGAGACTTTCTCAAACCAATCCTCTACCGAAATAACTTTCTGACTACATTCGTACTCAACCCAAAAATATAAAAATCTAGCCTTACTGAATCCCCTCACCTCAACACGGCACTGTTACATATTTAAGAAGGAGCTAAAACAACAATATTTTAATATCCTGATTATTTTCGGCGGGGGACGAGAGAATGGGTATTTTTTAAACTATTTAAACTATAAAACTCGTAAATAGTTCAATGTTTTAACCATTTGTCATGTTTTTAAAACACGCTGTTCTACAACACACTTTAGTAGTGAAGTCTTTTTTAATTCGTCTATTGTTTTTATCGATTCAATAAGTTTTAGTGCCCACATGAGTCTATTTCCTTCAATTCGTTGAAACCTACGCTAATCTCGAAGCCTTCAATCATATCTCGACCCACGTATTGCATTGTCAACTTATTTACATATCGGAAGGTGAAAATTATTACATGATTTTGATAAAAACCATAAATATTCTTTATTGAGCGAGCGAACCGAGTTTCTGTTTTACTCGACCTTTTAGAATATCGTCTGTTTGTTTTTTTGTTACGTAGCTACGACTAAACGCGTTCTACGAAATATGCGAAAAAAAGTTTTTTAATTTTATTTATTTATTTTTATTAACAGTGGCCACTTAAAATATTCGTGGTTGGTTCTTAAGCTTTGACACGGTTGCTTCGATTAGGACTATAGAGAGCACAGGATGGTGTATTCCTCCTTTGTGGTTTAAAAATTACAAACTTTAGCTGGAATTACCTTAATAAAGAAAAAAAAACCCATAAAATAAAGACCGCTAGAGCTCTAATAAAGCTAGTCTAAAACTAAATAACTAGTCTAATAAACTAGTCTAAAAGCGTCAAGGTTGTATTGTCCCCCTTGTTTAAGGAGAGTCCGACCGCAATTTAAACTCAGTGTTAACTGCATGTCAGATCTCAAAATCCACTTAAGATAGACCACTACTTTTTGTATTTTGAAAATGGACTCTTTTTCTAGTTCCGCACACAGTATTTATAAAAAATTTTTTTTTTGTTAAAAATAACATAATTTTAAAATTGTTCGTGAATAGTTTCTAAAAAAAAAAAAAAAATTACAAATATATTATTTATTTTGCCTGTAGAACAAAAATCTTGAAATCCATGTGTAAGGAACTAGTTTCCCATGAAATAAATTGACAAAAACTTTTGGTAAAGATTTTTTTATGGTTTTTAAAATATAGGACATCTAAACAGTTGATTTCAAGAAATACTGAAAAACGAAAAAAAAAAAAATTAACCCAAGGCTATTGATCTATTTTCATAAAATCTTTTTCTTTTTTAATATTTAAATATGTTTTATGAATGAATTTACATGCTTTTAAATGGTTTATTTTAATCATAACAATTAACTACAAAAGACCAATTAATCAATTTTATAGTTTCTTTTTTTTCAACACTCTTTTACTCAAGCCAATCACCATTTTATTTATAGTGGGGTCCTCCTTACACTCACCACAGGTTGGAAAGAACTAAACTGCGCGGAATACATCTTGTGTCCTGGGTGGGATTCGAACCCACAATCTCAAATGCCAGAGAGTGACGACTTTAATCACTGAGCTACTAGAATATTTAGGAACGGTTACTTTTTTAAAACAAAATTTGAGTATTAATAATTCTATTCTAAAACTACATTCAAATAGTGATTGTATGTTAAAACTAATAGCAAATATTAGTGATATGTTGCGCAACATTTTTGTTGTACAAGTTGACTGAGTTTTTATTATTATATACCGTTGTAAACAAGAAACTTCATAGAATAATAATCTGTTAAAACCTAAAAATATTGGTATGTCTAATCATTATTGAAATGAAAAATAAAATTCGAACTTCCTGCAGCCAGTTTTTTTATCTGGCCAGAAAAAATGTCACAGTCTATTGCTTTTTATGTTTTCTTTTACATAAATGAACATCAGAACTGACTCCTCCTTGGAAGAGTAAACGATCCCGCTACTTTTATATTTTGCTGTGAGTCATAATGTATATGTACAAGTTACATATAACTTTTAAGTGTTGTTAATAAAAACATATTATATATATTTGTATCTTTACTAAACTTTATGAATTTTGGTGTTCTAAACCAAAGCAAGAGACGCTTTTACTAAGTAATAAAATTGATACTCGTCACCGGTAGTATTACTTCTTGATTTAATATTTACTCAAATTTACACTATTTCTGTGTAGTAATTATTAGTTTATTATGTTTAATGTAGGTTGATCCTCATTTCCTATGGATGAATCGCCACTGTTTTGTACTAAAATTGATTTTAATGTTGGGTTGAGTTAAGTGTTTAAGATGTAACAGTCAGCTTGTTGGCATTATGTAATGGCATTACCATACATAGAGCAATACTGATTATAAACACTGATACGAGAGTACTTCACGCAGTGTTAGTTTGGAAACTGTGAGTCATGCCATGGAACCATACAGCGGTTATGTTGTGCTTGTTAATCAGAGCACAGGCGAAAGTAGTGTTTTTGTTTTGTTTTGCAAGTGTTGAATTACTTGGAACATATTCATTTCAAGATATTATTTCTCTATTTGGTTGTTGTTAACCAATTATCTAATAGAAATTAACTCATTACGATCACTTGCTTGACAGAATACAAAACGTAGTTAAATATTAGTACAGTTTTTACAGTTTACTTATGATTCTTGAGTAGCCTTTACAGCTAAAGTCTTCACTAATACTTAGCATACGAATTTATAGCTAGATTTTGTGTACCTCATTTGAATAGATTGACTGAAGATTTATTATTGTTCAGCGTTATATTGCGACGGATCAAGTCTCTATTTGACCGCGAACGATTATAACCTAACCTATTCTTTTGTTTCTTGTAAATCTGTAGGATCAAGTTGCCGACAAGAACGAAGCTAGTAAGGTTTTTATTATGGAACTTGGTAGCGTTCCCTTCTATCCAGTACTAAACGAATTTCGATTTAAACTGAACACTTGCTATGCCTGCAATTTACAAAATTTCAAATGGCACATAACAGAGTGGCTTGTAAAGGCTCCCATTCTACTAACCAATAAACTTCCTACAACTGTGTTCTTCTGTATACAGTTATTTAAATTAAGTAATGACACTAATTACCTAGCAGTTGTGGCGTTAAACCACGGTTCCGTAAGGCTTCACGAGATTCGAATTGTCGTGTGTCCTTGTAAGCAGTGAGAGACGGAGTGAAGACAACGATCGGAATTTTTTCACCCGCGAACGATTAAATAGAATTAAAGATATTTTCCTTATAAATGGTTGGCTCAGACCATTTGGACGGGTCTAAAGACCTAGCATATGAATTATTAAGTGCTTTCGGTTATTATCCGTAATTGTAACAGAGATAGTTATGACCGGTAATGATTACGAAATCTTTACTAATTCGTAATACGTAAGTAACCACTATAATAATATTTTAGGTATTATGGATTAAACTCATTATAAGGCTGGCTTAGTGTATCAGTGACCCGGAGTCCTTATTGGAAAAATTGCTAATATAAATAACTCCCCACACGCTTCCCTAACCGCTAGATGACATGTATATCCACAACCATAATTGTATAATCCCCACATCCCATAACTATAACCCATCACCACACAGTCCATATGACAACATTGTATGGTTATTAACACAGATGGTTAGATAAACAGCTGATTGATATTGAGTAATACTGTTATTTATTGTGTACTATTGCTACGTGAGCATTAAACAAGCTTTTCGTGAAGGAGAGGGAGCGGTCAGTTATGAGCAACGTTGTTCATTTAGTTTTTTGTTAAACTATGGTACAATGCTATTGAGACTTTTAAAATTGACGAAGGCTGGTGGAGATGAAGCTTTGTCTAGAGCACAGATTTTCAGATGCTTTAAAACATTTTCAGATTGCTGGTAATCAATTGAGGATTCCCACGTCCTGGAAGACTGTCAAAGTCAAGAAATGAAGACATTGTTAATCGAATGAGAGATGTGGTGCGGTCTGACCGTCGCGTCGATTAACTGTCAAAATCATCGTAGAACAATTAAATTTGAACTATATTACAGTTCATCAGATTTTGACAGACGAATTGGGAAAACCTCATTCTTGAAAAAACAACAGGATGGATCTAGTTTGCCGTTTCTAGAACGAATTGAAAATGGTCCTGATTTACTAAAAAAAATGTTATTAATGATGATGAATTATGGGATCTTTGAGTAAGATTCATAAACAAAACACCAGAGAGAGGAGTGTCAGATATCAAACTCACCTTGTTCCAAAAATTAGTAAATAGAAAATGAAAACCCCGTTCTTTTATTTCTTTGGTAGTAATGACATTTTCATCAGCAGTTTTTACCTACATGAGATAGTGTCAATCAAGATGTTTACTGGGAAATTCTTGCAACGCTGCGGAAAAGAGTTATTCATGTGAGACCTTTTATTTTCACTTCACGAGATTAAAAAAAAAAAATAACTCAAAAGACCATTTTGGAGCAATAGACAACATTAAAAAATATGTAACCGATCAATTATATGTTTTTAGTTTCCGAGTTCCAACACTGCTATGAAGAGTGGACAAAATGTCTAAAGTTCTGCATGGTTTCCCAAAGGAACTATTTTGAAGACGATAGAATCTAGATATAGTTTGGTTATAAATAAGAGCTTTTACTGAATTAATCTCGTTACTTAATTTACAGACTTCGTATGTACGGGCTAGAAAGTTTGTACACCATTTATTATTAAGATGCTAAGCTCTTTATCACAACATAAAGATTCCATGACTTTACAATCGAACCTCTGAACGACGAATTCTATATTCGTCAAATACTTCAAGTGTAACGACGCCTATGGAAATGCAAATCAATGAGTGTTTCGCGGTTCTATTGTTAAGTTAATTTTTCTTTGGTTAGTTTCTTGTTACAGTTACTGCGGACAAAAGAGTTGCCTCTTGTTAAAGTATTATCATCGGTTATTCTTGTCCAGATATTAGGCATTCCATCTTCCTGTGAATCACGTGTTTGGTGTTGTTATTAATGTGGGTGTTGTATTTTTATTACTTCCGGTATTGCAAAAGTTATAGTAATTTAATTATTTGATTTTTCGCTTATACGTTTTTTATTAGCAAATATTGAATTTACAATAATATTTCAAGTGAAAAATATACGACCTAGACTGGGAATCGAACCCAGGACCTTTGGCTTTACGCGCCAATGCTCTACCATTGAGCTATCCTAGTCGCTTCCCAGTACAGGGCGCAGACTTCTCACTTGACTTTAGTTGCTGCAATTTTGAGTATCCAATTAATTACCTCGCAACATAGCGACATTGAAATTAATTTTCACTCATTTTTCAGCCCTTACGCATGTATTTATAGTAATTTAATTATTTGATTTTTCGCTTATACGTTTTTTATTAGCAAATATTGAATTTACAATAATATTTCAAGTGAAAAATATACGACCTAGACTGAGAATCGAACCCAGGACCTTTGGCTTTACGCGCCAATGCTCTACCTTTGAGCTATCCTAGTCGCTTCCCAGTACAGGGCGCAGACTTCTCACTTGACTTTAGTTGCTGCAATTTTGAGTATCCAATTAATTACCTCGCAACATAGCGACATTGAAATTAATTTTCACTCATTTTTCAGCCCTTACGCATGTATTTATAGTAATTTAATTATTTGATTTTTCGCTTATACGTTTTTTATTAGCAAATATTGAATTTACAATAATATTTCAAGTGAAAAATATACGACCTAGACTGGGAATCGAACCCAGGACCTTTGGCTTTACGCGCCAATGCTCTACCATTGAGCTATCCTAGTCGCTTCCCAGTACAGGGCGCAGACTTCTCACTTGACTTTAGTTGCTGCAATTTTGAGTATCCAATTAATTACCTCGCAACATAGCGACATTGAAATTAATTTTCACTCATTTTTCAGCCCTTACGCATGTATTTATAGTAATTTAATTATTTGATTTTTCGCTTATACGTTTTTTATTAGCAAATATTGAATTTACAATAATATTTCAAGTGAAAAATATACGACCTAGACTGGGAATCGAACCCAGGACCTTTGGCTTTACGCGCCAATGCTCTACCATTGAGCTATCCTAGTCGCTTCCCAGTACAGGGCGCAGACTTCTCACTTGACTTTAGTTGCTGCAATTTTGAGTATCCAATTAATTACCTCGCAACATAGCGACATTGAAATTAATTTTCACTCATTTTTCAGCCCTTACGCATGTATTTATAGTAATTTAATTATTTGATTTTTCGCTTATACGTTTTTTATTAGCAAATATTGAATTTACAATAATATTTCAAGTGAAAAATATACGACCTAGACTGGGAATCGAACCCAGGACCTTTGGCTTTACGCGCCAATGCTCTACCATTGAGCTATCCTAGTCGCTTCCCAGTACAGGGCGCAGACTTCTCACTTGACTTTAGTTGCTGCAATTTCAATGGTAGAGCATTGGCGCGTAAAGCCAAAGGTCCTGGGTTCGATTCCCAGTCTAGGTCGTATATTTTTCACTTGAAATATTATTGTAAATTCAATATTTGCTAATAAAAAACGTATAAGCGAAAAATCAAATAATTAAATTACTATAAATACATGCGTAAGGGCTGAAAAATGAGTGAAAATTAATTTCAATGTCGCTATGTTGCGAGGTAATTAATTGGATACTCAAAATTGCAGCAACTAAAGTCAAGTGAGAAGTCTGCGCCCTGTACTGGGAAGCGACTAGGATAGCTCAATGGTAGAGCATTGGCGCGTAAAGCCAAAGGTCCTGGGTTCGATTCCCAGTCTAGGTCGTATATTTTTCACTTGAAATATTATTGTAAATTCAATATTTGCTAATAAAAAACGTATAAGCGAAAAATCAAATAATTAAATTACTATAAATACATGCGTAAGGGCTGAAAAATGAGTGAAAATTAATTTCAATGTCGCTATGTTGCGAGGTAATTAATTGGATACTCAAAATTGCAGCAACTAAAGTCAAGTGAGAAGTCTGCGCCCTGTACTGGGAAGCGACTAGGATAGCTCAATGGTAGAGCATTGGCGCGTAAAGCCAAAGGTCCTGGGTTCGATTCCCAGTCTAGGTCGTATATTTTTCACTTGAAATATTATTGTAAATTCAATATTTGCTAATAAAAAACGTATAAGCGAAAAATCAAATAATTAAATTACTATAAATACATGCGTAAGGGCTGAAAAATGAGTGAAAATTAATTTCAATGTCGCTATGTTGCGAGGTAATTAATTGGATACTCAAAATTGCAGCAACTAAAGTCAAGTGAGAAGTCTGCGCCCTGTACTGGGAAGCGACTAGGATAGCTCAATGGTAGAGCATTGGCGCGTAAAGCCAAATGTCCTGGGTTCGATTCCCAGTCTAGGTCGTATATTTTTCACTTGAAATATTATTGTAAATTCAATATTTGCTAATAAAAAACGTATAAGCGAAAAATCAAATAATTAAATTACTATAAATACATGCGTAAGGGCTGAAAAATGAGTGAAAATTAATTTCAATGTCGCTATGTTGCGAGGTAATTAATTGGATACTCAAAATTGCAGCAACTAAAGTCAAGTGAGAAGTCTGCGCCCTGTACTGGGAAGCGACTAGGATAGCTCAATGGTAGAGCATTGGCGCGTAAAGCCAAAGGTCCTGGGTTCGATTCCCAGTCTAGGTCGTATATTTTTCACTTGAAATATTATTGTAAATTCAATATTTGCTAATAAAAAACGTATAAGCGAAAAATCAAATAATTAAATTACTATAAATACATGCGTAAGGGCTGAAAAATGAGTGAAAATTAATTTCAATGTCGCTATGTTGCGAGGTAATTAATTGGATACTCAAAATTGCAGCAACTAAAGTCAAGTGAGAAGTCTGCGCCCTGTACTGGGAAGCGACTAGGATAGCTCAATGGTAGAGCATTGGCGCGTAAAGCCAAAGGTCCTGGGTTCGATTCCCAGTCTAGGTCGTATATTTTTCACTTGAAATATTATTGCAAAAGTTATAGTATTAGCTCACACAATGTAGGGTCCTCGGGTATTTGGGAACAACGCAGGTGGTTAGTTTAAGACCTCATACAGAGAGTGTCAGAATGCTAACTAAGATTTTATAATTTTATTTGGGTTAATATTTATTAAGAAAAAACTATTAACATTTTTATAGTAACGCGATATATATATTTAGGATCCGACTAGGTTCTTTTTATACTTCAAGAACCTTGAGATCAGGACGCGTACACAATAGACTTCATGTAGATTGAATCTATCGAACAGACGCTCAAGATATGTTCTGTAGGAGTAATTTGTTTTACCAACATCATTATTTGTACTTGGTTATTGTCCAGATAGCATTTTTAATACCCGCCGTACTTATTGCGTGATCAATGTTTTATAATTAATAAGTAGTGTCAATGAAACTCCATTATATATATATATATATATATATATATATATATATATATATATATATATATATATTCTACGTCTTTATGTTTCGCATAATCAAATGTTGCATGTACAGGTTTGCTATGTTTCCCTAAAGTTTTTTTATCGACCCCTCAAGGATTACAGGAACCATTTGTGTTTATTTCTTCAATTTTTATCCTCTGGGTTTTTATTCTCCTCCGACGTTTTCACGTCTTTCCACTATCCTATATTCCTTTTCCTTTTGGATCATGATAGAATGAATATATCTAGCTCTTGCCTCTGATATACGATCTTCTATCATTCTATTAGAGAGGCGACATCTATCGGCGCTCCTAGAACTGAGTTTTATTCGTCTCTGTCCATGCACCACCTTATACAACACAGTGCGTACATCTTCCATCCTCCTGGCCTGGCGGAGGAAATAATTCACTTCGCCGTGTTTTCTGGTTTTGCTACTTCTTGAGGTCAGGCCTCTCGGTCTAATTTCTTTTTCCATCGTTGGTAAACCATCACTGCTGCCATTTTTTTTTTTCAGTACAATGGGTAAGTAAAATTCGAACAAAAAACCATGCTAGTGATAAGTGGTTATCGTATTTATGTCTCGTGTTTCTAGGTGAGGTAAACATCTTTACATTTTGTGACATCAGTTGAAATATAGTCTAGCATTAAACTGAGGTAAGGGAAGGGTCTGTAATTTTAAGGAATATTTGTTTTGAAAAAATAAAATAGGACAAAATAAAGCAAAAGCTTAAAGCTTCAAATATTTTAATAATATAAAATGAGCTACAATTGTTTCGCCTTGCGGCATCATCGGGCAACTCAAGGCGAAACAATTGTAGCTCATTTATATTATTAAAATATTTGAAACTTTAAGCTTTTGTTTTATTTTATCCTTGAATATGGAGTTTCAACAAGAAATATCTGCTTACATTAAAGTTAACAAAAAAAAAAAAAAAAAAAAAAAAAATAGGTTGGCCGGTTGGTTTAAGGGATCTCAGAATGGATCGCGAAATAATTGATATAGATTTTTTAACCTATCGCGTAACGCTATTTAAATTGCTTATATGTGAGAAGGTTAATTTTGTTTTTTGTTTTAATGTAAAGGTTACAGTAAGTATATCTTTAGCTGATACATTTTGTACACCTCTTTACTTTATCTTCTTATATATTAATCTTACCAATAGAAGACAAATATACTTATAATAAATAAGAATTTTTTTTAAAACTCAGGGAAAACACATGCTGAAAATTTTTTTTATGTATATTTGGAAATAATGATTCATGTCTTAACTTTATTTCTTGGAAACATTTTCCATTCTAATCTAAGAAAATTGATGTGTAACCATCAAGGAATAAAACAGCAATACATAAACTTTGAAGAGATAAATTATTTGTGTATTGGCAAAAGCGTTAGACGATAGATGAGCTGTCAGGGATCTGAAGTATTGAAAACCATAAAATGATACAAATGTGCGGCCATAACTGCAATCGATTCCTCAACCACGGGTTTTACTTTCCAATTACTTGTTCGATAGTCTTAGACGTCTAGAATGATATCTGTTATTTTTATTATTTTTCCATGCTTTATTTCAAAATTGAATGGTTCGCATAACTAAACAATAATAATTTTAATATGTCTCGGAGTAATTAAATATATCAAATTGGAAATCTGATAGAAACGCAACAGGCCCAACATTTTTACAAATGCATATTAATTTTAATAGCCCACGGATTATTAAAATTATAATCTTTCTATTACAATACGTCAACTAATTCCAGGTATTTCTTAACCTCATTCTTAGTGCAGTTTTGGGCGATCGCTCATATTTAGAATAATAAAAACACAATTAAACGAACATGCAAAACACATGTAATCCCTTGCGAAGTTTGTGGTCGTGCGGAATTCTCTACATCACTGAGAGTTGAGATGAGGATGGCAAAGTGCATCCTCAATATCTTATATTAATTGACCTGTTTTTATTTACTTACTCGCCGGTGCTACATGCCAAGGTGACTCTTGACTTTCGGAATCAGTAGTCTCTATCTGTCTCTCTCCACACTTGACAGCACCCCGCCAATTACATCCAACATTTCTTAATCTCTACCTTGTCTATCCAGCGGCTCTGAGTTCTTTCCTTTCGTTTATCTTTAAATAACAACACAGCCATAATTTTAATTTTAATTTTTCTCATGTCTATCCTGTCAACATTATTACTCGCCCACGTAAAATATTTGTTTCCATTCATAATATCTTCTCTTTTCTATATTGATTCTATTTCCAGGTCCGTCAACATGAATGCAGTCACAACATCTTCTCATTATTTTTTCTTTCAAACTTTTAGTTTTTAGTTGTTTGCTATACTCTCTATAGACCCACGTTTCATTTCTATAGAATTACTACTAGTCTAATAAGGGGTTTATATAAATGCAATTTAGTTTTATTTTACACCAATCACTACCTGAATTAAGCTTACTGTTTGCAAATTTATTTCCTGCCATAATGCTCTTTATCAATTGATTTTGTTTTCATTGTTGAGAGATGAATCAAGGTAAAACTGATCACACTTTCAGTGAAGTTATCCAGGGTGATATTTTGCATTGATCTTCTACTTGTTGACGTTGTTATTTTATGTATTTTTTTTCATTACAAAAAATCCGACTCTGTTACTTTGATTTAATATAATTGAAAAGTTTCTTTTAGTGCAGCTGGAAAATCTTATGCACAAATCATTAATGCGTTGTCAAATACAAAGAACCATTGAATTTGTAAGCAGAAGTCCCATTCCATACGATAATGTGAGGCTTAATATGTGGTTCGTACAATTGTAGTTCTGTGGGTTCAGTCCAGAATGCGCTAGTATGAGAGGAGCCGGAGCATGTAATGCTGTTCGCTAAGTCACTAGAAGTGGGCCGTTAGATGGCAGCACTAGATTCTTTGTTTGTGAACTTCAACCTATACTCTGATGATTGGCAATGTATTTCCTCACCATCAGGTGTTGTTCAAGAAAACATTACCGTTACTACTCCACTAATGTCTTATAAAAAATAAAAAAAAAAATAACGCAAGAACGCACTAAAAACAACAATATGTAACCACAAAAACAATAAAACTTGGTTTAGTATTGTAGGGTATCTCTTAATTGAAACTATTCTCAAGTGTGTTACAAATATTTGTATTCATTGCGGGGAATGGTCGCTTTCTTGACAAAGGAAAGAGATATTAGAAAACTGGATGTTGCATTGGTTTTATTATCAAAACGCGATGCAAAACAATGTGCCACAAAAGCCCTTCCTATTTAAAATGTTCTAGTTAATTTCAAGATGACCGTAAAAATTCAGCTTCTGTACTACAACGAATACTACATTTGAAGTTTTAGTTTTGAACCTTTCTCGAAATGTGGGTTACGTTACAGACTTATGTGTATATAAGAAATGGTTAAAAAAATACTCCAATGATTAGGATCAGTGAACATATCATGGTCTCGAGTGGCAGAATTTCCACGAGAGAGATCGCCTAGTTAGAATTTCTATAATAGAAATTCGCCAATAATCTTTCACGAAGATATACAATGTGCTTACTGAGGTTTATGCATATTGATATTTCCTTTCCATATCCATTTGTGCATGTCCGATCAGTAAAGTATCGATTTCACTTTATACCATTCTAATAAAGTCAAGCCTAGGATAACTAGGTCGCGTAAACAGGCGACAGCTTGCCAAAAATAAAGCTCAGATATATTAAAATGACTCGTCACTTCCGGTCTGTAATTAACGTTTCCGCCGCAATCTGTTACATTTTGGGCGCCATGACGCCTCTCAGTTAGATTCATTTAGCTTATTTTATTTCATTGAGGACACTCAAGAAATCCATCTTTTCGCTCTGATTAACATCACTGACCGATTGTTTTGATTTCTTCATCGATTTGTCTTTATTTGATTCTTACTCGATATCTCTACAATGGTTTACGGTCAATTGAAACGTATATAACATTAATTTTGTATTATTTTTGTGATCGTTTTTACTTTCATACAATTATGTAGTGTAGAAAATGATCTGATGGTTTTAAAATACTTATGATGTAGGCTGTTGTGGAAGAAAAAAATATAGTCTTGACCAATATACAACTAAATATTGGTGATTACTTACAGGTCATATAATAATAATTAGCAATGAGATTATTTGTATTTGAATAAGTCTTATTTCTCTTTGCATGATTTAAATTAGAAAATCCTACTATTCCTAAACAAAAGCTAGATTGTACTAACAAAATATTCAACTAATATTGATCATTGGCGTGCTTACTAGTTTTTACAGTGATAAGAGTTGAGGCAAGGACGGAAAACTAAATCCTCAATATCGTTTGTATTTGTTAGTCGATATTCTAGGGATATTCCGTGGCGATATTTGTAGCAAGGATGTTTTTTATTGTTTTACACGACGCTTTCTCACAAAATTTTATTACTTTATTGATACTCCTTTCACACTTGCTTCTCAATTTAATATTTACATTAATGTATGCTTTTTTCTTTGCAAGAATGATGTTAATGAAAAAGTGTACTTTCTAAAGAGTAGTAGGATGAATTTCACATCCTCGTATTAAATTAACAAATCGATTTTGAGTTTTTCTGAAAATATCCGTTTTATGGTCTTGCAAGTCCAAATGTAGGTTTGTGAGTAATGTCTGTTTGCTGTCTGTCTGTCCTAACACCCCAAATTGAGTAACCCGTTTTTATCAAATTTTTATATGGGTATATCATGGTCTATTCTAAGGCGTCGTTTTCTCTCCATTTTCTTTTGTAACTGTAAATTACGATTTCCTCTAAATGAGCTTCAACTACTTTTTCTAACAATAACTATCATATTAAATTCTGTAGTGGTGGTGTTACTGGTAGGAAATGTTTCCCTCACCTATCTCCGATGTGAATTATATATACCGTACTACTAGCTTTTGCTCGCGACTTTGTTATTTCTTAAAAAAAATTATACTTGTTTACATTTGTAAATAAAAGAAATCATCCTCTCTTGTGCATAAATAAGCATGTACATGCAGGAAAGTTTGTGTATGATGCATCATGAAATTCCTATACTGTAATAGAATTTATTACATAAAATTTAAAATACGATTATAGTGATTTTACAAGAAACTTAACGAACAAACATGAATATTCAGATTTGGTTCAACATAGATGGTCGAAGACCTGAAACGTCTAGTCTTTAACTCCGTGTGAATTTGAGTAAATATTGAATAATTTAAATTTAATAATATTTTGCCTTTGTTCTTAGGGAAGAAATAAGTTTTAACAGATAGCCAAAGTGCTCTGAAAGCATTGCAGTGATTAACCTTTGAATTGAAGCTAGTGTACGATTGCTTTAATATGGTGAATGAAATGGATAGTCATCAATGTCATCGTAAAGTGGGTGTCTGGCCTTGTAGGTACAGGATGGGAACGAGGTTGTTGATAGTCTTGCTAGAGCCGATGCTTCAAGACACCTCCAATGCCAGATTCTTTCTGTTGAAGGCCCTAACCCCATTTAAGAAATGTGGTTGAAGTCTGAACGGACAGATACTGGTCTGTCCTTTGGGAGAAAATTACTCTGCTTGGACAAGTAGGTTATCCGATTTTCCAAGTGAATACTATAAATATTCATTACTGGTAAGGGAATGGGTTGGTAGACCAGGATATCTTTCGGGTTTACTCCAATGGGAGGGATCAGCAGAACACCTTTTGTATGGATGTGAAATGTTTGCTCAACAGAGATTCAGACAATGAGGTAAAGGAATTAGCGGGCATTGACAATTTTAGAGGTGCTGATCCCATGGTCGACACGAGCATGGATATAATTAGTCGGGTTACCATCCACAATAATTCCCAATGGAATAATGGATTGCGCAGTGGAGAGGAGCTTGTGTGGGCCCTTCGACCTCACTCCGAGCGTTTCTAATGGTGAGAAAAATTTCGAAATCAGTAGAATAGTTTTAAGATTACCGTTTAAAAACTTGCAACCTTTCACCAAAAGTCGGTACAGTTCTATGTTTTTTACCGATCTTGTTTTTAGGGAAGATGTTGCCATACGTTTTGTTTGGGTACTTAGAGACTTCGTTTTATTGAAATCCTGCTCTAATGGTATCTAAACCAAGATTTTGAGTTGTTAAATAAATGTTACGAATACGAGATATGGCTTAATTATGCCCATATGTCAAATTTTATAAAAATGTGTCTCCTCGATAAATCACTACACAGACAACAAATTTTTTGTTTTTGAGCTCAAGGAGACATCACAGCTGATTATGACACGAAAAACTCATCATTGATTTTTTGACCCAACACTTAATATACGATGTAAGAAAGTAATTCCAATCAGTCTAAAACCGTTGCGATACAATCTACTGAGAACCGCTATGTTGCAGTCCGTGTGAAACCAAGACATTACAATGCTGAGCAGAAAGTAAGAGCAATTCACCAGTCAGCCTGACCATTCACTGCACTTATGTGGGAGGCATTCCATTCCAGTCTACGGGCCACTAACTTTCTTTTCTTTTCCCTTGCACTCCAAACATTTCCACTCTTATTGACACACTAATATCTTTTTATTGTCCCTTGCTCTTTAGATTCATTTTTCAAATACAATGTTACTTTTATCTGCTAAATTTTCTTCATATTATATATATTTAATGAAATGAGAAAGTTAGTGGCTTTAGGATTATCTAATTTGCAACAGACTCATTGTGATCTTCATCATTTAAACGTTACCATCCAATACTACGACTTGAACAGTCCATTTTTACAGGCATTCATTTTTTACTTGTGTAGAGAAAGTTATGTGATGGGTCAAAAATCGATGTTGAGTTTTTTGCGAATATATCCGTTGTAAGGAACCTTGAATCCAAAAAGTGGTTTTTGGATTGTTGTGTGTTTGTCTGTGGTATCTGCAATGGTCTTCAACTTAAACACGTGGACAGATTTTAATAAAATTAGGTAAGTCGGCATATTTTAGTCATTCATATTCGGGTTTTTTCATTTTTTAAAACTACAAATTTGAAGGTAGTTGCTACAAGCAAAAATATACGATCCGTTTTAAAGATTTAAATAAAACTTTGCTCAAGTTCAGCTTCTAAGGACCCAAATAAAACGTATTGACAATATTTTTTTAAAAGATGCCGGTTTTTCAGTTGTCAGCTAAAATCCAAAAATCAGCCATGATAATATTTTAAAACACGACTCTACCGAAGTTAATGTCAAATGAAATAAACCAGTGACCAAAATCACAAGTAAAAATATATTTACAGTTCAAGAATAATGGTTTAAAAACTAATGTTGACTGCCGTCATTGAAAGCTTGATTTTAATCAAATGAGATTTAAGCTGAGGTTGGAATCGAAGCACGTTGCCCTATAAGACGGCATCCAAGATTAATTTACGGTTTTTATTAACAATTACAACTCTGACATTTTTGGTGATGATTAGTTTTTTTTTTAAAGTTGATTGGGAAAGTGTGCATTATATTTTTACATTTATTTACTTACTATATACAGCGTATCTGAAAACCACAGTCAAACTTCAAAAACATTATAAATAAATATACGTCGAAAAACGTTTCATTTCTCGTCTATCTGTATTTTTATCAAATAATTTATAAGTGTACAATTGGACGAGATGTTGAGATCAGATTTGGTATAATTATTTCGTATGTAACTTTTAAACAGTATTCCAATACATTTTAAATGAAAGTGACATTTGTTTTTTAAATTTTAAATTCGATTATCTACCCACCTATGGGTAGTTGTGAGGGGTAAATTTAAGCAAAATTGTTTAAAACTCGACAGAAAGCGATTATATTTTATTCGTAAGAAAAATCCTAAAAATTTGTTTGTCACGTAAAACAAATAATACGCTTCCGGTTTGCACAGAATTAAGTCAGGGAAGATTTTCACTTTCCCATGTGGTATAGAGAAAGTAATTTGATGGTTCAAAAAATCAACGTCAAGTTTCTCGCAGATGTATATCCGTTTCAAGTCACGTGATCTGCAAAAAGTTGTTTAACAATATTTGTTAATCGTCTTTGCGATGTTATGTACCCCATACGTTTTTGATCAAATTTGGCATGTGGTCATAATTTAGGGATAGTGACTAATTAAGACCAAAACTCAAATTCCGATTATTTCAATATCGACTGCACTCTAAAACAACGTTAGTCGCCATCGTAAAGAAAACTGTTTTTGTGAGTTATCGGTAAAACACAAAAACCTTTCATGGATTTGTTGTAAACAACGTTTTTCTACAAGTAAGATGGTATCGATTGGTGAAATATGAAGATTAATAATATCAACCAAAGGGTAAAATCATAATTAAAAGATAATTACGGTTCAGAATTAATAAGCGAAAACAAAAAAGAAAATGAATTGTCTTTATTAAAAACTCTATTACATACAAGTACGGTGAGTCTATGACAGAAGCGAAGTCTCTGGCTCTATTTAAATATACTTTCACTGTAGAGACCATATAGTGGGGGAAGGGCTATAGCAGTTTATTTGTTATAAGAAATATGTGGTTAAAAACACAAAATTAATATAAAACATATTTTTTCTTTCACACATCTTATAATTACTACTAGAGAAATTTTTGGGACATAATGGCGAATATTATTTATAAGTTTGTGAGAAAGTTAGTGCAATGTTTTTGGACAATTTATCTGTGAATAAGAACGACATCGATATATAATATAATTAAAACATGAGCCCAGCCTTTGTGTAGTAATATCGTACAGATTATATTAGTATGCTATGGGTATATTCACTACGGTTTATAAATGAAAACATAAATTTGTTCGCAGTTATTGCATTATAATAAACAACATTACCATAAATATTCTTTTCTCTTTTATTTTTATAATGTTTGGAATGTCTGTATCAGTATAGTAATGCAATAAATTTTAATTATTTTCATGCTCTTTAGCCATAAATATGTAAACTTTCGCGTGGTAAGGACTAATACCAGCGGCTACGACTAAGGCGTTGTTTATATCTTTACATTAAGTAATTAAATATTGAGTTGTGATCAGTTTCGCTGGGTAAATAGTTCTAAGTGCCAAGGAAATTTTGCAATCACGTTCCTTGCGTTTGTTCTCTTTAGTAAACATGTCGTAGGGTGACTAGAATAAAATCGGGTAGGTAAATAGTACAGAATAGTAAAATAAATAAAAAATAAGTGTAAAAAACAAAGCTGCTTTTAAATAATTTCTTTGTAAGGATCATGAGTCACTTTTTAAGGGAATGAGATAAAAAGGTTATTTACGATAATCTATTATAAAAAGGTTCTGACAACTTTTAAAGATCATAAAATTACTTACAATTTTTTTATTTTTTATTAGCGTCGATACGTTTAAATTGATCTATTTATGACCTTTTAAAGTGGCGCCGAAACTATATTTTGCATTATTTATAAAAAGCCCCAATTTTAAATCTTATTCTATTAAACGAGCAAGGAATTGTTTGTATGTATGTAGGTATGTATGTATGTTTGTATGTATGTATGTACCTATTTCCAGTCATTTTATCTCAAAATCGGCTCTAACGATTTTCTCCATATTTTTTTATATAAAGGGTTTTCACATCAGCAATCCAATGGACTTGGTCAAAATTTCGAGAACTAATAGAAGCAAGTCTGCTAAACAAATTTTGAAAACCTTTTATATTCAAAATATGGAGAAAATCGTTAGAGCCGATAATTCTACAAAAAAGTTTTAAAATATATTTTTATAATTTTCATAATGGGAGATAATTATTTTACTTATAACAAAACCAAATAACTAATAACATACCCAATTTTTTATAGATGAGACAATAACCCGATCGGAGATCGGCTTTCCTGGTACTATGTCTATAACTATACAAAGTGTCACTGACAAAGTTATAAAAGTTTAAATCAAAAATACTTTACGAAATTTTGAAGAGACTGCAAGAAAACAATAAAAAAAAATAATAAAAAAAAGTTTTTACTGCATTTACATTGTTAGATCAAATACAAAATGACAAGAAACATACAAATATTTGTTGAATAATAATGAAAAGTTAATGTCCAGTTGGGGCAAATAATATTGTTAGTCATAAATTGATCGATTTTTTAATTTGGTTTTAGGCATGTATTTCTCCTTTTTGTTTTCTTCTTTTAACTTGATAAATTTTCGTCATAGAGCAAAAATTAAGGACTCAAAATAATTTTCTATATGATGATGGTTCTCGATTATTAATAATTAAAGAACGTAAATATCATGTACGCGTGACATTGAGGTAGCTTCAACGCCACTTTTATAGTTTCATAACTTGGTCTATTTTAATGTCATCGAAACGAAATTGTATAACCTTTAAAAGTTGCCTGAAACAACATTTTATTGTAAAATGTATAGTTAAGGAAATAATCACTTTTCACCCCTCTCCTAAAGAAACTCATTCGGAGCTCATTGATGTGAGTTGATTAATAAAAAAAGTAAATATTTTAAAACAACTTTCCATGTTCTTTCTTTAATTTTTTCATTTTTGAGGACTTTAAAGCTATTTTTACCTTACCAAAATACATATCTCAAATTTAAATTTCTATACCGTAACAAGACTGTTATTGAAAATATATTTTTTTTTACGTTACACCGAAACAGAGGTCTTTCGGGCCCTGTTTATGTGTATATCAAAATTTGTTTAGTACTTGGTAAGATTGAACGTTGCTGCTTTCCTTAATAAGACATCCACTGGCTCCTCTAGTATCTTGGTTCTAGAGAACTCTTTCATTTATTGCAAACTGTTCCAAGACCCAGTGATTCATTAACGTGCTATGCCACAGGAATAAAACAGCAGAATGATATGGCGCTAGTGTTACAGTACCATATATATTGTTATCAAGATTTCTTCGGAAATATAGGTTTTGGTTGTAAATGAGTCCACAATTGTGGTTTTTGGAATGTCTTTATGTCTGTATTTTACAATAGTGTGTTTAACGATCCACAGCGTGAACGAATAGAATGATTTTAATGAAATTTGATATGTGGCGATATTTTGGGGATATAGTGAAGCGTTTATTTCTTTTTTTGATAACTCAAATTGGGTAGCTGCAATTAACTAAAAGAAAAAATCCGCTTTTCTCACAATTGGTTTGAATGATTTTGATAAATTTTGACAAAAAATAGCTTCTAAGGACCCAAAAGAATATGTTGGTCGCCATCTCCCCCAAAAATGTCGCTTCTTAAGTAATCTACCTATTTCGTCATTGGTCCTTAAAACCTCAGTTAAGATGAGAAATGATTAAATCGTGACATTTCTCAACAGCTTTTAAATATGAGATGCTTGAATTATTTTACTTTACTATTACTAAGACAAATCCTCAATGGTTGCGGTATTTCATTTCAAGAGTATCGTGATTACACCGTTATGGGATTTCAACAAGGTAATATTAATCTTTGTTTCTAGGCTGTGGTCAACAGTTATCCGACTGTGAAGGTTGTTTTTATAATGTATATGGCATAAAATAAACAAGTCATGAATGAGATACCACTTTTTTCTTTATTTATCGTTCGTTGTCATTACTTGTTCCAGGTATATACTTTATAAATTTTAAGAATAACATATACAACAAAAATCTGTATCCGTTTTGAATTTTTACTTTGTAATTTTTTCTGATGACCAAATTTTTTGTTTCAAATTAATAAATGTTCTTATAATCGTTTCATTTAGAACTAAACACTTTTTTTTGTTAATTGTCTGTATATTTCTTTCTCCTAAATTTTCTCAAGATAAACTCAAGAACCAATGAACATATTTTGATGAAAATTTTCATGCACATATATAAATTTAAAATTTGTCAACAAAGGGTAATAATTAAAGTCTAGAAAACGGATAAATCTTAAAAAGTTGAAATTATTATTTTTCCATTAAAATTCCTTTTCTACATTCAGTATGTGTGAGAAATTAAACCGCCGAATGTGTGAAAGTTTGTGCAATTATTTCACTTGTTTAAGATTAGGTGATTAAGAAGTTTCACAGCTGAAGTTAATTGTTGTTTTAAATACGCAGACGCAGCTTTATACTGTGTTATTAGTCTAAGAGAGAAGGGTTGAAGTGGCTGGGATGGGTGGTTTAATACACCCCGGAATTCGACCATAAAACCTTCTCAGGCAGAAACTAGTATAAAACAATTTTCCCCTTATTGTGATTAGATCCCAAACAAGGCATCATTTCGACGTTGGCTATGTTTTAGAACGTTATCGTAAAACGAAATATTCAGAGTGTGACCAAAATATGAAATTATAAGTTTTACACAACTTATATTTGACCTTTCACTGTAGATAGGGTTGCCAGACGTCCGGCTATTTACTCGTCTTCCAAGTGTCCGGCCGGACTTGTTAAAATTTCTAGAAATGTCCGGCTTTTTCCTTTTAGATGGCTAAAATTATTTACTAAAAATATATACTGCCTGTGTACTTATAGCAAATTCCATCCATTTTTTCTGAGTGTATAAATGTTGACATAGCGACATTCCTCACCCCCCCCCCGGGCCGGGCCCCGACGAACAACAGGAATCCCGGTCTCGTCACTGTCGCTCTAATTTCGTACTTTCCTTATCTTTGTTTGGAATTTCCTGCTAATAATGTAGACTTATTATTAAATATTCGTATTTTTAACAAAATGTGTTTTTTTTTGTTTTTTCCCACCTGTTTTTCGTTGCCGATCCTATTATAGCAAGTAATATTCATTGAGTTGGGTGTCCGGCTTTTGAAATTCACCATCTGGCAACCCTAACTGTGGAAGCTGACGTTCGTGACTAGTTGTGAGAAGCGAGATTCTGTTTCAACTCGACGATTTGACAGTTCGCCTACTTTTGTGTTTGTTACGCTGTTACAGAAAAAACCTTATGAAATTTAGGAATTAGATTTTTTTCAACTAGGCTGAACTGTACAATCTGTTCTGAAATATTAAATATAATGATGTGAACGTGGCATAACTAGTAGTCGTACAGGAAGAAATCTCAAATTAAAAATTTAATTTTATCTGTCCTACAGGAAGTTTTTACATGAAAATAAAATAAACAACTTCCTGGAACTATTTAAAATTTCCCACAGGAATTTTGTGACTCTTAAAATTAAAAGAAACTTCCTGGAACTGTTAATTTATCGATGTTTTCCTTTACCATGACCTTTTCGAATTTTTACAAAAATATCAAATAATTTCTTGTTTGTCTGACAGTTACCTTGTTATGTTTTCTGTAATTTTTTATAAAATTTGATATACCGTTCATGCGACTTATTATGTCAGGTCGTTACGGCCAAACGCGTATAACAATCATTACGCAATTTAATAATTACGTTCTTCGCAATTAGCTTGACCGCAATATGTATATACGAATAGAGTGAGCGTTCCGAAGTACTAAATATAATGAATGGTCTGAACTTGGCATAACGAGCAGTCATATAAGTTTATTTTTTAAACTTTCCCACAGTTTTTACCTCACCATAAAATAAAAAAGTCCTAGATCTATTACTTTCTTGATTACTTTCATTTATATGGATTAAAACGTTTTCAAATATTTAAAGTTACAAAAATTAATTGAATTATTTTTTACATAACAATTACACTGTTTCGCTCTCTGTAACTTTCTCGAAAACTTGATACTTTGGACTTTTCACCATCTGGCTACAATGCATTCGCTGCGTTATCGGGATAAGCAATCTTACCTACAACTCTCCTCCGGCGTAATTGATGGCAGTCGGTCAGAGCCACGTGTGTCATGTTAACTCCACTAAGCACAACAAAACTAAATGTAATGTTACAGCGGACCAAAGTATTGTATACTTCATCCCCTCACACATTAGGGCGTTCTGATCGGAACCGAACAAAACTACAGCTGTTCGACCCACACATTATCGTTTGCTATGAGACATTTTCGTAATTAAAAATGCAATGGTTATACTTACACAGTTGAAACGTTTTACCCACTGGGTATCGAATTCTTCATTTCCATCTCTTCCTTACAAGAACACTATGGAACACCATCCTATCACTGGGTCTTTTCTTAGGCCTCTGCCTTGCCATTCTGGCTCCCTGGATTTTGTTTTGATAGCTTATTCTCACTTACCCTAACCAACTTGGTTGTTTTTGTAGCCTAGTTAATGTTGTAAACTAGCATATTCTGAACTGAACCCACAAAAATAAAGCTGTTCGACCCACAGATAGAGCCTCGCATAAGTATATACTATAGGACTTCTCTTCTACATTTTTTTAAAAAACTTACATCCTAATTATTAAAAAAATAAAAGAAACATAAATATGTGGTTTAGGGGAAACGTTAATACAGCCAAGGGGAACTATTTCGTGGAATCTAAGTAAAATTTCAAATGACAACCTATCCCTTGTATAACACCTGTAATTAAAGGGCACAAAAAGAAGAATATTTTAAATGAAAAGGTAATCAAATTGTATCAACTGGTCTCGAAATATTGCACGATCTTTAATTTACACTTACACATTTTTGCTACTGGAAAAGCGATTGCTCAACGCTGGTTGTAACATTCCACTTACCCCATTCTTGCATTTTCTTCTAAAATTTCACTGAAGATGATTATAATGTTCACCATTTCCTTTCACGTAATGATACAACCTGTTCTATGCTATTTAATTAACGATCTCACAAGGTGTAGTATACCATTTTAAATTTTTAAGTTAGGGGTTGCAAGGGAGTGGGGGTGAATGGGAGAGTTACTAGATTCCACAAAACTATTACCGATTGAGTGCATTAACGTTTGCTGCAACCCCACATGTATAGTTTATAATTTACATATTGCCTTATGACTGATTATGTGATAATATTTATATTATAGTAATTACGTCAAGCAGTCTTTGTTGTTGGTATTTAATGTATCATTACAGCTGTTTCGGTAGACTATTGTTACCAATATCATCATCAGATGACAAAACACACGCAAACACTAATATCAAGTGGTCACATGATCCAATGAACATTGTTTTAACTTGCACTATAGTACACATTTTTTTACGTTAATTTATTTTTGCGTTTGAGTATTTTGTCATCTGAAAATCGTCCTCATTTTCGCAATGCCAACCTTCTGTCGTCTTTGGCTGTAAGAAAGAACTATAGCGGTTCCAAGTGGTTTTTTCGTTTTTTTTGAAGCCATGAAATGTTAAGTTCAATCAATAAATGTCGAAATTATTTGGGATTAACAAACTTATATTGTACTTAAACAAAGTATTTATAAATGTACATTTATTTAACGTCATTTCTTAAGAAGATAAACTAAATTAAAACTTATTTAGTCTAAACTAGTACTTAAAGAAAAAAAAAATTATAAATATTGTTCCCAAGTATTACGTTTTATTCTTAGAGAAAGCTCTAGGCTACAATATCTTGATGAAATTCTGAACTTTCCATTTTAAACCTAGACATTACAAAATCCTTTTAATCAAATCTAACACCAGTGCGTGCGCAGTTTCAGGTGCTTAACAAGATTAATTAAACAATTAGATTTATTTATTCGCACGAAAGACGAGGCCTATGGTTGTTTTACACGAAAATACTTTCTCCCATGCGATTGAAACAATGAGTAGAAAGTAGTTTAATTTCACCTTAGTTCTGTATTTTATGAGATTTTATCAAAGAAGTTAGAAGTAAAATTCTCTTTTGTGTAAATAAATTTGGTTTTAAACTGTTTTTCAGTGTTTATTAAGGTTAAATGTAATATTATGTTTTGTTGTTTATTTTTTGAAAAGGTTCAATTTGTGACGATAAGGGAAATAAATTACGATACACAAGCGCCGGAGTGGGTGTATGTTCAGTTTTGTAAATAACTATTCGTACGCAGGATTTTGAAAAATGAAATAAACGTCACTTTGGAATGTAATTTATAGAACTGATAAGTTAACAGCGTGTATTGAGTGTTTTACATTCTTACATAATCATAGTATAGAAAGAGATGAGTCAAAAAATCTATGTCAAGTTTGTAGCGAATATATTTCCTTTCGAAGCCCAAAAATATCTAATTTTAGTAAATTATTTCTGTCTGTAGTTTGTGCATTGTGTGTAGCCTAATCTACTGTACCGATGTTAATGAAATTTGGTATGTAGGCATACGTTGACATTATCTAGAGGAGTTTTAAAAACATATTATCAATAACTCCAAGTTTGGGGTTGATTTTTATAAGAAAATAACTCAAAATTACGATTATTAGAACAGATTTTGATCAAATGTTGCTAAAATATAGGTTCTATGAACCCAAACAAAATGTATTGGTCACCACCTATTCTAAAATGTAGGTTGGAGAGTTGACGGTAAAATAAAACAGCAAAATAGAGCTCTTATAAGAGATCTAATTTCTCAAAATCAATTTGTCAGTCGTCGGCTATTTAGAAAAAGAAAAAGAGCCCTCCAGTACTTTTAATAGTGCTAGGGTCGGAAGAGAATAAATTTGACCCCTTTTTCATTTGTTCTATTACTGAAAATTTAAAAATACATGTAATAAGACAAAACAATAAATCCTCATTTTATCAAAATATCTCGTTTAAACTATTAAAAAGAAGATATTGTGTTGCGTCTTAGAAATGTAAGATAAACCTCTACTCATTTATTATAGAAGACAGCATATTATGTAGTTTGGAAAAAAATCATTTCACGCCTTATTTGGCGTGGCGCGCTGCGATTCGCCGAACTCCATTTGGCTTTCTTAGTGATAGATAATTTATAATTCTTAGTTCGTATTCTGTGCGTTTTTACTTGTAATACTTTTTTTTACGCCTCCTGGTGCAACTGTAATATATTAGTACAGTATTAAACGTATACTCTATCATTTGTACAGAACACAATTAGGCTACATTTTGTTTCAAAGGTTTTTACTATAATACAAACCGTCAAAACTGATCATTTATCTTTGTTTCTATGTTGATTTGTCTCTAATTCTTCCTTCTTTGGTAATATTTTCTTAAATACTACAATCTGTGGAAAGAACTAAAAAATATAAAATTTGAGAGTAATTCCAGGAACCTTAAAAATAAAATACAGTACAAATACTGTAATAAATTTGTGTTTTTACACAGTTTTGATTGATTGAAACACATCAAGCTGATGGAGTTAAACTATTGACAAAGCGTTCTCAACGAATTGCAATATTAACAAGTCTACAACAACAAATTGCAGCGATTAAAACTGTTCTCCGTTAAACCCGTACTTTGTATCATTTCATCCACTGATGTTTGTACGCTAAAAGCTTTTATATAATTTTAATTAGAAAGAAAAATTGCAAATATAATGTACTCAGTAAGGGGAATTTTAAATTGTGAATATTAATTGTTATCCGTAATCAAACTACAAGAGCATACAATTAGTACGAGAACTAGGCACCTACATATCTATATACTATATACACTGATAATTCTTCTTTAGTTCAGAGATTATTCCAAATACATTTGTCTTCGATTGGTATACAGTTAACCATAATGATTTTAATTTAGAAGTACAATCTGTAGAAACAACATAGCAAAATATAAAATGTTGTATAATCTCAACCATAATTTCTGATATTTTTATTGATCGGCATTTCTTTGTCATTAAGACACTGAATTACAAGACTCCTCAACGGCGAGACACTGACACAAGCGTAGTGAGTGGAGACACCTTCATATATGTACAACTACAGGACTCCTCAATGGCGAGACACTGACACGAGCGTAGTGAGTGGAGACACCTTCATATATGTACAACTACAAGACTCCTCAATGGTGAGACACTGACACGAGCGTAGTGAGTGGAGACACCTTCATATATGTACAACTACAAGACTCCTCAATGGCGAGACACTGACACGAGCGTAGTGAGTGGAGACACCTTCATATATGTACAACTACAAGACTTCTCAATGGCGAGACACTGACACGAGCGTAGTGAGTGGAGACACCTTCATATATGTACAACTACAAGACTCCTCAATGGCGAGACACTGACACGAGCGTAGTGAGTGGAGACACCTTCATATATGTACAACTACAAGACTCCTCAATGGCGAGACACTGACACGAGCGTAGTGAGTGGAGACACCTTCATATATGTACAACTACAAGACTCCACAATGGAGAGACACTGACACGAGCGTAGTGAGTTGAGACACCTTCATATATGTACAACTACAAGACTCCTTAATGGTGAGACACTGATACGAGCGTAGTGAGTGGAGACACCTTTATATATGTACAACTACAAGACTTCTCAATGGCGAGACACTGACACGAGCGTAGTGAGTGGAGACACCTTCATATATGTACAACTACAAGACTCCTCAATGGCGAGACACTGACACGAGCGTAGTGAGTGGAGACACCTTCATATATGTACAACTACAAGACTCCTCAATGGTGAGACACTGATACGAGCGTAGTGAGTGGAGACACCTTCATATATGTACAACTACAAGACTCCTCAATGGAGAGACACTGACACGAGCGTAGTGAGTGGAGACACCTTCATATATGTACAACTACAAGACTCCACAATGGAGAGACACTGACACGAGCGTATTGAGTTGAGACACCTTCATATATGTACAACTACAAGTCTCCACAATGGAGAGACACTGACACGAGCGTAGTGAGTTGAGACACCTTCATATATGTACAACTACAAGACTCCTCAATGGCGAGACACTGACACGAGCGTACTGAGTGGAGACACCTTCATATATGTACAACTATAAGACTCCTCAATGGAGAGACACTGACACGAGCGTACTGAGTGGAGACACCTTCATATATGTACAACTACAAGACTCCTCAATGGCGAGACACTGACACAAGCGTACTGAGTGGAGACACCTTCATATATGTACAACTACAAGACTCCTCAATGGCGAGACACTGACACGAGCGTAGTGAGTGGAGACACCTTCATATATGTACAACTATAAGACTCCTCAACGGCGAGACACTGACACGAGCGTACTGAGTGGAGACACCTTCATATATGTACAACTACAAGACTTCTCAATGGCGAGACACTGACACGAGCGTAGTGAGTGGAGACACCTTCATATATGTACAACTACAAGACTCCTCAACGGAGAGACACTGACACGAGCGTAGTGAGTTGAGACACCTTCATATATGTACAACTACAAGACTCCTCAATGGAGAGACACTGACACGAGCGTAGTGAGTGGAGACACCTTCATATATGTACAACTACAAGACTCCTCAATGGAGAGACACTGACACGAGCGTAGTGAGTTGAGACACCTTCATATATGTACAACTACAAGACTCCACAATGGAGAGACACTGACACGAGCGTAGTGAGTTGAGACACCTTCATATATGTACAACTACAAGACTCCTCAATGGAGAGACACTGACACGAGCGTAGTGAGTGGAGACACCTTCATATATGTACAACTACAAGACTCCTCAATGGAGAGACACTGACACGAGCGTAGTGAGTTGAGACACCTTCATATATGTACAACTACAAGACTCCTCAATGGAGAGACACTGACACGAACGTAGTGAGTGGAGACACCTTCATATATGTACAACTACAAGACTCCTCAATGGAGAGACACTGACACGAGCGTAGTGAGTTAAGACACCTTCATATATGTACAACTACAAGACTCCACAATGGAGAGACACTGACACGAGCGTAGTGAGTGGAGACACCTTCATATATGTACAACTACAAGACTCCTCAATGGAGAGACACTGACACGAGCGTAGTGAGTTGAGACACCTTCATATATGTACAACTACAAGACTCCTCAATGGAGAGACACTGACACGAGCGTAGTGAGTTGAGACACCTTCATATATGTACAACTACAAGACTCCTCAATGGCGAGACACAGACACAAGCGTAGTGAGTGGAGACACCTTCATATATGTACAACTACAAGACTCCTCAATGGCGAGACACAGACACAAGCGTAGTGAGTGGAGATACCTTCATATATGTACAACTACAAGACTCCTCAATGGCGAGACACTGACACGAGCGTAGTGAGTTGAGACACCTTCTTATATGTACAACTACAAGACTCCTTAATGGTGAGACACTGACACGATCGTAGTGAGTGGAGACACCTTTATATATGTACAACTACAAGACTCCTCAATGGAGAGACACTGACACTAGCGTCGTGAGTGGAGACACCTTCATATATGTACAACTACAAGACTCCTCAATGGCGAGACACTGACACGATCGTAGTGAGTGGAGACACCTTCATATATGTACAACTACAAGACTCCTCAATGGAGAGACACTGACACGAGCGTCGTGAGTGGAGACACCTTCATATATGTACAACTACAAGACTCCTCAATGGCGAGACACTGACACGATCGTAGTGAGTGGAGACACCTTCATATATGTACAACTACAAGACTCCTCAATGGCGAGACACTGACACGATCGTAGTGAGTGGAGACACCTTCATATATGTACAACTACAAGACTCCTCAATGGAGAGACACTGACACGATCGTAGTGAGTGGAGACACCTTTATATATGTACAACTACAAGACTCCTCAATGGCGAGACACTGACACGAGCGTCGTGAGTGGAGACACCTTCATATATGTACAACTACAAGACTCCTCAATGGCGAGACACTGACACGATCGTAGTGAGTGGAGACACCTTCATATATGTACAACTACAAGACTCCTCAATGGAGAGACACTGACACGAGCGTAGTGAGTTGAGACACCTTCATATTTGTACAACTACAAGACTCCCCAACGGCGAGACACTGACACGAGCGTAGTGAGTGGAGACACCTTCATATATGTACAACTACAAGACTCCTCAATGGCGAGACACTGACACGAGCGTAGTGAGTGGAGACACCTTCATATATGTACAACTACAAGACTTCTCAATGGCGAGACACTGACACGAGCGTAGTGAGTGGAGACACCTTCATATATGTACAACTACAAGACTCCTCAATGGCGAGACACTGACACGAGCGTAGTGAGTGGAGACACCTTCATATATGTACAACTACAAGACTCCTCAATGGCGAGACACTGACACGAGCGTAGTGAGTGGAGACACCTTCATATATGTACAACTACAAGACTCCACAATGGAGAGACACTGACACGAGCGTAGTGAGTTGAGACACCTTCATATATGTACAACTACAAGACTCCTTAATGGTGAGACACTGATACGAGCGTAGTGAGTGGAGACACCTTTATATATGTACAACTACAAGACTTCTCAATGGCGAGACACTGACACGAGCGTAGTGAGTGGAGACACCTTCATATATGTACAACTACAAGACTCCTCAATGGCGAGACACTGACACGAGCGTAGTGAGTGGAGACACCTTCATATATGTACAACTACAAGACTCCTCAATGGTGAGACACTGATACGAGCGTAGTGAGTGGAGACACCTTCATATATGTACAACTACAAGACTCCTCAATGGAGAGACACTGACACGAGCGTAGTGAGTGGAGACACCTTCATATATGTACAACTACAAGACTCCACAATGGAGAGACACTGACACGAGCGTATTGAGTTGAGACACCTTCATATATGTACAACTACAAGACTCCACAATGGAGAGACACTGACACGAGCGTAGTGAGTTGAGACACCTTCATATATGTACAACTACAAGACTCCTCAATGGCGAGACACTGACACGAGCGTACTGAGTGGAGACACCTTCATATATGTACAACTATAAGACTCCTCAATGGAGAGACACTGACACGAGCGTACTGAGTGGAGACACCTTCATATATGTACAACTACAAGACTCCTCAATGGCGAGACACTGACACGAGCGTACTGAGTGGAGACACCTTCATATATGTACAACTACAAGACTCCTCAATGGCGAGACACTGACACGAGCGTAGTGAGTGGAGACACCTTCATATATGTACAACTACAAGACTCCTCAATGGAGAGACACTGACACGAGCGTAGTGAGTGGAGACACCTTCATATATGTACAACTACAAGACTCCTCAATGGAGAGACACTGACACGAGCGTAGTGAGTTGAGACACCTTCATATATGTACAACTACAAGACTCCACAATGGAGAGACACTGACACGAGCGTAGTGAGTTGAGACACCTTCATATATGTACAACTACAAGACTCCTCAATGGAGAGACACTGACACGAGCGTAGTGAGTGGAGACACCTTTATGTACAACTACAAGACTCCTCAATGGAGAGACACTGACACGAGCGTAGTGAGTTGAGACACCTTCATATATGTACAACTACAAGACTCCTCAATGGAGAGACACTGACACGAACGTAGTGAGTGGAGACACCTTCATATATGTACAACTACAAGACTCCTCAATGGAGAGACACTGACACGAGCGTAGTGAGTTGAGACACCTTCATATATGTACAACTACAAGACTCCACAATGGAGAGACACTGACACGAGCGTAGTGAGTGGAGACACCTTCATATATGTACAACTACAAGACTCCTCAATGGAGAGACACTGACACGAGCGTAGTGAGTTGAGACACCTTCATATATGTACAACTACAAGACTCCTCAATGGAGAGACACTGACACGAGCGTAGTGAGTTGAGACACCTTCATATATGTACAACTACATGACTCCTCAATGGCGAGACACAGACACAAGCGTAGTGAGTGGAGACACCTTCATATATGTACAACTACAAGACTCCTCAATGGCGAGACACAGACACAAGCGTAGTGAGTGGAGATACCTTCATATATGTACAACTACAAGACTCCTCAATGGCGAGACACTGACACGAGCGTAGTGAGTTGAGACACCTTCTTATATGTACAACTACAAGACTCCTTAATGGTGAGACACTGACACGATCGTAGTGAGTGGAGACACCTTCATATATGTACAACTACAAGACTCCTCAATGGAGAGACACTGACACGAGCGTCGTCAGTGGAGACACCTTCATATATGTACAACTACAAGACTCCTCAATGGCGAGACACTGACACGATCGTAGTGAGTGGAGACACCTTCATATATGTACAACTACAAGACTCCTCAATGGAGAGACACTGACACGAGCGTCGTGAGTGGAGACACCTTCATATATGTACAACTACAAGACTCCTCAATGGCGAGACACTGACACGATCGTAGTGAGTGGAGACACCTTCATATATGTACAACTACAAGACTCCTCAATGGCGAGACACTGACACGATCGTAGTGAGTGGAGACACCTTCATATATGTACAACTACAAGACTCCTCAATGGAGAGACACTGACACGATCGTAGTGAGTGGAGACACCTTTATATATGTACAACTACAAGACTCCTCAATGGCGAGACACTGACACGAGCGTCGTGAGTGGAGACACCTTCATATATGTACAACTACAAGACTCCTCAATGGCGAGACACTGACACGATCGTAGTGAGTGGAGACACCTTCATATATGTACAACTACAAGACTCCTCAATGGAGAGACACTGACACGAGCGTAGTGAGTTGAGACACCTTCATATTTGTACAACTACAAGACTCCCCAACGGCGAGACACTGACACGAGCGAAGCGAGTAATTAATTTTTAATATATACATATGTACGAGATCTTCTAGGGCATAGCCGGCGTCAAAAGTAGTGGTATATACAATTAGATTCAGAAGACCTGTGAGTGTAACTGCTTGTTTAGAACAAACTAACCCTACTTGATAACACCCCAAAAATATACCAATTATTGGGTTTTATATTTAGAGGATCTGTTCGTATTAGATTGTATGATCGGGCTCGGTAAGTATCAAAATGGCGTACATCATTTTGTGCCTTTTTCATGTATATTAAAAATATAGCCGCTTCAGAGGGATGAAAAATTGTGGGCTATTCTTTTAAACTTTCATAACTCGAGAGAATTTTGAAATACAATCCTCGATTACCTTTTTCTGGTTTCGAAGTATTATATTTTCACTTGAAAGTCTTATATTCTGCGGTCAATATAACGCATGCGTCCACTGGACATATGATTCTGGAGAAGGCCTAAGCTGATTCAGTGAAGCGAATTATTCACGGTTGATCGATCAGATTGCGCATATCAGATAGTTCATACGCAGACCAGGATTGGTTTTGTAATGCTTCAATGAATTCTTTAAATTGAGATTTATAATTGCTTTTATTTTACTTATCATAAGCTCTTCAAAAACTTTCACTCACATAGATGTATATAATGTATACATAAACTCTACATTTTGTTTATAATGTAGAGTGTAGTTATAAAGTTTTAATCTTCCCGCCTCTATTTTTATGAATAGTTTGTTTAAAATAAATCCATACTTTAGGATTTTTAGTTTGATGTAGATTATATTTTTTAATATATAATTTTTTACTCCTCTCTTACGGGGAGCTGTATGGAATCACATCAAGTACTTTAAACATAATTTCGTTGAGCCATTCCAAATTCGAGGCAAGTTTTATATACGTACTGAATGTTCATGAACAGAAAGCGAAACTACGTATTTATCACCACTCCAATTATAGTAGAACTTTATATACATTGTATATCGTAAAATACCCATTTTGTGTTATAAACTACGTGTTATATAAACAAATACGCCATCATTCCACCATTTTTAATTTTCAGCGGTTCATTTTAGTGAGTACGGCTGCATCCCAAGGGAAATAAATGGATCTACGCCATTTTAATCTAGTCAGGACTCTCTTGACCAACTCTTGTCCTCTTCTGACTCTGACGCTTTTCGCCAATTTACGGGCTAACGGTCTTTTATGTTATGTTTGTTTATAAGTTAATGATAAAATCAAAAGTGCTTTCGCCTTTCACACCAAGAAATATATATATATATATATATATATATATATATATATATATATATATTTCAATTCATCAAGTCCAGTAAAAAATGTATACAAGTTCCCATTACCATTTTTAGACAAATTTGGAAGTAAACTAAACTATTAGTTAAAACAAATGGTTCTACGGATTCAAAATGGCGATCATTTTAGTAGTTATTTAATATTTAAATCTTATGTGAGGTTATATTACTTCAAGAAAAATAATAAAACACAATTTTTATTTTGTACTATCCACTTTTTATTAGTCTAGCCGACCAATGGTTTCGCCTGCTAAGGCATTGACGAGGCTGTATTACAGACTGAAGATAAAGAAAAACATACTGTTTGTATTATTATTTCTTTGAACATGGAATTCCACCAAGAACCTTCGGTCTCAGCAGTAATGAAAATTATATTACTTCTCTTAAACGGTTTGGTGATATTTATTTTTTAATATATGATGGAAGTTTGAATTAACTTCAATCCGCTATAAAAGTTCAAAATGACTACCATAAGTTACATTTTTCATTTATTATAGCTAAGAAACAAATTTATAAAAAACATAACTTCAAAGTTAGAAAATGTAAACAATAAATTATTGCCCGGATTTCTACTTAATATTAATAATTTAATAGGTTTCTATACTATTAATATTTCTACTTAATAGGTTTGATTTATTATTCGTTGAAATTGATACAGGAAATGGTCGGGGAAAATCATTATGGCATTAGTATGAAATCCATCGGTCCTTTATAAAGGTGCAATAGCTCACTTTGTTCATCTTATCTGTATGCAGAGTGATTCAAAATTGTAGGACAATTATTTGGGAGCTAATTCTAAAGCTACAAATATATATAGGTCCGGAGACGCTTCGTTTGCTTTATGTCGGCCATTTTGTGTTTCTACGAAAACATTATATCTTTGGAAATAGATAACATATTGAGTGAACATTTATTATACATTGCAACCTTTTACCAGTTATAGCAGAAACGAAGACTTTATTGTGTACCTTTTCAAAATGGCGGACGTGTAAACTGTTTAATGTAGAATATTTCGAAAATATTTAACCATTTTGTCTGTAGTAATGGTATTCTACAAAAATTAGCGGTTATTTTTGCACTAGTTTGAGTTTGTAAGCTCACATGAAGTTGTTTGTATTAACTGACATATGCCACACTCTGTATATATGGATGAAAGAAAAGGTTACGTATGTGCGTGTATTTGATAAAGCCACGAGTCACGCAGTCTCTATTCTGCTCAGCGCGGCGTCGAAAACCATTAACATTTAACGATTTTTTATGTAGTAATTGTATTCCACAAAAAATAATAGATATTCTTGAGTAGTTTGTAACGTCACATGAAGTTGTTTGTATTAACTGACATATACTGCAGCCTGTATATGTGGATGAAAGAAAGAGTTACGTGAATGTGTGTGTGTATTTGATAAGGCCCCGAGTCACGCAGTCTCTATTCTGCTAGTCGACGCATACCGATGACTATAGGTTGTAATTACTACGAGCCCAGCATTATCAATGAGTCTGAATAATATACGGAGGAGCTTGATGGATAAAGTTTTGGTCTCATGAAGCAAAAGTTGAATTTAATTTGTTGGGTCATTGCATTTTTTATTTCAGACTATTTATTACAATTAAAATATTACAACAACTTGCTAAAAAATAATGTCATTTTCCTTTTTTTACGTTAAAATTTTTTTATCACTGTATTTACACATTGTTGACTACTTTGTGGAATGTTGTTTATTACTTTTGAATAAATCGTGTTTTATTCTCCTCCATACAGAATATTTATTTGAAAGGTCAAAAAATAATGTCATTTTACTTTTTTTATGTTTAAATTGTTTTTCTCTGTAATCACACATTGTTGAATATTTTGTCGTATGTTGTTTATTACTTTTTGAATAAATCCTGTTATACTCTCTTCCATAGATAAAATTCAGTTGATAGGTCAAAAAATATTGTCATTTTACTTTTTTTATATTTTAATTGTTTTTCTCTGTAATCACACATTGTTGAATATTTTGTCGTATGTTGTTTATTACTTTTTGAATAAATCCTGTTATACTCTCTTCCATAGATAAAATTCAGTTGATAGGTCAAAAAATATTGTCATTTTACTTTTTTTATATTTTAATTGTTTGTCTCTGTAATCACACATTGTTGAATATTTTGTCGTATGTTGTTTATTACTTTTTGAATAAATCCTGTTATACTCTCTTCCATAGATAAAATTCAGTTGATAGGTCAAAAAATATTGTCATTTTACTTTTTTTATATTTTAATTGTTTGTCTCTGTAATCACACATTGTTGAATATTTTGTCGTATGTTGTTTATTACTTTTTGAATAAATCCTGTTATACTCTCTTCCATAGATAAAATTCAGTTGATAGGTCAAAAAATAATGTCATTTTACTTTTTTTATGTTTTAATTGTTTGTCTCTTTAATCACACATTGTTGAATACTTTGTTGTGTGTTGTTTATTACCTTTTGAATGAATCCTGTTTTACTATCCTCCATAGAGAATATTTATTTGAAAGGTCAAAAAATATTGTCATTTTACTTTTTTTATATTTTAATTGTTTGTCTCTGTAATCACACATTGTTGAATATTTTGTCGTATGTTGTTTATTACTGTTTGAATGAATCCTGTTTTACTATCCCCCCATAGAGAAAATGTATATGATGGATCAAAAAATGATGTCATTTTTTGTGTGACTATAAACGAGTCAAACATAGTAGTTTCTGGAATGTCAAGTCATCTTCAATTATACAATGAACTAATCGCGGAATGCAACTTTTGAACTTACACGATCATTTAAAACAATGAAGAGATTATCTGCAGAGTTTTAAATTCCAATGTGTTCAGTTCATCGTATTTTACAAGCTTCAACAATGTGTAACCGTAGAGGACAGTCATCATAACATATAATGAGTAAAAGTTATGTTTTAGTAAGTTGTATTTTTATTTGCCCAGGGGAAGTACAGGGTGTGTTTGGTAACCGCGAAATATTTCGACCTCTGTTTTTTGACTGCTCTTCACATTCCATTCGCTCAGAAGCTGAAATAGTTATTTTCGAATGGCGTCCGTCTTCGTTGATTGTTGAATAAATAAAATGAAATAATGTGGGTGATATTGACACACTGGTAACAGTGGATGGTTTTCCTTTATTCTAATTTTTGATTAATGAAAATTAAAATGTAATGAAATTGTTTGTGAAAAGAGTTGGAGGACCAGATTAATAATTAAATTAATCAAGAAATTAAGATTGAAAAACAGAACTGACAATTATTATGAGATTATTTGTCATGTTTGCAAAATTAGCTTAAGTGAACTTTACAGTACCTTTGTATAAGATGGCTGACTCGGGTGGCGATGTTCTTGATGTATGTAGTCTACACGAAAAATAATTGCACTCACGATCTCGATGTACAGCACAATTAGAAGGTTTATAAGTCACACATAAAATACAAAAATGAAATATCATTCACTTAATCTAAACGTGACAAATCTGTGAATTATAAAACGTATAAAACCTGTATGGTCCAATGTTCACATCACTGAAAATTGAAAGTTAGAATAGAAATTATAGCATTTTAAAGAAAATACGACGAAAAGATGAATGATGAAAAGATTCCAATCGTTTGTGCCACTTGAGGCAATAATGGGTTGTATGCACCCGAAACCAAGAATTACGTTTTATTCGGAGTCCTTCAATCTGACCGTATTGAAAGATGTTGAAAATATTGTTATGATATAATGATAGTGGGTACAAAAATAAAGATAGGAACATGAAATTTGTTATATGAGAGTATAGTATGCTTATATAGAACTTTATTTTAATATAAAAAAAAATTGAAAATGTCAAAATTGTTCCAATTTTAAACATTTTTTGTTCATATTTCGTACGGTATTCAACTTATAACACATTATAAATAGAATAAAAACGTCCAGATTTCAATTCTGTATGTAATGTACCTCTCCAAGATGACAAATAGTGAATTTATTTCAAATAATAAAAAGATCCGCAGGGCTACAAGCATAATTAGTGAAAAAATTTTCAAATCTGTATGGCTACGCGATCTGCCAAAGCCGATATACTGACACGAGCGAAGCGAATATAGACGATTTAATGTATGGATAATTGCGAAGTACAGAAAACGTGTGTAACAACTGTTTTAAACAAACTTACACTAACATCCCTTGAACTCTCAATAGAATTTAACATTTCCTACAAGGCACAAGTGACCAACTTTTGGGCGTTACATTTAGTTACAATGATGGGACTAGGTAAATATCATAACACTCATCAACTTATTTTAACCATTAAACCCTTCTACGTTTTATCTCCTAATCTCATTATTCCATGGTACATCTACCATTCATAAAATTTAAAACTCGGTTTTATTTGTATTGTCAAAAAAAAAAAAAAAAAAAAAAAAATTGGAGGTGCCTCGTTAGTATACTAAATTTAAATATGAAGTTATACAAAGTTTATTATAGTAAAACTACTGACATTAAGAAAGAAATTGAGGCTATATTTTAATATTCTAATTTCGATCTGCCTTAGAAATATTAAAAAGAGAAAATTTTAAATCTATTTAAAAATAAATTGTCCACCGAACATAAGAATAGAGGGTTTTATTTGTATATAGTTTTACCTGAGATAAACGTATTTTACAATAATTATGAAGGCCGTGTTTTACTTTATCCTTGAAATTTTAATGGTTATGTTTAATAAGTCGTTTTTTATGGAACGTTGGTTTTATTGGATCGTTAACGAGCTTTCAATGTTTTGTTGTTATTAGTCATTACTTACATATTTAGAATTAATCGTTTTTACAGTAAAAGTAAGAATTAATACGTTTTGCCATTAATACTAAAACAATTATGAAAACTCTGAGATAAAGGGAGTTGGAAAACACATTAGGGAGAGAGAAAGTTTAGAGATTTCCAATTATTGAAGATATTGAGATAGAGAGTGCATTAAGATTCTGTATTCGACAGTTGGGTTTTTATCTTCCTTTATTACAATGAAATATTGCAACCTTCGAACGTAATTTATTCCCAGATATTAATTTATTATGGAGTAAATAATAACTGTAATTATATGATTGGTTATGTTACGTAACTATTAATGATGGAGTTAAATGTTGGTTTTCATTTATTTTCTGTTTTTACAATTTTTTTATTTTATTTCACCATTTTGCCATTTCGTCTTGTTTTGCAGTTACGGTAATACTTTACGTTATGGTGTTAGAAGTACTATTCCTTGTAAATACGTCTTACAAGAATTGTACGTTATATGCTGGAATTGTTTTTCCTTTTAAAACAGTCCTGTAAGGTTCCGAAGGACGGATGTGGTTGCCCCGAATTCAGTGGGAGTCTCGCGTATTCATTTAGCCGTTTTCTAAAACTTTTCAGCGGGATCGAAGTAATACTGTTTTATACCCTTCCACTAAGTATACTTCAACGGATTACATTAAAATATTTACATCACGCGTTCACTGTAGAGAGAACGGGGCTTAGGAATCTCGAGAAATTCTACCTGGATTTACACTTTATTCTTGTAATCTTGGGTTAAATCCCTCTCTTTCATCTTTCCTATCAGGTCTCTCTTGGCCAACTCTTGTTCTCTCCCGACCCTAACGTTATTAGATTATTCGAGGGGTAGGGGTTTTTATTTTATGTTCATTTCTTTCCTTTTTTTTATAATACGATGATGACAGAGAAGTTATCGCCGTTAAACAACAAGGAAAAATAATTTTAGTCGGATCATTAACACTTCCAATGATTATGTTGGATTTGTTATGAACCACCAAATCACAACAGTGTTGGGAATAAAGGTAAGTTGTTCACTTAAGGCAGTGTACATTCCGGGGTACATCAATAGATATAGTAAAATTTATTGCCAATGTCATTCCAAAGATTAAGCCACCTGTAAAGTATTTAATTAGTTTATTACTCTCATTGTGAATTGTGTTTTGTTCAAGTGATAAGTAGCTGTGGTATTTCTACCGTTGTCATGTCACTTGCTAGGTAGTATCCATGAAGGATTTACAAGAACTTGTTGTGAGATCTATTATAATGTCCAAATAACGAGGTCTTCTGTTTATAGAATCAATATAATTAATAAATATTTAAAAATAAATGTTAAACAAAAAAAAGTTCAATACATTTATTACCTTTATTTATATATGTTTAAAATCAATTTTCAGTACTTTGCTATGTAAACTGGGTCCCCAAGTATACTAACTGGGCATTATGTAGCTCTCATTGTGAATTGTGTTTTGTTCAAGTGATAAGTAGCTGTGGTAATTCTACCGTTGTCATGTCACTTGCTAGGTAGTATCCATGAAGGATTTACAAGAACTTGTTGCGAGATCTATTATAATGTCCAAATAGCGAGGTCTTCTGTTTATAGAATCAATATAATTAATAAATATTTAAAAATAAATGTTAAACAAAAAAAAGTTCAATACATTTATTACTTTTATTTATACATGTTTAAAATCAATTTTCAGTACTTTGCTATGTAAACTGGGTCCCCAAGTATACTAACTGGGCATTATGTAGCTCTCATTGTGAATTGTGTTTTGTTCAAGTGTTAAGTAGCTGTGGTATTTATACCGTTGTCATGTCACTTGCTAGGTAGTATCCATGAAGGATTTACAAGAACTTGTTGCGAGATCTATTATAATGTCCAAATAGCGAGGTCTTCTGTTTATAGAATCAATATAATTAATAAATATTTAAAAATAAATGTTAAACAAAAAAAAGTTCAATACATTTATTACTTTTATTTATACATGTTTAAAATCAATTTTCAGTACTTTGCTATGTAAACTGGGTCCCCAAGTATACTAACTGGGCATTATGTAGCTCTCATTGTGAATTGTGTTTTGTTCAAGTGTTAAGTAGCTGTGGTATTTCTACCGTTGTTATGTCACGTCGCTAGGTAGTATCCATGAAGGATTTACAAGAACTTGTTGTGAGATCTATTATAATGTCCAAATAGCGAGGTCTTCTGTTTATAGAATCAATATAATTAATAAATATTTAAAAATAAATGTTAAACAAAAAAAGTTCAATACATTTATTACCTTTATTTATATATGTTTAAAATCAATTTTCAGTACTTTGCTATGTAAACTGGGTCCCCAAGTATACTAACTGGGCATTATGTAGCTCTCATTGTGAATTGTCTTTTGTTCAAGTGTTAAGTAGCTGTGGTATTTATACCGTTGTCATGTCACTTGCTAGGTAGTATCCATGAAGGATTTACAAGAACTTGTTGCGAGATCTATTATAATGTCCAAATAGCGAGGTCTTCTGTTTATAGAATCAATATAATTAATAAATATTTAAAAATAAATGTTAAACAAAAAAAAGTTCAATACATTTATTACCTTTATTTATATATGTTTAAAATCAATTTTCAGTACTTTGCTATGTAAACTGGGTCCCCAAGTATACTAACTGGGCATTATGTAGCTCTCATTGTGAATTGTGTTTTGTTCAAGTGTTAAGTAGCTGTGGTATTTCTACCGTTGTTATGTCACGTCGCTAGGTAGTATCCATGAAGGATTTACAAGAACTTGTTGTGAGATCTATTATAATGTCCAAATAGCGAGGTCTTCTGTTTATAGAATCAATATAATTAATAAATATTTAAAAATAAATGTTAAACAAAAAAAGTTCAATACATTTATTACCTTTATTTATATATGTTTAAAATCAATTTTCAGTACTTTGCTATGTAAACTGGGTCCCCAAGTATACTAACTGGGCATTATGTAGCTCTCATTGTGAATTGTGTTTTGTTCAAGTGTTAAGTAGCTGTGGTATTTATACCGTTGTCATGTCACTTGCTAGGTAGTATCCATGAAGGATTTATAAGAACTTGTTGCGAGATCTATTATAATGTCCAAATAGCGAGGTCTTCTGTTTATAGAATCAATATAATTAATAAATATTTAAAAATAAATGTTAAACAAAAAAAAGTTCAATACATTTATTACCTTTATTTATATATGTTTAAAATCAATTTTCAGTACTTTGCTATGTAAACTGGGTCCCCAAGTATACTAACTGGGCATTATGTAGCTCTCATTGTGAATTGTCTTTTGTTCAAGTGTTAAGTAGCTGTGGTATTTATACCGTTGTCATGTCACTTGCTAGGTAGTATCCATGAAGGATTTACAAGAACTTGTTGTGAGATCTATTATAATGTCCAAATAGCGAGGTCTTCTGTTTATAGAACCAATATAATTAATAAATATTTAAAAATAAATGTTAAACAAAAAAAGTTCAATACATTTATTACCTTTATTTATATATGTTAAAAATACTTTGTTATGTAAACTGGGTCCCCAAGTATACTAACTGGGCATTATATAGCAATGTAAATATTTTTCATTGAACAGTAGCAGAGATTCATTAAAACCATAATCCAGAATGTCTAAAGTGTCAGAAATTCATCACTGGACAAACCCAGATGAGCTACAGTTGGAAGCACACACGACACGCACGCACGATTCGATGTAGAAATGGTTTCACAATTTTTAGAATTGTAATTAACTTCACTCTATATTCAGTAAACAAGAACTTGATTATAGTTTTTTTTCGTCAAAAATAATATTCTTCGCCCTCAAAAATGTCTAATATTACGTACCGCCTATAAAAACAAAACGAAAAATTTCTTTTCTTTATTATTGATTTTCCCCATGTATTTTATAATGAGAGATTAGTTCGTATAAAAGGGGTTCCCTTATAAATTTTGTGGTATTATTAATCCTGCAGTTCTCCCCCTAAAAAATTACCTGTTTGCGAGTTATTGGTAAAACAGAAATCCTTCATGAAGTCGTTTAAAATATCTAATTTCTCAAAATTGGTTCTATCGAATTCGTTCAAATTTTGATGAAACGCGAATGATTATTGGTCAATTTTTGTCGTAAGTGAACCCTTTTCTTGAACCTTATGTAAAAGAAAATTATGGTTCGTAAGTAAATTGAAAATATATATACATACAATTTATTAATAAAACAAATTTTAAATGTCCCTACGGTATGCAGGATTCATTTTAGAATTTTTTAAATTTACTCTAAAACTTTATTTCCGCTACATGATATTTAATAACGTCACATTTAACGACGTCACATTTATTAAATTGTTTGCGTCGATTTTAAGATATTCATCTTTATTGGTCTGTTTTCGTTTCATAATTTTAATGGATAATTTTCTTAACCACCATTTCAAAAAACAAAACTCAAAAGACAATTATTGCAATAATTATTTATTCTCTAATACTCTGACGTACATTTCGATAACATGATGACCATCATCAGACGGTTCTACTGAAAACTAGACCTAACATTTAAATCTATTCTAACGAAAGTGATGGCCTACCATCCCTTCCACTCTTCAGATGTATCAGCTTGGGACGACGTCAGGTGACGTCATTGATCTATGGGTGAGATTGACAATAACCCTACGATACGAATAACATGTTACCTGCACATAATTTGTGTAAATAACGACTAATATTTCGAATTTGGCCACAAAGCTTATTGAAAATTGTATTTATATTTCACTGTTGAAATATTAACGTTTATTATGATTTCATTCATAACGCAATTCAGAATTTACTTAATGACCATTCACTATTATATTTCATGCCGATTCCCATTACTCCTCTAAACTTCTAAGCATTTCATTCATCAAACTAAGTAGCGGAAACCAAACCTCCTTCTGATGCAGTGATTCCTTGAACTGCGTGGTTGACATTGAACACTTCCTTGCATTTATTTTAATGAGTTGAGAACCTCCATTGTCAAGGCATTAATTATTGACGGTTGTTGGGCATGCGCTTATCGCGTCCTTACTACAATGACATCACTTATCCTTTATGTAATGTCTATCTTTAGTTCTAACTTAAGCTTAATGTCGTGGGCACATCATACGCTACACCCTGATTTTACCTTCGCCCTACGTGTAGTATAACTATTGCGGGATCGATTCTGAGACACACGTTTTGGACCTGTCCGTGTTAAAATAGGTTTTACAAAATGTGTAACAATGTTTTAATCCGTTCGAGCTTTATTTTTAGTAACTCTTGAATCGGACAACCGTTTCTTAACATCTGGAGGTCTTTTTACTTTCTTGTATATGCATTGGGGTTGCCAAAGTGTTTTCCCCTAATCGATTTTTAATGAGAAGGGAGTGTGGAACACATAGATTTGTGTTTTTCAAAACTCTTGTCGTTTTATATTCTTTATAATCTTATGTAGAATTATAAAGTCTATTCGCTTTTGCTGATAATATAAATATATTAGTTACCTTTATCAGTAGTCGTGGCAATTCTTTTTATTTTGTAGAAACACTACAGCGCTGTTTCGCCGTTCACGACCGGCTTCGTCAGGTGTAGGCTTAACACTTAAATAAAACACATGACACTGAACACACGCATGATTTTTGTATCACGACACAAAAAACAATATAAAATCTTTGTCAAATGTCATACAAACTTTATACTGGCGTGGCCGCGGCATAGTTTCTGTGTTTCTGAACGGAGACTGAAGTGAAGGTTGATAATGGATTCTCAATGTCAGCTGTGTTTGTTTAAAGATCAGACATTAGATCGTAGATGCAAAGTTAGTTGCAAAGTTCAATTTATCATTAAGGAGTGAGCCGTGGTTTCTCTTCTGGGATTCTTCCAATACGTTGAGACGACAGTCCTTCCTCTCGTTGTGGATAATGGTCATGTTAGTGCTGATATCGGTGTAGGTGTGGTTTGTGTTGATCAAATGTTCGTTTATCTGCGATTACTTATTTTCAGAAATTTCAGCAGTGTAGTTGTTAGTAGTGATCATTGTCACTATACACGTAGTGGAATTGCTTTGGGAGTTTCAAAACTAGATAAAATGTATGCAATTACAAATAATGCTCATATTTCGTTTAGGAACAAACCCAACTATTTGCATGATTTAGACTCTTTTTTCACTTCAAACTATTTACAAATCATATAAAAATTATTGTTTAAAACTGGTAGGCATGATGCTATCGGTGAAATATAGCGTTCCTCCCACAGTCGGGGTCTTGTATGGTGTTTATTTTTTGTATTTAAATTTTTCATATTGGTATTAGGTAGTTAATGGAAACTATACATGTTTTTCGGTAGCGATTCCTACCCCACTGGTTTCTACACATATGAACTTAATTCATGTGGTTGTATACCGGGTGTTTTAGACCACATGGACACTATCTGTGGCGCCTAAACGAAACCAGATAAAAATTTCCTTCCAATTAGAACCCCCCCTCTTTTTCGACCGCAAAGAATTCAGGAAAATTATTTTCGACGCTCCTCAATTAAAACGATATATATATATATATATACTATAACGATATCGCGTTATCAAATAAATAATAAAATAAAGGATAACAACGATCTCTATAAAAAATGAGTAATTACATGTAACTTATGATATAAAGGGGAAACTAAATTAAATAATAGAAAAATAAAGAACAACTAGTATCATCTGGTAACAGAAAATATTATTTTAACAAAAAAAAAATAATCAAAAGGACATCTGTGCACAACAAATTAGGAGAGAAAGCGTGCAAAGAGAAAAGAAGCCGTTTCGCTAACCTTGTAGTGTACACGTGCTAACGTTAAACAATTTGTAACGGTATCTAAAGGGAGATTTTATGTCACGCAGCTGGATGTATAAAAAAAAGAGAAATCTACAGGGTGAGAGACCTGATGGGACACGCTAGAAAGTATAACGGTACTTCTAAAAAAACATGAGAAACCGACAAAAGGAATTAGGTCGGCCAATCAAAAACCAGCCACATGGTGAAAGCTAACGAATTAAAAAAAATACAGCCACTAAGAAAAAAAAGAACAACATCTGGGGAGAAATCTAGAATTCAGCGAGCGAATCGGAGGAGTGAAAGCGAAGGAAAGTTTGGGAAGAAGGGAGAGGTTTTTGGCGTCGAAAATTTGAAGAGGAGTCTAAAATCTGGAGTGGTGAAGAGAGGTCCTAAGACAGAGAGCATTCTGTGGGACAGAGAAAGGGAGTTAGATTGACCACGAGACTAGGGTTCTCTGTGTCAATACGTCGAGTAAATTAATTAGTTGAATCAAAGTTGAAAAGAGAGTTAGTAGTTTTTGGTCAAAAGTTTGTTGAGATTTTGGAGCAGATTAAAATATTTTGGAAGAATTGTTCGAGAGAAGAGTCGGAGGATCTAATTCATCGCCAGTGGAGACTTGGAGAGGATCATCAGTCCGAATTCCAGGATTAAGTTGTTGGAGATAGTGTGTGGAGTGTTTTGTTTTTTTATATATCTAAATCAAATTTAAAGCCATCGTTGTGTTGTGTGTGGAAAGTGTTTCGTCGATCAAAATTGGAAGGCAGTACCCACGATAAGTACAATTTAAAATTCTTGTTCACTTTAAAATTATAAATTCATTTTCTAAAATAATTCACTTTAATTGAGCCATAAAAGAACCTAACGACCCTAAAAAGAGATAAGAGAATTAATTAAATAAATTAATAACTAACAAATGGAATAAAGATTTTAATAAAGTTTAAATTTGTAAAGGAAATAATTGTTTGTGTATGAAAAAAATAAAAGTAATTCAATTTACAGATTAATTTCATTAAAAATAACGCCAATTGTGGAAACTTGATGTTTTTTTTAGTAATAAAGCCTAGCATAAGGAAAGACAATTAGTTAAGATAAATTTGTATATTACATAACATTAAGGAATGCTTGTGGAATGAATGAAGAAATTTTTAGACACTAATGGAATAGATGTACGTTTTTATGATTCTTTGACATGTTGCTTAAATAAATTAAGGTTTGTTTTTTAAGTAATACGTTGTGTCAGGTGTGTTATTTATATTTCCACATTTTGCAAGTTTAGGAAGGACTAAACAAATAGCAGGTAATCAAAAATAATATTGAATTATTAATATCTAATAATAATTATTATTCAAAAATATTCAAAATAAATAAATTAACTTAAATAAACATATATATATATATATCGTCTTAAATGTTATATTTGGCGCACCAACGTTTGGGCAAGAATAAATTAAATTAAATCATAAATTTAAAAAAATAGCAAACTGTTGTTTGTTATAATATATATATATATATATTTAGTTTTTAGCGGGAAATGTGACTGCCAGCTCCCTAACAAAGATAGGGCAACCAATTTTTTCCCTCGTTTTACAAGAACACACCCTTTCAGGAGATGTGGGGTAGTATGGACTTCTATGTAGTTTTCAAATTTTTAATAAATTTCAAACTTTAATAACTTTTATAGAGCAAAAAGTAAAAAAAAAAAAAAAAAAAAAAAAAAAAAAAAAAAAAATTACTAGAACACTTGTTCGGTGTTACAAGGACACGCATCGGTGATAAATACCATGGCTTAACCTATGTGCAAGTTATGCTGGCAAATCATTGAGAATTGTTCATATTCTCCTTGACTAAAGTGTTGATTGCAAAAGAAGGAGGATCGTCGAAGCAACCAGACTTCCCAGAGATAAAGCTTTTGAAGCTTGTCACATTAACTGGAATAAATTGAAAATGTCGAGGTATTATGGAAGCCTTCAACAGGGTTCTTATGGTCTCTTGGAATGGTATTCCTTCACCTCCTTTAAAAATCTTGAAAGAAAACAAAGGGGTTCCATGTATCAAATTTCCTCATTTTAGTTATGCAAGAGCAAGAATTTGTGCTTGAGTTAATGAATACTCAAATTGTCTAACTAACTTTGCTTTTTTGAAATTAGTTTTTCAATTAAGCTAATTGAATTTGTTTTAACTTTTTTTAATTTGTATAATTAAATTGAGTCCATTTATCAGAAATTATGTTTAAAATTGAAACATCTTCATCGCAAATTTAAGATATTTCTGGTAGTATTATGAACCAGAAAACAGAAACTCACAATAATGTACTTTCTTAATCCGGTAAGAGGTAAATACAATAAAATCTATTTTGAAATAAGTAATCAAACTGCTTTTATATACGAGTATATATCGTCCACGTTGTCTCTTTGGAAGGACAAAATATAAAAAAATATATAGTTTTTACCGGGTGGAAAACCAATTTCCCGCGGGGGATTAAACCAGTCTAGTATCGTTTTAAATTATAAGCCACAGTTCCCTGAAACCAACACTGTAAATATTAAATGATACTAATAGGTGTAACAGCGTGGTGTATGTTTGAAATGCGGCCTATCTGCCAATGTGTTGTGTGAAATATTTAAAAGCTATGGTTATATAGCTATAGATAGAGGTATATGAGTTGAGATTAACGGGTAGTAAAGTTAAACAAATATTCAAATTTCTCTAATATAATGAACACTCTAGTTTATTGTATTATCTGTGTGATAGTAATGTAATCACCTCGTGGTCGTTAATACTCTTGGGGAAATTGCGGTTTTTTGTTATTAATTGTGAATAGGTTTAGAGAAAATAGGTGAAATGATTTTGCAACCTTTATCAATTTCAGGTTGATTGACCTAAAATTAACTGTTCAACAATATTGTATTAAATAAAATATTTAAATTTGTCTAAAATTGATCTGAATAAATTCGTCAAAAAGATAGCCAACTTCACTATAGGCCATTTGGAATACCTCGAGGCTCGTTATTAGTTCTTATTTTGTTTCCATTGTATCCCAGTGAATGAGTTGTGTCGAGGTGAAGGTTTGTTCCATTATCTAACTTTAGGTCGTCGCCTCTCTTACCGAACCGAATATTCGTCCTTGGAATGTTTACAAATTATTATCTCAACATGTGTGTCATTTGTTTCTTTTTGACTGAAGTACGTTCTACTTTTAATTTAAACTTTCACTGTTATTAATTTTGATAGTCAATCATTCGTGAATACTATTTATTTAGTGTCTGTTACAAATTTGAAAGTTTGCTTTTCATATTTGTTAATTAATTGAGCGAAGCGAGCTTTACTTCGACAATTTACCATTAAGTCCGTATGATTGTTTGGTGTATAGTTAGACCGAACACGTGTATAAATCGCTATCAAATTTAGGAATAACATTTTTTTGCAACTAGGCTGAACGATTTATGTAATGGTTGTGTTTGATTTTTCGTTTTCAAATAGCAACCACTAAAACAGTTATGAAAGGTTACAAGGTAAGAACTTATATGCTCCGACTTAAGTTAAAGGGTGCTTTCTAATTTTATCACCACGGTGATTTGTGGCCCTATTCGATCGATTTTCTTGTCTTCTTGTTGTTTAAAGGCGAGAAACCTCTTGGAATCGTTGCTTTATAATAAAAGAGTAAAAGAGAACAATATAAAGACTACATAGCCTTCAAATACTCTTCTTCAGGATCGCAAGAGAACAAGAGTTGATCAAGATAGACCTGATATTAAAGATGAATAAGAGGGATCTAATCCAAGACTAGATGAAGAAAGAACTCGAGATTGCAACAGCTTTACTCACTATAAGTGAGCCCTTGAGAAGTAATTCGATAGAAACGTAAACGATGTGACTAATGTTTATATTTTAATGTAATTCACATTGGCACATTTAAACAAGTTACATAAAAGTTGTATCTTACTTACTTCTTACTTCTTAGTACGGGCGTCCAGCATCAATCGTAGCCGATGGCCCGATGTCCAATGTACGCAGCACAAGCAAGCTGCCAATGTTTTTTGTTTTTAAGGATGTCCTCAAAATCGTTCACTTCTGCTCTTAGTAGATCACGTGAAAGAATTGGATAGCTGCAACGCAGAAGAATGTGCTCCAAATCCTCTTCATCGTCTTCGCATAATGCACATTGCGACGAATCGGTAAGGTTGAAGCGGAATAGGTATTTGCTATGCCTCACTATGTGACCGATTCTAGCTCTTGCTGCGAAAGATGCTAGTTGTCTTTGCACCCCTTTATATAAGTTCCCGTCAGTTGGTAGGGGTTGAATCTTGTGTAGATGTCTCCTAACGGTTGACTGATTCCATAAAAGTTGTATCAAGTATTAAAAAAAAAAGTTACGAAACCAAACAATGAAACAGCCGTGTAAATGATATTTTATTTTATATATTTGTAGCCCTATCCAATTTGACAAGGTTAAAATGTCATACAATGAAAACATAAAAACGTAACATGTAAAGAGTTGATAGGGTAAAAACGTCCAGTTTGAAAATTTAAACAATAGTGAAATAAAACAAAACCTTGCACATACTGTACATAGATCGGCCTTATTTCTAAATTCATAATGATTTTTTTACAAACGTTTAGCTGTAACTGCATAGCAAACAATCACACAGACAAAATGCCAATTTTTTTAGTTTAAAAGAGAACCACGCTTCGCTCGGTTAGTAAACTGATATATATATATAAACTGTTCAGTTGACATGATTTGATGCGGAATTAGTTTGTTAATTCACTACTTTGTTTTCTTCATACTTGATATTAACATATGCAAATTGCCTTGCTTATTAAAACATTCAGACGTCATTTTTAAATCATTCTACGTTAAGGTTTGCAATTAATTAACCATAAATTTTTCTAAATAACTTTAAATTTAGGAATTGTTTTCAACAATTTATGAATTCCACGTTTATAATGCGACTTGCTATTGTATTCTAATATACTAATGTATTGTATATGTTGACGGTGTACTTAGGATGCATGCATTGAGGTGCACTGTCAACGGACTTTATTTCACGTCTATGCTTTTGTAGCAGGTAACGTTTTGACATATACGTAAGTCTGTCCTGATGTAAAACCAGCACCTGTCAAAGTGTGACGTGTAACAGTACCTCAGTTAATATGGCGCTTGGGAATTTTATGTTTTATTTTGGTGTAAACTTAAAGTTTATGATTATTATTTGATTGGAAATATACAACTTTTAATATCGCGATTTAACTGTTATTCTAAACATAGCTGTAATGTTCAAAATCGGTCCACTCGTATAGTTTTCAATTACTGCACAAACTGTAGAAAAACAAACGGATTATTCTACAAAAAAGCCCAAATCAATTTGTTTACCCATCACTTAACTTTATAATACATGTATGAATAGAAAAATCTTGTCATTTGTATCGGACATAAAATTTAAATAATTCATTAAATTTAGGTCAACAAGGAAAGGTTTTGTTATTCGATGATAATAGCTATTAAAATATTCGTTTGTAACGAGTTTCAGGTGTTCGCGAGCCTACATGAATTTACAATATTACATTTTGAACAGCTGGCGGTTTGCACATATTAAATATCAAGGTCACTAAACCAGTGGATACTCAAGAAATACTAAATGAAATACGTGTCCTATCACGACAGCGGATCAGTAGCGTGCTGAGAATACTACATTGTGAAATGAAAAATATTTATAAATTAAAGATTAATTTACCTTTCAGTTTATACTAAAACACGAGATAGTGTATTAAGTAAAATGTAAATATGTTATTCGTAGGGAATTTTTATGTAAGACCCCGTTTGCTCACTGTAATCGTGTATAGAACGGTTTCTAGGTCAGGCGCTCTCTATACGTACCCCATATAGTCGCCAATGCGTTTTAAGTCTCTTTGTAACTTAGCTGTTGGTTAGATTGTAAAAACACTATGTTGACTTATAACCCCGCAGATTGTGACGCGCTCTATGTAATTAGATTTCTAATTAAACAAATTTCGTCGTGCTGAAATTTATTAACAATTTTGTCAAGTGTTTTGGAAAGGAGGGAGTTGTGCTTAAATGTTGTAAGATGTTTGATGAAAGAAAAATTATAAATGTTCATGATGAGCTATGATTCGGACCAGTGGCGTAAATAGGATTTTAATTTGGGGGTGATTAACCTGGAAGAAGACACTACCGAGAGATCCCCCAAATCAAATCAGGGGGTCTGGGGGGTCTTACCCCGGATAATTTTGAAAATGTATACTCTTAAAAGCACGATTTTAGCGATTTTATTGTCTATTTTTGTTTTACGACTTCCATTTACTATTTTGATTTAAAATTGTTACGTTTTAGTTATTGCGCTTAACGGTATATGTTAAAACAGCAGTATTTTAAAACTTTTAGATTTTTTTTTGAATTTTTTTCTAAATATTATTATTAGTCTTTGGGTGTGATTGGTCACCCGATCACCCCTTTTATTTACGCCACTGATTCGGACAGTCAACTGACGTCATCAGGACTTATCAAACAATGCCGATTCGTGAAAACAAACGTTTTACTATTGATGAACTGCACGAAGTTTCACGATCTGTAATTTTAGACTGTTTCTGCGTAGTTCCAGTACAAAAAAGCTAAAATTTTGCGCAAATAATGAGGAATTAAAAACAAATCAATTGTTGATTGATTAAATGAACAGGCGGCAGTCTTCTATGATGAAGATACTGTATGAATAAACGTCTGCCACCTGTTATTTGATGCTTAATTCTTCATAGAGATACGTTCAAGAAATAAAAAAAGGGTAGTTTGTAATACCAAATAAAATTGTGTTAATTATTCAAGTTTTCTATAATCTGTAACAAAACTGTTCTAACCTAAAACACGATCTCCTACATTTATTTTCAGTAAACGCATATTTATCTATTTGAAATAACAAAATGGAATCTGATTTAATATACATTTATTTAGAATGGAGTGATTAGTGGTAATGTTTGCGTGTGAGTATAAACTGAGTTAAAAAATAATGAATTCGTCGTGAAAGGTAGTTAATTTCTATTGATTTTCTTAGATTATCTGTACTAATGGTTTTGTGAATATAGATTTTGCTTCTCGTTGGAAGCGTAAATGATTTGACCACTGTTTTCATATTTTACTCTTAATTCATTGATCCATATAGACGTGTCAAATAACAATATTTACAGACCAGAAAGTAACCGTACATAGTATACCACAGCTACTGTAAACTTGAACAAAACCCCACTAATAGGGAGTAATAATAAAAGTAAGATGTCTTGTTCCTTGTATTGTGATAGTGACTGTACTATTTACGTGATAGTAAATAGTATGCAGTGTCTATTGATGTATAACGACTACCCTAACTGAAAAAAAAAAAAACATGACAAACATGATTTATCATCGTCATTGGGAGGCCTTGGTGGTGTCTAGTGGCCCAATTTGTTGGAAATATAAATAATCCGACAATTGTTTCACTTTAATTTACATTGGGGTATATGTACAAGTGATAATAAATTTTAGAGTAAATCAAAGGGGAGAAAAATAAAACTGTTTAGTAAATACTAATTCATTTGATATTTTTGTTAAGAAAATATTTCCTGCGGTAAAGTTTTAGAAGAGTTCAAATTCAATTTTTCATTTCCAGATGTTTTTTTACGAATACTTGTTATGTATTCTTCACATTATTATATTTAATATTTGGTCGTGTGCACGTGATTTAACATTATTCTTTGATTTGTCAACGCTGAATTCAGTGTTACAATCACTTTTTAATATCTATCTTCTATCTCCAAATAAGTATCCATTATAAAAAAAAATGTGTTTTTTTTTTTAATTTTACTTTTTTCCATACCGCCTAAGGCACGTTCAAGTTTTCAAATATTTCTGACACATGGTAGGTAAAATAATTCTGTTACGGGACGATGGTAAAAGTCCTGTTTTCAAAAACTTAGTGAACATTTAGTTGTGTTAGAAAATCCAGAAATTTAATTCTGTCGTATCAAAAAGTTGATTTTTCAAAAAATCCAGTATTATAATCATTATCTGATTTACATTATGTATTTATATTTATTTATGTCATTTAATTTTATAACATTAAACCAATCATAAATCTACCTAAAAGGAGGTTTCTAAACTGATTGAAATATAAAATAACCTAATTTTCAGATCGTTTTTTTGTGAATAGCTGGAGATGGAAGACGGGAAAAAACTAATTGTAGGATTAAACTCAGCGTTAAAAAACAACATTTAATCGTATGCCACGCAACAAAATTACTTTTTAAAATTTATTTTTAATTTTAATTTTAAAAATTTTATTTATTCTTTTTTTTAAGGAATTAAATCGACGATTGTGTTACAAAATTTTAAGCATCATAAAATGTAACATGAGGCATCAGGTATAAATTTCAATTATTCCCTAATGAAAAAAAAACGAAAAAAAAAAAAAATAATAAATGGGATTTTTATCTATTCCATCGTTCAATGACACCATAGTTATATCGAGCTCAGTCCTCATTTTTAACTGTAAAGTTTTGATCTAAGTACGAGTGGTTTGGACCCTTATAGATGTTTATACATTTCTTAATATACAAGATATTAAATGAAATGTCTTATTTAATAAACCATCTAAGAAAAATAATGGATCCTGTTGTATTTTACGCCGTATTTTCGTTGTTTTAATTGAACAATTCTTTCTAAAATATCGTGTATTAAATCAACACTGGTATGCAAATATCCACTCTCCTCGTTCCATTTTTAAATACAGTAACAATTTGAATAATATAAATTTGATTTATTTAAAACATATATTAACGGTAACAAATCAAATATTTTAACATTTCACAATACACTGTAGTAAACCACCTACCATGTTAGTAAACACTGATAAATAAATAAATAACTTATTATTCTGGCTTTCACATTCAACACGCAATTGATTCATTGACGTTAGAGTTAGAGAATTTTATTGGGATTTTTTCGTTGACCAAGCGTAACGTGGTCCTGTTTTTCCCAATGATTTGGCATTTCGTTTGTCTGTTACGGCTAAACGCGCTGTTCGCTCGTTATGAAATTTAGAAATATGTTTCTTTGTAACTAGACCGAAATGTTTTTTATTTTGTTTTTCCGTTTTAAAATGGCGCTCATTTAAGATAGTTACTGCACGATTTCAAAGTATGGACGTGGGTACTCAGTTTAGGAATACAGCGTGCGTTGCGAAGTGTTTATAATGGTGTGAACAAAACATGACGAACAGTCTTGCAAAAAAAACTCCATCGAACTGTTTCTAATATTTTCTCATGGGAAGCTTTTATTTGTACAAAAAATAAAAAATTTCACTTACTGCAAAATATTAAAACTTTTTTTTTTTTACATGATAGACACATTGTTTTGTTCGCTTAAATATATTGTAAAACTTTCATCTATTTGGTTAATATGCAACAATGTGAATTACGTAAAATATAACCAGTAATCAGATTGTTCACGGTTCCAACGAATAGAGACACCCGTTACAGACGTAAAATAGTGATTGAGGTAAATTTCATTTTTCGATGAAAGATAGTCAGCATTCTAGGGTATATACATGAGATAATATTTACTATCACTATGATCCCATTGAATCACAACGCAAACCACTCACAAATTATATTATTTTTTTTAAATTTCCTCCTATAAGTAATGTTTTGTTCAAGTGTATAGTAGCTGTAGCATTATTTACTGTTACTTCTTGTTTCTGAATATTGTTCACATTGGGTTTACAAGAACGATTTATAAATGTATTTAAAGTTTCAAGGGTCGAAGTCTAGTTACAAAATTTCCTCGGTCATTAAGAATGTAGAGCTAAATATACAGTTAAGCGTCTTACAGTAATTACAGATAAGCCATCCGACTATAATCGTCTTCTTTGTAATTATTTCTTTTGTCAGATGTATTAACAATTCTTTTCCTTTTTGTTGTAGGTGAGATTATTAAAGGCAGAGGCAGTATTTGGTATGTTAAATAATATTTGTAATTAAGTTTAAAGTAGCACATTTATATAGTATAGAGTAAGTATCGTGATAGATCAAAAAGTCGATTTTATGTTGCTCATATAAAATCGGTTTATTTATCTTAACAACTGGTGCAGTTGATGCTCTTCAATTGGCACATTGAATTTGATTCATTTTTTCATGTGTATTTTGTGTTGTATAAAATTTGTTCATTTTTTCCCCGATCACTGTATGGGGAAAAAAATTCTAATTTATTCCAAAACGACTGTAACGTTTTTGATCACATTAACAACAAAATCGTCGAATTTATGAAAATCGGGTCAATTTAGATTTTCTTCTAATTTTCGTGATTTGTGAAGATTAATGTCCCAGATCAATGTGATAAATTGGAAAAAAAAGAAAATTACAGTTCAGAAATCATTTAAAAAAAGGAAAGTGAACTTTGTAATTTTTGTTTTTATCTTCTTCATAAAGCTACATCGCTGTTTTACTTCTCGCTGGTAACTTCTTCAGGCGAAAAATGACAAAAAAAGAGAAAAAAAGGTAATTTATGCAATTAATAAAAGGCAAACAAACGATATAAAGAAAATGAACCTTGTTAGTTGTAATTAAAATGTAGATTTTATGTACAATTTCCACTTAAATATAAATAAGTTTATTAAGGTGAACTATAAGAAAATTGTTGAAACATTTTTTTAATCTGTTCGGTAAATAGAATAGAGAGATTTTTGGGAAGGTAGCGACATATATTATTTTTGGTTTTGTGGATAGGTGTGTTTTATTTCATTTTTACTTTATTAATACATACAAATTTTTAACATTCGGGTTTAACAAACTTTCTTTTTTTTCTAAATATTAAATTTATCCTACCTATTGCATTAGTATTTGTTTATTGTAGCCTACATTTGCAAAAGGAAAACAATGTTATTAATTTTTTTACGCTCTTAAAAATTATAAGTTTTCCTTCAATTGTTGTATGGCATCTTGGATAGTTTTTCCTTTTCATCTCAATGAGGCAGAGAAAATTGAAAGATGTTCTAAAATAGGTTTGTTCTTAGAATTACTAATTTTTTCATACATACAATTATTGTAAATAATTAGAATATTAAAATTTGAAAAAATAAAATAAATAACGTGGAAAATATTAAAAACTAAGCATCTATCTACGTAATTACAAACACGCCCACTAAAATTCTTTGCCGACCTCTTTCTATATTTTTACACGATAATTCCTGTGGGTTGATGACTTTGAGAATAATTACAGCATATGCTAAGTTATGTAACAACTTGTAGTCATATAAAGGTTTACTGCTTTAAAAGATGACCGGTTTTGCAAGGTTGGCATTTAGGCCTGCAGGTATAGGTTCAACAACCAAAACTGGAGCTACGCTTTCTACAAGTTCAAGGTTTTAAATATGTCCAATTAACGACACTAGCTTTGCCGGTTGTAAATTGAAAACCAGTTTCTTTATCAACTAGTTTAGTACTAGTTTGGTTGTAGCCACTGTTATTAAAAAATATTTTCTCTGGGTTTTTCCTGTTGACATGTTTTAACTTTTTTCATACTGTTTAAATTTATTTTGTATTTTATAGAGTATTTTTTATCATGTTAGTAAATCTTTAGAGGTTACCTAAGTTGTATTCTAGTTTAGTTTTAGCAACTCAGTGTTAAAACATTGCACTAACTTTCTATCACACACGTCTACAAAACCAAACTAGTCTTCCTGATCTCTCCGAAAATGACTTTGTTTCTGATTTTGTTTTTTTTGTTTTATATTTCTAACGATCTTCAAACTTATTTATACTTTGGAGAACTCGTATTTTATTGAATTTGTGTTGTTTAAATTTAGTTTTTACCCATTATTTCGGAACTGTAGTTTTCTTTTATTTGCTATGTGTCACATTGGTTTGGGAGATTCATCTTCACAATTCATAGCAATTTGAAAAAATCGAATTTTGAGAAATTGTGTTTAACTGAACTGATCGTTTTTTACTGATAATTGTGAAACACGCACTTTTTTTTTTCTTGTCGATAAATACTTTTTATTTGTGTCTTAAGGTAACATTTTAGAGCAATTTGAGCTTGGTCTTAGGATAGTGTTACCACCAAATTTTGAGTTATTTAGAAATGTGTAGGCAAAAGTGTGGTGATATTTTATCAAATGGTTTGGGTTTATGGATCTTTTCATTTCTCTAATATTAATTGAAATCATAACAGCCGATTTGGAGAAGTTATGCTCTTTTTAAACAGTTCCATGAATTAAAAGAAAATGTCTAATGTAACAAAATTGTGAAATATGCCCGAAGAGCTAGTTTAGTAGCACGTGCATCACTGAAGATGACTTTATCATTGAAACGCGTTCTTCACTATCCGTGAAGAATATTGTGTTCAAGTTTTTATTAAATCATTTATATTATTATTAGATATTAAATATCAGTGATACCAATTTCATTAAAATGTATTTAAAATATTAAGAAATGAATCAATATTAATATTTAATTATATATTAATGACGAATAAAGTAGTAGAATAGACATTTTCTAGGACGGGTAATATTTTGTATGAGAAATATAATGCAATCTTTTTGTTTTTTGTTGGTTTTAAACCAACTTATGAATCAGGATTTTTGTTTTTAAGATCGATACCAATATGTTTTATTTAATTTCGTAGGGGTGTCATTCCGTATCAAATCAACACACTAAAATAAAAATCTTTACTTGACCATCCCAGATTTTGATGAAATTTGGCACTGAAGTAAAATTCATATAGACCAAGAAAAATGTAAAGTTTTAAGTTTTTATGTCAACCCGTTTTTGAATTATGACCATTTAAAGTTTTCAAAAATCGCCCACAATTGCTCGGCTGGGATTTACTAAAATTATAATTGCTGTTCTCCTAATTGAGCTAGAGACATGGGAGTGGGGTTATTTTCTTCTATTTTTAATGGCATTTCATTTGATATGCAACATCTAGGGGGTCTTGAAAGAAAGTTGTTTCCAAAATGAATACTAAAATTTTAAATTTGAATTCCAAAAAAGTCACATGTTTAAAAAATTTCAAAAAATTCCCAAAAGTAGTTTATTATACCTTTGAAATTCATAATGTAATTTTGCCATTACTTGTTCGGTTGTCATTTTGAAACTGTAATAGAAATCAGATTTATTATCTCAACAGTTTAGTGTCAATAAGATTATTTTTTCCCTATATTCAAATTCCTTATAAATTATATCTGTAATAAAGTTGAACTCCATTCGCTAAATTTATTCAAAAACTAAAAATTTACTCTACAGCATATATTAAGCGTTTTTGGATGCTTTTTTTTGAAATTGGTAAAATAAAATGTGAAAAATAACTTAAATATAATAAATTAACATTCTTGTTATTGTTATTGTTTTTTTTTGTTTTATTGTAAATGCTGAACTTGTAAAAAGATTTCACTAGGAATTAAATTTAGCTGAGTTATTTATGAGATATTTGTTTACCACGTTTGAAGACATTTGTACAACTTTTGGAGGAGTTATATACGACATAAAAACTGCCATATACAAAATACAATGAAAACCAAACCCAACAACTGCTGACTAAATTTATAGCGATAGATAGATATTTCATACTTTCTTAATACTGTACTTTCATCGGTCAGTTGCTCCTCCACTTTGTTAGGTATTCAATAATTTTTTAGTTTTATAAAGTATAATGTGTTACCTTGGACTGTTTAATATATAATATAGTTAATTACCTTAGAGGTTGTCCTCAGTCCGTATTATAGTTATGGCTACAGCGCTGTTTCGCCGAACACTGTCGGCTTCGTCAGGCTTGCACTAACACATAAACATGTAACACAACACAACACTAACACATATAAAATCAGAGTACGACTCATCGTACTCACAAATAATATAACTGTTTGTGGTCACATTATAAGGTCTTACTTGTCCAGCACCTTCTTCCATTTTGGAAAACGTAGTCAAAAAGTCATTCTATTTTCGCCATTGTTATTGTTTTTAAGAGGTCGTAAAATGAAGAATCACAAAGTGGGTGTTGTAATTTAAATTTTTTGGATTGTCCCTCTCCACTTTCCCCACAAAATATAGAGGCATTAATTTATTTAATGTAGAGCAGCGGTTCCCAAACTTTTTTGATGGCGTACCACCTAATATGAAGTCCTCCTTTCATGTACCACCAGTATAAAAATGATTAATCATCATTCCATTGCCAACATAGTAAAGTTTGTAAATAATAATTAAAAAATAACATTTAGCCTTTTAAGTACTTTACTTTAAAACAATGTTTATTTAGTTCTTTGCAGTTAGTTGTAAATAAATTAGTTAAAATTAAACTTTTCATAGTTATAACCAATGCTTATTTTGAAATAAAAATTAGGATGAAAGAATATAAATAAACTTTAAGGTGTAGAACAAAACTGTATTTGTAAAACAATACAACAAATTCAAACATAAGTACACACAAGTTAATGAGAAGGATGAGCTTGTAGCGATTTGCTTAAAGTTGCAATGTCTGGTTTTATTGGGCTTAGCTTCAAACGCAAGTCATTTTCAACACAAGCCAGCCTATTTCTGTATTTGTTTTTAAGGTAACAAAGAGAAGAAAACGCAGCTTCACATAAGTAGGATGTTGAAAATGGGAGTAAAAACTTGACTGCTCGGTTGGCGATTTCACCGTAGTCTTGGCGTCGTTGAATCCAAAAGTCAATCAGGGTAGCTTTATCAAAAACTTCCTTCAAATCTGAGTCACAATTTAATTCGAACAGTTGATCTTTTTCGGCTAATGAGAGATTCTCTGGGATTGTCATTTTCTTAATGTCACTAAACGGGGTTTTCATCCACAAATGTTCTTTATAGTTTTCTGGGAAGTAAATGCTCAAGTTTTCCTTCAAAATGTTACAATGGTCACTGATATCACTAAGAACTGTCTTACTAAGTGAAAGCTCATTTTCTTCAACAAAAGTGCTGAGAGAAGGAAAAAACGAAACCTTGCTTTTCTTGGCTTCATCATCTGCAAAGGTGATTTTTTGTTTCAAGGCATTAATTTTGTCACACACTCGAAACGGGGTATTAGAAGTACCTTGAAAACTCATGTTCACATCATTGAGTTTTGAAAAAATGTCTGCTAAGTAAGCCAGTCGACACAGCCATAGTTCATCAGTAAAACGACTTCGTAGCTCAAAATCAGAATCTGTTAAAAAAATCAATATCTCGTGACGTAACTCAAAAACGCGAGTCAGCATCTTTCCTCTTGAAAGCCACCTAACTTCTGTGTGGAGCAGTAGTTGTTTATGAATACTGTCCATTTCTTGACATAAGTTGCGAAAAAGGCGTGAATTCAAGGCTCTGCTCTTAATAAAATTCACTGTCTTTACAGCCTCGTTCAAAACAGTTTTTAGTTGTGCTGGACAGCGTTTTGTTACAAGCGCTTCTCTGTGAAGGCTGCAGTGAATATGTTGTGCCTCCGGAGCTTCTTTTTTTATTTTAGTTACCAATCCACTATGAGCTCCTGTCATGGCTCTCGCACCATCCGTGCATATACCAACACATTTCTTCCAATCCATTCCATTCCTGAGCACAAATTCATTTACTTTATAAAATATGTCTTCTCCAGTAGTATGAGCTGAAAGAGTTTCACAAAATAACATATCTTCACCAACTGAGTATTTTTCTTCATAGCGAACATAACATAACAGTTGAGCCAAATTTGCGACATCTGTTGTTTCGTCCACTTGTATCGCAAAGTATTTACTACTGTTCACTTTCTTGAGTAAAATGTCTTTTACATTTAAAGCCATATTAGATATTCTTCTTGAAACAGTATTATCAGACAAGGAAACCACATCGAGCTGTTTTCCCTCTTTATCACCTATAATTGTGGAAACAAGGTCTTTAGCTGCTGGCAAAATTAGAGTCTCTCCAATAGTATGAGGTTTTAGTTCTTGTGCTATTCTCAGACTAACCTTGTATGAAGCTTCAACAGCCCTAGTGTTTAACCCCGTAAATGAAGTGATTGCTCCTTTATTCACTTTTAACTCAGACTCCTTCCGTTTAAAAAACTCTAATGGCTTGTTTATGAGATTGATATGCTTTGTATTAAAATGACGCAATAAAAGTGATGGTTTCATCGAATGATTTGACAAAGTTTCTAAACAAATGACACATTGTGGAACAGGTTCACTGAAATTTCCAGTATAAGTAAAACCAAACGATAAATACTTCTCATCATATTTACGTTTACCTGATTTCTTTTTGTTTTCACAAGTTCGTAACAAAGGCGTAGAAGTAGAGGAACAGCTTGGTTGCTCAGCATCTGTTCCTGCTGCAATAGGCTTTTCTTGTTCCGGTGACAAAGTTCTTTGCTTTTTAGAACTACTACACGTAGATCTTACCAAAAACTTATCCATTTCAATTCGACAGCTAACACTTACCAACAATGTTATTCTCACTGACTGATAGACACAAACTCTATATAAACAACAACACGTCAAACTGCAGGTTAGGTTTTCTACGGAGCTACGTAGTAGATAGTGCTCGCTGAGATGACAGACAGGCGACTGGGACTGGCTGACTGGCATCTGGCACAACACAATAACAAAGCGCGCGGCCTTGAACGGCGCTACTCCCCTCCACGCCCTCACAATCTTTGCCACTCCGACTGTCACCCCTCCATCCGCTGCTCGCTCACCCTCACGCTACTAGTAGAGTATACCAATTTTCGAACTTCACTCGCGTACCACCAGCAACGTTCCCGCGTACCACCAGTGGTACGCGTACCACAGTTTGGGAACCGCTGATGTAGAGTAAATGATTGACGAAGTATTATGAATGTATTAGGTCTCTATATATCGCCATGGGATTATGGACTTATTTTCCACTCATTACACATACATACAGATTTTATTCTTTAAACCTGGCTAACATTGAGATCTTGGTAAATATTTGTTTTACAACATAGTTTAAATTAAGACCTTTCCTACTTTCTAGAGGGCAGTAAGACTCAATATTTCAAATTTTGAAAATTAGCTATCCATTTTCCAATATGGCGGCCAACTTTAAAATTTCACCCTCTCAGTACTTTCTCTCTTTATACCGAAAGTTAAACTGTTCTTTTCTGCTAAATTTTAAATGGTTACATTTTAGAAACAACTGAGGAATACCAATAACAGCTGATATTAGGCCTACATCTATGTCTTGGAACTGTTGGAAACAAATTCAATACCTAACTCGTACACTTAATGACAAAGTACATTTCACTTTAGCGGAGATGTAAAACTTTTGTCTAGATTTGTTCCCTCCAAAACGGAGACAGGTTCGATTCGAGTTTCAATGGAACTAGTTACTAGAACTAGGAGAGCGGCGTCCCTATGCCTTGCGGCTTTACCACCAACCCCCACTCAAAAGAAAGAGTAACTGGGTGCAATCTCACCACCAGCACCCCACCGCCACCACGAAACCATTCCTCAACGCACGCTCCCAGAAGCCGAAGCTTCCGGACAGGCCGAGCATGCTCCCATGGCACTCATGTCGGCAAGATTTCTCAAGCCACGTTTGATGAGTAACCGTCGGGTCGCTTACGCGATACCCTCCCCCACGTACTCACCTATTAGGGGCGGCGCCCGTTACCCACCTACATGGGATTGGGTGGCCATCCCCCAGTTTTCTTGGGCCGGCACCGTGAGGTATTATACACGACCCGAGTGTAGGTGGCACCCATATTCACCTATTCTCATGTTAGCAAGGTTCCCCAAGCAACGTTGGATGAGTCACCGTCAGGTTGCTCACGCGTCCCTTACCTCACTTTTCTCCGAGGGCGACGCCCATTACCCATATACATGGGATAGGGTAGCCAACCCCCGGTTCTATGGGTTATCATCGTGAGGTACAAAGCTAACCCGGTCCATAACGGAGACAACTTGTCTTTACGGTTTTACAAGATTTTATAGAATATGAAATAAGTAGCCTACGAAATGACCTTGACTGGTGCATTTTAACATTACGTTGAACGGCTCTACCGAATTCGTTCAAATTTTAACTGAAATATGAATATCATTGACCCAAACATTACGGTTCACTGGACTTTGACTGCCTTCATTAAAAACACGATTTAATCAAATATGATTTACGCTTTTTGGCACAAACAAAGTAAGTTTAGACTCCATTGAAATGTAATTTTTAAAGTTAGACGACTTCCATGGTTCATTTTCACTTTTTGATTGACAACTCTACAGAACTCACATTTTTGTTTCTTGATATTCTCTTGTTCATAATTTAAAAGGGTTTCGGATTTTTTGCTATACAACTGTCCGTTAAAAAGACTTAATTTTATTTTCAATCACTGTTGACCTCAGAGTACAGCAGATTTCGCAGCGAAAGTAGAAATAACAATGGACAGTGAAAATCTGGCTAATTATTTTAGCCCGACAGAACTACAGTTAACTTAGGTCAAGAACATGGGAACATCGGCACGGCGTGGGAAATCTAGGTGCAGTTAGCGTTTGTGAAACTCAAACAGAACTGTTTTTATTTCTTAAATTAATAATATCAGTAGTAAGGAAGACAATAAAATATTTAGCCTTGCATTAAAGAAGATATTTGTGTCAAGGGATTTCAAATACACAAGTCACTGTTGGTATTTTTACGTTGGTAGTTAGTTTCTATTTTAAAGTTCTCAACATTGAGCGTATAGTGTTAATCTGAGTAAGGTGAGATATATCAAATTTTGGGTCAGAGAAACAGGCTTAACTTTATCGTTTATTGACTACATTGGAGTATCGCTCAAGGGGGGGGGGCTAAGGGCATAATAATTTATATATTTTACAGATTTTCCAAAAATTGTAATACTTTGTAAAAAAAAACCACACGATGTAAACGAATTGGAGTAGTTACATTAATGAAGAATAATAGTCAAAATAAAGATGAATAATAGATTTGAAACAAAATTATTTATTTCCAGACCACAAAACAATAATTTTATATGCTAGATAAACTATACTACCCTACTACATCACGGTTATTGTAGTTTGTAGATCTCTATTTGATTATTTGACCCCATAATGAATTCCCCAAAGTAGAGACTTAAATATGTAACTATCTCCATTTTTCTTACATTACGATACGATAGATTCGCTCAGTTTCGACAAAATCTTTAAACCCGTTTACAAGATAAAACTTACAAATTTGTAATGACTAGTTTTAATTATAAATAGAAAGTTTGTACAGTCAAAAGAAGGAACTGATTATAGCGTAAAACTCTTTGGAGACGAAATGTCTTGTTGGCCGACATCTTGAAATTGAAAAAAAAAACAACATAGATACAAAAATTCTCTTAAATGTATCTCTATCAGACCTTAAAGTATCACTTTACTTTTTTTTTCCCCCGTTCTGGGCTGTGAAAGCCTTCTTCAGAGTCCTCACCGGCGTCGACCTAGAGATCTTTTGCCGCCTCAATTTCCTTCCTACACCCTATCAGTAATACCCGTCATCCTTATGAAGGAACAGATACTACATACTACCAATAGGGTTATCTAGGATGGTTTCCATCTCTTTCCCCGGAGGGCCTAGAGAGTATAGCCTGGCTCGTCCTAACGCCTCACACTGTAATAGAATGTGTTCTGCGGACTCTTCAGCCAAACCACATTTCCTGTAAGTATTGTCTGCAGCAATCCCTATCCTGTGTAGATGTTTTCTGAGGTGACAGTGGCTCGTTAAGAGCCCAACCACCCACCTCATGTTATCCCTTCTGAGAGAGATGAGTTGTTCAGCATGTTTCTTGCTTGGTCTAAATATCCTTTTTGCAAGTCTACTAGTAGTTGAATTCGTCCAGGCCCTATTCATCCCCTCCCGTATCCACGTATCAACCGCTGCTCTGGCATGTCCATAGGAGATCCCGAACACCGGTTCCGGGCCCACGAAAGGGGATCATCTTACTTAAGTTAATATTTTAACGTTTTGAGAAATAGATCCCTCTCTTCCCCCATTAAAATGCCTTTATTCCCCACAAATTTTGAAAGAAAAAATTCCCATAATTCTTCAAATGCGAATTAGTGGGGTATCATTTTGAATCAACTTTGGACATATCCAGCCAACACTACATTTGAGACGAGTGGTCTGAAATAAATATTGATTGTAGAATAAAGTGGGATTGGTACCCATTACATGTAGAATTAAAATCTCCACATTTTAATCTAATTTAGTGAGTTATAACTTGAATAACACACGAGACATGAACCAAAAACTGTTTATATTGGTCGTCATTTAAACATTATCATTCGATTTCTCTAAATCTCATTAAAGTTGTAAATGAGCACATTATAGTCCCTTCAAGTTTCACGTTCTTGCTTTAATTTTTGTACTTCTATCGCGGCAACGACGACAGACTGAAAGAATTTAGAAAATATTTGTTCGGTTTCCCAATCCCATGAAATTAAAATTTAAAAAAACGGAGGACATCATTGTTTAAGAATACTAAATTTACCCTATACTTCCATATACTGAGAAAGTAATAAAATTTACCTTTTGACTCCAGGGCACAAATACATACAGTATATTTAGGAACACCTGAAAGTTGAAAAACATTCTACAAACTATCTCACACACCCATCCACACAAAACCAAAAATAATATGATAATGAAGATCAGTCAAAAAAACGGAGAACAGCATTGTTTACAATTTAGAAACTAATGGATAAGCAAAGAAAGTAAGTTGTACTGTACCTGTTTTCAGAAATCACTACAAAGGAACATTCAGAGAGAGATTTAAAGCAAGCACACAAAAATCCGAACATTGATTGTTAAACCCCTGTCAGTACTTGCTCTCACTATATAGAGAAAGGTAAACTGTCGCTACTCATACATTTAAATGGTTACATTTTGGAATCAACATCCTTGTAGCTTTGCTATAAAAGTAAATGTTTGCAACTATTGAAACAGACTTAATGCCAAACTCACACAAATTAAAGTGAAAAGTACACTTAACTTTAGCGGAGACGTGAAACTTTTGTCTTGATTTGTCTCCCTCAAAACAGATGCAATCTTTCTCTACAAGATTTTACAGAGAAATAATTACGTACGCTAAGACAGTATCACAAAATTAGTGAAAATTAATTTTAGAATAACGAATTTATTGTAAAAAATGTAATTTCGATACTGACCTTCCAAGATAATGTGATATTCCTATAGTTACAAGATCCAGAGTGGAGTCATCGACACGAGGGTAGCGACCGATACAATAAGGCCCTAGAAACGTATTTTAGGATCTGCTTGTGCTAGGTAAGAACCATGATGACTTCCATCAACTTGTTTTTTGTTGTTGAAGTCACCTAATATATAATCTCAGCGTCTTAAAATATAATCACACTACCTTAAAACTTAGGGATATCTGTCACAAAGATTGGATTTGCTTAAACCCATCGCCTAAAATCACAAACAAAATAAAATCTATTAGTCGCAAGCTAAACATGTGGGTGTCGCGAAAAAAGCGCACAGCGAAAAAAGAGCACAGTTAACCATTTTGGAGTTACAAAAGGAATCCAGCCCCTATCTTCTTAGAAATAATGAATGTTACACAGAAAATAAAAGTTGAATTAATTAGTTTCTGATTCCCATCACACTTCCAGGCTTTGGACTGGCTAAATGATTAAATACTGAATAGTTTTTAATCATTTAGGCGTGTTTAAAATCAGCATGAGTATAGCTTCGTCAATGTTAACATTTTTAATATATTTACAGTCTTATCAGTATAATTAGGCTTATTCAAAATCAGCAAAAGTGTAGCTTTGTCAATGGTAACTTTTTACATACATTTACAGTTTTAAAGTATACTTAGGCTTGTTTTAAATCAGCATGAATGTAGCTTCGTCAATATTATCTGTTTACTATTTACATTCTTTTCTTGTCTTGCTTTTCTTCTTGACAGAAGGTCTAGCCAAGTTTATGTAGATATGAAACTGCCATTAAACATGCTTTGCTGTTGCCATTTTCTTCATACTTCTTCACAGTTCTTGCTAGTTTCTTATCTAAATCAACGTAAGTTTTCTTCTTCTTTTTCCCAGCTAAATTCAGAGTTATATCCCCATGTACATACATGAAGACTCCTCCGCTTCACTCTTCAAAAAAAGTATGACATCTCTGATTTTGGGGTTGGGTTAGGTTAGGTTAGGTTAGGTTAGATTAGGTTAAGTTAGGTTTCCAAGTATTCATTTCCTGGTAACGTAACCCCTACCCTAAACTGTCACATTGGCCCTTTTGCACGTTTTTCGCATAATCAACATGTGGGGTCTCGGATAACGGTAAAAACTATAAATACATCTATGGCGTTTGTTAGAGACCTAATATTTCTAAATGAAATTTCGATGAATTTTGAAAAATTATTAGTGTATCTATGAACAGAACACCTACTCCTTATTGAAAGAGTATACGATCCAATTACTGTTTTATGTTTTATTAAAAATTATTAATGAGTATAAAAAAACTACATTAAAATTGTATGAAAATTGCATTAATTGTATGGCCATAACCGGATAACAGATGAAATGCTAAGTGGCAAAACTAATGTATGAAATCTTAAATATAAAAAAAATACAGTTCCAGGAGTATTACTAAAAACTTTATTGGAATTATTTTAGGACGAGTTAAGGATACAAGTGTAATTTTATTTCTATATGAAGACTAAGATAATTTCGTGTTACTGGAACGAGCGGAGTGAGTGAATACTTGATTTAACAACGCAGCTTTCCTCTCTAATTTTGAAAAAAAATTATTTTTCTCCTATACGTATTTACAATGGTTCTGGTTATTTTTCAACAAAGAAAACTTACAATACTTGGAAATAGATGTTTTCCATTTTTATTGTTTTTGAATTCGATAACCAATTAGGTAAACCTTAACTTAACTAGATGTTTTAATAGACGTGATCGGAATTTGTTGTTGACTTGCCAGTCTTTATAAATTTGTCAATAAATAAAAATAAAAACCTTATCACAACAATTAATTGTGACATTAACAAATTTTAAATCACTAACATGTCACAACTCTGTATTTTTATTTGTTTCTTATCGTTTGTCAAATATGTCATTTTTTGAAATATGTCCCAGGTGATATATGTAATGGTAGTGATGGGTTACTGTTAAATCTGTGTCAGGTTGTTTAGAGAAAGTTATGTTATACGTTTAAAAAAAAAAAAAAATCAATATTCAGTTTTCCTTGGGAATGTCCGTGATGATATATTGTGAGCCCAAAAAAGTATTTTTCAAACGACGTTTTGTCTATTATTGTCAGTCTGTAGAGTATTGTACAACCAAAATGAGAGGATTTGGTATTTGGGCATATTTTGGCGGTTTTTAAATATTTTTAGTCAACTCATTTTCTTGTCATAAGATCATCTAAAAATTTTGTTTTTCCCCCTTCAATTGGTACTAATTATTTTTTTAAAAAGAATGCAAAAAAAATGTCGCTAAAACGTATTTGTGGCTCGCTATCGTCCAAAAATGCCGATTCTGGAGTACAGCAAAAAACCCCTTTTGCGCATATCTCAAAATCGGCACAAACTATTTTAATGAAATGTTTGTAAAATTCATTTTGTAATCCCCCGAAATGAAACCTGACTGTGGATAGGTTGAAAACGTTGCTGCTGATGGTTAGATTTTTATAAATGAGACATAATATTATATTGTTACTAAATTTAATTATTTATTTATAATTTCGTTGAAAATTACTTGTTATAATTTTCTACTTGTGTTTTTATGATTTAAACTTGTGTGTGTTGGTACATATTGTTCCGTATTATTCACTAATCTCAAATATTACTCACTTATTTGTTAAATTAAATTTGCTGGAATTCAACAATCAGTTTTAAAATTGAAAATTAATTAATTTTTTTTTTCAATACGTTCAATTTAAATATCATAGACATTTTTTCATGTAATCTGCACATGTTGACACGCTTCCCATTTAAAATCTTCAAAACTTCATTTGAAAAAAATTTGAAGACGGTTAGAGATATTAAAATTCCGATAACACCAACGTTTTTAAACCTTAAAAATCAGTCTAGGAACATATGTTCCCATGCTATTTAAAAACTTAAAATTAAATAACTGTTCAAAATGGCCGACGAAAACGATGAACCTTATCACAAGTTATGTCCTTATGGATTGGATACGAGTCCTCAATTATCCCGGTATTTAAATCATAATAGTTTTTCTTATAATTAGGTGATTTTAGTCTGTTCTGTATATCAATATAGAGGATTGCCTAAAAGAAGTTTCCAACACCCTTTAACTGTGTTATAATTAAAATAAACTACATGGCGTATCTGCCGTGAAGAGCCTTAGCCTGCTAGATATAAGGGTCGCCACAGATCTTGACCGATGAATCGGCGCTACTAGCCATTCTGAAACAACGAACCAGCCTCAGCGGTCCGCGCATCAGGCTATATATAGTACGGCAAAACGGAGTAATCCAGAGCGGTGAGCGCATTGTCGTTTACACGTTCCTAGACATATTGAGAATAATAAAACTACAATGAAACTTATATATGCCTTTTCTCCATGAATTTCCGCATACAACGGTATAAATATATTTTAGTTGAAAAATTATGTGTAATTTTTAACAATGAAAAATATTAGAAAGTTGAAACAAAATGACATGAAAAAGTCAGTAAGCGAGAACTTTTTTTATTTTTGTGGTAGAATCAAACTTCCAGCGAGAAAGTTGTAGCAAATTAGTTGATCTTAAAAATGTATTCGTAAATATTTTTGATAGAACTTCTAGTTTGTTCAATACTCCGATGTAAATAACCACTATGTTCAGTTCTACGCGCACCGCACCAATGTTTTTAGGAAAGTACCCGCACTCCTCCCCTCGCCTCACCCAGCGCTTGACAAACCATCAGTCAAGATCCGTGGCGACCCTTATAGCTTTTCAGTCGAGTAATGTATGGATTAGCACATCGACATTCCCGTCGCCGTTGTTCTAGTCTTCTCAACCAGAGTTCGCTACTAATTGTAGCTTCCCAATTTTCCTCACGGCTAGGTCAACTTCGTAAAATTTGAGCCTCCACGGGTATTGAAGCCGGAACTTCTAGTTCGTGAAGCCAACCCTAACCACTAGACCAGCCGGCTCAATTATCACAGCTAAACATTATTTAAAGCAGTTTTCTTTGTTTTGAAGGGTTGTTTCTAAATAAGATCATGTTTTTTAAAAAAAAATTGGGATTACAAGTGATAGGGGTAAATTAATTTTTCAAATTGAGCTTATAGTCATGCCATACGTCATTTAAAGGACTTGATGCGACAAGAAAATGATGTAATACTTTCTTTTTGGCCCACCGTAGCTTAGCCCCGCCCTCCCCATACGTCTAAGTTCATAAATGAAAAATAATTTCTTCTATAAACAGCTCATCACTACGCTCACAAACTGTGTTCAACTATTTTAATAAGCAAGTTAGAGGAGTGCACGTTTCTTTTTAGCCTCTCTGTACATGTATACATACACAATTTTATATAACGTCAGTGTTTCATATCGTAGGATAAATGCACATTTCATGTGGTAATATAGAATTTTAAATGGAATACATGCTAAAAAGTCTACACAAGTTATTCTATGTTGGTTATAAATTTAACTTTGCTATTATAAACATTAACTTTTCTCATATTGTAAGATGTGGGGTTTTAAGTTAAAGATAGTAGCCTACTTCTGCAATTATTGTTGCAGTATTAAGGCCCCAGATGCAACACCGCAGTACACGGCTGTTCGACGAAAGAAGTATCTTAATAGATTGAAGGCGTTGGTTGCAATGCATTCTATTATGTACTGTGATGTAAACCATATACATTTTAATAGTAGTTATAGGTCTAATTTTTTATGAAGTTATGGCTATATATATAGAAATCCGAGAATGTTATCTTTCTTTTTATTCCATAGTGGAATTAAATTTCTAATACATATTTTTAACCTATTTATACCTTCTTGGAAATTATGTTTGTTAAATTTAGTTATAATTTTATGATTAAGTAATTTTTTAATAGTTATGACAATGATTTGGGGTTGAGGAGAACACACAGTTTTTTCTGATATATTTCTATAATTTCTGATGACCTCAATTTTGATAAAACAAAGGAAATGTTCTAATAGAAAATACGTTTTTCTTTATCAGGAACAAAGAAAGTTGTTTATACATATATTTGATCCTTAAGGTCTCAGGATTCCGAAAATAACTTTTCATGAAATTAGTGTATTCAAACATCCATTCATTTACAGGGTGATGCACGTCTATCCGCCATTTTGCTTTATTTACAAAAAGATGTTTAATTTGGAAAAAATAAGATATTAAGTCCAGATTAGGAACAGGAATTTTTAAATTTTATTTTATTTTAAATTTTGTTTTTTATTTTTACGTTATTTTGTGGGAAAAGTGGAAAGGGACAAACAAACAATTTTAATTATACACCCACTAGTAACACCTCATTTTATAGGCCTCTTAAAAACAATAATAATGGCGGAAATTAAATGACTTGAATGGAGGAAGAAGAAAGTTTGAATTAGCAAATCTATAGTTTAAAATACCGCTGTAAATTTACAAACTTTACATGAACTGGGATGTTAGTAACACAAAGTCCTATCTTTTATCTTCTCAGTCTGTTCCACCAGATTAATTACCCGCTTCTGGGAATATTCCTCATTGATCCGTTTAAGGAGAACATTTAGAAAATTTATTAAACTGAAATCAGGTAATCTTGTACTAATTTTTAAAATAAACAAAATTATTGCTAATTTATACTAATTACAAAGCGATGGTAAATAAGGATGTATTCAATATTTAAGCTCCGCTATTTTGGGGAGAGTAGTTTTGTTTTCCCTATTTTTCGTATCATAATTAGAAATTTAAAATGAGAAGTCATAAGGTGGATGTTGCTATTTAAAACTTTTGAGTTGCTTCTTTTCCTTCCTCAAAATGGTAAAAAATTATTGAAAACTTAACAAAGTGGAGGAGCAACTGACCAATGAAAGTATTAAGAAAGTGTGAAATCTATGTCTATTTATATAACTAGATAGCAGTTAGGTTTGTTTTCCATTTTATTTTGTATATGGCAGTTTTTATGTCGTATATAACTCCTCCAAAAGTTGAACAAATGTCTTCAAACGTGGTAAACAATATCTCATAAATAATTGAAGTAAGTTTAATTCCTAGTGAAATCTTTTTACAAGTTCAGAATTTACAATAAATTCTATTTCAGTTAGTTATCTTTGATATTTCATTTCCCAATTAAAAACAGGATCCAAAAACTGATTAATAATTTTGGGTGTAAAGTAAACTTTTAGTTTTTGAAGCAATTTAGCGAATGCAGACCAATTTTATTACCGATGCAATTTATAAAATAATTTGAAAATAGGGAAAATATAATCTTATTGACATATACATCATAGTTGAGGTAATACATTTTATTTCTATTACAGTTTTAAAATGGCAACCGAACAAGTAACGGTAAAATTACATTACAAGTTCCAAAGGTATAATTTCCTTTTTAGCAAATATATTTATTAAAAGTATTTCTATTTTTATTTTATAGGTATATATTTATTTATTACATGGGCTTTTTCAGTCGTAGTACTTTAATTATAATTTAGTTAAATGGAACTCCTACGAAATCAAATAAAACATATTGGTACCGATCTTAAAAACAAAAAGGCTGATTCATGAGTTGGTTTTAAACCAACAAAAAATAAATACATAGCAGTACCTTTCGTATACAAATATTATTTGTCCTAGAAAATGTCTATTGTAGTATATGATTCGTCATTAATATTGATTCATTTCTTAATATCTTCTGTAAATTTTAATGAAACTATTGATATTTAATAGAATAAAACTTTTAAATTCTCACAAAAAGTACGTTCATTTATTTAAAATCGTATCAACCACAAAATCTCCACCTTCAGTGATGTACTAGCTACAAAACTAAAATAATTCTTTGGTCATTTTTTACAATTTTGTGAAATATGTCTGAAAAAATACGTAGGCCAAACATAAAGAACTGTCAGGAAAACAACTGTAGAACATTTCCCCCACTTTAAATATAATAGGTCTGATAATATCAGCAATAGACTCTAATTTAGACAAAAAACATTACTTTAAAGTTGAAAATTCTGTGTTGTTGAAACATGTTACTAAACTAAATACCTAAATACAATAGATACTTGGGAAACTTTTTATTTTAATAAGTACCGTAATTTAATTGTAAATAACTAATTAAGTAGGACCTGTACAGGGTTCTATATTAATGTAAATGACATATTGTATTATATTTTAACCTTAGGTTATTTAGAATGACGCAAGGCATTTATTAACGCCTTACTGCTGAAAGTAGGTTTAGGCCATGCCCTTTTTAGTTCTGTATAAATACAGAGTGGTGCACGGGTTTAGTTTTAAGTTATTTTACCTCGTGCATCACTTGATGATGTCGACTTTGTCGTTGAAACCAGTTTGAATAAATAAACATACTATCTGTGAGAATACGTATTCAAGTGTTATGATATTAAGTATACCATCTCACAAGTCAAATTCAATATTTATTTATATATTGAGAAGTTACTTGTATTTTTGTGAAGACCAAACCATTTTTTTTTTTTTGGGTCCGTAAATTTTACCATAATTTGATGAATGTAGTTAGAGTTGTTTTTAAAATCGTATTTTTTAATTTTGATCTTATAAGAAGCTCCACTAAAATTATCGAAAAAATGAATAATCCCTCTCAAGATATGGCCAAAATATACACACATTTTGGTTGAAATCGGTCACTCGTTTCTTTCATACAGACGACACAAAGAAATCTACTTTTTGAGCGTAGGAGACCAAACTCGACATACATGTTTGATCAATCTACTTTCATATATGTGAGAAAGTAAACGCTTCATTACATCCTTAATTCTTTTGATTAAATTTTGGTGAAAATCACGAAAAGAAAATTCATTCCAGGAAGTAATTTTCAAAATATGAACATTATCAACGGTCTTTACGATAAACTTGATTTTTGTTAACGGTTATATACGATTATATGTTTTGTTTGTATACGTATCTAAATCAATGAAAGTTTCTGTGAAGAAAACTATTATTATTAAACAGATTTGAACGATATCATGCCTACATGTGATTACGTACACGATACGCTAAGCTTGGCCTGGGTGTAAATATTTCAAGGCATACTTTCTATAACAGCTGTATTGCTATTGAGTCTGCGTCGTTCACGTCCTCACGTCCTGCCCTTCACTATCTCAGTCCTCACTCCTCACTTCTTTCAGTAGTATCCGTACAACCCTAGGGGTGGCAACATCTCGCGTTTCCCGTCAAACCAAACATAATGTGCATCGTTTAGTAGTGTTGTGTTTAGTTCATGTGTGAAGTTTTAGTTATAAGTTAAAGCAACATATCGTGTGATAAAACATAGGGTAATATTTTATATAATAAAAGTGTTGATAATAAAACGTCCTATCCAGAATGTAAAGGAAATAATTTATATATTTTCAAGGAGGTAGAAATAAACATAACAGTTTCATTAAACGTGTAAAAAAATACATTCAGTCTGTGTGTATTTGTGATTTTACTCTTTTACGTACCGTAAGAGATTTTCGTTTTGACATTTCATGAACTTGTTTTTAAAATATTTAATTACGTCTATTTATTGTCTATGTTGTTATAATTTGTTCACAATTTGGAACGTGGGCAATATTTTTGATAAATCTCGTGCTGTCTTAATCTTTGTGTTATATTTGAAAATTTGAACGTAGCTGCACACATTAAATATGTAGAAAGTTATGTCATGGTTTATAATCATGGTGAGTTTTACTTGGAAATTTCACCCATTTTGAAGTCCTGTGGACTTATTTTTTAATCTTTATTATTTGGTTATCTGTGTAGTGTACAATCAGCCCAAACAAGCAGAATGGTTTTCTCTCTCTCTCTCTCTCTCTCTCTCTCTCTCTCTCTTTGCTTCTTCTTCTTCTTTTGTCCCCCTTTCTTTCAAATTTGGTATTTCGGCATATTTTTGCTATAATTCGTTGCGTTAAATTAGTCAAATTAACGTTAAGGGATAAATAATTATCTCTTAAAATTGGTCTTAGCTTCCATTCTTAGTTCTTAACAGACTAAGATTTTTATTTTCGATTTTCTTAACATCGGCTTTAAAAATGTTGTTTTTACTAAATGTAGCCTCTAAACACGCAATCATAACTTAGTGGGTCACCGTTTCCCCGCAATGAAGGAGGAACCAACCATTCTGTAGTAAAAGTTCGAATTCGCGCAAACGATTTCGATCAAATTTTAGTATTATATATAGATTTATAACCCAGAACAATGCGCCGAATCGGAAGTAAAAGTAAATGATTAGTTTTCAGTTATTTGGAAATATATTTTTTGATATTTTTGCATTTTCTCTTCATATATTTTAATTAGAATTTGATCTAACTTCTAAATTATTTATACATTTCTCATCTTGTGGAAAAAACTAATATTTCTATCGAATGGGCTACTGATCGTTAAAATGAAGAGTTAAAAATGATTATAGGTTCGACCTTTGATTTAATACTTTAAAACAAAAATAACGTTTGGGAAATTTAATATCTAGATAAATATAAATATGGAATCCTTCTTTATCATAATAATTGTACCCGTACTAACGTGATACTGTGCCAAAACTGCAAAATGCCCTGAAGTGTTTATCTAAATTTATTCAAAACCTAACAAAACTCTGCATAGAGAAACACGCTTAGAGATAAATAAACACTGCTTTGTAGTGTTAAAACATTTCAAGTATATTTAAATGAACGGATTTATTTACATACTAAAATATACCACAATATGAATTGTGCTACAGTTTATTTGGCCATATTCAGAAGCTTTTTTCCGTTCATTCCATAATTAAAAATTGGGGAAAGCTGCCATAAGATGAAAACACAAAATTCCGAATTTCTCAAAAACAGCTTTAACGATTTTGATATAATTTTGCTGAATTCTAGCTCCTGAATACCTAAATAAAACCTAATGCTCGTCATCTCCCTAAAATGGCGAGTTATCGGCAAAGAAATCATATTTGTATATGGAACAATTTTGTTTAGGATTTCTTAAAATATAGCCTTTAAAAACACAAAAAGGTGGTTTACACCAGATTGTCGTTTCGGGAGATATTTGTAGAACCATATTTCAAAACCGCCCATGAAGTTGTTATAAAATTCCTAATTTGTCAATATCGGCCTTTGCGATTTAGGTAAAATTTTCGCTAAATTTTAAGTGTAAAATTAAAACAAATTTAGAGTTTGAGAAATCTATAAATTTGCGTATTTTATGGCACAATCGAAGCAAATATATTTCGTATAATTCTTCAACGGCGTCCGTGGTTTATTTCACTTTTTGACTGACTTACATGACTATGATTTTTATGGAGATGGTGAAAATACTTTTTTGTAGTTAACATTTGATTTTATGGTTGGATGTGTGAGAAAGTTTGTGCAATATTTTTAGTCTGTAAATGGCGTTTCTAGAGGTATTTTTAAAACAACATAAAACTGTTCTTGGAATTATTATAAACGGTATTCACAAAATCGCCTCTAGGATTTTGATGAAATATGAATATTAATGATCCAAATCAGTCTGACAAATAAAAAGAAAAAGAAATTTACTGTTTTTGAATATTTTATAGTCGAATTAGGAAAAGTTTATGGTACAAGAACAGTAAAAGCTATATTTTGTAAAAGTCGACGATCATGGTTCAATTTAACTTATTGGTTGACAACTAACTTCTGAAATTTTTGAAGAGATGGAAAATATTTTTTGTTTGGTTAGTATTTGATTTGATGGATTGTGCAGCGTTTTTACACCGTGTTTATTTGATTTATCTTTATATAATTTTGTATTTCGGAACTATATGTACAAATTAGCACTAAATTGTTTTCATATTTGGTAGAATAATCTTGTTAAGTAGTATTGACATGTTTATTGACCAAAAAATGTTTTTAAATGGCTGCGTTAAAATCTGTTAGAGAATAACTTCTTACCTGTAGCTTCTGCAATTCCTTAATGTGTACAACTTCGATGTCTCCATCCAACGATATCCAGATGTGTTTTGTAGTATACAAATTAAGAGTGTTAACACGTAAATTTGAACTCTAATAACAATCAGTCATGTTTTTTTATATAATCCGTTTCACATTTAGTTGCGAATTCGTGTTTTATTTCGGTCGTATAACATTTAGACTTTTTGGTTTATTATTTCTACAAGGTATCAAAACTTTTAAGTTATGTGTTAAATATTTGATATGCTTGTTAATTTTTTTCTTCTTAAAGTTTGCTTGTTAATTTATGCAAAAGCATCTTTTCTTAAAGTTTTATTAACATCCATCAATCACATAAGCTTACTTAGCATACAGATAATTGTTTAATATATGTATATGTAAATTCTGCGGCTATAGATAAACTCACTATTTTTTTATCTTGGTTTTTAAACGCGAAAAACCTCTCCGTCATCATCACCTTATAAAAAAAGAAGAAAAAAGAGTATACAATAAAAACCCCTAGCCTTGGAATACTCTAATAACGTCGGGGTCAGTTGTCAATAGCGACCTGACAGGAAAGATGAAAGAGGAGGGTCAACAGAAGACTTACATGGGAAAAGGTGTCAATCCAGCTAGGGTTCTTTCGGTTCGCTGAACACGTACTTTCTATGAGTGAACCCCTAAGCTCTAAGAGTAACGTAAAACCGTTTAAATTCAGTAAACAGCCCAATCAACTTCAATCATCCCTTTTGATATTTGTTGTAATTAAATGAAAAATTAATTTGTACGTAACTATTTTTTTCGTAACAATTTGTAAACCTAAATTGTATGTACAAATTACGATCACTTCTAAATAAGGACACATGTTTTGAGTATGTTCAAAATGTCTTTAAGGATCGATTAAGTTATAAAATATTTTCCCACCCTCCCTTGATCACCACTGTCGATGTTGATAAACAGCTGATCTTAACAGTCAAAAATATTCGCGTCCTAAGAGTAACGCATCAGCTCTCAAAAGAGCTCTCCGACCCTATCTAACAGTAAAGACGGAAGTGACGTCAGTGAGTTACGTTGTATCAAGTAGCAATTAATTTGTAATTAATTACACTCAGCTCAAAGCGTGTCTCTGCAGTTTATCTCTCTGAAATGATTTGAAGGTATTTTGATGAATTTATTGCCTCTTCCAAATAAAACGACATTTTACTATGCCGACAAATTTTCCAGGGTTATTATTATTATGTTTTTTTAATGTCATAAATTAAATCAATGTTTTAAATTATAGTTTGCATTTTTCTTCCCAGAGGGTGTACATCATCGAGTGAATCTTTTGTTTGTAAAATAAAATCGTTTCAGTTAATTAGTGGTACTTACAACATAATGACGTAGTGGCTTTTAGAGTTCATATCTCAAAATTTTTCTTTGGCTTTAAAACTTTTTAATGAACAATTTTAACAGCATTAAAAACCACTGCTACTGCTCCTTTTCCAGTTTAAATGGAAAATTTGGAAAGTTAGTGTCAAATATTTGGTCAGAGGGTTTTTAAAAACAAAAAAACTGCAAATAAATTGCATTAAGTTTCTTATAAAACCAAATACAGTATAATAATCGTCCGTTAGAATCTCTCCAAAATTGTGAGTGAGAACCAACAATCTACTTGACAAAATTAAGTAGAAATTTAAGAAAATTAAATTAAATTTTATTGAAAATTTGAACAATAACAAAAAAGTAATTGTTCATATCAATTTTTTTTGTATGGAGCTCGTTCACGCTTTTTAACGCGTGCTGTATTCCTAGTCAAGAGTGCTAGTCCATACCTTGAAATTGTCCGTAACTCTTTTACGTGTACACCATTTTACATCAGAAAATAAAATATAAACCTTGTATATACATAGTTTGGCCTAGTTATAAAGAACCTTATTTTTAAATTTCATAACAATTGGTAGAGAAGTTTGGTCGTAACTGCTTAACAAATATACAGACTAAATATTTAATTTAACAGAACCTCGTTACGATCTTCCAGTAAAATCAATATTAAATATATATTCAGAATATGTCCATGTCCAGCACCAACTTTTCTCTCTGTACTCAGTTATGTGACATTTATGTGGAGTTACAGAATGCTGGGCAGTAAATTTCACTACTTTTATATACTCCAGTGATCAAATCTATTGAAATGTTCGAAATGCAGAGTAGGGAGTTTTATATTTTCTGGAGTAGCAAATCATTTCTTACATGTAACATCAGACATTTTATTTTATTATTAAATAGACTTTATTTGCTCTCTATCTAGAGCTATTGATGGGTAATACTTGGAGCGATTGAATACTTCAATACTGATTGAATATATATATATATATATATATATATATATATATATATGTAGTATTGAGAAACTTATGTAATGGGTTGAAATTGATGTCGATTTCAAAATAAAAATATTCCTTTTGAGGTCTTCCGAGCCCCAAAAACAGTTTTTTATTTTGATTGTTTGTTGTTTGTGCGTGCTTTATTAATTAGTATGTGAACATATTTTGGCTATAGGCCTATTTCAAGATTTTTATTTTTTTTATTTTAAAACTAAAAATTTAGGGGTAGCTGAAGAAGACCAAAACTCAAAATAACGTTTATCTCAAAATCAGTTGTGACGATTTTATATACAATTTTGATGAATTGTAGGTTAAACAAAACATATAGATCGCTTCTTCCCCCAAAATGAAAATATCAGTTCGGGACTATTGGTCGAAACACAAAAAATCGACCATGGAACGCTATTAAAATACATAATTTTTCAAAATAAGCTATACCGATTTCTTTGAAATTTTGATCAAATATCAAATTAATGACCCAAACAAATTGCAAGTAAAAGAAAAATTTCGGTTCAGGAATAACTGGCAAGAACATAAATGAATCTCCACCGACGTATTAAAAACACGATATCTCAATCAAATATTATTTTCGCTGCATAAGCAAATCGATCTTAGGCTCTATTAAATATCTTTCGAAATGTAGTACAGTATTTATATTTTCTACTCGCGTTATTTCTACATCATATTCAAATAATTGATTAGACATAGTTTGTAGGCTACCATGTAAATTTAATCTCTTTCACATATAATAAATCACACAATAACATACTAATATCCAATTCTGTAATAAAATTAAGCACATGCAATTAAAAAAACATATGTTTTCGGTACGTGTATTACAGCAGTCTGACTACGTCATTAGAGTAATGATATACCCAACATCAGTGTAGCCAACAAAATAAAACATTTATATCGTGCGAGCTTTTTATACCCGAGTTTGTTTATCAGGGTCAGTATTTTTTTACTTAAATATTTTGTCTGTAGAGTAGGATAAAGGATATCTTGTCAAATTTAGCTTCATCACGGCATAGATATTTTTATGTCTTTTAAAATTTTATTTCGCGCTATCAAACATGCCCGCATATACAATCCAATAATAAATGACAAAATACAACTAATTACTGTATTATTATTTTAAAACATAACATTAATTGTATATATAAATAAATCGTCAATGATCTTTGGCAATATAATTTTTATTTCATTTTTAAGGTAAATCTTGTGATCTGGTTTTGCTCAACAACTGCCTTTGATATTAACTGTTTAGTTTTCAGTATCAGATAGGATACACGTCATGCTACCTCTAGGCTTGGGCTTGATGTCTTCATTGAATCAAGTAAATCATATTTTAGTCCAAATCTTTGTTTGGAATAGTACTAAATTATTCAATCTAGTCCAAGGTAGGACTAACCTAAAATTGTTAGATTAATTTAATTATTGATGCTGATGAATTCAATCAGCTCTTTTATTGGTTATTTTAAGCAAATTGTAATAAATATAAATAAATGGATTCAAATCTGCATATGTAAAGCCCAGCTCAAGATTTTTTAAACTAATTTTCGTTGATATTTCCTAATTTTGTTAGAATATCTCGACGTAGTGCACAACTCCGTATAATATTAAACATGGTTTAATATAAAATACCCAATTATCTTCGCTTTCTTTCTGAAATGGAGCTCACAACTCAGTAATAATAACATAGATTAAACAATAACATTATGATATTAAATGTTCAGTAGTTTCGGTCCAGTAGATTCTAAAAATGCAGTGGTATAAAAATCCTGCTTCTGTATTAAATATAATAATATAGATTAAACAAACTATTTATTATTGGTGAGTAATCCCAGACGAAACTTATTCAGCAGCCTCCTTTCATCTTATCATTTTTAAATCGAAATGTGAAGATAGATCTGTATAAAAGGCGGGAATTGCTTTACAAATTTTCACCAAATTATAAACATATATATTTAAAATTGTCAATATTACGTAGTGATATGTATGACTAAGAAGGTAAACAGTGCATTTATGTGGTATATTCGAAAACAGCTTATCATCGTTTGTTTTACGATGACCTATACTCGAAAACAGCTTTTTTGTTTTTTCAAGGCGATGGTAATCAACGTCACCAAAGTAACTATGGTTTATTGTATTCCCCCAGGAGACCCAACAGGACAGACCAGCCTTTGAGTCTTCAGCGAGACTCGCCATTTTTACCCAATACACACCATCCTCCCCTGTTTGAAGTGCTTTAAGGTCTCTTCTTTTAGTCTCCAGCCTCTAACAATTCAGAAGAATGTGTCTGGCAATCACGTCTTAGCCTCCATAGGACGTCTTCCTCAATTATGCCTAATTTAAGCATGTGCTTTCTTAAATGACCCTGTCTAGTAATAAGCGCAGTTACTTAGACGTCCTAGACTCAAACTCACCAGTCAGTCGGTAAGTCTACCAATTGGAGTTTTCACAAGTTTGGATAATGTTTGTCTGTAGTATTTCTACCACCGACAACAATTTTCCTCTTTGGACCATTTTTCAGTTTCACTATATTCACATAGTTGACTTGTCAATACCATAGAGGAGGCTCTGGTTCCATGAAAATTAGCGATGCACAATTTCTGATCAGCTTGTTTACCCGCTCGTTGTCCTCATCACCTCTCTATCCTGGGATCCAATAATTGTTGAGACAGGCAAATGTGAGAGGTTTCGAAAACCTAGCCTTGAAATTTAGCCTTTAGGAGATTTTGGTTGATGATGGCTCTTGAGGGTAGTCTAGCTATCTAATAAGATTAATATTAAAGTAGCGTTTATTTAATCCTAGATCTGCACAAGCAAACATTACTGAGATCTCTGTCATTGATACTAAATAATCATAGTTAAAGCAGAAGGGCGATTAGGAATAATTGGGTCTTTTTTGATGGCTGCCCATCAATTTTAAGTCGAAATTTAAGTCGAATAATCTATGTGGAAAATTGTTTTGATTTTTTGTACTACGCGGTTCCGAAGTAAGGACGCGGGTGCTTCGACTCGGAATACAGCACATTCTCTTGAGTATGAAATATAATGAATGACGGGAACAAACAGTTGTAAAAAAAAAAACTATAAGTGAAACATGAAATTTGAATTTTTACTAAATTTTTCCCGCAGGGAGTTTTTACATGTTCTAAAAATAAAAAACTTCCACGCCTACTACTTTTTTTTTTACTGTTTTAATTAATTTAAATTTAACTTTTTTAGTTTCATGTGGATACAAAACTATCAAATTAATTATTATTTACATACCAGTTAAACTGTTTGACTCCTTGTAATATCCTCTAAAACTTTTATTTTAAAGTGTAAATATGTATCAACGAATTGGAGTTAAATATAAACAGTAGTCGGATTGTTTACGCATCCATGAGTAGTGAGCTCTGCTGTTAGCAGAACCACTAGGTCCTTAATTACTATTGGCATTGTTTGCTTATATTCCCTTGTTGGATCTACAATGGACTGCAACTTCATTAAATTAACAGATGTAAGGGCATATGTGCATAAGAACCAATTTGGGACAATTTAGGTTTTATCAAGTCATATATAAGTTTATCTTGATTTTAGTTTTACTACATTTGCAACATTTCTTGGACACAAACGTAATAAATCTACTTAGATGCATCTTCCATATCTGCATTGCTAGGCCAACAATTTCATTTACATTTCATAGAAATCAATTTGGCCAATTTCCAGACATAAGAGAGAAGTCTTACAATGAACAAAGAAGTAATATATCTATATCATAGACTATATGCCAATAAAATATTCCGTTCTATTAAATAGTGCACCATTCATCCGAACAAATAAATCATTAAAGCCAATTAGGTCATGATTCAGTTATTTTCCTATTGGTCTTACATTTTACTATATAAATCAACTAAAGATTAAATTTAATGAGTTTAAATCCAAACAAATTGCAAAAAAACTGTCCCACACAACCATTTATGAAACAAAGAACTAACCAAACAAAACGAATGCTTGCCACAAATATTAGTTGATTAGTTGTCAGTCAAGAAGTGAAAACACGTACCGTCGTCTTAGGTTTTTACAAAATAGAAATTTTACATTCGATTAACTTGTGCCATAAACTGGACATAAGTATAAAAAAGTGTTTCTTTAGGTTTTTTCACGATTTCGTAACCACTGGCTTAGGCATTGATCTGTATAAGCCAAAACTTGAACAGAAAATGTAGAATTAATTTTGAGAAATTACGTTTTTTAACAGCTTTAAGGCGCATTTCTATTTTAATCGCTAACTGACAAACTGGATTTTTTTTTTGAGATGGCGGCCATTATTTTTGTTTCCTTGATTATCGGCTACATTTTAGTAAAATTTGACCAAATAGTTGTACTCGATTTAAAAAAAAAAAAAAAAAAAAACTATTTTATACTTTTATTTTATGCTAAGAAAAAATTAAGTCTCGAGTAATGGTTAAAACATGCAAATTTAATCAAAATTTGTTCATTCGTTTGGGCTAACGACAAACAGACAGACATAATTCGAAACGTTTCTTTTTGTACTCGGAAATATCCCCAACAAATTCGGCACCAATGTTTAACTTTAAAAAGTAAAATTATTTGAGGAAACATTTACGGTTTAGAGTTTTTAGATGATACATTGGTTGGACCATTTTGAGTAAAGAATAGCCAGTTTTTATAAAATGTTTGTGTTTAAAACATATGTCTGTTTTATAACGACTTGTAGTTCGGAAAACGTTCAACCGATATGAAACTTCTTATTTACTACCTTTTTTCATTTACGGGCTTTATAAAACCGTCCTGTATAACAATTAATTTTAGTGCAGATAGGACACCAAAGTATATGGAGTATAGCTCAAGTTTAGTAATCGCAAAAATGTCAACCTCCGATTTTCACGCCTCATGATCCTAAAAACCGAAAGTGATTTTCGAGGTACGGTCCGTCCGTCGTTATCTGTACGTAAGCATGATGACAGTCACAAAAATTAAGATAAAAACATGAAATTTTGATATAGTGGAACATAGAATACTCATTGAAAGTCGACAAATTGAATTTAAAATGTCAAAATGGCGGTCATTTTAAAGATTTTTTTTGTTTCATATCTCCTGTGTTATTCAAGTAATAACACACTAAATTAGATAAAAAATTTGAAAATGTATTTATTGGTACCAACCCCATCTCTCTACGATGCTAAATAGTGATTGAACGTCAGAAAAATTGAATTGAAAATACCAAAATGGCGGTCATTTTAAAGGGTTTTTTTTTAGTTTCATATCTCCTGTGTTATTCAAGTAATAACACACTAAATTAGATAAAAAATTTGAAAATGTATTTATTGGTACCAACCCCATCTCTCTACGATGCTAAATAGCGATTGAACGTCAGAAAAATTGAATTGAAAATTCTAAAATGGCGGTCATTTTAAAGAGGTTTTTGTTTCATATCTCCTGTGTTGTTCAAGTAATAACACACTAAATTAGTTAAAATTAGAAATTTTTTAAATGCATATTTACCAACCCCATCTCTATGGTGCTAAATACCGAAGTTATGGTCAAAAATGAAATTTCTACGCCCGATCTCTCTAATAAAATTGATATTTGGATACGGGTTGCGGCAGGGCTGAGACACCAACATGACCGTGAGCAAGTGGAGGTTACTACATAAATGGAAGCCTGCAAGGGTCCAGCGAAGCTAGTGGACTTATTAATATTTACACATTTACGAGCTTATTAAGGCCTTTCCGACGTCAAGATTGTAGTGATATACACAATTACGAGGTTCACAAAACCTGTGTAATAACTGTTTTAAACAAATTTATCCTATTGTTTTGGTAGCATCTCTTTATATACCAGCACACTTTAACATTTCCTAGAAGGGCTAAGAAACTCACTTTTGGGCATTACGTTTAGAGAATCTGTTGGTATTACATTGTATGATGGGACTGTGTTAGTACCATGATGGCGCCCATTAAGTTGTTTATGAGGCGGGATAGTATTCTTTACCAACTTAAATTCTCTATGAAATGCAATAGGAGTAATAAAGAAATTTACCTTTCCTTTCTTTCTTGCGTATAATGCAGACATTTTTGTGGATGTAACAAGAAATATTATTATTAGTTTTGTGGATGTGAGTATGGGACGGTTGAGTACAATATTATTGTATCATTTATTATTTAAAACATACAAGTAGTCGATTTCTCTATACAAACAGTTCGTCCTCTCTTCATCTTTTTACCTTTCTTCGCAGATTTTTATGAAATTTTTGTCATTTTCATCTCAATGTATCTATATAATGTTCATATTTTTTGATGGTTTTGTAAACGTTTTAAATCAATCTGAGTGTATACGAAATAGTTTATACGTCTTTTATTCCATTTCAGCTGATAGTATAATGTAACATAAAGAGCACAGCTCGGAACTACATCGTGGTTATAGCTGCCAATAAATGTCACGACACAACTTCCGTATATATATAAATTATCTCCTCTATGGTTTTACCGGATGTTCTCTGTATTTTAACCATATTATATATCTTCACGAGATGAAGTATTTCGATGGTGGAAAGAATACATTTATTTTGAAATATCGGTTTTGAACACGTTTGAGTATGAATCTAAAATATAGATTTGCAATTGAGCCTTTAGAATCTTAAAATAGACGATGTTATTTGTATAAAATTAAAGATAAAATTAGCCTTGATAATACTTTTTCCTAAACTTTTTATTAATACATATTAACAAATTTTGTAATGAAAAAGAGCTTCTTATCTATAGAATAAAATTAAGTTTGTCAGAACAATATTACTGGATTTAAACAATTTTATGCTTTATGATTTCATGCTAGGAAACTATGTGCAATTGATTGTCATTTTTTTCTCTTTAGAAGTAATTAAACGAGAAAGTAGAACAAAACTAATTATTTAGCTTTTACCTTGTTGACAGTATTTCGTTCAGCTTTGTTAAGTAAATGTTTAACACAACAACAATAAAAAAGGTAACTTAAAGGAAACGGAGATATGGTTGGCGACTTCTATCGACACTACTGTTTAACAGTAGGTTATTCGTTGACTTAGTTTTCTATTAGTCCATTTTCTAAATAAATTATTGCATAATTTCCAAATTGATAATATAGTCGAGTAAAATAAGACATAAAATACTTTTGGTCAAAAAGGAGAAGGAGGGTATTTGTGTTGCTTAAATAGGTTCTTAGGGATATTTTAAAGTTACACAAAAAATTGTACTTATTTGGACGTGAACGTACTGTCCGGGAGCCATGAGTATGTCCCTGTGTCACGGCTTTTCTTCTTTGGTGCAGACGCTACGCTAGGTGGACGCTGCGCCAAACCTGTAGATTTGTATTGGTTAACTGCTTAATTATTTTCTAAGAGATATACAAATTTGATTTTTATTTGTTAACGATGAATATACAATGTATACGGTTAACTGGTTCACATTTTGAGAATATGTCAATCAAACGACCAATCAAATACTTTATTGTTCATTGACAACAAGAAGTATGGAACATAGTGAAAGTCGTAATTTATATTGGTAATAGTAATTATTTATGTAAAATAAAATACAGGTAACTTGTAATTTGCAACAGATTTGACAGCACAACTTACAACCCTGCCACTGGGTTTGGTGTAGGTAATCTCTGGATGCTTGTATATTAGCAAACTATTGTGATACAGCTGAAAAGCATATATGTTTGCCTTTCAGATCGGGGAACTTTTTCTGGCTCGTGGATAGTAAATTGATTTTAACAATTTAAGTTGAAAGTGATTCTTATTTTATTTTTTTTTTAAATAAAAATTTATATAGTTCGTACAGGATTAAAGTTTATAGTTCTATAGTTATAGTTTTGAATAAATTTGTTCACTATTAAATAACAGATAAAAAAGAGATGGGATTGAGCTTGATTTATATATTCAGTGTGACAGCTTACACACATCTATTTTAAACAATTAGCTATAAAGTATCTATTATTGATGAGTTTTAATGAAAATCGAGGAAAAGATGCTTCTTATAAAGATTAAATTTCGAATCAAAATATTTGAAACATAATTAAACAGTAAAATAATTAAAAGACAAATGCAGGTGCGATAAAACCCGATGGATGGTTAGCGTGCCGGAAATGATTTCTTGAGTCATGCAGCTCGCCGTGTAACGTGGAGTTGATGCACTGACATGATATATCCTTCATTTCTTTGCCGTTTTTTGATTTTTGTTCGTTCTTTAACCTCATCATTTATAGACTATTATTGGAGATTTTTCTTCTTCTAATAACCTCATCATTTATAGACTATTATTTGAGAATTTAGTTTTCTAGTAATATCGTTCTGATTATGGGTGTTAAAAACTCCGTTTTACATTATTGAATGCTGATAGCTGCATTTACAATGAGTTGCCGTTGAACATTGCAGGATTTACAAATTTTTAGGTTATGTTTTTAACGTTTTTGTTATTTATTATAACTTCCTTATTTTTTATTGTAGAAAATACGTTTGGGTATCATTGGATGTTGATTTTAAAGTTGCTGATAGGACGATCGGGGGGAAACCTATAATTAAAAATCCGTTTGTTAATATTTCAAAACCTGCTTCAATTTTGAAATTTACCAACTATTTGTTATGATTTACGTACTCTTCGGTGGTTTGATATACAGTTTCGTATGCTTTCAACCGATTAATATCTGGTCTTCCAGGTACTGGTCTTCTATATGTCAATAAAACATGATAATTTACATCCGAAGTATGTCTCCAATTTATTACAAACTACGAAGAGTTAATTTATTATACGGAAAACGAAGAGCAAAGTGTATTTAAAACTTTCGATATCTTATGATATCCCCTTATCACTTCACAAATTATTTGAGATTCTCCTTGAAATTCTGTATCATACAGCTACTCAAAAATTGTGCCAAATTACTTCATTAAGTCGGTGGGTATTTCATTGTTCTCGGACGTAGACGGGGTTTCGAGGAAAATCCCAATATGTTTATTTACGTATTAGGAATTTTCTGATATGTAGATATATTTTTCGGTATCATAGTTACTTTTTTGTACATTTTCTTAGTAAGCGATAACGCTTGAATTATATATGTTTACAGAACCTTTCTCTAAATATTAGTTACAACAATTGTACATAAAATCTTGATTTTTACAAGATAAATTAAAATGGAAATTTATATCTGAACAGTGTAAAAGTGTTTAAAGTGAAAAAGTTTGAATTTAAAGTGTAAATGAAGTTCCTGAAGGACAAGGACAGGATGAAGTTGAGGAGCGACAGTGGCTAGACTAGAAGGCGGCACAGGGAATGGCGTCCCCAAGTGGAGGGCGGCGCCGGCCCCATAGCTGGCACTCGGCCAACCAGACTCTACGCTCTCTCCAGGGTATGATTACAACTAACTTTTTATCATTCATCTCTTGTTTGTTACCTTTTACAAGTTATCACTCTCATTTTTTAAATAATTGTGAAGTATGTTTTAATTTGTTAATATTGGTTTTTATTTTATTAGGTACAGTATTTGTCGTTTAGAGAAAGTTTATTGATGATTAAAAAATATTGTTCTCTTCTCACACACATATTAAAAAGAAAAAAATAACATCGTCGTCACTCAATGTAGTTATACATTAGAAAGAAAACCATGTACTTATATAATTAGTAATAGGTTCATTATGTGTTTATTATGGAGATAAGTTGATCAGATTTTTGTGAATAAAAAAGTTTCCTACATAATTTTATATTTACGCTAAGCTTTTTTAGCTTTTGTGTTTTATGGCATAAACTAATCTTAAGCCTAAAATCGTATTTCATTGAAATTAATTTTTTAAACGACGTTTCTTAAACTTAATTTGTGTTTTTCTCCAATTACTTCTGAAATCCGATTTAGTTTTATTCGCGGATGAGTCATACTTTACATTTAACCCAAATTTGAACAAAATGTGTAGAGATAGTATTTACATACAAGTGGCGTCGTATTTTCGTATTACAATTTTTTTTCCAGATTCATTTTTGTAGAGATAACGGTCGTTGTTAAGTTATATTAGGCTTCATAGATACATTTTAACAAATATTTTAGTTTTGGTCTTGTACATTACATCTAAATTTTTTAGTCATTAAGAAATGGGAAAAAAAATTCCCACATACCAAATTTGATCAAAATCATATGCTACTCGTTTAGGCTCTAAAGGCCTGCACTTTAAACTTCGGTATAGCTGACATAAGGTCAAAAATAAAAAATAAATTTTTTCTTGAAATCTACTCTAATGATTTTGATAAATTTCTCTTAAAATTTGAAACTAAAACTAAACGAAATGTATTGTTTCTCCATGTGTCCAAAAAAATTTTCCATATGATGAGATATGATGAGCCGTCAATATACTGTAAGATGTATTTAAATATATAAATATTTATTTAAATGTTTGATAAAAAGGGATTGAAGGATACCAAGTTATCTATCTCCCATAAGAGATACACGAAGAAAATTTGGTAATAAGAAAATTACATTGGTTTTCTATCTAATTGATATAGGCCTACTGTAATATGATTATTATTTTAGTTTAATTTTTTTTGTAGTGATAGATGTGTCAAAAAGTTATAATTAGTTCAATTTAACACATAATTTATTTATTATACAGGGTAGCTGAAAAGAAACTTGCTTCTAACTTTTTAAGTATTAATTAAACATTAGCAACAAACGGATTGTGACATTTTTTTGTAGTGTGGGGCTGCTTCAATCAATCCACATTTTAGACTACAGGAAGTAATTTTCAAGAGCTCGATGGGACAAGAAATATTGTTTTCTAAACTGAGTAATTATATTGGCGGCCGTTAAAATGTTTGTAATAAGATGGTTAAAAAAAGATTCCTTCCTAAATTTTCATGAAATTATTTTGTAAATAATTACACTTTTGTTTACCTCATATCAAATCAAGTGGCCATTTTTCATCAGTTGTAATACGAAAGTGTTGAACATTCAAATGATTCCAGTTCTCAAAAATATTATCGTGACAAGATGTAACCCTAATGGAACTCCTGTGTTATTCAGAAATAAGGTAGAATTCCAATAGAACGGAACTCCTCATTGCGTTCCTAATGTTAGAATGTGTTTAAATTGATAATTTCCTAACGGTTGGGTAGCTCGCAGGGGTTAGATCGCTAATCCACTATTTTTCTTTTGATTGGGGTCATTTTACATAACTGTCTACGTCATTAAATCAGAACCAGTGGAAGATTTAGGAAACGGAATTGGAGAATGCCGAAACATCAGAACTTGAATTTATAACTACATAGAGACACATGGACATCAATGTGAACATTACTAGAATGAACCTCTCAGGGATTGGGCGTGGTAATTCCGAACTATTCTAGCAAGATCTAGACCTTCCTTCACGTGGTCTTTGGTTAGATTTCATCAGGTCTTTCTTGACCAACTCTTGATCTTTTCCGACCCTGGCGTAGGGTATTCGAGGGCCAGGGGTCTATTTCATGCTATTTTCTTCTTTAGTTTTAAGACTATGATGACTGCGAAGTTTTTCGCCTTTGAATAACAAAATACTACAAAGAAGATAACCGGATTTAGCTACTTTAATTAAGTTAAGGACGTACTGTATAACCACAATCCTGTATACAGAGATACACTACATTTGTAATAAAACAATTTTTACAATCGGAGATCCCAAAATGAACATATCCAGGATATCTGTTTTTTTTTCACTCATCTCAACACTTTCTCTCCCTGTTATAAGAAAGTAAAATGAAAGCGTAAAACCTAACATTAGAAAGGACGGGTAATTTTATGAACAAGAGCAAACAGGATGACACTAGTTTTACAGTTTAAAACCCACTAAACCGACACATGGACATTGTGTGACCAAAACTGTCGGAAATTTATCACGAAAACATCTAGTTTAACGAACGCTTTTCAATTCAGTTGTCTCGAAATTATTTCCAACAAATTGTAAATAACTGTGTCAGAAAGTAATGAACGTGAGATGGTAGGAAAGTAGGTGAAATGGAAGATTGAGCGATAAATCGTAGATTCGCTTAGCCCCGGCGTTGCGCTGCATGTGGTGAGTTTTAATGCACTTATCCTGTCTTCCTAATGAATGCATTGTTTTATTTTCAAAGAGGATAACGAGTTGTGAGTTTAATTTAATTTATTGTTTTTTTTAGATTGCAATCACTGTCATGAAATGCACAGTGATTCTTTTATTTGAAACACTTTACGTTGGTGTTGTCAACTGCGTCAGCAAAATGTACAGAAACAATTTCACTTTTCCACTTTCTCTGTGTCCCTTATTGAACGATTTTTTAAACTTTGCGAGACAAGTTTCAACACCCGAAATAAATTTAACCTATTTCAAAATTAGTACTTAGCTAAGTAGTCTTTTCTTTCATATGTTTAGAGGAGATTTCTTCAAAATCTACTGCGGCACAAACTTTCTCACTCACCCATTCCCTAAACTAACGAAACTATTTGTCAACGAAAATTTCAGTTCCGTAGTTGTCAGTCAAAAATTGAAATACACGTTGGATGCTGCTTTTCAAAATATCATATTTCACCACTAGGACCGAAAGTAAAGCTTTTCGATACAAGTTCAAGTTTATGAGAGAAGATTGAAAAGCTTCTTTTGGTCCAAGTGATCAACTATATTTTTCGTTATACTGCAAATAATATAAGAAAACAATTTCACTAAAAGTAAAATGTTATAACCTATTTACCTTCAAATAGATGGCAACAGCTGTTTTTAACGGTTATTTATAATAGAGACTATAGATTGTTTTTATAGATGCTTTACAATCGTTCATTAATTTCTATAAACGAAATAACAGCTGATGACCTCGGCCTATATTGAGTAAATATGTCCATTATTCGTAGTCAACGAAATTCTAATATTTTAAACCATACAAGTTTCAAAATGGTAGCTAAATAAAATTATTCCAATGGAGTAGCGGCGACTCGTGGTTTTAAAACTTTTTTTTCTTTTATTTGTTGTTGACCAAAATAATTTCTTTAACAGGAGTCATATTACAAAATACATATTATATAAAATTTATTCTCTTACAAATTAATCTTTATAAATTACAACTATAATTAATTAACAAGTATACAAGCAATAAAAATACAAACAAGACACAGTATAATAAAGGCTTGTTTATGTCCAAATCTGTCAGCCGTTCCAAGTATCACTATCAATAACATATCATCGTTTTAATAACAATACATAAAACACAAACAAAAACTTAAGTAGAATAAATGTAAGACATTACAATTTATTATAATTATAAGCAGAAACAAATTTAATCCCTAGACAAGCAACAATATCACTACGCCGAAACATCGCCCCATGAAGGGCCCAGGTCCACCCCCGAATCTAAACTATAAAAACCAATAAACAAATATAACTTGATCTACCATCTGTGGCTGAGGAACTCCTCTATCGGGTAAAATAATTTAACACCAAGAGTTGTCGAAGACTCCTCTTAAAGCCGAGGCCGGAAAATGAGCGAGGATCGAAAAGTTTCTTTTGGTCCAAGTGATATGTTTTCGTTATACCGCAAATAATATAAGAAAACAATTTCACAAAAACTAAAATTTTATAACTTATTTACCTTCAAATAGATGGTAACAGCTGTTTTAACGGTTATTTACAATCGAGGGTACCGGTTGTTTTTATAGATGCTTTACAATCGTTAATTAATTTGTATAAATGAAGTAATAGCTGATGACCTCTACTTCAGCTGATGTTTTTAGGTCCTAGGACTAAAAAGAACAACTTTAGCTTCTCAATGCATGTATTGAAAACAGCTGTTTTTGAAGAAGTACTGTATGACGAAAAATATTTATTTAAATAGGGCCTAAACCGACTTCGCGTGTGACATAAACGCTTCCTCATCTTAAGTAGGATTTGAATAAAATCGTGTTTTTACTGAAGGTTAATTTTTGTTTGTTTTTATACCAATTATTTCTAAATGGTAGCATTTACAATTTCACACACGGTTTTAGGTCAATTAATCTACATATGTCATTAAAATTTGAATACAATCGTTAAAGCCGATTTGGAGAAATGTTTTATAACATCTCCATGGCCGATTCGCCAATAATCAGGGATTTTCTTTAGATCTGGCAATCAACAGTTTTGTTTGGGTATTATTTAATGACTGTGTTTATTTTAATCCACTAAATACTTTAAAATGATCAGCTGTTGACATACACATAATCAGCTGTTAGTTTTAGTATTTACTAAAAAATGCTCCACCAAATCTATTGTTATTTAAATTAAAATTTAGCTACATTGATGTTGTAATAACTATTAACATTTGTGCACATTTGACAACTATCCTCTCTTGTTGAATCACTTGTCTATTAAATTATACTAATTCATGCAAGGTGACTTTATTGTGAATTTAAGTTGTTCATAACCTTGAAGAAGTATATATGTGGCATATAATTAATTTACTGGGCACGCTATTGATTTACTGGCGTGATAAGAGATGAATATCTTTGTCGTGTTTTGTATATCCGTTTTGGCATTAATTTATGCAGATAAGAAAGCTGACAAAAACGAGTCATTATACACGCATAGTAGAACTATTGAAAAGAATATTTAACACATGTACTATTTAGAAATATTTAATCAATTATGTTTCAATAACAAATGTTTGATGAATAGTTAAAACTAATCAGAATACTACTAAAATAACATGTACTAGAACAATTAGTACTATTTTATTTTTTAGTTTTGAGGTTATGTTGTCTAAAATTACGTTTTTAGTTGTGTCTTATATTTATTTTTTCATATATATATAGAATTGAGAAAGATATGTAATGGGTTAAAAATAACGTAAAATTTGTTTCTGACCATGTCAGGTTTCAGTTTTCCTGAGTCCAAAAAAGTGAATTTGTAATGTTGCCTGTTTGTTGTCTGTGCAGTGATAGCCCAAACGAGATTTTGATTCAGTATGTTGGCACATTTTGGGTATATCTTGAGATTTTTTTTTTCAAAGTTTCGATAACTCAAAATTTGCATGTCATACTATAAATATTGAGCTTGGCTTACGAGATGTAAATAAAACTAAAACTTGAACACAATTTATGGCAATCTTTACTGACATTGTCGTTAATAATTGTATTATTTGCGAGAAAATATGTTCCAAGTTTTATTTTAATTTCAAACTTTGGGTGCCATAACAAAACATAAATCTACGATTTTATCATAAAGTACTCGAACGATTTTGCTAAAAATGTGGTCTCTAAGGACTCAACAAGACGTATTTATCACCGTCTCTCCAAAAATTACGGTTCGTTAGCTGTCGGTATAAACAAAAAAAAACCCCAACCACTCAACCCATTTCCTTCAATTTGCAGTGAAATGTGCAGATTAATGACCCAAACTAGTGTTTAAAATCGCATGTTAAAAACATTTATCGTTCACAACTAGTTGAGAAAAGCCACAAATGAACTTTGGATGTTGATGTTATAAAGTTGATTTCATTTAAATACGATTTACGGTTAAGACGAGTCTATTGAACCTATATTAAAATATATTTGAAGACTGTGTCCATAGATCTTTTTAACAAATACAGCACAGATAATTTTTCCGTCGAATAGTTTTCATTGATTAATATTTACTTTTGTAGATACTTGTATGAGAAAGTTCGTGCAATGTTTTTGCTCCTTTTATAATCCAGCTATTTAAGACTGTTTATGAGATACTTTTAAACGTAGTAAAATGATAAAACACAGTTCCGAGTATACTCGAAATATTTTGTTAATGAGCTGTGCGTAACATAACAAACGTGTTGAGTGTTATATTCAAAGTATTTTCAATTTCAATTGCTACGCCCAATTAAACCTTTGGTATATTTAAGAGTTATACAGAATTGATTAACTTTATTTTAATGATTGCTTTACAAAGTGAGATGGGGAGGGAGTTACTTAATCCCTGTGAACTGTAAGAGATTCACAGCAAATGTTTTGGGGTTGAATGACCTCACCAGGTTTCCTCTGACAATTAGGCTGATTACAAAACTGATCTGAATGTAAAATGGAAAAGAGGAATCCAGAATTTTCTCTTACTTTACGGTTGTGCAGTTGGACCAATAAACCTATTTCTATTAAATCCAAGATATTTGTTATAAATTTTCTTGGTGTATTCAAAACAAAAATTTCGGTGAAACACTAAACTTGGATATTTTACCTCAATACACAACTTTCTGTGTACTACGTACATGTATAAGAAAAATTGCAAAACATACATTGGGTCATAAATTTACTCAGACATTTGTTTCCAATTGTTTTCTTGGATTCTACTCTACATTTAGTCTAAAGTTCAGCAAATGAAACTTGGACATTAAAAACAATCTTTTACAATATACAACTAAAGTCTTAAATAACTTCGTAACAAACTATAGACCTGACTCGTAGGTAATATAAAATAGAGGTTTTAATAGTTAACATGATTTATCGCTCTCTCTTATCAATTGTTGGCACAGACAGAGGTACAGGAGTTTATCCAAGCGATAAAGTTTGGTCAACATTTATTACATACAACATAGCTCTAAAGTGGTAGTTATTGCTTAATTGTCAGTTTCCTATCGACGGTTATTTAATTACATCTATATTTATATCGGCGTAAATTGTGTCTCGTTGAACTCTGTATGACAGATTAATTAAAATAAATGATTATGTATTTTTTTAGAGAATCTCTACGTAGACGAGTAAGATAAGATGTAAGACATTTTTAACCGGGGGAGGGGGTATTATTTAATTTCGTATTTAGAAACATTTCAACCTTATACAAAATACCTATTTGGAAGCGACCGTAATTTGTTATATAAAAAATTAGTTGCAAAATACTGTTTTACTTTCTTAAAAAAATATTATATGTTTTGATTGAAAATGAAAACGGCTTCAACATTGTACAAATATTACAGATATAGTGTTATATTAAATAATATTACTTGTGTTATATTAAAAAATAATCCTATTCTATAACAGTACCCACTTACATACTTGTTCCCTACATGGGTTGTGCTGTGGGTTTTGTTATTTATTTTAACGTATTGAGGACCTCAAATGTGTGATTCTGTATTTATCTGATGATGTGATAGAAGTTCCGAAACGCATACTAAAAAGAAGAAAAGAAGTCACGTGGCGGATACAAAGTAATTCAGTTAGCGACCTGGATAATACAAAATGAGTTCATTATAAAACAACTACAACTAAAATTTGACCTCAAAATGGCATTGTTTTATACCTCAAAGTTTATACGTTCATAGTGATTATTACAGGTTTGTTTCATTATTTTGATCTGAAATTTGGGGTATTATTTCTATTCAATGTAAACAACATTATTCCCAAATAGTTACGATCAATTACTAGTAATCGGATAGACGTGCGTATCATTCAGACGTACCTATTTTACAGCTCGTAATGAACATTTTGCCCAAAGTTGCATTAAAATCCTTTGTACTAGATTTCGAGATATTTAAAAAAACTGATTTTTTCTTTAAGTTGTAATAAACAATAGTTTCCTAACAATATAATATATTTCTGTATTATGAAATGCAACTGTGTAAAGGTCACAACAAGTAAATATAAATATATTGGATGTCACGGACCCGAACACTTGGTTTTCGCATCAGGTCACACATTTTAGTATAAAATTATTTACTGAAAAAAAAGGAATTACCTAAAATAATTGTCAGTTTAGGATGATGATAATGCAAAACTTCAGCAATTTTCGTTAAGAATTAATTAAAGAAGGTAGGTATTAGACATAGAGACAAGACAATAAGGTTACTTGTGACGTAAATGATCTTTGTTGCACTATCAGTCTCACACAGGCATCCTCCCATCCTGCATTATATAATGACGTCATATTCAAGTAAATTATATAGTGTAATACCGCTTGAACGAAAGAAAAGGTTTGCTTCACTGAGTCCGTAGTTGGAAATAAACACGTATACAGTATTGTATTTTCTCACATATAAATACCATAAAGTTGGTTACAAAAAAGGTTGTTTTATTGTCCGTTTTCAATTTATCTGACCCCTAAATAGGGTTGTTTGAATGATGACCGCCTCTCTCTTTTGTGTGTCCAGTTCTATACAATGCAAAGGAGACAACAGATTTTGAACAAATTTGGTGAATGAAAATATTCTGGCAACAACATGAAATATTTATATATATAATTTTTAAACTCAAAATTAGGGTATTGCATAAGATCAAAACATAAATTGTCAATTTAAAATCGGTTTTAACGAGTCGTAAAAAATGATTAAAATATAGTCTTTAAGAAAACAAAGAAAACGTTCGAATATCTCAAAATCGATAAAACCTCGGTGAAATATGAAGAGAAGATATACAGGCTGTTTCAGGAGGGGAAAAAAACCGTAACGTTAACGGTTTTTGAGTTATTCGACGTGAAAGATTTTTAACAACCGCCATTTTGATACTATACAAAATAAAGTTTTTGATTTTGGCACACTTGTAAAAAGTTGCATAATAAATGCGTACGCCAAGTTTGAACGCAATATGTTGTCTACTTCCAAAGTCTCAATGTTTTAACATTGTATTGTTTCAACAACCTGTATAATTTAAACCAATCTGGCAGATGTATTAAAGCTCAAAAAATAAATCACAAAATTGTCAAAAACAATCTGATCTGAACGTAGAATGAATAAGGGGAATCCAAGGTTTTCTTCAATTCGCGTTTGCGCAGTTGGACTCATGCAGTCTATTGAATCCAAGATATAAGTGGATATGTGTTTTCTTGTTGTATTTGGTTCTTATTATTAATATCTATTCATGTATTCAATACAATTTAACTCAATACGTAACTATCTGTATACTATGTAATGTATAAGAAAAATTGCAAAACATCCATTGGTTCATAAATTTACTCACACATTGGTTTCCAATTGTTTTTGTTGATTGTACTTTTATATTTAGTCTAAAGTCCAACAACCGAAACTATTTATTATATGACATTAAAAACAATATTTTACAATATACAACTAAAATCTCGTAACAAACTATAGACTTGACTTGGAGGTAATATAAAAAACAGGTTTTAATAGCTAAGATGTATGGCTCTTTTATCAATTCTTGGCACAGACAGAGGTACAGGAGTTTATCCAAGCGATAAAGTTTGGTCAACATTTATTACGTACAACGTAGCCCTAAACTGTCAGTTATTTCAAAATTGTCAGTTTCCTATCTACACCTATTTCATTGCAGTTATATTTTTTGTCTGCTTAAGTAATGTCTTAGGTTAACTCGTTTACACATTACAACAAAGTTTTGTGAGCTATCTAGTAATTTTATTCTAAGATAAAGATTATGTAAGTTCTATTCAAACAACTAGTTCCAAAATCACTTAGATATTCCTTCAGTATCATAGGGTCAGTCTTAGGCTTAGACCTTTTCGTAACACTTCACTGCCATCAAGCAGTCGCAACATTTCTTTTTTCATAGCTACTTATTCTTGACAGCTCTATTTTTTATTTCTTCCGCAACAGTGGGCGTCTTTATGTCGTGGTGCAGATTTGTATTTTTAATGTAAAACGGAGTCTTCGTTATGTTCCTTGATTTATATTAATATGTGTTCTCATGACACAACTCCATAGTTGTATACCATACATTTATACGGGTTGCAGAATCTTCCTGTAAAGTAGGAGTTTGTTATAGAGAATATGGGCTAAATAAACTAATTCAATTTTCTTAATTTAATATTAAATACATCTCTTTTTAAATGATCTTTACTTTTACTTTAATTTAAATTAATGCCAAGATATTTGGGAGAGTTGCTATATGGTATGGTTTCTGAACGAATAGTTATTAAAACAGGTCTCCGGTTTGAGAATTTAACGTTTTTTTTATTCGCCATTTCATCGTCTATTTGCAGATTTCATTAAGAGATGCTTGCAACTTAATGTTGACCTCTTCTACATTATTTCCGACCACCGTCACTGCAGTATTCTCAGCGAAAGTGTTTGTCTGGTTAGAGCTTGTCCTGTGTTTATATATTAAATACAGTACTGGACCAAGAACATTTCTTTGTGGCTAGCCCGTAAGAATTTGTTGAAGCTCAGAATATTCATCCCCAATTTTTACCCTAAAGTGTCGGTCTTCTAAACCAGATTTTAGAAGTAGTCGATCAACTCTGTATGACGTGGTTAAACGAAAAATATGTTTATGCATTTTTAACGAATTTAAATTAGAAAAATTTGAGTTATTACTATCTTATAGAAACGCTTGTACCAGATAATACGAAATGTTCACTGATCCTACTGCTATTCAACTGGAGAATTTCCGTCTCTAGATATCCCTCCACCCCAACTCCTTTAGATAATGCAGCACATGAAGTTGAAGGGGCTGAAGTCAATGTAGGGGATCCCTTCTACATCAGTCTGGTGCCATTCAAGACGTCTTGTGTGTCACTGCACCACATTTAAGTAATAGGCCTACATGCTATGGGGTCTCCTCCACTTGGCAAAATTTTAGGGTCCCATCATTTCGATCCTTTATATGTATTCCTACATTACACAATGCCCCGATAAGAACCCTGTCAATCTTTTTAACTTCTTTCACACTTGATACAAACTCTTAACTTTCTCTTGTTTTAATTTACCAGGAAATCTTTGGTCTGTCTTAGCCCAGGTATACTTTTCCATAGGTTTGTTCTCTCGAACTATTCGACCCTTTACTCCAAAAATCTCCGACGTAGGCTCAATAAAGCTTGGTGAGACATTCTTTCCGTCAGTCCTGACCTGTCTTACAAAATAGTTACACATTTTCTGGACAGCAATATTACAGGATATAGTATAACAATATTTTTCCCAGCTTTAAAATTTTGGATAATCAGTATCATAAAGCCATGGATGGGATGGGGATATTGTTGTTTTTAGTTCGAATTCTTTGAATAGTTTTTGTCTATTTACAACGTTATCCAAGACTGAGGACACTTAACCTAACCTGAAGGACATAGGCCTGCTAGACAGCTTTTCATTCGGGTTTGTGGTTAGTACATTGATTTCCTGTCGCCGTCATTTTAGCATTCTCAAGCAGATTTCACTATCAATTGTAGGTTCCAATTTTTCTATCAATTAACATACCTTATTTGAAGTCGATAGTAGTTCCTTATATTATATTAATTGCTACATGTTTCGCTGTCATAGGCAGCATCATCAGGCCAGCTAATAACATAAATGTGTATGAACAATGTGTTTATGTTATTAGCTGGCCTGATGATGCTGCCTATGACAGCGAAACATGTAACAATTAATATAAAATAAGCAATTAATATAATATAAGGAACTACTATCGACTTCAAATAAGGTATGTTAATTAATTAAAGTAGTTCTAAGGCTAAACAATGAATATTTCTATCAATGCTGGATAACACCGTAAATTGTTGAGTATCTAGGGAAGTTGAACTCGGAACCTCTCACTTGTGAAGGGAGAGCACTAAAGACTAAGGTTGAAGTTAATTGGAAGTGAAGATCCTGTCTAATTTTCCTTTTCTGCTAAGACTTTTTCAGGCTGATTCAACTACTCCTCCCAAACACCCCCTTAAAATCAATCTCTCTTCTCAACTATTTAATATAATATTTCACGAAATCTTCCAACATCTATTGATTGCGTTAGGCTCTTGCTTGAACCTCGCACAATACTTTCAGTTCCCACGCTGCTTTCAAATATAATCGTCCTCTTTTAAGTAGTTAAATATTGACAAAGTTTCTCTCTCTCTCTCTCTCTCTCTCTCTCTCTCTCTCTCTCTCTCTCTCTCTCTCTCTCTCTCTTCTCTTTCTCCCCTCCCCCAAATACGGAGGAAATTATTAAGAATTTCAAGCATCGGTTAATACTTCCTCTGCAGCTCGGGAAGTAACAGATGTCCTTCATTCCAAACCGCTGTCTTCTGACAATAATTAGTCGGTGTGGCGGACTCTTTTCTGTTAATTTGGCGTCAAATATAAATACAGGTTGGTTGATAAGCGACTTCTAATTTTCTCCTTCAAAATAAAAAAAGAAAGAAATCGTATTATTTCTTGCAACTATGATGATACTTAAGCTTAGAATCAAGTTATGTTTCGTTTTGGATTCTATTGGGTTTTAAAAGTGCATGCCTCTAATACGCATACATAAGTATAAGAATGTTTAGAAATTATTATAGTATTCTATATTTCTGTTACTACTTATATAATAATTCAGACATTTCTAGTCTTGTCATTGTATTATTATTTGTTGATTCGATCTAAAAAGAGTACATAAGTAGTTTTTTGAAAATGGATTTACTCAGAAGTGTGTCAACTTGTTAATAAGGTGACAAAGCTAAGAATTGCTAACAATTGTTCTTAACGTAATTATTTTTAGAAATGCTAGGCTGCATTTTGTATTAGTTTTCTTATAATTTAACACCAACGTCTATTTTTAATCATCCTTAGTCAACAAATTGATGCTTACATTTCGAAATGGCGTTATTTTGAAACTGTTTTCTTGAATGCATTTTCCAAAATAGGATTTACAATATGTTCACAAGTTATATCTTTAATGAACGTGTGACGAATTAATTTAAATAGCATAATTATATTTTAAACTTTTTTGTTTACACGAAATGAAAGAGAATTCGTTCCAACCTAATTTACGTATATATTCAAACTATTGTTCCTTGTTTTAGAAACATGATTTTATGTTTTGAAACTTTAAATATACCGACTAAGTAACTGTGTGCATTTAGAAACGGTGAAATTAGTGTTGAGAGTGCAGAAAAACTCCTCGAAGTGTCTAATAATTTTTGTTAAAGAGAAATATTTAAGAAAATTGGTATAGGAAGAATAACGCATACAGTTATCTTAATTAAAATATCTTTTTTTAGTAAAAGTTGTCTGAATCTTTAAATCTACGAATTACCCCAAGCGTCTACAAAAATGTAACCAAAAAAAAGAAACATTTTGTACGGGTTAGATTTAATTCCAATTATCTGATTTGAAATATTAACTCTTTTCATAAAATTTAAACTATATTTAAAACAAAATACTAGGTACTACTGATTTTATGCAATCTTTCAAGGCACTGTATGTAAGTGGGAGAGTTTGTTACATGCAATAAAATGCAAGTCATTTTAAAGGACACTCCATAAGTGTACACATAAGATCTATGTACACACAACGTCATATGAAGTACTACGATAATGTAACATGACTGTACACTGTGCCAAGAAGTGTCTTTACTCAACCTCTTTTAACTCTTAATGCATTAAATATGAGAAGACAAAATGCACATATTTTACTACAGATTCCATTTGAGATAGATTTATGCTCTTTTCCTTTTTCAATCTATCCGTATTTTCTTTATTGAGATATTTTCTTACTTCACTTGCTAAAAAGATTTAATAAGTAAAAGTTTAAAAATAATTAAATTGAAGCTAAAGTTGTTAAAGCGTACATTTATTAAATAAATATTGAGCTTGACTTGTGAGATAATATTATGTAGAACAAAAAATCGAACGCAAGATCCCACAAAAACTACGTTTATTCTGTCAAACGCGTTTCAACGACAAAGTCGCCATCCTCAGTGATACACGAGCTACAATAACTAAACTAACAGTTATATAAAGAAGAAAATAAATGTTTGCAAATGTCTATAAATTTAGCAAAATTTCTGTTTTCAGGATAAAAGAAATTAAATAAACAACGCTTCTTCATTTATAATAAAGTTATGATTAAAGAATTAGTAGCGAACTCTTGGTTGAGAAGGCTAGAACAATAGGACCTGGAATTACTATGCCCTAACCACACATTACCCTATTGAAAATCCGTCTAGCAGGCCTAGGCTCTTCACGGGCTGTTGCTTCATTGATATTAATTGGACTTCTAACTCATGGATTTTAAAATGTATATGATAAAGAAATTTACAGCAGACCTCTTACTAACAAAAAATTGTAACCCTCCCATCTTTGTATATGTATTCATTCTTGTGTGAGTTTTTCCTAGAATGTCTATTACTCTGAAGGATACACAGATATACACCTATACAACAAGAGAGAAAGACATAAATATATTACACCATCACTTAACTTATCTAAGTATGAGCGTGGAGCTCATGAGCTTAACGTTTTTTAATTGTTTGCTATAAACGTCGAAGATTTGTAACGATTTTAAACTCTTTAAAAAGAGATTGAAATTGTTTTTCCTGTTGGGGGTTTATTACTCTGTTGGAGAGGTCCTTGGAGATTGATTGTATAGTATGTCAGTACGATGTATCTTGTGTTGTTTTCTTATTACTTTTTGGTTATATGTGTTTTAATCTATGTTTGTTTGTGTTGTGTTTTATTGTTATTTGGTTAAGGTTTTGTTTTTCTTCAATAATCGTTTTCACTATTTAAGTCCAACACAGCTATGATACGATTCATATTTCGGAAGTTTAGAACACATTTTAGGAAAACCACATTGCGGAATTTCGATTCTGGATATTTAACAGAAAGCGTTTTGATCATTTTAACCCGTTCTTTGATAGTTTTTATTTATGCACATAAATTCGGTCATTTAAAAGTTTGTTCCGTGGTCTTTTCAACTAAACAAAATACAAGCCGCAGTTTTTAAGATTTAAATTTAAGTAGAAACAATTTTAAGATATATTTAAGTACATGCAAGTAGTCACAATTGAAACCGTCTGGAGTAATTAAATTTATGATTACAACATTTTTAAAGAATAAAATAAGTTTAAAATGACGAAGTTAAACAGAACAAGGAATTAGGAAAAACAAAAATTTCTTACGGAGAAGTGAGGAGTAATTAATTAACCCTAAGCTGGCCCTAGCAGTGAAGGGTAAGGAAGAGCGTATGCGTGGACACAGCTGACGTGGTTGGAATACTTTTGATGATTGAACCCCTTGTCAAGCCAAGACGGTTGATATTAACACTCGGTGTTTTAATTAGTTCATTCTGTTTGTTAATTCATGTGAAGTTTTATGAGAAAATTCAAGGAGTGAATTCAAAAGTGTAATTTAACTCGATAGTAAAATGAAATAGTTACATTTATGTGGGGTTCTTATCGAACGATATACATAAAATTATTGACTTAAATTTCACTGTAAACTAATTAAAAAGAAATAATTTGATAGGTCTATTTTTCCACTTTCAAGGAACCCTCAGGGGGCTTAATTGATAGTTGAATACGGGGTTGGTAATCCCGAGGGACATATCTGGATCTACACTTTTCTTCATGTATTTTTGGGTTATAGATCCTTCTCTTTCATCTTTCCTATTAGGTCTCTCTTGAACAACTCTTGTTCTTTTCTGATCGACGCTATTCTAAGGCGAGAGGTTTTTATTTTATGTACTTTTATTTATTTTTTTATAAGTCGATGATAACAGTGGGTTTTTTGCCTTTAAACAACAAGGAAAAACATAATTTTCAACCATGACTCGTCTCAGTATGTTTGGTAAGATGGTGCCGAATACGTTTTTGTTTGTGGCTTTTGAATTTTGATGAAAAGCATTTTATCCGATTTAGGGGAAATGTTGGTTTTTTCCCCTTACGTCCTAATACAAGATCCTAGTCATTATCTCACATGAGTACTATAGAGAAAGTTATGTAATGAGTTAAAAACCCGGATTAGAAAGATCCTCTGAGTCCAAAAAATAGTTTGTTTGGAATTGTATTTGTCTGTTGTCTGTGAAGCGGTCTCTGTAGATCACGCGTAGCCCAAACGGGTAGACCGATTAAGAAAATTTGATTTTAATTTTAAATTTTAACGCTTATACCTTTTTTATACCAGCTAGTATTATAATTAATTAATATTTCAAGTGAAATATATACGACCTAGACTAGGAATTGAACCCAGGACTTTAGCTAATATCATGGGTTCAATTTCCAGTCCAGGTCGTATATTTTTCACTTGAAATATTATTTATTAAAATATGGTATGTGGACATATTTACCAATTTTTTTTATTTGTTCGATAATTCAAAATTTATCCCCATGAAATAAAAACACAAAATTCCATTATTCTAAATAATGGTTCTAACGATTTTGATTAATTTAGCTAAATATGTAGTCTCCAAGTACCCAAACAAAACGAATTAGTCCCGCAATCTCTCCTTCAGATCGTGAATTATACGTAAAAAAATCAATCAGTAGGGTGTCTAAAGACGTAATGTCTCAAAATCAACTCTATCAATTTTGTTTAGATTTAATATTTGACTAAATAATGTGAAATTTTGTTTTTAAATCCATTTTCTGGGAATATGTCCGTTACGATGATTAGTATAGTTACGATAAGACAACCTCCAGTTCTTGACAAATTAAAAAAAAATCTTTGTGAGAACTAATTTGAAAGTTTAATATATGTTAATAATAACGCCAATATTGTTTAAACTTTAAAAAGTTACATGTCCATAATATAACAAAGTATATAACATGATTGATTGATTGTGTTTCTTGTAATCAATCTCTTACTGACAAACCGTAAACAAACTCAGTTCCTGACTAGTTACATTAGCCTACATTGGGTTTTCTATGTTGCTTTCTGCCCCCGCTACGTTCATAACTCATCGGAAAGTTTTTTTTTCCATCAGCCCCACAGCCGGACTCACTATAAATCAAAGCTGAAACATTTCCTTCTCGATTGATATATAGTTGTTGTTGCCGGTTTACGTTTTTATTGATTCAAAAGTAGATTTCACTGGCGGCAAGAACAAAGCTTAGAAACAGATGTAAAGCGATGTGAATTAGTAAACCTATTTTCAATTAAATGTCGAAGAGAAAAAGAGGAGTTGTTCGAATCTTTATGACTAACTATGTTTAAGATATGAACCCAAAACTCAAAATAATGTAGTTAGGCTACTAATATAATTCTGTGACTAAGCCTGGATTTTAGTAGGTTACTATCCTCGGAGCTTATTTTAGTGAATACGGATTTGGTAATCCCGAGGTAACCCAGCTGGATCTACATCTTTCTTTATGACGTACTCTTGGGTTATATCCCTTTCTTTCATATTTACTCTCGGTCTCTATTTACCACCTCTTAATCTGTTCTGACCCTAACGCTATTAGAGTATTTTAGGGCTGAGGGTTTTTGTTTTATGGTTTTTTCTTCTTTTTTTATAAGACGACTATGACCGAGAGGTTTTTCGCATTACAACATAGAAGGAAAAAAGAAATAGTAGGATATTTTGTGGTCAGTAATGCCTCTTTTGAGTTTATCCACACCTTTAAGTCATGGGATATCCAGAGGCAGAGGCAAAAGTGTGCATGTAGTGCGCGACCCATCCTATGTTATGTGAGACCTGGATATAAACGTAAAGAGCACTGGAACGCCTAAAAATATCTGAAAGGAAAATCCTGACCCAGGTTCTAAGCCAGACGGCGAGAGGAGGATTCGGTTTAACAGTGAAATATACTGTCACTTCAAAGATCCAACCGTAGAAAATCACACGCAACTGAATGGACAACAGAAGAATACAAAAAAGAGCCCTTATGCAAAATATAATAGGTAAAAGACCAAAAGGTCCTCCAAGGTGGAGATGTGAATTCGAGTCCTAAGCTGTAAATTGAGAAAATTGGAGATGCAGGATAGATAGGGTCGAGGTCCTCGCTGTAACGCCATAGAAGGAGAATGAATAAGTATTATCCACTTCGAGATACTGTAGCTTTGATTAGAATTCGTTAACAACCATACCTCTCCACGATGAGGTTTGGGTTTACTTAGTAGCATTTTGAGGTCTCATGAAGATTAAACACGAAACCTCTCACTAATTAAACAAGAGCACTAACCAGTAGACCAAATGTGGCTTCTGCTGGTTTGCAAAATCCTTCTCATTCTCAAGATACTCTCAATGCTAAGTTGGATTTTGATATCAGTTGACCAAAAATATCTTCAAATTTTGATATTTTAAGTTTACAAACTAACGAAGAGAGATTACTAATTCATATAATGAATACACGTACCAACCAGAAGGTTAGGACAGAAACAAGTAGAGCGAGGCCTAAGAAAAAACCGTTTCAAACAGCTACCATTTAGATATTTTGATACCATTTTTTGCCAATTATATTTACTGAATATTACAAGATGGTTTTCGTACTAAAAATTATTTAAATTGTAGTAAAATTACTATTAGTATACTCATTATTGTTAATTTTGTTTAAATTTAAAGTTATAATTAAAATTTTATTTTTTAGTAATAACTCTGTTATTTTATATTGTAAAAAACCCGTTTGAGAATCATTTCACGCACAATTTAAAACCACTAAATAACCGACTATGAAACTACGATTTTTTTTAGGGGGGGGGGGGGGATCATCTGAAAAACAGTTTTATTTGAAAATTCTGGAAAAATCTTTCGGCTTGTCAAACGTAACCAGTATGTTACCAGGGGACTTAAATTTAAGAAAGGCGGAACCAAAATGGTAACAATGTTTAGAAATTAAAAATTAAAAAAGACAAAAACAAATTTAGTGATTAACAAGGCTCAAGTTTATTGAAACAAAAAATTTCAACGTTTCAGATTTTATCATTTACAATTGAGAAAGACATCCTGAGACAAAATTATCATAAACAGCTTATGATTAACAAGATTATAGTTAATAATAGTAATACGCCCTTAATGTAAAATATTATAATTAAAAATAAAAAAAAATTAATCAAGAAAATTCTGAAGATTTATCCCCCCTTTTAGTTTATATATTTTATAGTTACAAAATTTAACAAAGACAAAGAGCACAGCTTAACAATTAACAGGATTATAATTAATCCAAAAAAAAAAAAGATTATACGCCCTTATATGTAAAAATTACAAAATAAAAAAAAAAGATGTAAAGATACTGATATTTATTTCCCCCCTTTTGACTTTATGAAATGATAGTTTTTTAAAACAGTTACATAATATTACTTATTTGATAAGTTTCTTAAATGCTATATTGGCCAATAAATATATATGTTTTAGATAAAGAATTTATTATGAAAAGAGTAGTTTATTTTAAAAGAAAGAAAAGAAAATTTTGAATATTAAATTTTTAAATTGACGTCAATTATATTAATTTAGAAAATAACCTCTGGGAGGCTGTTAGGACCGTAAGTTTGCATGCAGGCTCCACCCAATAAATATTTTATATATTTTATAATTAATTACACAAATCTACATCTAAAAGATAGTTTTTTAAGAAAACATATTCGCTGAAATAAATTTAGGCACATATACAATATGAGTTTAATTAGAGTTCTATAAAGTCAGTTTTTGTAATATCACTTTTGTGCACGTGAAACTCTGAAGCTATGTTGGATAAAACGTGTTTTGTTAACAGGACGAAACATGTTCAGATCTTTAACTGTGTTTCTTCTACCAGCATATTAGCTATGGCAAAAAACATGTTTTTTAGCGTCTTGTACAAAATCAGACATGTTTTAGCATTAATGTTCATTATTAAAGAAAATATCTGGTTATTTGTCAAAATCAAAGAAAATTGATTGTATAACAGAAATTCGTTAAGATTGTACTTAAAAGCTTCTTAGATGATTATAAATCTATTTATATATATTTAATTTGTTTGAAACAAAGCTTGTATAAGACTTGCAAAGATCTGCACAAGTCTGTAAAACGAAATTTTCTGATTTAGAACAGATTTCTCCAATTGTTTTATATTTGACATGTTCAATAAGATATTTTGATCATTTAAAGTTCAACATTAGTTTGCACATATTTCACATAATTGTTTTAAAACTCAAAATGTGCCTTTGCAAGGTTTAGTAAAGTATGTTTTAACAAAAGAAAATTTTTATAATCATTGAGTTTCAAAAGAACATTGAATATTAAATAAAACATGAAATACATATTTTAAAGAATACATGATAATTAATAAATTATTTTAAAGCATTAACAAAAATTTAAAACATGATAAAATCTGTACCTGGAAAATCCTGTCGCAGTTCACGTGAGCTTGTGCCGTGAAAATAATAATTTAATTAACATTATAGACTAAAACGCACAGAAACTGTAGATTAAGCATCGTTGAAGACTGAAGCAGGATTTTGAGAATCAGGAGAGATTATTATATCTAACATAACGATGTTAAAAAAAGGTCAGGCATTGTGAGTGACTACCGGTAGACTAGATAAGGGGTCTAGAGCAGGCAGGCTGTCTCCCGTTGTACTTTAGCCTCCGATATCATATGATCATTAGTTTTGGATAATCTCGCCGGGTGGCAGCATCTGTCAAGCGACGGAAGTTGGATGTGGAAATGAGTTGATGAAGTTATATTGCGGAAGTGCTTTTTTGAATTTAAACGCTACAAGTATACGAGATTTTAACATATTTACATATGTACATATTTTATATTGATATATTGTGATGAATAACAATACACAATACAGTTATTTTTATTCTTTTAAGGCGCAAAAGCAACAGCAATTCAAACGTTAATTCAAGTCTGTTAGGCTTAATTGTACAACAAACCTATTTGATAGCCGTATTTCGAACTTTTCTGTTTAGAAAAATACGTTTTAGGTTTTATTTCAAAAGAAATTTACCATAGTTATTGGCTACGTAAGATGTATTTTTTCCTAAAGTTTCATTAATTGTTTGAAATAGGTAAATCCATACTTTGACTTTTTTTAACAACCCGCTGAATAGTATTTGTAATTTGATAATATTTTGTATGATGTATTAAATTTTTTGTAGGGACTATAGAAACTAAAACATAGCTACCATTTTGCAAATTAAATTTTTAATATCAAGTTACGGTCGCTTCCAAATAGGGAATCATGTTTAGTGCAAGTTTAAAATGTTCTATAGGAAGGAATTAAATAACAATTCCTCCCACCCCCTCGACCAAAAGTGTTTTATCGTAATCGTCCCTGTTTATCTGAATTTAGTATATTGGACATTCTCTAAAAAAAGACAATACTTTAATTTGTTTAACCTGTCATACAGAGTTAAATGAGACATAATTTACGCCGAATAAATATAAATGTAATTAAATAGCTGTCGATATAAAACAGATATTTTGTAATAACTGACAGTTTAGGGCTATATTGTTGACCAAACTTTTTATCGCTTGGATAAACTCCTGTACCTCTCTGTCTGTGCCAAGAATTGATAAGAGAGAGGGCGATAAATCATGTTATCTATTAAAACCTCTATTTTATATTACCTACGAGTCAAGTCTATAGTTTGTTACGAGATTTTAGTTGTATATTGTAAACGATTGTTTTTAATGTCATATAAGAAATAGTTTCGTTTGTTGGACTTTAGACTAAATTTAGAAGTACAATCCACAAAAATAATTGGAAATAAATGTGTGAGTAAATTTATGACACAATGGATGTTTTGCAATTTTTCTTATACATGTACGAAGTACACAGAAAGTTGTGTATTGAGGTAAAATATCCAAGTTTAGTGTTTCACCGAAATATTTTCGTTTTGAATACACCAAGAAAATGTATAACAAATATCTTGGATTTAACAGAAATATGTTTATTGGTCCAACTGTGCAACCGTGAAGTTTAAGAAAACCCTGAATTCCTCTTTTCCATTCTGTATTCAAATCATATTGTTTTTGACCATTTTTGTGATTTGTTTTTTAAACTTTTGTGCGTCTTGCAGATTGGTTTGAGTTATAAGCGATCCTAGGTGAAAACCGACATATTTCACAGATGTAGTCCTTGGACCATAATAAAGAATTCGTCATTTTTTTTTTTTTTTTTTTTTTTTTTTTTTTTTTTTAACATAATTGTAACTTTGTATATAGATAACATATTGCGTTCAAACGTGGCGTACGAATTTATTATGTAACATTTTACAAGTGTACCAAAATCAAAAACTTTATTTTGTATAATATCAAAATGGCGGCCGTTAAAAATATTTAACGTTGAATAACCTGAAAACCGTTAACGTTTCTAAATATTTATTACGGCCGACATTATTAAACTACACAAAATACAAGTTTTCGTTTTTGACACACTGTAACAATTTACGTAATAAGTGAGTATGGCCAAATTTGAACTCAATACATTATCTACTCCCAAAGTTATAATGTTTGTTTGAATATAAAATGGCGGATTGTATGGAAAAAATCGTTTACGTAATTATGTTTTTAATTTTTTTTCTCATTATTTTGGTACAAGGACTACACCTATGAAGTATGTCGGTTTCCTTCTGAGACATCCTGTATATCTTCTGAGACACTCTGTATATCTTCATATATTACCGAAGTTTTATTCATTTTGAGATATTCGAACGTTTTGTTTGGGTTTTTAAAGAATTTTAATAAAACTTTATCCAACTCGTTAAAGCAGATTTCAAAATTGACAATTTATGTTTTGATCGACAGTCGCTCATTATTCCAAAAATCCGTTTTTAGGAGTCAGATGAATTGAATACAGAAAATAAAACATCCTTTTTTGTAACCATATAATAACTTTATGCTATTTATATGTGAGAAAATACAATAATGTATACGTGTTTATTTTCAACGATGGGCTCAGTGAAGCAAACCTTTTCTTTCGTTCAAGCTGTATTACATTATATAATTTACTTGAAGATGACGTCACTATATAATGCAGGACGGGAAGATGCCTGTGTGAGACTGATAGTGCAACAAAGATCATTTACGTCACAAGTAACCTTGTTAATTATCTTCCTATTGTATTGTCTCGATGTCAATACCTACCTTCTTTAATTAGTTTTTATCGAAAATTGCTTTGAGTTAATTGCTGAAGTTTTCCAATATTATCAAGTTAAATTTACAATTACTTTAAAATATTCCATCATTTTTTTTTTTTTCAAGTACAGTAAATAGTTTTGCACTAAAATTTGTGACTTGTGGCGTTACTTCAAAATCAATTTATGTAGTGGTGTAATGTTATCAAGAAACAAGTGTTCGGTCCGTGACATCCAATATCTGTATATTTATTTTTGTTTGGGAGGACCTTTGCAGTTGCTTTTAATAATACAGGAATATATTATTTTTTTGTAATATATTTATTACTATTAAAATTTAAAAATAGTTTTTTTTTTTTAATATCTCGGGATCTATTAAACGTATTTTAATGAAACCGTTACCAAAATGTTCGTTATGAACTGTATAATAGGCCCGTCTGAATATTTCGCACGTCATTGCGATTACTAGTAATTTATAGTTACTATTTGGGAATAATGGTGTTTACATTGAATACAAACAATATCCTAAATATCAGAACAAAATAATGAACTTAACTTGTAATAATAATGGCTATGAACGTATAAACTTTAAGGTATTATAAAACAATGCCTTTTTGATACAAACTATATATATATATATATATATATATATATATATATATATATATATATTATCATGAATTCATTTTGTATTATCTAGGTCGCTAACTGAATAGAATAAAATATATTATCTTGTATCCGTCCGTGACTTCTTTTCTTCTTTTTAAAAATGGCGTGTTTTGGGACTTCTATCCCATCATCAGATAAATACAGAATCACTCATCTGAGGTCATAATATGTTAAAATAATTAACATAAAGTCCACAACTCATCCATTTAGGGAACACAGTAAGTTTGTTGGTGCGCACTGTTATTACTTAAATAGTATTACTTAAAAGAGCGTGCTTCGGGTTCATTAAATAATTAAAGATCAGTGGTTTAATTGTTATGAGTCGAAGTTTATTATCCAGTTATGTAATGCAACATTACATACAATCAGAAAACACTTAACAAATATATTTCAGTTACTTTCTTTTAAAATATGTAACTTTATTAACCTCAGAGCAATGACAGTGTTGAGAGAGAGATAAAACTAAGTAAGTCCTACTATATGGACACACGAGAACACATTACCATAACCAGAGTTTGTTCACAAATATCGTTTGACCTACCGGAGCTTTGTCACGTGACCCTCGCGCTCTTCCAAACCATTCCCTTATGCAGATGGAGTTTCCGGCGAAGCGTGATTGTCGCTTTTCCTTTGGACAGCCTCTAGTCCACTCACAAATTGACTTACCTCTTTTCTTTCCTGTCGTTTGTTATTCCACATTACATTAGCGGCTGCAAGTTCAGCAGTTTCCTAACTTTTTACATTATTTCCCAACTATTGTCGAAGCTCTGCTGCCTAGATTATTCCTAACAGCACCATGTGGCTATTGAACGGCAACTGTTTGCCTGTTAACCCCACGACCCGTGGACTTCTCTAACTCTTATTTCTTTTTTCTTATTATAGGATGTTCGAATAGAAGTTTAGCTGGTGATTCAGTAATAATTGATGTTCGTTGTTTTTATTTTAAATCCTTTGTCAATTTAAAAACCTTTCCATTTCCCACAGGATTCCTAAACTCAATCCACAAACCCTTCTACAACGTTCATACAGGCTTCATCTTCCTTTGGTGCAAATTTCAATCGTTTCACAGTTTCTGCTAAGGTCCTCGTAACTGTGGTTTTCGTCTATTAAGTGGTTCTCATGTTTGGATTTGTCACCTGAATTAGCCTTTTTTGGTAAGAGCTCTTTTAAAAACAATTTAAAACCCTCTCCCAGTTAACATGGGCGTCATCACCAGTTCATTATTGGGGGGGACAAATGCCGGGGGTCTGGGGGTATGGAAATTTTTAAAAATTAAACTTCTCAAAACATCGTTTTTATGCATTTATTTATGCGATTGTAACAGAAATGTAATGTTAAAAAACCCCAGTAAAGACAAAGCCCGATCTTTACCTTTTAAGGTTTTAAGTAAATCATTCGTTTATAGCAAAAATATTTTTACATCTCAAATATTGGGGGGACGCGTCCCCCCGGTGATGACGCCCATGCCCAGTTTTGCATAAGTATAATTTGTCACAACTGTCATATGTTATTTTGTACACACCTGTTTATTCTTATAAAGTTATTGGGTTTTGGAGGGGGTGGGGGTGAAGTAATATTAAATGCTAACAAATATAGTTTATTTTTTTAATGGAGTTTATACGAATCACTAACATCGAAATGATATTGATGAATTCTTACTTAAAGAATTCGTAAAAATATTAAATAACACACTTAATAATTCTACCCATTTGTTCACAATCAATACCCACGTAACTCATTAAAACCAATATGTACCTGTTTAAAGTTCTAATACATTTCTTAGTTTATAAAACCACTAAGAAACTACTTGAAGTCATACGTCACTGCAGGAAAATAACCACAGCACTAATAGCAATCTCGAATTATACTTCAGCGCAACTGTAAGATTACTTCGTTTGCTGTTACAAATCTGTACACATACGTACCAATCCGTGGAACAATGGGGATCATACGAGGACTTCTAAAACCTTCCATAAAATCGTCGAACTTTAAACTTACCACAGATCATACTTAAGCAAAATTATATCTCAGTAACAGTATATTATGTCCAACAAGAGGGGCTAGTAACTATGGGATCACCACTTTTAGGTCTGTAAGCTGACATATTCATAAGTCATTATAAAACGACTTCTTATTGTCCGATGCGAACAAATTTTACAATCAAATGATTTACTACATCAGATATATTAACTACATTTTTGTCATTTTTAATGAAACACAAGGAAAATAGAATATTAAATAAAATTATAGGAACTCATTAAATGTAAAGATTCAATTCACAGTGGAAATCGAAAAGACAACATTTTAAGTTTTCTTGACAGAACTGTCAAAAGCGACATGATACATTCCAATTTAATTGTCATCAACCAAAATTACCAAAAAACCTATTATAGTATAATACATAGACAAATTACAATAATATTGGAGCTGTACGATTACTAAGAAGAATTTAACACATCGCTACGAAAAGCGGATACAAAAGCTCCACAATTACAAACTTCTCATAACAAAAACAATTCTTAAAAAACACCTAAGGAGAAAGCAAAATCAATCTTTGTATCAACAGAACATGGCAGGATTCTTCCTAAGGTAAATTTACCTCCACCTTCCATAAATTAAATAGAACAGTAGTTTTTCGAACCATTAAATAATTACTTCACCCAAAACCTAAGATCTGTAGAAGAAGAAACAGACTTGTACATTTTGAGATTATTATTATTATTATTATTATTTTATTTTTTTAGAATGGCAATCATGGTTCGTTTTAGTATTTAACCGATAACTCATTTATTTTTGAAAGTAGCGATTAATAGATATTTTTTGGCTTAAGTTTTAGTTTTGTGTATGATGTGTTAAATAAAAGGGTAAAGCAATTTAGTGTTTTTGCAGAAAACTTTGTTGTTTACAATTTGATTAAACTCTTCTGTCTCTTTTAATTAAGGTTGAAAGTTAAGTTAAGGTTTTAACAGCAGATTATTCATGTTTCAGAAGTTTGAACACAGTTAATGATGAATTTAGTTTGTGCTGAATGGTGGTTTTATCGGGCGAACCAAAATTAATTAAATATTCACTTTTTTGTAAGGCGTCTATAAGTAGATGCTGGGGCTACTTTTGTTTCTTGCGTCAAAAGTTATAAAACTTCAACATAAGGCTTTCATCGGGAATATAAATAGGAAGTTTGAAGGAATATAAATATATACTGTACATACATGGTGTCTCCGAAATATATGGAGACAAATAAATGAGAGGGCGGTTTCTTTATATAAAAATAAGGGGAAAGGTTTTTATTCTGTTGTGTCTGAAATAAAACTTCGTTTTGTCCTGTTGTTCGGATTTTGTTTGTGTAAACAAATTTTTAATATCAGAAATCGGTGTTATATTCAATCCGAATGTGGTATACCCCTTCGTATGTAACCCTTAACCACTTTACAAAAAAGACGTTATGTTTTGCAAATTTTTATAATAAAGATACAGCAATTTTAAAATGTGTAGTACTGTATATCTCGAAAACCATTAGCTTTACAATAAAAATCACTGAAGATAAAAGATTTTGTTTTTTTAACGATAAACAAGATTTTATCTTAATTTTTATTCTTGGTTAAAAGAAAACTCAGCTACAGATTATGAAGTGATATTAAAAAAATAAATAAATAAAAAAATAACATAAATTAATAATTTAAGATTCTATCAGAAACAATTATGTTTGTCCAATACTAATTAGACAGAAAAACATGACTATTCTGCCATAGTGTTATAGCTTGTAGGATATTTTGCAAACTACAAAACTCGTATGGACAATGATGTCAGGTCAGATGATATAATAGGATGAGAGTAGGTTGCAATAGTTGATGAAGTAGATGGGGATACAAACTCAAGCCCCTTGTTAGTAGAGGAACTAAGTTCAATAAAAACACAAAGGTAAAGTGAAATTAGTTCTTATGGTAAAGTGATGACATAAGTAAATTACATGATGGAGAAAAAGGTCGGGACTCTTGAATAATTCAAAAGGGTTAAATTTCAGACAAAAATTCCGTTGTTTAAAATGAGAGAATATTAAACTTTGACGTCAAAATTTAAAGGGTATTTCAAATAAAAATTCATATTATTGATAGCGAAAAATTTCGTTAAAAAATCTATTTGTTATGGGGGTCGAAGTAACCCCCTATGAGTCTTGAAGGTCAAATTTTTTTGACCTTGAGTTCGTAGGCGTCCTTAATGAACTTTGTGTTGGAACCGTTTTTAACCTGGCGTTTAGTTTTCAAGGTATTTTTGGTGGAAGTTAACAAATGAACACCCGGTCCTAATTATGAACCAGATGTCCACATTTATAGATCATATCGATTTTTGACAAATTGAAGTGATCACTCCTTGTACTACATTTTATAATGTTTATAATTTTTGGCAGCCATCTTGAATTTAAGTCATTTAAAAGGGGGGGGAAGATGATATGATGGTGTCACATATTATTAAACATTGTTTTCCAACTTTAATTCAATGGCAAATTCGTTTTTTAAATATCTGTTCCACTTTCCATCTATACACGAAAAACGATCTGAAATTTGACTAATTTTTGTTTAATATTGTCAGAAGCACATTTTTTAATGTTTTATAATATTTGCGACAACTGTAAAATTTAAGATAAATAATATATAATTTGTGTGTGTTTTATTTTGTTATTTGTTGTCTAACCAATTTTGATAGCGATATCGTAAATTTCAATTATTAATATTAAAAACTCAATTTGAAGGAACTGTTTTTTGTCGAAAACTGAGCACGATTTTGTTACTCAGAATAGTTCTAACGTACAATAAAATTTAAATTTTAAAATTACTGTATAGTTGAATTTTACCCTCCCCTATATTGTTTCTGATAAAGTTGTTAAATCTAAAGAAAGTTATATTCCTATGGAAGATAATTGGTATTTTTCATTTAATTACGAAGTGATGAGATTTCACGCTATCTGACATTTCGTCTGTATGTTTGTTTGTATATTTGTTATATTGTGCAGGAAATACAGGAATAAAGTTCTTTACAATAATTAGAACGATGTATTTACAGCACAATTCCAAAACGTGGAAGTTCCGACAAGGATTAAGTGTGCTCTCCTAATAATTAAACGGGTAGTCCTACACAGAGAAGAAGAAGAAAAATAATATTTTTAATTAAATTTGAACTGTTTTCGAAAACTTCCCCACAGAAAATATTTACCTAACTAAAAAGTTCACGTAGTATTTTTTCAAGTTTTAAATTTATATCAAATCAAATCTTCTATGTTTCGTAGGGTTAAAAGAATAACGAATAAATTATTATGTACATAACATAATATTTTGTTCCTATTTAACCTGTATTACGTTTTCTATGATTTTTATACACGGAGTGATCAAAACGTTAGTACAAGGACTTTTCATATTTGACGAGTTTAGATACAACATTGAAACTCATAGAAAGCTTGTGGAACAACAATAGCTTAAATTAAAAGCTAATTTTAAAATTAACTTTTAAGGGAAATTTGGCCTTAATTCAAAATTATGGACCCATAAAGGGAGAAAGTGAACATTTTTAAACGTGAAGGTATTGCTTGTGGCACATTATTTTAAACATGATTAAAAATCCAATACATATGTGCAGTTTTTAATTCAATTGGTAACAAAATGGTTGATGGTAAAAGAATAAAGAAAATATAAGATGAAATTACTAATAAGTAAATTTATCAAATAATATTAACGCTTGGAGCACAACAGTTTAAGGATTTTATAAAGGCAAATTCCATAGCATCCAGTCAGCCTTTTTATGCAACAGCCTATTTAACTATTTTGTTCCCTAAGATTTCTTCTAAATCATTGTGTAACTTTAGAACAAAATATAACCACTAGTGGGATTGTTTACGCTTCCTATAAATTGAGCCAAGAGTCACCTAGACTCATCAATGGTGGGGATAAAGGTTTGTTTTTTTCAGTTTAAGCACTCAGTATTCCAGGCTTTATATACATCGATGCGCACAATACATATTTTCGACAACTGTAATTCCAATGAATGGGATATTACAATCCAGGGAACAAGCCATGTGTAAAGTATTTAAATTTTATTATTTCCCTTATAATACAAATGGTATTTTGTTAAAGTGTGCACAGTATGTCGTACTGTTATCAAGACAGTAGCCACATTGAGTTTATACAAGGTTAATCAGACCACCTGTACGCAATGACTAGCGACTGAACCAAATGAGCTACAGCCTTCGTTTTAACTTATACCCTCCTATTTCGACCGTAGAGAATGTTTTCAAATATCAAAATGCCCCAAAAGTGATTTTTTTTTGGGGGTGAGGGTCGTTTTTGGAAAATTTTCAAATGTAAAGGTACGTCGAATGATACCTCATTTTAAAGGACTCTGTTCACTGATCATTTTGGAAAAAAAGTTTTAACTTATCTTACTGCGTATGTATGGGGTGTTCCATAACGTAAAAAAGTAGTGTTTTACAGTTAGTTTTATTGTTACCACATAACATAGCCTACATACCAAACTTTTATCCTAGATTCACGAGAAGATAGATACCCTTTTCAAAAATGTATTTAAGTGGCTACTTACTCAAACATTTTCAAAATTTAAAAATACATACAATTTTGGGGAAAAAACAGATTAAAACTCAAAAATTCCAAATAGTAACGTTAGTCGTTTAGCACATCATTGAAAAGGTCTTTGAAAAACAAACATTTTTTGTATTTAAAGTTTGACTTTATCTCTAACCGTTCCAAAATGGCGCCTTGGAAACTATTTTCCAATACTCTTTATCGCCTTTTATTCAACGACTTCTGCCATTTTTGGGAAGGGTGTTGACACCGGTCTTTCCTATTCACATTACATTTTTTGTATTCATAAAAAATTCTCCAAGGAAATATTTTAAACATTTGTCTGTGCTTGTTGGAAAAGTATGAAGAAAATTGACGGAAATTAATAAACATTTGTCATTGTTGTGAGTTGTCATTGTTTCAATTTAAAATTGTTTAAAATATTTTCAAGACGGAAACTGAGCGGGAGAGAAAAGATGTTCAAAGTTGTAACACGGAATTTGTTTCTTTCTAATTTAAAGAAAAGACAATACATTCTCTGCATTATGTCAGTCGACAACATTGGGATAATATTTGTTTAGATGTCGTTTTATTTCCCTTGAAATTTCATTTTCATTTCGCCTGAGCAATGACATTTTTAAAATATGTGTATTCCTGTCAAGGTATAGTCTGAAGGAAGATGGAAACAATTTCGACCGTATGTTATGAAAAATATTTGAATTATTAAAATTGGAATATTATTTAAAGAAAATATTTGTATTTTATACATTGAGAATGTCGGGGTTATCGCGTACTGCGAAAAGTATTTTATACAAACGTTTTCAAATTTTTCATGCCCTCGCATGTATTTTAACACCAACATATTTATATGACTCATGAAAATAGTAGGATGGCCTATTTAGACTGGGTGTCCCACCTAAAATGTTACAATAACTAAGTTTTGAATTATAAATATGATAGAGTACTTTAAATGGTGAACCTTCTTTTTTTCCAATGAGGTTTAAAATTCTATTTTTCAATATGGCGACCAACTTTGAAATTTTGTATAGTTGGTCCCTGTATTTTATGGGGTTTTCAGGTGTAAAATAATATTTTAAGAAAGTATAATTCTTGGGGTGTTTCTTTAATCTTTAGCCGTTTAGGAATTACAGGCATTTAAAGTTCAGAAAATTAAACGTTTGATAGGCTTACAATTAATTGGTTCCCACATAAAATGTTACAATAGCTAACTTTTGAACCATTGGGGATACAAATAAGTTTTAATGGGAAACTCCCCTTAATTTTGTAAGCTCTAAAATGATATAGAAATCAAAGTTGAAATAAGTGCTAAATTTCATTAATAATTGGTATTAAATTTTTTTTTAAATTTGACCATAGAATAACTTTCCATTATAAAAAATGGGGGTTACCAATTTAAAAAAATCAAATCCCTATTTTCAATGAAATTTAGCACTTTTTTAAAAAATTGACTTCTATGTCATTTTAGAACTTCAAAAGTAAGGGGAGTTCCCCATTAAAACTTATTTGTATCTCCAACAGTTTAAAAGTTATCTATTGTAACATTTTAGGTGGGACATCCAGTACATCAATGGCAACGGTTCAATAATTGTATTCTAACCTAATATGGAATAACTACAAGAAAATGTGTTATTCCGTGAGTGTAATAGTTTACTGTTTGCAATTATGATTTGAAAACTAAATATAGACTACATTGATGTCTATAGGATTTTAATATCTTGGCATTAAATCACGAATAAAGGAAATTGATGTCCATTCAGTTCAATCCATATTTTAATGCAAGCTATTGAATTGTTTGTCTGGAATCTCAAAATAAAACAGTTTTTTATAAGTTTTATATTACTCGTTTCTCATTGAGTGGAAAAATTACGTTGTATTTTTCTTACAAAAACTATATGTGATTATCCACTGCCATTTAGTTATAAACCTAAGGAAATAAACAGTATCAGAGAGCTGGCACAAACATTCTTACATGTTTCATTACCAGATGATTGAATAAACAGTAATTAACAAGAAGATTACAGAATTAAAGATCATCCTATACCAACACTCACAATGTGGCTACATTGCAAGGTCAGGCGCCAGTAACTGGCCTTCAAGGGACTATTTGAATATCTTTAATAATAACAATAGTCCTATGGTACATTATCAGGTGAAGGAGTCATGATTCACATTGGGTGCCTTTAATGCAATTCTAGCATTCGCAGTTAAACTTAAATGAAATATTGGTATTTTACTCGAATAGTGTTTTTAAAGAACACTAAAGTAGTGTCATAAATACACGAAGATTTCAAAAAATAATAAAGAATTAAACATAATAAAGAGTTTAACATAATTATGTTTAATATTTTTTAAAAATAAATAAAAATGTACATAAAATAGAATTATAATAAACTACGGTGTTCATAATATAATAGAAACAAAGCATTGCAAAAGGTAATTTTCAATGACAAAACGTTGGTGCTTGCTTTTACCAAAAATTAACAAAACAAAAATATGAGTATTTATTCGAACATAATTGTCCAAATATTGATCTGTGAAATATGTATTTGTTTTATCATCTTCATATTTGAGCTACAAAAAATATTCCCTCAAACTACTAGTAGTTGGTGATTATTAGTTTGACGACTATTAGTGTGAGGAATCGATAACTTGAGGAAATATGTTTTCAACTCAGATTTGAAAATGATAAAACAAATACATAAATTCACTGATGAATATTTGGACTTGTTCGAATAAATACTCATATAACTTTGCTTATATTCACATATTCATATATATTGACGGTTGTACAGTCTTATGTAAGACTTAATTTTTATTAAAACTTGTTTTTTTACAAAATACATGTCCATTTCTCAGAAATCGGTTTTCTTAATTATTTAAAATAAAATTCCATTAAATTAATTTTGTTGTTCATTGTCTCTTCAACAAATTTTAAGTGGGTAGTTATTGGTAAAAACAAACTAACGCAAACTTATTACCTTGCAAACTATTAACTTATTGTTTATTGTTTGTACTACAATAGTTTTGATCGTTTTAAAAAGCTAAATTTATAAAAATTTCTGAGTTTGATAATTTGTTTAAGTATATTACTAACCAATTATTAAAAGTTTAAGGAAATTTTAGTTGTGGAATAATCTCAAACAACAAGCACAAATATATTAATTACTTTCTAACATATACGTTGTACAAGATGTTTTTTATCTGTCTATAAAATCGAAATTGACGTTTTGAAGAAAATATCAATTTTGGAAATTCTCTGAATCCGAAAACTTTTTTTGGAACAGCTCAGCCGATTTTGATTAGATTAGGTCACATTATCAGACGATATTTTAAAATTTGGAGGTATCTCCCAAAGGCCAAACCAACTTGGATCTAGTTTTGCGCAAATATTATTAGGTTTCTATTTCCACAACATAAGATACAGAAGTCACATCAGATCTCTATCAACATTCCAAGCCAACGAAATCGCTTTCATTTTGGTTTGCTTCAGTTCACTCATAAATTGTCATTCTCTCTGACGTTTTAAGACACATCGGTTCTTACAAAGTACAAATAAACCATGGACAATGTTTTAGGAGGTCAAATATCTGCAGATAAACCTAATCACTATAGAATTTTGGTGAAATTAACACAAAAACGGATGTGTGTTAAAAAATTAAAATAAATTACATTTTGCGAATAAACTAAAAGAAACCAAAATGAATGCGATAACTTTTATGTTTGTCTTGGTACGTTAGTTTAGATCATAAATCTTCACATTGAAGGAAAATGTGACCTTTTAAGACATCGTTCATATCAGTGTTTAATGAAAGGTTTCCGTTATTTCTTCAAAATATATCATTTAAGAATATTGGTGTAATATTTATTTACCGTTTGTTTGTGTGGATAAACTCGTTGGAAATGTTCTGTAATATTGTCTAGAGTTAAAGAAAATTATTCTAGAAGATAAGATAAATACAATAGGTTAATGGAACGTTTAGGGGAAACTGTTTGTAATGCATCATTTTGTTTTATCGCTTTCTTATGTGAAGCATTGTGTCCGGGTCAATGCGCTTATAGGATTTTAAGGCGGTGATGCATATTCTGCCAAAGGTTCATAATTACATAATCATGTTTTGTCAACAATTTGTTCATGTTTAGAGTATTTGAATAGGAAATATAGACATACAGTATATACAGAAGAAAAGTCAAAAATGTTAGGTAGATTTATTATAATTTTTTTTACTTTATCACGTATACATATTATACAGAAAATTATGTGATAGGTCAAAAATTCGTATAGTTTAGTTTTCGTGGACCCTAAGGTAAAAAAAAGTGTTGTTTGAAATGATGTTCGCCTGTATCGTCTCGTCTCGTCTCGTCTGTGCAATTATATACAACCCAGACGGGTGAACCAATCTTAATCAAACTTGGTATGTGAGCATATTTTGGCCATTTCTCGAGACGTTAAACAATTTTCTTAAAAAAATAACTGTTTTGATCAAATTTTGCTCAAGTGTAGCCTCTAAGGACCCAAACAAAACGTATTTTGGCTGTCATCATTCCAAAACTATTGGTTCGTTAATTATGGTAAATTAACTTGAAAAATGGTGTGGGCTCATATAAAATTATAAATAATTTCTCAATATCGTCTCTAACGATTTCGTTAAAAATGATTATGAAAAGTGAAGATTAATAACCAAAACCCTTCAACGAAATCTAAGTAAAAAACATATTAGGGTTCAGGAAAAATTGGCATAAAACGACTGTCATTGAAACTTTACTTTAATCAAAATTTGCGCTGAGACAGTCTTCAGTCTTGTTATTGCTGTCCAGATAATTTGCAACTCTTTGTGTACATAGCTCGACCAACGGAGGGAATGTTTCTCTGGAGCCTTCTCTGAACCACTCGCTATATTCGTTGAAAGACATCCCGACTTCTGTGCGATGCATGACAAGCGGTCGGGAGATGAATCTTCAATCTTTTGGTAACAAATGTCGTAACTACACAGATGTTTCTACTTTGCTCTGGATTAACACCTCTTTTTTTATATTTCCTTTGTATTTTTTCTTTCGGTCTATTCTTTGGGTTGGACTACAAATCACGTGATGGCTGAAGTATGATTAGACCTCCATCCTCAACTTACATACATGTATAAAAATTTGCCTGACATATTTATTTATATTTTTACTTGTGGGATCTCAAAAAAATTTGAAAAACTAGATTTTGATCTTAAGTATCTTTACATTTAAGTCTTTTTATATTTTTGGAAAGGAGCTGCAATGAATTTCTTTTTTCGTAAACTAAATAAATTCCCTTTCTACGTTTCTTTGGTATTGATTATAAGTAAACGTTACATCTATTTCAGTGAAAGCAATTTTTTATTCAATTGAGGATAAATGAATACTTATTGGTTGCAGAGGTTTACATATGCATAGTGAAGCGTTTAAGCTGCCGAGATTTAGAGACGTGGTGTATGAGGTTTAATGGATCAGTTTGTAATGCAAAAAATGTTCCTTATGTTTGAAGAGATATCGGTAATAAATATATTCTACGCTCCCTTTTTTGCAGGCAAAGTTATATCAATAAGAAACTATTATTTTGGTTTATTCTCAATTGTTTATAGATTTTCCTTAAGGGTGGAAATGCTAGGAAGAAACTGACCCAATTTTACCATTTTCATATAAAAATCTAAAGATAAGCTGATGTAATAAACAAGTATTTGTTTATAAATATTCAAACACTCAATTGTAGATAACAAAAATATGAAGTTGTCAATATTTTCTAATTATATTTATGTAGCCTATAAACAAAATTTTCCGTTAATACATGTTTCTAAAATGAGTTATAGATTCCCAAAAACGCTTACACTGTAATGTGGAGCGCCAAATCATGTTTTACCGCCGCGCCGTACCGCATGGTTCTTTGATGGTTCTTATAGGGGATATTTTTTGTACGAGTGTAATTCTGATACGCTGTGAATAATACTAGTGGCTAAACAGAGGTCTAAACAGTAGACCTCTCTTCAATAAATGCTTATTGTAAACCCAATGTAGCTACTGCTTAGCGCTCGATGTACATAGTACTATTAATAGTCCAATAAGTAACACTAAATAATTCAACACAGAGCCTACTGTAGACTTGAATAAAACATTGGGGGAAAACATAAATACATTTTGGATGGATTGTCTATATATTGTGATAGTGATTTACCATTCATTGTTTTTTCACAGTGTAGTAAATATTATATTTTACCCACACCACTAATGGGCCTCGGTTGCTGGATCCGGAATTCGCTGGGAGTGTAAAGTATCCGATTATTGTTTATATTTTACTCTAATTCACTGATGTACTTTTTACATGATATATGATAGTTACATTACATATATAGAGGAAATTAATGGGGGAAAAACACTGTTAAGAAAATAATAATTTATTTAATGTTTTTGTAACCCTATGAAACTAGGAAACGTTTTAATTCATATAAATAAAAACATGAGACAATTTGTCAGAGTATATATATGGTAAAAACTTCATGTGGGAAAGGTTCAGAAAACAGTTTAAATGTGTTTATTCATTTGATTTTTTTGTTTTGTTTATGATCACTCGTTATATGACGTCTACATCATTAGATCTTCAGAACACACGTTGTCTTCCTTGCAGTCGAAGAGAGAAAAACCTCGCGGATATTAACTCCTTAAACAACAAGGAAGAAGGAAAGAGTATAGAAAAAACTCCTAGTTGTCGAGTAATAGCGTTAGAGTCGGAACAGAAGAAGAGTTGATCAATAAAGACCTGATAAGAAAGCCGAGAGAGATCTAACCCATAACTAAATGAAGAAAGATGTAGATACATCGGGATTGCCGCAAACGTACACACTATTAGTGAGTTTCCTAAGGGGAACAGTACTGATTTTAGTGGCCGCCATTTTAAAATGGAAGAAGATAACATTTAAAATCCATACGTTGTTCATACGTTGTTTGGTTTAATTGTAAAAACACTTTCTTATTACTTAAGTTCGTAACGCTTAAACGATTGTTAGCCGCGTTTATCTGTAACTGCGTAACGCATACACGAACAAAAAAGCACAAAACAAACCAACATACGATGAAATGCCGTGTGGTTGATTTACTTTACTTCGTTCAATCAAATGGTTTTATTGTAGCGTCTAAACCTAAAAAAGGGGAAAAGTAACACGTTTCAACGTTGTTACTAAAGTTAGTTGTTGAACTATTAGAATAATTTTAATATATTTCAAATATTTACACCATTGGTAATAAGTAAAAGAAAAATATGAGTCTGAAGAAATCAGCAAAACATAAAATATACACAAATAATAATTAAAATAAGACTACAAGCATTCCAATAAGATTTTTTCCCTTTAGAAATAATAGGTAACTTTAACATATTTATGCAATTCCATACTTATACACGTATGAGAAAGTTTGTTAAATAAATAAAGTTTGCTTTATTGTTATTTTATAACATAAAACAGACTTTGACAAATTTGACAAAATCTAAACAAAAGAATGGGAGAAAGTTTGAGATAAAAGAAAAACTCTTGATAAAATAAAATACTTTGACTGACATTCATTACGCTGAATAAAATGGAAAAAGAAGTGTCCAATCTCATATCTGTTGAGGCAACTAAATAAGGGGTTATATTTAGGGCGTCCTTTTGTTTGTGTGGAGACAAAAGACGATTTTTGTTACATCATTCTGTAGCCTGGAGATTTTATGAACCTTATTCGTAGTCAAAACAAACACTAATGAGCTCACGAAATTTTTATATAGAACCAGTTTTTCTATTATAAGCTAAACCGTAGCAACTACAAATGATACGCGAATGAAAAGTTTTTAGTTGTAAAAGTTTGTGGAGTGGAAAAAGAATCAATTTATTTTGAAATATTGTTATATACGTTTATTTAAATACGCTGTACATTTTGTCATCAATTTTCAATTTAAAAAAAGTATTCTTCTTAAAATCTGACAAATAGGAGATCTTAAACAAAGCTGTTTCAACAAATTACACAATTAACAAATCTAAATCAATAAATTGCAGGAATAAACGGTTTTTGTTAAACACGTATTTTGTATCATTTCGTCCACTGTTGTGATGTACACTAAAAGCTTTTATGTAATTGAAATGAATAAATATATATATATTATATATATATATATATATATATATATATATCGTTTATAAATACAGTATAATTTATTCAGTAAGAGGGATTTTAAAATATGAATAATAACTGTTGTCTGCTATCAAAGTACATGAAAATAGTGTGGTCGTTGTTTTAATTCCAGCTGATTTGTGTAACACTTATGGGAACTTCAATCACCAAAATGAAAGAAAGCCAAATTTATCACAATAAACACTTTAGAAGACGTTTTAGTGACTACGTCATCATTTTCAATTGTTGCATGCACAACTTCTCGGCACTAAACCAGAAGACACAAGGTTTGTGCTTCAAGGGATCAATAAGGCCACGCCTCCAAGATTATGCCATCACTATTTATAATTGTCTATATTGTGACGGCGTTAAACTTGGAGGCGTGGCCTTATTGATTCCTTGCTACTATTCGCTTGAAGCACTGGCCTTGTCTGTTCTGGTTTAGTGCCGAGAAGTTGTTGTGTATTATGATTAAGACATTGGATAAATTTAATATTATTGATTTTAAACTATTGTTTAATTTAACAATTTATTCAATATCTTAATCATAATACACAACAACTTCTCAGGTAAACTAGAACAGACAAGACCAATGCTTGAAACAATATATATATATATATATATATATATATATATATATATATATATATATATATATTATAACGAAATCAATAAGCTTTCCAGTAATGGTCTAATATTTTTAAAAAAATATAGAAATAGATACATTTGTTGGACACATGTTAAACGTTTTATGATAGCCGACAATGGTGAAGCGTTAGGGGGATATGTTATAAATCAGTCAGAACACCATTCACAACTTTAAAGAAAGAAAAAAAGAGAAAAACACTTAAATTAGACCCAGAATCATTGTAGGCAATTAAGTCATAAATAACTATAATATTAGAAACTTAAGGAGAATCACACACAAAACTCATAAAATGTAACAGGACAAAAGTTTTCTAAACTGTCACAATTTTGAAACATTAAAATTTGATTGGCTGACAAAAAGTAGCTGCTTACGTTCATTGGTTAAAGTAAATTAAGAGAGAGGGAATAAGTATTTTTTAGCATCGTCAAAGTAAAAATTATAGAGAGAGTCTTGGGGAGAAACTCACAGCATAGGGGTCGGCGAAGTAAAGCCAAAAGTATTCCTAATGTAGAAATTAGTATTTCCTATAAGTTATAATTCCAGTTTTAAGTAATAGTAAAGTAATAATTGTTTTTTTAACACGTATGTTTGAACCGTGTTTGTTTTTACAAAGTAAAAGTATTTAACACTTTAGTAATCTTCGTTGCAGTACTAAAGAGGTACATCTACAAAGTGTTGAGTGCATCTTCGTGGTAATTTGAAGTGAATCATTTTATTGATAAATCACATAGTAAAGTGTAGTGTTTGGTGAACATCGTTAACCAGTAATAAAGTGAAAGTTCTTCACTCAACTAGCAGCACTGGATTACTTACAAAGGAATACAACAAAAGTGGATTTGGTATTGTACTAATTATTATAGACTTTAATTGGAAACTAAATTGTTAAAATTGCAATTCTCTGTATTATTAAAATTTCATTCACTGTATTAATTGTTCATTAAAGAGCTCCCCCTGAGCAAATAGTGTAAATTAAAAACCAAAAGTAATTGGAAATTAAGTTCAAATAAAATTAAATATTTCAGAGTTAATGTTAAAGAGTATATTTGGACTTCATCATTAATAACTTTCCTTATGTGTTGACAATCCAAGGTATGACTGATTAATTCATAATTTTGATTTATATAATATTTCTGAAATAATAATATAATAATTATCGTTAGAATATATATATATATATATATATATATATATATATATATATACACGTCGCCAATTTTAATGTCATCACAAAATAATGACAATTACATACAGATTAATATCAATAGTATTACAATTTATCAAATGTCTTAATCATAATGTAAAACAACTGATTATATATGTATATTATATAAATATTATGTAAAAAATATATTTCATATTTTAACTCATGGCTAATAGAACTTAGAAAACGTCTCCTTTCCAATAAAACATGAAATGAAACGTAATACAAAAGAATAAATCTAGAAACGTTAAATGAGAGAGAGAGAGAGAGAGAGAGAGAGAGAGAGCGAGAGAGAGAGAGAGAGAGAGAGAGAGAGAGAGAGAGAGAGAGAGAGAGAGAGAGAGAGAGAGAGAGAGAGAGAGAGAGAGAGAGAGAGAGAGAGAGAGAGAGAGAGAGAGAGAGAGAGAGAGAGAGAGAGAGAATGATGTCTATTTTAACTATATTAATTTCATAAGAGTTAATTTTTAAAACAGTTATTTCTCTTTTTTCAGGTGAGCAAACCATCTTTAAATTTTGATCTAAGATTGAAGGTATCTCTAAACTAAGGTGAGAGAGGCAGTATTTGTTTTAATATATATGCTACCATTTTACTATGCTGATACCACATGACACAACGTTTGGTGTTGATGAGCATACATTTACGAGTTCGCGAAATTAGGCGGTTGTACAAAAACATTAGTGAGTGTTTATCAATTTCACTCATCGTGGGGAAGTTATGCTATATGAGTAGTTACAATTTGATATTTCAACGACTTCTTCACCAGGTCAATATTCTAGGAATAAATATTTACATCCCTCAGTATTAATCTATAAGTACAAAATACACATAAAAGTCCAGTAAAATTGTAATTGCCTAATTGTGGGAAATTTCCCTCATATTGGTAACACTGCTCTATATGGTACGAGACCGTGCGTCGCGTCGACCTTGTCCCTGAAGGAAATGACGCTTTCTATAAATATACCACACCTATCCCCTGGCTACTGGGATTCCCCATTGCTGTCCACATGTCTTCTGTCACTATTCCTTATTTAGGTCTGAATATTATCAACAATTCCCCGTCTTGTAACAACAATGTATTGAATGTGAACAAGTTATAGACAAGCTAAACGGGAAGAGCTTTTATTTTGATACGACTGAGGGAAGCGAATTGCTGTTTTAACGTGATCATTTATCATTTCATGCTTGTTATACGTTATAGCCAAGCGGATGTACCATTCGATGGAATTTACGAGTAAGGTTTTAACTACAAGGCCGAAAGTTGTATGTATAAAGTTTTTAAATTTTATTTTCCATCTGTACTTGAAATGAGCAACAGTTGTGTTGCTCAAACACTTGAAACAAACAATTAATTAACAATGAAACGACGTTTATTAAATTATCATTGGACTGAGTTATCATCTTCAGTTTTACACGACACACAATACATTTTTTGTTAGTACTGAAGATTATTACTTAGTGACTGAAACGTCGATCTATTATTAATAAAGTGTTTGTTGTGGAAATCTGGGTGTTATATGTTTTAGGTGGTTTAATGGACGGTTTTGTAAAAACGCGGGTACTGCGAGTAGGGATACTGTGGGGGATTAGTTTTATTAAACATAACGTCCTGAATGAGCCACAAAAAGAATCGTCTAAGTAAAATCTGAAAATTAATAAGGACATTTGGGCTGTTTTTTAAACGTTCCCACGGGGAAAGTTATTAACTGGTTCAAAAATTTAAAAAACCCTTACTTCCAATTCGATCGTTTTATTTGTAATTATTAAAAACTTTTCTAGTTTCATAAAGTTACAAAAATATTTTACAAATTATTATTTTCATAACATTTGCACTATTTTTTCTCTGAGATTTCTTCTAAAACTTGATATAGGTTTTATGACAATGCGAGTTGAGCAGATGTAGTTTTGTGGGTTCAGAATGCGCTAGTCTGCGAGGAATCAGAGGATAGAATAAGGTTTAGTATACTTGAAGTTGCCAGAAGTACAGTATCCTCAAGGTAGGAATGGGTCTGAGGTGGAGAGGAAAAAGGGGCCCCCCACACTTCGTTTGTTTCATTTGCTTTCAGCGGTATAACCCCAATAAATAAATATGGACCTCAAATGCTTCTGTGTAAACGCCTATCCTACTTTCGTTTCTTTTATCGGTGTAAATAAGAATAAAACGTTTACAAAATTAAACTTTTAAGAATTAACTTGTAGCTAAGCAGTAATTTGTGTACCTAGTTCTCTTGGAATGGGTTGTACTGTCAAGTCAGGTTACGGAAACAAGTGGAAGGGAGAACACGTTCATTACACCAGACACACTCCTAGACTGAGGGTACTGTAGGCGGTTTGATGGCAACTTAAGAGCCTCCTCAAATCATGCCATGGAGATGGCGTATCTATTTAGTATGTAAAAACCAATGCAGCAAGGTTATTTAGAGTTAAAGATAAATTAATTGGGTCACTAGCCATTGAGGCATATCAGAGATGGAGTTAGAAGTTCGTTTTTCAGTGAATACGGATATGTATGTCGATGGATATACAGAAGTTTATTATTTACTACCACTGTGATTCATAACCCCAGGAAGCATGGTACTTATAAAATATTTAACTCTTATCATTTCCCCCTGTGATTTGTGTTTTGTTCAAGTATACAGTAACTGTAGGATTATTTACTGTTAATTTTTGGTTTATGAATATTGTTGTATTAAAACCCTCTGGGGCTCATTATACGTTCTGGTGATTATGTGCTTGGTAATCTCGAGGAAGCCTAGCTGGATGTACACTTTTTTTCACGTAGTTTTGAGTTAGATCCCTCTCTTTCAACTTTCCTATCAGGTGTATTTTGTTCAACTCTTGTCTTCTTCCGACCCTGACGCTAATATACGAGGGCTAGGGGTATTTATTTTATGTTATTTTCTTGAATTTTTTATTAGCCGATGATAATAGAGATCTATTTAAGTTGTAAACAACAAGGAAAACTGTTTTAATTTGCGAGTTTCGCAAAAATCACATTGGGTGTACAAGAACGATTTATTGAACGTGTCAACATCCAAAAACCAATTTCGATGAAATTTTAAAATAATGAGCTGAGTGAATAAATCATGTCACATAAAATATTGTATTCTCACTTTCGTAATTAGCTAACATTCCGCTATTTACTCAGAGTCAGTATCTCTTAAACCTAATGTTTAAAACAATAAAGCCTGACTTACACGGGCAAGCTTTACAATTGTAATGAATAGGTTGCCTCTAGACAATGTCCATTCCATACAAGTTGGATTTTATTTTCTAAGACAATACCCGCGAGTCCTATTCAGCAAAGCAACAAGCAACCTTATTATAAGATACACACAATCTTCACGTCTACTGGTGAACTTAATGAGAATTATTATTCGCGTTTTCAATAGAACTTTCAAATTACATTTCTAGACGACCAGAAAATCTTAAAATTTTAATCGAGCGTAATAAGGAAAAAAGAACTATAAGGCTGTAATAATGAAACAGCCAAATAAGTTCTCCTCACTACTTCAAACGGTGTTTGTTTAATCCGAGATGATTGTCAGAATTTAAAACATGTTGATAGACGCATGTTGATACTCCCTCAGCCTCATATAATATAATTCAAGCAGATCTTTTAAAATGTAATGCCAAATCTGTCTTGGCTCTTGTAGGAAATGTTAAATTAATTTGGTAGATCAAATACGATCAGTATACATAGTATAGGGTAAGTCTGTTTAAAGTAATTGTTACACAGACTTTCTGTACTTCACAATTATGTAAATCAATAATTGCTGCGGGGTCCAAACCAAAATCATCCAGTTCCCTCCGGAGACATAACTTCCATTAGATCTAAAAATCATCTTTTTGAACTCTAACGGCCGTAGTAACGTCATTATGTTTATCTGTTTATATTCCTCTAAACCCCAAAGACGTTGATTGATTAAATCAAATTTGGTATGTGGGCTTATTTTGGTCGCACCACACAGGATATATTTTCATTTTTTAGATAACTAAAAATTTGGGAGTAGCTATCATAAGCCGATTTTGATTAAATTTTGGTCAAATGTAGCCTCTAAAGACCCAAATAAAACGTATTGGTCGTCATCACTTCGTAAATATTAGCGAATTGGGTAAAAAAAGTAAAAAATCTCTCATGAAATAGGCAATTTTTTTAAATCAGCTCTACCGATTTCGTTTAAATTTAGTGAAATGTGAGATTAACTTAATACAAATTCGATCAAAATCGTTAGATCTAATTTTGAGAGAATCGTAAAATTTTGATGTTTTCTTATGGCAGCTAGCCCCACGTTTTACATTGATGGGCGTCAGCTATAGTCCCCAGGAGAACCCAAATCTGGTCCCCAGGTTCACGTCTGATCCCCATGAATACCGAGGTGAAAGGAATGTAGTGAACAGTCTGTAAGGTTGGTTTTCCCTGGACGTTATCTTTTTATGCAGATATGTTAATCAACTGTAGTATTTTATATACAGTATATCACTTTATACAAAAGTAATAATTGTAGTTTCAGTTTAATCAAGAAGTCGTTATATTAACCTTTATGTTACTTGTTTGTTATACAGTACTTGTTGATAATATTGGCGACCAATAATTGGTTGTTGTTAATAATACATTTAATTATGGATAAAAAAAATGCAAACTATGAACCAGTCACATCATGGTCAGTATACAAATACATTAAGACTTAAAAATAAATTTCAAATTAAATAAGTTCCACAAGATAACTGATGGAACTTCGTATCTTACTTGATGTCATAGGATTTAAAATATATCAACGTTTATTAGACTTATGTGAGCCACAATTAGCAGAAAATAAATCTTTTAATGAATAAGAGGTTGTCTTGGGTTCATTTTTTAAGACAAAATATAACAAATATGTTTGTTAAATGGATTCAGAATGAAACAGAGCTGTTCAAGACTTTGTTGTAGAATTAAAAAGAGCATCTCGTTTTTGTAAATTTTTAGAAGTGTTGTTGCAGGAAGCACTTAAAACGCTGTTGTAAAAACGAAAAGTGCAGACAAAAGATTTGATCAATTGCTGATTTCAATTCACTGGTTGGACATTATCAGTAATCTTGATTTAGCAAATGGGTTGTTAAAATTTGTCGTATCAACTTTAAATATTAATAAACTGAAAGCTAATAATTATTCCAAAAATAAGTCTAATAAATGTTTTACGTGTAATCAAAATAATATCACATATCTGATAATTGTTATTTTAAGAAAGCACAATGTAGGCTCTATAAAAAAGCTCATATCGTAACAGTCTGTTAATACAGGCCTAGTTTGAGATTCAACTATATAGCACTAAGAACCAACACTGTAGATGAACATCATCTTTTATTTGGGGAAAAAATGCAAGATTTAATGTAAATAACGTTCGTATTAATGCATATACAGTAAGTGTAGTTTTTTAAATTTTTATTTAATTTTTTAAAATTTTTAATATATATATATATATATATATATATATATATATATATTGAATATGTGGGAATGTCAGAATAGTTTGAGGAAAATTAAAGATAAAATTGAAGTTATTTTGAATATCCGCGAACCTTATAATGTTATTGAGCTGAAAGCTTTTCTTGGATTTGTAAACTTTTATGGAAAAATCTTTTCACAGGCTGAATGAAGTTGCACCACCTTTGTTCAATCTCTTGCACTAAGATGTTAAATTTAATAAAAAACATTTATTGACATCAAAACTATTGTGTCTTCAGATGTTGTAATAATTTCCATATGATACTAAAGAAAATATAGTAATTAAAGTCGCCTGATTGATGTAAATCTTGTAAAGCCAATCAGCAGTGCTGTAACAATAGATTCCTTATCAGCATTTATATACCATGTTTGCCCATTTCATGTTTTAGTCTCGGACAATGGGATACAATTTACGATTGAAGTTATATAAGGTAGGTCTGCAAAAATAAAGGTATTCATCATAAGCTTACAGAACCATATCATCCGACAAGTAATAGAGCTGCAGAATGTTGTAGACCTTATCTGGTGGAGATAGTTTCATTGAGTTGAAAGAAACAAAACTGGATTTCTTTCTATCATATCGCCCCCACACTCTACAACTCGATTACCTCCATAAATGGTATTTACTAATAAGAAATATCAGGTTGGAGCTTGATCTTGTAAGACCCAGTCCATATATGAATCTTTCATGTAAAACTGTTAAACGAAAAATTCCAACCGGGCGATAACGTACTGGCGAGATTTTACAACCAAGCCAAATGGGAAATTGGAAAGATAGTAGAAAAAATGGAGAGTATATCAGCCATCTCAAATTAGACAAAATGACAATCATCCACTCTTTACAAATGCCAGTTGTGGAAGAATTGTGACCCCCCCCCCCCCCAGATAGACTTAACCTTAAATATTTTATTAATTTTAAAAAAATACAAAATATATAATTATATTCCAGGGGAGATCTATTAAGTCATTCTATTAAAGCACAAATAACCATTATGTTAATTATCTGTTATATATAGATATAATAAACCCCTCCACTCTCTCTGTTAGTCATTGTCAATTTTAATACTATTTTATTCTGGGTATATTTCTAAACATGATGGTACAGGTTCCGCAATTATTTAGAGGTGTATAATTTTTTGCTGTATCTAGTAAAGAGAGTTTCAATACACAATACTATTTGTAAATCCTAAATTATATTTTTCCATCCGTGATAAAAACTATATAGATAGAGAAACCAATTTTAATTGAAAACAGAATTGCAGCCATTGAACAATGGACTCATATTCATCGCCATACAAATCAGGCCTGGAGCTATTTGTCGAAATGATGGGTAGTAAAGGTCATATACAGCTATTTATGTAGCATAAAGTTCTTTATCGCACGAGAGAAATAGTCTGAAGAGTGATAAAGATACTTTACACTGGAATTACATACAAAATGTTTCCTACAACTGCAGTATACATTGTTTCCTACTATTTTCATATTATTTGAGAGCTATACAAAATATAGGTTGACGTGTTATAGAGTGTTATATAGGTTGGCGTTGTATACAAAATCCGTCCTCATCCATTTCAAAATCTTGTTCTGAAATTGTATTGAACTACTAAGTCTATAAATGCATTTGAGGTTAGCTGATTCTCTTTATTGTTGAGTGAGAAGGAGACGTAACAATAATTAAGACTGTACGATAAATAATGTTAATTTACGCATAATAATTTTGTATTGATAATAATTATAATCAGCTGTTTTAGAACCTGCTCTTATGTCGTAAATGAACACTTTAGACACAGTTGTAGGAAAAGATTACACGATAAAGCTTACTGTAATATACATCGTATTTATATAAAACTTTCTAATCTTGTGTAATTAAAAGGAACAATTTTCTTTTGTATTCTAAAACAAGAATTTCCACATATTTACGCACTTTCTTAACCTTTCAACAAGAACGTATATTGTTGTGAAAAAATGGTGATTTCAATACTCCTTGGAACTAATATTTTTTTGAAATCGGCGCGGTAGCTCCGGAGTTATAACCATTTTAACTAAATAAGAAATCCAAATTTTCTAAATATGTTTAGCTTTTCCTTCAAATTTACAGTTACAAAATATCTTTTGTCGGTGATTGGTGTATGATTAACTGTTAGGAGCTTAAAACTTTTTGACATCGGTGCAGTATATCCCTATTTTAAAAACTAACTGCGAATAGGTGGAAATCACTATTCTCCAGTATATTTTTGACATTTCAGCGACAGTATACATTTCATTAATAACAATGTTGGTACATAATTAAAACGTTATTTAGACTTGAATGCATTATTAAAATCACTTCACAGGTTTTAAAGTTATAATTGGTTTTAGTTTGAACACCGCCGTGTGTCACAACTCGCCATGATATGTAGCCTGAGCTGTGATCTTTAAATGCGCTAATGTACTATTGGAATGTTATGGGAAATTTATGATTTTTTTTGACTATTCTTTAATAAAGCGTATCGCTTTCTTTTAGAAAGACGTTTTATAAGAGGAAAAACATTGTTTGAAAATCGGGTTGGTTTAGACGAAACTAAACAAATGGCAAAGAAAAAAGATAGAATCTTTGATTTTTATTTATAGTAAATAATGTGAATTCCATTTAAAGAAATGAAAACAGCATACAATTAAGTCTTTACATAATATTGAATATGACAGATGTGTATAAAATCCACTAAAATACAGTTTATAATAGTTTTTAGTATACTTTATATACATCAATACGGCACCAAGCTGCACGTTTCTTGCACCTTCATCTATTCTACCCCCTCAGCCTACGAGTTAATTTCACAAAACAATTTTTATAGGAGATAATTCTTGACTTTTATAAATATACTTAGTAGTTTTTTTTATTGGATCCCCCATTCTCTGATGTCCTGCTATAAGTTGTGTGATGTGAATTTCATCATCTCTTTAGTCTCTCCTAATATACTCAAGGAACTTCCATGTTGAAACGTGAGAAGTTAATAAACATTGCCTGAATTTTACAATACAACGCTTCAACGGAATTTCTAGTTCACTGTAATCCGTTTCGAACAATATCAAAACATTCTAGACATTAAACGAGAAACATGGTGGTATAGAATGCATATGAGTAGTGTACCATTTACGTATGTCCGTTCTAAAAACTGTCTTTAGGTCCAACTTCTTCACTTTTGTTTTATACAAAAACTTGTTCAATTTCTTTATAGAGCTAATCGTACTATTCACGTTTACAGCCGAGTTATGGTTAAGAGCTTGTAGTCTTGTTTTATACCTTCGGCGAACACACGCCTACTAATGGATTGCATGACATTTATACGGGTGACGAAAACTTGTTCATATTTCAAATTCTCAAAGGTCGAATATAGGTAATTTTAATTTAATCTACAGTTGTATCAACTGGATCGTTCTGGTTTCCTAATACTTAACCAATAGTTAAATAAATAAAACACAATTTTTCTTTTGTAAAATTCTATAATTTATTTGGGCTAGAGCAAATAAATTATAGAATTTTACAAAAGAAAAATTGTGTTTTATTTGTTAAAATGGAATTCTATCAAGTACCGTCGGTCATCAGTGAAAACAATAGTTAAATAGTCATCGGGTGACTTTAAATTGTCCACTACCTTGCTCCTCGTCTACGTTTTATGATGTTCATCATTTTTTGTTGGCATTTTTCATTTTAGTCAATTTTTAATATGGTAACATGCTCGTGTAATTCATAATTAAGCATTATTTTTTAATATTGAGTTCAGTGGCACGATTGGTTTTTATTATATCCTATTTCCATATATGTACGAATAAACTAGTGTTGGACTTTGTTTGTTTTTAAATATTGCTTTGTGACACATGATATTCACATCAATGGTGGGCTCTATTTTTCAATATCTACTTTTATTTATATATACCATTCGAGTTGATAACATTTAACACAAAATCATATTTCATATTAAAAGTTTATAATATTAAAATCGATTGTGTTGATGGAATATGAAACCAAGTTAGTTTTATAAATTATTTTGTATAATGAATTCATTTATTTCAAAATAGGTTTTTAAATATTAATCCAATGAATACGTCAAGTTTCTAAAAGTTTTTGTGAATAACTAAAGATAGGAAATGGAATTATAAAAAGTTCGTTGTGCGATTATTGAAAAACAATGTTTAACTATGTGTCACATGACCATGGTACCGTGGAAACAATTGAATCAAATCCAAAATGGCGAATGAATGTTTGTTGCCAAAAATTGTATACATAAAATATTGTACGAGAGATTAGGTGTACACTTCATTAATATAAATAAAATAGTGAAATGAGTGGGAAGGAGGAGTATATCGTTAAAGACTTTGAAATCCATTACACATTAAACGTTAAGACATTCTTGTTCTTGGACTTTCTGTAGTCTGTTTGTGAAAACGGAGCAAGTTTTCCTTCTTAAACTTAACGGGGGAAAATAAAATAACGAAAAAAATTGTACTTCTCATGTATACGTAGTTTAGAGAAAGTTATGTGATGGGTCAAAAATCGATGTCGAGTTTTTCTGAGAATATAGGAACACATTTTGCGTTTTGAGGTCTCTTGAGTCCAAATAGTTTTTTTTTTTTTTTTTTTTTTTTTTTTACAGCACAAACACGAGGATCTGTTTCAATCATATTTGGTTGTGGCCATGTTTTGACCATATCCCGGGACTTTTTATAGATAACTAAAATTTTGGGATTAGCTACTTTAAGAAAGAAAAAAGCACAAAATTACGATTATCTCAAAATTAGATTTTACGTTTTTACTCACATGTAAACCTCTAAGGACTCAAACAAAACGTATTGGTCGTCATATCACCAAAAAAAATGTTGGTTTATGAGTTTTTGGCAAAAACAAATATTCGGCTTTTGGGGCTGTTGTAAAATACTCGATTTTTCAAAATCGACTATACCGATTTTGTTCAAATTTTTGTGAATTATAAAGATGAATGACACAAAATCTTAGGGTAAAAAAAAAAATTATGATTTGCAGGAATAATGGCAAAAACAAAAAATGAACTTTCGACAGCGTCATTTTAAAAACTCGATTTTAAACATTACGCCGAGTACACTTTTATAGCACAACCTAAGCAACTTTAGGTCCTTATTTAAATAAATATATATTTTTTGTTCAAAAACGGCGTCCCTAGGTCGCTTTTATTTGGTTTAGAAGATTGGTTTTGACAAAGTTTGTGCAATGTTTGTTTATTTAAAAGCATTACATCACATTTCAATCGAGGGAGGGGCTTGATATGAAAGAACCTGATTATTCGAGAAGTACATTTCCACGGTTTATTATAACTAATGTGTATTTTTTATTTAAATGATTGAAATGATCGGATATTTAAGGCTTCTGACAACTACTTGATAACTGCCTTCACCACGCAAACTTACAATTAATGCAAGTTGATAAATTAATGTGTAACAGTTTCATGAGTTTAAATTAAGCAGCCCCGCCCACCGCTTCTTCTTCTTCAAATCTGTTATTATCTTCATTAATCTCAATTAGTATGGTTTACTCCACTTGCTTTATGTAACGTGTTATGCCTTCATTTACACTCGTTTACGCCTATTCCTTTTTTAATGTGAACCAATCAGATCAGTTCGGCTCAACAATAAACGGTGTAAAAACATTGCACAAACTATCTCACTTTCAAATCCCCAAAAGCAATCAAAACTATCGGTATTTGTCAACCAAAACGTGAAAATGAACTGTGTCTTTGGGGGAAAAAAATTATATATGTATAAATAGTTCCTTAACTTGCTTCACTTTTATTATAAGCGCGTTCTCAGTGTAAATTTTGATTAAAATCAAACTTTTAATGGCGGCGGTTAAACGTTCATTTAATCTTACCAATTAATTTTGAACTGTAATAAATTTTTACTTATTTTGAGTTGCATTTCATTCAAGTTTTAACGAAATCAGTAGAACTTATTTTGAGGAGTTACGTCCAATAACAGATTTTTGTGTTTTTTGAAACGATTGAGCCGTTGTAGTCGATTTTGAGAAATACTGTGTTGTTTATCTTATAAGCAACTCCCAAGTTTTGAGTTATTAATGTTCACATTTTGTATAAAATTTGAACAAAAATGATGGAGTCGATATAAAGATATTATATATTTTATAATAGTCCTATGACTGGGTTTTGATTTAATACCGAAAACTCACGAACAGGTTTTTTTTTTTGAGTGATGGCGACCAGTACGTTTTAATTTGGCCCTTAAAAGTTAACTTCAACAAAATTTGATCAAAATCGTTATAGTCGCTTTTAAGAAAATCATAATTTTCTGTTTGTTTTTTACGACAGCTATCTCCAATTTTAAGTTATATATATAATTGAAAACATCTCGAGATTTGGCCAACATATAAAACTTGATTACATTCTGATCACTCGTTTGGGCTTTATAGTACTGTACAGACGACAGACGCCAGACAGACAAACATTATTCCAAAAACCATTTTTTGGACTCAGAGTATCGCACAACGGATCCGAAAATAAACTCAATAATTATTATTTAATTAAGCGCATGGTTTTTCTTCTTATTTGAGGTCTTTTCGAAAGTGTGGAATATAATCTTTATATTAGCTCTAAGATGACATAGAAAAGTCGAAAAAAAAACAGCGTTGGAAAGCTTTGGTCTAGTGTTATCTAGAGGCTGATCCTAAACTAAAATTAAAATATTATAAAATGTGTTTTTCTGACAATTTTTAGATGTAAGCATTGTAATATTTTTCCGTATTCATTTTCCTCTCCACAAGACGGAAATTGTAGTTGAAAGTAATTATATAACTGATTTAGTTTTCGAGACATTTGAAGAAATGTAATTGCGTCTGTTAAGCATGTAATCGAATAGAAATTTCTATCGACCTCTGGTCATGTGATTTCGGCCTACCGCTTTTAGACCGATCAACAGCATTTCGTGTTTCTTTTAAAGAAAATTTGACACTGCAGACTGTGTAAGGGGAATCTTATCTGGGTAAGTTTCATTAAAAATACCCTCCTGTCTCCGTAAATCATTAAATTTCAATCCTCTACTTTCTTGTTAAAGTTAAATAAACAAAACTTCTTGTCCTACACACAAAATCTACAAACGACACACGCTCCATGAACTGATTAGACCTCATATTTAAAAGTAACCAGAGAAAGTGGGTAAGACAGAGCTGAAACAAAGTGGTGAATAAATCTTTTTTTCTGAAGATAACAAGAATTCACGATACCATACCTCGTGTGTTTTGACGGTTTGCCCTTTTCTATGTCTTTGGGGTAATAAAATTACCATCCAGGGGTCGATAAACATTTCCAGTCCACTACATTGTTAACATTTGCATTTTGAATGTGCTAACATATATCACACATTATATGAGATAACATATCCTAAAATATCTCAAAAAAATAAATATGTTATAAAATTTCGTTTTCAACCAGAATTTCAGTCTTGTAGAGAGGAAATGAATATTGAAAATTAATATTAATAAGCTTATATTTTTGGAACACTATATATATTTGAATTTTAGTATTGGTACACCCTGTAGATAGATCTTTCCAAAACAGTCTTTTCAATTTCAGCTAGGAGCCGATATGAAAATTATTTTCCAGACTTTCTAGTAACCCTTTATAAATAAAATAATAAAAAACAGAGTTACAGTGCAAAACATTGCGTCACCTTAACCATCCTTTCACATAGCCAAATACTAACAAAAAATTAACATTCTCTACCAAATCCTCAAAAATGTCATTATACACGAGGAAGAATAAAATACTTTCTTTATTTCCGAGTTTTCCCCCTTGTATTTCTAATGGAAGACAGATTAGTATAGAAGGACCAGTTAGGAACGTTTTATGACTTAAAATACTTTTGAAAGATATTTATATGTTTAAATAAACTTTAACTTTGCTTCGCTTATGCCATCACCTCATCCTAAACGTACATGGCATTTGATTGAGTTTATAAGAACGGTTATCATTGTTAATTTGCATTGTCCCCTAAATATTTCTGAGCCATTTTTCTATTACTATAAAATCGGCGTAATGGTTTGCTTCAATAATTTTTACATTTCACCACAAATTAAAAGAAGCCACGTACATGGCATTTGATTGAGTTTATAAGAACAGTTATCATTGTTAATTTTCATTTTCCTCTAAATATTTCTGAGCCATTTTTCTATTACTATAAAATCGGCGTAATGGTTTGCTTTATTAATTTTTATATTTCAAAACAATTTAAAAGAAGTCGTTATAGTAGATTTTGAAATTAATAATCCATAAATCTTATGCAAGATTTTTCTAGACATGGCAATTAATAAGTTCTATATATGCGTTTTTCGAGGTTATATTTAATCTTAATTTGTTCAAATTGTGTTTAGAACGGATTTTAACAAAGAGTTTAGGTCTTATGGTAGGTACCCTCAAATTTTGAGTTATCGAAAAAATAAAAAAGTAACAGGAAGACAGATATTCCTAAATCTAATTTTTAAATTTAGGAGGCCTCATTTAAAGACGACATTAATATTTTCACGTAACTTTCTCTAGGTATGATAAAGAAACATTCTGCTAGGCTATCTGTTAGCGATGAAACAATTGTAGATATTACGTTTCATGAAGAAATCAGTTCGTAAATGTGTTCAAAAACTTACAGTTCTCAACATTTTCAAGAAACTACCCTTTTTACTGCTTATAAACTTCGATTAAGCATAAAATACACCTAGGTGATAAACTTCAAAAGATATTATTTTATTGTTGATATCATTATTGAAATTGACAATGAATAGTTTCTATATTGTGTAATTTTCAGTGATGATTCTTCCTTTCAAGTTTCGGGACATGTTTGTAGATACGATGTAAGTATTTGGGCTCATGAATGCCCTCATGTTTGAGCGTGTTAATTCTAGTGGGGTTCGTTCGCCCTGGCAAATATCGTTATCTCTTTGTGGAACGTACAGTAAAATCCGACAACTATCTCGACAAGGTAGAGCTCTTCCTTACTCTAAATCTAATATGACAACGTAATGCTCTTTCTGTATACTATGCTAACCTTGTTGAGACTTTTTTGATGAAACATTTCGTTATGGCGGGATTGTGAGGAACCAATGGAAGTCATGGCAACCACTCTGTCCAAAATCATGTAATTGGTCTTCTTTTCTTTACAGGATGGACAGTAAAAATTCGATAGCTACCACGATATGCTAAAGCTGTCTATCTTACCCCAAATCCTGACAACAGCGTAATTTCTCAACAAGATGGTACATAGTGTTAGGACTCCCTTGATTAGATGTTTCAAACCGCTGGGTGGGGGGAAGCGGATGGAAGCTATGGCCCCTCGCTAGCTCTCCGTATTTAACACCTATTGATTTTTATTTCTAGTTGTGAAGTAAAAAGTGTACACTTAACCGTTTCATAGCATTCAAACCTTAAATTGGAAAATGTGAGAGTCAGCAGAGCTCGTCACTCCTGGTGTTCTTTATCGTGTGCGGATATTAATTATACCGCACACTTTATATTGTACTTATTAAACTTCGCTAAATCCATAGAAAAATCATTTTGAGTTGTTCTTCAATTTCATTTTATGTTTATGTATTGTTGTTTCATTAAACTGTAACAGTTACACTGTATAGTTAGCTTCTTCTGATAGTGTAATGCCATTGAATAAAGTAATGGCGTGATACGTCACCGTTGTCATTCACTCAGAATAACGGCCACGAGCACTTAGGACAAAATGACGCTAGCAGTTAGATGTTATTGCTGTGTAAAAGTTGGAGTGCAACCAAAGTAAAGTCTGAGAGGGTGGCAGTCGGCCAGACTTGGAAAATTGTAGAAATAATAATCAAGTATTTGTGAATTAGCCTTAATAGCGTCCTCGAACTTGATATCAACATCACCAAGTTGTAATGCATTGTTTAGTACCGAACAAATTCAAGAATAGTAAAACAGAACATATTTGAAAATTTGAATAGCTGAAATTCTTACAACTAGTGTAATATTAAACTTTTTCAAAAGATGAAAATAAAAGTTACGGTTTAAAAAAATTTTAAACGGCTTATTATTACAAAACTGTGCTTTTAAATTTCTGTCGATCTTGAATTCAATATTAATTTTTTAATAGTTAGATAGTCAAGCTATCTATAATAAACTTTACGAGATAAACTATGGTTGAAACACGTTTTTCCATACTAACTAAAGCTGTACAAATGCAAATCGTACAAGAAATGAAACTAATAAAAATATATTTGGAAATTGAATTTTCTCCTAAAAACTAATACTTATCTTTTGAAAATTGCGTATAAAACGTCAATGGTCTTGAGATTACTGCTGTTTTCTGAAAGTAGAACACAATAAAAATAGCATGTTACTCAATTTTCATTTCTTACACGATATTTGCGTTTTTAAATTTTGTTTACTGATATCTCGAAAACGAGTAGATGCCGAAAAACGCATTTCATCATTGTTTGTCTAAAATTTTTACATACATTATATACCACTAGACTTGATATTTAAACAAAACAATTTGGAATAGATAACGAATACCAATTAAAAACCTTATATAAAATTGTAATTTTGTGACTGTACACGTCTGTATATGATTCTATTGTTCAGTCACAAACAGTTTTCTAATTTTAAACTGTTTTCGGATTTGTGTACAAAGACAATATCTATATACAGACAACATTATTATCTACTAAAAGATACTGCTTGCCAATCTACCACTCTCTCATTCCTTAGACTCCTTGATTTTTTTGCTCAAATTTTTATTCTCGCCATTTCGCTTCTTTTAACCTCACTTAATGCCAGCATGTCTGGCATAATCAAAAGTAAATTAATGTATATTGGAAGTGAAGAACAAACATTTAAGGGTATAGAGATAGGGGTTGAAAAGCGTATGTGAGTTTTATTTGTTAACCAATTTCACCAACAATTGAAAAATAAAGGAATAACTACAAAATATGATTTTTTAAAAGCACCTATTGTATATTACAGGATAATCGTCCCTGAAAAGTAAAAAAAAAGAAAGAAAGAAAAGAAAAAGAATACACAAAATGTATTCTCATATTTGAATCAAAAGCAAGCGTATGCAGAGTTAAGTTTCTGAAAACAGCTGCAGAGACAACAAGAATTAACAGAGAAATAAATTTGAATTAATTGAGAGCCTAGGATGAGTTCAACTAAATGGTAACGGACGTTGCTACTATGAGAGAAGGAAGAATCTCAAGATAAGTTTGAGAATAAATCCAGCCTGGAAGATATATTTAGGATAAAAACAAAAAGGTAAACAAAAATTTAGTAGAAAGATCGTCTGTAATTGGTAAAATTGAAAAAGAATATTCTGTAAGAAGAGTATTTTATTTTGAAGAATGAATATCCCAAAATAAATCTCTGCACATTGTTCTTCCATCATTGATACCTATAAAGCCCTTGAATCTCTGACACGAGAGAAGAAAGCAAACCAATTACTGACAAAACCATCACTTTACCCATCAACGGCCAAGAGTGAACTTTGATAAAATGAAAGCTTTTTGCAAAGAGAGTGATGAGAGGCTGTTGACTTTGCAATTAAAACTGTAGAATACGAGAGCTTGTGGGATTCATTTAGTCAACATTTAATCTGAGAAAAATATAATGTCAAAGTTAAGTTATAACAAACTTTAGGAAATGATAGAAGTCAAAATTAATTAAAATTCATTTTAAAGAGGTTTGATTTGAGTTATTAACTAATATCTTTGAAATTTATTTTGATTATTGATATGCACCAAGTTTTACAAAATGAGTTGTAAATGTAGGGGCTATAATAGTTAAGAAGAATAGTCCGAAATTTGAAATAGCTTCCAATTAAAAATTTTACCGTTTAGTAACGGTGATATTCAATAAATAGTAAAACAAGCTTACGTTTCAATTGTGGCTTAAATTCACCCATAATTGTGACTGTAAAAGAAATTATTACTCTTTTCCCTCTATATTTTAGATTATACAGTTCTATTTCGTAATGGGGGTATTAAGTTTCCGTTGTGGGGTCTCATGTGTCCTTTATAACCACCACCTTATCCAGATAATAATACGTTACGTTTTACCATACCTAGATGTTCTTTCCTTATTACTTGAGACCTCAGAGGTTGATATTTTGTAAGTCTTTAGTATCTGTCTGACTTTAGTTTACATTCTAATTCTACTATACTACAAATAGACTACGACAACCTTATCGATCACGTGCAGGTAAACGATTTCTTCTCCATGATTGAGGATATAGGATTACATATTTAATCCAAAATGCCTCTCGGATTCTTTTCTTCCTAGAGCAATTGGTTATCTTCTTCTTTATAGATTTTGGTGTAGGAAGACATAGATAGTCTACAGTGCGTAAATGCATTACCGGATCAGCTCCTAATTATATAGTTTTGGTCTGTTTTGAGACTTCCCAAGGTCTGGTTTCAAGACTTACAAAGGAGTTGATGAACTTACTCAGGGTAGAATTTTCGATTAAACGTTACTCATTTTTGGCAATACCGTATCTCTGTTATTTTTATCATATAAAATACTATTTTAAGGATGCTCATTTCTTGGATAAAACTGATCCATGGAGTTATCTCCAATTTTACTAATTTCTTATTGAAATATAAATTACTCAGTTTGATCAATTTTCTAATATTTTAAAAGTTATTTACATATTAAAATAAAGCCTAAGGTTGCTTTGCTTGTGCCATACCTTCTTCTAAGCCTAAACCGTAATTGGTTTGACATCGAGTATTTATATCTGATGTCAAAGTACATTTTCGTTTGTTTTTTTAATTATCCTGAACCAAATTATTTTTACTTGCAATTTGACACTGATTTGCCTATTTCATAAAAGTTTGAATGTAACCGGTAGTGTTAATTTTGAAAAATTAGGTCATTTATAAGATCTCCATGGACGAGTTTGTATTTTTTTATCGATGACTACAGATTCGCCATATTTTAAGGCTACATTTTACCAAAATATTATCATAATACTTATGGCCAATTATGAGAAAATCAGAATTTTAAGTTTTGGTTATATGGCAACTAACCTCAAAGTATGGCGAAAAAACTGAAGGGGGAAAAAAACCATCTAAACATGATTTTGAGCGATAGACTTGCTCGTCTTCACACGAAGGTTGTCAAAATATCTTACGCGTTTTGCTACTTCATCCCCATAGAGGATTTTGATTTTGAACGATAGACTTCCACGGTCACAAACATCATTATGATCTTGTTCTTCGGGGTTCGACCGCGTCAATTTAGTCTGCACGTTGAGCACAGCCGAGGTCCACGGCCCGACAAGGGTCCACTCCCAGGACTATATAAGCTCAGGCCTAGGATGGCTCGCTTCACTTGACATTTGTTAAGCCTTGAGAATGGACGTCTGTAAAGTACCCGAAACGTCGGCTGTACTCAACGTGCAGACAATATTGACGCGGTCGAACCCCGAAGAACAAGATCATAACATCTAAACATGTTCACACTCGCTGTATACTACATACATGTGAGAAATTAAAATTGCACTGCAGCTTGATCTTGTGATTTTTGTTAAACGTCTGATTCTTACACATGATAGGATGTTTTACAAAGTATTTAGCCTCGAGCCTAGTGGCCACTATCGTTTAAAAGGCTTTTGTTACTGATATTCACCACCGTTGCTAAATAATGCACAAGTTTTAAAGCAAACTATTAACTGATGGTATTTTAATCACAGACCTACTCTGCAGTTTTGATTTACAGAGTGGGTTTAACAACATACTGTATATGCCAATTAATTATTTTAAAGTTTCCTCACACTAGAGTTGTTAAAACAAAGTTACACTTCAATTTAAACAAATTTTTAATTATACTACTATACAAATACACAATCTCTTCAATTACACATATAAAAACCATCAAAGGTAGTAGTGTTATTAAAGTTCGAGTATGTATAGTCTTTTTACAACACCCGACTATAATGTTCCTTTCCTTGCTTGCGAACACCACTCATCACCTTCTTTCTCCACTATTTCATCTTTCCACTTAAGCACTAGTCTTCCTTTATTATCCTTCTGTTTGTTCATGAAATCCATTCTATAAATATTTTCGTTCAACGCTGATCTTTCATTCTGGCCACATGACTTTCAGTCTTATATTCTTAGATATCTTCATTTTGCTCATTCATCCTATTATTTCACACAAAGTATGCTCCTCATCGTCCCATTCTGCGTTGCCTCCCGCCTCCTATCTATATTACTAGTGAGCACAGAATAGTTCGTTGTATACAACTCAGTATCACCTTCGCTTTAAATTCTTTTGAGAAGTTACCGGTGCAATTTTCCCAAGAAACTAATATTTCCTCCTACTAGAATTTATCCTACTAATCGCCTTCTTATTGCCTATACGATGAAAGGACACAATCTGACCTATATATTTGTAATCCTTTACATATTCAATGTTAACTCTCACCACAATTATTATAGAATGTTTTTTTTCCGAATTAGTCATCATTTTCAGGATTCATTTTTGTCAAATTCAGTAGCACTGTTTGAAACATTACAAACATTAATATTTGTACACATTTTGAAAAGAATTGGGGGTGGGGGGACCACTATTTAATATTCAAATTTTGATAATACCAATTTGTTTGTCTCCGTAAAAAACAATATGCACGTACGAACGATTTTAAAACTATTTAAAAACCAATATGTGTAACAAATTTATTTAAAATCGTACAGTATATAAATTAACTATCAAAATAAACCCTGTGTGTACATTATCAGATTAAAAGCTTATACTTTCAAGCTCGTTCGTTGCGCTTTCATAGTTTCTTAAATCGGATTAGCCTTATTTCTGATTTAATATTAAAGAAAATATGAATGTATAGAGAGAGATATTTCTCTAAGGGTTTAAATAAACACGCCCTATTTAAACATAGGGTAGTATTATAGAAACTGCACGTAGTAGATTATAAGAAGGTTGGAACTAATATTAAATTCTAACTCTTGCGATTTTCTCCATGAAAACGAAACTCCATGTCTAATAATCCTCTTCAGTGAATAATTTGGCATCAATTTAGGATGACTGTATAGAAGCAGTCGAGTGATATTTGAGAATAAGAGCAAGGAGGCAGAGATAAGGAGAAGTGTAACTATAGCAAACAACGGCAATTTTGCGCTCATTTCCACCTGCTAAGTCGAGCAATATCCCGTAGGCAGTCTAAATTGCCATATACAAAACATAAGTGCGATCCATTGTTTGCTTATTATAATTCATACAGCAGCAAATGTATAAATATAAGCTATCAATTTATTGAGTCCTTGGCCAAGTACCAAGGTTGACACTGTGATAGTGAAACCAGGATATTAACGCAAAGAGTAGTAGAACGCCTGAAGATGTTTGAAAGGAAACGGAGAGTGAAGGAAACAGTATAACTATGCGATATATTGTCAATTCAAAGAATCAGCGGTTTAAACTGTGAGAGTTGCAATGGGTTGGCCTTGTGAGAATTTACAACAGAAAACAAAAGAACCCTTAAGGAAAATGTGGATAAACCACCAAAAAGCAGCCCAAGGAAAAGCGACTATGGAAATCCTTTGCTGTAAATATAGTTGGACAGGAAGGATAGAGATAGAGAAGATCAGGGTCCGATTTCAGGACATAGCGTTATACTGAGGAGGAATGCTGTTTATGTGGTAATAAGTGTTTTAGAGGTCTCAATTTATATCCGATTTTGCTCAAATTTAGCATTCACAGACTAAGTTTTATAAATTGTTGAGAAGTTCAATAACCAGAAAAATCGGATTGTAAATGGTTAGAGATTTTCAAATTTCAATAACTTATAAGTTTTTACAGGATAAGTATTTACTTGCAGGGGCTAACGTGCCACAATAGCTCATTTTGTACACCTTTCGCCACCCAAATAAGTGATAGAAAATAATAATCTTATAATTAAAAAGAAAAACGTTAAAATATAACCTCAAAATTATGCTAGTTGTTAACAGATTAAATAAGTTTTACTATTCGTTGAATATGATCGATATTTGAAATGGTTGGAAATTTTCGAAACGGAGATCGTTTAAAATTTACGTAGTTCCTATATAGTACTACATTATCTGTCATTTTAGGTATTAAAGATCTGCGTTTAATAATACCAAGGTCGAATATACTTACAAACAAAAAATATTCGGATGTTCGACCACCCATTCCTGAGAAAATGGTAATAATTACATTTCGTCCTTATGAAATTTTCACCTCCTTCTCCACACCTTAAAAAATATAATTCGGATTCGGTTCAAAATCTAATCGTAAAATCCGGCATTTTTACACTTAAAAATGTGTAATCTATACCTTGCAAGAGAATAGTGTTCGTAGGGGTTTAAAATGTCGAGAATCATTGAAAATATGTACTGTACCTTACTTTGTTAGTTTTGGTTATTAAAAGGCAATCTGAAACGTTGTGTTATTTGCTACACCTCTTCTTTTATAAAAAAAAAATTCTTTTTTTCTTAGAGAATTTAAAAATATCACAGCTATTGACCTAAATTTTCTAACTTCACAACAAACAACACAACATTCCGAGGTTTTTCAATTTCACCATTGTCCATATTTTGTTTTTCCCCCATACTTTATTTAAAGTACCTATACAAAAGTTCATCTAATATGTAATATTTTTTCTCAGTGATACCAACAATGCAACATTTGATATTTAATACGTTTATTTAATTGACATGTTTTTTCAATTCTTTCACCTTAATATAAATTTATAAGAAACTAATAATAACCTTGACTATACCATAATATATTTGTGTTTGTTTTCCTCGCGTCACAAAAATGGAGCTCAATAATGTATTGACCAGTGTAAGATGATCAAAATTTGTGTCACTTGAAATTGGAACAAAAATATTTAACATGTTAAAATATACTTTTTCAGAAGACATGTCCCAGGCCCTAAAGAGTTTTATGTAGTACAAATAATTTATTAATGGTTGTGGAATTTTCGAAAAGCTGTTTGAACGACCAATCATAGCACGATCAAATACATGGAATTATACATATTCACAATACCAGACAGGCAAATGACTTACGGATTAGGCAGTATAGACTTGAAAGGTTTAAAAAACTGCCTTCTCAAGCAGGAGTTGCGGTTGTTAACAAACTCCCACAGAAAGTTAAAATTGTTCAAGACCAGAAAGCTTTAAGAGGAGTCTTCGACATTCTTGGTGTTAAATTCATTTTCGTCATACTGCTTCAAAACAGCTGTTTTTAATACATGCATTGAGATGCTAAAATAATTGTTCTTTTTAGTCCTAGGACCTAAAAACATTAGCTGAGGTCGAGGTCATCAGCTGTTACTTCATTTATACGAATTAATTAACGATTGTAAAGCATCTATAAAAACAACCGATACCCTCGATATATATATATATATATATATATATATATATATATATATGTGTGTGTGTGTGTGTGTGTGTAAAGTTAGTTATAATGGTTAAACAACCATTACTTATGTAATGGTTTAAAACAACATTTCAATGGGAAGGATCAGTTTACACATCATAGTCTCCAGTCTTATTTTCAATGCGGAGCACATAGTAACAAGAGTTTCTGTTTTATAAATTCGTTAAAAACCACATCCTAAAAATTAAAAGGAAATTGTGAATTGAATCCTGATTAAATATAAGATTTTACCATAGCGTATTACGTCAGCATTTTAACTTTAGAAGTCAATTAATCATTTTATTGACTTCTAAATCCTTCAGCAATAAATGAAGAAGGATAAGAAGGTGGAGTGAGAGAGAGAAGGACATTCCGTGATTCAGAAATGTAATTATCAATTAGTGAATCCATAGATTGGATTTAAACGAGTTTCAATTACACATTTTCAGAAAGGAAAATTACAAAGAGGCGGAGGTAATGAAAGATTAATATCAAGGTATCTTTTAGGAAATACGATTAAAAATTCTAGTTACTGATAAAATTTGTAAATTGAGAGTATGGGAATATTTATATTAAAATAAATGTTTTATCTTCTCTTTTTTACAACTTAACATATGAACATAGTTATGTATATTTACTAGACTAACAATTTTTTTTTAATGTAGGTTATATTTAAAATGTATATATAACCTTTAAGGTATAACCTTTTTCAAGGTTTACTATTTGTTGCAATAACTTTAAACTAAAAACTTCAGGAATTAACTAAAACACATTACCTAAAGTACCTTAATAAAGGTGTGCAAAGCAGAGAGTATTATATAAAAACATGAGTTTATCCCTCATCGTTTAGTCAAACACAAAATTAAGAATTAACTAATTTGTGACTTTCAAAAATAGACTAACTTTATAGATAATATGTTGTGATTCCTACCTACCCTTAGTTGTAAAAGAATTAAAATAGTTTTTAACTAGGTGTAAATTTAAGAAATGTCTCGACTTTTTCTACACTGAAAACAAATTTTTTTATCTTTCTTCTAAACTGAAGAGTTATTGTGTTTTAAATTAACTGGTAATTCGCTTTGTAGGTTTGAAGCTGAAGATTAATAGAATTTAATAAAACTTGTTAGTTTTAGTCGTAGTTGGAAATTTATATCCAGAGCGGTGAGATATGTACAATGGTTGAAATTACTTCTTCTTCTACATAATAATAATCATCACCTTAACCTTAAATTATAGTGGAAGTATAACCAAGCTGTTAAAAAGGGGTCTAGATAGATTCAATAAAATTCTATTTTTAATTATTCGAATATAAAGCTTTTTCGGACTAATTGAACAGGGAATAGAGATTTGTAATGTATGGGGGCCCTTATAAAATCATTTTGTTATCTAACCTTCTCTGAACAAGTAAAAAAATAAAGTTTCCTCAGTTTCAGGGTGTCCCAAAAAAAGTGGACTGGCTATTCATTTTCGGTTTATAGGTATACATTAAAATGAACTAAAAATGTCAATTAACATATAGTCGAATTCCGCTTCATTATCCGTGTATCCGCCATTTTATTATTTAAAAAATACATTATCACTCCAGAAATAGATTACATATTGCGTTCAGATTTGGTGTATGCATTTGTATGTTACGTTTTACAAGTGTACCAAACACAAATACTTTATTTATATAATTTTTAAATGTCGACCGTTTAAAAATTTTAAAGAACGGTTTTTGAAATATTGGACATTAAAAGTTTTAACAGCCGCCATTTTGAAAACTTTATAAATATGGTCTTTATGTTTGGTACATTTGGAAAACATAACATACAAAATATTTATACCAAATCTGAACTCAATATCTTATCTGTTTTAAAAGTTATAATGGTTTTTTGTATAAGAACAAAATGGTGGATAGCCGGTTAATGAAACAGAATTCGACTATATGTTATTTCACATTTTTTTGTTAGTTTTGATGTATATAATCCGAAAATGAGTCCACATATTTCGGTGGACTAGATTTTACATCTAGGACAATAAAAAAGTAACAATCATAGTGACAATTAGTATCAATTTATGGCTTGCTGTAAATATAGATTATGTGCTAATAAATGCTATAAGGGTCGAATTTTTGACCATCCCCCCCCGAACCAAGCAAGGTTTTGTTTTAATTCGACCGTTTGACAAGTCGTCTGTATGTTTGTTACTACCAAACGGGTATACCAATCGATATGAAATTTAGGAATAAGGTTCTCAACACCTAGGTCGATTTATATAAGTTCAAGGTTTTTTTCAATTTACTTTTTGTTTTTAAAAAGCCACTATTCACAATAGTTAATTCACGGTTCTAAGCATGGAGGCAGTTGCTCCGAGCAGGAATATAGTAATGGTGTAATTGGGGAAGTTGTAGAAAAAAACGTTAAATGATAAATTAAATTTTAAATGTTTTCTGATCCTTACACACGCGATGTTTTTAACCGACTAAAAAATGTAAAACATTCACAAAAGTTACTTTTTTATGTCTTTCTTTAATAATTGAAATTTTTTCTAGTTTTTAAGGTTACAAAAATATGAAATAAATGTTATATTTGCTTAGTAACTTCAAAAATGATACATCTGTGAAAAATTCTCCTTTGTTATTTTGATCTATCGCATAAATTCTCTACACTCCGTTGGGAGAAAGTAAAAACTATGTAAAGATTCTGAAATGATCAACTAATCATTTTGCAGAGAATTTAAATTTCCCTGGTGTAAATATCTTGAAAGTTGAAAGAACCACTGATATCCAGTATTAAATAGATTTACGTCTTTACACAGAGAAATCTGATTCTCATCTTCCTACACCGTATCTAAAATTAGAACTCGCTAACCCTAACCTAATCCTAGTGTCATCAGAAGTGTCAAGGGTAATTATTCAGATGAGGTTCAGAAAGAAGAGAGACAGACACTGTTGCTGAGTTTGTATCTTGCTGGTGAAAATAAGCACAATATGTTATATAACCAAATAAATTTATTATAACCAAAAATTAGATGAGTAAAGGTCTTATTTAGTACTATTAGCTATTTTACATTTTGGCTAATCACATTTTATTTGTAGGTTAATGATTAATATAACAATAAGTGTACATAATTAGATATCTTAAGAATTACTATAACCCTTTTCATAATTTGACTGCTTATTATGGAGTTTTTCTCACTTGAAATGAGGAGTGAAAATGAAAAGGCTCTTTACTTTACAAAAAAAAAGAAATAATTTTGTATTTTGAGCTACACACTAAAGAACTGAAACTTACGCAAAATCTAAATTCAGAAAATTTCAGAAAACCAACACCTTAGATACTTAAGTTGAAATTTTGGCAAAGTGAATTTTTTAGAATTATATTTTAAAAACAGATTGTTTTCAATAATATTATTTAATAGCATTTAAAATATTTTCAAATTTATCTCTGTCATATTCATTTAAATATTTTAATTTAATCTAATGTCTAACTTAAGCCTAATAAATAAAACACAAAGACCATATTGTGAAAGTTGTTTTATTACAGTCTTGTGTGTACCAGCTGAAAGGCCCACTCATAGAGAGTGTGTGTTGTGTGTTGTGTGTTCTATATATATATATATATATATATATATATATATATATATATATATATTTGCGCGCGCGCGTGTGTGTGTATGTGTATATGTGTATAGCTGTCAATGCATCGTCAGTTAGCGACCACCAGGAAAGGTAGAAGTCATCATATTCTTCCTTCGCGGTTGACAACCCCGGGATTGTACCGACACTATTTTATCGCACCTAGCACTATAGATGTTTAATTACTGCGACCGGTCATAACAGAAAAAAAAAAACACTTTAAAAATTAACAATGAATTATCAATTACTGAATAAAGGTAGTCGCGTACTGCATTCTTAATTGCATGTTTTGTTGTGTATCGGAATTTAAAAAAAGAATTAACAACGGATAGATCCATGGATTCTTACTTGCATGTTTTTTTTTTGTTTTGTTTTTGTATGTCATGCAGTAGTTACTTCCATGTTTTTTTTGTTTTTTTTTTGTCATGCAGTTGTGACTTGCATGTTTTCTTTTGTCATGCAGCCATAACTTGCATGTTTTGTTTTGTACACACCCTATTAATTCGATAAAAATATTCCCTTACTAAATAGGTTGAGAACGAATTGTATAACTTACTTTTTTATATTTATTAGTTTTAATCACCGAATCGACGTATGATGCCCATCTTTCCATTCTAACCGAGCGAAGCATCAACGACTATTATGTTGCAAATGTAAGTCTTTCAGCGAGCCTCCTAAAGGAAGATGTGATCTGTGTGCGTGTTGGATATAGAATCAGCTCCAACAATAGAAAATTTTGATTAGCTGCATTCAGTAGTTATAGTAATTTCTAACAATATCACACTTTAATTGTTGGAATCTATCTATTAAAATGTTATACTTTTTAATTTAAAAAATATTATTTGTATGTTTATTAACTTAGTCAGTGTATCTTGTTTGAAATTTTTATTTTAATTCCGTTGCAGCCGTATATCAGTTGCTACTGACGTGTCAATGTCATACAATTGACCATATGAGGGTAAATGACCATTTTGGGGTAATAAGTCAGAAATATATCGATGAATTTGTCCTTGAACTTTGAAACAATAAGGACCGTTTCCTGGAATATCTTTCTGTGTAGCAGAAAAAGACACGAAACCCATTACACTGTTATATTGCCTTATTTTTTTATGAAATTTGAATCATGCAGCGTTAGTTCTTTTAGTTCGTCATTTATTTGTGGCTGTGGCATAATAATTAGTCCATTGTAACAACATGCGTTGAAATGTTCATTTGTGGCCTCCTCTGCGAAATGAAACGCTCCACAGTGATTGCAAGTCTTGCATAAAAGACCTAAACTATGAGACACAACAATTAATTCATTTTCCAAAGGTCTTCCGAAAGCGGGTAATCGTTCTATGACATCGTTCCCTTGTGGATTTCTTTGCTCTCTTACTCGCCGATCTGCATTACGTCTGTCCGCTACGTTCCTGAACACTCTCCCACGTCTTGCCGGTCTTCCCCCAGTTGATAACATGATAGAATTTATTCAAAATATTAAGAAAATTATAAATAATGTATGAAAAGTTAATAGAACAGCCATACAACCTTCCAAAAATCACAATTATAAGGTTTCTCTTCTGTGTGTGTGTCAACATGTATCTTTTATAGGTTAATAAGTAGCAGATTTTATTAAAAAATATAATTTACATTAACTAACTGTCATGTCGTTTTACAGAACAGCTGTTTTACAGAACAGCTGTTTTACAGAACAGCTGTTTTACAGAACAGCTGTTTTATGTTTTCAATTTATTTATTAAATACCAAATGTTTTAATGTAATCAAAGCAGACATTTTTAAATTCTCGTGTATTTCTTATGGGGATTTTTCATTATTCGGGGACCCCAAAAACCCCTTAGTTTTTAATTTTGGAAAAACTTATAGTTTTCCCTCGTTCCTTGAATTGATACCTTTAATTTGATACCTCTCACATCATCCTCCAATTTACCAAATTCCCACAATTTTGAATCTAAAATTTCGCTTACAGAATTATATATAAGGATTATTTTGAAATAGGTCTTTACCTATATTAATATTCCAGAAAAAAATTGGTTTATCGTAACTAAAGTATGAAGTAAATGTTTCATATTGTAATAGAGTACAGCTACAATTTAAATTTCCGATTTAGTGGTGGGTACATGGCGCATATTAGTAATTTTAAAATAAAATTTACAATGTAATTAAAAGGGTCTAATGTGTTATAAAACCACACGACTTAGTAAAGATAGTTAAACGATAACATGTTAATTTCATTGTCAAACTATAGTTTTATGTACACCACACATAATATTTGGAAAAATTAATTTGTTCAAATTTATAGTTTTTGCCTTTTAACCCATTCCGAGGTAGAGGTAATTTTTTTTGGTTACCGGTATATGTTTCTTATATGTAGGACAATACAAAGAATATAAATGCAAAGTTTGAAATATATAGGATTTATCGTTTTGTCTGTTTAAACTGCAAGAGACAAATACACTCGTGAAATTATAAGGGTCCTTGGTTTTACCTACGGATACAAATAAAGAAAAATCAATGAAAATTCAATCCATCATTTAATAGCTTCTCAATTGTTTGTTTCATATCTCACAAAAACTGTTTTATAAACTAATACGCTTCTCATTTCTCATCGTTTGAATAAATTAAGTTGTATTCGTTAAATAAACTATAATATATAATTTCGCACTGCAATTTAATTTAAAATAGAAAATTTATTTTGTCACACTTGTATGTCACGCCGTGTTCTAGTTACACGGGGGGGGGGGGGGGATAAATCATATCTGACACTTTAAATTTGGCCTAGCGCTAACACGTTAATTTTTCTTCTTCAAATAAAATTATATATTCTTAATCAGAATAACTTCTAGTTTCATTTAAAACCTCACACATAATAAAAAAAAAAGTTCAACTAAATAGTTTTTGCCCCTTAACTTCCCCAATTTCATTTTTGGTACCGCTATATTTTTCCCTTATAATAAAACCCAAACAAACAAAAATGACAGGTGCAAATATTTTATTTCTTTTCAAAAGGTCTATTCAATTTATTAAACCGTGGTTTTTACTTACAAAATTAAATTTAAAAAACGTATTCGTACCTACATATTCTCCATAATAACAACCTCAGGGGTTTAGCAATCTCGAATGAACTTAGCTGGATCTACATCTTTTTTTCATGTAATCTTGTGTTAGATCCCTCTCTTATATTTCCAATCAGGTCTCTTTTGACCAACTTTTGTTCTTTTCCTACCTGAAGAGTATTCTAGATCTAGAGAGGGAGATGGTCTACATTTTATAGTCATTTGATATTTTTTTCTCATAAAGCGATGGTGACCAAGAGATTTTCGGCTTTAAACAACAAGGAAATAACGAAAAACTATAATGGAAGAGAGAGAGAGAGAGAGAGAGAGAGAGAGAGAGAGAGAGAGAGAGAGAGAGAGAGAGAGAGAGAGAGAGAGAGAGAGAGAGAGAGAGAGAGAGAGAGAGAGAGAGAGAGAGAGAGAGAGAGAGAGAGAGAGAGAGAGAGAGAGAGAGAGAGAGAGAGAGAGAGAGAGAGAGAGAGAGAGAGAGAGAGAGAGAGAGAGAGAGAGAGAGAGAGAGGAGAGAGAGAGAGAGAGAGAGAGAGAGAGACACACACATCGAGGAATACATATATATATATATATATATATATATATATATTATATATATATATATATTAAATACCTGATTTTAAACAATTTTCTTTAAACAAATTTTCATATCACAATTCTCGAATAACCACAAATTTTAATTGTCTCAAGAAGCTCCCAACAGACCAGAACTTCTTATCTTGCGTGGCAAAGATTAAACAATTTTGGTGTAGTATAACAAAAAGATCTATACGAAAAACTTCATTAAATAAATGAATAAATGATATACTAATAAATGCCTATGTGGAAGAACATTGAAAATTTTAAATATTGGAAATGTTACTTCCGCTGTCTTTGGTTTGAAAAGTATGGTATGGTTAATATGTTTTTTTTTAATATGAAAAGAGACTATATTATGTAGAAAATAAATTCTTCCCCAGCAAATTATACCGTACAGTATTTAATATTAGAGTCTAAATAAGACCTAAATAAGTTGACCTTCTTAACACCGATGCCGGTCAATAAAATTTCAAGATATAAAGTTTTCGTAACATTATTAATGACTATTTTTTTAGCTTTTCAACATGAGGTGTCCAATTAAAAATTCTGATCAATCATAATAATCAATAATTTCCCACATTTCTTACAGCTTATCTTCCGTTTTTGTTTAGGCAAGATGACTGCAATGGTTTTTCACCTTCAAGTCACAGAGAACTAAACGAAAATATACTGGCACAAACTATCGTATATTTTAATTCTCCTGAAAAAATAGCCGCATCAATAATTCTTGAATTTCTCCCAGTCTCGGTTTTAATTCCTGCGAATATTTCAGTTCTGTACACTTGGCGAAACCACGGCCTGATAAACAGCTGTTCCCAACACGTTGCAGAGTTAGGTTAGCACCCGACCCCTCCCCTAGTTGACAGCTGCAATATTAAAATCTGTTGCCTTGGCACTAAAGCTAGGCGCAGTCACAATAATTACGTCGCGGCGTACCCTAAACAATTAGGTTCGTGGTGTTGGTGGTGTTCGCCAATCATTTTCCAATATTATGTTGTGTGTGTGTTTGTGCGTTTTGGATAATTGGAAATAACTTTATAACAACTGACCTACACATGGATCGCTTCTAGTAAGTTTGTTTCTTGATACAAAATGTGTATAAAAGTAGATTATTGGTAATTTTGTGACGTAACAAAATAACTTAACAATTAGAAAATATTTGTAATTATCTTACGTGTTAGACTGTATTTCGTTTGGTTTTCAGACAAATTCGACAAGTTTTACTATTTGTTGAATATGTTAGTACAAAATATACGTTTATCTTTTAATCTTTGTTCACGGTGTGAAACTTTTTTTAAATAGTTATATAGGAATTTAATACAGTAGCTCATTTTGTGCAGCTAGGTTAACTAATATATTGATTCTAAGATCAAGATATTCAAAAAAAAGATATCAAGATATTTAAATGTTCCACTCCATTTTTTATCGTTTGAAGGAGAAAACCTCGTGATAATAATCGACTTAAAGTAAAGAGAAAAGACCATACAATAAATACCCTTAGTTTAAGAATACTCTAATAGAATCATGGTCGAAAGAAAACAAGAGTTGGCCGAAGAGAGACCTAATAGAAAAATGACAGAGAGGGTTCTAATCCAAGATTAGGTGTACATCTAGGATACCTTGGGATATATGTAATAGCCTACAAAGTAAATCATGTTGATTTTTTCGGGGGATATATCCGTTTTTATGTTCTATAAGCCAAAAAAAGTATTTTTGGTATGGCATCTGTCATATTTGTTTTATATCCCAGACGTAGAACAGATTTTAATCAAATTTAGTATGGGGATATATTTTAGCTATATCTCCAGGGAGATTTTTTTAGAAATATCTCAAAATTTGGGAGACTGGCTGCCATGAGATCAAACGAAATTTCGATGTTTTTAACGATTTTTATGAAGGTTTGTTAAAATATAGCCTGTACTGCCCACGTAAAACGTATTGTTAGCCGTCTCCTTAAAAACCGGTTAAGTAGTTATTGGGAAAAAACTAGGGAGTTAAAATTTTGTTTATATGTGAAGATTAATGGTACCAGACAAGTGTGCCAAGGACATGAGTAACCTTGGACCTAAGTCATTTAAACTCCATTACGTCAATTACAATTTATGCTTAAGAACGAGTTTATGGCTGAAACAAAGCCAATTTATGTTTTATTTAAATATTCAGGGTGTATTTCAAAATCAGGTTCCTTATGTTGAAAGTACCTGTAAACATACCCAATAAGCCTTCGTTTTGATTTTCTGTCTGTCTACCTGATCAAAACAAACTATGGTAACATTTTCATAACTATGGAAATGGTTGTGATATTGAGTCCAGACTTGGTATTTGTATTTTGTATTTAACCTTTTAAAAGTATACTTGTTGTTGTTGTCGGTTACCAAACAATATTTATCAATAACTCGGGTTATCGTTTGACTTACAAAAAAATTAAGTACCATTTTATTTGTCGTTAAGAGACAAAATTTTGTTTATTGTAAAATTCTTGAACAGTTTTAGAGACACTAAAAATTTTAATCAGCCGTCATTTTGAAAAAGTATAAAATAAAGCGTTGGATTTTGGTTAAATTGGCAAAGATTTTATAAAAAATGCGTGTATCAGATCAGCACTCTTGTCCATTTCCATAGTTATTTTTGTAATTAAAAACACAAACAGGCAGAAAAACGAAACTTTTCGGACATATGTTTATATATTTCTTTTTTAATGTAAGGAACCTGCTCCCAAAGATTAGCCGTGATTTTCAGATACACCCTGTATATTTATTTGAAAATAATATGTATCAATTTAAGACGGCGTTTGTGTTTAATTAACATTTTACTTTCTCACATATATACATAGAACAAAAAACCTACATAGTATACATAGTTTTTTGTTGTTTATATGATCAAAAAACTGTTTAAAATTTCCGTCATATATAGGCTACATTTGGAAATCTAATTTTCTAATTTTTGATTAAAATAAAATAAAATAAATTATATATAAAACTCTCATAAAATTGATACTTTAATATTAAGACAATAAAAAAATATATATAAATAATAATAATAATAATAAAAGCAATTCTGCACACTACAGTCCCTTTTATCAAATGTCATATTCCTGTCTTAATTTTTTTAGCCGCTATCGTGTTTCCGTACAGACGACAACGACGACGGACGGACAATTCATCAAAAATCACCTTTTCTGTTTCCTGAGGTCAGAAACGTAAATATCATTTTAAAACGAAGTTGAAAACTTATTGCAATTGCCAAACTTACCCTATACTGGTTAAGTAAAACAGTTTTGTGCTAAACTGTTGGAACTGACCTTTCAACTACTACGCCCTATTACTGGTTATGAAATTCTCTATCAGTTAGTTCTCAGTATTGTAATTTTTTTTAAATATATTGATTTTAAATGGATTATTTTAGTAACTTTTTAATGTTACACAAATGGTTTTTAATATTGAGACATACATTAAAAAACGTCGAATAGATTTACTCGGATATCTTAATAAATGGTGTATAATGAACTCCAATTCCTACTGTTTGTTTCAGTCGTTAAGTACACAGATATATAAATCCACAACTAACCTATTATTCTAAATTTATTGTCAGGGTATTTAGAATAACCACACCTAGTTGAATATAAATCAGCCAATGTACAAGTATTGATTGTCCCTCTACTTTTCCTTGCAGGGTATTTCAATAGTACCTACAGGAAGTGGTTGGTTGACTAATATGATTACCAACATATGGTATTGAACAGCTGGGTGCTTCCCAGTATACGATCAGATATGACACGTGTTCGTTCTATTTGTAAATCAAACGCACTACAATAAACCGCCGTTTCTAAGACGCTTTTCATTTTTTTACTTATTCTACGGTACTCAGTTATACGAAACACGATACAAAAATTAAGATATGAGCGACAATTTGATATTTGAGATTGTAGTAGAACTACTGAAATTGTGAAAGTCAAAATGGCATCCACTGGAAACAGTTTTTTGTTAATATCTGACTTGTACTCGCTATAATTGAGCCTCTGAGGGGAACGTTACTATTGTGTAACTTTGCGAATTCGAAAATGCTTTAATTCATGTAAACGAAAACATCAGAAAAATAGTAAGTCAAGAAGTTTTTTTAATTTTTAGACAGGACAAAATTATATGAAACAGTTAAAATTTAGTGTCTTCTTTTAAGTTTTTTTTCTACTATCAATAGTGTTATTCTTTGTTTAGATTCTTCATCGAACCACGCAATGTATCCTTGTCCACGCCTTTGGAACTTTACCGTACTGTTTTGAATGGTAGCCGTTATAAAACAAAAACATTGTAGTGTTTTGAAGGCGAAAAACCTTTTGATGATCCTCTTTAAATAAAAAGAAGAAACGAGCATAACATAGAGAGCGTTAATACCTTAATAACGTCAGTATCGGTAGAGAACATGAGATACCTAATAGGAAAGTTGAAAGAGAGGGATCTAACCCAAGACCGAATTAAGAAAGGTGAAGATCCAGCTAGGAACCTCGGGATTGCCACAGCTATAAGCATGCATCGTTCGGCCAGTTGTAATTGCAACACAATATGATTCCTAAATTTCATAACGATTAGTACACTCCTTTAGCTGTCACTGTCTCACAAACGCAAACAAAAGTACAGACTTAAGGGGGTCCGGCCAGTCCTATCTCCGCCATGTTAAATAAGACATATTCATGTACCTTTTTCTCAGAAACCATAATAGATAATGGTCTGAAATTTTTACCACATATTTAGCAATATATTCTACACCTTTAGACATGGCAGTTTCGTATTATTTTATTCGACTTATGAAAAATTAATTTTTTCCTAAACGGTCATTTGTTTATTATGTTTTTGACGTTAATTATTTTTAAATTTTTGAAACTAAGCAAGATATTTAAAAAACCCCATGTCTATTGTTGTGATACATATTGAAAAACATGTGGTAAAAATTTGAGGTCTCTAACTATTATGGTTCCTGAGAAAAAGGAACATAAAGTTGAAAAAACATAACTATCGGAAAACGCAAGATTAGTAGCCTACTTTGAAGTTTTAGTAAGCTCCAGCTGCATAGGATGGCCCAGCCTCTGCATCAGCTTCTTCCTCCTCCAACTCCAGCCTTCTTTTAGCCAAGGTTGCCTTCTTCTTGGTGTTGATATTTTTCAACAGCTCTTCACGCTCCTTTTCAGCTCTACGGATCCGTTCGTTGTCAATCCTCGACATAGCTTTTACACAGTATTTTACTGGTTTCAAGCCTAACGCTTCTAGTGTATGGCATTTGTATAATGCACCATCATTAAACTTGACACACCATCTGCTACTCCTAACTTTAGAGTTTTTATTCCCACAAACACTATCTTTGGTAGTCTGGACCATATCACTCCATTCACAGACTCGTTCGGGTTTGAGTTTTCCCGTGAAGGCACTTTCTCAAGAGGTGTGGCTCTGATAAGTTAATAAAAATTGTTTGATCACTTCCATTACCACTAAAGGAATATGAAAATGTTTTCCATGATGGTAAGGTTCTTTGTTAGCCTCAGCACTCCTAAACTTACACCAACTTTCTTTACCGGGAGGGCATAGACCGTGAATAGGCTGCTCGTCACTCGATGCAAGATGGTACCATTCAGCCCAAACATCCCGTCTGATACTCTCTAATGTTGCATTAGGACCTGCATTTCTTTTTATTGCTAAGTGGTAATAATTAGTGATTTGCTTCATTATAACAAATACACAGCACAACTCTTAAATTTACAACTTATAAAAACTTACTTCGCACTACTTCACAATCACAAATATAAATTCCCTAGGTTACATGTTTGTTTACATAAAACATAAACATACAATCCAACAATAATTCCATCTGCTGAAAAAAAACAGCTGCATTCATGATGTTACACTAACTACTTATACTAACCAAACAGAAACAAATATAATTCTAACAGAGGTTTTTGCTGTACTATAAGACATGTTGCTTGCTTGAACGCCACAAAGTTTCCTTGAGTGAAGCGAAACATACATTTTAAAAATATTTTTTACGTATGCTTCCTCTTATATGTACCCCACTTATTATATATCAAATTAAACAGAAAAGAACAAAGAATAAAAAAAATAAATAAAAAAAAAAATTAAAAAATTAAAATATTTTCTGGCCCGACCCCCTTAAACAAAACAAACATTGATCTATCAGTTACGACGACTGATATTCGATGTACTGATTGCGAGATTGAAAAGCTGTCTATCTGGAACTTCATAGAATGATGCCTCACAGAATTTATTATTTGTCATTATTCTAATCTCTACGAATAAACGAGTCTCATAATATAACCTGAAGCTAGAATCACTGATTCAGTAGAGCTATTAATTTAAGTCTGATTTCATTTGAAAGCAAAACAAATCACTCTTACCAACATGACGGGACTACAATTTAAAAATTATATTGTGGGGTTTATAGATTTTCGGTTTTACTGGCCTTTTAATTTCCCATATATAGGGAAAATTATGTGATGCGTTAAAAAGTGGTTTTAGAATGATGACCGTCCGTTGTATGTCCAGTGCTCTAAAATCCAAAGCACGAACAGATTTTAATCCAATTTAGTATGGGGGCGATTTTGGCCATATTTCGTTACTTTTTTCGTTTTAATAAATTCGTTTTATAATTTGGAGGTAGCTGTCAATAGAAAAACTCACAAAATTATCATTTTCTCAAAATCGGCTATACCCATTTCGTTAAATTTAGCCTAAGTGTAGTCTCCAAGGGCGCAAACAAAATGTAATGATCGAAATCTCTCCAAAACCGCCGGTTCTCGAGTTACTGGTAAAAAAATATAAAAATGTATAATTTCTCAAAATCGGGTCTATAGATTTCGTTAAAGTTTTTAATGAAATGTGAAGATTAGTGACCCAAGTTCGTGCTCAAAATCATAAGTAAAGAAACATTAGGATCAGGAATAAGTTGTAAAAAACAAAAATGAACCTTGACTCCTCGTTTTTAATTAATTCGACTTACACTGAACACAAGCAAAGCAAGTTAGGCCCTTATTTAAGGTGGCCTTGATTTCCATAACATTTTGTTTTCTTTACGTAAACATAATTAAAATACTATTATTATAAAGTTCACATTGTTTAAAATAAATTTGGTTTTAATATAAGTGAGTATAAAAGCATATAAGCTCAAGTAAAGTTCCTTCTCGTAATTGATAGATTAGTGACTAACAACCTGTTGGGTCTATACAGGTTAATGGCAGTAGTTGTGTTCTGTGCTTAAGTTAGCTTTAATTTAAGCTCTGGTAAACTTAAAACACAGCTTTGTCTAATCCTATTATATTTCCGGGTTGAAATCTCGAGGGAGACCATTCAAAACTCTAACTTAGTCATATGAATAGGGTAGATATAAAATTTTAACGAGTTATATGTAACGATTATAGCTATAGCGTCGTTAATAAAGTTGTTAAGGTTGCGATGAACACAGTTCTGTGACAGTGCTTAGAAAAAAATCACCTATACGATCTTACTACTGACAACCTGGCACATGTATGCACGGTAAAATTGGAAGAAAACTATAATTTTTAATTCGTAAAAATCAAATAATTACCACCCATATATAAATATCATTAGGTAACAATTAACATATGACGTGTTATCTATGAACGATAGTTTGAAATTTATGAAAAAAATTCACCGCCTATTAGATCAGTTTATTTTCATAGAAGAAAGAATAGATTGCAGACAACTGTTAGTTTCGTCATGATACTAATAAAAGTGAGAACTTTTTTTGGTTTAAAAAAAAGAGAGAACTTTTTTGTATTAATTAACTTCAGAAACATTTTGAAGGTGGTGGGGGTGTACGAACTTGTAACTGCTTCAGCACAATTACTTTACAGGTTTTATCTATTCCGTCTCAAACAGTGTTTTGGTTGTATTACAGGCTTGCATGCAAATCTCATATCAATGGTTGTTAGGCGTTTTTATTTTCCAGTGAGTAGTTTTAAGAGCCGGTCCAGACGCTACGTTTTGTACAACCTTTTATCTGCATAGTTCAACACGATGCAGATAAAACGATGCGTGTAGATAGGAAAAGTGCGCAGTTTTGAAACCGTAGCGAAGACGGTACAGTTGCAGCGATAACTGAGCTAGAGAGCATAGATATCCTTGAACTGTGCGGACAAGTCGCGCGCAAATTGACCAGAGTAGTACCTCCTCCATGACGATGTCACTAAAACTGTGCGAAATATACAGATATCTCTGCACCATGCAGACGCTCTAAAAATTGCAACGTTTTCATTCCGTCCTAAGACTGTGCAAACAAAAGGTTGTGCAAAACGTAGCGTCTGGACCGGCCTTAAGGCGGCAACGCTGTTTTCAAGGGTTTACGGATAAAAATTAGGAGCAATCAATTCATCTTAGCAACCAACTAAACGAAAGGTGCACAAATATTGTACACACACCCTTCCACAATTCCAAAAATAATTAACGCCTCAATATCCCCAAAAATATCTTGAAAGAAAAAATGGAAATTTCTGTATTAATAAATTCCCCCCCCCCACCCGTGTATTTCTTATGAAAGGATCCTCTATCCACTAACAACTTTCTTTAAACAGATTTTATTTACATACTTTTAAAAGGAGCCTTACTTTATGTAATTAAATTGATCCTGAACTTGTTTTGATTGTGCCTTAAACACGTCCAAAATTTAAATGGTATTGAACTATAATTTAGTTTTTAACGACGGCAGTCAAAGTTCATTTTTTCCATTATTAAAGAACCGTAGTTTTATTTTGCTGCATCAGGTACATTGATTCGGACCAATAATGTTCTAATTTCACCATGATTGGATGAAATCGGTAGAGCCAATTTTGAGAAATTACGTCTTTTATAAATAAGGCAGATTTGTTTTTATCAATAAACCACGAACGCTTGGTGTGATAGAGGTTGTTTTTTATTTGAAAATTTCGATACATTTAAAAAAAATTATAAAAATCGTTAAATTCAACTTTAAAAAATCGTAATTTTAAGGTTTGGTGTAATGGGAGATATCCCAAAATTCTAAATTAAACAACAAAATTAAAAACTCCTTCGAACTCAAATATGCCCACATACTAAATTAGAACGACTACTCCTTTCTACAACTCTATACAGACAGACATTGGGGTTCAGAGGCCCTCAAAACAAGTAGGCCTATATCCGCGAAAAATTCAATATTAATATATTTTTGCCATTACATAACTTTTTGTATACTCTATACGCTATGTTATAAAGTAAAATGAAAGCCGACTTGGTTTAAAATCATTTTAAAGCAGTACGCCATATAAATTCATATTTTGACGTTAGGTTCATCTATTTAGATCAGGACGTTTTGTTCAAAATTATAACCGAGGGCGAAGGCTATGTACTCTACTTGTTGCTAGTGGTGCGATCATGTAGGTAAACCATATTCTTAAGTATATTCAAGTATACAAGTTCTTTTAACCATGACCTACATTTTACTATTTCTTAAGTTAAAGCCAATTATAAATGACATGTGTGTAAAACAGAAAACGATAGGAGCGCAGAGGTAAGATGCGCTCGTGCAGTATTAATGAGCGAAGTTAGTTTACAACAGTTCCTTCAGATTTACTTAGTGATGCTATCATTCCAACTTTATTTCATATTTCCAGTTTAATACAAAATGCATATAAAATATTAAGGTTGTAGAAGTTGTGAATGTGAATTTATAACGGTACATCAACTTTCTTAGACACCCAATTTAAACTCTTAGTAAACCTAAGGATATCTTCGTACTAAATTTGGAAAATTATATGTTAAAAAGTAAGAATAAAGATGCAAATTGTTCGTTTTTAACTGTTAGCTTCAGACTCGGGATTTTGTGGAGATTGTTTTCAATACCTGTTTAGGTTTTAGGTAGCAATATTTAATATAAATCTTTAGAGGTGATTTTAGAAAAGTAGACATTTTGTGTTTCGATCTTCAAATTTGACGAAATTCGGGTTATCCGTTGGCCAACTAGAGGAGTGCAAAAATTACTTTTTGAAAACCTAAATAAAGTTTTTTTTGACAGCTTAACTAGAGGTACTTATTGGACAGGCTAGTAAAATGTTACCTTTTGACGGTCTTGCAAAAACTACTTTTTTGTAGGTCGAGAAAAAGTTACTTTTTTGGCAGCCTAGCAAAAGTTCCTTTTTTACGATCCATCAAAAACTACTTTTTTTTGACAGCCTAGCAAAAGTTTCTTTTTTACGATCCATCAAAAACTACTTTTTTGTCAGCCTAGCAAAGGTTACTTTTTGACAGCCTAGCAAAAGTTACTTTTTTTGACAGGCTAGCAAAAGTTTCTTTTTTACAATCCATCGAAAACTACTTTTTTGTCGGCCTAGCAAAATTTACTTTTTTGACAGCCTAGCAAAAGTTTCTTTTTTACGATCTAGCAAAAACTACTTTTTTGAAGTTCCAACTAAAGCTACTTTGGTATAACAAAAAACGCTATGGAGAATGAAAAGGAAGAAAACTGCCCACACCTCAATTGACAAGCGGAGTTGTGTGGATTGACAGGTGGGAGAAATACGGTCATACGCACACGCTTGTTTTGTTTGTCTTTGAACTATTTGTGAGTAGGTTCGAACCCGGTTGCTGTTGTTGACTTTTTCTATGTGTTACGTTACTTCCCAGTCTCATTTATTACTTTAATGAGAGATTGTGATGATAGATGTTAACTTAAAAGCAATCGACAACTTTTCTTAACCAGAAATATTGGTCAAACGATTTCAAAATGGCAACGTTTAAAACCGATCAAGCAGTCGCATATTTTTTTTCAATTTTCATTAATTGAGTTTTACCATTGCTTTTACATGGGTATTCGCTAAAAATTAGGATTCCAATTTTACCGGTTTAAAAAAAAACGAAATATTCAATATTTGATTTCTCTGTCTGCTGCAACAGCGTTAAAACATGTGTGAAAATATTTTAACTTTAATTTGTATTCTATGAGTATTTAGGGAAATTAGCTTTTCGCATCTGCGAAGTAATATTTGGTTTCATATGTCTAACGCTAATCGTAACATTGGAATCAACCCTATCTCCAAACAGCCCTAATTTACAAATTCGAATTACATAAAGGGTTGCCTAAGGGAAGTTATTTCCCCAATTTGTCATTTAACACTATACGTATGTGTACTTTAGAGAATTGATGAATATTTACGATAAGGAAATGTCGTGTCTAGTCGTTATAGTGCTTTAAATCGATAAGTCCAAATGGTTGTAGACAAAATAAACATTACCAACTATCCATTCCTCCTGTTAATGATAAATGATTACTATAATCTTCAAGCAAATAAAAACATTATTGATACGTTCAGACATTTATTCTAAACAACATTTTCACCTGAATTATGAGAATGTCGTTAAAAATTAATTGCTACTTAATTTTAATTTTCCTTCGACACTATCCAATTTCTTATTGTTATGTTGCAAAAGTTTTATTTCTGATTTTCGATAGTTCTGTACATTACAAGCCCACTAAAACCTTTACATCATTTACAAACTGATGTCTTTATATAGCACTTTTATTACGTATAATTTGAAAAACGGGTTTTGCGATTGTTAAACTCTTTTTTTAAATTTAAGAGCGCCTATATCCAGGATGAAACCGATTCATGCAGCTGATTCCAATCTTACCATTCTCTAATCGCAATTGTAAAGATAAATTGATTCCCGTTTCATGAAAAAAGCAGAAATGTGTAATAAACAAGTTGATTAAATTTGGTTTCTTATCGTACATCGGCCGAATCATGAGACGTTTAAAAAAATGTATTATTTGTAAGACCTTGAGAAAAAAATATTAGTCGTCAAATTCCCAAAATTGTCACACAAAATTAACGGTAAAAAAAGTGAATGTTAATTTACGATGTGCTAGACGATGTCTTAAATGGTAGAATATTTCAATATAGGCCAAATATTTTACGTTTTAAGAATGTGCAGTATCAGGATGAATTTGATCCATGCAGCCGTGTGCAATCTTACACCTCTCTTTCTGAAACGTGCACATAAACTGATGTAATAGGCGGGAATTCGTTCATAAATATCTAACCTATCATTTGTAAAAAACAAAAAATTGTTACTATTACCTATAGTCTCACATAACTTGATAGCTGGAATAAACTCTTGAGACCGCTAGTAATGTTAAAACGTGTTTGTATAAGCTGGCGACTTTATACTACTAATGATGACCGTTAATGTAGGCTTAAGGTATTACTGTATTTCTTTTGTTATTCATTTTTTTGGAACGAAATTACTTGTTTTGAACAAAACTATACCAGGAAAAAAACATATTGCATCACTATCTTTGTGTCCTGTTTTGCCACCCGTAAGCCCTTTTTTTAAATGCTCGTACATTTATAATTGGAGTTTATAATAAATATTTATAATAAATTTTAATAATCCTTAATTTCGAAACACAAACACGTAGTGGTAAAGACAAATAGTGCAAAATTTGTTCAACTCTTTATAAGTTCTGTAATTTCGGTACACAGTATTTCTTCAGCCGTTGTCAAAAGTACCGGATTAGAGAGGATATTCAAAGACTTTAAGGAAAGAGGAAACAGTTAATCCTCGAGTAAAAACGAAAATGAAAATGTTGATAAACTTTTCAATAAGATTGAAGGTTCCCGAATTATACAAAAAACGAAAAAATCCTACGCTCAATAAAATATTACAAGCCATTAATTCAGATAATGATTCGCCTAATTTTTCGCAAAACTAACATTTATAATTTACTAACAATTTCTAAAATTAAAGTTTGTTTTAAGGAAAAGTAATAGTTTTAAAACAGAAAGAAACGACATTATTAAATAGCGTCATAACTATCTAAGTAAAATGATTATTTGGATGAAATTGGAGTATACCAAGAAAAACGTTTGGGTTGATACAGATATGAAATCGCACAAAGATGTCTTTTTAAGAGGGTTTAGAAACGGCTTAAAACAAATTCTATCGGTAAAGGTAAAAGACTAATCGTAGCCCATATAGGAAGGGATTCGGGTTTTCTACCAGGAGTTTTTTTGATTTTTTAGTCAAAATTCAGCTTTGAATATCACAAGGAGATGACGGGTAGTGCGTTTGAAGAAAGGTTTCAAAAAATTCTAAAGATTATTGAACCAAAGAGTGTTATTGTTGTCCCTACCAGAAAGTAAAAATAATTGAGTGTAAAATAAAAATGTTTTTATGTTAAAAATTTAACTTTTAGTTTTAGAATCAAACATTAAAAAAATGACTAGGAATAAATACAGAGTTGCCGAATGTACGGATTGTACAGTACGAGTTTACCTCCATCCATTGTAATTTAAACTCGATAGAACTATTGTGGTATCCGGATAAAGGATATGTGGTCTGGAATAATTAATTAACATTTATGGTGATATTTATATACAGAGTGTTCAGAAAATCTCGTGTCAAACTTTAAGTGATGGTTATATGGGTCAAAATGAAGAGAAAAGTTTCCATAACCGTAAGTTCGGAATCCCCTATTTTTCTATAACGGTTTACCAGTATACCAAGAATCAAAACTTTAACTTATAGATTCGCAAAATGGTGGCAGTTTACATTTTTTTGTAAAATTAATGGTTTAAAAATTTCAAACAGTCACCATTTCGACAATTTATAAGATGAAGTTTTGATTCTTGGTATACTGGTAAACCGTTCCATAAACAATGTGTGTATCAAATTTCTACTCGAAATCTTTAATAATTTCAAAAGGTATAATTATTTTTCAAAAAAACATAATATAGCTGACAAATGAAAAATAAAAGTTTACGGACATATGTTTATAGAAACTTATTTCTTTATTTTGACCCTTGTAACCACCACTGAAAGTTTGACACGACATTTTCTGAACACTCTGTATATGAAAAGAAGAAAAAATATTGATTTTTTTAGGTAATAGTTTTCTGATTTATAGAAATTATACATTGGAGTTTTCTTCACAATTTTCCGTTAGATACATGTATGTAAAATTAAACCTAAAGTTGTGCTGTTTTTTTATCCCTGTAATTGTGTGCAGATTTAGTGTAGAGCATGTAATGTAGTCATACGGTTACATATTTGTGATAATTTTCAATAATAAATTCATTAAATTTAATAGCTTGACTAATTTTGTAACATTTATTTGGATTTTAACTTCTTTTCCTTAATAAAAGAGTTTTATATAATAAAGGACTCAAATAGGACGTTGTACAGTTTTCGGCATGACGGCAATTGATAACTTCCTTTGCTATTTTTATTATCAGATGTTCCATACGTTAGACTAATAAAGTTAATAAAAATCGGCCAAACCTTGTGTACTGTACGATATTGTTTTTAGTATATTTTAAAAATTTGTTACATTTATATAGCTATAGAGATTGTTTTGTAATGGGTAAAAAAATCGGCTGTTATCAGTTACTCTGTGTAAACAATAAAAAATAAAAACGGAAAAAAATGTATTTATTTAAAATTATGTGTGCCTGCTGTTTGCAATGCATTACAGTTCAAATTGGTTAGTTAAAGTGTACGGTATGTATTTACATTTTATGGTATATATCCACAGATTGTTTTCACCATTGTTTGATATTTGATTTCTGTCTACTTGTCATGAGAACAAATCACAATTTACAAGTTTTCCCAAATGGAAAATCAAATAAAAGGTTCGACGTTATTGCTCAAAAAGTACCTGTTATCGGTCAGAAAATCAAATTGATCAAAAAATTTTGAAGGTTTTTACTCAATGATATGTAAATTTTAGGTAAATGAAACCTATGGTTCTCGAGTAAATTAAAAAATACCAAAATGCAATTAAAAAGTTATTAATTTTATTATCCTCTGGTTTGTAAATATGTTACCATGATCCCTCACCTTAAATGTGAGAGGCCCTCTGCACCCCATGAACCAGCCAGCAGTTTACAACAAACTCACTCTTTTTCAAAGCGCAGAAGATCTTGAAGACCTTCTCTTTACATGTTGCCATTGTCGGGATAATCCATAGTTAAACATTGGTGCCTACGCAATACTAATTCGACACATTCACAGAGAACGTGAAACGGACTCCATAAGACTCCATCTTCCCATATCAATATCACCGCGTCATTCACCAACCCCACAAGATGAAAGTGTCTTTTGAGAGAGACAGAACCACCAACTGTAGCTAGTAGTGGTTTACTGAGATATCTGTTTATCGAAATGATATACCTGTCTCTTACGTTATCCCTTCATCTGCGAGAATATTCAAATCGAGTTTCTGTAGATACGGATCGCTGTTCATATGCAGACTCCTTTGTCTGTTATCGACTCGCCTGTGAATCAGATCTGTCCATTTGTGATCCACCAAAGCCAGGAAAACTAACTTATCAGCTGTCGAAATTTATGTCATGGATTCATGTAATCCGAACTAGATTGTAGTATCGTTTCCATCTTCAATGGTTCATTGGTACAACTACTTTTGTTTTCTTATTCTCTAATTATGTGTTATTTAGTGAGATAATATGTGTTTTTACAAAGTTTATTTCTCCACAAAAATTCATATTCAGAGGTTTGTAAAGTTTGTTTGTTAGTAAAGTTGTGATTAGATGCAAAGCATCGATCCTTTCTAATTAATTTAAATCCTTACGTAAATATAGAAATTGAGTTTTAACTTTTAATTTAGTTAAACATTTTAACAGAATGGAGAATATTGTATTACACAAATAATCATTTCAACACCTACTTAAAACTTTGCGCTGTGTAACATATCCGAGTTTAATCAAATAATACTCGTCATGCTGAAGAGAACTTCTCTTTGCTTTGTTTATTAATTCCGATTTTCACCTTGGTATAACCTAGATTCTGCACAAAATTAGCTGTAATATGATTGCGTAAGAAGTATCACATCTGATCCCAAAAACTACGGCAGGCCACCATGCAGACTATTAATGAGTTACACCCTGAAAACCACATTCTGAGAATTACTCCGATGAATCATCAACACCAGGTTCAGGATAAATTGTGGCTTTGAATACCCGGTAACAGTTGATGCCCTCCGCACCAATTTTGATTGAAAGTCATACAGTCTCTAAGATTGCAAAAAGGTATTACTATAACACTGTCTTCCTCGTGGACTTAAAGTATGCTTCAATAAACCTACTAATAGCAAGAAGGTGTGGGTCTATTGAGAGGAACTTGCGCGGTTGTGACATCAAGGTAAGAAGAGTGGTCAACCAATGGATCTCAAGCCACGTTAGAATTCATGGCGTGTATACCCTTTGCGAAAGACGGAGCGTAGCTAATACAGTACCCTCAGTTTAGGATTGTGTCTGATGTAATGGGCGTGTCCTCCCTTCTACTTGTTTCCCTAACCTGACTTGACGGTACAACCCATTCCAAGAAAACTAGGTACACAAATGACTGATTAGCTACATTTAGTTCTTAAAGTTTAAGTACAAGTTAATTCTTAAAAGTTTAATTTTGTAAACGTTTTATTCTTATTTACACCTATAAAAGAAACGAAAGTAGGGTAGGCATTTACATATAGAAGCATTTGAGATCTATATTTTTTATTGGGGATGTACCGCTGAAAGTAAACGCAACAAATGAAGTTTGGGGCCCCTATTTTCCTCTCCACCCCAGACACATTCCTACCTTGAGGATACTGTACAACCTGAAGTGAGGCGGATAGTGAACTCAGTCGTGTGTGGTTACCCCAATGATTTATACAGGATGGCCACAGCTGGAAGGCGACGAACCCGATTCAAAGACCGAGGACCTCTCTCACGGACGATTCCTCGTACAACTGATTTCAAACTGCTTACGGTACATGACTACATACAGGCTCACTTATTCAAATTGCAAATCGCAACAATTGGCCAATGCCCACACTTCGAAGATGGCGGGCAGGATGCACCTATTGACGTGTTTAGCGTTTACCCTCAACGTATCTTCTTTTGATAATCAAACAGTAGAGGACTATTGAAAAGCAAGGTCCAAAATGATAGAAATGCTATAAGCCGACGTTGTATAAAGTAAAATAAATAGGTTTAACGAAAAACCTTTCCAATGACTGCTAGACTATTTATTTTGAGGAACAACAATATTAAAGTTTAAATTTTATTGGAATTCAACTAAAATTTCGGATACTATTATTGGTAATTTTAAAAATTGAGGTTATGTTTTAAAAGGTTTAGTTGTTTTAATGACTAAATCTTCATGAAATGACATAGACTAGAGTGTAGCAAGTTTCTCAGTTAATATATTAAAATACTTACTATAATATATTTAATAAATAAACTTTTACCTTAAGAGAACGAATCCGTTAGCTTACTACTCGAGCATTTTTTAGAATAATTTACTTAATATAAAAAACCTTGACAGTTGTTATTAAAAATTCGATGCTACACAAAAACCTCTAATTTCTTTTTATATAATGAATATATTTCATTCTGAGAAACCTTTTCTAAATGAGGGAAAACATACCAAAACCCTGTATGTGGCACAACAATAATAACACCATGTATAATGATAATCTTAGAGTGATTGGTTAACCTAACCTCAAATTAATTTTATGATTGTTCTAATAAATCAGCTGTTAATTTATAAAATAGGTTGTTTTCATAGCGAAAATGTTGAAATAGTTTTATTCTTTCATGAAAGTAACAGCTGTTATATGTTCTTATAGATTCCTTATAAAATCTTATAGTTTTAATGTATTTGACATTTTGATCGTTTAAAACTTCTCGTTACTCGTAAATTCAAAATACGTTTTCGTCACGTTCGACTCATTTTAAATTTTTAATTATTAAGTAAATCGTGATGATCGATGAAATAGTTTTCGAGATACAGTTTTTGTTCTATTTCAACTCACTGCCAAGGGTAACAATACTTATCTAATTCTGTTGGCTGTTTATGAAAATACAGTTATAATATATTAGTTTTGGAGCGCTGTGTTCGAATTACTTACCCCACATTTAAAATAAATTCCAAATTATTTAAAAAAAATGTCTATACGCCTTTATTTATGTCTTTTACACTAATGATGGCGTGAAAGTAGGTAACATGGATAGATGCAAAACTACCAACCGAACTTGAACCTGTGAAAGTTCACTGCGGCGAGATAAGCTGAACTACGCCGCTTTATTCGATGGGTTTCTACTAAAATAATGGGAAAGTCGTGAACTGGAAAAATAAACTATTTAATCAGGCTTTGATCAAACTAGGCTCATTAATAATAAAGTTGGAAGTTCATAATTAATGTACAAATTGAATAACGCTTATAAATAAGGTAATTGGATTTTCGAGGTATTTTATCATTAAATAAAACGTGCAGTAAACAAAGAGCTAATTTATTACGCCTGTATATTATTTTCTACGTTATATTTTCCTAGTTATAATATTTCACAAGTACTGTATTATAATTTGTATCATAATTATTTATAACCTGTTATAGATTTACAGGTTCATTAAAAGCTACGCATATTAATTTCTCTCCCCTATTCATGTAATTGGATTATTTAATGATGTTTGGAGTTTTTTGCTTGAGGACGTATTTTATAATGGTCCGCACTAAAAGGACAATCAGCAGATTAATGTTTCGCTCCATATTAGAGTACGGTACCTAGAAAATTGTGTCAACCACTAAGCTTCTACTTGTAGCAACCTTTATCTTTTAGACACATGTGTACAACGGAAAATGTTGAAGAAAGTACAGATTTCATAGATATACATAAAATCATTTCTTAAATTCGCTCTTTTCATCTACTTCAGTTTAAAAGAATGTTTTATTTCCTGTTGATTGTATACATATCATTAGGTAATATTGACAATAACTCTTTTTGTTTTCTATTAATGTTGGTTTGGTTATTCATGAACAAAGTTCTGCTTATTACATCAGTTTATTGTTAGATTTTTGTAAGAAATTGGTAACATTGCAAACGGTTGCAGGAGATAACTTCCTGGTACTATGCACCCTTACAAATTGTATGAATTTAAAGAATAACTTTTCAAGAATAACCTTAAATCTGATCTTGAATCTTGAATTTAATACCAATTATAGATTATCAAATTTAACCTATGAAGAGATAACTTATTTTATAATGTATGGCGATAAATAAATATATCTTTTATTAAAGACAGCCGGCTTGTGGAATAGAAATAGACATCGAGCTTTCTCCCCCTCGCGCTATGATGGAGAAGTTTGGATAAAATAAAAATGTTTTACGTTTTAAAATAGTTACATTTTTCATTAAAGTTAAAATTTATATATACATCAAAAACAAGTTTTTTTCAATCTATTGTTATCGTTATAAATAGATTCAAACTATCGAAGTTGAAGTATATATTTTTGTACAGGATAATAGGGTGGAGAGGGGTAAGTAGGGTCAGGTTTTAGCATAGTTCAAATTTGAATTTAATTTACCAAATTGTTATACGATATAAAATAATGAAATTAATTTAGCAAGCATTATCTTTGTTTTATTGCCGATTAGGTGAACTAATTATTTTTTTAAAGTTCAATACCGTTTGCCCAGTAAAAATTTATACTTGTAACCATGTCGCTGGCTGCACCCATGACTTAAATTTGCTGCTTAAAGCATTATCTAGAGCATCATGGGGCAAATGGGTTATATCACTTTTTTCACCGAGTTTGGTAGTTTTTAAATCATTAATCTGTTTTTATTTTTCCATGTGTTATGAACTTTTGTGTGATTCAAAACACAGAAACGTAAACATTTATAAAATTAAAATATAATATTTTATTTAAACAATGAAAATAATAACTTTTATTGTTTTGTATTATTTTGTGAGTTCTTGATTATGATTTAGAACACATTTGATTTTAAAAAAGAGTTTTTAAATTTCATTTTGATAATTTTTTGCGTTTAAAATTAACTTATACACTTCCTGAAAACTATTTAAAAAGGAATTTATTTGTATCCTTGTCAATTCAAAGCAAGGTTTTGGTACTGGCTGCTCCATGCTCTGTGGCTTCATTTACCCCACGTTCAAAATTACTGGGGTAAATGACCACCGCTGTATTATTTTAAATTAGGGAGATTGAGTAAAATGGACACTTAATATACACATAAAAATCTATTAAAAACACTCACACTTATGAGTAAGTTTTCACCGTCAATATTAAGAGTCATGCAATTTAGGCCATAGCACTTTGTAATATAAGGGTTTTTTTTTAACGTAAAAAAAAATGTTTGTCAAGTGAAATTAATTGTCAGCATGAACTGTGTTAGTGAAAGGTCTTAAAAACATATTGTTTGCTGAAATAACCATTTATAAGATTATGGTAGCCACTGGCTGCACTTGCCTCGTGAGTCACTTACCCACTCCACTCTATAATAAAATTATCTCCTAGTACCAGATGCCAGGGTTTCCTTCTGTCGGACATTTGTACAGTACAATTCAGATTTTAAATGTTAATTTCCACTCGTTAATAAATCGTCAATTCGATTTGTCGCTATGTTGGGTAGGATGAACTTAGAGACCTCTAGTTTGCGCCAATATTCTTATTTTTAAATGACCTTTTTAATGAGGTATCCCTCAATAGGTATTGCTATTTAAAATTCTTGACTCACCCCCAAACTACCCCATTTGGGGGTAAGGGTTGAAAATTTTGATACTTCAAAAAACTCCTCTTTTGGTTATCTAAACTCTCCCCAAAGCAAATCTGTCTATTTCCAATAATTATGGGGGGGGGGCTTTTGGGACACAGTATATTGTTGTAAAATTAAATAAATTGTTACAGATCGTGCATTAGTATTCATTTATTGCCCCCTTTAATGTCTGTATGTCATGAATGTCTCTATCTGTAAAATTATTGCATAAACAGCTTTTGTGTTCTTGCGGATGTTCCATTTCCAGTATCGTTAATGTTTAAAATAAACAGTCCAGATATTTATTTTATATAGTGTATTTCTGGTTGTTATTCAAATATTGATTGGTATTCAGTTGAGAACCTACTGTAATTTAGTAAGGTAAGTTTCAAGGTAATATTGGAAAGGTATAGCTAAGATCTCCAGACAACCTTTCGAATGAAGTGATTTGTACACACACTGGCGTAACAGACCAATAGAGGAGAGGAAGTCTCCACTTTTGCTTTAATATTTCCTCAGACCGGGTGCATTGCCATATCTGTGAATGTATGGAATTGTCTACTGTTGTACAATTGTGTAATTCTGTGTTGTTCTGTTTCAGGCGGTAGAATGGATGGGTTGCGAGCACTGGATGTGGCTGCACTCTTGCAGGAACGCTTAGCAGTGCTAAGCGGAGGCAGAGACCGTAGGGGCGGTCCTGTTCTCTCGTTCCCAGCCACTCCAAGAAGGGAACGTGCCAAACCCGAAGACTATCGCCGTTTACTTCAATACCTTTTGTCTATACCATCGTAAGTTCCAGTTAACTTAACTATTATTATAACAAAATAGTACTTTAATTACAATCGTTATCTACATTTAGACTACACAGTTAAGAGTTTACATACCTTAGCTTACTGAAATACAATAGTGAGTTAAAAGAATGTTGTAACAGAGTAGATATATATATATATATATATATATATATATTACTTTTACATTTTTAAATATACACTACGTTTTATAGAAAAAAGTTATGTGATTGGTAAATAAACTAGTGTATGGCTTCTGTCGCATGTGCAATGTTCTACGCCTCAAACGCGTGAATGATTTTAATCAAATCCGGACATATATTGGCCATGAGTTGGGAATTTTGATTTATTTTTTTTATAACTCAAAATTTGGGGTTAACTGCTTTAAGAAAATAACACAAAATTACAATTTTATCAAAATCGCCATTACGTTGTTCTCCTCAAGTATAGCTTCTAACGAACGAAACAAAATTTAATGGTCAAAATCTTTTCAAAATCCCGGTTTGTAAGTTATCGTTAAAAAATAACAAAACTGGTCATGTGGTTAAAAAATATGTAATTTTTAAATCGACTCTACCCCGATTTCGTCCAAATTTTAGTGAAATGTGAACATTAATAACCCAAACACATGTGAAAAATCGCAAATAAAAAATATTAAAAAAAATACAGGCCTAGGGATAATTAGAAAAACAAAAGTCTTGACAGCTCGTTTTAATACGATTCACACCGAAGAAGTGTTTGTGACATAAGCAAAGCAAGTATAGGTTAGGTTATGTTAAATATTTATAGAATATAAAAAAATTATATGTAATAAATATGATTTCAAAGGCAGGGCCCGTGGTTCATTTTCACCTTTTAATGGGCAACTACCTAACTGACATTTTTGGTGAGATTTCGTTTTGGCGATGTGCTAATGAGGAAGTATGGTTACGTTTAATTGGCAAGGTACGAAATGCATTGGTTGTATAAATAAAAAAAAGTTTCAGGAATAATAGCCATAATTTTAGCAAGTCTTAGGCATTGAATATGTTTAAAACAAACGGTCCAAAAACATTATACTAATTTTTATCACAAATCAAACCTCAAAACAGAAAAAACATTCCTTGCCTTCTCTCTGAAATGTTTTTATTATACTCAAGGGGAGGGAAAATTTTCTTACGGAGCTTAGTTCGTACAGAAGGGACACTCATCAGTTTCGTGAAAAATTTGTACAACAAACATTTTTAAAGATATATATTTAAAAAGATCCTAAGATTGCTTTGCTTGTGACAAAAGCATTTCCAAAACGTAAGTCGTATTGACTGAACTCAATGATTTCGGCAGAGGTTTATTTTCGTTTTAACATCATTCAATTATTTTTTTAATCGTAATATTATTTTATCTTCACACTAGTTGGAACATTAATCTTCTTAGTTAACGAAATCGAAAGAGTTAAATTTGATAAAAAAAATACATCTTCTTAACAGGTCTATGGATGATATATATTTTTTTTTAATTGACATGTTTAAATAAATAGTGGCCCATTCATTTTATTTGGGGCTATATTAACAAAATTTTGTCAAAACGTTTTAGACGAATTTATGGAAATCACATTTTCAGTTTTAGTCTCCTTGTGGCTACCTCCAAATTTTGAGTTGTCGCTAAATTTTACTACGTACCAAATTTAATCCAAATCTATCTCCTCGTTTGGACTGTAGAACACAGGATAACCGATATATACTCCGATATCATTCGTTGGCATTTTTATCCATCACTTTAATATGTATATGCAAGAAAGTATAAATGGATGTAAATTTTCAAACTGAAGGTTATTTGAAGTGGTTTTCCGGTTGTTAGTTCTTACGTATTTAGGACTTAAATGAATTTTAAATTCCTCACGTTGTTCCACCACCGATCGTATTTTGACCGAGGTTGAGAAACGAGCGAATGTATACACGTCTTATCAAGTGTAGCACATTTTAATTCTATCCTTACAGAGCACAAGAAAGTTATCTTAATCGTTATTAATTTCTGACTGCAAATACGGCAACAGCGCGAGATGGTTTAACTACGGCTATAAAACGTCTGTATAAACTTTCATAACTAACTTCAAAGAGTGGAAAGATGCAAAGTTGACCTCAATGCCATAAGTGGATTCCCTCGCTACGCTCCGCATAAATAATCTGTTCATTCTATCAATGGATAACTTGTTTATATGTAGAACATATTCACTGAAGAAGAAACTAGATGAAATAACTTAATTATAGTAATAAGAAAGCTTTATTGACATTCTCCAAAAAACAAAAACTTTTCTTTTCGGAGGAATATAGTGTAACTACAGAGTTGCATTTCATTAAAACAAATATAATGATATACAAATACACAATCTCTGCAGTTTATTAAAAAATCATTAAAGCCAGTGACTTATATTTAAAGTTTGTATACTCTTCCCAAAATACCCATCATATATTTTTACTTACGAATACCATTGATCACAACTACTATTTCCTCCACTTTTTCAACCACCTACCTAAAACTGTCCGTTTTTCCTTTGTTGGTCTTTGAGAATCGATTCTGTACATACTCGTATTTTGGTTCTCCATTCTGGCCACATGGTCAGTCCACTACCACCACTAAAAAAGAATTGTTTTCCTCACCACGTTCTTCAGCCTCAGCATCTTCTTATTGCTCACTTCTATCCTGTCTCTTCACGCCGAGTATACTTCTTATCATCATATCAACAATCTCGTATTCACTTTACATGTAAGCCCAAGTATGGCATCCATACAGAATAACTGGATGTACACAACTTTTGTTTTCAGCTAGTTTGACAAATTACCATTAACAATTCTCCTAACAGACCAAAATTAATTCTTCCTCCTATCTTCCTTCATCCAGAATTATTTCTACTAAATTACTTCTCTTGGAAAGGACACAAATCAAACCCAAATACTTGCAATTCTCTACATATTCATTGTTTACCATCTCTACCATTATATTTTTTTACCTAATTAGTGATCACTTTGGATTTATCAGGAATCAACCTCTGGTAATTCTTGCCAAATTTTCAAGCAGTGTTTGATAATTTTCACTTGTATGTACCACCAACTTGATATCAAATTGAAAATCAGAACCCAATTAGACTAATTTCCTAAACAATTTAACTCACTGTATATTTGCTCAAGCACACAGTTAAGAGTCTGACACCTTCTCTTAACGTGAATTTTCCTTTCCAACTCAATTTCCCCATTATTCTCTTACAGACTTTTGATAGCTTTTTTATAGAAATTATAAATTATCATAACCTTCCATGTACCAGAATGAAATAAACAATCAAATGCTTTGTTACAATCCACTAAACCAAAACTTTATTTTGAATTCATTAAAATCTCTACAGTTGTCTTTATACTTTTCTTTTTAGCGACATAAGTAAAGCATTAGTAAAAAATCTGATGTTTTATATTTTTTGACGATACACTTCCTTACGTGGATAAGTAGTGTAGAAAGAATTGTGTGATGCGTCAAAGAATTGATGTGCAGTTTTTCGTTGCATATCCTCTGAATAAAAATAGTAGTCTTGAAATAATTTCTGTAAGTAGAACGTACAGTGTTCCAAAAGACATACGAGTGGAATTTTAAAATTTAATTAGTCATGTGTGTATTTTTCGCAATATCTTCAGAGTTTTTGAATTTTTTGATAATTCGATATTTAAGAGCCAAAATTCCGATGTCTCAAAATAGGCTATAACTTTCCAAACAAAACACATAGGTTACCATCGCTCCAAAAAAGCGAATTCAGTTGGTAAAAGAGCCAAAAGTCGTCATGGAGCTACAATAAAAAAGGGGTCCTAAAATATGGCTGATTTTGTAATAACTTTCATTAAATGTTAAGGTTAATGACCAAAACAGTGAATCAAATGTGAAGTAAAAGAAAATTACCTTTCAGGAATAATGTCCAAAAACAAATCATGACCGCAGTCAATTAAAATCAATTTTATCAATACGATTTACGCTTAGATTGAGTACATTTTAAGAAATCAAGTAGTTTTAGGCTTTGTTTAAATGCACTTTTTTCTTCGTCTTTTTCAAAATAAGCGTTCTTTGTCAATTTTCAGTTTTTGACTGATAGTTACCGAACTGACGTTTAGTGTCGGTTTACTTAAAATGTATGCTTCTCGACCAAAACACTAATAGCTTATTTGATCAAAAACAGTGTTAACGATATTGATTAAATAATCTTCAAAGGTTTAAAAAATTTTGTTTATCATCATTCCAAAAATGACAGTTCGGTAGTTATTGGTCAAAAAGTGGAACAATGTGCGGTAAGTGTGCATTCTTTGGCATTAAGCTGCACATTTTACCAAAGTTTCATCGAAATAACTTTTTTATCTGTCAAACCTTTTGAAGATGGCGGCCACGACTCATTTTAACATATTCAAAATATACAAAATATCAAATAAAATTAGCTCATACCAGTTGCAATGTTTTATTTTTCATCTATTCTTGACCTATCGGTTTTGTAACTTATATGTATAAGTAGTAGTCGTATCGCTTATGTTTCCACTAATGAATTGGGTTACCCGGTACCAACGCCCACCAATGGTGGGAGTAAAGGTTCCATTTTAATTTAAGGGTTTATATACATTGACGGGTACAGTATAATGTTTACTAACACTGTCATCATAGGCTATCGGTCTTTGTGCCATTGCTGGTTTAAAAAACCCTCTAAATCAGTCAACATTGCGATCAGCCCAATTAATGTCAGATCATAATCAAATTACGAGCAACGAGCCATCCATAAAGCGTTCAACTTTTATTATTTGTTCTTATAATTGGTGTTTTGTTCAAGTGTATAGTAGCTGTCTTAGTATTTGTTTTTACTTAATTAATCTATTATTTTGTTATGTCACATTGTTTGCTATACAATAGCTCCATTGAATGTACAAGAACGATTTATTGTTTTAAAACATCTAAGGAGCTAAGTCTACTGATAACAGACAAAATAATGTTTAGAATTAAGACGGTTGCACAGTTAGGTGATACGATCGTTGCCAAAGCTATACAACCTGTGGGCAGGAGATATTTTTTCGAGTAGAAGAAACATGAGCTCTTCTAGTGAAAATGACGTTTTCGTAATGTGTTAGTATTTAATAATCAGGAGAAAGGAGAGAAAGAAGTATCGTGTAATTTAATGAATTATTCATCCCGCAAACAAACTATCCGAACACGAAATGAAATTTAAAGAATATTATGAGAGGTTTCGCCGAGAGTTTCGATTTTTTAATTTTTATTGCAATTCGCGACTACAGTACTTCCCTTGAAAAACTCTTTTTTTTACATGCAACCTTTTAATTCCGCTGTAACGAACTATCACGTTAGTTTTATGGTAGTCTTTCAGTTAATAATTTAGTTAAAGAAATTAAGAAACTTAAATCTTCAGCTTTACTTGTATCTCTAGACATTTTTGTTACTTTCAATTATCGTAAGATAGTAAGCAAAGAGATGAGCCGAGGCTGTCATCCACCTTACGATATATCTGTTTATCCTCTACCTACAATACGATTTGAACGCGCACTAGAGACACCTATCTTATAAGAAAATTATTGTGTACCGTATCGCTCTAGTGTGCAGTCGGCTTCATCAACAGCAAAAGCGACCCACTTAAACTAATCAGACTGTTATTTAATAGCGACATTCAATAAGGAAAAAATCAATAGCTTAGCGTTAAGTAACCTAAAGTGGACAGTTAATTTAAGTAATGTTATGCTCTTAATTAAAACAGAACCACAACTGTTTATTATGAGGGAACGTCATTTAAACAATTTAATTGAAAAGTGACATTTACCAATAAACTGAAATAATAAACCGAGGCAATTAGAACATATCGATAGGAGAGGTATGGGGAGGGTGGCATTATTTGATTCGTACCTCCGCTGTCGCTGGTTTTGTTGTTTTGTTGTTTCAATGTACGACATATAATTATAATAAATGATTTTGTAACACAATTTATTATAGATGATTTGAGTTGGGATAACCTAATGGCGTCAGCGATGCGCTGACCGCGTTATTTTAATTACAACAATTTTATGTTTGTAAAGAATTATAAATCTTTATCGTTATTGAAAATTGAAAATTTATTTATTTGACCCTCTTTCATACATAATTTTAACAGGAAAAATTTGACAATCTTATATGCTTAATAATAAAATAGACAACTGTTCACATTATAAAATGTAATACATATAAAATAAAATTCATAATAACATAATAAACAATAATATTATTAATAATAATAATAATAATAATAATAATAACAAAAAATACTTCCTGCTGTATTATAAGAAAATAGCAAAGGGTCACTTCATCCCGAGGTTAAAACCTGTTTGGGATGAAATACTCTATACATTTCTAACAATATAGCTCGATGGGAGAGAAACAATGTGACCGACCAGTCCAACCCACATATACACACACAAATTACATTTAGAAAACTAGGATTTGGCTTTTATGACAAACCATTTCAAATCAACATAAAACACTAAAAAAATAGAAATACAATAATAAAACTATACACATACATACACATACATATACATAATTCACACACACACACTTCTACCATTCATATTACTGGTGAAGAAGAGAGCTTTCAAGAATAAAATACAGTCACTTACTACCAGTTTATTCTCCCTCACTGGTTACTGATAAAAAACATATAGACCTGCTCCTGTTCTAATAAATATTGTTTCACGAATCTACAAAACTCGATTTTATTTGTACACGTTTTAATTTTTAAAGGCATCAGATTAAAAAATTTTGGAGCAAGATATAAGTAAAATTTTTTTTAAATTGTTAAATTTGGTTTTGGAAAAACTACGTTTAAGTCATTTCGTAAAGTCCTCCCTCCACCCCCTGTTGTATAATTCCCTCCGCTTCTATTGTAGAATAATCTTAACACTTTAAATATATATAAATTTCTAACCGGTAAAATTTTGAAGATTTTGAATAATGGAGCAGCGTGTTCCAATTTAGTTCTATTTGCCATAATTCGAATAAAATGCTTCTGAAGTACAATGACTGGTTTTAAGACACTGTAGTACGCACCTATTAGATTGTTTATGGATATATCTACTCTGATGTAAAGTTTACCGTGAAATGGCGATATATGGCATATAGGGTGAGTCATAATGAGCGTGCAATGTTTCAGAAAGGGGTGCAAAGCAATAAAAAAAATCAAAAGTTCTGTGTTTCTAAACAGATTTTGAATATAAGATATTGAGTCCTTATTTGGTATAAACTTGTTGTATGTAACCTTTAGCCAGGATACCAAAAACCAATACTATATATTATACATTTTCAAAATAGCGGCCGTTAAAAATGTTTAATGTTTATTAGCTCTAAAACTGTTATTTTAGCAAAAAATTATAAAAGACAAAATACAATGCCTTTTTAATGTATTATTGAAATTTATCAAAACTATTTCTTGAAAATTGACTACAATTCCTAGAAGTTAATGTATTAGATCCTTATTGGCTAATTTAATGTTACCCTTGTGAATAAAGAAACACTTTTTATTAGAGTGATGATTTGGAAAATAATTCTCAGAATTCAAAAATAGGCTCTTAAAACAAATAGTGATTTAATACATTTGCCGAGAGATATTTTAAAATTTTATTGTATGGATGTTTTTTCTTACAATTAGGGGTTATCCTTAGTAAAAAGTGTTCATTCTTTTTCAATTTCCATAATCCACGATATACTTCGGATTTTTAGTATTATTTCGTTGTACAAAAAATTCGATGCAGTCTAACTTTATTTAAACTTACCTACTAAATTTGAATTTTCATCACAAAAGGGCATAGCCTATATTGTTAATTTTCATATTCGATTTTAGTTTTTAATATATTGTGTGAAAAACTTTATTAATCTCTACTAACTTCATTTCTTTAATTTTATGTTAGTTTCTTATATATTGATGAATATTTTTAAATTTTCATCACAATTTCCTTTCAACAACTTTTTGGATTATAAAATTAAAATTTGACAAGTCAGGAAAAGAGTTTTATAAACGAAATTGTTCTCAAAATTCGAAAGTAACGTTAAATTTACAGAACTAACCTACCTTAAAGTTTTTAGAACGATTTCTTTGATTGTACAAAATTGAAGTGGGCAGAAAATGTAAAGTTAGCTTGTCAAAAATGAATGATCAAACAAAAATTACGTTATATAATTTTTAACTAACGTGGAGTTAGAAAAAAAAACTTACCTAAACTAACGTTGTATCTTTTTTCCCGAGTCTGCACTTTGCTAGTCGGAATCGGTAACTTAAAAGACAGCTTTAAAATCCAAACCAACATCTGTTTTATAAAACTATCAACTACTAACGATATGTTTTGGATAGGTTGAATTTCACGAAAATGATAAACTCGAAAATTAAAAAAAGACTGCATTATTTTTCTGTCTAACAATGAACTCTTTGGAAGCCGTTAACATTACAGACATCACAAAGTAAGCAGTAAGGATCTACTCAATGAAGAAACTGTTCCAAATAACACTTAGGGGCAGCACTTGTGAGTGCGAATGTGGCACTCCCGAGATATCTACACTTTCCTTCATCTATGCTTTTCTCTGTCATCTTTCACTTTTAGTGAGTATATCTGTACCACTTCCGAGGTACGTATCTTCATCTTATTTGCTGAGATCCCTCTCTTAAATCTTTCCTGTCAGATTTCTCTTGACCAATTCTTGCTCTCTTCTAACCCTGTGACTATTAGAGTAATCAAAGGAGTTTTCTTTTATGCTTTTTCTTCTACTTCTTTTTTAAAGCGATGATGACAGACTGTACGTTTTTATCTGATAGATAAGGTATGCTCCATTATCCCCATTATTAAGATTTGCCCCATTATTTAAGTACAGCAACAACTTTCAGTAAACTGCCAGGCAGAGCACCTGTGATACAAAAAGTATATTGTGTGAGATACTTTTGTGTTGATTATGAAATCTAGGAAATTAAGCATGTTTTTTTCTTCAAATTCTGTGGTAAACTGAATGGATACACCAGTCCTTTAAAATTCAATTTCCTTTCTTTTTTATTTTTATTGATAATACATTTAACCGCATCAATAATTCTAGCATTACGTGCCTCATTTTTTTTATCTACTAAAACTTATATAAAATTACGTATTACTTGTATAATTACTTATATAAACCTAATTAACGTCAGAGGCAGACTATAATTAATTGTTTTTGTTAACATATGTACCTTGTACTGTCCAGTAATGGTAATGACATGCAAGTAGCATTAATTAGATACAGTACTAGGATGTGATGGACGGGATTATCAAGGAGGCATTGTTTGGGGGGGGAGGGGGGCTTAGAGCTAAGTAGCTCTGTCTTGTAACATAGGGCTGTTACTATAATGTAAGGCTAACAGAGATAAATATCTTATATTAATCTATTATATCGGTGTTTTCTCATTGTTAGGATTTTGAAAATCACTTTTAGTCGGGTTTCTTATTTTCTTAAACGAATTTGGAAACGATTAATTACAAAACGGAAGTAGAATTTTCGCCATTACCATAAGCACTTTGCAAGTTAAATGAATTTTATAAAATATTTTTGTTTTCTACAATCTCGATAGAAAAATATGAGAATGTATTATGTATTATGTAGAATCTACCATGAATTATGTCGAAACAAACGCTACATTTGTAAATTATTGGTCTACCCTTTTTAGATAATTATTTTATGTTTTGAGAACATTTATAACTCAAACAAATTGATACACCGTATGTAAAGTAGAACAGGTTGATGGGCGCGAACCTTTTAGAATGATATTCGTGAACATTCTATTTAAACAGAAACAACTGATCATTGAAAATTAATTATAACAAATTGTAGACGATTACGACAAGAACAAGTTTTGAGAACTTAGGCTGAGTGAGAGAGAAGCAACTGATGCCCAAGTCAATAATCTAAGAAGTAACTTTACTGTCGTATAAGAGAATTACGAGTTGTTAAGTTTAATTATTACTTTGACATAATTTGATTACTTTATTACAAAAAGATTCAGATATTTTGTTTAAAAAAAAAAACTATTTTCGGAGCAGTGACGACAAAAAGTACGACAGTATCGAAATAAATACTTATGACTATACTTTTTGTCTCAAATGAAAAGAGAAAGTGTAACAAGTGTCTATTTTGCAGTCGAAGTAAAATAAACTGTGCAAAAATATTTCAATAATTTTCATCACGCGCAAACACAAAACCAAACATAATATTGGTTGCCATCACTCCCAAAAATTGTCTCTTTAAGTACTGTACTACTTATAAGTGATAATTTTTTTTTTTATTATTGATTATTTCTTATGTATTAACCACGTGCATTTCTTATAGGAGATAAAGGGTTATCAACTTTTAGTGAAATAAAAAAAAATATTTAAACGGTATTTAATTAGAGAGTCTAGGTATGCTTCTCTTGAGCCCTAAACTCGTCCATTGATTTTATTCGAGTTTTTATTAACTGACATCAAGGATAATTTTAGTTTTTTACCAAATCTGTTCTTCCACATTTTGTGGCTTGGTTTTATAAACAGTGGCATTCATATTGGTCCAAATATAAAAGGGGATTTCCTATTGATTCTTTACCTAACTGTTAGCATTGTTTTTTTGTTGTTTTGAAGATTTTTTGAAATGTGTACCTTTTTCTAGAGAATAACTTATTCAAGGAAATAATTCACCTTGTAAAATGTCCATGTTAAATAAAACGGAAGACTAAAACATTATTTTGTACATTATTGTTATATTCTGTCCATTACAATATTGCTATAGAGATGTGAAATACTAACTTGCCTGATAAAATTTCATCAAAATATATCTTATAATTTTTCACGAATACAAATCTGAAATAAGTTGTTTTTTTTTTGTCACTTGGCCGGCTGCCATTTTTGATAGGATGAAGATAGTGAGGTCTACTTTTCAGCATTGTTTTTATTTTATCAAGGCTTTTAAAATGGCACATCACTCGATATGGGTTTATATTTAAAACTTTGAGTTGATCCCAAAACCACATTACCAAATTGTAATTATTTTTTACTTGTACTGTGATTTGGGTTAATCTTTACATATTACAAAATTTGAACGAAATAGATGGATCCCATTTTATACCTATGTTTTGTTATTTTAACTATAATTCCCGAACCCGGATTTTTTAGGAGATGGAAACCAATACGTCCTTAGTGACTACATTTTACAGATATGCGTTCAAAATCGTTACTGTGAATCGTAATTCTGAGTTTTGATCTGAAAAGGATATTCTACAATTCCTATACAATATACAATATATACAATATACTACCGATCCTAGCATTTTCTTATTATTTATATTTGTAGACTTGTTTCAGAGTTCCTCCATCTTCGAGGCTTAATTTCGTACTCTTGAAGATGGAGGAACTCCGAAACGCGTCGACAAATATAAATAATAAGAAATGTCTCGAGTTGGCAGAATGTTATTAAGAAATTATTTATGTAGATCCTAGCAGAGATAATCATTATCATAATTTTAAAACAGTTTACACCCAAATTTTCAAATACAAAAAAAGCACCTCGAGATATGGCTAAAATATGCTAACATGTCAATTGTTTTGTTATTTTGGGCTGTAATATACTGCAAATACTACAAACCGACATCTTTCTCAAGCAAACCACTTTTTGGGGGCTCAAGAGACCACAAAAGAGATATTTTAGCAAAAAAATTGACATCAATTTTGTGATCTATCACACTCTTCTACTACATATATGTGAGAAGGTATTAAGTATATTAAAAGACGAGTTTTTACCTCACTTAGAAAAAAGTAGGTTTACAAACTTGTGAACTGGATAAAAATTTGTCTGAACATTCTTTTTTTAAATCGCATGAACAAAATCCGAATCGGAGATAAATCACAATTAGTGTTCAACAATTTAATTTTCCAAACTAACAGCCTATATTAGATTCTCAAAGTTAAAATAAATGTCGATAAAAGTATTTTCCTATAAACTTTCAAATGATTGCATGTAAGGGAGTAATTCGTTTATAGAATATAGTTCAGACAAGCAATATTTTTCAATGACAATATAAATATATTTGCTTTCGTTCGATGTTTATAGAAATAGCAGCTTCAGTGAGAACTGAAGGAAATACTTGTTTAAAATCCTAACTTATATTCGGGTATATGTAATTTCTTATATTTACAATACTTGTTTGATTTGCAAAATTAATAACGCGAAATTCCATTATTTGTCATTGAATTTTCATAAAAAAAACATGTGGGTACTTAAAACCTTTTCATTCATTTCCAGAAAATAGTGCAACTTAAAAAAAATTGTTATCATTTCTTTTATTTCTATTAAAAAATACATAAAAACAAAATCTAACACTAATAGGATAGGACATAGTCAAAATACAATCGTATAAGATAATATTGTTTCAATATTAAAAAGACAAGGTTAATACATTTTTTAAATTTTATTATTTTTTACTCTGACTAAACACTAAGTTTTAAGAGGACAATCAAAACGAAAATAATTATAATGAATATTTCATTGTAAATGATTTCTTGTAGTGAGATTATAACCCCTCTCCCAATCTATTTTATCAAAACTGGGCTTTAAGAATCTAAACTTGCTGTGATTCTTTTCGTTTTCTTTTTGATGTATTCTAACAAAAATAGTTGAATATCTGTAATTTTTAAGGTAATTAAAAATCTATTGTTTCTATTATAAATGGCAAAATGAAAAATATAAGCAGGAAATGTATTTAGTTAATTATAGTTGAAATTGTAAGCTCTAATTTTGAGAAAGTACATTTTTTAACAACATCTCCAATAGACGATTTTTTTTTGTTTTTACCGATAATTCCTGAAATGTCATTTTAGGAGATATGCACTACAATAAGTTTTGTTTTAGTCTATATTTTATGTAACAAATAAAAATTATTTTTTAATATTTTTTTTTGACATAATCTCAAATTTAGAGTCATCGAAAAATTTTAAAAAGTCATGAAATATATCCAAATTCAATAAAAATCAGTCCATTCGTTTCGTCTCTCACTGGATAGACGACAGACAGACATATAATTTCAAATAATATTTTTCTGTGCTCATTGTTCTTCATATCGGATATTTCTGTTTAAAAGTTTTCAATGATTTTTTTTGACCCATGTAGTAACTCTTCATACTGCCATATGTGAAAAGGTAAAAAAAAAAGTTTGTTTTCAATATTTTATTTTATTTAAACTAGTAAAGATAGAGTTTGGACCAAATTTTGTGATAGATAAGAATAAAATTAAGACCATCAAAAAAGTCACGAACTACTTATTATAAACTCCATATTTATTACTTCTTTTTATGTGTAAAAATGGAAATACAGTAGTTTCACAATATTGAATATTCCGTTTTAAAATTAATACTAAATGGTTATGTTATTATCAGTTACATCTTTATATTTCAACTTTAACCCACAAGAACTTAGAATCGATTTCCGCCTGTCGCTGTAAACGTGACTTCTCCTTCGCACGTAATTGCTTTCAAGGGGTTGCTATTCCTATCCGCCTCTACGCACAGTTATTTACCGAAACTTGACGTTTTACACGAAGCATGAGACAAGTACATCCTAGGTAATTAGGAGAATTGCAAACCTGGAATTTTCAACATTCCATAGGGAGGGAATGTGTTAAGAAGACTGAGGTGTTATATTTTTCGTTATAGCCTAAAGGGATACTTTTGTTTTTATTTTCAAGAGTTGAGACAAGTAGAGAGTAGACAATTAGGGAGAGATAATGGGGATGACGAAGTGTTATAGAGTTCACCATGTTAGATATATATGATTAATATGGTTTTTCACCATTGTATATATATATATATATATATATATATATATATATATATAACTAATTCACCATGTTTCGGGAGTATAAATTACCTCTCTAGACTCTAGAGCATAAAAAACGTGAAAAACGGCACCATATAGCCTAGTAGTGTAGAGCCATGTTGGAAACTAAAACTGGTATTTTTATCTAGTTTTACCACTTGATAATGGAGGTTGATTTATACTCTCAAAACGTCCTGTTTTACTTTTTATATACACAAATGATGGCATAGTCCGATTAAATGTATTAATAATATAAACAATCCATCAAGGTTCAAGAATATAATTTTTATATTTTATTAAATCATAAGTAAATAATATAAATTTTATCACACACCCACATTAAATGATATTCTAATAATAATTTCACACTATACTTCAGAACTAAAATTCATCCTTGAAAATTGCTCTATTCTACTTGTACGTTTGAAAAAAGTCTTTATTAGGTCTAATATTTTTTCGCCTTGTATTTATAAGGTATAGTTTTATAAAATGATCTCTTTCTTATCAAATTTTTGAAACATATTTTTATATATTTAAATAAATCCCAAGATTATTTTGATTGTGCTAAACTCTTCCTATGCAATAATTGTTTGTTATTGACAGAGTTTTTAATGACAAGGGTCAATTTAGTTTCTTTTTCCAATTATTCCTAAAAGTTATTTATTATTATTTTTACTTGAAAGTTTCATACATTGGTCTGATAGCCTATACCAATCTTTATATTTCACCAAAGTGTGAGGGACATCGATAGAGATGATGTGTGAAATTAACTCTTTCATGTCAACTTCATGGGGAACTTTGTAGTTTTTTTTCCGAACTGGAGGTATTTATTTATAAAAGTGGTAATCAATACCTTTCGTTTGGTTCTTTAGACTTTAGAGGTTACATTGTAGTAAAATTTTATCAAAATCGTTAGTGTCAATTTGGTTAAAATCATTGTAAGTTTTTTTTCATTTCTTATGCATCACCGTGAAATTTGAACAATTGAGAAAAGTCTCGATAAATGAACAAAACAAGCCCTCAGACCAAATTTGATCACCTCTCGTTAGGGCTGCAGAGAACTGCACGAACGACAGATTTCATGTAAGAAATCACTTTTATAGCTCAGGTGATCTCCAAACGGATATTTCCGAGAAAATCCGTCATCAAGTTTTTATTTCGGTTCTATAACAAACTGGATTTCTAGATATTGTTCCTAGACGGGTCTTGAGTTTTGAAACTCAATGTTGTAGTCAGAAATTAAATTACAGTTTTCATTTTTTTTTTTTTTTTTTTAATGGAGTCTTGATGAATCAAACGGAGAAAATCGTAACATCATGTAGATGGTAGGAAATCGATATTATTTATGACATGTCATTGTAAGTTGATCAGTTAAGTAACTTTAAAAGTAAGGAGATCAGAACAAAAGGTTGACATATAAACTTTCTTTTAAATACCAACAAAAAAGTAAAATGGAATCAAACACGGTTGAATCTTGTAATGTTTTTAACATAACCTCTCTCAATCCGGCATGGGACGAGTACATGTTTTGGGAAGTATTAGATTAAGCGTGACGTCTTTAATATGATGTTTCATGTTTTTATTCTTTAGACATGGTGACAATTTTTGTTTTTAGTTTTTATTTGGTTTTAAATGCGGATAGGTGAGAAAGCGATTTCAATGTTTTTGCCTACTCTATTTTTCCTCGGAAAATTAGTGATTTACAACCAGTGTAGGTTAAAAATGTTCCGCCATTTCACAATCATTGATAGACACAGATTGTGTACGAGTGCGATATTCTGGCAGTACAAAGAAATGTAATAAAGTTACATTGAACCAGTGAGTAGATAAACGTTTATATTGACAGCTTGCTCGGCGTGTGGTCTTGTTGACGGACAATGAAACGGTAGGTAGCAGGCTCGTAACAGAAATCGAATAAACATTCATGCTCAGCTGTTGCAATTTTTGTGTGTTTTATCTTGTTTGTAAAAATAAAACTATGCCAATTCAGTAAAAGAAGAACAATTTAAATAGGAAAGAGGAATCTCTTCGACCAATGAGTTTGGTTATATTGTTGAGCTTATTTTCTATTCGAATTTTTTAATGATATACAAGTCAAAAATGTAATTAATATATTTACTTGTATCAATTTTTATTCGGTATGAGGAGGGAGGGATTTTAATGCTTAAATAGGTTCTAAAGTACATTTCAGAGTTACACAAAACATTTGTCTCCAATATTGTCAAGGGTTGATGATATTCAGAAAATCGTACGAATGCAGAATACTCTACCCGCTACCGGATTCACAGGTTGCGGCTCGGAAATAATTCATATATCCACATGAACGTCAGGACTGTATAACATATGTTATATAGTGCAGCATGAACGTACTCTCCTTCTTGTAACGTCCACGAAACCACTCGAAATTATAATGTCTTCCACCTCTCTGGATTGGTATCTATTCCAAAAAAAATATCATAATTTTAGATCCACTTACTGTCCATTACAGTTTTTATTTATTAATACTGTTATTTGTGTTACCAATAATTAATTTGTAAACATTCACACAATTAAATTAACTTTTCGTTCTTATAATCTACAAGGCAATTTTAACTAAACTTTCATGTATTATGCATTTTTTGCCTTGCTCTATTATTATTTTGAAATTTCTGATGTTGATTAAACGACAGTTAATTTTTATTTGACTAAAACTGTTTCCACACACTGATAATGTATGGAAATATTGTATAATCACAACTTTTTGTATGCAACTTTTTATTTTTCTAACTTATGATAAATACCTTTCACGTTTCACTTATATGTATATTCAAATTTTAAATTATTACGGCAATATTTTTGCTTGTAGATTTTAAATTACATGTATTCTAACATTTATTTTTGTAGACCTGTGTTCTTCCGTTTCTTCTAATTGATATTCAAAAAAGAAATTTTAAAACATTATATTTTGAATGGAACCCATTGTTCTCAGTTTTTACGATCGTCTAACTCCTAGAATTTTGCTGAGATGTAGTCCTTTCATACATAAACAGCCTTGCTTCTTTCTATTACAATATATTATTCGTGTTTCTCTGAACGAGTGAGATCTAGTCCATCTCAACACACTGTAGATCACCTCCTAAAACCGCGCGCCGGTCACCGGGCCTCTTTTTTTCCACACGCCCAGGTCCACTTCTAGTGAGATGCGATATTAAGGTGCGGTTTTTATTCCTCCCTTCCCTCCCCCCAACACTTGCTTTAAGTTACATTATTAAGAAAGCTAGTACTAATACTAGACTGTCTATAGTAATTTGCTACTTTATACCACTAGTTAGCTAATTTTCCTAATCTAAATGATAATCAATGTTTTACCTGAGTGTGTTTGTAAATTCGATTTTCCGAGACCAAAGTGATTATAAACGTATATATCACATAATTTAGCTTCGTTAACACCATACTCTATTAATCTGTATTAACGGATCATTAACCAAACCACAGGTTCTGTTAATTTATTTTAAAATTGACAGGCGCCTCAATTAGGTCAGTTAGTGGAGAAATAATGGAAGCATGTCAAATTAATATGATTCCAAATGGGTTACGTAATATAGACGTTGTTTGACGTGTTTTATTTTACAGATTTTTTTAATCTAAAAATTCTCTTTAATAACTTTTGTAAAATTTGACTACCAAGTGCTGGAAGACCCAAAGAAATTGTTGTATCTTCTAGTACATTATCAAAATATATTAAATAAAAAAATTGTTCGAGGTATCTCGGCTATTTTCAACACATAATATATATATATAAAAGACGTAATTTCTACGATTTTATATATATATATAATCGTAGAAATTACATCTTTTATAACAGCTCCATGGCCGATTTTTAGGCTTTTTTTTTTTTTTTTTTTTTTTTTTACAGATAACTCACAAACCGGCATTTTTATAGAAACAGCAACCAATATTTTTTGTTTGTGTCTTTAGAGCCTACATTTAAGCAAAATTTGTGTTTTGTTCTCCAGCAGTTTCCCCCAATTTGCAGTTATATAAAGACAAATTTTAAAATGTCTTGAGATATTGCCAAATTATGTCCACATGTTCTTGCCGTAGATCACTGCACTGATGCCAGACAGACAAACATCATTGAATGAACCACTTTTTTATACTCAGTGAGCCTCAAAACACTAAAAGCTCATTTTTACCCAATAGATAATTTTTTGTACGCTACGTTATTTGTGAGAAAGTAATAATTTTATCTATCTAATACGTATCTTGTAAATATTATGAAAAATCAATAATTTTGGAAATAATTTGGAATCGCAATTTTTACGAACGCTATTTTGAAACAGTTTAATTAAAAAATTATCACATTCGTTGTACAATACAAAGTATTAAACGTTCTGTAAAATTTTTTAATCGATACCTCAATTCGTTCTTCTCTTGTTATGTCTTGTTTTTAAACAAAATCAGACATAGAAAGGAAGCAATTTGGACATATGTTTATACAAGCTTTTTTTATTGATTTTGATACACATATATACTATATTCTTGATATACATAAGCACTCGTGAAACATTGTATATATGAGTATTGAAATAACCAAAACTTAAATAAATTTGATAAATAAGTTAGATCACCGTCTCAATTTACAATGTAATTAATTAAATCACAAATTAATTTATGATTCGATTGTGTCGCCATCGCCGTGGGAAATTGTTAACTTTTTAATGATATGGTCAGTATAATATAACTAACTACAAAGCGTACAAAGCAGGCAATGAGTAATTTGAAGAGGAGGTGGGGGGGTCTGACCGCAGTGCTTTCATCAACACGTTATATCCTTTGCTCATTTATGCAGGGAATACAGTTTACAGACTTTATGGAAATGTATTTGTTTACATATGGTTAAAGTGTTTCGTCAGTAGGTAATTGTTTCTTACAGCACTTCGTTGGTAAATTGAAAACTTTACACGACGGTACAAAACATTTCTCATTCACCCAAAATTAAAATTAAATGACCAAAACTATTCATAACCAAACTGATGGTTCGATAGTTGTCATTTAACAGATGAAAATGTACCAAAATCACAGTATTTGTAAATTAATTTATATATTTAAATATGGCCCAAATTTGCTTTGGTTGTGCCCTCAGTGCAAATAGTATTTGATTACAATATAGTTTCCAATTACGTTGGTTAGGTTTATTTTAGTTTGTACCAATTATTCCTGAGTGGTGAATTTATTTACTTGCTATTTTGCTCACTGTCATTTTCACATTTAACAAAAATCGGAACGGATTGAGTAAAACCGATTTAGAGGATCTACATCTTTTGTAATTGCTTCAAGACTGATTTTTAGATTTTTATTTATAAACTCATGAACCATAATTTTAGGAGATAACCCGTATGTTTTGTTTGTGTATTTGGCTACACTTTAGCAAAATGTGATCAAAATCGTTGGAGCTAATTTTTAAACACGAAATTTTTGTTTGTTTCTCTTATAGCTACTACCAAATCAACAAAATATTTAAAAAAGGCTTAGAGTCCAAAATATGACCACATTCCTAATTTGATCCACGTGTTTGGATGTACACACATTGACAGACGGACTCTTGAGAGACGACAGACAGACAACATTCTACATACCACTTTTTTGGTCTCGGGAGATCTTAAAACAGATATTTTTCACAAAACTGTTTTTTTTTTACCCAAAACTTAACTTAACTTTTTCTATTACGTATGTATGTGTGAGGACAACATAATAAATGCTAAATATTTTAAAAAATCAACTGATTACGAGATTTTGCAAACAATTTTAAATGAACGCCATTTTGAAACGGTTAAAAACATGTCTCAATCATCCATGCCCACAATAAAGTTAAAACCAACCGAACTATGTCAAAAAATGACGGTTCGATAGTTACCATGAACGACGTATTTTAAAACATTTATTTAAAGTTTAAGTATGGCCTAAACTTGCTTCAATAACGCGATTGATTGATATGTACTCTCTAAAATATAATGGTCTTTTTCTCAATCCGCCTATAGACTCCTATAACTCTATCACCAGGTACGATGTACTAGCATTTGAGTGTCCGACGTTTTCCCAACACCCATCTCACAGTTATAACTCACCTATTTGTATATAATTGAACCTGGATTCCCCACCCCTCTCAAAAATACATTTGGCACATTTTGAAACAGATAATATGTTTTTAGAAGTGGAGAGTTCCAATTTGTCATTTCAGCTATTTCTTGTTCTTCTCAAATTGAAAAAAAATAAAAATAAACTGATAAAGTACACGGCGTTAAATGGAACGCGTTCTAGAATCACTACTATCCAGTTTTATTGGTCTACGTTCCTCTGAGGTATTCCAGATTCCTTCTCTTAATACTTTTTACATGATTGCACTATTTTGTTTTATAGTAGCTTACGTTCTTCAGCTCCGAGGATTAGATGTGCGACTGAATTGTAATGTTTTGTTTCGATTAAATTGGAATTGGTTTTTGGAAGTGGTTGAAACTGGAAATATTTTGAATGTTCCATGCTGTGTATATTAATTTTGTAATGAGTTTTAATACTGAATTACGATTTTACTTAAAATTGTGTATGCTCACTCAGAAACTAAAAAAATACAGATAACAATTCAGTAGCCGCGTTTTCACATTACTTCATGCTGTCTTGGACATTCTGGTTTTAAATTCTTCTGTTCGTGGCCTTTCTGTTTACCACAGGTCTTCTGTCCTTGTCTTTGACGAATCATATAGTTCATTCTCTGCTGATTTCTTTATTATGCAAATGTTTTCGTAAACCAAGCGCTAAACACGATGTTCTCTGTTTCCAGCATCTTGATGTAATGTTGCCCAGCGTGATATTTTCGAACATTCTGCCAGGTTTCAAACCTAAGCAGTCAATCTTCCTTTTCGTCCCCTAGCCATCGTGCGATCGTTGCAACTCCCCCTTCTTTCCTGGATATCTGATTCTCCGCCTTGTCGTTCTCCTAGCATATCTATTTTCATACGCAGCAGATCAATTGGGATAATGCCCACGATAACTAAGATGGGCGGTTCGACACGGTGTTTAGGACACAACTCTAGAGTGTTGGAGGATGTTGGCTTAAATCTCTGCTCCGTTTGAGCGCATTAATGAGATCAAAATACTTCGCGCGGGCTGCTTCGACCCTTCGATAATAGCATCAACACTCTCAACTCTACATATCAGTCCTGGTTGCGGTTTTACCTGACAAGGTCCGAGAATGTGATATGCTATATTTTTTCTTCTCAATCACATTCTCAGTCTCCGTTTCTTCGTTATGATCACTATCTTCATCGTACTTGCTGTCATCTACAGCCCGTGGTTTTGAACTAGCTCCTTGACTTTGGCTAGGTTGCTCATCCCACACAAAGCAGCTACTCTCCTTCAATATATTGTCGTCAGAAGCATTGCATATTGGTCTGGCCTTAAAACGGATCTCTGTGTATCCCCTGCGGTTATTCTCTTCATCTTGACTAATGTCGTATAGGAGCACCTTATTTCTACAGTAATCTCTTTTGTTTCAACAGGTATTCAGACACCTTGAACTACCTCTTTAAAACGCATCATCTCGCCGAGTTAAATCCGTGTTTAACATCAAAGGTGACCAAAATACAAATTATATTACAATGATAACATTTATGGTTACTAATTTAACTGAGAATTTAAACACATATATTCCATCTTATAAGTATTGAACTTCGAAACGGATATGGGGACACTGAAAAAAATATTTACCACCAGAAACTTGAATTTTGTAATGCAAAACTTGAAACAAATTATGACTAGGAATAAACAAGCCAAGTTTAACCGAATGTCATTAACCAAAACACAGCGATATATTGGAGGTACTACCTAAAAAAAACACCTGAGTTTCAATTGCCTTAAGCCTTCTCATACGTAACATATTCTAAGAAAGATATTTTTGTTGTATTAAGGTCACTCTTATAAGGTTAAATGTAGGTCACGTAATTTGAATTCTGTTCTACTTTGAAGTAAGGGGCGAGTTAATTCTGAACATGGCAGAGTTCTGTCCTGTAGAAGTTTATAGAATTAGTTTTGTTGTTACCAGTTCATCGGGGACACTTTGTTTATGAATGTCGGCGTATTTGGTATTCATACTGAGTCTTGCGGACGCGTGGCACATGCATTCAATACTCTCTGCAAGCATAAGCTATAATTCATATTTATATGCACCACAGCAAATACTACAAGATCAGACACTTTTCCTAATATCATACCTTTTCTACTTCTGATGTATTTTTTTCTGATATTGTTGCGTTAAGAAACTGTTCAACGAATTTTTCTTTCTTTTTTCGTGCTCGTAATTTATGTAGTGTTTTGCCTGAAGTTTTATGAATTTGTGGACCATAAAAAGTGAATTTCTTTCGTGTGTTTTACTCGTGATCGTTATCTACACAGTAGCAACGACAAAAATTAAGGTAACTCACTAAAACAGGTGTAAAACACATTTTACAGTGCCTAAAAATTCGCATACAGGCATCAAAAAATCTTACCCCTGGCAACCTTGCTATTAATTTTAAACCTATGTATGCAAAATTTTGCAGAACACAGTTTATAATTCGAAGATATGAAAGAATCATTACGATGATTGAGTGTTTTCACATTTTCTTCCTTTTCATATACTGGATAGCCCATAAAGTCATTGCACTTTCTCTAATCTGTTTTTATGACTACCCAGTACAAGGGAATTAATTTTTAAAGAAATCATTCAACACACTAATTTCGTTATTACTTCTAATTGTTTATTATCTTCATACACACGTTGATGACGCTTAAAATCATCTTCATCAATTTCACCAATTACATCGTCCCCCTCCCGCCCCATCTCCAAAAATAATCCATAACCCTGAGTCCTAGAAGTCCTAGATAAATCATACTCATCAATTCATCTTCTCAGAGTTCTGTAAGGTTGTATTAAAGAAATCACGGGTAAAGCGTGATTACTCTGTTTGAGGAATATTTTACTTCATACTGAATGACATAATTGGTTTATATTTGTAAGTTAATATTGCTAGTAACAGTTCAACTAAAAAAAGTAGAGGCAAATTACTCCAGAGACGTCTTCAGGCACACCCTTGACTGGTTAAGTCTATTTTCAAACACAAGGTATCTCAGTAGAAACAATTCTGCCTAATCACAATGTCTTAAAAAGAGTAAAGTTCATCAGACCTAAGTATTTTTGGAAACAAGGCTCTATTTAAATATATGGGTTCTTTATGTTCACTTCTTTACTAATACTTATCGAACTACGCTAACATTTTTTATGGAGATAGCTGCAAATCATTTTCGTTGTGTTTTGTATCATTTATTATTTAAAGCATCCAATATTTGCTTTTGAATTTTGAAATGCCCATCTAATTTTAAATAAGTGTAAATTATAAGAATAGAAACCCGAAGTTTTTGCACCGACTGATGTTTTTGCAGTTAAAGTTACTCACCAAAATCCTTGGAAGTCGTCTGTCTGCTGTACCTCATTAATATCCTTTGCTATATTGGGATGTTGGATGTAGAATAATAGCTTCTCAACTCCTAACTAACAAATAAGGTACTTTTGTTGTAAACACAGTTACAAAATGCAATTATGGTGCATAAGTTCTCTATATCTGGATTCAAATTTATAGCGTCTACATGCTTATATCGTTTTCTTTCTTAGATATTGGGTAAATAGTATGGGATCTTACTCCTTAAATCTGAAAAAATCGAAAACTTTTTTACTCATCCATCCTCGTATCAAATTAAAAACTAATCAGAAATGTTCGTCAATAAAAATATCAGTTCGGTAATTGTAAGTCAAAATTGAAAATGTGTTATCTTTGAAAAAAATATGTATAGGACCTAACCTACTATAAAAGCGTCCTCGGTGTAAATCGTATTAAAAATTGAGCTTTAATATCGGCGGATAATGTTAACTTTTTGCCAATTATCCCTAAAACGTTCTGTTTTGTACACAGGTTAGGGTCTTTTACTTTTTCTGAAATTTGAAGATATCCGTAAACCCGATTCGGAGAAATTAAATCTTTTATATGATTGAAGTTTTTTAAAGCTATAACTAACGAACTGGAATTTTTGGCGATCAATAAGTTTTGTTTATGTACTTAAGAGTTGCAGTTTAGATAAATTTGATTAAAATCGTTAGAATTTTGTCTTATGGCAGCTACCCCCAAATTTTCAAAAATCGATAAAATGAAATTAATATTTCCTACATTGTTTGAGATACGCCCACATACCAAATTTCATTAAAACGTCCTCTTAGATCACTCCACAGACGCCAAACAGACGAACATTATTTTCGAAACCGCCTTTTTTGGACTCAGAGGATCTCAAAATGAATATATCAGTAAAAATTCGACATTGTTTTCTTGACCCATCACACATTTTATAAGAATAAAACGTAGAGATAGAAACCCGATGTTTTTGCACTGACTGATGTTTCTGCAGTTAAAGTTACGCACCATTATCCTTAGAAGTCGTCTGTCTGCTGTACCTCATTAATATCCTTTGCTACATTGGGATGTTGGAAGTGAAATAATAGCTTTTCGTCTCCTTCTAGCCAATAAATAAAGCGTACGTTTGTTGTAAACCTAGTTACAAAATGAAATTATGACGTCCGAAGCTGTCTATTTCTAGGTGGTTCAAATTTATAGTCTCTACATGTTGCTTTTGTCGTTTACTTTCTCACATATATGTAGTATAGAAAATGTTTCATGTAGCGTTGCGAAATAGATTTTAAGTTTTGGGAGTCTTTGTTTAGAGGTCCCACCCAAGAGCTCAAAAATTGTGTCTGTTGTCTGTATATTCTCTACAGTACTATCTTCATGGGCATGTGAGTATATTTTCTCCTTCTTCAGAGAGCGTCAGTCAGCCTGTAAGTTAATGAATGCACTCAATACCCGATTTATTTAGAGAAATGACGGAACTACTTGATCCGTGGTATTCCATCTAGTTTATCGATATTCAAGTAGAAACGACTCAATCTATCTGCGTCGGTATCATGGATGTCACAAACATTAAGACGTGATATAAATGTTTCAAAGATTTCATAGAAAACCGGGCGTTGACGTATGTAAGTCCCTCTTTTACCTTTACCCCACGGCGAAATAGTTTATGCAGAATCTTGCCCCAGGCAATGATAGGATTATTGCCCGCAGTCTCACTCCCTTATACTCATCGCTGTGAGGTTGTTTTCCACTCATCTATTCATCCCGACCTTGGACATCCTCTTTGTCTTCTACTTCAAGGTTACTTCTCAATAACCTATTTGGAAGTCTATTGTTATTTATTGCTTGTCCATTCTCCTAACCTTCCTTCCAGCTCCGTAGCTACCCAAGTTTTAATAAGCCGAAATGACTATTTAATAGCTTTGATTATTCGGGAAGTTACGGACGAGGTGGAGATAAGCACGGTTTCGGTACAATAAATTTTGAGTGAGGATTTATCCTTAGAGAATTTCCGAAAAATTCGTGCTGAAGCTCCTGATGATGGAACACCGCTTAGAAGACTTGCAGGACATGCTGTAAATAATACGCAAACATAACCTTTTCGAGTGCCGATTTTGATCAAATTTTGTAATTTTCGACAACTACCGCAGCTGCGACCAAAACTCAATATTGCGATTTCTTAAAAAGATTAATTAAACACTAAAGTCACGAACAAAACGTATTGTTAATTTGTTCATGATCAACAACTTAATACAGTTCAAAGAAATTCGCGCTCTCTCCGGTCGGCGTAACGGCTGTATACTGAGTTTAATTAATTTCAAAATTGCGGCTTTGTTGGCTCAAAGGTTAAGCCCAGGCTGACGATTTGTGGTTTACTGCGTGATTCACTATATAAGGTTATATTCACATTGGTTAGTTCTGTAAATATTAAACTCAAAACTGAAATTGTTTGTTAATTGTGAATTGCATGTAGTTCGATCTTCTTTTTACTTTTGGTATATACGTACTAATACTTACTAATAGTAAGGATAACGTTGTGTGATGAGTAAATAAAATGTTGTGTTTATTCCCAGAAATAATCGTTTGAAGGTCTTTGGGAGGAAAAAGTGTTACTTTTTTATGACTTTTTTGTCATCTGTGAAGTGCTAACGAATGCACAGACGTTGATTAAATGTAATATATGGGAATAATTTGGTGGTAGTTCATGGATTTAAAAAAAATTGATAACTTTTAAATTGAGAATAGCTATCGGAAGACCAAAACACAAAACTTCGATAATCTCAAAATTGACTCTAACGATTTTGATTAAATTGTACTTAAATATAGACCCTAAGCACATTAATGAGGTCCACCCTTTTTTGTATTAAAAATTTAGTTATATTTAATTAGTGTTCCCCGAACTTCCTTCCCACGTCGTAAACTATTTTTAAACGTTCATTGTATTCGAATGAAGTCGATTTATTTAAAGTTCATTTACGTTTCCTCGCTTAATTACTCCTGAAATTGTAATTTTCTTTTAATTGATATTTGTGTTCTTTTATATTAGTTATACTAGTTATATTTAATAAATCAAACCTTCATGTTGTTTACTTATAATTAACGAAAGCATTTTTGGGACTCCCAAAATACCATGTTTACAATTTTTTAATAAAGGGAAAAACAATCGCATCAAAAAAAGAAGAAAAGTCATAAAATAGTGATGCATAGTTTTTGAAGGCTCCAATAGATTAGGGTCGGAAGAGAACAAGAGTTGGTCAAGAGAGAGCTGAGTACAATATGATTGCTGCATAAATTCATGTAGACAAATAAGCCTTGCCATGTCACTGTTGATTTCTTGCAAGAAGAGACAATCTTCGCGTTTTACACCATCTAATACCACTATATTTATAAGTCTAACTTCTAAAATAACGTTATATACTGGTAAAATACCCCAAAAGAAGCAATAAATCATAATAATTTCTTTGTTAAAGACTGATCTGTATCTTACATGAAAAATGCATTTACAGGACTCTATTTTACCCTACTCTGGTGCTATTAGAGTATTCGAGGGCTAAGACTCCTTCTCCTTTTTTTATGAGGCGATAACGACAAGACTTTTTTACATTTAAACAACGAGAAAAAATCCTACAGGAGAAGGATAAAAAAAAAGTTTCGACAAAAGCCTGTCTATACTCGAACAAAGCCTGTCAAAATTATGATTTTTTAAAATTCCAGTTATTAAAAAAATAAAGGCGGGGCTTACAATTCTAGGAACATATCCAAAAATGACAACTTTCACTGCATGTTATTGACACTGTTTCTAAAATTGTTAATATTTAAAAGAATGTCTATTTAATATTTTAATATAAAAGGCTGTGAAAAATATACTTATCCAAATTTGTCATATAAAATCTCCTTCAGCCAACATATTATGTTTACAGTTTCTGACGCCTTATACATATTCATGTGTATATTCTGACCTTGCTCCGATTAAGTCTTTTGTTCCTGTTTTGCATAGTGTATGTTTCCTTCACATTATGTTTCTTGATTTCATGGTATAAAACACGAGGTAGATTTATAACGCGATATGCACGCTTATTTCCACATTATGAATGCCGTTATAATTGGAATTGTAGTGGGATGATGTTAATAGCTTATGTTGTGTTAGATAATAATTATATTTAGCAATCTTTTTTCAAAAAATTTTTTTTTTTTGGTTTTCGTGTCAAATACTTGAATTACCCGAGTGGAGCAATGTCCGGCTCTAACTCAACCATTTGGTCTGTATGTTTGTGTGGGAAAAAAAAAACTATTTATAATCATATAACTTTCTATAGGTAAACCAAAATTTGGATCACTCTGTATGATATATGTCAATTATTAATATAGTTTAATCAATCATTTGCCATCAGTTATATATATAAAGATTAATACACGACGTTTCGAGAGTATAAATCAACTCTCGTTATCTAGTGTTAAACGTAGAGCATAAAAGTGAAAACTACCAAAATAGCCTAGTTGGAAACTAAAAGTAAGTATATAAACTAAGAAAAACTCAAGCCTAAAATTAGGCCAGAGCAGTCAAAACTAGGACTAAGTACAAACAAAAGTACAAACAAGACAAAACCACCGCACACACGCCTACAATCACAAAAGACGGCAAGCAACAATGAAATATATCCAATTAAACCAAATAGTAAATGAACAGTCCATTATTATGTAATAACTTTAAAACTAGAGAAAGACAATGTTTTATTTCTAATCGTTCAAAATCGCAATTTCTTTCAACTAAACAAACTTGAAAACTATTTTAAAAGTTGACTGCGTTTTTAAAATATATTATTTTATTCAGCATTAAAGTGACTCAATATTTTGTAAAATCAATGATTTTCAAGATATTTAATATCATAATTGTAAATGCTATTTTAAAACTGTTAAGTACAAAATTATTAGAAGCTAATGGTATAAAACATTTTACCAACTTTGGTATCAATATCTTAATTCGTTCTAGAGTTGTCTCGATTTAAAAAAACGAAACAAAAACAAAGACAGACAGACCGAAATGATACACCGCGTGTATATTATTGTAATTATATTCAGTCATAATGTGTATTCTTTTTGTTGACAACGGGAAGAGAAAGTATACATACAACAAAAGTGGTGATATCATTTTGTTCAACATTAATAGGGATAAATATTATAAATCTTGAAAATATTTTGAAAATCAACTTTTTTTGAGACATTTGGCATCAAACTTTTTAATTGAACGCCATTTTGAAACACTCAAGTGAACAATTTTAAGAGTTTATGTGCCACAGTAAACTAGTAGTATTATATTAAATTGAATTATTTCTGGAGTAATATCTTGTTTTTGAAAAAATTACAAACGGACAGATAGACGGAAAACAAAGTATTTTTGTACATTTTTTAGGCATTTTTTCTTTTTTTTGACGTCCATAATCGCAAACAAATTGGTTGCCATTTTTCAAAATGTCAGTTCTTGAGTTGTCGGGGAGTGGGGGGGGGGGACCATAGATTATCAAACATGGAGCTATTGTAAATTAAGTTATTTCTCAAAATATATTCTAATGATTTTGTTCAGATTTTATTAAAATGTGAAGAATAATAACCTAAACACTTGAGCAAAATCACAAGTAAATTTATGGTTCAGGAATAATTAGCAAAATACCCAAATGAACCAACCTCTGAATTTTTATCAAATAAGATTTTTTTTACGACACAAACGAAGCAATTTTAGGCCCCTTTAAATATTTCTTTTTTTTCCAAATGTGACGTCCATAGATCATTTTCACTTTTTTATTAACAACTTCCTCATTGATATTTATTTCCTACTTTGTTTGGTTACTATTTCTTTTGTGAATGGGAGTGTGAAAAAGTTAGTGCAATATTTTTACACAATTTCTTGTTTCATTTACCCCTTTAAAAAGATGTACTACTTGACAACAATACCTACACTTGCTTTACTGGCCGAACCCCTGACTTAAAAAAAAAATTTAAAATCGTATGTGATCCTTGAAGAAAATCAAAGAAGAAATAGTTTTTGATCTCTTAGTACAAAGAAGATGTGGCAAATCATGTTTAGCTACCTTAATTAACAACAAAATCAAAATGAGGGAGGAAGTGCAAGTTTTTTTTAACCACCCTGTTTTAAATTCGCATTTTGTGTGTTATGTTTTATAAATATTTATAACATTAACATCCTTTGAAAACCCATTTTTATTTAAACGCAGTTATCTGATCTTATAATACATAATTTGTTGCAACACGACTGCGGCAAATGAGCGGACGTATATCTCATTATTAGATTTGATCTTGCAAACTGAGTTCTAAAGTGACATTTTGATGAAGCTAAAGAATGCGAATGCAAGACATTCCTAAGTATTAAATTGCCATCACTTAACTGCCATCGTTCCCTTGTTATAATTTATTATCACGAAGTGCTTTTCACGTTGAAGTCTAGAATTCCTCGTCACGAATATTCAATTCCAAGGTAATTATACAGGGTGACCATGAGTTCAGGTTTTTTAGTCATTAACTTTAGGAGGTGAGAGGACAAGGGGTAAGTCAGAAACTTCAAATAGGAGATATGGTCATGTGAAAGGACATTATACAAGAAAAATGACATGAAAACGTTTTTGTTTTGGCCACTATAACTAAAATGACGAATGTTAACAATACACGGTACCGAGATTGCACAAACCTTTCCACTCGTAAAACGAATCAAAAATAATCCTCAACAAAAATTTCATTTCAGTAGCAGTCAATCAAAAAGTAAAATAAATGAACAATGGACTCTATCTTTGATAAAACATTATATTTAAATAAAGGCTTAAACCTGCCACTCTTGTCTAACCGCAAGTCGTATTTCATTAAAATTAAACTAAAAATACCAGTTCTTGAGTTATTGGTGAATAATCAAAAATCATCGAATATAGAGTTCTTATAAAAGAAGTAATTTCTCAAAATCATTTGTACCGATTTCTTTTATATTTTCGTGAAATGTGAAGATTAATGACCCAAAGCCAAAAATCACACCTATCTTTGTTTCAGAGATATTTAACAAATACCTGCAAAAAACGCACCGATTTTTGAATGATCAATATAACTAATACACTTTAAACAGCCATGACAGTTTTTTAAAATCATAACGAGATGAAAATGAACCGTATAAACATTCAGAATGTTTTTGAAGTCATCTCTCGTATAAGATCTTGAGTAAAAGAACTTTTTTGAATGAATTTGAGACGATTGTAGGTCGAGCAGCAGCTTATTTTATTTGAAAGGGTAAAAATGAAATTATTTAATTGCCTAATTTTTATACACGTATTGAAACGTGTATAAAGCAAATTATTAGTACAAATTAAATATATTTTATATTGAATTTGTTGATTTCCATTTATTTAAAAAACAAAAATGACTATTTTCAATCCCAACTCCGTCGTGGCTAGTGAAAAATAACAAAATGTTTTGTTTTTAAAGTACAATTAATTATTAAAATTATTTTGTCAATTATCAACCTCAAATTATTGTTGTTGTTTAAACCAAATTTTCCTATACTAGAGCTCAATATTATCCAAATTTGGATCGAAATTTTAATTTTAATTCTGCATGTCATAGAATATCGTAGAATTCTGCATGACACAAACATATCATGTGAATAATTTAATATCAATTTATAGTTCTTTATAAACAAACCACAAATTGTTAAAGAAGGTACAATCAAATATTTTGAAAAAAGCTAACAGAAAGACCAAAGTGCATTTCTTACCACATGTTGGAATTACCTTTGCCTTTGAACCTAGGATTATTGAATCTCGTACTTTGCTAGCAGCTCTACTCTTCTCTCACACAGTAGGTGACGACACATCATTTCCTCCAGATGTTCTCAGAGTTTTTTTTTTTATGTGTGAATGACTTTTCTTGAAAGAACCTTTATCAGTTTTTGTAATGGTTTAATACTTGTCTGTGTTGTGTTTTAATTTCGTTAAAATGATAAACTTACGGTTTACACATTGTCTGATTTATATTGTATTAGTTTCAATTCAATCCGCAGCTTTTTTGTGTACTCGTATGTAACCGTATACATATTCTTATCATCAATTACATTATGAGATGCCATTGGGCTATTTTAACTTTTTCAAAATTTAGATACTTGTCTGTAACCTGAAAGAAACCATGTTAATTTAGGCTCCCATTCAAAAACTATGAGATTTAAATATATTTTTAAAGGGGTATTGTTTTAATCGCCTTTACAATAAAGTACAGGTAGACCTGCGACCTACGTTTAAATTTTTAATTTTGAGATATGGGTAGTTTAAGTTTCCAAATTCGTATTGTCAGAGATCATTTCCAATGTGTAATCTCTTCTGTTCATAAATATTATTCTGGAATATGTAGTATACTCTCTTAAACTCTATTTAATAATATAGCTTGCAAAGTATTGACGTTACAACTTTTTTTTTTTTTTAGATGAGCTTTAATTTATAGCACGGTCCCACTAAGGTGGTCACTTATAGTGAATATGGTTATGGCAATTCCGAGGTACCTAGCTGGATTTACACCTTCTTTCGTGTAGTCTTGGTTTACGCCCTGTCTTTTATATTTTCTATAGAGTCTCACTTGATCAACTCTTGTTCTCTTCCAAGTCCTCTATTAGAATATTCGAGGGCCACAAGGGTCTTTATTTTATGCTTCTTTTAAATAGGATGACCAAAAGGTTTTTCGCCTTTAAATGTGAAAAAACCAAGTTGATGGTCACCAACATGGTACTTACGCGGCCCTATCATACAATTTAATGAAATCAGATTCTCTAAATATAATGCCCAATAGTTGTTTTCTTAGGCCTCGTGGGAAATGTTAAATAGTATAGTGGAAAGAAGGAGTAAAGTATCCAGCCTTGGCGAACCTTAAAGTTGTACGTCTATGACGGAGCCTCCACTCGCTACGCTCGTGTCGTAGTACTCCGTCCTGCTGGATCTTCTAACAATACGAATATCGAGTTCAGGTTTCGAAATTACATTTATGACAATAACTTCGGTATTTGTCGTCGTAGAGAGGTAGGGTTTGGTGTAATTTTTTAACTAATTTAGTGTTTTATAAGTTGAATAACACATCAAATATGAACGAAAAACTGTTTAAACATTTTAAGTCGATATTTTTTAACTTTAATAGGCTGGATATGAGCACACTATAGTCCTCTATACTAAATTTCATGTTCCTATCTTAATTTTTGTGGTGACTATCATGTTTACGTACAGACGACTACGACGACGGATGGACGGAATAAGTTTCCTGAGGTTTTGAACCGTGAAGCTCAATTAAAAACGATGAATTTTTTGACGATTACCAAACTTACCCTTATACTTCGTATTCTGGGTAAGTAAAAAATAATAATAAATAATCTATTAAATAAAACATTTGTATAACCTTACAGTTGTTTATGTTATCAACTTACATTTATTTTATTTACCATTTCATAACGGAATTTCTTAAATTTTTCACGTAACAATTATAATAGATTATAAAATACTCCCAACAAAAGATGATTATACTACACTCTTTTAAAAGCTTCCATATTGATTGCCCTACTTCCAGCAAACAGTAGGACAGCTAATTGCATTTAATGGAGGGATTTGTTTCTACAAAGACAACAAAGACATGTTTTGTACTTGCATAGTTTGGCGCGCCCGATTTGCTCGCTTCACTCAAATTGAGTGGGTGTTTGTTTTGAATGCGAGGCCTGGAGGGCGGCTTTAAATAGTAATTTATTTGATATTTTTCTCCTATAAAACTGTAAAAGATTAGAATTTATATAAATGATCACATAAAAATAGTTTGGGAAAATATTTGTATTTTGTTTTAAGTAAAAACTTCCGAGAACAGTTTAAATTTGAATTAAAACTTGCAATCATGAAGTAGTTGTTGATTGACCGCATTGTAAAAAAAAAAAAAAAAAAAAAAAAAAAAAAAAAAAAAAAAAAAAAAAAATTATGCAAACACATTTCACCAACATTTCCACTCGTATCCATCCCGCAAAACAAATTGTTCCAAAAATGTCAGTTGTCTGTCAAAAAGCAAAAATGAACGATAGACACCATATCTTTAAAAAGGTCTAAACTTGATTTGCTTGTGCCGTGAACACATCTTTAGCGTAAGTCGTATTTCATTTCAATCCAGCTTTTTATGATGGTGCACAAGAATTATTTTTGTTTTTTTCTAATTATTCTTGAACCTTAATAGGTTTTTTATTTAGGATTTTGCACATGGGTTTGAGTCATTAATCTAAAATTCATTAAAATACATTTCATTGGGTCATACATTTCACTAAAATTGGAATGAAATGGGTAGAACTGATTTTGGGAAATTAAATATTTTAGTTGTTTACCGATATCAGACGAATTGGCATATTTGTAGAGACAGCGACAAATAAGTTTTGTTTGGGTCCTTAGAGGATACATTTGAGTAAAATTTAATGAAAACAGTCAGAGCCTATTTTATAATATCGTAATTTAAATTTGTTTCTTACGACAGCTGCCCTCATCAATAAAACATTCTGAGATGTTTGCCATTATATCCCCACATACCAAATTTGAGTATAATCTGTCATTGGTTTGTGGTTTAAAGCATATCACATACGATAGACAGACAGACAGACAGACAGACGACAGACATCATTAAAAAAAAAAAAAAAAAAAAAAAAAACAGTTTTTGGACTCAGGTCAGAGGATATACCACCATAAAACTCTACATCGATTTATTGACCCATTATACATATTTCTCTACTCCGTATATTGGAGAAGTAAAAACCTTGTACTGTACATGTCATGTAACGTTCGCCTTAGTTGCAGTTTATTCTTAAATTTCATAAAGATTGCTTCATACGTTTGGTCGTAACTGCGTAACTCACAAACACATCATATGCTAAATGGTTGTAAGAAAACAGGAATTCGCTTCCCTCCATTGTAAACTCACTATATTTAGTTTAAATGTTTTATAAAATACAGTTTCTAAACACAAATCTGACCCTATCTTTCAACTTGGAAACGTTCAATAAACGATTCTCCCAGTAATTTTTAAATAATACTACTGCCTTGTTCCTATTATTGGAGATGTACGAATAGTTTCCTAGCTAGCCTAGATTTACGCATTCACATAGTCTGCTTAATATCGATCATAGTTCTAAAAGGGTTGACTTACCCCACACAAGTAGGGGGGGGGCTGAGTGGGGAATATTACATATGCTCTCTACTTGTTAACAAATGCTAGCTTTCTCACTGACACATGACTTTGTTACCTGAGGGTGTGTAGTATTCACCCCTAGTTAGTACACACGTTTCTATAGTACGTCTCGTTTACGTAACCCTCAGTGAAGTGTGCATTATTAATGTATTTCTACATCTGTTCTCACAGTAACACTCAGACTTGAGTACTGAATCATTTGAAACTGTCTGATTTGGATTTTATAAAATTTTATATTTATTGCAAATGTGCCCGTCACGATTAAAATAACTAGAACGCATTTCCGTCTCTGTGACTTATTAATTATGTAGTAATTCTACTTACATTGACGCGTTTCGGAATTATTTTTTTCCATCCTCAGAATATCTCAGAATATCTCGCTCATTTGAGGTCGTCACAATAAATAAGATTTCAACATACAACACAAAACACACTAACACATATTAAAACAAATAAATATCGCAACGCTAACGTGTGCACACACGGACGTATATCAGTCAACAAGTAAGTAGAATTACTACATAATTAATAAGTCACAGAGACGGAAATGCATTCTAGTTTATAAAATTGTATAATTATATACTCGTGACTCATGACTCTCCTTAAAGTGCCACTCGACTATTGATAATCGATATAACATTAAACGATTCGTTTTAATAAATTTAATAGTATGTTCGTATTATTCCAATAGCAATAATTCGAGTACTATTGTAAAGATAACATTCTAAACATTGATATAAATGTATAAAACATCCATTATTAGGTTATGCATTCACGCCTGTAAACAATTTAGTACCGATTTTGTCACAGCTAACGCTAAAAATCTCATCACTATTTTCAACTGTCTGTGTCAACCGGTAAATTTCACTCTGTATTATTTATCTTGGTACCACTGGTAAAGGATTGGCTATGCTCATTCTACTTCATATTTTTTGTCTAGTGGATATCAGAACTTTATTATGTTCATGTTGACTTCTTTAAAAAATCGTTATTAATTGAGTTTTCGCAGGGACAAAAAATAAGATTAGTTTTAATTTTATTAAATACAAAGAGTTAAAAAAAAAGAAGTTTTTATTATATTGTTTGTACTTAATTTGAAACTACGTTCGTCTGTTCAGCTGTTGTCTTCCTGGTTAAAATGTTTGTAATTTGAGTTTCAAAATAGATTTGTTTTAAAGAAATTGTAGTCGTCTACATAGCCCGGATAGCTAAAACATTTTTCACGACTTTTTAAATATTATCTTTCTTATATAAATTAGTTTTCCACTAATAATCTAGATTTTAAAATTTTGATTTTAAAAATACAAAATTAACATTTTTACTTAAATTAACATTGTTTTAAATCAGAGTTGTACGTTTTCATAATTTAAATCGTTAAATGAGCAACTGTGCAGTGTATAATACAATCACAATATTCAGTTTCCATCCTTTAAACATTCAAAATGGCCACCGTAAAATAAAATTGTATTATGAATAGTTCTGTGCCTTTACCTGCATTGCATATATTAATTAAAGGATAATGGAGGTATTTACAGTCTTACAATTCTTGTTAGAATGTATTTATTACAGCTGTTTTCCGCCACAGGCGGCATCGTCAGATCATTTAATACATAAATAACACTCACAACACTAACCTATATTAATCCTGTAGTCTTTTATTTCTTGTGGCCACCACATATTTCCTATTTCAAGAGCGAAATATGTGGCAAAAAAAAAATACTATAGGGCTAATATATATTTGTGTTGTCCGTGAAATGTGTTTGTTTTTATGTATTGTAATCACCTGACGATGTGACCTGTGGCGGCGAAACGGCTGTAATAAAATACATTTCGACGAAAATTGCAAGAGTATAAACCGGACAAGGTAATATATTTTTAATAAATTTTGTTGCGCATTTTATTAAGTATAAAGTTTTGCGAAACACATTTTTGGGACGCTGAACATAACATTTTCACCAATTTCTTTTCGCTCAGTAGACAGTTTTTAGTTTGGACTAGATTTGTTCGACCGACATACGACAGTGCAACCAGGGATAGCGTCAGATATTCGGGGATATTTGGGATAACTCGGCTCAATGTACGATTCTTTATCTTTGTAATTGATCAGCTGTTCGGGCTTATATTTTCTCATCTCTCTACTGTATACATAGAATACTTGATGCATTATTTTATTATTAGAATTTGAATCTTTTGATTTCATATTTTAGTTGCCACAAACTGGTTATCGTTAAGCGTTAATATGATTGTTAAGACCGCACCAGTAATTTTTGAATTTCAGTCCTGTCTTTACTCGAAATGAGCAACACTTAATGCAATTCCATTCACCAAATGAGAGGAAGCACACTTTTCCACAATAAACATTTTATGTCTAACAAGGTGATGTTTCAATAACTTCAGTCGTTATGTCTTCTTGGGCCTTGTAGGTGTACATGTAACAACTGAAGACGATGAATTTAACATTGACACCTCTATAAGTGTTTTCTCTTTGGTTTGGTGACCCCTTTTTTGTTTATTATTAATTGTCCTTTCAGGAGTTCACTCTTAGTGAGAAAGGATGTGACTTCGCATCTTCTTTTCATCTTTCTTATTAAGTCTCTTGATCAACATTTGTTCTCTTACGATTCTGACCGGAGAGCTAGGTGGTCTTTATTTTATACTATTTTCTTCTTTTTTTTTAAGATAATGATGACTAAAAAGTTTTTCACCTTTAAATAACATGGGAATATACAGTATTATTACTGTAATTAGAGACAGTGGATCATTTTTGGCTACAAAATAATTCATAAGAGCGGTTTTAGTAAGAAGTCAAGTGTAATACAGGCGTGTCGACATTTTGCAGTATTAATGAATTTAATATCCACTCATGCTCTAAGAGATAATTTAAAACCATCTGACACCATTCCACTCTGGTGGTCATTCAGCTTAGCTGCTTCACTGCGCATCTTTATGGTTTTCTTTAATGCCGCACAATACGTTCGTTTAAAACTGTTACTCAACAGATAATAGATAATAATACTAATATCCGAGTTGAGCATTATATAACTGTGCAAAAAATATTTTACACTTTTTTTTCGCAAATAAGAGAGTAATAAAAGTCATGAATTTAAAACGCCAAAGTACTCAAATAATGGTACTCATTTTTCTAGGTCGCAAATTTTGGACCTTTTATTACCTAACCTAGCAACGAAATTTACAACATTAAAACAGATTTATTATACACATACTTCATCTGAAATCAAATTATTATTGAGGTATCAACTACTTCCACCGATAAACTGATCGGTTATTTAGATGAAATTCCACAACTAAAATTGCAATATAAGGAACTCTTAGGAAGTAATATTCAAAACAAATAAAAACTAAGGATATTTGGGTTGCGTTAAAGTTAATAAGTACGGCAGTCTAGTTACGGTCACTTTGTCTTAAATGACTAAGCTTTCTGTGTATAGTGTCATATTTTATAGAAATTGTTAATTTGATTTTTAGAAGGAATTCCTTAACCAAAATTAACATAAAAGAAATATCCCATTATTATTGTATTTAAGAATACCCTTTAGTTTTATTATGTTAAGAAGTTCTCATTTTCATCTGTAGTAAATCTTAATAAAAGATTAGGGATTTGCTAGCCCAATGAGCATAGTAGTTGGCTTGCGAAGCACGTAGGGGGTTTCGCTTGGTTATATGTTAAGTTAAGGTAAAATTAAGTTTTTTATATAATTAAAATATACAAATTTATATACGTTGAAATGGATTTTTATCTCCATGTTTAATATCATTAAACTAAAGTTCCGTTTACAGTTTGGATAAACTAGGACAAAACCTCTACTAGTGAATATTTTTCCCTCGGATAATATTAAAATATTAAAGATATAAAACTGTGATTCGAAGGATCTCCGGTATGAAATAAGTTAAAGGAATGCATTAATAAAGAAATTCTAATGTAAGGAATTCCAGATATTATATAAGCTTACTTTACTTTACAGATATTACTTTACGCTCTTAATACATAAATAACTATTATTACAATTATTTATTGAGTCACACTATTTCTCTGCCAGTGCAATGCAATTTTTCCACCACTCAGGTAGTTTGTTAATTCGAGAATAGAAAAGATCTGAACTGCAATTTGACCCATACTCCCATAGCGCCAATTACCTCCCCATTACGATGGTGCTTAATCTGGACTATATTGGAGGATGAGGTAGAACCTCCCTCTTGAGTTTTAGCAACGTTTCCATCGTCAAAGCGGAGGTGTATGGACCAGCGTTGTTTTTAAGGAAACATACTAAATGCTGGACGAATCTCCTCTTGGAACAAATAGCTTTCTTTACTTTTTCTATTAAAATTGTAGAATACTAGACAGCAGTGATAGTTCCCTGTTCTGTGAGAAAATCGTGGTAAATAATACCTTTTAAATTTAAAAAGAAAGTAACCAAGATTTTAAGAGATAAAAATGTGGTCTGGGCTTTCCGTGACGGAGATGAACTTGGGTTCTGAGTGATATAGTGCACTCATGTTTCGTCACTGATTATTATTACCATCCTATTCCTGCAGAACTTATCTTTTTTCTTTGTACCCAGGCTATAAAAGACAGAGAACCCACGTGGTTCTTGCTAAATTTAAGACGATTTGTAACTAATGTAACACTATCACAACTTATTTCAAGTTTCTTAGTGATTTCTTTGACGGTGAATCTCCAATTGTCTCGAAATAGCGCATCAACAGTCAGTTTCTCTTCACTTGTTGATGTTCTCAGCAGACGAGAGCATATGGTTTATTTTCAACTTTTACCCGATCTTCTTTAAATCATACACTCTGGACTGAGAGAGACACTAATCTCCAAACTTGTAATTCTAATAAATTAGATACGAAATGTTACTTTTATTTATAAAAAAATTGATAATTCTTTATCGCAACACTACTGAGGAAGTAGCACAATAGTGACAAGTTCAAACATGAATTTGTTATTGTTTTCCCAGTGAGTTGTTGTAAACAATTACCTTGAATTGTTTACAAGAACAGAGCATGAAATGTCCTCTGAACGCTCATCGTATAATATAATTTTGTCTACTTAAAAAGTTCACTTTTATGTAATGAGAATAATTAATTACTAAGTCTTTCCTTTCTTCATTATATTAATCTAATGACAAATTGTTGTGTCACAAATTCAGAACAAGTGGAATACTACAATTATGCAAAGACTTGCGGAATATCTAAGTGAAAACAGAAACACTTTTAGAAACTCTATTCACTAAAAGAAAGAAAACACACTTTGTACAACAACCAATTTATTTTGTAACAAACCAAGTCTTCATACTCAGTTTCTCACATGTAAAACAGTTCTTGCCACAAAAAGCAAGGCCAATACTTTTTGTAAAATTTAACTGTTTTCCATGTGTCGTGAGGTTCAGTGTGACAAAGGTTAGTGAACATCTAGGAACTGACGATGATGATTTAGTCATTAAGAGTCTCCTGGTTTCAAGTAATGAACATAGTGTGACCCCCCCCTTTTATTTGATAGGTACCCCTAACAATAATAGATCTACAAACAATTTTACAACTTTTTTTTTTTTTTTTTTGAATCAATCATATTAGCCACGGATCAATTATATAATTATATTATATTAAATGTGAGTACTCACGTCTGTTGATCCTTTTTGTTTTCTCTCTAATTTAAAGATAAACTAATAAAACATAATGCCCTCATAACCAAAGCTGATAAAGGGAATTCAATAGTCATTATTGATAAGACTATTTACAATGGCAAGGTCAATGATTTCTTCCAGGCCAACAATATAAACAAAATGACTAAAGATCCCACTGTCACTTATAACAAATTAATAAACAAATCTTTGAATGCAAGTAAAACCTTATTGTCCGATACTAAAATACGTCGCCTAAAAAATATTAATCCTCACGCCCCCATTTTGAGAGGTCTACCTAAAATTCACAAACCCAATTCCCCTATCAGACCGTTAGTGAACTTTACACCTGCTCCAGGATATAATTTATCTAAAGAACTAGATAAATTATTGCGAAAACATTACTTATTCGAAGAGGACTATAGCCTTAAAAATAGTACGGACCTCATTAATAAGTTAAATGATGTTAAAATAGAAAGCACATACAAACTTGCTTCCTTCGACATAGTAAATTTGTACACAAACATCCCGGTTCAACAAACAATAGAGATCATACATAATAACCTAAAAAAGAATTCCACATTACAGAAGCTTGCAATAGACGAATTTATTAACCTCCTAAAAACAACCCTAAAGCAGAATTACTTCACTTTTAACAATGAATATTTTTTACAGAACGACGGCCTAGCCATGGGCTCACCCCTATCTGGTATATTGTCTGAAATATATTTGAACTACATAGAAAACAATTACTTGTTTGCTGATTCTAACCCATTTAGAAATAAAATTATATTCTATAACAGATATGTCGATGATACCATTATTGTATTTAATGGCAGCGACAGACAATTATGCCTTTTAACCAATTTTATAAATAATATACATCCCAACCTCACCTTTACCGCAGAAATCGAAAATAATAATGGCCTGAATTACTTAGACCTCAACTTAACTCGGAACAATACAAGAATCGCATTCAACATATACAGAAAACCTACAACTACAGATAAAACCATACACAAATCTTCACATCACCCAATAGAGCAAAAACTAGCCGCTTATAACAGCCTTGTATATAGACTTTTATCCGTACCCATGTCCGCTACAAATTATGAGAGAGAAAGGAATGTTATTAAACACATCGCACAAGCTAATGGCTACAGGACAACCATCGTAGACCAAATAATAAGTAAGCATAAGAAAAAGAAAATGACACAAAAAATAACAACTAAGTGTAATAATAGCGAAAAGAAAAAATATGCTTCATGTGTTTATGGTAACATGTTCAACAACATTTTAAGAAATATAATGGCCAATAATAACATCATTCTCACGTTCCGTACCACTAATAAGTTGGAATTTCTGCTTAAACCAAAAACTAGAGAAAAATTCGATGAATATAAAACAACCGGTGTCTACAAGTTATTATGCAATGATTGTCCTAGTTTCTACATAGGACAAACTGGACGTCCCTTTAACATCAGATACAAAGAACATTTGCCACATAGCAACCTTAGAGTTATCAAATCTACTTATGCCGAACATCTTATCAATAACCTCCATTCATATACTGATATTACTACTAATATGAGTATATTACATAAATGTAAGAAGGGAAATACTCTAAACGCGTTAGAGGAATTCGAAATCTACAAAGGTTTAAAAGCTGAACCTAATAACATATTGAATGATCAGCTGTCATTTAAGTCAAACCTATTGTATGATACGCTAATCACAAGACAAGGGAGGGGGACACGGTCCAATAATCGTTGCTTAACCTAACTTCAGTCAGTACCATCTTAAACAACTGATGCGGTGTGCACACCAATGTTCGTATAAAAAAGTGCGTGTTTTGACTCTAACGATCTCCTCACGGAGTGAAATATATATGTGTTTTTGCGTTCTTGTGTATGTGATATGATTATAAAAACCTGATGATGGGTACTTCATGCCCGAAATTGCAATTGTTTTATTGAGAGAAAACAAAAAGGATCAACAGACGTGAGTACTCACATTTAATATAATATAATTTTACAACATTCTCAATCGTCTATGTTCAAAATCAGATCGTAAACAAACGAACATTACCCAATCACTATCTTCTCAAAAATACCAATTGTTAAAAAAGTGAAAATTAACTGTTGTTTCCGTCTTAATGTTGAACAACAACCAACAAATACGATTTCGTTGCTCAAATCCTTCTCAGTTTGATTTAAACCAATCTACAAAAATGAATGTTCAACCACACTAGCATATCGGCATTAAAAAAATGTAGTGGAGAGCTTGCCCATGCTCACATGTTCTGTCTCTATTTATTTGCCAAAATTTAATTGAAATCTCTGGGACCAATTTTGAAATATACTACCTTTTAAAATGTAGTCCGTGATTCATGATTTTTTTCTATTTGTCCTAGCACTTTCAAAGCTTTTTTTGGAGGGAGAATGAGAAAAATAAATTTTGTTTATGTTTTTAAGGGCTACATTTTATATTAATTTAAACGTAATAGTTTTTAACCGATTTTTATATAATTTGAAATTCATGTTTTGAGTTGTTACTAACCTAAAATGTCGAGTCTTTTAAAAAATGAATAAAAATGCCTGAAAATTAAAATAAATTTACCCACAACTGAAAATCTGTTTATCATGTTGGGTTTTGCAAATGAACCATAATTCCTAAACCACATTTTTAAACTTAATGGAAATAAATCAAAAAGCACCAGCACTATTTTTTTATACATAACATTACTATCTTTTTATTGCTCTCTACTACTGAGAAATAAAAATGAACGATATCGGATTTACATTCTTTGAGCAATTAAAGTTGCTTACTTACTTCTAAAAAGAAGTTACTTTCCTCAACACATGCATTATTCAGATAGTAAAACATACCTTACTTTGGCTTTACGAAACGTGTTTTCTGTTTAGAATATCCTCTACATTGATTATAAATAAAAGAGGATGTTGTTTTCTCCGGAAGCGTTCCTTGTGATATACATCCCTAGGGCGATATCCCGCAGGGTTCCTTCATCATGGACTTTCATTCTGGAGATAAATGTAATTTGTTTCTCAAGACCAATAGCTCATATCCTTGTAAGGATTACATTGGTGACTTGCGCGTAATAACTGATGAAAGAAACGCCCTGATAAAATACATTAAATTAATAGTCATTTAAGAAGATGATCAATTTAAGAAGGCAACCACGTAAGGATCTCTAAAACTATTAGAGATAAAAAAACTCTAAACGGGGAACTTTCCCTAATTTTTTATGGGATTTAAAAATGTGTTAATTTTACCTGAAATTTGTGGTCAAAATATAATTTCCTGTAGAATATAAGACACACTGGCTATTTGAATGATTTGAAGTGTATTTTATTAAATTATTTCACTTCTAGACTACCTTTAAACAATTGTATCTATTATATATCTACTTGGTATGTATTCAACAAACCTGAAATTTTTTGGTCTTATTCTAACTACTGTTAATTTTGTACCTAATGAATATATTACCAGGTATATTTGGCTCATATAATTTACATTATTTATTCGAAATTGACTTTTTTCGCTTTTCACTTTAGCCGCGCCTTTTATACAAATCATGTTTTATATTTCAATTTTATTGTTCTAACATATTACCTAATCACTTGTTTAAATATATATATAAAATACTATTTATTGATTACTGAATTACGAGATATAAATATTGAAATGTTTGCCAAGCTATGGTTTGTCTAGTAGTTAACGCTCTCATTTCAGAAGTGAGAGGTTCAGAGTTCCATCTCAGGGAACCTTTACTACTTTTATTGTAAATATTTTGAGCACTTTTTGGCAAGGAGAGGGGGGGGGAGAATATTGGAAAATTAAAACGTTATTTTGTAAAATTAATAGTCAAGCTTTTTGCGTTCTTCTTGTTTTATAAAATCATTGCAAATTTAATTTGATTGTAAATTCCAACGAGGAATTTAACGACAGCTACAGCATCACCATAGTTATGTCAGTTATATGTCAGTTTACTGTAACAACTGACAGTTCACAGTAAACTTTTTGAACATTTGTTTATTGAACAATTTTTTTAATTGTTTTATTAAATTAGTAACTTAATTATGTCTCTTCATTTTAATTAATTTTATTCTTTTTTAGAAGGAATTGGTGTTGTTGCAGGGTAAAATGAGAGTGGATGGTGTATTAAATAAATAATAAAATTGAATAAACACAAAATCTACGAATAAATGCAAGATTTTATACGTTATTATATTTTTATTAAGATGTATTATTTGTTGAAATCCTAGTCAATCTACTTTCCATCACAAATATTGAATGTGATGGATTTTTCTAAAAGAATAATAATATAAAAATATATTTTTATGACACACATATTTCGTACAGAAATTCCATTGTTTTTATCGATTTTTTTATACAAAATACAACAGCAAAAATCTGTGTTTTTATTATTCTTTCTTGTGGTAAAATTAAATCTTTAATGTTTGTAAACTTTTTTGTGTAAACTAAACTTTTAGAAAACAAATCGAATAATAATAGTCCAATTCTTTTCCGTTATTTCGTCTTAGTCGATAGTTACGTGTAAATATCATAAATCCCAATGTTTATTATCAGCTTTGGTTAAAATCGAAAAAAAAACCAAATTTTACAGCAGAAATCGGCTTAAAACTGTTTAATCGTTTTTGTCAATTAACATACTAGTTCAAAATTATTTTCATATGAAAACAATGAAACTTGGAAAACTAGGTAAAATATTAAAGTTTTCATTGTTAGAATCGTTACTTATTCATAATCTCAGCTCTGATTTGCACAGTTTAGCTTTCTCTATACTAATTTTCCAAAAGGAGAAATTATCTAAAACTAATAAATTATTTATAAAACACGGATTCATGTCCCCACGTTCTACTGTAAAAAAAAAACTGAACATACCGAGGAGTGAATGCAATTTAATGTAGATTTGACGAAATTATTGTCTTCGCTTTCGAAAAATTGACATTTTAGCTTTCACGGACATAGATAATTCGCTTCTTTGTTTCTTCTATTGCGGAAATATTTTTGACCTAGCACTCGGAACCCATTTAGAACGTAAAGTCATTTCAGACATCAATATCTTGCAATTGGTATTGCTTTCCTTGCTGCACGAATCATCATTTATTTTGATTTCCTAGCATTACTTCCGGTAGTAGACTAGAAACCGGAAGAGGAATCATTTATCAGTATTTATCACTAATTTAATGGGATTGTATAAAATTCTAAATATTCCAACTTTTGCTAATTTAAGACTAAAATATATTCGAAATGCGTTGTTGTTAACTATCGTCATGTTAAGACTTAGACCCGATTCCATAAATACTCAGGACTATGGGTACTCAGTTCCGGAGTTCTGGAGTTCCTCAAGAGATGTATGAAAGTGAGAAGGTGTGTGACCTGTGGAGTGGCTTAGCCTTTTTTGGGGGTAATTGGCCCCCATTTATTTAAAGACCAAGAAACTAAAGCAGTTACTGTTAATTCGCAACGATACAATAACATACTTTACGCATCTCAGTTACGGCAAGATTGTATTGCATTAGAAGCCATGTGGTAGCGGCAGGATGGAGCAACTCTACTCACACTGCAAGGGCTTCCTTCAATGATTGAATTAAAAGAGATGTTTGCAGCTCGAGCGATCTCACACCGATGGGACTCCAATATCGCCGGACATCAACGCTTGCGATTACATTCTTTGGTGGTATCGTAAGAGTAAAGTGTACCAAGACCGGCAGGGTAGTTTTGAAGCGGAATATTAACATTGAAGAGTAACAATATCTGGAAGTTTTGTAGTGTGTAATTCAAAATCTTCCATTACAGCTTTGATTGTGTTTACAAGGAGGGACACCATCTGAAGAACACAATTTTTTAAAAGTAATTACGTTAAGTGAACTTCTTTAATATATACTGTAATTCTGAAATAAAATGATGAATATAAATCAATTCAGTCTGATAGTTAAACCGTCAGGTTTTTCTGCCTCACCCTGTACATATATTTATTAAATTACATAGATCATTGTATTTAAAAATAGTTTGGACAAGTTGATGAGCTTGAAAATTATAAGATAAGAGGTTTATTGTTCTGAATTTTATTCTTTACAAATTAATTGATCACTTGAAATGATACAAACTGATGAAAACGTCAATCAATAAATAGAAGGAAACATTATTTTCTACAATAAACACAATTTGATAAAGACGACGCCGATGTTTCTGTAATATTGTTAAAGCAGCCAGTAGTACTATTTTTATCTAACTCGGGTTCTTACTAGTTATGTGAAAGGCAGACAGTCCAATCTTTTTGTTTTTAGAAGGAATAAGAATAAAAAGTTTTGTGTGCAATTCATGGATAGGAGAGAGGGAATTGCACACGTGTAAACACCATTGGAAAAATTAATTCTCATGACATCGTTGAAGTGATACTACTAAGCGAGGAAAATTGGAAAATGTTGAGAGATACGTGGAGTTGGTTCTGCAAAAAAAAAAGACAGACTCATTGGCTAAAGTGAACACCTAAGATATTGGTTACGAATTTTCTAAAAACGATTCTTAACAAAATTAAGTAGGATAATAATGGATGACAGCACCTTAAGGTATTGTGAATAATGAAAAATGATTACCGGGGTAGATTCTGCAATAGACAAGAGAGTATATTCACTTCTCTGTTATTCTACCTAGGATCGGAGGATTTGGTTTTAACTGAGTAATCTACAAATACCACACACCGGGTATTTCCTGATAATACGTAAGGGATTTCCCACTCATTGTCAAAAAAACTTCTATTTCATATCTTTAGTTTCTGATAGTGAAAAAAACTTCTGGAAAAGGTGATAACAAAAACTATTTCAATATATTTTTACATAAATTTTATGATTTAGTGATTGTTATGTTTTTTTTTCCTTTTATTAAATTAACAATAAATAATGTCGTTACTGTTCCAGTAATTCTTATTCGTAAAAAAACAAAAATTGAAACGAATAAACGAAATCCAATCAGGAACTTCTTACTCTGATATTAAATCAAAATCACACAAAGCTTATGTGGATTGTGCTGGATTTTTCTAATCGAATCTTAATAAAATCGCGATAATCATTATCTCGAAAATTCATTAAATATAGAGTAGATTAAATTGTTTGTTGGTTACATTCTTTTTAATTTAAATTTCTTAAACAATTACTTTTTTCCAATAAAAAATGTATAAAGTTGCAAAAATTGAATGATTACAGACCTAAGGTTTTTAAACTATTTTAAACTTCAATATCTATAAATTAACCACTATCTATAAATAATAATATAATAAATACATAATTCAATATCTATATTAGACTAAATTCAGACAAAACCTCTAAAGTGAAAAATCAAGGAAGAAACCCTTGGTTTTATTGTATTGTGCAAACTTTTGCAAGCCATGCCAAAAGTAATGTTATTCTAAAATTTAGCGGCAATCTGCCTTGAAAAAATTGAAAAAGAACGTTAGCTAAAGAACTTGTTAAAAACATTTCGATAACAAACGTCCATATCAAAATCAGTTATAATGCTACAACTTGTGGTTACCATCATAATGACAGCTTCAATAGCTATATTTTCAATAAGTGAAGTGTAATAAGACATTTCTGCATTTCTCTCAAAACAAAATACGGTTTTTACGTTGTTTCAGATATGTTTACTCGAAATTTAGCATGGTTTTTATTAAGTGAAAGAAAATTCCCCAGAACCACTATAAAACACTAACAACACAAGACTGTATAGTTTTGTTTATTATACCTTATGTACATTTCAACAGCTCTGCTATTGTATTCATAGGTACAATACTATTGTACATAATCATAACTATACAGCCTTTGTGTTGTTGGTATTTTATTGTGGTTTTGGGGAATTTTTTTTTCATCGTATATTTCACCACTGAATTCATAAGGTTTTTATTCTTCATAAAAATAATATTTTTCTAAAGTTTCTGTAAAACGCATAAATAATTTCTGGACATACAGCTATTGTTTAACACTTGTAAACTTTGAGTTTATGTAACAACTCATTGATAAAGTCAGTAAATTTCAAAAACCATGTCATTTTCTTTGTAATGTAATATTGACTTCATGCATAATTAATTGGTTCATAGATGCAGATAGAAACAGAGATTTGTTTACAAAAAGTAAAAAAAAAGATGTTATTTTTCAAAACAAATTGTTAATACCGAACAATAAGCTCTCCTCTGAATAGGGACAAAACTGTTGTTTATAACTTCTCCAGATCAAAAGTATTTTATAACTCTTTATTACAGTTTCTGTCAATGTTCTCACTATGTATTAATCTTTTTTATGAAAAACAATATATTTATTCACACCCATAATTGTTTGGAATGCCGGACATATATATAAATTGTAAGTTACAGCTTTCTATGACATATTACAAGTCATGTCCTAACTAACTCTCTAATGCTAATTAACACAAAACGTGATCTGCATCTTCATACAATTATCTTCCTTATTTCTATGAAGTTTTTTACTGGATAATGGTCATTGTCAGGCATTTAGTTTTGTAAATAATATAACATAGAATTTTAAAACACCCCAACTTTATTTATCCATCCACCCAGTTAAAAATGAGAACTGTATTGAAATTTGATGGGGGAAAAATGTATTCAGTAATTATAAAGTAATAAAAATGATTATGGATTTTTTGAGGATGCATAAATCTCTTTATTATTTTATTAACCAGGTTTTGACGAACTTTACTTTCCCACGCATATAAGGAAAGTTATGTGATGGGTTTCTTTACGGATATATACGTTTTGAGTTCATCTAATACCAAAATGTTACTTTTTGGAATGATATATGTCTGTCTGCTCGTAATGCTTTGCTCCACAGCTCAAATTTTTCAACTGATTGAATGAAACTTGGTATGTAGACATATCTTGGAATGGTTTTTAACATTTATTCGATAACTCAAAATTTAGGATAAATTTCGATAACCACAAGGAAAAAAAAATAATAAAAAAAATAAAATTTCGTCATTTATATTTTTCTCAGGTGTAACCTCTAAAGACCCTAATAAATTGTATTTCTACAAAAATTCCAATTTGTCAGTTATCGGTAAAAAAAAATAAATAAATAAAAAAATTAAAAAAACACGTGTGAGCTGTTAAAAAGACGTATTTTTTATAAATCGGCTTCACCGATTTCATTCAAATTTTAGTGATACTTAAACCCATGTATAAAATAGCAAGTAAAAAAATACTATTAACTTTCACCTTTGTCATTTCTGGAGGTTTTTTAAACAAATACGATTTATGTTTACGGCTTAAGCGAAACAAATTAAGATCCTTATTCAAGTATATATTTTTTAAACCGGCCTACATTTTTGGTAACGATTAATTTAGATTCATTTTTATTTAGTTTTATGACGAATGAGTGGAAATATTTGTGCAATCTTTTTGGACCTTTTAATTTTAGTTATTTATTACAGTATCTTTATTTTACCCTTGTACTTTTGATCATATTACCTATTAAAAGGTTATACAGCTTATTACCTACTACGGAGGAAAATAAGATAAACCATTCATATTAAATATCTTACAGAAACAAATAAACACGTGGTCCTGTAAACAGTAGACATCGCTCCTTGTTGGAAGCGTAAACGATCCAACTATTGTTTGTATTTTATTCTAAATTCATTTACACTATATTGTGAAAGTTGTATGAAATTTTATTTCAAAGTAGATGGAATAAAACTGTATAAATGTTACTTAAATAATAATCCATTTAATATTTTCGTAACTATGAAACTTGAAAAGGTTAAATTAATATAAATGGAAATATTAAAAAAGTCGTGAGCTAGGTATTTTTGGTTAGATTAAAACTTCCTGCGAAAAAGTTATAGAAAATAGGTGAAATTTCGCTTTTTATTTGAAATGATTTGTGTACTATTAATTAATACCTCGTTTACATAATTCATAGTTAATACTTCGAAATGCGCATTTTATTTCTTGACGGAGCATTCGCGTTCTGATACCTTGTAACGATATTTACAATTTAGAATGTTCACCCTTTGAAAACGGGGAATACAATAAAAAAATATTGTAAATCTTATACCTTAATTTCGTGAGGATTGTTACATGGGTTTAACAAACACACAATGATAGACCTCGAGGAAATTACAAAGAGCACAACATTGTATCTGTTATAATAATAATAATAATAATAATAATAATAATTTATTTTATAATTTTATAACCTTTTCATTTCGAAATCACTTTAATAAAATATAAAAAAGTAATAGGGGAAACAGTCACGTAAGAACTTTTTGAGGGAATGATTTAAGAAAAAGTTGAAATTTTCATTTCCATTCGTAAGACTATTAGTTTAGATAATTACATATAATATTTCAGGGTGTGTGATAACTCAGGTGAAAAACTGTTACGAAAACAAATTGCTCATGAATAGCGTAGTTATAAATAAATTGGTTCTAAAGCTATGTCTCCTGTATGTAGAGAATCACTTGTATAACCTATAGACTTAAACTTCAAAGCGATCAGTCAATGGATTCATACAAAGAGAGACTATGAGAGTCTAATTAGAGGATATAGTCATCTGTTTCTATATTGCAGATGCTTGCAGTTTCTCCTATGTGAAGGGTTTAGGCTTCTATCTAGTTTAACAGGCTGATATTTTCTATGAATGACTGTTATGTATGCAAATTTAAATTGTTAAGTTACAGGTTTATTAGATTATATAACCTTTGTTTTAACAAGTATGAATGTCGTTAAAACTTTGACAACAACTTGTTGAAAATTCCCAAACTATAATTGATGTAACACTCAAATTTCTGTATATGAAAACTAAAATACAAGAAGTTTCGAGAGTATAAATCAATTTCCGTTTTCAGGTGACAAATCTAGAACATGAAACGGAAAAAAAATCAACATAGCGTTAATCTTAGTTTCTTATAAACTTATACTACTAGAGTCTATTTTTTTAATGTTCTAGGTTTATCACTTGATAAAGAGAGTTGATTTATTGATATACACTTTTGAAACGTTGTTTTTATTAACACAAATTATTAAAATGTCCGCTTGAACAATCCATCATTATCAATTGACTTTCAACACAGAACAAAGTAGTAAAAATAAGGATTATGAATTAGTCCTTGAAACGTCGTTTTGTTGTTGTAGAAATTATGGTGTTCTATTAAATGATGATTAAATTATATTTTTTATTTTATACATGTTATTTTATAAATTAATTGTGTATTACAAACTAAATAAGTGAAGGTAAATAAACTCCCTTGCCAATACATATGTAACTTGTATAATCATTTTTTTATTTTTTTATTTATATATATATATATATATATATATATATATATATATATATATTTTTACAGTAGATGTAATTATTTTAAACTACAATTACTGTACGTAAAAACAATCACCTGTACTTATCACCTTAACCAATTTTATTAAAAACAGTCAATGCAAAATTGATATTTTGGGGCCGTATTCGTAATCCAATGTTAAATTTGAGCAATTACAATGTGTACACATATGTTTTAAAACCTTAGTTTTCACGACAACGTCTTTACGTTTATAAAGAAATATTTCATTAAAATAGGTTTGTACATATGTGTATTTAAAATGTTTTAAATTCTTCTTGCCATAACTATTTCTAGGGATTTTCTCAGATGGTTATTTGAAATAAAGTGTTGACCATAGAACTGATAAACACTAACTAATATGACGCTTCAAGACTCAAGAGTTGACAGAGTAAAAGTAACAGATGGTTAACCTAATCTATTTAGACGTGTATTTTTAATTAAATAATATCATGATAGCATTTAAAGTTACTTAAATTATATTTGTATCATCGCCTTTACAATGGAAAACTAGTCTTATACCTTGTATCGCATGTATGTTTTAAAAAATAAACCAAATTCATATAAAATTTGGAAATGTATGTGGAACATTCAATGAATTTTGAATTCCGTTTATGGCATTCCTAATAAAAAGGCAGACCTAATAATGTCCGAATCCAAATAACGTGACCTCTTCTATTTTTGAAATTTTTACTACCCGAGAAACCCAATTTTTGTTTTTAATGTAACTGATTGGGCTTTAATGAGTGGTTCATGTGAATAAACTATTTGGAAAAGTCCGTGGTAAAAGTAGAGGAGGGGTGCGGACTTATATTCATCCGGTATACATATATAGTAAATTTATAAGACCATTATTTCCCCGATATTATTTCATAGGCTATACATCACCATGCCGATGATTTCACATTAAGATTCCATAGTTGATGTAGGGACACCTAATATTAATTTCTCTGTCAAAACAATTCAATTAATTCTAATTTAGTGTCAATCCCCTTAAAATTAGGATGAATATAAATAAATGGCGCCACTGGCAGTTAATATCATGTCAGGAAATGCAGTTCTTATACTATCAACGAATGTCTAATGGTAGGAAATCAAAATAAATGATATTTCGTGCAGCGTAGTGATGGTCGAGATGAATTGATGACTTACTGTTTTAAAATAGATATTGAGTGCGACGGTCAAATATATTTCTGCAAATTACACGAGGAATATTTCCTGTCCCTTTGTAATATTCCCTGAAAGAATAATTGTGTGAAATCTTCTTAAAATTATATTTATTGTCTCTACTTCATGTTTTAAATCAATAATAGGGAACTGCATCATATTTTTTTTAAATATTCAATATTAGTTTTAGGTTTTCTCTTTTGAGGAAATAGATTTAACATCGGAACCCAAAACCAGACACCATATATTCTGCACAGATTTCAACACTCAGAACTATAGTTTTGGAACGAGTTGTCAAATTTCCATGAAATTTAGTTTTGAGGTTTACTTTTGTAATACCTTTAATACCAATTTTGTAGTTTTAGTAGTTCCATTTTTTCAGAGTTTCAACAAAGTTAGTATGAATATTGCAAAATTCTTCCCCCTTCACCTCTTAAAACAATCAGAAAACAGGAGATAGTTGTTATCAAATTGTATTACCAAAATATCTGATTTAATTAAGATATTTAATTTTTTTCAGTGTGAAACATTAACTTATTTGTAGAATAATAGTGAAAAATGAATAGTCGTTTCACAAATAGTCAATCATTTTTACAACATTTAACAATACCTCATTTATGCTCAAACACCTTTTTTGTAATAAAAAGTTTATTTTAGAAATTTACATAGTAAACTCGAATATGATGGTAAAATTTTAAAATGGCGGCCGTTTGAAAGATTTTTTCTTCTTATTCAAAACCTATATGATTAATACCTCATTTTGTGTATCAAGTAACTTGCATATCCTAAATCTGTTAAGATCTAAATGTAAGATCGAGAAACGGGCTTATCAGCTCCATGCCGAGTGTTTTTTTTCTTTTTCTTTTTTTTTCCCCCTTCCATTATTTCTTAAACTCGTAAACAAGCAGCAACACCATAATTAACTTTCACTACACAGAAATAAAAAGGTCATTGAATAATAAAGATTACATCTTGTTTCAAAATTAAAAGGCCTTGCCGTGTGTACAGCTAATTTCCATTATGTTCGAATCCGCTTTGCATGCAGTAAAAGAATAAAATCCCAGGAAACCAAAATACATAGCGACAACAGATCGATATAGTTCGTAATAGTTAGTCTACTTAAAAACATTTAACTAAGAATTATTATTGTATATTTGGAAAAACAAATAGCGCATAAACTGTTCGGCCATGCATGTGTGTGTTTAGGAAAATAAAAGTGTTATATTCCTGTGTATGTTAAAAATGGTTTTGTTTAGCATTAGTCAATCGCACGTCTTCAGTTTAATTTGTACAATTTTATTTATATTTCTTACATACTTTTACTTTGGTTTTTACATGCATACGTTAACATAATTTAAGATATTTAAGATGTTTAATGAATGTTGTTTCTTGGTTTGCGATCAATAATTATAGAAACAGAATTTCGGAAGAGAGGAGGGGGATACAGTTACATACTTTTATTTTGGACCTATGTTTCATCATTAACCTATGTTGAACATTGTTAAAAATAAAATCATCTTAAATAAACTTAGCTTTATTGTTATTTCTTCTATTTTCTTGTATGTATAAAAGAGGCACGAATTCATCAGATATACCAAACTTGTTTACGTTAAATATCTGTACACAAGTTTTGTTTGTTACAACACAAACAGGCATCCGGAAAAAAATACTTGATTTAACTCCATTTGCACCTTATTCCTCTTTTTTGTGACTCGTTCACAATCGTTTTTCTTCTTTTAAAATTTTGTATACTATTGGAGATATGTTTTCATTGCTGAGTAAAATTCATCCCTCCCCTCCCATTATTCCCTAAGTAATTTTTGCTATTTTTGTAAATTAACATTGGATTAATTTTGAATATATATCTTTATAATTAGAAATCAAGACATTAACATGTCTTTTTTTTTACATATATCTCCCAAAATCAATTTGGGGATGAGGGATTTTAAGAATTACGATTTTTTTTAAAAATAATTTCAGTGAATTTTAAATTTTTTTAACGATTTTGAGCATGGAAGTTTTATATTATGAAAAAGGTTATCCAAATTTGGCCTAGTTTTAAAATATTTTAAAATAAAATGTTACAAATTGTATAGTAAAATGTTCATAATACTAGAAATATAGAGTTGGACAGACCACAGGCGTACTTTAATCAATAATATAAATATTATTAATGCTGTATTAAAACAAAATATAATACAATATACTTTAAATTTAATATAAATTACTTCTTAATACCATGGTCTATTAAACATCTTAATATCTTGAGAAGATAGGCTGTATCAAAACTTACTTTAATTAGAAAATTAAAGTTCGCTATTATATAAATTTTAATTCATTATGTATTCACATTATAATTTGTTTTGTATTTTTCTTTTGAGTATAATTAAGAATTAACAAATTAAATTCGTTTACCCTTTTTTTTCAACCAAACGTGCTTTTCGAGTTTTGTCATGATTATACATCGTCGCAAACCACATAAAAACTGTCAGACATAAGTTGGTGAACACACGTATATTTCCATTAAAATCTGATTTTTCATTTATGTTGATTACTACAGCATCCAATGGTTAATAACAATATTAAAGAAGTAATCCCCAAACCACAAATAGAACACTAACACAATTATATTATAAAGTGTAATAAACCCTGTATGAGGTATAAACGTTTTCTTTCATATTTTCATTTATGTTGATATCTTTTACGTTATAAAGTCAGAAAGAAAGACATGCGACATTTAAATTAATATTAAACATGACATTAAAGAAAGTATAAACGTGTAACAGAGGGTCACGTGACTGAACGTGATCGCGTGGTATACACGTAAAACTCACGCACGTCATTTAATTTTGTTTTTGATTAGATTTAAGAATTGAAGGTTCAACAGGTGCCGTACAGACCATTTTAGATTTATTGAATAACTTTTTTTTATGGTTAGTAAACGTAAGATTGTTTTAATTTTCATAAGATAACGTTTCGACGTCCAACTCTGTATTCTCAGGTGTATAATTTGAAACAGTTTCGGATGAAGAATATCCTTAGTTAATATTCATATTACATTTGTCAAAAATTGTCATATCTTTTATCATTGTATGTCGTTAACTTGATTGACTACGTGTAAAGTATATACATTTTGATATCCCAAGCATTTAAGTTGGAAAACAACTAGAGTTAAAAATATATATGTTTCTTTCATGATGAGGAATGTATATCTAAAATATAATTGTTGAAAATTTATTGAAATAAAACATTCAAAAATTTTCGAAAATGGGGTTTAAAATGAGCTTCTAAATTAATATTATCGAAAATTTACTGTATATTTTTTCGTAAAATACTTGGATGTATACTATATCTGTAAGTCGTAACTCATTTACATTTCTAAAATAGTCCCATAAAGATACACAAAGTGGGTCATAAAGTTGTAATAAATGTTTTAATAAACACCGTAGATTTGTCAAAATGTGTGTATATATATGATTTTCAAATTTACAAAATTAAACTCAATACATTTTTTGAGAATCTCCAATGTTTATATTTATCCTATTAAAATTCCAGCACAATTATTATTATTTTTAAAAATTATACATGTAAAATGTTATCACAATAACTAAACATTTGTAAGTGCTTAAAAACACACACAACGATTGATTTCTCAAACTCGGTTGTAACGATTTTGGAAACTTTGCTCAAACACTCAAGATAGCAAACAAAACATGTGTTCGTAATCTATCCAAAAATAACGCTTCGTGTGTTATATGCAAAACATACAAAAACATAGTCCATTAAGCTCTTATAACATGAACCAATTTCTCAAAGTAGGATACTGTATATTGAAATTTATACAATTTTAGTTAAATGTGAAGATTAATGTCCTAAAAAATAGTGGGTCAAATATCAAGGAAGCAAAAATTACATTCTGGAAAATTATCTTTTTTCAATAACTGCTTGTGCATGAGTTATTGGTGTGAATCGAACAAAAGAACTGTTTGGGTCCTGTTTAATAGTCCTAATTTTTCAAAATGTAAATTTCTGTTAACATTTTCATAGATTATGAAGATTAATAACCGATACCAATGTACCAAATGAAGAAAATTACTGCTCTAGAATTAATACAAATTACAGAAATGAACTTTAATCGTCATCACGTACAAACAAATTGTGGAAGGAGTTAGTTATGCAATCTGGCTACAACCCTGTGTTTCCTTCGAGAACGGCGCAACGATTTTATTTTCTGGCGTTTAGACTACAGTAGGCTATATTGAATAGGGAAACTTTTGCGTGGAACCTCAGTACTCTTACTCTCTGAGGTACAAACAAATTGTGGAAGGAGTTAGTTATGCAATCTGGCTACAACCCTGTGTTTCGTTCGAGAACGGCGCAACGATTTTATTTTCTGGCGTTTAGACTACAGTAGGCTATATTGAATAGGGAAACTTTTGCATGGAACCTCAGTACTCATACTCTCTGAGGTACAAACAAATTGTGGAAGGAGTTAGTTATGCAATCTGGCTACAACCCTGTGTTTCCTTCGAGAACGGCGCAACGATTTTATTATCTGGCGTTTAGACTACAGTAGGCTATATTGAATAGGGAAACTTTTGCATGGAACCTCAGTACTCATACTCTCTGAGGTACAAACAAATTGTGGAAGGAGTTAGTTATGCAATCTGGCTACAACCCTGTGTTTCCTTCGAGAACGGCGCAACGATTTTATTTTCTGGCGTTTAGACTACAGTAGGCTATATTGAATAGGGAAACTTTTGCACGGAACCTCAGTACTCATACTCTCTGAGGTACAAACAAATTGTGGAAGGAGTTAGTTATGCAATCTGGCTACAACCCTGTGTTTCCTTCGAGAACGGCGCAACGATTTTATTTTCTGGCGTTTAGACTACAGTAGGCTATATTGAATAGGGAAACTTTTGCACGGAACCTCAGTACTCATACTCTCTGAGGTACAAACAAATTGTGGAAGGAGTTAGTTATGCAATCTGGCTACAACCCTGTGTTTCGTTCGAGAACGGCGCAACGATTTTATTTTCTGGCGTTTAGACTACAGTAGGCTATATTGAATAGGGAAACTTTTGCGTGGAACCTCAGTACTCTTACTCTCTGAGGTACAAACAAATTGTGGAAGGAGTTAGTTATGCAATCTGGCTACAACCCTGTGTTTCCTTCGAGAACGGCGCAACGATTTTATTTTCTGGCGTTTAGACTACAGTAGGCTATATTGAATAGGGAAACTTTTGCACGGAACCTCAGTACTCATACTCTCTGAGGTACAAACAAATTGTGGAAGGAGTTAGTTATGCAATCTGGCTACAACCCTGTGTTTCGTTCGAGAACGGCGCAACGATTTTATTTTCTGGCGTTTAGACTACAGTAGGCTATATTGAATAGGGAAACTTTTGCGTGGAACCTCAGTACAGTACTCATACTCTCTGAGGTACAAACAAATTGTGGAAGGAGTTAGTTATGCAATCTGGCTACAACCCTGTGTTTCCTTCGAGAACGGCGCAACGATTTTATTTTCTGGCGTTTAGACTACAGTAGGCTATATTGAATAGGGAAACTTTTGCACGGAACCTCAGTACTCATACTCTCTGAGGTACAAACAAATTGTGGAAGGAGTTAGTTATGCAATCTGGCTACAACCCTGTGTTTCGTTCGAGAACGGCGCAACGATTTTATTTTCTGGCGTTTAGACTACAGTAGGCTATATTGAATAGGGAAACTTTTGCGTGGAACCTCAGTACAGTACTCATACTCTCTGAGGTACAAACAAATTGTGGAAGGAGTTAGTTATGCAATCTGGCTACAACCCTGTGTTTCCTTCGAGAACGGCGCAACGATTTTATTTTCTGGCGTTTAGACTACAGTAGGCTATATTGAATAGGGAAACTTTTGCACGGAACCTCAGTACTCATACTCTCTGAGGTACAAACAAATTGTGGAAGGAGTTAGTTATGCAATCTGGCTACAACCCTGTGTTTCGTTCGAGAACGGCGCAACGATTTTATTTTCTGGCGTTTAGACTACAGTAGGCTATATTGAATAGGGAAACTTTTGCACGGAACCTCAGTACTCATACTCTCTGAGGTACAAACAAATTGTGGAAGGAGTTAGTTATGCAATCTGGATACAACCCTGTGTTTCCTTCGAGAACGGCGCAACGATTTTATTTTCTGGCGTTTAGACTACAGTAGGCTATATTGAATAGGGAAACTTTTGCACGGAACCTCAGTACTCATACTCTCTGAGGTACAAACAAATTGTGGAAGGAGTTAGTTATGCAATCTGGCTACAACCCTGTGTTTCCTTCGAGAACGGCGCAACGATTTTATTTTCTGGCGTTTAGACTACAGTAGGCTATATTGAATAGGGAAACTTTTGCACGGAACCTCAGTACTCATACTCTCTGAGGTACAAACAAATTGTGGAAGGAGTTAGTTATGCAATCTGGCTACAACCCTGTGTTTCGTTCGAGAACGGCGCAACGATTTTATTTTCTGGCGTTTAGACTACAGTAGGCTATATTGAATAGGGAAACTTTTGCGTGGAACCTCAGTACAGTACTCATACTCTCTGAGGTACAAACAAATTGTGGAAGGAGTTAGTTATGCAATCTGGCTACAACCCTGTGTTTCCTTCCAGAACGGCGCAACGATTTTATTTTCTGGCGTTTAGACTACAGTAGGCTATATTGAATAGGGAAACTTTTGCATGGAACCTCAGTACTCATACTCTCTGAGGGACAAACAAATTGTGGAAGGAGTTAGTTATGCAATCTGGCTACAACCCTGTGTTTCGTTCGAGAACGGCGCAACGATTTTATTTTCTGGCGTTTAGACTACAGTAGGCTATATTGAATAGGGAAACTTTTGCGTGGAACCTCAGTACTCTTACTCTCTGAGGTACAAACAAATTGTGGAAGGAGTTAGTTATGCAATCTGGCTACAACCCTGTGTTTCGTTCGAGAACGGCGCAACGATTTTATTTTCTGGCGTTTAGACTACAGTAGGCTATATTGAATAGGGAAACTTTTGCGTGGAACCTCAGTACAGTACTCATACTCTCTGAGGTACAAACAAATTGTGGAAGGAGTTAGTTATGCAATCTGGCTACAACCCTGTGTTTCCTTCCAGAACGGCGCAACGATTTTATTTTCTGGCGTTTAGACTACAGTAGGCTATATTGAATAGGGAAACTTTTGCACGGAACCTCAGTACTCATACTCTCTGAGGTACAAACAAATTGTGGAAGGAGTTAGTTATGCAATCTGGCTACAACCCTGTGTTTCGTTCGAGAACGGCGCAACGATTTTATTTTCTGGCGTATAGACTACAGTAGGCTATATTGAATAGGGAAACTTTTGCGTGGAACCTCAGTACTCTTACTCTCTGAGGTACAAACAAATTGTGGAAGGAGTTAGTTATGCAATCTGGCTACAACCCTGTGTTTCCTTCGAGAACGGCGCAACGATTTTATTTTCTGGCGTATAGACTACAGTAGGCTATATTGAATAGGGAAACTTTTGCGTGGAACCTCAGTACTCATACTCTCTGAGGTACAAACAAATTGTGGAAGGAGTTAGTTATGCAATCTGGCTACAACCCTGTGTTTCCTTCGAGAACGGCGCAACGATTTTATTTTCTGGCGTTTAGACTACAGTAGGCTATATTGAATAGGGAAACTTTTGCGTGGAACCTCAGTACTCATACTCTCTGAGGTACAAACAAATTGTGGAAGGAGTTAGTTATGCAATCTGGCTACAACCCTGTGTTTCCTTCGAGAACGGCGCAACGATTTTATTTTCTGGCGTTTAGACTACAGTAGGCTATATTGAATAGGGAAACTTTTGCGTGGAACCTCAGTACTCATACTCTCTGAGGTACAAACAAATTGTGGAAGGAGTTAGTTATGCAATCTGGCTACAACCCTGTGTTTCGTTCGAGAACGGCGCAACGATTTTATTTTCTGGCGTTTAGACTACAGTAGGCTATATTGAATAGGGAAACTTTTGCGTGGAACCTCAGTACTCTTACTCTCTGAGGTACAAACAAATTGTGGAAGGAGTTAGTTATGCAATCTGGCTACAACCCTGTGTTTCGTTCGAGAACGGCGCAACGATTTTATTTTCTGGCGTTTAGACTACAGTAGGCTATATTGAATAGGGAAACTTTTGCATGGAACCTCAGTACTAAGACTCTCTGAGGTACAAAAAAAAATTCTTTACTGATTTTTTGTCAATCTGTACTTCACGCTACGCTCTAAAGCCTAGAGGTGTGACAGATTTTGATCAATTTTGGTGTGCGGGCATATTATTTGACTTTATTTCCTAGTGTTGTTTGGCTCTATATTTGATGACGTTTTTCTCAATTGTAGCTCAATACAACATAAAATTGGATCGCCATTTCCCCAAAAATATAGTTTCGACTAAATGTCAAGCTTTTCACTGATATACGATTTGAGCACCCCTTAACCCCAAAAACGAATTTATAGAATGTTTGGTTGTCGATCTGCCAGTACGCCTTTTGTTCAGTGATATTAGTCCAAACGAGGAGACCGATTTAATGTAATATATAAACATATTTTGACCACACTTCCAGACGATTTTTTAAATTGTTCCTATAATCAGTATATTTGACGACAGCAGTTAAATTACCCAAAACCCAAAATTATCATTTACGTACAATCGGAACTACGATTTTGATCAAATTGTGCTAAAATGCAGCCGCAAAGCCCCCCCAAACAAATTCGTCCAAATATCTCTACAAATGGCAGTTGGGAAGTTATCAGTAAACAAAAATTTAAAAAAAAAATCGTTCCGGAAGCTGTTTCAAAAATGTTAATTTTTCAACTACAGGTTTCTTTTAAATTTTGAAAAAATATGAAATTTATTGACATAGTATTAAATGGTAAGTAATGGTTTACAAATAACCACAACTGTAACTGCCGAAAATTAAAAATACGTTTTAAGTTGAGGATAAATTTATAACACACAAATAAAGCAAGCTTAGGCTGTATTTAAATATATAATTATTTCCAGAATATCTAATAATGTTGATAAGGGTTGACTAAAAAATACTAAAAAAAATAAAAAAAATACTAGCATTGAAACTTAATAATGAAATTTTGAATAATCAAACTTTTTTTTCCTTTTTTTTTCTCCTAGGTTTAAATAGTTGATAGAATTTTGCTAAGATGGCGACAAATATTTTGTTTTGGAATGCCTGTGTGAATGTTTTTCAGATCCGATAAACCGACAGAATGAAAATATTTAGTTTTCGTTATAATAACGATTAGTTCATCGAAGGAAAGCTGTTGTTTATTTTATTATTATTCAGTTCTTTATCTTTCGTATTTTATTTCAATTCAATTTGCATTACTGTTTTTAGGAAATCGTACGTTAACTAGGATTATTATTTGATCATACGCAAAACTGTGGGATTCCTGACATTCAATATGCAACCCTTTATTATGTCTACACCAAGGCCAATGTCATGTAGGGGACTATTAATTATGCAATCCCAACCCATTGTATCCCTTCTCTCTCACTCAATAAGCCAATGTTACCAATTATATTTCAGGAAAATTTTCATTCATTGTTTACCTGTTCCATCTATGTACAGATTTTATAAAGTTCTGTTATTAACTATTTTACATAAGTTGTATATAGTCAAAGTATTCATTTTAAGAATCGAAATTCGGAGATTTGCAGTAGTAAATGAAATAAAAATCTAACCAAGGGATTGCTTCAAAAGTAACGTTTAGACAAAACTAAAAAGAAAAAATCGAAGTTTAAATGTTTTTTTAATTATTATAAACAATAAAATTGTCTAGATTTTTTTTACATATCAAAGAGTGATAAAATTACCAGATAAAAAAAAATTTTTTTTTTGACGAAACTGGAATTTTTTTGAAATATAGTCATTTGAAAAATTTCAAAAAGGTGCGATGGAAAATAAATAAGTTGTTACAAAAATGTAAAAATAATTCAGGAACGTGTAAAATTTCTTTTCAATACAATGTTTCATTTCTTCTATGACAAAGCGAATTCATGGATATTTTGCCCAAATCTTTAAACCCCGGAAACAAGTAGGAAACAGTTTTGTTTGTATACATTAAAATATGTAGATTTACTCGCGAGCTGTTTTTTCTCGTAAATGGTTAAATTGGGATTTTATGTGTTTAAATTTTTGTCGTCAAAATGTATATATTTTTTATTGGACCTTTGTTTTCACCCATAAAATATTGAACCAGTTTTACATTTTCCCCCCTTAAAGTCTTGAAAATATATTATTTAAGGAAGTCACAACTTTTTCTAACTATTATATTATTATCTTGGAAAATACGGGTTTTATTCGAAAATTATAATTGTAAATGTTTTATTTTTGGAAAGAACAATATAAAAAATATAATCAATTTACAATTGTAATTTTCGAATTAAAAGCGTATTTTTTAAAATGCTTATTTTATTTTTTTGCTTATAAAAAGGACAACAATTTGAGTATCGCCATTTTAAAATTTATTTTTTGGATTTTGCCTAGACGTTAGTACGAAGCAGTTTCTTTAGTTATTGTATTTTAATTTCAATTTTTCTTTCAGATTTCCGAAGTTATTTTTTAACTTCACATGATTAATAGGGTCAACAATGTTGAAAATATTCAATAAAATGTACTGCCTGTTACCGTACACAATTTCTGCTTTTGTCGTAGTTAATCTAACCTCAATTCGATTTAAACCTGACAGCTGTTTAAATCAGATGTTATTCATGTTTGTTAAATTGGATATTTAGTTTCCATGCATTGCTGACTAGATATATTCAGTATATCTCATATATCCCTATGTCAAGTGATAAATCTAGAATATGTATAAAGATAGAAAAGGCACCATAACCTATTAGCATAACCTTTTCACTTTTTTCGTTTCTAGGTAATCACTTGATAACGGGTGGTTGATTTGTACTCTCGAAACGTCGTGTCGTGTATTAGTTTTTACATACATACATAGATGATGGATAATGTTCGATTTAACCATATGTATATTATGTACAATCCATTATTATCAGGTAATTTTAAAACTGTGAAAGTAGACAAGATGACTTTAAAAATGTATAAAAGGTCATTCATATATCTGACCCTCATTTTAAAGTGAATCAAATTTCAAATATATTGAAGGTGGTAATATAAATTAAAAAATCGAGAACAATATTCAGTGACTACTAATTTTAAACAATTTTTCATACATAAAGTCATGATTCTAAAAAAGTATATCTTAAAATTCAATATAATCCTAATATTCTAATGTAAATCAATTAGATAATTGTATGTATAATACATTCTAATGTAAATGTAGGACTATTGAGATAATAATTATGGTTTATTTAAGGTTACGCTATTTATTTAAATTTGAATTTTAAGCCTTAAATGAAATATAGATTAGACCTAAATGAAATTATTTAACAAATAAATTGTCTTTCTTACCAAAATAAAGTCGTAAGTGTCATTAGAATTGTTCATTAAAGGAAATTCTTCTTAGCTTAATATTTCCAAATTATTGTTATGGGATCTAAAGTCTATTAAAACAGAAGAACCATTAAATAATAATAATATGTTTGTTAAAAAGTGATTGGCGTTTGTAAATGTGTTTAAAGAGCTCTGTTTTAAAATTTTCAACGCCTTTAAAATTGGTCTCACCACCCATTTAAGATGCCTTCATCGATCCTTTAGCTCTCTCCTGTTGGAGGTAAACAACGTTATGTCAGAAGAAGGTTTTTAATTTTTGTGTTGTTTTTAATTTTAAATTCATAAACAAAATTTTTGTTTAATCAAAATCGGTTCTAACGATATTTAATCAAATGATCGAAACAAATCTTATAACCATTTTCTTAAAAAATATAACTTCGGGAGTTAATGGTCAAATTGAATTGTAAGAGTTTATATATCTTCCGAATAAATTTTAATCATTTTTTAAATGTAATCCAATCAAAATGTATTATTCACCATCTCTCCAAAAAACCTTTTCCAGAGCTATCAATAAAAAATCCCCCCATTTATCAGTTATATAAGGCTAATATCTTAAAATTTATAAAATTTCGATACAATGTGAAGATTAATGGCTTAAACGAGTTTGCAAAAATGAAAATAAAATGAAATTATCGTTCAGGAACAATTTCCTCATAAAAAAAAAAAAAAAAAAAAAAAAAAAAAAAAAAAAAAAAAAAACTGAATCAAAACCTAATCACTGCCGTTTCGATTTCATAAAATATAATCTACGTTACTGTTCATACACCAAGCTAAGCAAGTTTTGGTATAAAAATAAAATATTGTTTCTAATTATTGTATATAAAATTACTTTTGACTGACAACAATCGAATTGACATTTTCAGCGACGAATCATTTGTTTAGTTCTGTAGATGTGTGTGAGAAAGTTAGTGCAGTATTTTTTGTGCTGTTTATCATATAAAGTCGTTTACTCACTTTAGTTTACAGAATACTTTCTAAATATATACTACAAATAGAGGAGAAACTAAAATAATATATAATTAACTAGACTCGTAATAAGATGTTGGAATGAACACAAATGTAGTTAACTGCATTGTATTTCACGAGTTTCTTGCATGCTTTAAATGTCGCTGACAATGACAAATCCTCTTCTTGATGGAGACTTGCGTCAAGGATGATACATTGTGGTTGATATTCAGTAGAAGAAACCTTTACTATCTTTAGTCAACCTAAATATATAATATATGCAATCTAATATGTATCGATTATTTCGTGGTCATAATGGATTTCTCAGTATGTAATAAAGACCTCAGTATGTAAATTATGTCATTCTACTAATTTTGCGTGGAATAGCAGTTTCAAAAAATATGAATAAAAAAAGTGATTTTTGAAATCTGTGCAGTCAGTGCAGTTTCCTATGTTATATCCTTGATCAAAGTAGATGTGTCGGCACATTTTAGTGGTTTTGTTTTGCTAAAATTAACGAGTACGTACCATAACACAAAATTTCGATTTGATCGTAGTATATCGCCTAAGGATTCAAACAAATCATGCGTCTTAAGACCTTGTAATATGCTATTTTCGTTTTCTGCTATTGAAGTTTATCAAAGTTTAGATTTGATAACTAGTTTTAGGGTTATTTATTTTTATTAAAATTTGTGTGCTATTTTTATTTATTTTTTAATTCGATTTGTTAGTTTTATGATCTGTTGTATAAAGGCGAACATGACAGAGAAGTAGAGAAATAAAATACAAAGAAAACTTATTTCTTACAATCTCACTAAGAATGCCTATTCAGGAGTGTCATTCAAAAACTTAAAATGAATTATGGAAGGCCGAATATCTCAAACAGTTTCAACAACATTGTCGTACAATGTAATCTGCAAGGATTCAAAATGAATTGACCTTGGTCACCACATCAGTGCTAAATGTGACTATTGTGATTAATTTAATTTTTGTTTTAGGCGATTAATTGTTACTTTTTGTATCAATTGCTCCAGTTGAACATCATTTGATTGTAACTTAACATATAGTTCTTATAATCTAGATTAGATAATAATAGAAATGTCTAGCGTCACGGCGACAGTTCCAGTCTAGGCGAGGGAAAGTATTGAGGATAACACAAAAATAACCAAACTGGATAACAAAGTAAGGGGTTGAGACTGTAAACAACATAAATAACGCCTTATAATGAAATGCTAGGGAGGGGGAGGGGCAGTGAACACTCAAACACGTTCCAGTAGTGATGACGGCCGACGTGGTGCGTCTCTCCCTACACAAACTTTGTATTTTCAAACAATATTTTGCAGTTTTATTTCTTTACCTTCTTTTACATTTTTAATATTCTGTATCTTATTAGAATATTTTCCATTTTAAATAAGGAACAGATTGTGTAGAAGACCTAGTCACTGCATGAAATATGCGCTGAACTTCATTTAATCATTAAAGTTTTACAAAATTGTGTACAGGATATTAGGAAAGTGTTATAAAGTGGTTGATAATTTTTGTATGAATAATAGCAGAAACACAAAAATTGGAATAGAACTAGAAAATTGTAATTGGTCAATTTGAACTACCCATACAGCCCAATTTCGCAAGACCAGAATGTGCAAGTAAAAATGGTACTTACGTATCAACGCCACCGCAGCAACTTTGTGCATATATAAATGCACCAATATTTGCTTACTTTGCGATATACTTATATATCATGACAGGTTTGGCCAGTAGCTATATATATATATATATATATATATATATATATATATATAAGTAGTTGTATATATATATATATATATACACAAACACCTGGCCAAACCTTATACTGTATATATATGCGCAAAGTTGCTGCGGTGGCGTTAATAAGTAAGTACTGTAAAAAGTTTCAAATATAAACATATATTTCCTTTATTATAAATTTTCATATAAAACTACATTTTAAGTTTTTTAGACATTTCTAAAATAAAATAGCTTTGAAATGTTATTTTATAACGAATCCTAAAAATATAGGTTCACATTTAAAATGGCTGTATACAAAAAGGTAGTTGAATTTGACTTATAGGTTTACCATAATTCTTGTTTTTTGAAGTGAATACTTCTTTACGCCCGGTAGGCAATTTTTTTGGTACTGTTAAATCGATGTGGTGAAAGGAAAAATCGTCACGAAAATAATAATAACAGTATACGTACAACAACGGTTATGCTGCGTATTTAAATAATCTACTATTTTTATTAAAGTATTATGCACCATACTATAGTTACCATAAACCAATTATATCGTACGTAAAAAATGACAATTAAACAAATAATAATAATAAATAAATAAATAATTATTTTATGTTTTAAATTTAATTTTCCCTATTTAAATATTATTACTTTTTTACAAATAAAAATAAAACTACAAAATTACGAATATAGTGTAACGTTGAGAAGCCCTAAGTAAAAGCTTTGTCCAATTCAAAATGTTTAAACCTTGTCAGTTAGAAATAAATGTCAAACATAAACGTCACTCCAACACATAATAAATTTTGTTAAAGGATTTCTAAGGAAACAATACTTCGAAACTACAAAATTATTGAAAGGGCGAGGGCAGCGTGACAAATTAAATAGGAAGAGTTGAGTTATGTAATGTGACAACATGGGAAATTAGAAAGTTTGTGTACGCCCAAGTTAACAAAAGAAAAAGAGACAAAAAACTAGGCAGAGGTACGTTGAACTCAGCTAAGAAACAAGATTTAACGAACTTTGAAAGACGGTTAGAGTTTGAAAAATCAAATCCAACCAACCAAAAAGAAGCGTCATCCAGAAATAAGCGAAGAAGGGGTAAAACGGGAAAACTCTGCGTAAGAATTCAAAAATCAGAAAAAGCAGTGAAGAACGAGCGTCGCAAGGGAGAGGAACTAGGAACAGGGCGAAGTTCGCCAAATCGTCGTAAAGTTGAAGAAAAGTTTTAAGTCATCGAATTATATTAAAATCATCGTAAAGTTAAAGAAGAGTTTTGATTAATTGACCAAGAATTCAAGCAACAGAGTGAGGTAGTTCAAGCTTCGAGATCGTCAAAGTGCCTATAAATTGGATTAAGTTTCTTGTGATATCTGCCATAAGTTCGAGGGATCATCTCACCTGTAAAACTCCAAGAAGACATCATTCCATGCTACTGAACCACGATAAGTTATCTGATTAGTTATTGTAGTTCTTTACTTCAGGTTACCAAAGAAACCACGCCCCACTTTAAATAAAATCTGAGCTAGGCCGAGAGCCATTTAAACTTAAATTTTCAAAGAGCAATCAAAGTAACTTCATTATATAATTGGTAAATTATACCTGGCGCCCAACAAATCAATAAAACAATTGAGAATTAAAATATAAAGACTAAATTAAAATTACAATTAATGATACGATTTTGATGCACCTAATAATAATAATAAAATTGCTATGTTCTAGAATTAAGTATTTCATTGTGTTATAAATGTTTATGTCTAGTTTAAGTTGAATGGATGAGATTTAGTGATAAGATGAATAAATTTGAATACTCATATGTGCATCAATTAATTTGAAGATTTAATTAATTCAACTGTTATATATTGGCACCCAACTTTAGGTGCAAATTGTATTTTAAAGAATAAATAATTTAAATATGATAACGTAGTTGTGTTTTAATCAAAGTAATTAATTAAAAATAAAATAATAAAGGTTATAATTGGCGTCCAACTCGTGGTTTAATTAAAATTAAAATTTAGTTCACGTGGTGTAACCTGAAGGTAGCATTATAAGATAAGAGACAGAAAGACTATTAGATATAATTAATTTAATGTTAAGACGTAGTAATAGGATAAAAAATTATAAAAAGATGGCAAATAACCAAATAACAATGGGGTTTGATGAGGAGATTAATAATCAAATGGGGATAGAATCAGAAATGGATAGAGCTATAGGGATTAATAATAGTGAAAGTAATACTAATGAGGGTAATAATTCAGGGGAGAGTGAAAATTTAAAGGTGTATGGGACCCCAACGGTAGGATTAAACGAATTAATCGAAATCCTTAATAAAAAATTTGATGAAAGTAATAAAAATGCGGAAATCCTAAAAACAAGCATCGATAAAAAATTTGAAGAAAGTAGTAAAAATGCGGAAGCCCTTAATAAAAAGAATTTCGAAGAAATTAATAAAAATGCGGAAATTCTAAAAGCAAGCATCGATAAAAAATTCGCAGAACAAAATAAAAAGCTCGAGGAAAATAATAAAAAATTAGAAGAACTTAGTGGCAATGTTAGTCAAAATGCGGAGACAATGGACCGAAAATTTAATGAATTTGCGGAGAGATTCGAGAACAAGCTCGAAGAAATTAAATTAAGATCGGATACCACAGCCGAGACAATTAGGACGGAAATGAATGATAAATTAAATAAAATTGAAGAAAATTTCACCGATAAATTAGGTAATAAGTGCGAAGATTTAAGAGAAAATTTAAAAGAAATTGCAAGTAAAGTCGTGGAAGTAGAAAAGGATGTGCAAGAGAGCATTAAAGAAATCGAAATCACCGTAAACAAAAATTTAACTGAAAATCAAATTAACGTAGACGCTCAGATTGATAAGGTAAAGGAAAGTCAAGCTAGATCTAATAATAAAATTCTAGAAATCGAATCACAATGCCAAGAAAATTCACAAAAAATTAACCAATATCAGAAACAAACGGACGAAATGAAAAATAAAGTGACAGAAGTAGATGAAAGATTAAGTAATTTAAAAACAAGGGATGGTATCATAATAAGGGAACCAGAGATAAGGGATATTAGTTTTACAGGAAAAGAAAGATTCCCAATGCAATTTTTAAGGATCATAAAAGAAGTTAGCGTTAGTTACACACATCAAGGGAACATGTATTGGTTAGATAGATATTTAAAAGATGAAGCATGTGTATGGTGGTTTCTACACCGTAGGGAAGTTAAAAACTTCGAAGATTTTGAAAAAATATTTATGGATAAATATTTTAACGAAATGATACAAGCAAACATCCGAGACAGGTTGGAATTCGGAAAGTTTAAAGGAAAAATTGGGGATGAAGCTATCACATATGTGGAGAACATGATGTTGGAATGTTCAGAGTTAGAACCGCCGATTTTAGAAGCCCAGTTAGTCCAAAAAATCGCTAAGCACTTTCACCCAACTACACTAATTGCTGTTATCACCAGGGGTGTGAAAACAAAGCAGGAATTTGTAAAACTATTGATGGAATTCCGACAGGCAGATGTACGACACATTAATAGTTACGAAGAAAGAAATGGTAATTATAAGGCATCCTATCCACGCGACGAGAGAGAGGGAGAAGTTGTAAACAGGCCTTGGGGACAAATGAATGGGTACAACAGTAGACATTTACCGTTACGTCAGAATAGGGATGTTTACAGAAAACCAGATGTGCGTGCCGACATAAAAAATGGACCAGGGAACCGTTGGGAAGGTCAACAACCTGCAGACAGGGACGGAAGAGGGCAAAAGTGAAAGTTGGAATGGAATGTAGACCTAGCGGATAAGAACAAGGCAACCATAAATACCTTATTCACCGATTTAAAAGATTATTTAGAGGACAATCACGACACAAGCGATATAATTAATGACATTAATAAATGTCCAGAAATTAAGTTAGTTTTTAATGAGTGTGTACAGGTCAGGGCGTTAATCGATACAGGTTGTGAGGTAAATTCGATATCTGAATCTTTCTACAACACAAATAAATTAAATTTAGGAGTTTTTGAAGAATTACCGGTAGCAGGAGTAAAAGTTATTGGAGCATTAGGTCTGCGTTCCAAAAGTGTTAAAAAACAAATTTTCATTAAAGTTAAGTTAGGAACAGAATTAATCGCCGTGCATTTTATAATAGTACCAGAACTAATTCGAGATTGTATACTTGGGTTAGAGTTTTTATCAAGAAATCATGCAATCGTCAATTTTATTAATAATAAGTTAGAAATAGGAAATAAATTAAACTATGGAGTTGGTAGAAAGGAAATTAAATTCGAGGATTCGTCAGAAGTTAATATTGAAAGTTTGAATAATTGCCTACAAATTGAAGAGGATAAATATGAATTTGATATAAACAAAATAAGCAATTTGGAACATGTACCACTTGAGAATAGGCAGCGGTTATACAGCATATTTAATAAATATAAAACAGTTTTCAGCAAAAAACCAGGATTAATTTCAACTTATTACCATAAATTTCAAGTAACTGATAGAACACCATACTGTCAGAGGAGTTGGCCAGTAGCAACTAAGTTTAGAGAAGCCGTTGATGCAGAGATTCAGAGAATGCTAAGTTATGGGATCATCGAGAGAGCAAACAGCGCATACATTAATCCTATAGTACCTGTATGTAAGAAAGATGGGAGCGTAAGGATCTGTTTAGACGCCAGGACTATAAATGCGAGAACCATACCGGATTACGAAGGGATTCGACCAATCCAAGAGTTATTGACAATCGGTAAGAAGATCAGTTGGATGAGTAGTTTAGACCTAACTAGCAGTTTTTGGCAAATCCCGTTGCACGAAGATTGCAAGGATTTCACGGCATTTCTGTACAAAGGATTGTGCTACAGGTACAAAACCGTTCCGTTTGGGTTGAGCACAAGCTTAGCAAGTTTAACGCGAGGTTTGGACTCAATTCTGACGGAAGAAGTTAAAAGGAATTTAATTATGTATGTGGACGACTGTTTATGTATTTCGCAAAACTGGGAAGATCATGTGGACCAATTAGAAAAAATATTAAAGGTATTTCAAGACGCCAACTTAACAGTAAATTTTGAGAAATCTATGTTCTGCAGGAAAGAAATAGATTATCTAGGTTTTGTTATCACCACAGATGGTATCAAACCGCAAGAGCAAAAAATGATGGCAATTCAAAATTTTCCGCGTCCTAAGACACCAAAACAATTAAAAAGCTTTTTAGGATTAACAAATTTCTACCACCGGTTTTCAAAAAATTACGCACAAACAACAGCTCCATTACAAGGACTACTGAAGAAAGGAACAAAATTTAAATGGACAAATAGTATTAACCAGAGTTTTTTAGCTGTAAAGGAGGAATTTATTGAGGCTGTAACGTTAAAGCACCCAAATATGGAAAAGATGTTTTACTTACAGACAGATGCGTCCGATATTGCGTCAGGAGCACAACTGTACCAACTCGATGACCAGAATAACATTGCTGTAGTAGGATTTACAAGCAGAACATTTAAAGGGGCTGAGAGATTTTATAGCACTGCCGAAAAAGAATTGTATAGTGTAGTATTAGGATTAAGGAAATTTAGGAATTATTTATTAGGGAGAAAAATAACCGTTATAACTGACAATAAGGCGATCACTTTCATTAACCAATGCAAACTACTTAACGCTAGAATGACGAGGTGGATCTTATTAATTCAGGAGTATAACATCCAAATTCGACACTGCAAGGGAAAAGAAAATATTGTTGCAGATACATTGAGCAGATTCCCAGAGGATGGAGAATGTTCACAAGAAAATGGGGAGGACCGACTTGTACAAATCCAATTAGTGTTACAGAAGTTTAATCCAGAAGTGGGCGAACAGTTACAAAATATAGAAGTTTTACAGAAGAAGGATACAAAATTTAGGAATATAGTAGGTAAATTAGAAGAAAATGATCCAAAAATTTTAGAATGTTATAAATTGTTTGAAAAAAAATTATTTCGCAAGGAAAGAGGAATGTGGAAATTAATGATTCCAGAAAAATTCATTGAAGTATTAATTAAGGAAATTCATGAAATTTGCGGACATATAGGAATAAGCAAATGTTACCATAATTTTAAGGAAGATTTCACGGGAGACAAAGTCGCTAAAAAGGTCAGGGATATAATAATTAAATGTTTACGATGTCAAAAATGTAAACATGACAACAAAGGTAGAAACGCAGAACTTACGCCTATTATACCAAAAGGTAAGGGTGAACTAGTGTGTGTAGACTATTACGGACCATTGCCTCGGTCAGTCTACGGGTCAAGGTACATCTTAGTAGTGATTGACGCATTTTCTAAATACACAAAATTGTATAAGGTAAAAAACACAACAACCGTAACAACATTAAATCAAATCAGGAAATACATTAAAGAAGTCCAATTACCAAAATACATACTTTCGGATAATGGTACACAATTTACATCCAAAAAATGGACAGAAGGGTTACAAGAACTGGGAATTAGACAAAGAACCGTTGCAATACGAAATCCACAAAGCAACTTGGCGGAGAGAGTAATGCGAAATCTAGGTCAACTTTTCAGGATCCTGTTACCTGACAATCACCAAGAATGGGGAAGGCTACTTGAAACTGTGGAAAGTTTCATGAACGAATCATACCATGATACAATTGAGTCAACACCATTAGAAGTACAATTTAATACACGTCCGACACGAATTTGAAAAAAATATTTAATTAATCCAGGCAACACAGAAACAAACGACATTGACCACGGAGAAATATACTTACGAATTAAAAATAAAAGGGAAAAATTCGCTAAGAAGTTCAATGAACTGCATCCACCAACCGAATATCAGATAAATGATTTAGTACTAGTAAGAGCTTGTATTCCGTCAAGCACAATTGAAAAACGATATCACAAGTTCTGTGAACTATATGAAGGACCATACACCGTAATCTCTAAGATAGGAAAAACTACTTATAAGTTAGCTAGTATTAAAAATAATAAAACTCACATCCGAGGTATATTTAATTGTAGATTATTAAAAAGGTTTCATAATTAATTAGAGAGTTAAGTAAACAAAAATAAATGAATTTAACTGTAAAATAAAATGTAAACAAACACATGTCCTACAGTTGAAGAGGGTCAAGGGAACAATGTTAATTGGGGTTTACAAGAAGGGTTTGTTGACGTGGGATTCTAGACAATGCCATTGTTAAGAAAAAAGGTTGACCGCAGTTTAGGTCATAAAGTCATTTAAAGGGACAGTAATTCTAATGGGTTTTTAAATGAGAGTAAGAGTAGGTCATAAAGTCATTTAAAGGGACAGTAATTCTAATGGGTTTTTAAATGAGAGTAAGAGTAGGTCATAGTCCATGTTACGATATGTATATGTGTATTATTAAAATAAGTTTAGTGTAAAGGTGTATCAAAAGCAAATTTTATCATTAATTATGCAATTAACATAAAATTTCTTGGGACTTATGTAACGTTGAGAAGCCCTAAGTAAAAGCTTTGTCCAATTCAAAATGTTTAAACCTTGTCAGTTAGAAATAAATGTCAAACATAAACGTCACTCCAACACATAATAAATTTTGTTAAAGGATTTCTAAGGAAACAATACTTCGAAACTACAAAATTATTGAAAGGGCGAGGGCAGCGTGACAAATTAAATAGGAAGAGTTGAGTTATGTAATGTGACAACATGGGAAATTAGAAAGTTTGTGTACGCCCAAGTTAACAAAAGAAAAAGAGACAAAAAACTAGGCAGAGGTACGTTGAACTCAGCTAAGAAACAAGATTTAACGAACTTTGAAAGACGGTTAGAGTTTGAAAAATCAAATCCAACCAACCAAAAAGAAGCGTCATCCAGAAATAAGCGAAGAAGGGGTAAAACGGGAAAACTCTGCGTAAGAATTCAAAAATCAGAAAAAGCAGTGAAGAACGAGCGTCGCAAGGGAGAGGAACTAGGAACAGGGCGAAGTTCGCCAAATCGTCGTAAAGTTGAAGAAAAGTTTTAAGTCATCGAATTATATTAAAATCATCGTAAAGTTAAAGAAGAGTTTTGATTAATTGACCAAGAATTCAAGCAACAGAGTGAGGTAGTTCAAGCTTCGAGATCGTCAAAGTGCCTATAAATTGGATTAAGTTTCTTGTGATATCTGCCATAAGTTCGAGGGATCATCTCACCTGTAAAACTCCAAGAAGACATCATTCCATGCTACTGAACCACGATAAGTTATCTGATTAGTTATTGTAGTTCTTTACTTCAGGTTACCAAAGAAACCACGCCCCACTTTAAATAAAATCTGAGCTAGGCCGAGAGCCATTTAAACTTAAATTTTCAAAGAGCAATCAAAGTAACTTCATTATATAATTGGTAAATTATACCTGGCGCCCAACAAATCAATAAAACAATTGAGAATTAAAATATAAAGACTAAATTAAAATTACAATTAATGATACGATTTTGATGCACCTAATAATAATAATAAAATTGCTATGTTCTAGAATTAAGTATTTCATTGTGTTATAAATGTTTATGTCTAGTTTAAGTTGAATGGATGAGATTTAGTGATAAGATGAATAAATTTGAATACTCATATGTGCATCAATTAATTTGAAGATTTAATTAATTCAACTGTTATATATTGGCACCCAACTTTAGGTGCAAATTGTATTTTAAAGAATAAATAATTTAAATATGATAACGTAGTTGTGTTTTAATCAAAGTAATTAATTAAAAATAAATAATAAAGGTTATAATAGTTATGATATTAAATTTAAAAAAATAAATTTACATTTCAAAATATATATTACTTCTCTGCGCACCCAATTTTTTTCCCTGTTATTCGTGTAAAAGTTATGAAAACACTTTCATATTTTTCTAACACCCTGTATAACCAAATATTAAACCTTACATTTTGTCAGATTTTGTTCAAAGTTGTTAATCAGGTTACTTTTTTCAATATCTTGAACATCAACTAGGGCGGTGGAACAGTTTCAAAATGTCGATGGTTGAACATACTTTTATTCATTTTTAAATTTCATTTCCAAGTAAGATTTGATTGATTTTCAAATAATTCCAAGTCAGATTTTAATTCTGCATTTTTGAAGAAATAACAAGATTACTGCTAAAATTGTAATTTCGAAACTTGATGAGCCACAATATTTAAAATATAGACATTCAAATTATGTTATTAAATATTACAGAATAATGAAAATGTATTTCCTCATAACGAACACCTATGTTAGTTCCGGTATTCTATACAATTACTAAAAATACAAAACCAAAACTCCCTGAATGTATTTCTTTGGATAAATATTTTGTAAATATGCGTCTCTTCGCATCAAGTGAAGTGGGGTTCTCTGAAATATAGAAAGTGGATTTTTTTTAAAACGCATAAGTAATACCAATTTAAAATAAATAAATAGGATATTTTCAGAGAGGATTGCAGGTAAATAGTCGTATAGTACAATATGCGAAACGAAAAGAGGTTTTATTGTGAAGAGTTGGTTTGATGTCAAAGATTAGATCGGATGTAAATTTATAAATAACACCGATTTTCAAGCTGCGTCTGAAAACTCGATTCTTTATTTCTTTTGCTTCGTTCGAGATGAGTAGGACGTATTAAATGAATCGTGAACAAATTTCTAAATGTGACCTCATTTTAGAGTATAGTCTTCCCTCGATTTTTCAAAATTTCTTTTTTGAGGTTTTAAATGCTGTTTCACCAATGCATTTGGTGATGTTCAATTCTTTTTTCGTGAACATATTTAGGGAGAAAAAACGCGTACAAAATTTTCAAAACGTTTTAGTTTTCGAATTATGACAGCATTTTTTTAAACATTTTAATTTTCACACATTTTACCCTAGTAATTTGGATACGTACGAAAAAAGCTTGCATCTAAGAAATAGAAACATCTGGTAAAAAAAATCTGACGGATATATGCTTACATGGGGAAAATATTTCATATTTCATAACTTTTAAGTTAATTTCAAACATTTAAAAAGAGCTTTTCCCTCTCCCTCCCCATCCCCGCAAAGCAGTTTGTGGCAAGGTTTCAGTTTTTTTATCTCTCAGTTTGTATGAAAAAAAAGCTCCTCTACATATGTTTTCAAAACATCTTACTTTAAAGATATGTTAAGTAAGGAGTATTTACAAAGTTTTCAATATGAATTGTTAAATTAATTTTGTTATAAATTTCTCTTGTCTTTTATCACTTTATATGAAATCCACTATATACAAACGGAGGTTTTTCGACCATTTTGTTGGTTTGCTTGTTTTTTGTGTTAAAATTGAAATTACGTAAAGACTCGCTCTTTATCGAAAAATAAGCCACTCAATATTATAATCGTTCCAGTCATTTGATTTGTAAGGCCTTCTACAAGAGACAAGGAGAGAGAATCATTTTCACACCCATTTTTCTCTGAAATTTTTATTTTATTTTTATCATATGAGCGTTATAAAAATTCGGAAGGATATTAAAAATATTACTTATCAAATTACATTTGCGGCCTGCTTTTAACTTGTTGAAACGAAATACTACCGCGATTCTAAATTTTCTACGAATTTGTTTCATCTATATTTTATTAAAAGGTTTATCAGCTAACCCGGGTAATCTAATGGCTATCGTTTAGGTTGTTTTTTAGACGTCACGGTTTAAATCTCATAGGCTCTGAAAAAGTTACCCATTATAGTGAAAAAATTACGAAGTTTCGATTTGTTGCGCAGGTTCGGAATGCGATGGAAACTAAATGTGCTCAACACACATTACCCGACTGAAAAGCCATCCAATAGGTTTTCGAGGGCAATTACGTTGCAGGATTATTATTTTAAAACAGGCAGTTCATAATAACAAACAAATTGCATAAAAAGAAAAATTTCCAGGTGAAGCTTTTTCATCAAATGATATATACAATTTTCAAAATGCAGTGTTAATTAAAAGCCCTTTGACATATTTACAAGATTTCAATATGTAACAACTTATAACGTCATTGATTCGAAATATGTTGTTAGTCTTAATTTATGTAACACAAATTACTGTATGTATTTATACATGGGTTGTTTCCATTAATTAACTACAGACAGACAAATGAACAAGTTGATAGCAATTAGACAGCTGCAGACAATTAGAGACAAATTGACACTGAGTTACACATTTATGACTGGGTCAGTTTGAGATGAAGTTTGATATTTTGCCAGGCTGTTATATCTAAATTCTAGAGTACAGTTTCTATTGTAGTTAGTTATTAGTATTCATATATAATAAACAAGTGGAAATATTTTCTTAATATTGTCCTCTTAATTCTTAAGTTGTTTAATTTTAACAAGGAATTTTTCAAACATTACTCATGTTTATTCCTCAACATTACTCATATTATCCTCAACATATTACTCAAACATTATTCTAATATTTTTTCAGAATAACTTTTAGGAGTTCTCTTATTCTCTTTTTATCGTGCTTGACTTCTTCCTTCCATTTCTGACTCTTCTGACCCCCCCCCCCACTACTCTTAGATCTTCCTCCATATCCTCAAGTCATTTCTTCCGGGATCTTAATACTTTTCTTCCTCTTCCAGGTCTACCAATATACATTTTCTTTTAAACGTTCCTTACTCTATTCGCTTTACATGAATTTAGTTGAATTTCTTTAACTATTTAGATCAACTCGAGTTGCCCATACAACTCCTCTAACTCGCCAACAGTTATTAAATTAAGGCCCAATAACCTCAAGATCTTATTTACTCAAGTCTCTTAATTTCCGTGTTAGTGTCCAGATCTCTGAATCATCTCTCACTACGGGTATTATTAGTGTTTTATAAATAGTTAGCTTTGTTATTTTAGACATTGACTTTGATCATAATAGTTTTAGGAATTAAAAATAATATCTCGACTGGATATTTAAAATTACACTCTTTCAAAACTATAGGTATAGCTTCAAGTACCTCGTCAATTATGTATCTTTGTCACCTTTCTTCAACTAACCATATATTTAGTCTTGTTTCTGTTGACTGATAAGCCAACATTCGTTGACTGTTCGTCCAACTGTAAAAATGATTCTTTGAATCTTTCAGAGCTTCTGACTACCAAAGAACTAACTATTCAGACTTTTCGAAATTAAAAAAAATGATAACTCTTTTGAAAACCCTACTGTGAAAGTACGTCAAAATCTTTTAAATTTTTATATTATAAAATAAAAGTTTATTCAAAGTCAGTTTTCAAAAAGCTTTTTTCATTTACTCTGTGTGTACAAGAACATATATTTAGACGCACGTACGTGGCAGGACATTTGTTAAGATTTAGTGTGAAATACGAAGAATTCAGTAAACAATATTGTTAGGCGACATTATGAGGCGGAGGCTACGAAAGGTGAGTGGAGGATACGGTATAACAGAGATTATTGTCATTTCAAAGAACCAATTGTAAAAAGGTTGTAATGATCTGTTCATGTCGTGAAAATGGAGAACAAATTAACTCTGAAAAAAAGTCCTTGTGGGAAATATGGAGTGTTGTTTGAGAGAGAGTATGGGAGTGCGAGGATTGATAGTAGGAGAGGCAGGATAGGTTTCGGGCTGTAGTGCTGTAGGATAATTCGTTCGCTATAAATAGAGAAGAAAAGATGTTGACAAAATATTGCCCAAACCTTCTTACACACCTATTTATAGCACCAAAATAAAAAACTTTTCTTTTACTTGTGATTTTGCACACTGATTTGAGTAATTAATCTTCATATTTTAGTAAAATTCAAATGAAATCGATAGAGCTGATTTTGTTTTTGTTTTTATGGCCACTTAATTTTGAGTTATATAAAAATGCGATAAAGTAAAAGAAAATAATTCTAAATATCACAAGTTAAATTACACAAGACATTTATATGTAAAATCTGAACTATTTTACAATATAAAGAAGTGAGAAATTTGTTTCGCGTATTACTGGCGTAACTGTATTTTTTCAGTATAAAATAAGTAAATTGAAAGATTTCGAGTTAATAAACACACACAAGTGTGAATTCTTGTTAATGTACTCCCTACCTCCACTCCTTTATTCCAACATTTAAAATAGTACGTTCATAGAAGCAGCCCATCGACAAGAAAATTGCACCAAACCGTGTTTACCCCAAAGTTAGGTTCCAAGTTTTTTCTTGTGGACGTCAAAACATTTTAGATTTTGTGTGTGAATAGTGTTCCTGAATACTAACTTAATGTAACCCTCACAACTCCAGGCTTTAGAACTTGTTATTGTGAGGAGACTATATTTTATTTGACTCTCGTAGTGTGGTCCCGAACGTCTAAGCCTTTCTTTGATTGACTTGAGATAGTCTTCCTGACATGGCTTTTAAGGCGGTTATCTCTGGAATACAAATGTGTAAACCTTCTACTCCAGGTTTTAGAACTTCAAGTGATCTATTTTTATATCATTTGGAAGGGATTCATCATTGTCAACACATTACTACAGCGTGAAATATTTGCTTATTTAAACGATCGATAATTGTAATAGTTTGGTTGTCTCTTCTCACTATTAAAAAGTGTTGATTTTTTTGTATTTTGTAGTGTAGTCTATGTAGCTGTTCCACATAGTTAATACAATTTTATAACAAGACAAAAATGTAGTTCAATTATTTTTAACTCTGTACATTTTTAGTTTTGGTTTTAAGTTGAACGCAGATTAGTGAAAATAATTGTACGACATGAACACAATTTAGTAATATCAAGGTTGTCAGTAGAGCTATTTTGGAGGAATTTTTTTTTATCCATCGCCGTTTTAAAAACATTATTAACTCGCATATAGACATTTTTGAAGAGATGCGTTTTTAATTACTATACTTGAGCAAAATTTGACCATAATCGTTTTCAAGATAAACTTAGTTTTGTGGTTTTTTAATTATGGCAGCTACCTCAAAATTTTGAGTTAGGGCTTATCTAAAAAAATGTAGAGAAGAACCGAGATATATGCACACACTAAATGTGATTAAAATCGGTCCACGCGTTTGGACTATAAAACACAAGACTACAGACACCCATCTTTTTTCATGTAATTTTGGGTTAAATCTCTCTTTCATCTTTTCTGTCGAGTCTCTTTTGAACAACTCTTGTTCTTTTCCGATTCTGACGCTATTAGAGTATTTGTAAGTTAGGGTTATTTACTATACGTTCTTTTCCTCCTCTTTTTTTATAAGGGAATGATGACCGAGAGGGTCACAAGTTTAAAAAAAAAACTCAACATGACATTTTTTACCCTTTACATGACTTTATCTGTTTTGTGTATATGTGAGAAAGTAAATATGGACAAAGTACAAATTAAAAATTACTGAAATACGTTTCTTTAAAATGTTTTGCGGGAGGGGGATCAAATTCAAAACGCGGACTTATTAGACTTCCAAAGTAAGAGATTAGTGAAAAATCTATAAAATCAATTCATCAGTTTAGCTTATAATCTCGGCTAAAAACTAAGCATTCTTCTGAGTGTTTCCTTAACTGTTTTTTGAGGTTAACTTTGCAGTCTCGCGTAATGTATCTTTCCACTAGCTCATTTTATACATATTAAACATCGACATCGAAATATGCTCAAACGTTTTATCTACGGTACAAAGAAAAGAGTTTTATCTGAAAAACATAACCTCAAAAATAGAAAGAAAATAAACTAGAATAATAGCCATATTAGTCGGAATTTATCGTGTAAAGAACGTTTTACTATACATGGAATATGATTGAATAAAATATTGGCAACATTACAAATGGCTGTCTTTTGATACCAAAACAGTTTCTCGGTAGTTCCTTTTTATCTTGGAAATGTATGCGTCTGCAAAAACTCAATTTGTGCTAGTGGTATTATTGTCGAGGCCGGTAAATGAGCAGTTAACAATAAACGGCAAATGAAATTCCCTGCGGAATATATTTTATAATACGCTTCCATAAAAACAATTTGTTATCATAAATAAATTGCTTATTATAAACAAATCACTAGAGCACTGTGGTGACTGTATATAAACAAGGAAAAACCCTAAACCACAGAATAACACAACTACACAAAACTGTATAATGAGTTTATATTACCTTATATACATTTCGATAGCTCTGCTATCATCTTCAGAGGTACACTACACTCCACAGAAGAAGATGATGGCAGATCTATCGAAATGTACATAAACGCATTATATAGTTTTGTGTAGTTGTGTTATTTTGTGGTTGGGGGTTTTTCCTTGTTCAAATTGCTTATTGACTTTATGTGATAAAAACTCTGATTTGATCAAAAATCTAAATCATTTAATGGGTATGATTAGTATAAGTGAACAAACGTAAAAGGTTATTAATTTAAAAGGTGTTGGTAAAGATATTGTTCCTAGATTTGCGCGACCTGTTAAAGTGACTAGAATCCGGTTGCCGTGTTGATATTAAAACAGTAAACCTTCATTATTAAAAGAGGTAGGAGAGTGAATGGTTTATGTATTGAGAATAAATTTGTTTCTCATTGTTAAGCAATTTTGTTAATAATATTGTTAAGCAAGTATTAACATAATATTATTACTGGACCATTAAATGAATCAACATTAGAGTATTAGTCAAAACATTCTAAATAATTGAATTACGTAACTATAATTTAACTAGTTGATGTAGGTTTTATCTAACGTTTACACAATGTTTTATTGCTTTAACACTAGGATTGTTTTAAAGTAGGTTTACTGATTATTATTGTATATTTGGGAGAGAAATATAATTGTACGTTTGTTCCCACTTAATTTAGAAACATTTAATTTGTGTGTTAGTAGTGTTATGTACTTGGAATTAAAGATTGGTAAGTATAAATAGTCCATGTCTAGATTTAATATTGTTTATCGGTGGAAGGAAGAAAAGATTTAGTTTCTTTTGTTTTTCAATAGGCATTGGGTACGTTTGCTTTAATAAAAGTTTAGTTTTTCGTGAAAATATCCTATTTGAGGTTTCCTGAGTTTAGAAAGTTGTTTTTGGGATGATGTCTGTCTGAGGTCTCGACAGCTCAAACGGGTAGGACGATTTTGACAAAATTTTATAAGTGAACGAACCTTACGTCCATATCTTGTGGATTTTCTCCTTCCTTTTTCGATAATTTAAATGTTTGGGTTTAGCTCTTATAAGACCAAAACTCAAAATTCCCATTTTAACATCATCTTTACAATTTTGAACATATTAAGAATCCAAACAATGTTTATTGGTCACCATCTCCCTAAAATCCCGGTACTATGGTTATAGGAGAGAAAGCACCAAGAGAGTGACGAATATCTCAAAATCTGTGCATGTGATTTTGATCAGAAATCGATGTGATTCGAATATCAGAAAATCTGTGCATAGTGAAATGTGAAGATAACCCGAACCAATGTTAAAAACAATAAATATTCAGGACTTACTGTAATTTCAAACACGACAACAATTTTTGACGATAAATGGGCTAAAGGGAGAGCGCTTTCCAATGACCAACCAAGAGCTCGTGTTTTAATTTCTTACTGGGGAATCATGTTTCTTCTTTTTTAAATTCTTGACCGCCATCATTAAAAATACTATAAGCTGAAGGTAAGTTTATAGCACAGACGAAGCAAGTTTATTTAGGCTCTATTGAAATTATATTTACTTATAAACCCAAGTAAGCGTTCGTAGTTGATTTTCACTTTTTAACTAAAAACTAAAGAACTGGCATTTTTGGTGACGAATACTTAATTTCATTTTGTGGCTTAGTGTGTGAGAAGCTCTGTGCAATATTTCTACAAAGTTTATTTTTGTAGTAAGAAGACATCTAGACATTATTGGATACACATTTTAAAGCCGATCAAAATTAACTATTTATGGAGCGTTGTAGGACTTCAGTAAAAGTTATTCCCGAAATTTTTAAAATCTTAAAATCGGTCGTTTTTTTAAAATTTACCAATCGATTGTTCTACTTATAAAATTTGTTTAACGGTTCATATAATCGAGTCTACAAACTAAATTTGAGAAAAATCGTACCAAAATTGCAACCTCTAGAGCTTACTAGAACGTGAGCTAAATTGGTGTAAAATAATTTCTATGGGTAGTACCGATGAACATTTCATGAGCTCGGATGTCCGTATTTCCATGGGGGAGATCACAGGGTACGAGGCTCGAGCGAAGATTGTTTTTTATAAACTCACAACTACGAAACCATGGCGCGTAGCTTACTACGAAATAGACGCGTAGAAGTTCAGTAAATTAGGAGTTAATTCGAATTATAATGCTTACTTCTGTCCTTTTAATTTAAAAAAATGTTATTAAATACTAGACCCAACAGTCCGTCCGTGTGTGTGTGTGGGGGGGGTCTAAGCTTCTTCGCTACTTGTCGTATTTCTCTACTTACCTCACGATATTAGATCAACCCCGTAACTTTCTGAAGCCCTCAAGGATATCGAATCCGGAATCTCTTACACTCAAAGCGAGAGTACTTCCTAGCAGAGTACCGGAGGCCTTGCATCTAATTATATAACATCAAAATAACAACAATAATCAAATCCACTTTATACCAGTATTCACGTCCCCCTCCTACCTTCAATAAAACATAATACACCGATTGGCATGATATGGTAAAGGTTTCCAACCTGATTAAAAGCTGAACAAAAGGCGATCCCTCTCGCAATCATGAGTGGAGATTGAACCTATTGTCGTAACCACTACACGGATATTTCATTATTCAGATACATTCTATTATCTATGGTGCTCGACGTTTTAATCCCCATTTAGATCATTTTCAGAATTAAAATTAAAAATCGATGTATCAGCTTACATAATGATCTAGTGCCGAAATAGATAAAGTGTGGTCAGCACATCGAGTTTCCGTCGTCGTAATTTTAGCCTTAGAAACCAAATTCGCTACCAATTGTAGCTCCAATAGTGTCATCTTGCTAGATGTAATCATCTTAACGTTTTGAACCCTCCCCCCCCCACATGCATTGAACCTCGAATTTCTCATACGACAATTAGTCGAGTAAAATTACAATTTTAAAGTGCTTCGGATATACGACTTAATTTTTTTTTCTTGCTTGGGGTTTAAGATTAGTATACAGATAATTCCGTAATGCAGACAATGTCCAGAACGTATTGTGTATAACAATGAAAGTTGTAAACTTGATTTTTATTTTATATCTCGAGTTATAATGGGCGGATTTCAATGAAACTGGTACAAAAATGTCCGCTATGAGCTTTAGAATACGTCTTAATTATTCGCGTGTAAATTTGATTGTTATTATTGTTAGTAAAAACCTTGTTTGTCTTTACAAGTAATTGATGAAAATCGTTGTTATTCAGGAATAATTTTGCTTATATTTGAATACAAAGAACCCAAATATCAAATCAAAATATTAAAGCTAACCTGTAAATATCGCGTAATCGTCTAAACTTTAAGGCTTTATTAAAAGTACGCTATTTTTGATACAGAAAATATCCTAACTACTCTCAAATTTTAGCGTTTTGTATTTAAAAATCTTTAAGAAGTTTAAATTATCAAACTTGAAAATGTTTTGGTCTTTTTTAAATGTAAATAATTGAATGACATGCGAATCATTCCTACGTTTTCTAGAGCTTACAACTAACACTTTGGGACCAATTTCATTCAAATCCGTTCATTAGCTCAGATATTTTTATTTTTTTAAACTTTAATTGGTAGGAACAATATGTTCTAGATTCTAGATATTTACTACACAGAATGAAAATATTTCAACGCTTCAAAAAATAATTAAAACTAATTTGGATGTTAAGGACCAAACACTTATACGATTTTTTGACGATAAATGGGCTAAAGCGAGAGCGCTTTCCAATGACCAACCAAGAGTTCATATTTTTAATTTCTTACTGGGGAATCAATATTTTTGAAAATATAGAATTGCTGCAGTACCTAGTAGTTTTTTTAACCGTAAATTGTTGGTGGTAAAAACAATTATTGTGACTACATTATTATCCATATTTATTCTTAAATCCTATCAGAATTTCGGTAATAAATCGTATTAAAGTAGGTGTAAAATTTACAGTTACAGAAAACACATCAATATTTCTTAAATCTGTTTATTCGTACAACTTCTAAGTTCCTTCAAGTCATTTATTTTCATACCTTAAGTAATATTACTACAGTACTGTTATTATGTGCACTTGACGTAAAATCTGCTGTTTGCCTTAGAAAATAACATATGAGTTATAAAGGTATACAAAAAGATGAAAGGTATTAAACCAGAGCCATAAAGGTTAGTTTCAATACCATCAAAGTTGAATATTCGTTTGGCAAGTACTTTACTTTATGTGGAGTAGATTCTATGTAGTTCTTTTATATTTCGTATTTACCTTATAACCAGTCTGTTTATTTTACAGGGCTCTTTTGGTTGAATATATGCAGTTTTATTCCAGTTAAGGGTGATGTGTTTCAGGACGACACTGATCCATTATTGTCAAAGTCTTAACGAAATTTAATGATAAACTAATGTAATTAGGAGGAATTTGGTTCATAAACATCCAAACTTTCTTTAAAAATGTTAAGTTACATGCTTGTGTCTAAAATTAAAAGTAATATTATCAGAAGCAAGATCTAAAGTGGTTGGAAGTGATTTTCGTTGCTTTGGACCATGATTTACTTACATTTTAGGTACAGTTACCAATGAGTGACGAAGCGGATTAATTTATGTAATGCATATCGGTTTTTAACAGTTGTTATTATAATTTTACTATATTTAATTAGTCATATATTTGTTTAATACTATGTCGATGTCTTTAGCGGTGGTTGTACTTTTCCGCTAGCCATATCGTTGGTCAAACCCTTGTCATCACTTACACTTTTAACGCGTAGGAGGAATATAGATCCTTGACGAAATCGTGCCAGCTTCTTCTGTCCTCAGGACCTTTGCCTCTTTTAAAATAGTATTAGTAACAACCAATTACTTCTCAATACTTCGCCTCTAGGTAATTTCATCCTATCATTTCTTCTATTCTTTCAGATTTTAATCCAGTTACAATATTTTCTCGTGAGTTCTGTAGAATATGACACATTCTCGCCATTTCCCTCGCCCTCGGCGGAGTATCTCAATCTTGATGCAACACTTTTTGATGACGTTCCAAAGATTTCTATTTGGGATAACTTTAGGGTATCACATTCTTTCATGAATTCGGGCGGATCTGCATATTGGTCGTGGCTGCGCGGACATACACTAGCTGTATTATCTGACTCTTAACACCTGCGGCTGCACCTCAGTCCTGATTGGGTATACTTCCTAAATAGAAAGACTGATCGACGTGTAGCAAAACTTTCGGCACTATCTAGTAGAGTTGTTAATACGTTTTTTATTAGTCTTTTTTTCTATTTATTTTTAACCTTATTTGGTTAGAATCAATTTTCCAATCTTTAACATGTGGACTACATGAGGCGCCATACAACATTACTGTTTTATCCCCGTGGTATTGCATCTCCTTAACTTTATTTACAAGATTGTCTGTGTTTTTATTACGTTATGTTTGACAAAGTAAAACGCCTTGTACTTTATTCACTAAATGACTATATTCGTAGATGAATCAGGGTTATTACCAGTGACTTTTCAGTAATGTAGGATGTGATGATTGTCCTACACTTTAAGCAATAAACAATTTATTTTTACAAAGGAAATAGTACCTAACGAAAAATTTCTGTAAACATTAAATTGGTATCACTAAATAGTACCAATGGTATTGTTTACAAAACACCTCGTCTGTCCTGTAGGACATGTAAAGACGTCCTCACTTAATCGTTACAGCAATACGCCTAGTGTAACATTTGATTATAGAGTTATAACACACGATGTTGAGAATGTAGTTTTCAGTTTCTCAGTTTGTTATGGTGTGTCTCGGTTATCATTGCTTTATAAAAAAGTAAAAAAAGAGTTTAAAATATGGACCTCTTCCCATCGAATATTCTAATAACGTTAGGGTCGGAAAAGAACAAGAGTTGGTCAAGAACCACCTGATTGGAAATATGAAAAGAACGGAACCTAACTCAAGACTAATATAGAATAAGATTTACTAAATAACGTCAATTGGAAATTGGAAATCTGTTGTTAATTATTATTATTATATGACTAGTAAGTAAACACCAATCTTTAAATATATTACTACTGAACATCCTTTTAATTATTAAAATATTTCAGACATGGTTCTATTTTTTCTTTCTTCGGTAACTTACATGTTACTTTTTAAAATTCGCCACTGGTCTACAAGATCGTATGTACACTTCAAATTATTATTAGCTTCTTCGTATTGTAATCCTTGTAACAAATTACTTTCCGATTGACCGGAGATTGCTATCTACAATGACGTGAACATACATCGTAGAATTTTGACTGAATAATTGCTCTGTTTTGATTGAAGTTTAATTAGAGTTTTAATTTAGGGAATGAAATGGTTGCTATTGCGAAAGTTTTCAGGTTCTTTTATTAATAATGAAGTTTGTAAGTACTCTCTCGATGTTGTAATTTTGTTATGAACCTTTCAGCTAGAAAATGTTATTGCTCGTGGGTTTTGTCAATTTGTATGCTTTGAAATGATTATTTATTTTGTTATCAACTAAAATATGTAATGGTTGAGAAGATAACACGAGTATTATATGGATTAGTCTCTCCATTGTATTCTGTTTTAAAGTTGCAAATGATGACATTTATTAATATTACAACTTAAAGGACCAAGAAGGAATTCTGTAATATGAGCGCTCATTCTGGAAGAACATGGTAACTCATATTTGTTCACCATAGTTTATCCGATCTTATTGTACCTAATTACTTTTTAATAGTAAATACATTACGAATATAGTCGTTAAGAAGAAATGTAATATGCACGATTTAAAAGGAAGTGTAAATTTAACAGAATCCTAAAACTCGATTTTATGACCACGTCAACGGCTTAATATACAACTTCTTTTCAATTGGAATCTGTATCATACTATGTTTTTTTTTTTTTTCAGTAACGTGCCGTTGGGTTAGGTTAGATTCAGATCTGTATAAGAATACAGTTTCTTCAGTAACGTGCCATTTGGTTAGGTTTAGATCTGTATAAGAATACAGTTTCTTCAGTAACATGCTGTTTGGTTAGGTTTAGATCTGTATAAGAATACCGTTTTTTTCAGAAACGTGGCGTTTGGTTAGGTTTAGATCTGTATAAGAATACAGTTTTTTTTTCAGTAACGTGCCGTTAGGTTAAGTTCAGATCGGTATAAGAATACCGGTTTTTCAGTAACGTGCCGTTTGGTTAGGTTCAGATATGTATAAGAATACCGTTTTTTCAGTAACGTGCCGTTTGGTTAGGTTCAGATATGTATAAGAATACAGTTTTTTTTTCAGTAACGTGCCGTTAGGTTAGGTTCAGATCTGTATAAGAATTCCGTTTTTTTCAGTACCGTGCCGTTTGTTTAGGTTTAGATCTGTATAAGAAAAATACATTTTTTTTTCAGTAACGAACCGTTTGTTTAGGTTCAGATCTGTATAAGAATACCTTTTTTTCAGTAACGTGCCGTTTATTTAGGTTTAGATCGGTATAAGAATACCGTATTTTCAGTAACGTGCAGTTTGTTTATGTTTAGATCTGTATAAGAATACCGTTTTTTTAGTAACGTGTCGTTAGGTTAGGTTCAGATCTGTATAAGAATACAGTTTCTTCAGTAACGTGCCATTTGGTTAGGTTGAGATCTGTATAAGAATACAGTTTCTTCAGTAACGTGCCATTTGGTTAGGTTTAGATCTGTATAAGAATACAGTTTCTTCAGTAACATGCTGTTTGGTTAGGTTTAGATCTGTATAAGAATACCGTTTTTTTCAGAAACGTGGCGTTTGGTTAGGTTTAGATCTGTATAAGAATACAGTTTTTTTTTCAGTAACGTGCCGTTAGGTTAAGTTCAGATCTGTATAAGAATACCGGTTTTTCAGTAACGTGCCGTTTGGTTAGGTTCAGATATGTATAAGAATACAGTTTTTTTTTCAGTAACGTGCCGTTAGGTTAGGTTCAGATCTGTATAAGAATACCGTTTTTTTCAGTACCGTGCCGTTTGTTTAGGTTTAGATCTGTATAAGAAAAATACATTTTTTTTCAGTAACGTACCGTTTGTTTAGGTTCAGATCTGTATAAGAATACCTTTTTTTCAGTAACGTGCCGTTTATTTAGGTTTAGATCGGTATAAGAATACCGTATTTTCAGTAACGTGCAGTTTGTTTATGTTTAGATCTGTATAAGAATACCGTTTTTTTAGTAACGTGTCGTTAGGTTAGGTTCAGATCTGTATAAGAATACCGTTTTTTCAGTAACGTGCCGTTTGTTTAGGTTCAGATCTGTATAAGAATACCTTTTTTTCAGTAACGTGCCGTTTGTTTAGGTTTAGATCGGTATAAGAATACCGTATTTTTTTCAATAACGTGCTGTTTGGTTAGGTTTAGATCTGTATAATAATACTCTTTTTTTAGTATCGTGCCAGTAGTTTAGGTCTCAATCACTCAATGAATGAAATCCACGACAAACACTTCCTTTGAAACAAGACGACGCAACTTTTCAATTAGTACGTCATCATCTTGAGTTGTAACGTTCACACAAACCTTTGTGCCAACGAATAATACAGGGGATGGGTGGTGCCTTACCTGTTTTGGTCATAAATGACATCATATTATTTGATTTAAAATGGAAAGTAGTTCATCCTGTACTCATTAGTGAATTTCGTTTTGATTTCCCCCTCTTTTTTCTTTTCTTCTTGTTGTTGAAAGGCGAAAAACATCTTTGTCGTCATCGTCTTGTAAAACAAGAAAAATAAAAGAGTATGAAATAAAGGCTCCTAGCCCTCGAATACTTTTAATGTGTCATAATTTTTCAAGATTGGATAGGAAAGTTGAAAGAAAGGGATCTAACCCAAGAATACGTGAACAAAGTGCGGATCCCTCGGGATTGCCGATCCTGCACACGTTATAGGCCCTTGAGAGTAATTTCGTTTGAAAAGTTAGCTATTGATAAGGTAGTTGAATTTTAAATTTGTTGAAGACGAAGTTGAATTTGACACAGATAGCCTACACTTTTTTTACAATAATTTGGACAAGTTCTGTAGCAGAAGCAATTGGTTAGTAAATTTAAAAATGGCGACAGTTTGAAATAGTGTAAGCGATTAAGTTCACAACGTTAGCCCAAATGTAATTTAACAATAAAAAACAAGAAACTTATGATAATAATTTTTTTGTGAATACCAGATCTCCCCCTCCTGTTTGGAAATGTAAATAATCCGACTATTGTTTATATTTCATTGTGATTCATTATATTAAGTTTTAGATGAAATCACAGTTTTTCAATAAGTTAAGTTTTAAATAATAATGTTTGGTATTTTTTAATATTTTGAAATAAGTAGTGGGTGAGAATTTTTTAATTTTTGGGCAGTTAAAAACTTCTTTCAGGAGAGCTTCAGAAAAAGGTTCAATTTTTATTTTTCATTTGTAGTTCGTTTGTACGACTGCTCGTTTGCTTTGTTTACATTATTATATTTAATACTTCGGAGCAAGCAGTATTCTTAGTCTGAACATCCTCGCCCACCTCCTTGGAACCGAGCAGTGATTTTTGTTTTTAATGGTCACCATTTTAACACAGAAAAAAAAAGGTAGAACACAGGTATACATAAGTCGTTCACGATAATTGCATAGAGCCTTTTTCCTACATTTGGTAACGATTGATAGACTCGAGTGCCAATTTTACGAGTTAACACAGGAAAAAAAAAAAAAAAAAAAAAAAAGGAAAAAAAACAGCTTCACTTTGCTAAAACCCGTAACTTTTTGCCGCCTAACCTTAAAATTAGGAAACCAAATCAGTAATTCCAGTTAGATATCAGTCATATTTGCCACTTAAGCTAAGTTTTACTATTCACTTAATATGTTTGTTACTAGAAAAAAGATCGACAAATTTCAAAATGACTTCAATCTTCACGTTCGCAAAATTTGAGACCTACAAAAAACATTGAAAGAAATTTGCGTCCTATCCCGTCAGCTGATAAGTTACCTGGAAAGGTTTATTTCTTTATCTTCAACTTGTATTAAGTCGACTGGAAACAAAGATTTTCCAAACCATTGAAGGAAAGCTGATTTCGTGATAGGTAAAATATGGAATCATGATCCAGGAGTGAGGGGGGGGAGAGAGAGAGAGAGAGAGAGAGAGAGAGAGAGAGAGAGAGAGAGAGAGAGAGAGAGAGAGAGAGAGAGAGAGAGAGAGAGAGAGAGAGAGAGAGAGAGAGAGAGAGAGAGAGAGAGAGAGAGAGAGAGAGAGAGAGAGAGAGCTTATCCTACTGTAAACACAGGGTGTAAGAAATCACTTGTCAGTATTTGTTTATCCATCTGGTATCTTTCTGATTTGTATCTTTAAACAGACTTGACAGTCCCTTAAACCTTCTTTTCTTTATTTGACATTATCAATTTCAAAATTAAAACCACAACTGGAGGGAGGTTAAACACAATGGGAGTTATTTTTGGTTTCGTACTCCTTGAACATTGTCTGTAAAAGCCTGCGCAATCTTCAGAGTTTTTATAAAATTTTAACATCTAAACAAATATTCCTTTAACGTGAATACACATCGATACACAATGGCTGAGCAAACTAAAAATATTCGTTGCCCAAATACTAACTTTAAAAATGGCTGGTTCAAGAGGTTAGGTATTAAGTTGAGAAAATAAACCTTGGGCATCGTTCTGAAGGTTGTTAAAATCAGCCAGAGCGATATCGATCAAATTGTGGTGAAATGTGAATGTTTTTGACAAAATCTATATGGTACGACAACTAAGCACATTGTAAAGAATTATTGTTATTGTTTATTATGAATTGAACCCTCCTGTTAAGTTTGTAACTTATCATGGTCTAATTTGTAAAATACACAAAGATATTATCATTGTGTAGTAAAATAACGTGTATTACTGTGAGGGTTTAAAAAGTTATGGTGTTGGCCTAACATCGTGAGACGGTTGGGAACTACGATTGATAGCGAATTCTGGTTGTGAAGGTTATAATTTTTCGACGAGAACTCGATGTGCTGATTACATTACTTGACTGAAAAGCCGTCTTGCAGGTCGAGGCTTTTCATAAGGTATTGTGGTAAAAAATTATTAATAATAATAATAATAGTGGGATGTCAAGTTAGAATTGTTTGGCTAATTGATTGTGTAATTAACCTATTTATTCTGTTTAAAAAAATAGTAATGTTTTTTTCCCGTTTTTGGACAATATTTTGTTAACATTGCATGAACATTGAACCCAAAAAAACTTAGTTGATAGAATAAGAGTTGGTACAGTTAAATAACCTAACTATCAAAATAATGTAATTCTCTTTACCATATACACAAATATTTTCTGAACTTTGCTTATAAGAGCTACTTTGGCCAGTAAAATATAATTTTCAAGCAGTATTCTCTATATATTTGATGTATTATTTTTGGAAGAGAATCTTGCAGGTTCTCTTCCCTCTGGGGATTTATTCCAAAGCTCTCAGGCACCCTAGTGATCCGGCCCCTAAACTCTCTGGGAGGAGTCCAATCTTAATTATGGCAGGACTGTAGTTTTATTCTATTAAGCAATTGTTGTAAGTTTGCAGCAACCTTTACAAATTATTACCCTCTTCTATATAACGTATTCGACAAAAACGGGATTAATGACTTATTTTTACGATGAAAGCAAATATTCTTGTTAACTTTACTGTTTGATTATTAGCGATATTTTAACATTATAGCACCCTCGAGATTTAACGTTTTATTATATCTTCCTCGTGGAAATGTGCACCGATCCCACTGATTGGTATAATATAATTTAGCACCAATGCTAAATTTAGTACTCATGCATGTTAATAAACGTTCCGCATGTGACAATTTTGTTCAAAATTCGTATGTAGGCCTAGTTTTTTTTACAAACCACTATACAAGTTCAGTAGTTAGAAAAAAGATCGGAAAATTACAAGATAACGGTCAATTTTAAAATGAAAAACTGATTTTTGAGGATAATTTTTCTCCGCAACGGCGATCAACATTTCACAATTGTTAATTTTGTGCTATTTTAATTTCTGAAATCTAATGGTGCCCCAACATATTTTCTACGATAAAAAATAAAAGAGCTACTAGTGAAAAATAACATTATTAAAAACATAACATTAAAATAATTACTCTAGAATTGTAGTTGTATTTTAGCATGTAAGTTTTTTTATGATTGTCAAATCGTAAAATTTCAAAGGAGCATCTATTTGTAACAGTTTTTCGATATTTCCTTTTTAGGTCAGAGCTACCTGAGCTCGTGCACCTTGTTATCTGTATATATTAATGCCAATGTTTAGGTCAGTTCGAGCAAATAGACTCTTAAATTTCGTTGCTTGCGAAGCATTCAAATAGGTTTCGTCTATAAACATCTTGTCTAAAATTCATTAAATTTTTATCAATTTGAATTTTTTCACTTATCATTTTGTTCTTCTTTTTCAATAAATTTCCCTCGTTATTTGTTTTATTTTTAATATATTTCTGTGCCGACACTCTGTATATACTGTTTCATAAATATGACAAAATTGTGATTCATACTTTCTATTAATTAAACGTACTCTACCATATTACTTGGCATAGCAAGATGAGAGCACAAAAGACGGAGAGGAGATAACATTTACCTCTAGCAGGGAACCTTATCTCTTCATTTCCTTCCAACCTCTTCCCCTTCCATCTCTAGATTCTGTATACAATAACTGTCTTTTATTTGTATTCTTTATCTACTCAAATTAATTAGTAGGCCAACTTAAATTTTAAAAATCCAAACAGATTACTTAAGCTAATTAAATTTATTATGTTATTAATTTTTTTTTATTTAATTTTAATTAAAGAAATATTTGCATTATTTTAGAGTTAGGCTTAAATTGAACAAGATTATTTTTAACCCCATTTCCTTTTTTATTCCAAAAATACATTGAAACTTTATTTAGCTGGTATACGGGTATGTTTAAACCAGAGATAAAATTTTATAGTTTCTTTAAAAAAAACAGCAGTAGTTTAGTTTAGTGTTTTAAGTTTACATATACGAGTCACGATTTTGAAGATTTTATTTTGTACTTATACATCCTGTGAAGGAGAAAATTAAAATTCGCTTTAGCTGTCCTTAGTTGTGAAATGATAGCTTATTTCAGGGAAAATTACTCTTTTTCGAAATAAAACATTTTGTTCTTTAAATAAAAAAAAAAAAAATTTTTTAAAACAGGTTGAATAGTGCATAGAAAGAACATGCATTTTTTAAAGGTACAGTGTTTTTATTTAAAAAATGTCATACATTCATTAAGATTTTGTTGTAGAGAGTTATTTTTTCACATTTTCTATTCTAATCAGCTCACCGCTATCTATTATGTCGTGTTTCTCACTTCAGCAGTCTGAAGTTAGGTTGTAGAAATGATTACAAATTGTTAATAATACAAACTAACTGGTTAGAATAAAACTCGAACACAAGATCTTACAAAAATTACGTTTACTTAATCAAACGCGTTTCAACGACGAATTCGCCATCCTCAGTGATACATGAGCTACAATAACTAAACTATAACTCATTTGTTATTTTTCATTTGTCGTAAAAAAGCAAACAATATACTTATGCTATTGTATTTAGCTATATTTAGAAAGAAACTGTCAATTTTGAAACGAACGCAAATATATATTGCAACTGGTAGAGGAGTAATACATTATGATTAAACCATCAAAACTTATTCTGCGTGTTATGATTTGATGTCATTTGATAATCGTAAGTTCCCAACTTTTTTAGAAAAGCGGCAGCAATATTATATTGCTAAAAGAAATTCGTTATTAACTTTATTTATAAACGAAATATTCTTTCATAAACTATCTTCTACTAAATCTTTCATTCTTTTATTTTCTAAAGTTTGTTATACATACTTAACTTTGACATTATTTTTTTTCTCAGTTTAAATAACGTTTGACTAAATGATTCCCACAAGATCTCGTATTCTCCAGTGTTTAATTGCAAAGTCACAGCCTCTCATCTCTGAGGCTTTCATTTCAGCGAAGTTCACTCTTACTCGTTGATGGGTAAAGTGATTGTTTTGTCAGTAATTGTTTTCATTTCAAGGGTTTTATCAGTATCAGTGAGGGAAGAACAAAGAGATTTACTTTGAGAAGTTTTTTATAATGAAAATACTGGACTGAAATAAGATTTACCTGATTTGCAATAATTATATATTTTAAGATTACAGTTTCATAGTGTTTAAAGATACATCAAACGAAAGAACAATTTGTGAGTAATTTACGGGAACTTAACCTCAATCTTTGAAGGCGTGAATCCATTAGAGGAAGAGTGCAATGTAAATAAATAAAATGAGTGGTTATAAGTGAAGTATAATTTTATTTATTACAAGCAGATGACAAAAAGCCGATTGGTAATGGACATCGACCCACTGTCATTTCTTTATAAACTCTTCAAATCTACCTGCGACAATAATATTCTCTCATTTCGTGGTTTAATGTTTCATAGTTTAAGCATTCCAAGTCAATATTCATCGGTTCAGGCGTCGACGCACTCGAAGAACTCGTACCGGTGGCGTCGCGTTCGGCTTTCTTACGCTTGTATTTGTCTCGTTCTGTATTAATCAGTTTGAAATTTCTGATTCTTTTGAATTTTTCTTTCCAATATTACATTTCTGTTAATATTTATTCTCAACTCAGCACACTAATCAGATTGATTACTAAGTAATATCTTATATACTGTTATTTTTGTACAACCACTTTCAACATCTTTTCGCAATCCAGAGTTACATTGCTCAACTTTGCGTTGCGTAACTATTTTCATTGATCAAGAGGAAACAATACATTTCCCTCCTCACCTCACCATCCACTATTAAAGATACTGACATAACCCTAGGTGTATTAAAATTAATATCATAACTGATAGATACGGAATATAAAAACAACAAATCTTGCAATTTATTGGTCGTTACAGTTTTATTAGAAATCCTCCCTCCATCCCTTAAAGACGTATTCACGTCAAACACTACTAAAGATGTGCCTTAAACCTTTGATTTCTTAATTGGACTTCCCATACTTGGATGAGTATTGCCGAGATTATACTGAAACTCCTCTTACACTCCCACTCCTATCTGTTCTCAACTATCCACGTATTAGCTCCTTAAGGATACGACCAAATTAATATTGCAATCTCTCCATTTTCATATTGGAATACAAAGATAAATTAATATAGCATAATAGGCAAGAATCTGTTCTTAAGCATAGAAATTATCATTTGTAGAAAAGGGGGGGAAAAAATGTCAATATTACATAATGGCTTGTTGGCATAATGTCTATTAATAATAAGATTGCTTGTTGTTAAATGCCATCTTCAAGACTACATTAAAAACAGTGTAGATCCAGTTAGTTATCTCGGGATTGTCATATTGGTACTCACAAGTGGCCCTGAGGAGAAGAAAATATCCAATCGTTGTTAAGTTTTCTGAATGCTAGTGTTTTATAAAAAATTGCATTTTGCTTATTAAATGTAAGGTTGCCAGAAGTAAGAACTTTAATACACTGGATGTTAAGGTTCAATAACATTGTTTAGCAAATTGTTCTGTTGCTTTATACTTCTGATAGTGCTAAATCTTATTATGACCCAAAGGAAAAATCTCCTGGCATACGATCCGATTCTTCTAAGAGACCAGCTGATGAAGGCCAAATCACAAGGGCCATTGAGACGGGGAGCGGAACATACAAATTCAGCAAGTTAGATGACCTCCAGTTTTCCTGAAAATTGTAGTCACGTTGCTTTTTCTCTGAACTATACAAGGGTTGCAAAATTATCATCTTCCGTACGCTCTTAACTGAATCGCTTTCACACACATGAATGTATTAACTAATAATGGTTGTTTTATGCAAGAATATGAAGGTTTAGAATATTACATTAGTAATGATTGAAATACTAATGGAGGTCAATTACTCCCTAAACAAAAAAAGTAGTTTTATCGAGTACAGTAATCGCGTGACTATATAGCCTCAGTAAATGATTTTACCAGTAGTCGAGCAGCAGTATAAGGTACCGTCTTCATTAGCGTATCGGTTATGATTTCAATACGTAAACAAAAAAACGGCAATTAGGATTAATAAAATAAAGGCAGCCTATAAAAAAAAAATCTTTGTACCAAGCATTTTTTTATGAATCATTTCTCAAAGTGTAATAAGATTTGTGACGATAACATTGAATCTACTTTTTCTTTGCGAAGCCACTGAAAAAAAAAAAAAAAAAAAAAAAAAAAAAAAAAAAACTGAAGGCAAAAAGTTGTATCAATCCTTGTAGCTAAAGGGTCACAGCAATTTTGTTTCATTCTTTTACCTTAGCTGTAATATATATTACTTAAGTCAGAGCCTCGTCAATTTGGAGGTTAAAATCTTTGGCAAACATATTAAACTACCTCTCACCGTGTGAAGGCAAGGTCGGCACATCTGTTGTAACAGTTTATCGGGCCTGTCGTGTGTAGAATAATTTAAGATTAATCGAAAGAACTTTAATAAAATGAACCCATACACTTTGTGTACAAAATAAAACCAATGAGCTTGGGTTAGTCTAGATTTTCTTTTTAAACCATTATATATATTTAGTAATTTACTTATTATTTTTGTAGTCTTTTTCAACTTTATTTACAAAATTATACATTGGAAATAACTTCTTCGTCGTCCATTAGCAGCACTGATGTCTTAGCATGGCGACGTCAAACAGAACGTACGTTTCCATTTGTAAGACATCATTACATGTCGGTCACTAGCTTGTGATATGTGATAATGTTAGGCAACCATTTCTATTTCTACATTTTCTGTAACATTAAACAATTGGAAATGATACTTTCTTTCATTGTTACCTGAATTAATCTGCACCTTTTTTAGATCTTCAATGAGCACTGTGGTGAATGTAAACACTATAGAACACTGAATCTTCTACCACAAGTATGGTACAATAACTCAAACACAAATAAAATATTAAATATAAAATCTGAAATAATACTAACAATATATGAAATCTTAAAAGCTATAAATGCCATATTCTCCCCTCCACCCTACTTCCAGTGGTTCGGCCTATCAGCGTAGGACCTCGTCAATGGCCTTGGTGAAAGTGGCTAACGGTACACATTCCTGTCCTTGAGAAACCCGTAGGTTGAATATTATTTCAGATCCCTCCGATGATGGTAACTTGGTTAGCGAAATGTACATCAGGGAATTATAATAACATAAGGCAAATAAATATTTTATTTGTGTTTGTGTGGTAGGGGACTCAGTGTTCTATAGTGTGCACCTTTTTTGTTTACTTTCTAATGTCTAATAGTTAAATTAATAAATCGTACGAAAACATTGCACAAACTTTCTGACATATACATCCACGAAACCAATCAAATAAAACTATTCGTTGCGAAAACTATCAGTTCGACCATGTAAGTCATGGTCGGTCACCCTCGGAGTTTACAAATTATTCAAACCAGTATTTATCTCTTTAAATAAAATTTAAACTTGTTTCATTTACATTGTAAACTAGTTCTAAGCAAACATCGTATTTGATGAAATAAAGACTTTAAATGACTGCGGTCGAGGTTAGTTTATTTTGTTTAACTGTAATTTTTGTTTGTCATTTGGCAAGCTGGTTTGAGTAGTTAAATCTTTACAATTTACCAAAGCTTGAACGAAATTGGTAAGTCGATTTTGAAGAAATGCGTATTTTATAACAGCAACAGTTCCTTGACCGATTCTTTTTTCGATACCTCGGAACCAGCATTTTTGGGAAGATGAGGGGAAATACAGTTTTTTGTGGGTCCGTAGAGATATGAAAAAAAAATCAAAATTGTTGGCACCCATTACAGATTTTTTTTTTTCGTATAGCTATTGCCAAATTTTAGTTATCGAAATATTGGAAAACCCAACTTCTAGAGACATGCCAAAATATGTCCACATACTAAATTTGATAAAACTCGTTCCAATATAAGACCGTACAGATGTTAGACGACATACAGACAGGCATCATTCCGAAACCCACATTGGACTCGGAAGACGTCAATATTATAAGCAAATAACGTCTTTCTAATCTATGTATATGTGAAAATATGTTTCAACTTATATAGCCTATTATTTGAATTTCGTATATACTTCCTGACCATTGGGAAATATTAGGCAATTTGGAAACTAAATCCTTTTATACAGAGTGATTTTTAAGTATGTAACCGGCTTTATAGTGCTTATCAGAGAATTAAAACATTCTTCATTGTTGTGGGTTTTTAATTTTTCTTGGCCATCTTAGATCCGCCAAATTGAATAGAACTTTATTTTTTCAAATGGGAAGATAGACACATGATACGTGTTTTCAGTGTAAAATGTTCACGAAAAACATTGGTGAAACACGTTTTTTCGTTGTTGCAGTCGTTTCCGAGTTATAAGGAATGACGGAAGAATCGTGTTAACAATGAAACAAGGTTAAACGCCCTAAATGAACAATTTTATTGCATTTTACAATCATAATTTATCAAATAAATACCTTTAAACGGTGGTTTGATATGATAATATTAAAATATGTTATAATTAACAGCAAAAGAACAAATTGAACTGCTCATAATAAGAAACTTCTCTATATCAGGTGATTTTATTTCTTTTATACTACAATATTTATTTTAAAGTAATGTTTTCGATTAAATTAAAAATGAAATAAATTTTGAAAACATACCTTTCAGCCATAAATGTTCAAAATGCTTCCCTTGATATTGTGGTAACCTCAGTTTGTAGCTTGTATCATGTATGGTGGTATTGAGCAGTTTTATCAATTATTCTTCTTTTTTAATTCGTTAATGTCTGCAGGTTTGGTTTTGTAAACATTATGTTTCTGGTACTCCTAAAAAAGTAATCTAAAGGAGAAAGGTCTGAGGTCTATTGCTCCTCTACGACCTATTTTAGAGGATTTCCAAATATAGCGATTTGGAAATTGTTCATTTATTATAAGCAGTATAAAAGCCGTTTCGATACTTAAAAATCACCCTGTATAATTGCTAACTTATTAATGTCCTTTTCTAATAATGCTATATCTATCTACATTATATGTGTGCATTACTCAAGAGACATCAAAAATTATATATCCGTAAAAAACTTAACATCGACATTTTGAGCCATCACGGAATGTTTTCTTTACTGCGTAATATACACACACACACAATATATGATAAAGTAAAAAACAACAACAAAATATACTCTCGCATTATAGTTTTTAATATTCTTAAAATTTCTGACTTTTATGATCCCTTGACAATTTTTAATAACTAAATGTTAGATTAAAATTAGATAAAAGAAATCTCTTGAGGCTATAAAGCAGAATGGAAATGAATGTTAAAGAAAAGAAATGTCATTCTTTAGAGAAGAACAATATGAGTGCAGATTAAAAGATATTTATAGCAAACTTCGAGTATAAAGAGTGGGACAAAAGTTGCAGAACTTATTCACTCTTTGAATACAGAAGAGAATAAGTTATCAGATGTTTCTTGTAATGTTCAAAGTTTGTTATAACTTAATTATAGACATTTATAATAAACTTATGCTGGGTGTCAGTGGAAAGGAAACTTATAGTGTGCCGTGTTTGGAGGAAGTGGTCGTGACCTGGGTTAAAGTTTTGTATTTTAAAGTTTAAAGAGAAAAAAATAATTATTACATTTTGACTTACTAGGTTGTTATCAAGTGATATAGACTGGAGCAGAGCAAATGTATTGATTGTAAATTAACTTAGTAAATAAATAGTACTAGGTACATCTTCTCGTTAGTATGTGTATATACAGAAACACAATAATGTATATTTACTTGTATATCTTGTTTTCCATGACGGTGAAGGTTCAGTTTGCTATTACTCTGGAACCAAATTTTGTTATACTTTTAGTATCGTACATGTTTTTTGGTAACTCATTTTAAAATTTTACCAACAGTTTATCTATACTAGTAGACTCAGTACTGAGTCAAATTGATCTTTAATGACTGCACTATATGCTCTTTTAGAGAAGCTCCTTACAGGAACATTTTATCAAAATTTGTATAACCTATCTAGAGAAAATCAAATTTTTGATCTTATGGCCCTGTACATTCCCTACAGGGTTGATACATCGATTGCCTTTTATATGTAAAGAAAAAACCTCCAAACACTAATTAAAAAAAAAAAAATAGTCCCAATGGTTTTTGAGAATAATATTAATATACTTTTTCCAAAATATTAGTTTTCAAGGGATGTAGTAGAGAGTGTATTTTACGATGTATACACATTTTGGTATCCACATTTTAAATACCTTTTAATAATATGTCATATTTAAATCAAATAAAATTCAAGAGAATTTGTTTTTAGATTGAAAGGGAATTACATTTTTTTAAATTGTATCTTTAATTTACAAATATCACTGTTTGATAAACACGTTTGATTCTCAGCATTCTGACCAAAACACTCTAAGAAAATGTATAACAAACACAAAAGAGATGTTATGGCCAGACTATGACTTTTTAATTACTTACGTAAAAAAAAAGAAAAAAAGTCAAATTCCAAAACTAGCTTCCAAATATACTACATAAATTAATTTCATAAAAATCTGATCATAATTTCCCTAATTTCACTCCTTCCCTTCGCTTGTGTTTATGATATGCTAAACTATAATCATACTTTCTATACGTGATTAATAACAAACAACAATTGAGTCATTTGAACTCCACCTTGACCCTCACCCGATTTTAACACCTGCTCTGACGATTTGATCCAGAATGTGATTACCCAGAAATAACCAAATGAGATAAAACTTGATTTATATTTTCGGTTTTAGATGTTCTTAATTAAAATGTATTTCAAAATATGGAAATAATTGAGTTGTAAGGGTACATCACAAAATTTGTAATGACTAGTTTTGACTAAAAAAAGGAAGAAGAAAAAAGTGATTTGTTCTGCAATTTATTTAATTTTTTTCATACCCAGTATCCGAACAAAAACAACAAATTTGGGATCTCTGTCATCTGTAAAAAATAATGGACCAATTTAAAAAAAAAATGGAACAATCGTAACCAATATGTTTGGGGTCTTATATAACTGCCTTATATAATTTTTGTAAAAAAAAAAAAAAATCAAAATCGTTATTGAACATTTTTACATTTGTTTTTTTGGTAGCTTCTCTTTGAGAAAATATGAGCACCGTTTATTTATGGTAAATTTACTTCATAAGGATCTTTGTGCAATCATTTGGCGTATGTTAATGGTATATAATTGTAAAATACACACCTTATACCCTTAAAATAATATAAGATTTAAAACTAAGACTCTGAGCTAAATTAGAAAACCCAATCCTAAATAAACACAAGACAAAGATCCAGATGTTAAAGTCTCGTTTGAAGATAAATATCATAATTTTAATTTTATTTGCCAAGGGTGTGAAATAGTAGAAACTGCCAGGTTTTATTGGCAACCAAGAAGCATATGTGTTGATGTATATATGTTTAAAATGTTTTTAATAGCCAAAGTCCACCTAGAATCTATTCTGCATTACACCATTGTATTTATATTTATAAATCCTACTATAAATAAGCTGAGGTTAAATTCTTTTCTTATATTTAACTTTTTATGATCATGCTTATTAAATTTCAAAATATTGTACTAAAAATAACGTCAACAAATGCGATGTAGTTGAACGAGAGAATGGTATTGATTTAACTCGACCATTTGGCATTTTGTCTGTTTGAGTGTTTGTTACACAGTTATACCAAACACAACTAACAATTATTATGAAGTTTCGAAATAAGGTTTTTTTTTCAGCAGTATGTTCATTGTTTTTATTTTATTGTTATTATACAATAATGCCCACTCAAAGATTATCCCACTATTAATTACCGCATTATTATTACCATACTTCGACTATTAATGAGCATGCTCGGAAGTATTAAATATAATAATTTTTATAACGTATAACAAAATATAACGTCAAATAAAACAAAAAATAATTATGTGAAAAATGAAATTTTAGCTGTTATCTAAAACTATCTTATGGAAAGTTTTACCTCATCAAAAAATAAAAACTTCCTCTCCTATCAAGTTTACACATTTTCATTTATATCAAATAAAACTTTTTTCAGTTATTTACATAACAGTTACACGGGTTTACTCCTTGTGAATATACTTTTGATCAAGTGTACAGTAGCTGTTTTATTATTTACTGTTCTTTCTTTTGTGTTGTGTTATGCTATGTCAATCTCTAGGCAGTAGCCACATTTAGATTTTAACGATGTGTTGAATATATTAAAAGATCCAAAGAGTCAGATCTACAGTACACATAATTATTAAATAAATTTCACAAAGTAATTTATTGTATATTCAAATTACTTCATATGTAATGGTTTCAATAAATTAATAAAATGCTTTGTGATAGTATAATTAACTTTACGTCGCGTAATCAAAATTCAGATTTTTGCAAAGTTACTTTATTTGTTTTTCTATTTTTTAACAGAATTATCTGAGAAAGAAAATTAGGGCATCATTTTTCAGCTATTTTTTTATGACCAACAGGGGAGAATTTATTTTAGGAAATAAACTATTTAAAACAGCTACCACTTGAAATTTTGCTGGCTGATTAATCAGGTTCAAGGACTTGTTTGGAGAGGTACTCTACAGTTAGATCATAGCAAATCATAGATAGTAAGAAATATGTAAATAATCCTGAATACGATAAAGTTAGGAAAATAATATTTGTAAGTATATTTTAAAATATGAATTATAAAATGACGAATAATTATGAATGGTCGTTATGGGAAATGAGATTATTATTTAATAGTTTAAATGTTGAGGAAGGAAAATGTAAATGTATTCTTTTTTAAACTAGTTAAAGATTTAAAGTTAATTTTGTATCCAAGTAGGATTCGATAGGTTTGATTACTGGTAATGTAACAGCATATTTATAAATACAAGTGCATTTGGCTTCTTACTTTCCTTTAACTTTCTCATTACTGTACATTTTTCTCTTTATCTTAGTGTGAGTTTCCTTCCAAAATTTTAATTTTTTTTTCTTGAATTTTTTATGTCATCTGAATCTATGTTTACCATCCTTGGTAATTTCAGCTTTAATGAGACTGAATAGCATACAAAGGTGTTAAATAAATGAAGATTTTATGATGTTTTAAAGAGTTTTAAAATATTCAATGTAATATATGCAATTTAAGTTACTTGGAATAGTTTAGATATAAGGGATGCAGTAACTGGTACATAATTCTTAATGTAATAAAATTAAAACTGTATGTAATTTGTTGATTCATTAAAAATCAATCATTCATGTTATTGTTAACGTGTTCTATCTTGTGTAGCTGTGAACTTTTGTTGTTTCATTTTGCTCTGTTTCATTTAAACATAAATAAAATCTATCTAAAAAATAAAATAAATACAACGACAATAATAGTTGAATGAAACAAAAGGTTGTTGCTGATAATTTGTAGTTATATTTTAATAATGTCTAAATTATTATATTTTAAATAAATGGGACAATCAAATCATACCTTAAGATAAAGGATGTAGAAGTTCACAACGTATAACTAAAGATATTATAAATAGAGAATAGTGGCTATTACTTTACGAATATCTAGGATACAATGTTTATTGTATTTAAGATCCAACAGAGAGCAACTGTATTAGACCTTGGTTTATGTTTGGAATATATTGTATTTTTAAATACATGGAACAATTAGAAGGAATAAATAAACCATATCAAGAAATAATTCTGAAATATTTTAAAGAAAATAATAGAATTATGTCAAAAAAAATTAAAGTTATAAAAATCTTAACAACAAACGCTAATCTTTCTTTATGTGTATATACAAATATTTATAATTTTTGATGATACTTGTTGTTAATTAATTAGAAGTTGTTTTTTCTAAAAGATAAAATTTTAATATTCTCCTATATTATGTTTTGTTGTGCTATTTCGTCATCGTTATTTTATTTTTCTATTGTTATCTCTTCGTTAGCACAAATATTTTCAAATCGATAATTTTCTTTAACGAAACACATATTATATTTTAATAAACAATTAAAATAACATAATCGTGGACTAGTAGAATTATTAAAAACCTTTATATATTTTAACATGTGTAGATAAGTTGGAAGGAGTAGATATAAAAATAGCTAAGCAACAAACAATAATCGTTCTTTATTATTATTAGGTGTTGTTTTAATCTTATCCAACTTAATTTTCATTCTAAAATTGAAATCTTTACCCCTGGACTTCCTTTTCCAACCAATAATTAGAATCATAACAATTTGGGATATTTTTGAATTTAAAATATATATCTTATATTTTCCCGTAAATAAATTTTTACACCTAAACTAGAAATACTGTAATTAACTCAATCCTTCTTCCAATTCTGCTAATCTTTTACAGTTCTTTACTTGTATCTATAAACTATCTCACATTTTTTTATTTAAAAAAAAAAGTTTTTGAAAACCTCAAAACATGTTTCCTTGGATAACAGTGCCCTGAATGTTTTCTGTCCCATCAGTCATAATTTTTCAAAAGACAGTAAATTTTCTATTGTAAATTATTTCGAATACAATGTACGGAATAAAAACAAATCAAAATTCTCTATCATCATTAATATTTATTAGACCATTTTTTAATTTCCCCTTTTAATATATACAAATTTAATACATTTTTTTTTTATATACTCCTCCATAAATAAATTTGCCTTTATTATTTTAAATGGAAGCTTGTAAACCAAAACAACCATTAGTGTCCAAATATCTCCATTAAATATATATATATATATATATATATATATATATATATATATATATATATATACATAACTAATATTTTCTGTCTGTTTTAGCCTTTCTTTCATTTTCAATTCCAATGTATATTCCTTCTCTACAGACTTTATCTTTTCCAAATAATCTAATTTTCTTCCCTCTAGTCTTAAAAAAATCTCCAATTCTTGTTATCTCTTCTTAGTGAAATTAAATATTGTGAATTAATTAGTTATGTTTCTTTAATCTTATAAAGAGTTTTTTTTCTCCTATTTTATTCTTTCTGTCCCTTCCAACTAGCAGTTTAACGTTAATCGAATAAGAAAAATAAATTGTTAGATTTTGAAAAATAAGTATCTTCAGATTTATTCAATTACTTTTGATTTACGGACACACTATTTTTATTTTCTTCGTCTTCTAATATTTCCAAGTAGTCAACTGGCAACAAATTAAAACTGAAAGCAGACAAAGTGTAATTAATTAATCTCTCTTCTTTACTTATCGCAATTTAATCTGTGTTCCGGTCAATGTTTTTGATATTACCTCCAGATCTTATTCCTGTCATAATCGCCTTTAAAAAGAAGAAAAAAGCATACAATAAAGACCCCTATAACCCTCAAATACTCTAATAGGGTCAGAAGTGTCCGAAAAACTTCTAAATGTCAGCAAGTTGAATCAGTTTTTGTTGTAGTTTTTGTTGAAATATTATCTGTAGCTCTTAAATGCTTGACATCTGCATATGGCAAATTTCTGATTGCAGATTATCTACTTTATGTATTGAAATAAATATGATGAGCCAAAAATAGTACAAACTTCCACTTATGAATAGGATTAATGACTATATCATAGTTTTCCTGAGAAATATTGTAACGAGGAATTGGCTAATATATACACTTAACAAAGATCATCAGTATAAACAAACATTTTTATTTAAGTGTAAGAACGGAGAGAAGGAGTCGAAAGATTTTGATTTATGTGTGCAATTGAAGTTATCTAGGGGAAACACCTGGTGTTCCAACGCCATAGCTCAACCTCTACAATAAATCAATGTTTTAGCTAAATATAATGTTAATATGTTAGGTTACATTTCTCTGGAGTCAAATTAAACCTTCAGTTCTCATTCCATAGAAAGATTCATGGTTTTTATGTTTGCATATTGTTAATTCTTGTGTACTGTTATGACTCCAACGAAACCCATAGGAATAATTTATATTCAAATTTAGTTGCAGTTTGTACTGAAATATTAAGAACTGATCCCCTGGCTAAATTTTTGTTTGCAGAATAATTTGATCATTTCTATAGTATATCAAGTTGCTTTGTTATTTTATGTTAAATAATGTGTACATGGTATTTTTAATTTAATTACAATATTGTTTTGGACATATTACTTTAAAAAACAATAAAAATTAATGAAAATTATTTTTGGTTATGGTTAGCTGTTGCCTTTAATCACAATGGGTACTTTGTCTATAAGAGCCTCTTATTTGTTCTTTTTTAATTATTTCATTTTCTTCTAATGAAACTCTACTCTCAAAGGCCTTTGTTTTCTAGTGTGTAGGCACCGACTTCTTATAGGTGAAATTTTAAAATTCAACAGTTGCTGATGATTTGATACCTGTAGACATCTTCAGAAGATCCAAGTTATTTCAACATAGGATTCATTGGTCAAAGCCAATGTTTGAGATTGGGACACCATAAGAGATACAAAATACTGTCTCATGCACAAACACGCTTAAAAAAAGAAGATAAATTTGGGCTTTCTTTGGGGGTCACTGGTCGGATGAGAACCCATCCAAAAATTGCCACATAGCACTTTCCTTATTGCTACATGCAGTTGTAGCTATATGGTACTTCATGTGAAAAAAGCACATGTGAAATACAAGCCTGAAATATATTCTATACATATTGAAAATGGTACTATTATATTTCAATATCTCAAAATAAATTTATGGAAGTTTGTGAAGTATAAAAGATAAAATAGAATAATAAGACTACATTGTACTAACACAGAATTATTTGTTGTTGTTTCAGGGAGGAGGTGCGAGAAATAGGATTCACAGTGGTGATTGACATGCGAGGTGCCACTTGGTCTACTGTGAAACCTATCCTGAAAGTCCTGCAAGAACATTTCCCTGGTTCTGTGCATGTTGCTTACATTATCAAACCTGATAACTTCTGGCAGAAACAGAGAACATCCCTTGGTAGTCATAAGTACAAGTTTGAAGTTAGTATTAATTTTATTTGATTGGACGTATCATACATAGAATATTTTCTGAAAGTTAGTATTTTATGTTTTAAATTTAATAGAACTATACAGGATCATGCCCACCAATATTAGAAGCTGAGATGGTCTGTGGAACATCAATTAGGTTGTTGGAAGTTTCTTTAAAGAACCGTTTGAAAATTCAAACCCAATAAATTTAGTTAATCTTCACATTTCACTAAAATTTAAAAGATAATGGTAGAACCGATTTTGATAAATTATGTAATTTATACCCATCCCATGGTCAATTTAAAAAATAACAATCTTATGATTTTTTTCAAATTTATGGTGGATTCATCATACTTTTCCTGTGCAACAGAAAAGTAGAACATTTTGACCATACATTCAAGATTATTACTAGAGCACATTGTAAAGATATTAACTAAAATTAAATCTCGTAAAGAATTTTACTGAGATTGTGTGGTCATGTAAAAAAAGTGGGTTATTCCGCAACTACTGAGATGGCAAATGGAACATCATTCAGGTTGTCAGGAGATTTTTGAAAAGTTGTCTGAATAAAGTCCTTTTGGACTTGTTAGAGAGGGAAATGAACAAACTTAAAACTGTGACTTATATTATAAGAACGGTGCAACAACATTTGTTCAAAGACTTGTTCCTTTCAAAACATGCTGTCAAGGGTTTAAATTATCACTTGAAAATCCGTGAATTTATCGATAAATCTACTTAAATTAGTTTATGTACAGTACTTGCAGATAAGGACAAGGATGAATTTCTAATCAATTAACCAGCTACTTAGGATCTCTTAAAAAGTCAAGAATCCTCAAAACTTGTATCTTCTATAGAAAGCATAATCAAGCTGTAAATCCCAAGACCCTGTTTAAGTCATTCTTGTATCAGTTTTTAGAAGTTCTATCTTAAATTTGTCACTGAGGATAGATGGATAATTTGTCTCTATTGTAAGAGCAATTTTAGGGCCTTAAAGTCCTATCTTCCACTTAACCTCATATAAGAAATCAAAATTCAAATAACTACAATAAAAAAATAAAAACTTAATATAAACTTTAATAGATAAAATAATATTGATACTTGATAATTTAAAATTTAGTGTGAAATAACTAAAATATGGTCATATAAACATTATTTACATTTTATATTCATTGCAAATGTGCCCAAGTCACGATTAAAATAACTAGAATGCATTTCCGTCTCTGTGACTTATTAATTATGTAGTAATTCTACTTACATTGACGCGTTTCGGAAATATTTTTTTCCATCTTCAGAATATCTCAGACGATTAGAATATCCAAATTAGAAGAATACGAAATATATAAAGCACATAAGTACCACCCGAATGATGTGCTAAATGACCAACTACATTTTCGTTCCAATATAATCTATGACACGGCGATAAAGTTAGAAGGAAGGAAATGATAAATATTGTTCGGTGACGGGCGCGGTAGATACTTGGTTTCAGTTGACTGATATACGTCCGTGTGTGCACACGTTAGCGTGCGTTACGTATGTGTTTTAATATGTGTTAGTGTGTTTTGTGTTGTATGTTGAAATCTTATTTATTGTGACGACCTCAAATGAGCGAGATATTCTGAGGATGGAAAAAAATATTTCCGAAACGCGTCAATGTAAGTAGAATTACTACATAATTAATAAGTCACAGAGACGGAAATGCATTCTAGTTATTATTTACATACATATTTACCACAAAAAGAACAAGTTACAATCATTCATACAACAGTCCATGTTAAGGTGGTGCATGATGTAAGCCTTTAGAGACACCACATTGGCCATATTGGTCTCAATAGATTTGATTATAAATTGGTAAGCAAATTCCATGTGCGACACACTATCATTGGATACAATGTGTTCTGTGTTTAGCAGTGTTGATCTCTTTCATGTGATTTTAACACAAATTTGAGAAGATAAATTTATTTAGCAAGTTAAATCGATACTTCAGTTTGAATTATGGAATGTGGCATAATGTATGGACTAAACTAGTCTTCATGTTTTAGATCAAGAATAGAATAATTTTGTACACTGGAAATTGTTATCCATTTGAACAGTCACAGTTATGAAATGTACGTCCATTATTAATGATTTAACAAGAAGCACTCTAATACAAAGTGAAGGAAGGATTGATGTGGAGCCTTTGCATGTTATATTTTAGATTTGCTAGCATTAAACTGTATAGGTCGATGTCCACTGTTATTGTAGGCTGTTTAATTTAGGTAACTAAAATAACAAAGTTTAAATGACAAAAATAAATTGAATTTGATTGGACATAATTATGCTAGCAGTGATATTTATTTAAAAATTATTATTATTGATTTTTTAAATCGACTTAGTTTATATAAAAGATAAATGTGTATTCATTTTTTTCTAAAAAGGTTTAATTTGAGAAGTTAATTTGTTAATTTTAATTTATTATATACATGTTACCTTTTTAATTTTAGTGAAAATCTTTATTCTAATGCTGCTCCCCCCCCCCCCCTGTTAGAAATAAATAATGCACAAATTAACATACATACACACTAGAATCCAAAATAAACTCTAGGTATTTTTAATACTTGGTAGAGAGTAAAACTACCTTAATAATAAATTTAGGCTCCTCTAACTGAACTCTGTGAGCCCCACAGTTGTTTATGTTCAAATTGAATTTTATTTAGTACTTAGTAGGGCTGAACGCTACCACTTAATTAATTAAACATCCTCTCGCTTCCTAATGGTTACTTAGTCTTAATGAACTTTGTAGTTGTTCATATTTAAATAGATCTGCTTGCTTCCTTCATATCAAACACATAGAAAGAAATATTATTGAAACATAATCTTATTTTTACATAAAACAGGTTCCACAGATATTTAGGTTTTACAATTTATTTACAGAATTAAACAAAATATTAAAAATAAAAAGTACGGAATCAGGAGACTCCCAGGTCAAATTTGATACCTGGACGTTTCAAATGTCACTACTTCAAAATGTGAACACAACTACCATGTTTGCCTTGTTATATTCACAACATAATTACATTAAATACAGAGGTAGAAATCAGCTGCATAAAAACAATGTATTTGTACAAGTCTACTTTCTAAACACACCTTGTATAAGTGTAACTTTTATTTTTTAAACGGTTTTTTAATATTTTTTAAATTTTTATTTATTATTTGTTTTATTTATACCAGTGTAAAAGTATTTGTGACTAAATTTCCACACTATTATTTAGTACTACTAATAATAAATATACCTGAGAGTTTTTATCTCTTTCTTGACTTGCATAAAAGTTTTAATTCGTAACTTTGTAAATTTACTTCATAATGTTTCTTAAATACGACGTTTGTAATAAAATAATAATAGAAAATTAACTTCAGTTTCTTTGTAAAACTTTCAAAGGTTCTGTATTCAAGGAGAGCTAATTAGACCAATTTAAACGATTTATCATTATAACTAGATTTAACGTTTTGTGTTTTGGATTTGTAAGAGCTTATAGAGAAATACTTTGTAAGGAGAAGCAATGAATGCTCTTTGAAAAGTACTCTGTAAAAAATGCACTTGGGTAAATTAATAGCTTTGAAATAGATTTATTTCATTTGTGAATACATTTTTAGATTTTTCATAATTCTGCTTTTCCTTTGTATTACAATCTTATTATCAAATTTCCTTTTTATATATAGCTGTTTTCCTGCTAAATGTTTTCACCCGAGACTATCAAATAAACACAAATCATGACTTCAAGAATATATTTCGATAGTAAATATATATATTGGATGGAGGGTATTCTGACATAGCATCAATCAGACTATGCAAAATTCCAAAATATTTTAGTTTGCCACACTAAGAATATCGTGGATACTATATTCAAGGAAGACAGTACCCATATAGATAATCCAGAAGAAATGTTACAGACTTAAATTAGCATACACTTTCTGGGTTCTCATATGATATAGAGTCCAGCTCAGAACTAGACCAAGGTAGAAGATGCAATGTCATCAAGCGTCTTGAGAAGACGAGGTTTGCCAAGTCTTTATTTAAATATACTGGGACTAAATGGGTTTTTAAATAATTTCAGCCCCTAATTCGCAGCCTATTTTAAATAATTTTAATCTCCAGAGGTCGATGGCTACTTTCCTGCTCTTTTGCAGGCAGATGCAGATCTTGTTACCAGAACTCTGTTATACCTGTTTTAGGTTGAGCTTAGCGACTGGGGTAATTTCAACTTCCTGAAAAACTTCAACGGTTGTGCTTATTCCCAAACTGGGGACACCATCTTACGAAGTACTGAAGGCTTATCAACAAATAAGTCTTACATTTTCTATAGGCAATGAAGAAAATCTAGATAGGCATATTAGGTTAAAGGCATTCTTTCAAACTGTTAATTAATTGGCAATATTTCAGCTACTTTCAGCTACCCAAAAGAAATCATCAGAAATAAATAACATTACCATAGTTTTTGTTTTTCTTTTTTTGATTATTTTAATAAAGCTACAAAGTTTGTTCAAAGCTACAATTAAAGTATGAAAGGTGACCTCTGATAGGAAGGTACCTTCATGCATACTTGAATTTATCTTGCATGCAGAGAGCATCAGTTCCTAACATTAACCTGTGAATAAAGTGTTTCCTTAGCGCCAGTTGGATTTAAATTTTCTAATGAGTGCTGAGTTCACATTCTCACTCATAAGCTGAATATCTGCAACTGATACTCTCTGCTGGTAGTAAGAATTAATGCTATGGGATGATGGAACCCTTCACCTTCTTACTGGAGCTCACCTCCCATGCTTTATTTGTTTCTGCGGGAAAAATTCAGGTTGAATATCTTGTAAACAAACTTTGTGTGAACATATTTTTTTAAAAATAGATCTTAACCTTGTTTGTTGTTTTCATTTACACTGGAAAAGGCCATGAATATAAATCAAGATTGATGCCTTCTAACCTGTTCTTTTATTGTGATTTATTAATGTTATGTTTAGATTATTGTGATATCATGGTATATTTATTTTTAATTTGTACAGTACTTCTCTATAAATTTCTTGCATGACAAAACTTCTGAATTTCTTTAATACTTAATAAAATTGTTTCAGACCAATATGATAAGTTTGGAAGCATTACCAAAGATAATAGATACAACCCAGCTGACTTCAGATCTGGAAGGCACTTTGCATTATGACCACAGTCAGTGGATTGATATGCGACTTGTAAGTAATCTTCTTTATGTAGCATATTATCAAAATATGAAGCTGTTGAAATACTACTTGATCATCATAATTTTATCATATTAATTGTTTGTAATGATGTTTTTTAAAATCAAAAACTGTAATTTTTCATTTTGGACAAATCTAAAAACAAATCCATATGAAAATCAAATTACATGTAGTTTCATTAATCTCTTTCTTCACTGGTCTAGTTGAATACGATGAAGCCCGATTTTTGAAATATTATTTTTAACCCCCCGCCCCCTCCAAATAAAAAATAAATAAGATTTGTAAAATGTTGGTAATTGCTCACAGTGGCAAGCGTGACAGATTAAATTTGGTTTGTAATTTTGGTTATCTGGGAATATATTCTCACATTACTTAACAGTGTTTGTCTACAAATGTGATTTAAACTATTTATGCTAGAGACCGTAGGTACTTGGTGGTATTCCATTTTAAATAAAATTAAAACAACAATTTTTTTAGTATCAACCACAATGTTTTAATAGAAACTTGCCGACCATGGTTTATTCTTATAATGTTCATTCTTGTATAATTCATTCTTGTATGTTCATTCTTGTATAAGTCCTTGACAATGCTTTAACTAGCGAAACCATGGTCGGCAAGTTTCTATTAAAACATTGTAGTTGATACTAAAAAAATTGTTGTTTTAATTTTTAATGTGATTTAATAATAGAGAATAATTAAATTTACTAAAATAGAAATAATGAGAAAGTAAATTATAAATCTTGTTGCTATTTATTATCATATTATTGTTAATAATTATCGTGCATATAATTTTTCTCTCATTAGTAACCTACGTCCTACATATTTTTAAATTCACATCACCAATGACAATTGATATAGGTTCTATTTTAATCAAACTCTGTAGCCTATGTCTATAATTTTAGAGACTATGATACAAAAAGTTACCTTTCATTTTATAGTTTCATAATTTCTACTGTAGAATGACCAGAAAGTCTAAAATTTTACTTTTGAATTATTCTGAACGAGATAACACAAAAATTATTATTCACAGAGCAACCTAAGTTGTAGATTATTTTTTAAGCGATAGCCCTCTAATTTTGTGTTATAAATGGTAAAATTATAGCATCGACAGATATGCAATATTTGACTATATTCTGGGGTTAATTTTTGACCCTAAAGATTTGAAATTGTCTATACAAATCAATTTCACTCAGCAGTTATTTTGAAACAAACCAACCAAGAAATAGAAAAGTTAATGTCAAATGTTATTAAAATCGGACAAAAAATACATCCGCTATTAAATTTATTTGTATGTTACATTTCATATATACTGCAATTAATCTGCAATGGCGGCTATTTTTATTACATATAGTATTGAATTTAGTTAAATGTGAGTCCTAGAGAGAATTAAAAAATTGTTTAACACAGATTGGTCTTGGTGGAATAATAATTAATTAAATATTTATAAACAAGACTAAAAGTCTGCTTTATTTAAGTGAGTTATTAAAGCTCCCTTTTTTAATTATAGAGGGCTAAACCTCTGTGGCAATGTTTCATCATTAAGTAAAGACAATTGCTTTAGAATGAACTGGTTTTGTGAAGTTAATCCAACTAGATGTTGCTAATTTATGTAATCCATTGTTGACTTCATATTTAAAAGTTTTAATTTATTTTCAACATACGTTAATCGTAATCTTTATTACTGAATTATATTATATTTATTTTGGATATTGTGATGTTCCTCGTGTAACGTTGGCACTCAATACTATGAAATGTTCAATGATCCTACTTATTTTTGACATCATTTTTTTCTCATTGTAGGTCCTAACAGATTTATTCTGATGGTTCAATTATATTATGAAAAAAACTGTTTGACTTTGAATGATGCGGTAAAATATATTTACCAATAAATCACATATGGGGAATCTTTCTTTTTTTTTTTTTTTTACTAGATTTTTCAAATCAGAAGGTGGGATCAGAGATCCATTCTCAAATTTTTAAAATGTAAACATATGTTTAATTTAATGCACTTTAAAAACCAAACATTTTATAACTACAATTTTTTCAATATTTCTAATGATTTAAAAATTATAACACAAAATATTTGTAATGTAGGTCTTAATGTTTTTTCTCTCTTATTTATGCTAGTCATGATATAAAAACAAAACAATCAACGAATTAGCATTACAAAAAGATTTGAAATTTTGTAATAAAAGACTACGGTTTTTTTTTAAATATATCTCTAATGCCTCTTACTCAAAATTTGGAAACATTGAAATACCTGAGTTTAATCATTTTGAAATGACAAGGTAATTAAGTCCTATCACATTTTAAAGGCCATTGCAAAACTAACATTTTTTTTCAATTAAAAATATTTTTCTCTATTATCTATAACCATTTTTGAATGGGAGTCCAAAAGTACTTTTTACAGGTCATTTACATTACAGAGTTCCTTTTGCCCAGTTTGTATCAGCCTTGTTTGTATCAGGGAACAAATTAATAACAAAATTACATAGCTCTTTTTTATTCTTATCATAAATTTTATTTTAAGTAAAGTTGTATATTCAGGTAAACTTTATTATTTAAATCAATCTTTTTAATAATACAGTATTATACAAAGGATAAAATGTGTTATAAAAAAATACATTTTTGGCTCCAATTCAAAAACAGTAAGAGATGGAAAAATACTTTTAGTTGGAAAATTGTTTATATTCAATCTCCTTTAAAATAAAAATATTAGTAGACCTAGGTTTCTATTTGCAATTTTTGGGATAGCTATATTTCAATGTTTCCAAATTTGGGGTTTACTAATAGTTTATGGATAAACTAAACTCTTAAAAAAGTGGTCATTTAGTATATCTGTTTTAAAAATTCTTTTAATACTGACTCTTTATTTAAGTTTATGTTTTTATATCATGATTCCCATAGTTTCAAATAAATATATAAAACAAAATCGTACATTACATTACATTGCAGACATTTTGAACTGGCAATGGAAAATGGTAAAAATATTGAAAAAAAAAAGTTTGTGAAAATGTTTGGTTTCATAAGTGCACCAAAATAAGACTCTTAACACATGTTTATATTTTAAAATTTTAAGAATGGAACCCTGACCTACTGATTCATCATGTATTGTAAAGTAAAAAATATTTTGAAACATTCCACATACATAATTTAATAATAATACATTTTACTGAATCATTTTAAATGGAGCAGTTCTTCTGTAACAAAATTGAGACACTTCATTAGAATCACCCTGTATAAATTAATATTGATAAAAATTTAATGGCCTTGTATAACCATTTTTTTTCAAAAAGGAAATCTTTATAACTAGAATTTCTGTATTAAAATGATAATTAGTAAACATTTTGGTCAAGATTTTACTCCACACCTTCTTATGTTAGTTTCACGTTATTTATATTTGGACAAGTTTATTAACTAGAAATATCGATTGATAAATTTCAAAATGGAGACTGATCTTCAAATTTCAATAATATGTTTTTTTCAAGAATGATTTTTAGTCTATGATGATTCTACAATGTTCCACAATACCAAAATTAGATTTTTTTAATAAAAAATCAAAATTGTTAAAAACAAACTGGAAATTTAAACAAATTCAACAATAATTGCTAGAGTAGCTGGAATTTTTGTTGAATTTTAATTAAATTTTAACATATAAGATTGGTTTTACTTTTAAATCGTTCTAAATTATTACAAAATGGCAGTTATTAAAACAGTGGCTAATAGGGATTAAGTGTCTATGGGGTTTTGGCAGATACAGTAAATAAATATATTAATGTATAACTTCATATAAAGGCTGGAATATGCCTGTAAGTGCTTATCAAATACAAATCTATTTAAGAATTAAATTAACATCTGATTGTAATCACAACTGTAAACAGTCTGGCCAATTTGAAATGTCCATATAAAACTAGTGACAGTAATTACAGATATAGCTTTCTTACTATTCCCAGTTTCAAAACTTAAACTTAAAAGGCTTTCATGAACATTTCACTGTTACTGTTACAATTTTTATTTATTTGTAATATGGTATGATTATTAGGTTTCTAATTTTAATTTTTTTCCAATTTGTGTCAAAATCTGTAGATACAACAAATTTATAAAATAGATTTGTAAACGTTGTAATGTCTCGAGCTCCTGTTTATAGTTATAACTTAACTTTACAGTTGTAAAACTCATAATGTGGCCTTAAATTAGAGTTATTCCAGGAGAAGAGCCTCTGTACAAATCTTCTCGATGTAGGGTGGTGAACACTAAACAAATTGAAATTGTTTTTAGTTAGTTACTTCTTGTCCTACACCTAGCGTGCTTATATTGCCTAATATTTTGCAGTTTGATATTCTGTAAATATGCAAATAATAAGCAGTGATAAAAATAAAATTTGAGACCAATCATGTCAACGTTTTACCTGCTCTCCGAATATTATTTTAAGTTGTAGTAAATGTTAAATTTATTTCTATTGGCTCGTAACGTTGAAAACCATCGGAAATGTTATATCATTATTTTTTCACTATCACAATACTTTCCTTACTATGTAGTTGGAAAATGAAATTGTATTCAGCCCATATTTTAAAATCCATATAACATATAACTTAAAAAAATAAAATAATTATATGCATATAATTTTATTATAAATGAATTTGTTCATCACTCAACATTCATATAAAAACTTTAACAATTTTTAACTTAAGAAATTCAAATTAATTAAATATTTACCAGCATCTAAAATGTAATCAAGAATTTCATAAAGTTAGTATTAAGAAAGGAGTGAAAAGAGTAGGCAATGATTCACTTTGGAGCGCATTCAGTTATTTTCTCATCCCCAGTCAGTCCCTTCTATTGGCTATTGATTATCAGGACCAGATACATGGCCATAGTTAAATTAAGGGTGGATGAATGTATAATAACATCTGTTATTGACTTCAATCATTTTGTTTAATTTGTATGATTTGGTAATGAAATTGTGAAAATTATTTAGATTGAAAAATTGTTCCAAATAATGAAACAAAAACTCATCAACGAACAAAAATAACATCGGTCATTGTGCTTTTTTACTTTTATGTTATGAAATTCAAACCACTTGTTTGGTGTCAGTGACTTTCAAAACAAATATAAACCCGAAAATCTCAAATTATGTTTTGTGATGATAAAGAAAATGTATAGTTTGACTAATACAAAATTATGGGTTTTTATGGAGGATAAGAGGTCCTTAAAAAATAATAAGATTTAGTTAAAGTCAGTTTTCATTATTGAATGAAGGGAGTGTGTGACTCGTAATTTGTTAATTGAATTCAATACAATTGTCGCATAGAACAGTAGGATGGATTGTGATGGTAAAAATAAAGGGTTTGTGAAATATGACAAATTGATAGAAATTGTCACAAATTGATAGACCTGTGGCAACAACTTTGGTGGCCATTACTGTTTTAGATATGTTTTACTACTGTCTACTAGTTAAATACTTTTAAAAGAACAAAATAGAATATACTCTGTAAAAAATATTCCCTTGCAATGGTATACATTTTTTCCACTTAATTAACCTTTTTCTAATTTCTGAATAACTTTATTAAATTGTAATTGAAGACCTTTTATTTTATATAGTTTGTTCTGTAAACAATACTGGTATATTGTAAAATATTTCTCAGGTATAATTGAGTGAACTTTAACCATTTACTCATAAATTTATAATAAATGTGTTTTATATACAGGCTTTAGAGGATTTCATGTGGCAAGCAGCAGACTTATTAGATCGTTTAGATGACTTGCAAGAAGACCTCAGTAGAAATGATCTGGGTGAAGATGTAGCCGGTGCCAAACATGCGTTAGACGTACATGCGGATATGAAGAAGAAGATAATGAAAGCCCCTGTACAAGATATTGATCTTACCGGTCAGAGATTGTTGCAAAGGTAAATTTACTCTTTAATTTGTAATTTTACAAGAACTCGTTCACACTACAAATGAAAATGTGTATTTCACTATTATAGGTCTGTAATGAAGTACTGTGTAAAACGTATTTGATCTCCATTTTGGGAAACTCCAGTGAAAATGTTTTTTAAATAGTACAGATTTCAAGTCGTTTTGTTTACAACATAAAAAATTTGGAGATTATAATTTCAGTATGTAATACTGTTAACCTTAACTTTTCTATAAAAACAATTCAACATTAAAAATAAATTTGTTTAGCCTATAAGTCTACATACACATATTCACATAGTTAGGTAGCCGATCTGCTGACTGGAATATAATACAGTAAAAGCTTTTCACATATGCACAGCTATGATGCATTTAGTACTTTACCATCTCTACTCCTATACACTTGTATCTCCAATTCAGCCTTCTGAGCTTTATAGCTGATCTCATGTCAAAAAGCTTTCCTTTTTAGTGGGTTTAATGTTGTAAATATCAATTTTTGTAAGGAGTGTTCAACATAGAGGCATGCCAAAACATTTTTAATGAACTGTTTTGAGCTGTTTTGCTCACCAAAAGAACAGTTCATTTAATCTGTTAGAAGAATTGTTCAGAGGAAAACTCTCTGTTGTTTATGATACGAAGCTATTCTTTCAAAAGAGAGCTAATATTATTTCTTCTCTTGGAGTTAGAAAAATAATAAATACAGTATGATTTGTATACCAGATGTTAAAAAGTCCTGGGATAAGTTAGTAACTATTACATTTTTAAAAGGTAGAAAGCTGGAGTTTTAGAAAGTTGTTTGGTGTAAAAACATTATATTTTGGTAGTATAATATAAATGGGGGTTTTGGGTACTACTCAAAATTTTTAAATGTAAAGCCTCATAGAGTAATCCCTCAATTTAAAAGGCATTGTGTAGTAGAAAATAACCATGTAAACTAGGGGTTGCTCTCTTACTACAATCAAACATGGCGGCCAGTCAAATATATAAAAATATATATATATATATATATCAAAATTATAAGGAAAATAATAAGACAAAATTATAACAGTAAAGATTAAAAGATTAAGATTAAAGATGGGGTGGAGACCCTCTTCAAGAAGGTCTCCCTGCACGTCAACCATCGGCTTATTGTGCCCCCTATGTGCCGTTCCTGATAGATTAGAACCCTGTTCCTCGAACGAGCTTCAGGATTTTCTCCACCAAGTACGTGTCCTCTTCATCTCCTGGTTGCAGGATACCAAAGAGCTCCCTCCTTCTGCGCTCCAGCATCCCACAATCGAATATGATGTGTCTTGCTGATTCCACGGCCTGCTGGCAGAGCCGACAGCTTTGGTCGCCTTCAAAGACTCCCACTGTTGCAAGATGTTTCCTGAACTGACCATGTCCAGTGATAAGTCCTACTGCTCTTTTAAGCTGTAGCCTGTCTAACTTGATCAATGACTTCGTAAGGTTGTTACTAGGTCCGTTGATTAGCTGATTAAAAGTTTTACTGTTATTTTATTCAAATTTGACCAAACTAAACTAAATTATTAACTAAACTAATTATTAAAGCAATTAAACTATAAATTTATTTTCTCAGTATTAAAATTTTAAAGTATAATCTCAAGTTTGAATATTTGACCAGTCATAATTTTGAATTGGAGTAAAATAGCAACCTTTAGTTTGCACAGTTATTTTCTATTAAATTTATATATTACTCAAGGGGCTTTATATTTGAACATTTTGAATTGCTCCTCAAAACTACATTTTGGTTTTGGATTGAATTTACCTTATAATGCCTAAATATGGTGTTTTTAGAATTTAAAACATTTATTTAAATTTGATCCTTCTACTTTTAGAAGTTATAAGTTACTTAACCACCCTGGGACTTTTTGTCATTTAGTATATGACGATTTGTAGTAAAAATTGTAAGAACTGGTTTAATAGAAGAAAATATTAAAATAAAATAAGTCGTCTAAATAGATATTTAGATTAACCATTGAAGTGGGAAACGATGAAATACTTTCTCTATGTTTATTGTTATCTCGTATAAACTTTCGAGAACTTACCAAAGTTCAAAGAATATTTAGTATATTTAAAAAAAGGATGATATTTGGATATTTTGGATAGTTTGGATATTTGGTTTGGATTTTTTGTTTGCTTACAAAGTTTGTTTCAGCTGTTGTTTATCTTCTGCATTGTGTTGTGTTATGCAGTAAATGCTTAGTCTTTTTTTTTTTTTTTTTTTTTTTTTTTTTTTTTTTTTTTTTTTTTTTTTTTTTTTTATATATAACTAATACCATTTTATGGTTTTAGATACTATTCTAAATAATGTAAGATAGGATTCAATTAAACTTGTGTTAAATAAGTCCCTAAGTCCCGGGATGGCTTAATATTTTTAACTATTACAGATAGAGCTACAAAGCTTTGCACATTGTTAATGGACACCAAAACCTATTTTAGTACATATTCAGTGGACCACTACCTTTCCAGGAGGATGGCCCACAAGGAGTAAGTAGGAAATCTTAAATGAGAGCATAGGTCGAGTTGTATATCCTGGACAAAGAAAATCCAGTCACCCTTCTACCTTCACGATTGTCTATATCATTTCTCCTTCGTATTATATAAAACAAAACTCCAACTTTTGGATTAATTAGCAAAAAGAGATGCTCAATTTATTGTCTTCAATATTAAATTTTTATTGGTACTCATTCTTAGATGAAGTTATATTGTTTTTTAGAAAATTTCTATTTAAGTAGGAGTATCTCTAGCATTTTGTATACCTTATTTTAATAGTAGAAGAAGGAAAAATAGATTTGCTTCAATGCCTTTTGAGTCAATTTTTTGCCATCAAAACAGTTTCTTAAGCATAATGCAGTTTTCATGCCTCACAAATTTTTTTCTTTAAGAAAAGCGAAGTATGATAAAATTTTATATAAGGAAATTGGCAAAAAAAAAAACAAAAACAAAAAGTACAATTTAGTGTAAAGAATTTTTTTTAATTAAATTTTTCTATATGTGATGCCACTTAGATGAAGGCCTATTTTACGTTATAAAATTGGGTAGCAGCTGGCTCAGTTGACAGAGAGCATGCTTATCTCACAGGAGTTTTTTAACTAGTGAACTGTCAAAGGTGATACAGGTTTGAGCCAGATTAATGGCATTATTTTTTTCCATGTGTTTCCTACTCCCCTCGTCTTCATTAGTCTAACAGGCATGAAGTAATGAAGTTAAGCAAATAAAATTAAATATAGTTGTCGTTTATACTCGGAAACTTCTATAGAACATGTTTATCTATAAATAATATAGTTTTTATTTTTTTCAACTTACACAGAAGAATATGTATTTTTAAAAAAAATTTATATCTTAATTATTTCATCATCATCATCATCATCAACATCTGGCACTACAGCTCCGAGTGAGCCTTGGCTTTCTCCAAAGAGAGCTATCCAACTCATCCGGTCTCTCACAGTATGTCCTCTAGACATAAATTCTCATCATTTCTACATTCACAGGTTCCCCTTTACTTCATCTGCCAATCTTTCTTCCATTCTAGCGTTTTACAATATTTTGTTTTTGTATTTTGTACAAAAATAAAATAATTATAGTAGTTGTTCTTTTGTATAACGATAATTAATTATAATAATTATAAATTAAAATATTATATATTAATTGTGTCTATATAGAAATACAATATTGAGATTCATCTATAAACCATTCTTTTGACATGTTCTCGTCAGTTAAGTCTGAGATTTATTATATTAGACGATGTCTTCTCAATTTTGTATTTTGTCACTCTCTTTATTTTTACATATGCTCCAAACATGTGTAAAAATAAAGGTAGTGACAAAATTGAGAAGACATCATCTAATATAATAAATCTCAGACTTAACTGACGAGAGAACATGTCAAATAATGGTTTATAGATGAATCTCAATATTGTATTTCAAAGAACAAATCCTTTGAGAATACGGCCATAAATTCTTCTGACAATTTTCTTTCGAAAATTCTCCCTGTCTGATCCAATCTGGTCTTGTAAAAACTTCATTTTTATTTCATGAAAAATATCAACTTAGATTTGAGTAGTATAAGTTTGTGAAATATGGATTAATCGCCAAAATAAATTTGTGAAATATGGTTTAATGGCCAAAATTCTTCTTTGATGTTCTTCACTGATGCGATTGGTACTGTTTAACAGCATTCGAAAATACTTTCCTTTTGTGCAATGCATCTTTTCCTTTGCCATAATTTTTATGTATTTGGTTTTGTTTTTACTAACCTCTAAAGCTATTTTTTTACTTATATGAACTTATATTACTTTAAAATGTAATATTTACCTTTTTTAATTTCATCAATGTGACTTAGTTTTTACGCCTCTATGATGCATTTTAAAACATATGCTTCATCATCAGACATGAACATTATTAAAACGACACAGACAACAAACATAAAAACACTAAACAACATTATGTTAGTAAAATATATGTTGTGCGCACCAAGTTTGAAAGCCAACTTCCAGTCTCATGATTGTCCAAACTTAATATGCTGCTAATTGGAGAAGTTCTTATCTTGAATATTTATGACTGTGTGGAAAAGGATATTTGTTGAAAAATTAAGTTGGTCTTTCCATATTAGGTGTTGATTGATTTTGAAGGCTTTATATTTCATATTCATTAACAGCATTCATATATCTCCCTTTCCTAAATACATGAAGAGGTTTTAGGTTTGTTTTAATATCCATATAGCTGTGGTCTCATCAATAACTAATTGTTTGCTTTGATATTTCTCTTCAGCAGACATTCTTTAAATCGTTTTGTAAACTCTCTCTTTATTTGGCCTATACAAAAAATGTCACATGTATCACATATTAATTTGTAGTCACCGGTTGTATGGTTCTATCAGATTTCTGTCTGAAAATTTTCTTGCTACTATTGTTTAGGTTGAGTGCTGTTACTGTGTTAAATTTCTGTTTTGTTTTGGAGATGATTTTCTGTAGATGTTACCATACTCACACATTATGGATTTTTCCCCTCTCTTTGTTTTCCCTAGATTATGTACATTTTTGTAAATTTGTATTCTTAACAAGCAATTTGTTAATAACAAAACTGGTAAGAATTTAATTGTGTTGAAGCTCTTCAGTAAAATCGTCTCTTTCTAACAGTATTGTGGTAAGTCGGTGCAACATACAAGCAGCAATTTTTTGAGACGTAAGATGGTATGAGTCTGCATCTATTGTAATGTCTGTGGTGGTTGGTTTTCTATCAGTTTTATATTGAAAATTTACTTCTCTTTTTTATAATAGTAAGATATTAGTAATTAAGTCTATGACAAATTTCATTTGTAAATTGTATGTTTTTAGATAAAACTTTTATTTAGCTTTTCAGATTTTCTATTTGTCTGAAAGTACCATTGAAGATCATAAAAGTGTCATCTACATATCTTATATATGATATAATTCTATTGTTCACTTTGTTCAAATATGACATTCAAGGAATCATTTTTAAGGAATCAGAATTATATTGAAATATAGTTATAGTTTTGCTTTTATTTTATTCCCATTAAATTAATGAAAACAACCGAGTATATTATAACACACTGAAAAATGCAATTCCATTTTAAGCAGACTCGAAACTTCGTAATCTTTTATGATTTACTACATCAAATCCAGCATGTCACCTCCTGCCAACTGACCTTTACTGATTCTGTATTTAGTTATTTGCAATAGCAAAAGTATAAAAACTATGTAATATGATTTTAAGTGATGATACATATATGCATTTCAAAAGGTCAAGGAAGTAATAAAAAATTTACATAAAAAAGGAAACATTTTCTGATATTAAGAATTAAGTGCCTACAAAATTCATTACGGAATATGTCTTTATTACTTTGAAAAGATCCAATAGCGAAATACTCCATAACAGCGATGGAAAAAGGGTTTATAAATAAAATATAGAAGATTGTAAGTCATCCAATCAAAATACTGAATTCCATTTGAAATTAAACTTTAATATTTGTTTTCCTCGCCTGTTTTACCGAGGCATGCTTTTAATATAAATAACAAAAGCCAGTGACACAGTTTTACTTTTACAACTTCCTTTTCATCTCAAAAATTCTAAACATAAAATTTATACCATTTATTTTGAATGTGGTATTTATTCAAGATCAAAGTGTTTTACCTTTTCATAACACAAAGAGATTTAGTTTATTATTGGCTTTGAATATGTAAATACAAATGTTTGTCGGGGCGCATGCTTTTGAACTTCTTTATAGTTATTTTATATAATCAGTTCAATGGAACTTTAGTTATTTAGTTTATTATACCTCTTAGTTTAGGTTCCAATATATAAGATAACTTTAAGGATTAAAATTATTGAGTAAAATAATTTAAAAATTAAATGAGTATTAAACTTACTTAATTTGTTGAAAAGTAAATTTTTGGTAATGCAAAAATTCATTGATAACGCCAATCTTGAATTTGCTTTAGTAATGTTGACATTAAGAAGAATTAAATAAATTTAAAAAATTCAAATGAAAGTTTTTAACTGAAATTAAATCCAGTGTAATCACAAAATACAAACAGTAATATCAAACAAAGAGTTATAATTGTAAATTTTAAGACATAAATATGAGATTATGCATGTTCAAAGAACACAAATAATATCAAGGATAATTAAACAGGTAGACCGATAGGATACAAATACAACCCCTCGGAAATAAACTCCTATTGAATATAATTTTATCCATATTGGCACACCATGTTTGCCAAATTTGATTCATTTTCAAATGACATTGTGAGATGAGCTTTGAGGTTTTAAATTAAAGTCCATTAAAAAAATAAGAAGAACACATTAAAAGATAAAAATAATCTATTGTAACTATAAATATCTACATATTTTATTTATGTTATAACATAAATATTACTATTGACTTCCCCCATTTTTGATATAGTTTAAACAGTTTTCTTATTTCATGCTTGTAAAATGAGTATGTACATATTCAATTGTACTGAAGTGAAGCATATAAGGCTAATGTTCAGATTGGCGCTCATTCTTTTGGATACGTCAATGAGTTTGCTTTCCTTGGCACACTGGTGAAGACAATCTATTAAATGCAATTTTGGATTAAATGAAGAACACTGGTGACCAATAGATGCTATTTTGGGCTTCAGAAACACATGAACAGCTGAACATGAAATCTCTTGAGCGACAAAGATTCACCTATACTAGACCCCTGATAAGGCTGGTATTAACATATGGCCTGTTAAGATTTGAAAGATTTTATAACAGATATTCTGAGAAGCGCACCAGAGACAACTATATAGGCAAAACACCAATGCTGAATTATCGGGCCGTTATAATAATGTAGACGTGGTCTCTACTATCAGGGTGGGCTGACTTTGTTGAGCTGGTCATGTGTCTCAGATGTAAAATAAAGTAGTTCTGAAGAGAATGCTGAATTAGCAAATATATGAAAAAAAGAAATGGCAGAGCAAGACTGTATTGGGCAGATGGAGTGGCAGCCGATGAATGGTCTATTTAGGGGGTACGTGACTGGAGAATAGCAGAGCAACATAGAGGTAATTGGTGATCAATGTTGAAGGAGGCCATGATCCCTCATGGGTTGTAGCATCAGGAAAATAAATAAGTATCTTTATAAAAGTCTGCCGTCAGTTTCTTGAACCTGTTAGTAATGCCGGCTTTCAGTTCATCATGATTTTCAATGTGCAGAAATTAAAGCTATTTCTTTAAATCCAAGAATAAGTGGTAATCGCTTGATGTGGAATTAGGACTAACTATATAGTTGGTGGTTGAAAATTTCTCAGTCAAATTTATTGCAACAGTAGAAAACTTGCAGCATGAGTTTGAGCGTTATCTTGCAAAAATACTATCACACTGGGCAACAAGCTATGTCTTATATTTTTGTATCACTTATCTTAAGTTAGTTTATTGGGTTTCCCTATTTGTATTAATAGTATTAATATTATTATTATATTATAACAATATCGGTATTAATAGTTGTTCCATAAAATCAACCAGTAAGATGCCTTTCTTGTCCCAAAAAATTGTGGTTCCGATTTTTGAAGCAGAGTGTGCTTGCTTAAACTTCTTTGCTTTAGGAGACTATTAGTGTCTCCATTGCAATGACTGTTGTTTTTACATTTGTCACTCCCCACAATAATCGCATATCAAATGCTGACAAAATGACCAGCAGCTGGTTATTACATCATAATAAAATACAGCATGTGTGATCCCGCTTCATTATTACAGTTGCCAATATTTCAAAACAGACCTTACTCCTTCGTATATAGATAACTTTAAAGGATGAAAATAATTTTAAATTTAAGAATGTCAATCAAAGTTTACTTTTTAAAGTAAATTTCTCAAAATGAATATATATATATTAATATATAAAGTGCAGTTTTAAAGTCTCTCCCCCCTCTATTTTTTTATTTATTTATTTTTTTTTGTTTGGGAATTCCATGATGTAGGAATCAACTTCAAACATTTTAATGCGAAGGTGGTCATGCGACATATCTTTTTTTTTTTTCAACACTATTTTTTTTCTAAAAACAGTGATTAGAATCAAGCTGAAAAATGTTTTACTGTTTATGAGATATCAGTAGATTTAGTTTAGGTTAGGTTAGGATATCTTGACAATGATAAAATCGTTTTCACTTTTGATACCACCACTGCTTTTAGAAAATAAAAATATTGTTAAATGTTATGTCAAATGACCTTCTTCTCATAACAACGTAATAACTCCTTAATCTTAAACCTACTGATATCTCGAAAATGGTAAAACATTTTGATTCATCCAGTGTGTTTAGAAAAAAAGACTGTGTTAAATGGAATGTTGCATGACCACCATCCATTAACATTTTTGAAGCTTGCTCTTACATCTTGGACCTAGAGTGATCGCTTAAAATTCCCAAATACTTTAAAAAGTTACTGTTTTTACATATATAATGGGTGATATCTATTAAAATATAACTTGATATAAAATGTGCAAAAAATAGGGAGAGAGAAGAGATTTTAAAACCACCCTTTAATATACAGTGTGTCTCACAAAGAGGTACACATTTTTTATTTTATATGAATTGCTTATTCCTTAACCGAACTTTACATACTTTTTAATAAAGTTACCAAAAATGTTGTGTGAAAATATCAACACACCGTTGTTTATCAATACAAAATGGCAGCAACACGAATTGAAATAAAGTACCACTTTTGTTACGTTTGGAAAAAAAACTTTTATTTCTACAAACATAATTTGATACAAAGACGATTTTCTTTAAAAAAAACTAAAAACTAGGCTAATTAATTGTTTTAAAAACCAATGGAAGTAAGATTTTTAAAATAATTTATTTATTAAAACTGATAACCCATCCACAAGGACATGTTGATAGTAACCCCTAGCAAATGACTTGTAAAATAATTATGTGGGATTCGAAGAAGTATAAAAATTTTGTTATAAGTTAGCCTTATTGAATAATCAATAAACAGTTTTAGGAAACAAACGAACATCATTATTCTATCTCTATACTAATTATATGTGATAAAGTAAATAATAAAATCAAAGTGAATACTATTAAAAACATATTATGTGGTTGTTTTATGTTGTATCAACTAAATTAAATGAAAACCTTGTAATACTGTGTGTATATCCAACTGTCCCATACAAAGTTATATTCCAGCTATTTGCGTCCAGTAAAACTCTCAAGGGACTCTAATATTTCATGTCGTTGCATCAACATGTTAGGATAGTAATGTAAATGATTTGTATTGAATACAGGATAGATATTCATGTCCATTTGGTTTATTACGATATAAATTGAATGTATTGGATTGTACATTTATGATAAAAAAGCAATGTATACAAATACGATATCACTAAACAATTGTTTGACTCACAAAAGAAGGGATAAATGAATGGAATATGCCTAGTGCACAAACTTTCTCATACGAATAGAATCACTTAAATATAAAACAGCTATACTAGGGTTTCCAAAACTTTTTATTTAAACTGGCATACAACTTGAACTTTAGTGTTTTGTGTGTGTTTTTCTATTTGTGTACTACAAGGAAAACTTTCGAAGATAAGCCTGAGTCTCCTGTTCTTATAAAATCGAAATAGATAGCCTACTTAATAACATGTATCCATGATTGTTTGAAAGTAATATTAAATAAATGGAATTAAATAGATATTTTGTACAAAAAACGCTAAGTTTTTCTTACCCTAAAAAAATCAAAACTTATTTCATAAATAATCAACAGTGACTGTACCATTATTAGATTACTCATGTGTATAAAATACTGTAAAATATTACAACACAAATTTGAATAAATGAAGTTAAAAAATCCTTTAAGTTATTATGAAGTAAAATTTCAGTATTGTTAATATACATAATACGACCATTCATACAAAATTAGCTGTTCAAAAAATGTTAATATTTAAAATTGAACTTAACAGTAGTAAAATAATATAAATTAAAATAAGTTTGTAAATACAGCATTATGAAAAGTTTGATATTTTAATAAAATTAGATTTGAGCTCAAAATCTCGCTAGTATAAAAACTATTTCTTTTTAAAAAAATTAACGATGTCAGAAAACTGTTTGTGTGAAATATAAAAAGATTATTAGTTTAGTTTATTTAATTGCCATTTTTCTTAATTATGAATTGTTTAGTTTCTAAAAGTGGCCATTGATCAAAACATTACATTTATTTATTATTTTTTAATTTTTTTTTTTTTTTTCACGTATGGTTGAAATTTTATCAGAGGTCAAGGTATATTTTTGTTTTAGTCTGTATCAGTTATTCTTAAACATTATTTCTTACTTTTTTTTTTTTTTTTTACAAAGATTAGTTAATTGGTTAAATGTACCTTCACACAGTTATTTTATTGAAATTAGTAGTCCCATCTTTGAGAAATAAGTTCAAAGGATATTTACATTGACAATGTTTACAATAAGATTAGTTTACAATGTTTACTCCTTTTCTTTATAAGAGGTTTCTTGAAAGTTTGACTTTCAACAAAATTTTCCTTTCTTTTATAAATGTAATTTAGAGATAGTTTTGTGTTGTAACAAAACAATTTATAATGAGATTTTCATGGTAATAACCATTTTGAAGGCCTCCAAAATGCAAATTAATGTTTTTATCAAATTTTAATGAAATTTGAAAGTTTACGAAGGATAATATAATATGTTTTGACCCTATAATTTGGAGGGGGGATTAACTGTGTTGTGTTAATATAATGAATACTAAGTATATTAAATGGTTATATGTGATACAAAAAAATGTTAAACATTAAAAAGTTCTTTTTAAATCTAAATCCTAGCATGAACGAACTTTGTAGGCATCCTGTAAAATTAAAACAGAAGAGGGCTTAGTATAAACCTTGGGGCTAAATCTTGATGTTTCAAACCATTATAGAACTCACCATATGTAACTTGTGGAATTCTTATTTTCTAAATAGGATTAGGAACAGTTACTCCTTCTTTAACGTATAGCTTATAGTTGTTAGATTTCCCTGGTAACATACCTCAACATTTTACTCAACAATCAATGATACTCATTTGGTTTAATACATTTTATACTCCCAAAGTTAAATGTACTTATAATATTCTGTAGAACTTGCTAATACATGTAATACTTATAGAAATGTAAAATTTGAAATTAACCTCTTTAAAACGTAAAAAAGTACTTCTAAGCAATAAAATGCATGTATAAGTATATTTAGACACCACAAGGTACCTTGTAATAAATTGTTTATATTAATTTACAAGCTTTTGTTTACAACAAGGAAAATATTTCAATTCAAACAACAAAAGAAGCTTAGAAATTTATACTTAAATTTTATGATTTCAGATTATCAGGAGACAGTAATAGTGGCTATGACAGTGGGTATTCAGGAAGAGATAGTGAAGCCAGTTCAGGTATAGTGAATCCTGACCTACAAGCTGCAGTACCACAGATTCTACATAATTTAGAATCCATTCGAACTAGTAAAAACCAACTTCTACAATTATGGCACCATAAGAAACTTAAATTAGATCAATGTTTTCAGTTGAGACTTTTTGAACAAGATTGTGAAAAGGTAAATTTAAGTTTATTGACATTAAAGTAGTTAAGTAACATAATATACAGAATGTGCAAAAAGTATCAGGACAGCATTAAATTTTTAACCAATGTAGATTAAGCAATAAAACTTACTATACCTTCAAACTTAATTTTTGCATTAACTAACAGTTTTTCATCACTTTATGGGGATGGCCTGCAGGGAGTCAGAATAAAATCTTAAATGAGAGCATAGGTTGAGTTTTACATCATATTACAGGTCTCTGGAGAATACAGTACCGCAAATCTGACCTCAGAACGTTCACACTATACAAAATGGCAGTGGTTTAAAGTTACAATGTTGGGCTTGAAAATGGCTTAATTTTCTTTCTTGGTATGTGTTACATAAGTAAAACCCCCAACAATCCACACTGAATGTAAGGAACAATTTTTCTGGATAGGAAGTGACTTTTCACCTCTTGTGGGAACAGTCTGAATGGAAGACTGAAAAATGTTCAGTATAAACCTAGACCAACTAGCAAATCAAATTAAAGTGCTATTCCAGTAAAACATTTTTATCGCAAACCACATCAAAAAAGGGGACGCTGTCAGAAATAGTGTTCATTTCAAATTATAAATATTTAGTCTGATTGAAAAATAAATAAAATATGTACATTGACTATTGCAATTAAAAGTTTCCTTATCAAGCATGTTTACATTGTCTCAGGTAGACTGATCTGGAAATCGCCAACTGATAAGGCTAACAAAAGGCTACAAGTAGTACATTAATCACTTAGTTGTTTGGGAAAATCCTCTATTTCTTGTCTGTTTAGTTATCCAGTAGTGTTTGTGCATGCAGTTCTTATTGATTCTAGTTTAAAATTATTTACCTTCAAATAAATGGTGAATAAACAAAACTAAAATGAAACTGAAAGAATTAATGTTCTGATTACGAGACAATATGGCGATCTGCAGCAATCTTACAAAGTAGCTGATTTATTTAATGTTAGGTTCCAGAAGAGAGTATCAAAAGTACAGTTTACACCACAGTCCGCCGCTTTGAAGATATTGAAAATGTAAAATATTTTAGACCTAAATCAACAACTTCTGATGAGATGGCTATTGTGCTTCAATAATTCATTGAAGATCCCCATTCATCTCTTAGGAAAATTAATTCGCAACATGATATAAGTAAAAGTTCCTTGTGTAATGTTTTAAAACGTAACAATTACCACTCTTACAAGATGCATTTTATAGATAAACTATCCGAAGATTATTTTGATCTATGTATCAAATACTGCGATGCAATGATGCAAAAATTGATACTTACAGTAAACACTCTCTGATCCGGATCTCTGATATCCGGAAACTCCGATATCCGGCCGTCGTATGCCATCGTATAAAAAAAAAAATATAATACAATTTTCTATACAAAAATAATATTTTTGAGCCGAATAGTAGTGAACGATGTTTTTGAGCTGGGCACTGGGCAGTAGTGCGGTTCTGATTCTAAGAAACGTTCCCGGTTGTGACAAAATAAACAGTGATGGTGTAAATGAGTGGATGAAGGAAGATGAGTTTACTGACAGTGACATCATTGACTTGGTGAACACAGAGCCAGCACCTGTCGAAGATGAACAACAAAAACAAATCATGACTCATTGCAAAGCTTTTCAAGCACTTGAACAGCTGATAGACTACGTGGAAGAATAAGAAGAATCCTCACTGGCCGATCTCCTTCTTTTTCGTAGATGGAGAGATATTACATCTAAGAAGCATGTTCTTCAACGAGCCAAGCAAGCTACCATTACATATTTTTTAAAATAAAAACTGACGTGAGTACAAATTACTGTACTGTAATGAAAACTAACATTTATCGTGCGTTCATCAAAATTTCACGTGTACAATCCTGTACGTATTTATTGTACTGTTTTATTTTCTAATCTTCATTTTTCGTTCGATATTTTTAGTTAACACTGTAGACCTAATTAATTGTTGTTTGTGTACTTTATGCTGAGCCTCATTCAGCTTAAAATAAATAGAATTTTAAACATAGCTACAGTAGAACCTCTGTTAACCAGCCTCGGATTAACCGGTCCTCGGATTAACCGGCCTATATCGTAGTGTACTGGTTGGATGAGAGTTTCCGAAAATAAATTGTAATTGAAACACCAAAGCGGCGGCGATATCAAACGACTTTGTCGATAGCGGTATCCCAATGTTGGCAGTGTAAAAACACCGCGGTACCAAAATGGCGGCGATATCAAACGACTTTGTCGATATCGGTATCGCATTGTCGGCGGCAGCAAAGCAGCGGCGAGTCAAACGACTTTGGCGATAGCGTATCCCATTGTCGGCGGCATAAAAACACCGCGGCATTGGCACCCGTCGGTATAGCAGACATACACAGACAAAAACGTTTGATGGGCCGCTTTATTTCCACGAATCAATTTAGTATAGCCTACATTATGGAAAATATAACATTTCTTTTTCTTGGAAGCTTGTGCTGGTTTCGTTTGAGACGCGGTTAAATGTGTCAAAAGACTTGACAGGGGGGAATCTGTAAAAAAGCTTTGTAGTGTTTAATTTTTTCATGTTTGATGTATAATAATATACATAACAATATATATAAGATACATTTATGTACAATAAAATGAGTTGCAATAACATCTTTATTGCATAATTTTTAGTGCTACCTAATTAAATAAGCTTTCTTTGAACGAAAACCGATTTTTCACGGGAGCCTCGGATTAACCGGTCAAATGGGCAACCGGCCCGGTTGTCAGTCCCGACTAGACCGGTTAAGAGGGGTTCTACTGTATTGTAATATTAATTTAGTTAACCTACCTTTTGTTGTTTTTGGTACTTTTGTTACCGGTTACCGTACCGGCAAACTATGGCAAATTACATAATAGTACAGTTAAAACGTAACGTCTATGTATTACAGTAATTTGAAAAACCATAGTTAATTTTTAGAATACTGTGGTACCGGTAAAGCTACAATTTATCGTAAGCGCAATGTGTTTTAGTGCTAAAAACGTAAATTTGCTACGTTTTGTTCACGTTTAAAACCACTTTAAATATATAAAAATAGCCACCCCGAGATCCGGATTTTTCGATATCCGGATCGGCCGGCGCCACATTAATCCGGATTAGAGAGTTTTTACTGTACTTCAAAAATAGATTTTAAGGTTCAATAAATGTAACACCAATCTGATACTTTTTAGACACCCTTTATAGTTCATAATAGTAATTAAATGATCAGGCCATAGTAATCACTAGTTAATTGGCCATCAATTGAACCACAATAATAATAATTTATTTTTCTACATATTTTACAAACATAAACAATAATGAAATTAAAAACAGAATAAACACAGCTTATTTTCCCAAATGTCCTGAACCTAAGAGGTAAATTAGATACCTCTATGATAGGCAAAGCCAGTTTTGATGTTACCATTGTGTGGTGATTAATAATTATCTTGAATTATCTTAGCAACCAAGATGCAAGGTTAAATACAATTTTTTTTCCCCAAGAGAGCATGTCTAAGTTACTTTGATTGTGTTGATGATTTGTGTGGGAATAAAAATGTGCTTGTTTGTGAATGTTTATTTCTCATTAGAGATTGTGAATTCTTATCAGAGATAAATCATAAATGTAATCCTTATAACTCTGCTACTAATTACAAGGAAATATCAAATGAAAACTAACACAATAATGATAATTAGTAAAAAATAATAATAAGAAGAAATAACATAACAGAAAATTAATAGTAAAATGCCATTACAATAATTAATCAACATCAACAACAACAATGAAAAATATATTTTGTTTGGCACATGATTTTAATGTACCAATTATTAAATATATTAAATAATTTTAGAGTAATACATAAATAGAAATGTTTTGTTTGCTATTGGCATAAAAATGTGTTTTTAAGGGGAAAATGCAGGCTATATTAAATTAATTACCACTCTTTCTGCAGAAAATATTGAGTATTTTATAGAGATATAAGTATATATTTTCTGCAAGCTATGTGTTCATACCCTTTAACCTGTTGAGGAGTACTGACGGCTATAACCGTCTAGTCTATTAGGACCTATAGCAGTAGACCAAAGTATCACTGATGGACCACAGGGAGTAAAGATAATTTTTTTTCATTTTTTTCTTTCAAAATGTATTGAAACACTAAAATAATACATTTTTACTATCTATAAGTTAACAAATTAAACAGTAGGCCTATACTGCAGTGTGTTAGAACTTTTCTAATGTATGAAAATGCTCGAAGCATGGATATACGCAAAGAGCTATTTTGCACTTAGAACACTCGTATGCACTTTCTTTTCTTTTACGCTCACTTTGAGTGGTGTTTAAACACACAAAGCAGTGTGAGCTTTTTTTGGCCATTTTCCCGTGCAGGTAGTGGGTGGGGGAAATGACGTCCTGACAAGCGTAGCTGCTGCTGAGCTCCGCCCACTGGACGGGGGACATTTAGTCCATGATGTGAAGTTTTGCATTCAGGTTTTTCATTTGGATGTACTGCCTGGAAACACAAACACATTTTGTAGCGAGATTTTCTGTATGAATTGTAAAATTATGTTATTATAATAATCATAGTAACATTGAAATATTATTCACCTAAATGCTTTATTTACTCTAGTTACTGACTGTCCAGCTGATTTACTAAATTTAGAGTTGCGGAGTAGAAAGTATCTATTGATTAGATGTTTTTATAATATTGTTAACTGCACATAAGTTATTTTTATAGTTACAAATAACATAAAATATACTAAGCTAGGTATGTTTTGAGAACCACTTACCTGTACAAATAGTATGTATACAAAACACTGAGGTCAAAAAAATGGAAAAAGAGCTTGATGTACCATTTTACACCTTTTCTAATGAAGTCATTGTACGGAACCATCATGTCGCTTTTGTCCACCGTGCCCATATTTAAATTATAAGCCAGTACACACTTTGGCTTTAGTACCTCTTTGTGCGATCTTGTATCAACTAAAATCATTGAATGTTTGTCTACTGTTGACAAAACAGCTACGGGCCTCTTATCACACTATTTGACCGTAATCATTTTATCTTTGTTACGCACAGCAACGTCGCCTGGTTTCATTTTCTTGGGTAGACAAGGTAGGTTTTTCCTTTTTGGGTTTATACTCCCACAGGCACCTGTGTTGTTCTCGCCTAACCATGAAAATAAGTCCGGACTGGAATACCAGTTATCCATAAAAATCGTATGGTTATTGTTCAAATATGGCTCCATAGGAGTTTTTACTACTTTAGATGATAATCCACAGGTTTTATTGTCTTCACATTCAACAGCTGTACCTTTTCCAGTGTAGACGATACAATTTAAAATAATACCAGTTTGGCAATAACATAAAACAAATAACTTTATACCAAATCTTATCCTTTTATTCAGCAAATTAATATTGGCGAAAGGAAGGCCTCCCTTTCCATAGCATCAATGATTCGTCAATCACTAAATTTTTATATGGTTGCAACAAAGAACGGTATTTTCTTCTCAATGTCTCCACTAATCTTCTAATTTTAAAAAGTTTGTCATTACCATTTGAGTTGCAGTTGTCATCAAAATGCAATAACCTACGTAACAACAGATACTTGTCTTGTGTAAATATTTTAGAAAAAATAGGTGTTGCAATTAGTGGATCGGTTGACCAGTACTGCTTCAATGTGTTCTTCTTACAGTGTGACATCAGCAGTGTAGTAGCAAAAAAGTAGTATAGTTCATCTGCATTGTTGCGGTCCACTTATTTAGTTTTGAGAACTCACGTAACACCCCCTTACAGCACTCTGTATAATACTTATTTGTCTCTTGAGCGATGTGAGACACTAAGTCAAAATCAAACATTTCATGGAAAGCGTCAATCTCTTTCCATTCTTGGCCCCTTATTTCATCAAAAATGAGAACTTTTGATTTAGAATAATCAAAATGTTGCTCAATTGGCTCAAAATCGGCATTATGGTGCCACTTACAAACGGAACATGGAAAAGATGTGTCCAACTACATCATTTCCACAAATAGGAAAATTACTCCACATTGTCATTAATAGTGTCACTTTGGTCCCTCAAACTTAGGTTACGATATTCTGTGGTAGACAACTCACCATTTGTAGAAGTCCCAGCACTATTTCTACTGAGAGTTTCATATTCTGAATCAAAAATGTTCACTTCATCGTCTGAGACAAACACTTCACTATCACCCAATTCAAAAGTATCGTCCTCATCATTGTCACTGTATAATGCATCCCTTATAGCATCACTTGTATCCAGATAATCACTCATTTTATGGAAATACACATAACATAACCAACAACGAAACGTACTGACAGAGCGCTAACTTGACACTTATTTGCCGCTGGAATTATTGCTGCGCGGGAACTGATTTGGCGAGAGAAAATGACAGATCAATGGCACCAAAATTTCACTACATATTAAGCCGCTAGGAAGCAGCACCGTACAGTAAAGGTTACTATGAACGTTCCACATTCACATTAGTATATAGAAACGCCACTAGAAAGCGTAAGCACTCATAATATTGTTAATGTAAACCAGCCTGTTCTGAACAGTTAAAACCATCAGTACTCTATTGGGCTCAAACGGCTATAACCATCAGTACTCTTTTGGGATCATTTTAAGCTACTCTTCAACAGGTTAAGATGATAAAATACAAATATTAAAAAATAGAATATACTGAGGAATGGGTGTTTTAAAGAATTTATAATTTTTATTTTAAAACCTATGAACAGAATTGGCTATTTAATCAACCAACATCTTTATGAGTTAGAATTAATTGGTCACCAAGTTTGAACAAAATTGGAACATATATATACACTAGTAATGACATTCTTGTTTTAATAAAACATTTATTGATTAAGACATCAATTGTTCTGTTCTTACTTTAATTTTGTTCCAGATGTTTGACTGGATCTGTCACAACCGAGATGTCTTTCTAATGAATTATGTAGAAATAGGCCATTCTTACCAAGTAGCTAAGGAGTTGCAAGAAGAACACAATCATTTTACCATGAGCTCAATGGTAAGACTATTCAAAACATGAAATGTTGTTTGTGTTTTAAAATTAAGTGTAAAACTGAAACAAATTTGAAATAATCAGCTGATGTGAACCTTGGCCTTCTATACCATTCCTCTCCAACATCCTCTCTCCTTCGTCATATTGCATATCTCGCATCCATCCATTCTAGCTCCCCAAGCACATCATCTATCCATTGTTTACTAGGTCAACCCCCTTTCTGTTTTTATATACTTGTTCTCTCATTACTTTCCTTGTATAAATACTTTTTGTTTTTATAATTCAGTTATTGTAGTCTACTGATAAATTTTAAATTATAAGGATTAAACTGACATGTACATCAATTGATCCTTATTCTTTTAAACTATTGCAATTTCATGCATTCACCAATCATCCGGTTTTATAAAAATCACATTTCATAGCACAACACATAAATCCCGTTATTTTGGGTATATTTGAATGTCCTAGCTTTTATTAGCTAAATGGGATGTTCTTTCTAAAAGAGATTTAAAGAGCACTTACTATCAAATACAGTAATTTTAAAACAATAAAATCAACATATGTTGAACACCTCATAAACAACCTCTACTCATAAATAGAAATATGAGTATTCTTCACTTCAGGATCTTTAACGCATTAGAAGAGTTTGAGGTTTATAAAGCCTCTAAGATCGACTCAAAGAACATATTAAATAACCAACCTTCCTTCCAATCAAATATATTATTTTAGACTATAATTTGGAGACAAAGTAAGAGAAAGTACAATGGCATCAGATACAGAAGTTATGAGCTAATACCATACAATGTCAAATAGCCAGCCTGACTGGCAAATCCACAAACACGTACATTTTTATGATACAGTTTTTAACTTTATCAACCTTCAAATGGATTGAATTATAATATGTTGTGTGCTGTGAAATATAATTATATTAAACTTGATAATGAGTGAATACCTGAAATTGTAATACTTGTAGCTTAAAAGTGTGAGGATCAATTGAGGCAATATATAATGATCTGAAAATTATGTGTATTATATCATTTTAAGGTTAGATCAGTATGAATAAGTTCTAATTTTTAATTTTGTATAATGTTGGTTTATTTTCACATTGTTTTGAAGTAAATTAATTTTATGTAAAAGTACACATCAACGCTTGCATCTGATTTAGTAAAAATTCCACAAAATTGTGATGAATAAAGAAATAAAAAGTGGATAATGTCAATTCAACAGGGAATTAGTTCACCTGACTAGTTTCCCCACAAAACACTGCCAACACATATACATACACACACACACACCAGCCTGCCACATCACGTCCCCGGCCTTAAACGGCTTTGGTTCGGTCAATCCAAAACAATAACAGAAACCCCCGCCTTAGTTAGCTTGCTTCTGATTCCCTAACAGCTTCACATTAGGAGACAGTGCCACTAAAATCACACACTCAACACTAGGGCGCTCCATCAAAAACCTACGAACCACTCATAGTTCACTTCGGCTCTGATTGGTCTGCTCCTGCAAAAACGAATACAATGGCCAGCTCATTGTTCACAGGGAACAATAAGCTGAAAACTGAATAAGTAGTGTGCCAAAAATACCAAAAATCACTCCAATTCTTACTTCTCTCCAAGGAGGCTAGGACATCTCACACTCTTCTCCTCACAGAATCACAAAGACCACCAGCCTTCTCTCACTACTCCTCCGGGAGACCACCAGAACATGACAACTAACTATGGATACACCACAACCAGCTGACACAAAGAATTTGAGGGACTTGCCCATAGAACTTAGTCTTCAAACCCATACATGTCTTGATTATTTGAAGCAAACCCTAGTCACTCGCCTTTCCTTCGCCTACCAGCAGATGTCGCTGTGTGGCTCCTGAAAAGGTAATTGAAAGGGGAAACCCTGTCACCTGGTCTACGCCCATGCACGCCTCCTGAAAAGGAAATATGGTAAGAGTTCTGACTTTGGTGATATTGGTTGCCCACTGATGTTAAAGACCAATAAGGAGCGGCAAGTAACTTGGCGAGAGGCCTGCCAACAATAGAGGAGCCAACAGAATGTCCATCACACACAATGAACTGTGCACCGGTTAAAGACTAGAGAAATACAGTGGCAACCATTAAAGATCGTCTACGTGCCCATTCGACTTGTCAAAAACCTCAACCCTGTCCCTGGCGACCCTAAAGCCCTGCTCTATGTGGTGCTTTAATTAGACAGATACCTGGTTGCGTGGTAGTCCTTTTCAGGGCTAACAATAGTGCCATTCTCGCATCAATACCATTACCGACCCCAGATTACCTAGACCCTCCTGGTTCAATCCACCTACCTGCACCTTTCTTTATGTGTCCCCCTCATAAATCGCTAGACAGCCTCGTCAACACAGTTGGCTATGTCAAAGTCACCTTTAAACATAAATATAATCAAATCTGAATAAGAAGAATTTGAAACATTAAGTTTGGTGAAAATCTAACAATATATTGTGTCCACAAGACCGGGTTATTGCTAAAAGTAAAACTGCAATATAACATTCATATTTCCCATCTATTAAAATTCTACTATTCCTGCTATTGTTCTTGGTTATTGAAAATTCTGATATCTTACATAGAAACATTGTGAAAGGAAGTATCATTTGTATAGCTTTAAACTAGAATAATTCAAGTTCTTCCTTACCTGTATTTAAATTGGGGGGGAGGATTTTTGAGATCCTGGAAGTCCTAGCTTTGATTAAACTACAAAACTCAATTGTTTCCTGTTGATAGATCTAAATAAGAATTTTGTTCTGTCTTGTTTTCTTAATTGTTTATAGGATGGATAAAAGCCATTTTGCTTAGAGTTTGGGTTAGTTTTTCCTACCTACGTACATTGTACCTTCTTAGAATGAATTAGAACTCAATCCATTAAACTACTTATATTTAATCAATGAATGAATTAAAAATACTTATATTTTAAATTTTTACTTTACCTTGTGTTTCCTCGTCAGTTGGGCAGAATTGTCAGCTCCTGCTTTAAAAGATAATTCCCATGTTTTAGTAAATGTTCCCAACACATAGTTTCAAAAGTTAAACACTGTCCCAGAAATTTAGGGACTTTCTATATTTCACTGTATAACCAATTTATACTGTAATGTTTTATTAGTATGAAATTCTTCCCTAATTAATTTAATTTAATTTTTTTTCAGAACGTTTATGTAAATATTAATAGAATCCTAGCTGTAGCTTCTCGCATGATGGAAAGTGGACATTATGCTGCCACTCATATACGAGCTGTCGCTGCAAGGTTGGATCGTGTTTGGAAAGAATTTGCTTCAGGCTTAGATGAAAGAACAGCTGTCTTAGCATTATCAGTTTTATTCCATCATAAAGCTGAACAAGTAAGTTTTGTTTTAATTCATCGTTCAATTCTATATAGAAAAATTTTAATTGTGCTACCCTTTATTTTTAAGGTTGTGTCATATATATTTTTAAGGTTAGTAGATATTAGATGGCTTTATTTTCTTTAACCTGTATAATTTCTGTAGTTTTAGTAATGTTATGTGTATAAGGTGTGGCCTTGAACCATTGACTACACAATATTTGTGGCCTAATTTCATTTAAAATTTGGATCTGATAAGACTATGTTTTAAATTTGTAATTTGTTTGTATTAATCTAAATGTTTTTAATTTGAAATACAGTGCAAATATTCAGTTTTGTAATGAATTGTGTAATATTTATGAGACATATTTATCATGATATAATATTCATCATGATGTAATATTTTGTTCTGGAAATTGAAAACATATTTTAGAAAAATGAGTCCTGTAGCCTCCAACGGCAATTTCCAAGTCTGTAAACGGATATTGTTGGACTTTAATCTACACTATCAATTTTGGCTATGGTTTTGTCTTTTAAAAATATAAATAGATATAAATCTTATTAAAATCTAGATAAAAAAATGTTGTTTTAGAATCTAAAAAAAAAATCTGAGGATATTCTTATTTTGTTGTTTCTACAGCCCAACATTTTGATCTTCATTGTTTGGTAATCTCTTTATTGTTGGTCTATGTTTTAATTTTTGATTTAACTTTCCCACTGTTCACTATATCACTCTGAAAAGTTTTACCTTTTTCACAACATTCCTATGAATATAAACAAAAATTTAATAAAATACAAACTATTACATATTATATTTCACTGTAATCAGAAAAATCTAAAGATTTCTAGTATAACATTTTTTTAAATACCTGTTTTGTGGTATGAAACAGAGGTCTACAAAGTAAGAAAATTAAAAAAAAAAAAAAAAAAAAAAAAAAACCCACTTTTGTCCAATTACCAGCACATTACACTAAATTGAAAAATATAATTTTAAAAATCTTGTATATGGCCATTCTGTAAACCTTTAAGTCATGAATTCAAAAATGTATATATTATACAATATTTACAAAGATAAAATAGTTATTTTTAAAAAAACAAACAAGAATTGCACTAACAAATATGAATACAACTTTTTTTTCCAGGTTCAGGGGTATAAACCCTGACCCAATTACGTTTTAAAATTACTGAAGACCTAGCCACATCTTTTACAGAAATACAGAAATTACAGAAATATCTAATAAGTCGTCAACTAATTCATTCCTACGTTCATCCTCAATGTCTGAACTTTCAAGTTCATCAAAAGTAGTCTGGTATTTCACTCCATTGCAACATGAGAAAAAAAATCTTCAAACTTATCATCAGAGGGAATATTTATAGAAATATCACTAAAATTACCTTCAGATGCTAACTGTCATCATTTGCTAACAATTCTCTAATTTCACTAGAACTTATTTCTTTTCCTATTGTATAAAAAGACATCACACATTTCACATATAGCTTACACCAAACAACAACATTAGAACATCTCTACTGACAGCTAATCACTGCTAACTTGATTTGACAACCATATATTTTTCTCTTGAAAATGTCACAATCAATTACAATATCGACAATATTTACACAGGTTAAACACTAGAATGTGTTGGTTGTTATAGTACCAATATTTTTAAAAATCTATCACAGATTATAGGAAATGTAGTGTAGCGCTTTTAGTGAGAGCTTGTTTGATAGATGTTGCAGCATATTTATCTATTAACATTTATAATAAACAGGAATGAGATGCATTAGCGTCTACTAACATTGGGAGAGTTAAACCGCATCCAAAAATTTTAAATATTTACAAAAATTCCTCAAAAACTTGATATTATGAAATCTTCACGATTTTTTTTCTTCTTTTTACTGAGAGAAACTGAAAAATAAAAAGGGAAGGTTTATTTTTGTTTTTTCCTATTTATGAAAAAGTGAATTTCTATGATATTTGATTCCCTAAAAAAAATATTTAAAGCTTTAATTTTTTCGATTTTATTGAGAAATTTAGGAACACTAGTAAGTTGTGGCTATTAATTCTGGCTTTTTTCTTCTTTATTATTACTGAAGAAGACAATTTACCTTTTCAAGCATGAAATTTGTTTAACATTATTTTACTTTTTTTTTAAATCTTGTATAATGTTCTCTTTTATTTTTAAACCTATACAACAATTTTATGAAGTATTTCTTTCAAATAAAAATTAATTAGAAGCATGGTCTTTTGTGTAGAATTATTTTACACTAGATTATTTCTTTTATACTTCCTTTTTCTGGAATTATTTTGTAGAAATAATATTGTTTGTTTTTTTTGGAAAAAAATATCCAGTAATTCTGTTTATGTTTAAACTTGATGTGCATTTGGTTCAACTGTCTTAAGATTGGTGTAAATTTGGTTTAGCTAAAACCTTAAGCTGCTCATTTGAGGGAACATTTTATCGTCCTCATAAGCACTTTTAAATTGTTTACCTGTCTTGTAGTGTTGTATGATTGACCTGCAAGTTTCTGACATGTTCACCTACAACCCATTACTTTGTAATATAATAACTACATAAGTGTCAAATGAATGACACAATATCATTTCCATCTAGCTGCATGCTTTGTAACACTAAATTATTATTTAAATGTATTTATTTCAACATTTCTTCTCGTTTAAATTCCCAAATTATTCCTCTGAAGTCAGAATGTCATATAGAGAAGTATTTTGTTAGTAACAGCCCTCAATGTCCACAGGCTGAACAGGAGCTCTCTGATGGGTACATGGTGGGACAAGCCACCACCCCTCTCAATCAAGAAGTTTGTGGGATGCACCAGTTAAAGGTTAATAGATCATTATTTAACCTGTAGTGAAACTATAGCTCAAACATTCTGTTTACTTTCACAGCAATCCCATCCAATCTGCAATTCGTTGTTTTTATTTATTCTTTTGTGTTTGTTTCTTTTTCAGATTTGTTTCTTACAGTTTTATTTGGATTATCATTTATACTCCAATTTAATGGTTATTATTTTATTGTTGTGTTTGTTCTTTTCTCATTTTTGGTTTCTATTTTCATTATTGTTTAGCCTGCATTTTATTGTTGTATTTATTTATGATCTCTCGATTGTTTTATTTTTCATTTGTATTTTTTCAACTTATTACTCTTAGTGACATAAATATTATGAGGACATTATGATACAATAAAAATAGTTTACACAAAACAAATAATTGACAGTATAACAAATAAACAGTAAGAAGTATAAAAATGATAACAATTAATAACATAAATATTGAAAATTAGTATTAAGCACATTTTAAATGCTTGTTACTTGCTCATTATATCATTTGTTCTTGAGAAGAATAAATTACAACAATATTAATTGATAATTCCCCCCAAACCAAAATAACAGGAATTAAGCACAATAATAGTTATTAAATTTATCACTATACCCTAATGTACATTTCGATAACTTGGTTTTCATTATTAGAGGATTCTACTGCTAAACTAAAACGTATTCATATAAAACTAATCTAACGTAAGCAAGGCCACTTCGTGTGTCAATCGTGCTTGCATGTACGTTCCTTCTTCCTCTTCACTTACACTTTTGTCTTCGTTCGCCCCTCTTGCTTTGGCTGCTATTTCTTAGTCTGTCAGTCACTCGATTCCCAGCTCATTAAAATCACAGTCCAACTACTCTAGACAATAAACTTATCTCTACTGCACAACTTTGTTATCGTTGTTTTACTGGTTGTTACCCGTACTAAACAGGTAAAGAGAACCGTTAAATGTGTTTTACTTATTTATTCCGCAAGACTCGCGGATAATTGGGAGTACACTATATATAATAATTATTTGAATTATCAAGTTTTTGTTCCTGTTATTGTGGTTTGGAAAATATCAATTAAAGATTGTATAAAATTTTATACTTATAGAACCGTCTTAGAATCGTACCATTTTATTTTTCCACATTGTCAAATTTTCTGATTATTATGTAAAAGCCTTGTTGCAAATACGTCCAATGTATGTGATTCAAGATATAAATAAGTCTCAAATACATACGTAATAGGCATGCATAATGTCCAATGTTTAAACATTTTGTTTTCTATTTAACAGAATTTATAAAATTCTTTAATACTTTACAAATAAAGATGCTGAATAACAACTTGAATTTTAATTACTGTAAAGTTTTATGGGAGTAATCTTGACCTACCCATTTGTATAATGATTCTAATTTCATTTCTTGTTATTGTAAAAATCCTTTTAGTTTTACTTAAAAGAATTTTCTCTGAGTAGAATTAAATTATTTAAAACAGTTTTAATTTGTTATTATTTTATTATTTATATTCCAATATATGGTTCTTAAACTTCAGTTTGAATTAAACCAGATGAAATCAAAAATATACATTTCATTTTTTTTTTAAATAATTTTTAGTAATTCATAGATTCTTGCAAGTTTGGTATCATCGTAAAATTTACCTTAAACAATTATAAACTCACAACTTTAAAATATGAAACTGATTCTTCCTCATTTTTGTTGTTTCCTGTTGTGTAGTAGACTTTTAGTATGCACATTGTTTGGTGTTGCACCTTGCACAAATATATGTTGTTTGTACTTCATTTCAATATATGGTATCAAATGATGTTCACGTTGATGTTTTCTCAATGTTTTATCGATTGAGATATCCGTAGTAATTATAAAATAGATTTTGGTATCATTTTGTGTTATCTCTTCTATTACAAAACTTTGGTTCAAGTTTACCAAGTATTTATGTTATATTTGATCTTAAATCATTTAGGTTTTTGACTAATTTAGAAAAATGTAAATTCAGGGGTCAACATGGTTTGGTTTTAGTGAAATCTTAAATGAGATGTTTAATTTACAGAAATTTATAATAATTTTAAGTAAATATCGTGTAATATTTAAGGTTTATTATTGGTCCCTCCTCCTCCCACTCCATTAGCGTAATAAAAATGAATACTTATTTTTATAGTGGTCATGATGTGAGATTTGCTGAAAGTTTTTTCCCACAAACTCCAAGGAAATGAACTTCATGTCTTATTTTCCAGTGTGAGAGCTATCCATCCCTGGCTACAAACTTTCCAACTTCTTGAAGTTTAGAATACAGGATGACCTTTTGTTTCAAGGTTCAAGATTAGTCCACTTATTGGTGTACCTCTTCTACTTTCTTATGCAAACCACAACCACAGAGCGTCGTCCACCAATTCATTTTTTGGTTTTTTGAGAGTGCAACGAGTTTTTTGTGGTTTATCACCTTCAACTTGAATACAAGAAATGGGTTTTCTGTTTTTTTGCCAATCATGCAATGTGCTTTTACCCACATTAAGATTGTTAGCAACACTCACCACAGATTCATCTTTGTCTAACCGTTCTAGCACATTTAACCATTGTTCCATAGACACAAAATTATGTTTCCGTTTAACACTCATCGTAATGAAACTATACAAAGCACTAATGAAACAATTATATCCATTCTCTTCCAACCAAAAATATATACTGTACAGTAGTACAGTACTGAAGCGTAATTTCAGTTATTATTGTAAATTTCAAATGAAGGTCTTTCAGTTGAAGATAATTCACATATTCTATGTTATGAAATTAAAAACTTAAACAGCTAATGTAAAGTAATTTCCAAATATAGTTGTCCAACAATAATATATTGAAATAACTTTATATAATTTTTCAAGTGACTGCAGGTGAAAGCATTAATAAGATGAACAAGGATGCTAAGTTTTCTTATTTTTTTCAAAGATTGATGAAATAAATTGCTAAAAGTAAGAAAATGTTATAATCAAAATTTTTATAAAGAAGTTCTACTTGTTATTATTATTATTTTTTAATGTTCTTTAATTAGTTGTATAAGCTGTGTTAATATTACTAATAATTTTTCAGTATGTAGAAAATGTGCCAAACTGGAGTCAAGCCTGTGAAAACCTGGCCATCCCGAGTGAAATTATAGTACTTGAAACTGCTATCCATCAACATCAAAATTTGTATGAATCCATGTGCCAAGCTTATACAGAGGTACATTCTACAAGTTTAAGTTTTACAATATTAGAATTAAATTCAGTATTTATAGAGTGAATTTCAAAATAAGATAGCTAAAGTTATGGGATAGAATAAGGACATCAAAAGAAAAAGTTTGCGTATTTCTCTTTATTTCTCTTAGGACTTTAAATACTTTAAGAAAATTTGTTGTCATTCCTAATGTCATTTTCTTAATTTTGTTCGTTGTTACATTTTATAGTACACCATTATCTATAATTAATTATATAGTATAAATTACTATAAATAATAGAGTATATAAATAGTTTTTGAAAATGAAATGCATCAACAAGAAAAGTTAAGAAGACTAGCAAAGTTTAGACTCTTTCATGTTTGATCTTCTTTCTATTTGTCTGTTTAAAAAAATATTAAAATGGTGATTTTAAAAAATTAGAATGATATTAGGTTAAGATTTTGTATACAAGTTTTATCTTAAACATATGCTCTATTTTGATGTTTAAACCATCTTTGAACTGGTAGAATGTTTTTATTTTTTATTATTGAGATGTGTTAAACGTTCATGAACAAGTTTAGTTCTGTACCGATGATAATAGTTCTATTGATCACTTGATATGATGGTGAATATTTGTAACTGTATCTATAACGTTTTAGTATTGTTGAACTCTGCAATGTGTAATTTAGAGTTGATATTATTTATTCATTTTTGCTTTCACTTAATAGAAATTCATTCTAACAGTATGATTTCTAAACAGTTTTAATTTATTACTTTAAAGCACTAAAACTTTATTAAATTTTACATTATGACAGTTATTTTATTAGTGTCCCAAAAATCCTAGATAGATACCAAATTTGAACAAATTTCAACAGTTTCTGAGTACTGTTGTTATTTGGACTGACTGACTTTGTAAAAAAAAGTTGTTTTTTTTTCTTTTTTAATTATCACCATACTTTCTCTGTAAATAGAAAGGGAATATCATAAATTATGTGATACCTGTATTGAATTTGATTTCTGAATGACCTACCAAACACATTAATATTTTAGTTATTTTTATTTTTGAAATGTTTTTAAACAAATGAAATTTTACTATTTTGTATTTATATAGTAATACAATTTAGATTTTCTGTTGAATGTAACCTGACAATAGAGGCATTGCCAATTTCGACCACTAGTTTTAAATTATTGATCATTTAAAATAATGCTACATCACATTATCATAACAATTTAAGGATTTAATCATTATAATAATTTGTTTATTGTTTTATTTTTATAAATAGTAACAAATTGTTTAAAGATTTTAACCTCCAAATCCAATTATAGAGATATTAAATTTATTAGAGTTTAATGTATGATTCAAACAGATACAATCACATAGAGATTATCAACAATTGATCAAAAGTTTTTAATTAATTAAGTATACCCGTTATAAGAATATACGTAAATCACAAACAAATTTAACTTTAGTTTTTTAACTGATCTTAATATTTTAGTAATCTATGAGGAGTCAGAAATAATTATTTTCAAGATGTCATGTCATTGTAATTTTTAAATTAAGACAAAGATTACATGGGGACCCTTTAGTATCAATATAAGGAACTTTTGAAAGCTAAAAGAAATTTTTATATCTTTTTTTAGGTAATTTCTATAACACACTAGTTTGATAAACACTTACAAATTTCAATTCTTTTAATAGTACCAATTTCAAACAGTTAACCTGTAAAAAAATTACATGTTTATAGTATGACTGACATAAACTATCTTGTTTAAAAAAAATGCAGTCATGAGATTCTTTTAGGGTAGAGTTGGCATCAAATAATAATAATTTCTATGGTTCACACATTCTGTGTAAGCATTGGTTTCCTCAATAATCGCTCTTCCACATATGAAAGCTTTTTTGTTAGCAGCTTATTTTTCTCTAAAACTGAATATTAGATAAATATTTGAAAATTCATATCAAATATTTTCGAAATAAGTTTGAGAATCCATTATTAACAAAATCAAGATTTATATTTTAACTTAATATTCAACGACCTTATTTTGTGACTGAAGGAAGTTAAATCTCGCCGATGCAAAGAGATAAAATTTGACTAGACATGTTCCAAATCATCTTTTTCTATTTGTGTTAGTTAAAAAGTTATTAACCTACCATTTATTTTTAGATGGTTACATGCTATTTTGAACTGCCGTAATCTTTTGTTAGACAGCAAACTAAGCCTTTGTTCAGTCTGTTACTATTCCCTTAATTTTTATTATTTTCCACTATCTTGGTAAGGTCCTGTAGCTAACTACAGAAAAGAATCAAACTTTTATTAGATATACAACCACATTTCAGAAATTAAGTTTCGTGGGTTGGCAGATCTATCTAAAAGTGTCATTTTTTGGACACCTCATTTCTATTACTGTTTTAATTTCTTGTGGAGTTACTTACACCTATATAATTTTCTAAAAAAACCTTTAAAATTATATATTTTAATATTCATTATACAATTTTGTATCTTTTGTGTATAGTCAAATTGCATTATCTCTCTATGGTAAAACAAATGTAAAAATTTTAGTTGTTTTATATATTTATATTATTTAGTTTGTGCTGAGTGAAACTATTTATATCACTTTATAATTTTTATTCATTTTCAACTTATGACAAATTTATGAAAATATGATTTAAAAATACCAAACATTGCCTGGTAGTTGTAACTGGCAATAGTATGGTATAATATGTTCCAGAATTTTTCATCGCCTTTTATGTAGATTTAATATAGGCTTTATATCTTCTATATTCAACTTTAATTATTCCTATGCTCTGTGTAGAGTTTTTCATAGCTAACATGTTAAATTTATGTTTGATGAGTATGTTTTGCAGGTTTACAATGCCTATCAATCCCTTCTGAATGGACTGGATCTGTTAGTACAAGTATGTTTGAATTTCCCTCCACCGCCGAGCAGACCTCCATGTATACATTATAACAGCAACAACAAGCTCATCTCTCACAATAGTGTAGGCTATGTTTTGTTTTCAGCTTCATGACGAGCATGGTGGTGTAGGTTAGGTGACTGAATTCGTGTCTCATAATCTGTTCTGTAAATAGGGTTATACTGGCCAAGGATCAAATGTTTGTAAATACAAATATGTGTTATGTTAGAAATATAATTCAGGAATTACTGGTAAAAATACTTTAAAGAAATGTATTTTTTTAATTTTCTATTTTTTCTGGTGTATATCGTGTGGGTGAAATTAAAAAAAAAAAATGCTTCCCTCTTCTACTTTTTGCTAAATATTTTTGAAGATATTTAGGATTAAAAAATAATTATAAATATCAACCTTCATAGCTCATAACTAAACCATTAGTGGAAGAGATTTGATTATTAAAAATTGCATTATCAGTTTAGTTATTGTTTATAACCACTATTGTTTTCAATCAACCAATTTAAGTAACTTTTATTACAACTAATTACTAATTTAAAAAGTATTTTTCTTTTTAGATTATTGCTTCAGTACTGGTTTATTGTAAAGTCTTCCTCTTCAATATGTATACAAATAATTATTAATTACTATTGGTTTAGGCTTATAGAGGATGAAGTGTAAAGCTTTCTTCTTATTTCTCTGTATCAAACGCTTCTGGAATTCTTGTGTACTTCAAATAACTAATTAAAATTTATCTCTTAATTTTATTAATATTCTCAGTTCTATGTTGCAGGTTATGTACAGTTTTTCCAATGAATATTAATATTATTACAAATTAATATTTTTAACTTTTGGTGATCTAAAAATATTTGATTTTACATTTATATTCGGTTTTGTTAACATTGAGCCACCAGTCTAGTGGTTAATGCTCTTGCTTCATGAGTGAGAAATTTTTTATTTTATTCTCATGTTGACTTGAACAGTGTCGACTCAAGATTGTGAGGAATATTAGGTAGCTACAATTTTTAGTTAACTCAGTTTAAATATGTTAGAATAATGACTAGGGTGAAGTTTGAATACACTTTACTCCAACAGAAAAGCTGTCTAGCAAGCCTAGGCTCTTCATGTGTTGTTGAACCACAGAGTTTTGTTTAGTTCGTTTATATTAAAAAAGTATAATCTACAATATTCTTTAATTTGTTCATTGAGCATCATAAAGAAAATAATTCTGAATCTGAAAAAAAAATATTAAATACACTAATATAATTAAGAATATAAATATATGTATCAAATATTTTTTGTTCACCAAAAGTTTTAATCTTCTTTACAGAGTTTCTCAGTTTAAACATTTTGTATTTAACAACTAGTTTGATTGTACATAGTTATATATATATTATGGTGGTGGTATAGGTGCACAGTACGAGCAAGAAGCTGCTCTACCAATTGGACCATCTTGTCCAAGTATGCAATCAGCCGACAGTCGAGCAGCCAACACGCAAACATGTAGGCATTATATATATTAAACTTAATTAAGTTATCTGTAATTAATATTAAGTTTTATGTTATTTTCTAAAACAACTACAAGCATATTTAAAATTGTATTGTATTATATATTAATTTTATAAATTGCATTACAGAATTTTTCAAATAAATCAATAATTATAGATTTATTTTTAAGTTTTTTAATTTCATAAATATTAGTTACCTTTTTCAGTAGTCAGAGCAATTCTTTTTATTTTGTAGAAACACTACAGTGCTGTTTTGTCGTTCACGGCCGGCTTCGTCAGATGTAGGCTTAACACTTAAATAAAACACATAACGACACTGAACACACACGATAACATGACATAAAATACAATATAAAATCTATCTGAGGTTAACTCTTCATCAAAAAAAATGTCATACAAACTTTATACTGGCGTGGTCGTGGTATAGTTTCTTTGTTTCTGAACGGAAACTGAAGTGAAGGTTGATAATGGATTCTCAATGTCAATGGAAATCAATCATATTATGAACCCAATTAACAAATTCTTAAGAAACATTATATTATATATATTACCACCGTTACGTGGACGTTATAATCTGTTTATTCGATGGCACAAGGAGACAAATAGATTTATTTATGAAGTATTTGAACAACCTACACCCCCTATTAAAGTTCACACCCGAAATGGAAATCGATAATAGCATCAACTACCTTGACTTAACAATATCCAGAATAGACAACAAACACATATTCAAAATTACAGGAAACTATCTCAAACTGACCACACAATACATAATAGTTCCAATCACCCCCATTTGCACAAGATAGCTGCACACAACAGTTTCATTTATAGAGCACTTAATGTACCTATGAGCCAAAACGATTTCATGAAGGAAATATCAATAATAAAACAAATAGCATATAAGAACGGCTTCGACTCTAAAATGGTAGATAAATTGATATTTAAACACAAAAATAAAATCAGTGTAACGACTGTGATAAAGATTACATAGGCCTAACTGGCAGATCGTTTACAAAAAGATATAAAGAACATTTACCTACTCATAAAAACCCCCTCTCCAGACATAAATCTAATTATGCCGAACATTTGATCAACACAAACCACACCTACACAGATATCAGCACCAACATGACCATTATCCACAACGAGAGGAAGGGCCGTCATCTCAACGTACTGGAAGAATATAATATATTATACACTTCCCAGAAGAGAAACCCCAGCTCACTCCTTAATGATAAATTGAATTTACAATAATATTTCAAGTGAAAAATATACGACCTAGACTATTGATAAATTGAACTTACGACCTAGATAAATTGAACTTTGCAGCTAACCCCATCTACGACCTAATGTCTAATCTTTAAACAAACACAGCTGTCATTGAGAATCCATTATCAACCTTCACTTCAGTCTCTGTTCAGAAACACAGAAACTATGCCGCTACCACGCCAGTATAACGTTTGTATGACAATTGACGAAGAGTTAACCTCAGATAGATTTTATATTGTATTTTATGTCATGTTATCGTGTGTGTGTTCAGTGTCGTTATGTGTTTTATTTAAGTGTTAAGCCTACACCTGATGAAGCCGGCTGTGAACGGCGAAACAGCGCTGTAGTGTTTCTACAAAATAAAAATGAATTCCTCTGACTACTGAAAAAGGTAACAATATATATATATATATATATATATATATATATATTGGCAATTCATAAGAAGCAAATAGACTTTGTAGTTCTACATAGGATTATAAAGATTATAATATAAATTTAAATTTCATTTATTAAATAATAGTTTTTTCGATGGTGATAAAAGTCTATTTTAAGTGTCTATTATTAATATAACAGTCTTAATATAAAAAGACTATAAAAGTCTATTATTATATAATATATTATATTTTTAATCCTTCAAAAAGGATTTTTTATTTTTTTATTTAGTTATGATGATCTAGTTTTTTATATATGCATTAAAAAAAAATGACAGAAAACCTACCTACTCTTAGGCTTCTAATCCATGACAAGAATTTTCACTGTTTACCATGTAAGTAAATTTAGCAATAATAGTAGCATTCAAAGTTCGGTTTGATTTATAGAATGCGAGTCTGTGAGCTACCATGGAAAATTATCCAGATACAAATCTGCAACACTAGATTCCCACAGTTTAAGAATTTGCAACCACAGGCAATAGTTCGGCTCCTAAGAAATAGGTGGTTTCAGCTTGTGTCTAATTATTTGTTCTATAAGTGTGTGCAGAATGACATTGATTCTTATTACTATTGTAGTCATTTCATTTGTATTTTCAGCCATTGATAAATAATAAATTGTATGACCTTAGTCATAATTTGATTAGATATAAATATAAAATACTTTTAAATTATGGTAATATGTTAGTGAACAGTACAGAAATTCAACAATAATAAATAAACACAAATTGAAAAAGCACACACCATAAAATATTCAAAATTATGTAATAAACTATAAAATCCTAACATTACTAACACATTAAAAATTACTAAGTTTAAATATTATTTTACAGAACTTATACATCATTCACAATAATAAAATTTTTAATTAAAAAAAAAATGAAAATTTACAATTATAACTAAATAAATACGTCGATATACTACAAAAGCAGTTCAAACCAAGTGAAGAAAGAAAGACCTGATCTAAAAGAAAAATAATTATATAATCTATGTATAATGGTTGCAGCCTGCTTTTTGGCAGCTGAAAACCCCTGTTAACAAAACGGAAATCCTCCACTGGCTGGAGACTGCATCCACGTTTGCCCAAATCTTGTCAGGATGGCGATGAGGAAACGGTCTCAGGCGATAAATTAAATCACACGCAAGTTTCTGAAATTATGATCTATTTTATTATAATAAGTTGTTATATAGTCTTACACTACGTTTTATTACTATATTCCCCTCCCTGTAAAGACATGATTAGTTTTTAAATTCAAAATTGCAGCATCACGGAAGCATATCCGACCTTTTGTAGCTCCATGCACGGACTGACTACTTAAGCCACTCCAACTGCATCTTCTCTCTTCCTCCCCGTTGGTGAATTCGCCCTGATCCAACGTGTCAAAAGTCAAGTGCACTGCCCTGATGCTGTATTTTGTGTTGGTCTGTCGGTGTTTTTTCTACCCAACGAGCACAAAGTTTTTAAAAAAGCAGTTTTAGAGAATTAATTTCATGAAGAAGTGATATTATAATTTGCTGAAATTTTATAGAAAAAGCAGAAATTATAATCTTACGGTTTTCCTTAATCTTTTCTCGTACCGCATGATCCAATTCATCACTAACCAAAAATGGACGCTGACTTCATTCGTCATTGTGTACTTGACCATATCCTTCATTGAACTCTAGGACTCATCTCCTTACCAAGGAGTCACTCATAGCATTTTCTGTGTAAGCCTGGCAGATCTGTTGATGAATGTCAACTAGTTTAGTGTTCTTTGCATTCAGAAAATGAATTACAGATCTAATCTCACAAACGACAGGATTTTCAATCAACTTCACCATTCTAAGCAAGCACTACAATGTGTAAACAACAAACAGCGATATCAAAATGGCGCCATCTATAACGTTTATTAAGTGCTTTTAGAGCTTTTTATCAAATTTTAAGTAACTTACCTAATTGTAAGTCTGCGTTCTTACAATTCTACATTTAAATTTACTATTTTAATTATCCTAAGGGGCAGGATTGCAATCTCAAATCGTACTTACAGTTACTAGCATAGCATGGCACATGGTTAACACAAATTATTTTAGCCAGACATAATTAAAACAAGAAACCTTCCCTTTATTGTATTATTCAAAAACAAAGTCATTATTATCCAAATAAAAACATCATTAGCATACAATTATGTGAAATATAGAAAATATACATGTGCAAGTTATTGTTCAAAATCAAAGTTCTTAAAATGTTCCCAGTTAAATCGATGAAATTATATTCTCAAGTATTTTACACTCTACTCACGAGTAACCATTGTCCATAACTTTGAGTCCTTCTAACTTCATTATTAACGGAGATTTTCCATCTTGGACTGAAACGAGTCTGTCCAGCCAACTTCTATTACGACTATATCGTGCAGGATCCTGACAAAGACTGGCTTAGCAACGCTTTCTTCTTCCTTGTTAGAAAGACGCTCTCGCCAGGCATCATGGGATATTCTTCCCTGGCGAAGCTAATGCTCGCTGACTCATGGGAAGTTTCTCCAGGGTTCAACTTCCTTTATTCATGTCTGTTAATTCTTTATCGGCGCGCACATTTCGAAATTTAAACTTTCAATGTTTTACATTGTTTTAGAACACTTTACACTTTTTTTTATTTATCTCTAATATTTATTCTGAATATTATTACTACATTAATATTACTTGTACTTTATTTAAACTTAATATTTATTATTTATTTTGGTTGGAAGATGTCCCATGCTTACAGAAACCCCCTCCTTCGAGATTCTCATTACGCAGAAATAAGAATCTCGAAGAAAAAAAACATGGAAGCTGGGACATTCCAACCCCTTGCCACCTTTTACGGAGAACAAGATTAGTTCTAATACAATTTTGAAGAAATTTAAATTTATTATTTAACAATTTTAACAGCCAAAAATATCAAAAAGTTATAACATCATCAATTTTAGTAAGCATTATTAAAATTTCAAAAACATAATAAATTCACTGCATTATTACAGATTTTTCAAAAACATCATCAATTATTTTCCAAAAACATCATAAATTCTAAAAATGGTACATTCAACATAAACAGAAATCATTTCTCAACATGTTTTTAACAAAACATAATATTGTTCATGATACTTCAAACTACAGAAATCAAAAGTCAAATAAAATTCATATTACAGAATGTGATACAAAGTATATTATTCATGACATAACCAATATGAATTTTTTAAATGAATCAAGTAACACATCATATTACAAGGTATACAGCATAAAATCATTTTCAATGTGTAAACTAGTCATAACAGACAATATTAAAACATATAAAATGTGAACCAGTAGATAATTTTCAAATCATATCATAATGCAAATGATATTTAAAAACACAAATTTGACATCATATAATTCATCATCAAAACATAATCAAATGTGCATAACGTAGCATCATTGTTAATTCATTATTATTTTACAACAGCAGAAGATTGTATAACATAGTACATGTGAACAACAAATAATCATCAAATCATAGACAGACAAATTTTGGAAAATTTTCATATCATAAACTCAACATCACATATCAGCATCATTTCAAAATACATCATTAAACATGTTCATTGACAAAATCAATTATTATTATTTCAAATCATCATTTTTTATGATTCACTTTTTCATCATTACAATTTTTTTTTTTATAATTAACTCTTCCATCATTATAAAGACATCTTTATTCATCATCACTGTTACATTTATTAAAATCACAATCATCTACCTTTATTATTATCACATCTTTTAAAATCAAAACCATCTACATTCATTATTATTACATGTTAACAAATTTATGAAACATATCACATTATAAAAAATTTTTAAAACATACAAACATTATTATTTTATGGCTAAAATGAAGATTTCTTTTCCAATCAAAAAACCCATCCCTCAAATTCATAATTGAGAATTCATATTTCCCTATCATATTTATCTCTTAATCAAATCATTTTATTATTAATTTATTTACCTAAGATTTCAGGAATCTATCTCAACTTCATCTCTAACAGTTATTTGGTACATTGCCTACTTTCATTTTAAAGAAAAAAAAAATTTTTAATAAATCAGTTCACCAATAAGACTCTCTTGTCTTATAAAAAAATCATCAACCTCGTAGAATGAGAGTATTCCCTTTGGAATCTCTAAAAATTACCATCAAGGATTAGCGTCCATTTTGGAACCCCTAATCATATATATCATCGCAGCAAAATCGTAGAAAAACTCGTAGAAAAACTCGTAGAACATCATTTAAAGATCTAGCGTCACATTGGAACCCCTAGTCTATTATTTATCGTCGAACCTTATCGCAGAACATCATCAACTGACCCCCTCAAAAACCTCATTACTCTTACTGATTTATTAAAAAAAACTACATATTATTATTTATTAACATTTCCAATTACCAAATACTAAATCACAAACCAAACTATTTATTATTTTCCTGAAATCATCCTCCTTACTAAAAGTTTCATTAACATCATCTCGACATCTCCTCAAAAAAAATTTATCTATTATTCACTCTCTTAGAAATCTACATCATCTATTTATTAATATTCATCAAAGTTTCATCAAAACATCTCATCTTATTTAAAATATAATCACCACTGAATTATTTATTATTATTTTTTAGCCATTTGTAAATCCTGTATTAATATTATAAAGTGTTTAAAGTTATATCTATGACTTTACCATTGTTCACTTAAGTTCTTCTGCTGAACTTTATCTATATTATTATTATTAAGAATCAAGTCAAGTATCTTAATCATTATCATTTATTTATTTACTTCTTATTTATCTAATGTATATAAAAAATTATCAACCCAACCTAACCGTCTGAAATGTATGGACCTAGCCTATACTGTCGTTATTGTTTTTTACCCTTAAAAATACGTGATGGTTATTTGTTACCAACAAACAAATGTCACCGCAGTGATACATGAAGGTTATTTGACACCAACAAACAAAAAAAAACTCCTACTTAATTTAGCGAAGGTTCTTTGATACCAACAAACAAAAATCACCGTATTGGTACATAGAGTTTTTTGGTGCTTCGTCGAACTATGATCGTTACAGCTACGCCCTGGTAATTAGTAATTTGAATGGAATGTTCCATCCAAATTGTTTATTAACATCTCCTATGTGCACAAGGCAACATACCATCATTTTCTACATCCATTACGAGTAGTAATTAATCGGACAAGTCCTCATAGTTTGTTGTAATGGATGTTTTTTCTTAAAACTAAGTTTTTTAGCATTTTTAGTGCTCATACTCACAATCATTCTTCATCATTCATCACCATTAAGTTTATTTTTATTAATCATATCTTATTATGTGTCAGATGTAAATTATGTTTATTATTATATAAATCTTATTTTTATTTGGAGTAGTCTTGGCTTTTATCCACTTTTCAACTCGGTTTAATTTAAAATTTTTATTCTGAAGTTATACATCATCTAATCATCAATTTAAAGTTTCTTCTGATTCTATCGCTAAAAGGTTTATTTGTTATTGAATATTTATAAGTCAAGTTAAAATATAGATATCGAAATTCTAAAATTTATTGATTTTCTAAAGTATATACTTTATAAATCATGTTTCACTTATTTAAATTTGCGTATTTGTTCTTTCCTCAAATACTAATTCTAAGTTTGGCCTAAACGGGTTTTAAGGCTCTATCGTAAAATTATATTATACTTATTTAAGTTTCGTATTTGTTTGTGTACAAATATCAATTTCCAACACTGGCCTAAATGGGTGTTAAGCCTATCTTTAAATTAAATTTTATTTATTCAAGTTTCATATTTGTTTCTTTACAAATATTAATTTCTAAAACTGGCCTAAACGGGTTTTAAGCCTATCTTCAATTCAATTTTTTATTTATTCAAGTTTCATATTTGTTTCTTTACAAATATTAATTTCTAAAACTGGCCTAAACGGGTTTTAAAGCTTATAATCAATATTAATCTTAATTGTGTTTTACATTTAAACATATTACCATTTATTATTATTTTAATTTATTTTAGTTGAAATTTTAAAAATTTGTTTTAATTTTATCCATCAATATCTAATATTTAACCACTTGAACCATTCTCTACCATTTCTATGTCATTCTGATCATACTAATAAACACTTATGTCACTACAGAATTCATCTCCCTTTGGTTAAAGTGAGTTTGAATATTCATACCTACTTGGTTCAGTAAGAACCCCACAATGACTTCCGTTCAACAAATCCCTGTGACACTGTTTTCCGAAGTTTCTTTTTTGGTTCATTTCTAATTTTATTTCAACCCATTCATATTAATCACCCCCTCAAAACATCCTACATTTTAAAGTTATTTAATTTATGAATTTGGTAATTATGTCCTTCAGGATGCACCTTCCATTGGGTTGGTGAATATTTACTCTAGGTTGCTCCTCCTAATTTAACCTAAACTGTCCTCGTTTTAGTTAATATAACATTTTTTAATTTTAATTTAGTCTATTTATCTCAGGTTATATATTATTTATTTAGAAATCTATTTAGATTCTATTCTTTATGTAAAAAAAAACAACTTTATTCAAATTCACATTAAGATTTATTACATCTGTACATCCATTTATGATTAATTACGTTACTGTCCTGTCTGTTACATAATTATATTATTTTATTTTTAATTTTACTGTCTTCCTGATCAGTATTTCTTTTCTTTTTATGGTTTACACCCAATCTAAACACTTTTTCCGACATTAACTTTTTCTTATGGTTCTGGCCTAGTCTAACAACTTTGCTAACACTAAATTTCATCTTGTATTCCTGCCGTAACCTATAAGTCCACTTTCTAAAATACTGTCCATAATTTACCCCCTCTATGCTCCTAATTTCTTTAACTATCTCCGTAGAATCAACTAACGCTTTTATATATAGTTCCCCATAACACCCTTGTAGCCTAACTGTACCTCTATCAAAACTTTCTTTTTCAACAATACTCTTATTTAACTGATCCTGTCTTCTAAATTCAACCCTAATCTTTTTAATGAAAACTTCCTCATAACTCATTATCATATAATTACATCGTTTCTTTATCTTAACATCTAACTGTACTTCCACGTTCTCAAAATTATTGTCTACAAAATTCCTAACCTCAATCGCATTGTATTTACTATTTACCTCAACATAGCCTAACTTACTCACATCAATATCTGTTTTCAATGCACTATCTTCTATTAAAACACTAACATCATTTTCTTTCTTTAACCCTAGTGTAGGCTCAACGTCATAATTACTGTTTTGTTTCAAAATGTGAATTTCTTTAGATAAATTACAATTGATATGGTCTATTACTACAACTTGTTCATTACTAATTTCATTCTTAACGTCTGTATCAGATTTATTAATTAAAGTATCAAATTTATTATCCATTTTCTCTATAAATTGTTTACAGTTATTTTCAAATTTTTGAAAGTGATTATCAAGTATTTCATGCAATTCCTTAAAATGATTTTCTTGTTTTTCAAAGTGATTATTAAACTTATTATTCATACTCGTTATTAATCCTACCAGATCATTTAATGTTACCGGTTTTTCTTCTTTAGGAGACTTAACCTCTATTGTATTCTCAAGCTTACCGACCATGCTTGATTTGACTAACTTATCTTTATCCATTGTTATCTAACTAATCCATTATTATAAAGTCTCAATTATGTTATTATTATGTTTACCAAATATCCCTTAACTATTTAATCATTATTATTTTAAATTTAGAACTGTGCATAACCATGTACCACGCTACTTTTGCAACTGCTATTTCGGATTGAGGACCAAACGGGCGCCATTTTATAACGTTTATTAAGTGCTTTTAGAGCTTTTTATCAAATTTTAAGTAACTTACCTAATTGTAAGTCTGCGTTCTTACAATTCTACATTTAAATTTACTATTTTAATTATCCTAAGGGGCAGGATTGCAATCTCAAATCGTACTTACAGTTACTAGCATAGCATGGCACATGGTTAACACAAATTATTTTAGCCAGACATAATTAAAACAAGAAACCTTCCCTTTATTGTATTATTCAAAAACAAAGACATTATTATCCAAATAAAAACATCATTAGCATACAATTATGTGAAATATAGAAAATATACATGTGCAAGTTATTGTTCAAAATCAAAGTTCTTAAAATGTTCCCAGTTAAATCGATGAAATTATATTCTCAAGTATTTTACACTCTACTCACGAGTAACCATTGTCCATAACTTTGAGTCCTTCTAACTTCATTATTAACGGAGATTTTCCATCTTGGACTGAAACGAGTCTGTCCAGCCAACTTCTATTACGACTATATCGTGCAGGATCCTGACAAAGACTGGCTTAGCAACGCTTTCTTCTTCCTTGTTAGAAAGACGCTCTCGCCAGGCATCATGGGATATTCTTCCCTGGCGAAGCTAATGCTCGCTGACTCATGGGAAGTTTCTCCAGGGTTCAACTTCCTTTATTCATGTCTGTTAATTCTTTATCGGCGCGCACATTTCGAAATTTAAACTTTCAATGTTTTACATTGTTTTAGAACACTTTACACTTTTTTTTATTTATCTCTAATATTTATTCTGAATATTATTACTACATTAATATTACTTGTACTTTATTTAAACTTAATATTTATTATTTATTTTGGTTGGAAGATGTCCCATGCTTACAGAACTTCTCTTTGACTCTGAGCAACTACCCTGCATCGCAAGCTACATTCACAGCATTGCCGCGGCAAGAAATACAAACGGAATTTACTTTTTGGATGTACTTCATACAATGATCCAGAGACTACTACAGTCTAGTTGAGTTCACAGCAAAAAACCAAGAATTTGATGCTGTACCCCATGGTTACAAGGCTACCCATTTATTCTGTTCCAGCGAATATATGGTTCTGTCAAAAATTCTTGTCATGAACAAGAGGCCTTTTAGTAGACTTACATACAGTTTAAAGATTTAGTTCAACATTAAAATAATTTATACCCACTTATTAAACTAAACCATTATTTAAGGTAGTAATATAAAATAAATGTTCAATTAATCCATTTTATCAGCTATTTTTCTTTTCTTTTTTTATATACAAATATAGAATGGACTTTTTTTAAAATTTTATGTCAGAACATATATTTTTATAGAAAAAATTCAATTATCTATATTTTAACGCACAATTTCTGTTTAATTCATTTAAACTCACTGTCATTTAATTAATCCTTGTTTAAGATGGATTTTAATCAAACTTTTTTGTTATCTTTTGTTAGTTTCTTTTTTCTTATTTATTGTTTTTTAATTTTTTTTATTTAAGTGTCCAAGAAGAAAGGAGAAAAAAATTCTGAATGTAAGTTACAACAAAGGTTGTGTATTTGTTTGTGTTTAACCTTGTGTTTGCATACTTTTAAACACTGTTGTGAATGACAAAATACTTTGTCACTTTTATTCTAAAAAGTATTAATTAACATTTATTAATGTAGCTTTTGTTAATTCTTCGTTGAAAAAAATTCAAAAATTTGATATTTTGATTCTCTTTAGTAGCTCTAATTTAAGTTTTGTTTATACTATTTCTTTATTATAGTTATCAAAAGTAAGAGTGAACAAACTTCAAAACTATTTGAAACAGTAAGATTTTATAATGGGTCATTTTGTTGCTCAGTAACCTTAAAAAATAAGAATATAAATTTGTGTCTGATCAAGTCATAGTATTATTTGTTTGATGAGTATTTTATAAATTAAAACAAACAGAACTATGAAATGTACACAACTTTAGTGAAAAGTAATTCAGCATAATTTTTTGACATCATCATTATCATCTTCTGATGTTTCTACCTTGGCAGGGCAAACGTTTTTCATTTCGGTGATGTCTCCATAGGAGTTTCCTCCACCAGTTTATTCCCTTTGTCTGGATATCCTCCTGACCTTGAACTTTTCATTTTGTTCATAGCTTTCCCATAGGTCATACCCACTCTTCTATTCCCTCTAATACTCATTTAGGCATTCTGATTTATTTCATCCTGATTACATTCCCAACCCATTGCAAATCCTTATTTTATCCCTTCTTGTAATAATTTTTATTCCTCTTAAAAATCTCAGGAAGTTCAGAAAAATAAGTATTAAAAGTATTACTTCAAAATCTAATATGAAATTTAATTTTATCAGTAGAAACAAGTTATTGAGATATCAAGGTCAGTACATTTCAAAATGGAGACATTTAATATAAGTTTTTTGGAAGATACTTCTTTCTTGAATATCTGCATCAGTCTACAAAACACCTTGTAGTCTGATGATCTGCATATCTTAATATAAAAAAATTGATGGGGCAAACTAGAGGTAGGAATTTATACTCCCTCCCCAAATATACAAACTACTTATTCATGAAGTTCATTTGATCATGAACCGTGAATTTATAGTAAGCAAGACTGAGCCAGAGTGCATTTACCTGGTAAAAACGTTACGTCCATCACATCAGCATATTATCTGTGTGTGTCTAGTTGTTTGATTTGTTTTATCAGTCAAAGGAGTTATAGTTAGTGCTACTGAATTATAATGTATATTCTACTTTATTATGGGTAGATGCTTGTAAAGAGAACAATTGCATGTAATTTAGATATAGGACTGAATAGATAAAATGGTGGCAGAGATTTTTATAGAACATAATGTATAATTACCGGTGAAGGTACTTCTAAATAGTTTTTAGTATAAGAGATCGTTGATTTTAAAATTTAATCATAGTATTTCTCAGAATAAAACCTTTAATTTGTAAGAATTGAAGTTTAATAATGGTTGGATGAATTTAGTTTTTATTTTGGTCACTAGGAGTTTAGAAGGAAAGGGTTGATAGAATGTTAAATTGTTGTTTTTGGATTCTGTTTTTCTAATTTTTCAAATATAAATACCCCATGTTTTGTTATGTACATAAATGCATACTAACATTTATATGGTTGTTGAATTTTTGCAAAATTTGCATGTTGAACATTAACTTTGCTAAAACTAGTTATTTTTCATAATAATTTACTTAAAAGTTTTTGGTAATTTTTTAAAAGATGATTATTTTAGAATAAATTGTTATTTACTGCATTTTTGTTTCAAATATAATATTTAAATGTTTTTTTACAATTTTGTTTTATATATACTACAATAAAATAATAATTATGAAAGTAAAATATTATTGGTTTTAGAAGATTGTGTTACAGGTAATGAGGCTTAAGATTAGAATTGTACTGACTTGCCGAAATAAACAAATTCAGGAAGTTTTTATTTTAAACAAACAAATTAAATGAAAATCTTTTAATTTTGTTTTTATGAAAAATCATCAATTTAAGCCTAGTGTCCAATTTTTTTTGTGTGAAATTCTAATAACTAGGATAGGTATTAGGCCTAATACAATTTTGTTACAACAAAATTAGGTTGAGGAAAATGTAATTTCTTTCATTTTCTGTTAATATCATTGGGAATGTATTCCTAATTAATAGTATATTCTCTTTATAACTATATATCTGGTGGAAAATGTGAACATTTTTTACATAATTTTAAATAGTAAATACGGCTCATGTTCTAAACAAATTATATATTTGATCTCTTTTAGGAATCACTAAAAAATAAAAAAATAGAAATTAAATCATGAAAAGTTTTCCATTAAAATCCCTTGTATTTTAGCAAGTACTTAAATCATGACAGAACATGTCATACTGAAGCAGTTTTTATTACTTGATGTTAATAACTTTATCAGGTGGACAGTGGTCAGTCAGATACTTCTAGCGGTAGTCGCCAAGCTGGCAATCCTGCTGCTGACTACTCAGAGGGTGCCAGTCATGTGTTAGCAGTCATACACCAAATACTAAACCATCATCGCAACCTTGAACACAGATGGCACTCAAAGAAAATCAAACTTCATCAGAGACTGGCTTTGAGACTTTTTCAGGAAGATGTTAAACAGGTTTGTACAGACTTTGTTTTTCGTTAACTTATTTTTTACATAAAAATCAATTGAAAACATATTTTAATTATAGTTTATACTTTTATTTAAATTATCTCCAACAAAATAGCTTTTGTTTTAACTCATGTTAACCCTCCAACCGGCAATGTTAATTGTCTTGAAAATTCTTCGTTTGTTTAAAAATTAATAAAATATATTATTTGTATACAAAACCTAACTTATAAGACATCATTTTTCTCAGGAAGATGCATAGAATTTATCTATGTAATAATTTTTTTTTTGAAACGGTTTTGGAGTAAGTATGTTAGATGTCAAAAATGATATTAACTTTTTTTCAGAAAAATCTGTATCACACAAAATCAATAGCTTACTGCCTTTTTCTAAGATATACAAAAGTTTTGTGTAATATTTTTGAATATATTTAGAAAAAAATGTTACATTTAATAATTAAAAAAAATATTTTACGAAAAAACTGAATTTTCTCTTTATTTTTTCCAAAAAACATTAAAAATAGTAAAATATATTTTATACAGAACTTCTATATATCATTATGTCCAGAAAAGTGCATAGAATTTAGTTGTGTAGTGCAAAAAAATGTTACATGTATCACATTTGGAGTTTTTTGGTCAAATACCAAAAAATCGAGAGTAACGGAGAGTAAAATTTCACAGAAATCGCTACATAAACCATATTAAAATTTTTTTATGATTTTTTTTAATATTGATACAGATTTGTAATATATTTGTGGATAAAAGTTGCTAAAAAGAAAAATCTATTTTGAAAATTTTCATTAGACGTGGTACATTTTTACGTAAAATGTGAATATTGACTAACTATATTCAAACAGTAACCAAAAATATAATTTTTATTCTAAACAAAAGTTTTTATTACATATGTTCTCACAAATATACATAGATTTTATGTGTGTAATGCAAAAAAAATTATATGGAAACATTTTAGAGTTATTACGCACAGAATCAACAAATGTACCCTGTAATCGAGGCAAAATTCCACAGAAATCGCTACATAAACCATATTAAAATTTTTTTATGATTTTTTTAAATATTGATACAGATTTGTAATATATTTGTGGATAAAAGTTGCTAAAAAGAAAAATCTATTTTGAAAATTTTCATTAGGCGTGGTACATTTTTACGTAAAATGTGAATATTGACTAACTATATTCAAACAGTAACCAAAAATATAATTTTTATTCTAAACAAAAGTTTTTATTACCTATGTTCTCACAAATATACATAGATTTTATGTGTGTAATACAAAAAAAATTATATGGAAACATTTTAGAGTTATTACGCACAGAATCAATAAATTTACCCTGTAACCGAGGCAAAATTCCACAGAAATAGGTATATAAACCAAATAAATAAATTTTTTAGAATTTTTTCAATATATACAAAAGTTTTGCCATATAGTTGTGAATAAATGTTGGTAAAAGTCTAAATCAATTTATACAATTTTTATAAGGGTATAGCTATGTTTATATAAAAAGTGCAACGACTAGGTTAGGTCATTTTTCACATACAACATGTAAATGATAAATTCATACATACAACATGTAAATGTTATTTGTATAGGCTTAGGCCTATACAAATATAACATATAATATGAATAAATCAATCAAAATAATGCACTAAAGCTACCCTACAATTTTAATTTTCATTGTGTAAATGAAATTAACAAAATTATGAAGGCCTAACCAAACCTTGGACCATGTGCAGGTTAGACTAGAATTTTAAACACTTATATTTTGAAAAACCACTAAAAAAAAAAACAATCCACAATCACAAACACATTGATTATACAAAGTATAATCCAAATATAATAAAAAACCCGTTTCAAAAGATAATTATTCACAAAACTACAAGACAGATAAACCTGACTTACTGTAAGCGACAAAGAATTCACGAATAATGTGACAATTTTTACGGAAGTTAGACGGTTTACAGTTTTCACAATACCCGGTCTAGAAATTTGTAACATACACGAAATTAAAGAAGGAAATCCCTTCTTTAAAATCATGTGAGAAATAACGGTAAAATCTATGACGATATTGTAGAAATATGGACAAGTGTCTAGGGACTGCAAATCACAAGATCAAAATATTCAGTAAGCCACTTCGATAAATGTATATAACTCGTAAACTGTATAACTTAGGATGATTTCGTCTTCATAGTTCGAAAGAGGAAGAAAAATACTATATAATATTGTCAACTTGTAACATTTGGACAAGTTTTACCATTTCGAAAAAATATATGAACATATAGGTGATATTTTCTATATAAAACACGCCGCGAGAAACTGTCGCAATCTAGCGCTAACAAGGTAAACTTCAGTCTAGTCTTATTTCTGTACTACACGCTACATAAAATTTTCTAAACTTGGTTATGACAGATTGAAAGATTACCTATTCAATGGTATAGAATACATTTCGATAATATAATATCTACTAGGATAAAAGTTGAATTACAAAAAATGTAATTTTTAGCGTGTAAAATAGCGTTAAAATTCTTGATTTGGTTTAATTTTTATATAATAAAAACTATACTAGTTGGAAACATTTAAAAAACACAGTTTTGAAGAGAAAGACGCGATCTATCAAGCAGTGTTATGTCAGATGTGACAGATTGAAATTTCGAAATAGGAATAATTGTCAAACGAGACGAATGTTTTGTTTAAAACTTGTTAACGTAAAACTTGGACGTTTCGCATCAAAAATATGCGAACTTCGCCAATTTTTGGAATATTATTTATAACGTTTTGTGGTATTTTTTTTGCATGATATGCATCTACGGAACATTAGCTTTCCAACGGTATTTTATTTATTGCGATGGGACAATTTTAAGTGGGTGTAACGTTGAATGGCAAAATACGTGATTAAAAGTTAGTGAAATCACTTCGGAGCACGTTGGCGACCTACTGTAGGTCGCCGTGCCGGTTGGAGGGTTAACAGCAATAAAATGATGTACACTTGTTAAGATTATAACATTTTTATTAACGAAGATTTGGTAGTGGTGTGGCGAGTAGACTGATGGGTGATGCCGACATCCTTGATGAAGTCATCAGCAACAATAAAGTAGGGGATGGAATATTAAGTGATAAAGAGGAGTATTTCCTTGAGGCCCAGGAAATCCTATCTCGAATGTGTGAGAAGCCATACAACACATTCAAGAACTCCGGCAATTTTTGAAAGATACAATAACGTGATTCCTTTTTTCAGTCACTTAATAAATAACTAGAGTCATACACTATCAATGAGAGACTTAACAACTCGAAAAACAGATTAAAAACTCTGACTTTTTATAAAAATTATAAATATGGTAGCACATACTGTCTTTATTTGTCTGAATAATGTTATTTTTCAAAGAAAGCTTCTATACTTTATTGTGAAGTTTGTGTTTATTTTTTCCAAGCCTTGTAAAAAGATATATCTAATTTCAAATTTTGAGATTTGTATTTTTCCTCTGGTCCCTTCAACTTTGAAATAACCAGGTTCTACTGTATAAACCAACGTTATTAAATATCAGTATTAAACATAACCTATTATACCCATTAAAATAAAACTAAACTCAACAACACTAAAGAATACATAGTTGAAATTACAAATTCAAAATCAACGAAAACAAGTAGAAATGTTTATATAAAAAATACAAATGAACAATAAACCTAAACAAAAACAAAAAGAAATACCTCACACACCCACCATATCGATTTTTTGTTTGTGCATATTTTCTTCAATCAGATTAATTCTTTTATTTTATTTTAATATATGTATATATTAACTGTCCTACATTTTCACTTGAGTTCTATAAGCTATCAGAGTTGTGATAAATCAGTTAATAATCATGTTGATTGCCATGTTACTTATTTAAACATGTGATAGAAACTAACGCATAAAAGGTTTTCTGAATTTTGTAATTATATTGTTCTTGTGTTGATGACTCTCCTAGTTGGGCCTCATACTAAGCAAACATTAAACACCCTCTACTTTCTTCTCTCATGTTGGTGTTTCAGTTCTGGCAGGATTCATAACTTTATGAATATCAAATTTTCTTAGAAAATCAAGATTTGAAATGACGATTTGTTCGAGTTAGTACCATTTTATTCAGAATGTTAATCGAAAACTCTCATAAAATTTAGTGAGTTGTAAGTTGAAGTATTGAAATGTTATGGACAAAATATGTTTAAAACAACAGCTATATTAAATTGTGTCATTGGATTTTTAATAGGTTTCTATACATACAATAGTGTGCTAAACAAATTTCAAGCCCTAACTTAATTTTTAGGACCAGTCTTCCAGAAGACAATGATTACGAAAGAATAACTTTTGAAAAATTACTGTTCTTGATTTCTTAAGATATACAACTTAAAGACTACTAAAAAACTAGAGTTAGATTATTTTATTATTTATTACTGTATTTATCCTAAACATTTTACTGGGTAAGTAAAAAGAAAATATAGGTATTCGTGTAGAAAATCTACATACATATATTGATAATTTTCCCATTATCCAACTCTGGCCAAGAAATGAGGAATAGAAAAATATTATCAATACTAAGGCTTTTGTAAATACTAAGATAAAAGTATACCAATAATGCAAAATTAGTAAATGTTTACATTTTAAAACCTAGCTTGACACAGGTTTAAAAATAAAATATTTTATTCTTTATTATTATACTAACTTCAAAATTTTTTTCAGGTGTTAGATTGGTTGGCAAATCATGGAGAAGTGTTCTTACGCAAGAACACAGGTGTTGGAAGAAACCTACAGAAGGCGAGAGTTTACCAGAAGAGTCATGAACACTTTGAAAATGTTGCACAGGTATGTAAAGTTAAACATTGTATAGATTGTCTAGTAAATGGAATGTGAAGGTTATATTGTATTGGTTCTATTGTTGAAATGTACAATCAGTTTGATTTGTTTCGCATGATTTCTTCTGACTTTCTTTATATTGCATAACAGGAACTCGAGGATTTATGTGTGCAACAATGCCACAAATTCTGGATTGAGTTCAGTAGTGTATTAGATTGTTTATGTAAAACAGGTACTATAATACATAAGTTGTCGTTACATATTAAAGTCATTGTATACGTTTATTTATAGTTCTGGGTAATTTGTCTTGTATAATGTATTTGAAAGACTGTATTTCTGCAGACAGCATAATCTTGTTGAATATTAAATAACAAATATATAAAAAGTTTAACACTCTAAAATTTGTTATATTTGTTAAACCATAACAGTGTTGTTATATCCAGCGGTAGCAAAACAATTAGACAAAATATATTTTTTTTTTCTAATTTTAAATTTTGCATCTTAGTGACACAAATTGAAGTTACCCGATAGTCTAGCAATCTTGGTCAATTTTTCATGACATTTCCAAATCCTTTAAAATAATTTCTACAGACATTTTATTTTTCAGATAATTATTGTAGTTGTTTAGAAACTGCTATTTCATTGGTTTCAATATGACATCTAATGACTATCTTTCACCTGAGATGTCATTCCATATACTTTCTTGAAGAACTCTCATCACCAAAAAAAGATCTCTCTACAACAATTTTGTTGGTCTGCTTCAATCATTTTGAAAAAAAAAATCCATTCCATGTTTTTCTTCAGACATCACAAATTATCTATACTCGGAACATGACTTTACCTGACCATTATTCTCGTTCTTCTTAATATTCTTTGTGACCAAAAATCTTCTGTCTATAAGGGTTCCCTTGGGTTTGCCTAAAAACATCAGTTTCCACCACTTTTTAATTTCCTTTTTGTCTGTTATTTAAACATCAAATTTCTACCCTATATAATACGTACTGTATAGATTTCCCTTTTACTTTTTTTCATATAGTGTATTTGTAATGATTCATACGTATAGAGAAAGCTATGGGACTGGTATACAAATTTCCATTTGCAGTGTCCATAATCCAAAAAGTGGTTTGTGAATGATTTCTATCTATGTATAGTGTTTTAATACATTTTGTATGTGGTCATATCTCGGAACATTTTCAAATTTATTCGATAACTCAAAATTTGGGAGTATCTGCCATAAGAAAAAAACACAAAATTACTATTTAAAAAAAATTGGCAAATTTAGTTCAAATTTTGCTCAAAAGGACCCAAACAAAACGTATTTGTCCCCATGTCTCCAAAATTGACCAATTGACTCTTCCGATTTCGTTAAAATTTTAATGAAATACGAAGATTAAGGACCCAAACTCATGTGCAAAATCACACTTAGAAAATAAATCACTGTACGGTTCAGGAATACTTGTCAAAAAAATAAAAAACTTGGACCATTATCATTAAATGCTCAAATTTAATCAAATATATTTTACTTTGAGAACATAAGTGAAGCTAGTTTAGGCCCTTATTTAAATATTTGTTCAAAGATCAAAGATGGTTCATTTCAACTTTTTGATTGACACCACCAAACTGATGAATAGTTTTAGTTTCTTTTTATTTGGTTTTGAGGATGGATGAGTGAGCTAAAAAGTTATAATAATGGTTATAAAAATCAGGCATAGTGACAAGATAAATGAAGGGTATGGGTGTGAAATATCTTTTTTAAAAAAGCCTGAATGCCAATTATTAAATAATATAATGAATCCAGTTTCTAAAGATTGGAGAAACAAGTTCTTTCTTGATCTACAATGAAAGATCAAATGTAATGCCATCTGTTTCGAAATTATCTGATAGTGAGGACTAATCATTAACAAGCTTTGTCGACAATACTCAAATTATTAGCAGCAATCAATCATTTACTTGCCTGAGAATCTGCTGCTAATGTTTCCATATGGTGATAAAAAACACCATGTACATGTGATGATTTCATAAAAAAATAGGTATAATCACTTAATATGAACACATACTTTCAAGTGAAATTCTAATTGATGACTGTATGACTATATTCAGAATAGCATGGTTAAAATTCTGAATGTATTTTGTAATGGTCATCTTCAAATCATCAGTTGTTTGAGAAGTGTTTAAACAAAACAATACACAAATAATAATTTTTAAAAAGGGAAAAAAATACATTGTAGTAGAAGGCATACACATTTTGTTGAGTTGTTCTTTCAAGACAATTAGGATATGATTATGAAATAAATAACAACTAAATGAATTTGTGTTTGTTTTTCTAACAAAACATTATATTGAAAATATATTTGGTAATTGAACAGGCTTCTGTTCCAATTAACGATGTTTGACGGTAGCACCGTATATTGATGCTTTCACTAGTTTGTGGTCCATACATAACATTTTAAAACACAACTTTTTAAAAAATAATAATAAATTATGTTGATATTAGTATGTATTTTACAAATATACTGTTGTCTTTACAGTCTAAATGATTCTTCCAATTTTCATGTCATTTTTACTAATCTCTAACTTCAATGATCTATTAGTGCACTTTGATGTGAGATATTTTAAGTTATATCCAAAATGTTTTTTCTTAAAACATGTAGACATTTCTAATAATTAAAAAAACATGTTTCATGGAACTTTCAACCTGCTCCCTAGAATACTCAACTAATCTATGGAACATTACACTTTCAAACATTTTTTAAAAACAATAATAATGAAATAGGTCTATAAATATTCATCTCCAATCTTATGTATTGGAACCAGATTACTGTGTCTCAAGTTTGAAAGAAATTCACCCATATATAGAGACATTAAATATACTAGAGGCTCTATAATTAATTTTACTTACCGTTTCAATAAAAACTGTAGAAACACATCCCAACCACTAGCTTTTGAAGAGCTTAATCCACTGATTATTTTTAAAACATCAGCTACTGGTTCCACTAACTCCACTCTATCAACTGGTCCTGGAATATAATTTGCTTACAAAGGAAAATTAATGCCACTTTGTAATCAGCAGACACACGAAGGCAATCTACAGTATGACAAAGTCATTGAAAATATTTTAAATTATATTTATGGTGAATTATAAACTGTACCTGAGATACTTAGCTCAATACAACCATGTTCTTTTTTTATAACTCCCAGTTTCAGTTTTAACTATGTCCCAAGTTTCGTTAGTCCTATTGGGAGCTCTCATTGTAATATTTTTATTGTACATAATTTTTGCAGTAACAATACATTTTCTGAAGATTTTTTAATAATTTGTTACATTATCAAGAAATTTTAAGTCACTCAAAGTTTTAGCTTTATAATGTAGTTCTCGCTTTCTAATACTGATACCATGATACCTGGAGTTACCCACTCATTATTTATAATTTAATTTTTAGTTGCTATAGCCAACCTAAGAAAAACTACATTCAAATAATATATTTAAAATAATGTTCAGAAAATAATTCTAATCTGAATGTAATTAGTGTACATTTATACAAATATGATTATCTAATATATGAAACAACTCATACCAATCTTTCCTTATAACATTTTAAAAAACATGTCAATCCCTGAAACATCTTTTATAATGTATCTTTTTTGTGACTTCCTTGTATTCAATGGAAGAATTTATTGTAACTATTTGAACAGAATGGTCTGAAAACTCAGATTCAAATCACCAGCGGCTTTACAATTATTAGTAATTAAACTACTTATTATATTATCGATACATGTTTTTGAGTTGCCATATGTTTTAGTATGAATATGAATAATCTCAATATGAATATTCAACAAGTATGAATTCTGCATTTAGAAAAGTAAATATTTGGAAACTTTTATCATTTTTAGGTGGTCTGTAAATATCAATTACAATAACACAAACATCTGTAAACAGTTTTATGCCACAACAATCAAAAGTCCCTCTCTAGAGAATAAGCCATAACCTCTGGTCTTAACTTAAACTTTATCGGGACACAAACCAAAATAGCACATCCTCCATAACCTTCTGTATGCAGCTGTAATTTATAATTTATATTATTTAATAGAAATAAATTTTCTTTTTTCATCCAATAATCAGTAATACACAAAATGGGAGGTTTACTAGTTTAATTGCCTAGAAACGAATTGATTTCTTCAATTTTGTTTTATCTAACAAGACCCCTGGTCATAACGATACAAAACACGTAGTATAACAAATCAACTCTCCTTTCTTTTTATTTTAATTAATTAATACTCATTTAACAACAACATTTACCTTTTATAAAATCTTTCAGTTTATTTTAACATGAATCGAGAATAATGGAACATGTACATCAAATTATTCAAATCTTACTTAACTAGTTCATTCATTCATCAAACATTCCTTATATTAATTTATTTATTACAATTTGGTTCTTTAACTTCTAATTCCCTATTCTAAGAATTTCAAGGCCTTTTGTCTGTCCTTTCCTTGAATATTTACACAACAAATTTATCTCAATCTTGACTCAAATTGGTATGATTTTATGAAATGATTCTACAATAATTATAATATGAATTTACTTTATTTTTAACATTTAACTTTTACTTGATTATTCAAATAATTAACTCCTTTTTTAGAGTTTTATTATACTTTCCTTTACCAATTGATTTTACTTTAACATTTAAATTTTTTTTTTTTTATAGGCTAGCTCAGTTTTAAATTTATTTAACAAAACACAATCTCTTATCTCGGGTCAATAGGTTCTTTTAATGGCTCAATTGAAAGTGAAATTTTTATGAATTTAAAATAATTTAACAAATTTTTGTACTTATCAATGTTGATCCCTTCAATCGGACGATTTGCACATTTCACTACACAACACTATAATTGACTAATTGACTATATTACTGTTCCCTGGAGGTATCTTTAGATATCTCCAGGGAAGGCACAAACTCCATGAACTTCAGAATCTTCTTGTCAAGGTTGTCTGGAGAGATTGTCTTTCCTTTGATCATGGTGCAAGGATCTCAGTCCTTTTTTGATCAAGGTATTTGTATTCAGAGATCAAGTGCTCTGTAGTTTCCTTTTACAAGCCACATTTCTTGCACAGAGGATTCTCAGTGAATTTAGTACATTTTTTACTCAACACCCTGTAATGAAATCTACCACTTTATTTATATTACCCCTTGCTTAAGGAGAGTAGGTAAGGGAATTTTCTTAGAGGGGGCATGAAACAAAATTTTATGAGATTAATGTGACCTCATGGTAATAAAGGAAATGTTGTAGAATCTGAATTTTCAAGGCATTGACTCTTATTTTCTATCCCTTTGTGCAAAAAAGTGACTGTAATGAAGTGGCACACCACCTTACTGAAGTGAAATTGGAAGGATATTGTTCCAATCTTCAATTGTATCGTTTACTTTTGTTCACATCCAAATAAATATCACATGTCCTGTTGGTATCCAATTATAAAAACCAATGTCAAATTAGAATTTTTAATTTATTCTTTTTAACGCTAATACATTTTTTACCAGCAAGTAATGATAATACAATAATATTTCAACATATTAGTGTTAAAAAGAATAAATTATACATTAATAATCACATACGTAAGGGTTGCAAAATGTGTAAAAATTTATTTCAATGTCGCATATGCGAGGTAATTAATTTGGTAACTCAAAAAATGCAGCACAATAAAGTAAAGTCAAGTGAGAAGTCTACGCCCTGTGCTGGGAAGCGACTAGGATAGCTCAGTTGGTAGAGCATTGACACGTAAAGCCAAAGGTCCTGGGTTCAATTCCCAGCCTAGGTCATATATTTTTCAAATTAGAACTATGTTTTTTTAACTCAACAGAGGTATTCAGGGAAGATTAGAATAAACAAAATAAACAAAACTGAATTGAAACCAAAAGGAGGCTAATCAAATAGCATAAGTACTTTTAAAAGAGTATCAATCAGGATCTTTCTTCATATACCAAATCAGTGTAAATAAGTATATTAAGACTTATCATTGTATATTTTCACCTTGATTGCATCTCTTCACAGTAATATATTATATTATATTATAATATATATAATATATATATACATATTTTATATATATATATATATATATATATCTCGGAGACAAGTTAAAAAGAGGCATTATAGTTTTTACCGACAAGCTAAATTACTGCTCAGTGAATTTCAGCTCATCTACCAATTTAATTCCCCCCCCCCAAACGTTTTGGGTCATTTGTACTTGATACTGACCAATATGAAATTTTCACTAGGACTTGTGATTTGCTTATTTTGCCTGTTTCCTTCCACATAGCTTTTTCTTGTTACTTGATGTTCGTAGTTTATGCTGACTTGACTATTTATGTTGTAATTTCAAAATCTTGAACCAATAGCAAATACATAAGTGATTGTATGCATTAAATGTTGTTAAATTTGAATCCAACATAATGTAATAGATCAATAATATGATTTTCTTTAATAACAGAACATTAATTTCAAACCATACACAACATTTCGAGAGTATGAATCAACTTTATCAAGTGATAAACCTAGAACATGAGAAATATGAAAATCTCAACATAGCCTAAGGCCATGTTTGAAACTAAAACTAAACCTAATTTAAGAAAGGAACACAGGGCTAAAGTTATACCTGAACAGTTGGAATAGCCAAGCTATATACAAATGTAATAAAAAAATCACAAGTTACAGGACTACACAATATAAGGAATAGTAAATTAAACTGTGAAATAAGAGCAAACATCTGGATAAATCATATTAATTAAGATGGCACTACGATATTAGGCTATGTTGACTTTTTTACATCCTCATGTTCTAAGTTTATCACTGGATATTAGAAGTTCACTCATACTCTCAAAATATCACAAATAGTGGTAAATGTCAAAAATAAACTTAATCATTAATATGAATAATCCATCATTATCAAATAACTTTAAAACCAGAAGTAATTTAAAATTCTGTCAATTTTTGAGTGTAAATCAATATAAATTAAAAAAATTATTTTACATTACCAACTATTTATCAAATTCTTCTAAAATCCAATTATTTCCTGGTATACTTCTTTCATGGAAAACTTTAAAATCTACAATTAACTCGACTTTATAAAGTATCATTGGGATGAGTCCTACAGAATGACTAAATTCTGTATAAATTAGTATTAGTGTTGGTAATAAAAAGAGGATGAAACATTATTTCAAGATTTGGTGATTTGAGTGACGTGAAAACTTTATAATTTAATGTGGAATATGTGACCCACAGAACGATTAAATTTCCTCAATAGAACTGGGTTTCAAATTGGAGTACGATAAAAATCCAAACGAAAGGCACTTATAAAATGAAACTCTTTGTGTTCAATCCCAAAAGTGGCTTTAAAATTTAGTACCTTATCCAACTTCAGAAGGAAAATTGGGAAACTACAATTGGTAGTGAACACTTGTTGAGAATGCCAGAGACTCTTCATAATCTGTTTAGCCATAGAGTTTAGTTTAGTTTGAATTATAATCACAAATAGGGTTTCATTCTATATTAACAAATGTAGGTAGTTTAAAAAAAAAAAATTACTTACTTGGAACCGTTATTATAAAATAATAATTACTAGTTATTTTATTTTAAAATTAACTAAACTTTGCGGTAAAACAGCTCATGAAAAGTTAAGGTTTGCTAGATGGCTTTCCAGACATAAATATTCTCGGGCCCATTGTTCTAACATTCTCAACGAGAGTTAGTTACCAATTGTTGCTTCCCATTTCTGCATGGTGCTTAAATGTGTGACCTACAGAGATTGAATTTTGAACCTATAATTCATAGGGTGAACTAGACCAGTTGGGAGGTCTGTTATTATTTTTTGTCTTCAAGTTTTTCATTACTGGTTAAAAATACAAGATTTACAATAACCATTTTAGGGAATTTTTAATAACAGTTGTAATGATTGTGATCTGTCTTGCGAAAGCTAACACCTGAGTTAATAAATTGTTCATTATTTTAGGATTCATGTTCATCCCTTAGGATTAATTCTATTATTTATCCTAGTTTTCATAATTTTAATTATGAACTTCAAGAACCATTGGAGTAGTTCATTATGATAAAACATGGTTTTGTTTAACTTCAAAAGTTGACTACCAGTACCTTTCAAATTACTAATTTGAAAAATTAATAATTTTCACCAGTATATCTACATCATCAAACAATAACTTTTGCAGCATTGGATTCTGTATCCTTTGATGTTGAAATGACATTTCTACATTTAAAAAATAAAAAAGTTATTCAAAAAACATAATTTTTATACAATATAACCTCAAAAAAATTTTAACCAGCAATTATAACTACAATTTTAGTTTGGTTTCATTCAAATTTGGCACAATTAGTTGATTTACTACTATTTGTATAACATAGTAATTGCTATACATAAAATTTAAAATTGCATTTACGAAACAATTTTTCACTAATTTCTTTAAATCCTACATGAGTTAATAGCTCATTTTGTGGAACTTGGCGATCATCCTATGTCAGTATCAAGTTTGAGGTCGTCAAACGAGCAGATGTACAAAAACATCAACAAACATTCCTGCCCTAGCTCAACAGTATTGGCTCAGAATAGTTTCAAAATGTAAATAGTAGAACAAAAATATCAAACAAAGAAACAGCAATCGTTCTATACATTTCTGCTGCTAAATAAATGATCAGTTTACAATTGCTACAGTTCTTCAGATTGTAGAGCAAAACGCTAGACTCTTATTAGAGACGCCGTTATTTCCCTCTATGTGGGAATATTCCCTCCCCCATCTTGCCTTGAGTTCGGTCGAGTTCAGTCCTTCACTTCAGTCTGTTGCTAGACTTCAACCAGTGGTGGTGGTGTTGTGTCGTGACAGTGTGTGCGCTCTGTGACTGGTGTTTTCTTCTCTAAATCTGTGCTTTACGTATGGATTAATCTACCGGTAAAGTGTTAAAACATCTATATTAAAGTATGTAACTATGTGATTTCTTTTATAGATTTAAACATCTCTTAGTGGTGTGAGAGGAAGTTACATAAAATAACTTTAGTATTATTTGTTGTTTTTTTTTTGAAATCACAATTGTCATTATGACAATCATGCACGAATGACGCAAAAAAAAAAAAAAAAAAAACGCAAACTTTCCCATCCATCCGTTTTCAAAACCAAATAAAAGGTAACCAAAACTGATAGTTGTCAATCAAAAGGTGAAAATGAACCATTACAAAACATTTAATATATTTAAAAAAGGGCCTAAACTTACCATCAACATGTCTTCAGGGAAAATCATAATATTTGGTTACAATCGAGCTTTTAATGACAGCGGTAAAGGTTCTTTTTTTATCAATTATTTCGGAAGGTAAAACCTTTTTTTTTGCTTGCAATTTTGCACACGGGTTTGAGTTATTAATCTTTACATTTCACTAAAATTTGAACGAAATTTATATACTAGAAACCCTTAGATCATATTAATTATTTCTAAAACCCCATTGCCGATTTTTCGATTTTTTACGATAACTCAGGAACCGGTATTTCTGAAGAGATGGCGACAAATTAGTTTTGTTGGGTCCTTTGTAGTTACACTTCATCAAAATAGAGTAAATTTAAAAAAAAAAAAAATGATTACTTTTGTCTCTGGATACCATATTTCATTAAAAGTTGATTCACGGGTTTATGCTGACAGATAGACATCTTTCCTTAAACTACTTTTTCAAAAAAAAACTCATGAGACCTCAAAACGGATATATTCGCATAAAAACATGACATAGTTTTTTGACAGTCGAATAACTATGTAGACTAATCATACAATTTTTTCTGGGGAAAATAATTATAGGTCTAGCTACAATTCATATTTGTATTTTTTTGATTCGACTACATTTTCTTTACAAATTACAAAACGAGAACGTTGGTGTCATATTTTCAAAAATGTAAAAATACCAATTTTCAAGAAAATAAACGAAAAAAGCGGTCAGGATTAATTTTTAGTAATTTACCTATTTACTCAAAGACATTAGGGCCTAATTGTTCTTTTACATAAGGTTTGGCAAATTTGTGTGGCAAAATTAATAATAACTTCATATTACACAAAAATTCTATTGAAATTGTTTGGACCGATTTTGAGAAATTCGAACTACATGGTTTTTTTTTTAATTTTTTTATTACCGGTAACTTTCGACATGGAATTTTCAAGAACATAATCCTTTCGACACCTAAAAGGCTGACCTTTTAGTCCTTTAGTTGGGTTATAAAAGGCTACATTTAAGCTATGCCTAAATTAAAATCGTTTGGGCTTATTTTGATGGCGTTAATGGTTAATTTTGATTTTTTACCCATAGTTCCTAAACAGAAATTTTCAGAGAGATATTGAGTGACTAATATGTTCCATTCGAAACCTAAAGAGTTGGTCGAATTTTAGAATATTGTATTTTAATCCTAAGGTAGATAGTAAAAGAGTTGGATAAACGTGTTTCTTTAATAAACTTGGTTCTTGTGAACTTGGTTTTATGAACAATTTTAAGATATGAAATTTTATACCTAGTTTTAAAATCGTTTTAGTAACCTCTAATGTTGAGCATTAGTTATTATATTTAACTAGTGATAATATATATAATTTATAATTCCTAATGCAGTAGTAGGGGTACAGAAAATTTTATTTTTTTACCCTAAAAAATAATAATTACAAAGTTACGCGTCGTAGTTCACAATTAGATCGCCGAAAGAAGAAATTGGTGAAAATAGCATTTAAATCGGTTCAGTGGTTTTCAATATTTAGAAACCTTTACAGATTCACATAGGTAAAACCAAGGACCCTTATAATTTCACGCTTGTGTCTGTCCGTTTGTCTAAAGTTGTAACAAGTTTTACACAGTCAAGAGGATAAATTTTCTATATTTCAAACTTTGCATTTATTTTCTTTTTATTACCCCCACATGAAAAACAATTCAATAGCCATTAAAAAATGGATTGGATTTTCATTGATTGCTCTTTATTAGGGTCCGTAAGCTAAAACCAAGGACTCTTATAATTTCATCACTTGTCTGTCCTACAAATTAAACTGTCCCTTAATAGATTCTGACGACTTAGAAATAACTGACCGCATATGCCTACGGACATCAAGTCATCTGGTTTTAACACACACTAGTCTCTCTTTTATTTAAATAGTTTAAAACGAAAAAATACAAAGTTTTATTTGTGAACTACAATCTCGGAATATAAAGAGTTCACCCAATAAGCGATACATGATATTAATCATAACCAAATAGTTATGAAAAATTGTAAAATCAGGTGTGGTCTCAAATTAAGGGTAAAAACTTGTTTAAAAACGAATTTAAAAATTGTTTTCAACAAGCCATAATGGGTTTAGTAGTTATTCATTAATGTTTTAAACAGGTTCATTTGTAATATTTCCAATTTATAATGTGACTACAGTTACATTGGTAGAGTTTTAGTTTCTTTCTCTTTCTATCATTAAAGTAAACAAAGACAATGTAACAATATAGGCCTGAACTTTGCACTATTTTGAAATAAACAGAGATTAGTAGAGAGAGTAGGCCTTTAGTTAGTGACCCCCCCCCCCACAAGATACTCTCTTCTCTCCTTATCGCTTGACATCATTTTTATCATTCAAATAGTAACTCTTTTTTAAACAAAGGCCTTTATTTGAATGTAACTAAAAATATTATTAACTAATTACTAAATTGGAGTGTATAACTTTTGCAGCCTTCTCTTTAGTAAGGCCTACCCCTACATCCAGAATTCCTCAAGATCTGAATCATAGATCAGATACAAACATTGATATTTAATCAGATTATACAATTTTCTGAGCTAAAAATTGGTTTCTTATTATTATTATTATTTTTTTAAATCAAACTCTGTAAACACATTTGTAAGTATATTTCTTAAGATGGAAACCATTGTAAATTTATAATTTTGTAGTCAATTACTACGTTGGTTTTACAATTTCTGTCCGATTTTTAGCAAGCTTTGTAAACAAATTTCAGATTTTGATCGGAGGTAAAGTTTGAAAAATTGAAGTTAGTTTTTAGCAGATATTGGATCGATTTCCATAATACCAGTTAAAATTTGTATCGGATTCTCATATAATTTTCTATATAGACTTAACAGATTCGTTAATGGGAAATAAAGTTTAGGGTAAAAGTAGTTTTTGTCCGATGTTTACAGATTTTCAACTCCCTTGCAATTATCGGTTGATTTTTATCAAATAATGTATAAAGATTGGTTTAAGCTGATTTAAAAACGGGGGAATTTTATCGTAACATTAGAACTTGGATTTTAATATATTTTTCAACTTCGTGATTATAATTTTTGTCTATTTTGAAAAAAAAAATATCTTAAAATTGTAATTGTTGTTATATATTCACCAATTGTGTTTGAAGATTTCATTTAAACACCTTTAAACTAATTTTCAACTATGTTTTTTATGTGATTATATGTGTTTTATTTTTATCTAAGCCTAAATGAAATGTATTAAAAGACTAGTAGTTTGAGTCCTTTTACTTTCTTACATGTGTTATAGGCGTTTTTTTTCTTATTCTTCGTTTTTTCTTCTTCCTTTTTTTTCTTTCTTTTTTTTCTTCTTTTTCTCTCCAATTAAAGTTTTTATGTCCCCTGAGAACAAAAAAAAAGTTTATTTTTTAATGATACTTTTACGTCTGTGTAATTATCTACAACTCAAACATGTGGACCTATTTTAATCCAATTTGGCATGTAGGCATATTTTGGCCATATTCGTGTCAGTTTTCTCAATAACCATAGATTTAGCGACATTGAAAATTAGCTCTACCTATTTTCATCGTATTTTTCTAGAATATAGCTTTTAAAGACCCAAACAAAAGTTTTGGGTTTCTAACTCCCCAACAAACTTACAGTTTGTTAATTATCAGGTAATAAAAATCAAACAAATGGTCCAAGGAGCTGTCAAAAAAACCTGACCGGCTCTACTGACTAAATTTACAGTGTAGCTATCATATCAATAAAAACTAAACATTAAGATTTTCTAAATTATTGGCTCTGAAGATTTTGTTCAAATTTTGCTAGAAGGTAGACGCTAAAAAATCAAAAAAAAGTATTGGTTTTGGTTTTCCAAAAAATCGGATATTATTGTCCATAGTCTATAGTTGTAGTGAGAAGAAGACGTAACATCTTAAAATCGTGTAAAATGTGAAGGTTAATCATGAGTTAGAAGAAAATTTCAGTTTAGTAATAAAACAAAAACCATGATCGCCGCCATTAAAAACTCGATTTTAATAGAATACGATTTATACGTAGGGGGTGTAATGACGATAACAAGGGAAGCAAGTTTGGCTCTATTTAATTTATTTATTAAAAATCTAATTCTCTATAAAAAACCCATTACAATATCGAGCCGTCTACACTTTGATCTGCTCAATTCGAATTATGTATTTTTAAACTCAAGTTATTTAGTACCTTAATGACGTAACGCCGCCGCCCAGGGCTACGGAGAGAAAGCCTTCATCTATTGTTTTGTCGCTCAAACATCTTCATGGATGACAAATTTGCCAGCAGTTCGTGACCCCACATCACGATCTGAATCAAGTAAACTGAAATTGTTTAGTATTATGTATTGGCAACATTTCTTTATACCTAACCTTACGTCATACCAAAGCTTCCGTGTACTATAGGCTTTCTCTTTTATAAGTGTGAAAGTAGTTATCGGTAAATCACGTTGTAGGCTGAAATCAAATTAGATTTGAACTGAGTCTATCTGTTTATTTGCTTCTATAAAGATACCTGAACCTTCTTACTTATCTTTCTGCGTATTTTATTTTAAATACAGTTTTTTCTTAATGTTTTAAACAATTATGATCGCGCCATAGGCTACAGCAGTAGCGCGGATATAGAACCATTGATGGAGCCTTTTATCACAGACAAGATAATGTACCCTCTTGTCTGTGCTTTAACTTAACCAGCGTACCCAGTACATTTTATATTTAGTAATTGCAATAAAAAAAAAATCCCACCTCCGTTTTTAAATGCGCAGTATATGATAATACACGGCCACCTTATTATTTACTTTCCAAATATTTTCGGGAACTTGACGCTCTGAAGATCCTCCAAAACTTCAAATACCTCTCATCGGATACGTTCATAGCTGAAACACCCAGTAATAAATGACTTTGCTTCATGTTTCCCAAACCTAATGTAAGATGGATCTTCTATTATGTTGAGATGACAGTCTCCTGTTAACAATCGCCATGCTGAAACTCAGTCTGATGAGTACTCTTATCCTCCCGTCAATCTCCTATCCTGTATGAAATCCACCCGTAAGTTTAACCTATCAGCACATAGCCTATCAAACCCACTCATCATTGCCAACTCGTCTCCTTTTTTCCGTGTGAAGTCCATACTGCTGTCTTTTACTTCTCACTAATATAACGAGTGCCCGTTTGCATCCATCCAAAAGCAAGATTACGATGAACTTATATTCCAATTTTCTAGGATTTTCACGATTACAATTTTTGAAAAGTGTTTTGTTTCAAACCTTTCAAAATAGATAATAAATCTATGGTCATCCGCATGATAGTCGATGTTACAAATCTGCAGTCGTCTATATAACCCAAACGACAGGTTTGATTTTCACTGATCTTTTTCATTGCTAGTCTATCTGTGGATAATGAAACCTGATATTTTATTTAGTTTTTAAACAAAATTAAACACCAGCAACTATTTATTAAAACTGCGATCCTTTTATATATACGTGTTTTATTTGCCTCTGTTTTAATAAAGGTTGTTATCTCCATTCGCACTTAAAGAAATATGTAATACGGTACCAACTTTATCTGAAATTTCTGCTGAAAAATATAGCTCCATTATATTAATCACATTGCTGTTTTTATCTTCCTGATAAAACTCTAAAATAAATAAAACTATAATAATATTTGAAGCTTGATTTTAATCAAATAAAAATTTTTATCTATAACAAAATTGAAATTTTTAAATTTAAAGATATTTATAAATTTTGTGATTTTTGTTAAAATTTGCTTGTGGTAAACATGATCTCAGATGAAGCAATCTTATACAAATTATCCAGAATTAAAAAGAAACCACATTCACATTGCTCTAAACTTTAAAAATGACATGCCGTACATTACTTATCAATCATTTTAGTCTATTAACATTGTTCTTATAAATATTGAATCCGGGGTATATTCTGCACAGCCTCAAAGATATGTCTTAATTTTTTTTCATACATTTCGGTAATAAGTCTTTTAGTAAAAAATTCACACCACTTAAAAATAATACATTTTGAAAAGAATATTTAGGGCGTGCCTAAAAAGTAAACTGTGGTTAGTTTATGAAATGAGATTTTTAGTAGTCTATAAGTAAATTAAGGAATTATGTTCCTTTTCCAAAAAATTCTCAAAGGCAAGAAAGAAAGTTACTATATTTATGCATTCCTTTAGGCACCCCTTGTCACTCAATACCTTGAATCCTAACTCAAATCATAAATAACGTTAGACTCTCCCCCCCTCCCAACCTTAACAAAATTTGAGTTGTCATTACAGTTTTCTGTTAACAAGAACTGTACCGTGAAAGGTTCAGTCTCTCAACTGCAGACAAGTTTCGACGTGTTCAAACATCGTCCTCTACCATCGTTAAAGTCTTTCATGAATCTTCCGCGTATTATAAATAAAAGCGTAACATTATAGTATATGGCTGGTTTTTTATGGTATAACAACAAAGACATCCAGGAAATTCGTTTTGAGGTGTAACAGATTCATTGTATCGTACTGCACATAAATAGAGATAGTGAATAATAAATATAATAGCAGATTTTACTTTCTTACACTTACGCAGTACTTGTAGAGATAGTTTTATGATGAGTCAAAATAACGATGTCGAGTTTTTAACCGACATTTGTTTTGAAGTCCCCTAGGTAAACATATCAAATGCTATTGTTTAGTAAGTGTATCCTCATAATGTCGTGTAGGATATCGAAAGGTATCCTCGCTGAGTTGCTGCTGTGTAACTAATGCATACGCTATTGATGATGTGGTTTTCCGTCTACAGTACAACCGTGTGTTGACAACCGTCCTAGTGTTCAATATATTGTAATACGTTACTTTGGTAACCCAAGCATACACTGTGCGTCTTTTAATAGTGTTTGATTAATAGTTAGTATACATGGTTCCAATAATAAGTTGGTGTAATACTGATTGTTAGGTGAATTATGAAAGCTGTTAATTTTAGAAATTAGGTTTATAATATTTTCTTTCGACAGTAGCGTTTCGGATTTTAAAATAAACTAGCCGCTATTTGTTTTAAATATATGTGTAATAAATTTTGTAAAATTCTTCTTCAAACAATATTGGAGTTTCTGTAGAATAATAACTTTAGTTATTTTCGATATCCTATGACATTTTAAGCATAGGTAAAGTAATTTATGATTTACGTTCTATTTTAAGAAAATTCTCAAAGGCAAGAAAGTGACTCTATTGTTAACATTGTACTTTTGGCATCCCTTGTCACTCAATATTTACCTTGTAGCCTACCGCAAGCCATAAATCACGTTAGACTATGTCCTACCCCCCTCGCTTTCTCCCAACCTTGACAAAATAGGAATTTTCATTACAGTTTCCTGTTGACAAGAAATGAGCCGTGAAAGCTTCTATTTTGACTCTCAACTCCAGACAAGTTTGGACATGTGCAAACATCAACGTTAGTCTTTCATAAATCTTTCTGGTATCATAAATAAAGTGTTAACATTGGTACTCTTTAACTTGTGTTTTATGATATAAAGGAAGACATCTAGGAAATTCGATTTGAGGTATAACAGTGTAAGTTTATTGTATTACTCTCTCACATATACATTATACTATTTATCAAATGGTGAATGCAGCTGAACGAAGGGTCGCTTCACTCTAACGCACGCGCTATCACACACAGGCGCGCAGAATATTAGGAATGGCTGGTACATGCCGTGGGGCTCCCACCTACTGAGCTTCACTTGATCAAACTTTCATTTATTTAATTTGATATTTTAAAATAAAATCTGTAATATATATTTATTCTACATTTCATTACAAGATCAATGAGACCAAATAATGTTTAATTTACTTTAATAGAGTCCAAAATAAACAATGTTTGTTACAAAATGAATGACAGTATGATGACTAATAAGTGAAAAATATGTATTTTTCGATTTTAATGAAACAAAGGAGCATTGGAGCACAATATAATAATAATCATACTATAAAACATAATTTGTACTTTATTATCTGCATTGTGATAAGCTGTGTATGAAATATATGTGTATATTAAAACGGTAATATTTGCATTTCCACAATTTATTACATTTTTAATTTAACATTTGGTTATCTAAACCAACACTAATACAGACAATAATGTTGAAAACAGCAAAATATTCCTTATTAATATTGAAAATTTAACTTTTTTTTTTAAATGCAAAAACATATTTTTCTATTTATATAAGTTATATTGTGATAAGGTATACATTAAATAAACATTTAGTACTATTTATATATTATAAATAAAAATATTGTTGATTTGGGACTATAATTCAGTAAATTAAACGTTGTTTCGTCTTATTTGTCTTGTAATTATGTATACAATAAAATTATATTATAGATTTTATTATCAAATAACATAAATTTTTATGAAGTGAAGCCCAGTAGGTGACTCATACGGGTGGCTTAGGTCAACAGACGCTTAAATCCTCTGCGCTTGTGTGAGTGAAGTGACCCTTCGTTCAGCCGCAGTCCCAGTTTGGTAATAGTATAAGTTAGGAGGGGTGATGTCGAATTGGGCCTACGGTCTGTTAGGGTCGTAAAAACGACGGTTGAATTGGGCCCATGGTCAGTTCGGAGGCAGTGTCGGGTTAGGTTAGGTTATTGTATTTATTTACTTACATTATGTTTTAGTTTTTAATTCTATCGTACATTAAAATAAAAAAGAATTTTTGATCACTTAACAAAACTAATGTTGCCCGATCACCAAACTAATGATAAATGTTCCCCGACTGACCAGGGGCCCAATTCAACTCCGACCCTTCGAGGGTTGACAGTAATCCGCCTAGGAATGTTTTGACCGTGGGCCCAGTTCGACCGTGTCCGTTAGGAGATGCGGTAAATATAAAGTTGAGATTTTCGTGAAGATATCCTTTTAAGGTCTTTATTCATAAAACCAAATATAATTAACTGTTCAGTCCCAATATGTCAGTAGGGTAGTAACAGTTTGTGGCGTACCACACGTAGGTACCCTAAGTTGCCAACCGCGGGGTTATAAGGTGCAAGACGTTTTGATAACAAAACAAGAGATATCAAACAGTGGGGAAGAAAACATCCCCTCCACTTGAGGGGAAGGAACATACCTCCAGACAGGAGTGAGTGCGACCTCCAGGGAGTACGGTTGTGTTAAACATTTTGATATTTATTGTTTAACCGTAGGCTCGAAAACTCAATATGGACACTTATGTCCGAATAGTGGGTTTTAAGGCTAAAGCAGTTTGAGCCAGCGCACATTTACTATTAATTATGTGATTTATCAATTTAAGTCAAATGGTTGATTAGGCCGAATCACATTTGGCCTGGTGCAATGTCAATATGAGTGTAGTCCCTATTTACGTAAGTTACAATTAGTATTAACATATACGGAGTTTAGCGTATAATTAGATTTAATTATAATAAGGCTTAGTCTGGTCAATATAAAGGAGTTGGGATTCACGTTCCTCTGGGCAAGCCTCCTTCCTAATATTATGGTAGTGTTGATATAACCACTTATAAATTACTAAATGATATGGTTTTCACCCAAGGGCGACCTACTCGTTACAAGTTATAAGTGAAATAAAACATGGTTGCCGTCATTGGAAAAAAAAATTTATAGTCTCTATGTAAATAAACCCTAAACGTGCTTCGTTTCTACCTTAAACGCATCTTCAGCTTAAATCGTAATCGATTAAAATCAAGCTTTTAGTGAAGGATAACAAGATTCATTTTTGTTTTTTGCCTATTATTCCTGAACTGTTATAATATTTTTATGTACATGGTTTGAGTCATTAATCTTCATGTTTCAATAAAATTTCATTGAAATCGGTAGAGTTGATTTTGAGAAATTGCGTAATTTATAACTGCCCATCATTTGGTTTTATATAGATAACTCACGATTCACTATGCGGTTCGGAGAGATGCGTTTTATTTGGGCCCTTAGGGGCTACACTTAAATCACATTTGATCAAAATTGTTAGAGTGGATTTTTAGAAAATCTAATTTTTTCTTTCTTAAGACATTCTCGAGATATGTCTAAAATATACCCATATATCCAATTTTATTAAATCCATGCGTTTATCCTTGCACAGACGACAAACGGATAACCATCATTCCAAAAATCACAGGACCGGAACACACTTGGCGTTTTTTACCAATCGGATTTTTTACCGCCGCCGCTCTAAAATAATGTAGCGTTTACACACTGGGCGGTAAACATTACCGACGCCACAATCAGTCGATCACAGATCTTGTGATCTTTATGTGTAATGTACACATGTTTTTGGTTTGTTTTTGAAATTTTGATTCTTCGCATTTGCTAGTAAATTTACGATTGCAAATAAAATAAATAATAAATTTAAGAGTAGTAAGGTCAATTCAATAACATTATTAAAAACATAGATAACATTATTTGTACTAAAGTCATTCTTTCTGCTATTTTCCAGCTTGTCTAAGTCACTCCTAAGCTGAACACAAACTTCATGCCACGCATTCTTTGTGGTGTTTCTGTCTTAAAAAATGTCCAAGGTTTTGTCCCACAGCACAGGCATTTCTTGAACGAAATGAATTAGTAATTCATTATCAATTATAACCTCTTCGGTCATGATAAAATACCGTGCATTTAGTCACGTAGGCCACGATTTCGGCAGAGGCGGTAAAAAAACCGACGAATGTAGTGGCAGTGGGCGGCTGCATTGCTGCCGTCGGCGTTAAATAATCCGATCGTTTATTTTACCGCCCAATGTGTAAGTCGCAATACCATTCTATGCGCCTCTACTGGTACGGCGGCGGCGGTAAAAAATCCGATTGGTAAAAAACGCCAAGTGTGTTCCGGCCCAAAAGAGATATATCTACAAAAATCGAATCGATATCGTCGACCCATCACATATCTTTTTCTGAACTGCTCTAAAAAAAATATAATCTACAATAAGTGCAAGTAGGCTTAATGTAAACTAAAACAAAAACACTGCGAGATTTAGTAGAGAGAACCCGTTATTAATGATACTATCGAACAATAAACAAAGTTTGACTGTATTATCCAAATCACTGTTAAATTTGTATAGGAAACAAACCGATAGCGAAAATGACGAGAATCGCGTCTCAGCTAGAGTATCATCACGTCTCGCTGAACACTGTTTATCATCATTCAGTCCTGCCAATCACCAGTAAGTGATTTTAAAATCGCTCTGAAAGAAACTTCGATCTGTGGCTCTAAGGAGTGTCTATAAACAAGTGCTCATTATTTTATTCTTATCTATACAATTTATGAGTTAATAAACTTAGTTTAACATTGTCGTAGTGTAGGTCTATAGGTATTTAATGTGGGTGTTTATTGGCTGATTTAAATATTGTAAATAGGCTGTAGATATTGCAGCACTGAATTGATCGTAGAGTCTAGTAAACTTTACTTTCCCTTCATGTAACACTTACTACTGATTCAATTCATAGAAAAAACGTTACTTGGAAGTAAACATATCTTACCAATCCCTCCTATAGCCTGGGGCAAGGCAAACATTTTAATTGTCCAGTACTCCAATTTCAATATCAAGAAAAACAAATACCACCACGTTATCTCTTGTAAACTGCTGATAATTTTGATACCACATTTCAATTGGTCCACTTTCAATTTCACGGGTATCAAAACTATTTACAAGATTCTTTTGCGGCCAACGTGAATAAAAACACGATACTTATTATTTACCACATGTTTGAATTCATAACTGATCTGATTCATGTTTATTTTATACAAGAATTATGTTATCATTGAGGTTAATTTAATTAGAATTAGTTTATTTCTGAATGTTATCAGTGCTGTGGTCAGTTATTAGCAGGATATTAGGCAAGTTGTGATTAAATGTCGGATGTGTCAACAGAAATGTCTCTGATATGGGAACTAACTCTTACATAAGCTTAAAACGAATCGATAGGATACGGTCTTTGAGGTTGCATTTCCTTAAGGGTTTCCTTCTAATTGAAAATATAAGTTAGTTTTTGAACGAATGAAATGAATAGTGGTCTCGGAATAATTTATCTGCATACTGTATTTTGTATTGTTTGAATATCTTTTAATGAAAATAATAATGATTAAAATTGCAATGATGTGTTCATCTATCTCAGTAACAAATTGTTAACAGAATTCAGAATTTTTTAAACATTTTATTGTATTATATCTTTTTGAAAAAATAAAACGACTTACAGATATTGCATAAACTTTCCCACTCGTATATTTAAAAAAAAAGCATTTGAAAATTAACTGGACGACACGCTACTGCGTTCCAAAATCAAACCCTTGTGGATCTGGTAATTAAATAAATCGATTTTTTTATTGATGCTGATCAAAGTTCTTTTCTTTTTTTAATTCCGCATTATAATTTTCATTATTCACCAAAATTAGACTAATACTGGTAGAAATGATTTGAGAAATTTAGCTTTTTTTTAAAAGCACTATGGACAGATTTTTTGACTAATCTCGAACGAGCATTTTACTTAGATCGATAAGTTTCGTTTGTGACGTTACATTGCGATACAATTTTAATTTAATCGTTAAGAAAAATATGAGAAAATATATTTGTCATAAAGATTATATCCTAGACGTTTTCTTTAATAATGTTTTCACCACCCCAATACTTCCTTTATACCGGGTGTTCAAAAAGTCTGGAAACCCCTTAATATTTATTTTATTAATACACGCAGAACAATGAAACTCTAGGATTACGTCCTCACTGTAGTTACCAACCTTTTGCTCATTTTAACTGTCTTTTTTCACTTTGGGGGGACGTCCTGTGGAGGAAGTCTAAAAAATCTTAAATGTAAGCATAGGTCGAATTATACCTCATTTTAAAGGTCTTTGTTAGAGGAACACATTGCCGCAATTCCGACCATTCGTTTGGAAATGGCAGCCTTTTAAAATTTGTTAACTTTACGTTGCAAAGATTAAGAGGCAGAAGTGAATACTCAATCGTGTTGGTTATGTTAGTGTTTTAGCTATGAGAATTTCACAGCTGGAGTGTGGATAGATAGGGAATATCAGTAATGGTCGATTTAATTGTTTAAAAACGTTAGGAGTGCACAGATGTAATTGGGGACAATTATCATTATTAGTAAAATTGAACAGACAGTATGTCAGTTGTTTATGTTTAAATTACTTACTTTGCAAGACAATAATTATAAAAAAATTAACAAACCTTGGAAGGTATTACAGAAGGTGCTCGAAGTGGTGTCCTTGTGTAGCTGATTGGTCGCATTGGTTGCTGATTTTGGCCGTCCGGATCTTGACCGATCTGTTACAGAACCGCGCTGTACGGTCTTCAACACTGTTGATTTTTGAATAGGTGGTCAATTGGGGCAAGTTTCATTGAACAAGCGGCTTACCTCCTCATATGAACGAGTTCTATCCCCATAACCCCTCATCATCAGAATGGTTATTTGCTCTGTCTCACTAAGTGACATTGTAATCTAATGTAAAGCTTACTAAAAATTTACCATTGAATTAGCATTAAAATCAAACAAACTTTAAGAGGCTGCCATTTCCAAACGAATGGTCCTTTTTCAGTCGGGATTGCGGCAATGTGTTCCTCTAACAAAGACCTTTAAAATGAGGTATAATTCGACCTATGCTTACATTTAAGATTTTTTTAGACTTCCTCCACAGGACGTCCCCCCAAAGTGAAAAAAGACAGTTAAAATGAGCAAAAAGTTGGTAACTACAGTGAAGACGTAATCCTAGAGTTTCATTGTTCTGCGTGTATTAATAAAATAAATATTAAGGGGTTTCCAGACTTTTTGAACACCCGATATCATAGCGAAGAAGTAAAATTAGAAACAGTTGCTTAGATTATTTAGAGCCTGTTGAAAATGAACTATGTATGTGAAAAGAATGGCATTGGTATATAGGCGAACGTTTTTATATATGGAGTAGTATTAAGTAATGGTTTTCAGATCCTTTAACGTAGAAGTGTCCAGGTAAAGGTGAAAGAACCTTTGGTACACGATTAAAAATTTACGGTTGTTGACTGCAATCTGAATAAGTAGTGAAGGTAAATTCTGTACATTAAAGTTTTCTAATATTAAATATGTCGGAATTATTTTTAATGAAAATTGAATTGGTAGTTTCATATTAAAACAAAAAAGTTGTTAGTTATTAGGAAGTTTTACTGACTTATATTAATGTATATATACTGGCCTACTGACAGTTCTGGAAATAACTATTATACACTAGTTAATCCAAGACTACAATACGAGTGGCATATACCTAAAGCCTGATTTACACGGGTAGAGTTGTTGGTAGAGTAGAGTTTCTAGTAGAGCTACTTTCTTGATCACTCTACCGATTTTAAACAAGCGACTGTTCACACATAGTAGAGTGTTGATGATAGTTTGTGAACTGTGTGTTCCTCCTCAATTCCTCAAAATGAGTGTTATAAAGAAACGGAAATTATAGAGAGTCATTCCTAGATTTTTAAGTATCCTTATAAGAGAAGTTACTGAGGCTATAGATGAGCAAACAGCAACAAAACCAGTCACAAGACAGCGTCACTCTACCAGAAACTCTACTCTACTGCCGACGGATTACGTTTACACAAGTATAGTGTGCAGGAGAGTGACAATTTTGCTAGTGATGGGGGAAGTAGAGTAGAGCTACTTTCCCACATGCTGCTAGTAACTACTCTACTACCTACTAGCTACTTTACTGGCTACTAGACACTAGTAAAGCCTGATTTACACGGGTAGAGTAGAGTTTCTAGTCGAGTAATTCTACTCATGTAAACACCTGTTTTGTTACCTGTTATTAGACTCATCATCTTCAGAGTTGTATAGCTATACTAAAGATAAACCTGAAGCTAAGGTACCTAGTAGCGCCCCCTACAGCTCTTAACCGGCCAATGAGAGACGTAACTTGCCAGTCTTGTCGCATCGGACGTGCATCTTTGTGATTGGTTGGTTAAGAGCAGGGGGGGGGCTACTTGATACTTAGCTTCATTGTATGTTTATTGTTTATTTTAGCTGTAAACATATGGATATTGTAATAAACATTCTAGATTTATTATAATCTTAGTTTTGTTTCATATTTTTGTGGTTCGGTAAACCCTTCATATCCTTACTCGTACTTATTATTAACTGATTAAAAAATAATAATAATAACTGCAAAAACTTGCTCACCCTTCCTCACTCACCCATCACCAAAACCATATAAAACTAATGAAAACTATTGTCAAATGAAAAAGTAAATGTGAACCATGAACGTATCTTTGAAAACATTTTTATATACTTAAATATGGTCCAAAGCTTGTGCTATAAACACGTCTTCAGCTAAAATCGTATTTGTTTAAAATCGATTTTTTAATGACACTGGAGAAGGATTATTTTTTAGTTTTTGCCAATTAGTCTTGTACCGTATGATTTATTTACTACGGATTTTGCACATGGGTTTTTGGTGATTAATCTTAACATCTCATCAAAATTTGATCACCCGGTAGAGTCAATTTGAAGGAATTGCTAATTTTATAGCAGGAATTTTGCCCGATTTTTGTTTTTTTACCGATAACTCACGAATAGGTATTTTTCGAGAGATGGCGACCAATACGTTTTATTTGGGTCCTTAAAGTCTACACTTGAGCAAAATTTGATCAAAATCGTTAAAGCCGATTTTAAGAAAATCATATTGAGTTTTTCTCCTCGCAGTTACCCCCCAAATGTTAGTTATCAAAGAAATCCCAAGATATGATCAAAATATACCAACAAACCAAATTTGATTAATTAAACACGTTTGGACCTAAGAACACTTGCACAGACGACAGACAGATAAACATCTTCCAAAAAACTTCTTTTTTTTTTCTCATGTAACCTTAAAACGGTGCACACAAAAAACCAATTTTTTGACCCATCTCATAACTTTATCTATACAGTGGTACTACGTGTGTGAGAAAATAAAATAAATAATTCAGGAAAAAAGTTATTATATGAAACTATTTAGATCGAACCAAATTAACCTGTAATAAATAATTGTTGTCAGTTTAACAATTTGTCTTGTTACCAAGGTCGAGGACGTCAAACAAGCACATCTAAAAGGTTCATTGAATCCACATCCTATTCCGTATTTTTCTGACTTTATAAATTATCCTTATATAAAAAGTCAAAGGTACGACTTAGTAAACCTTACTTATTCTATTAGAAACTTTTCAGTGTATTGTGTCTGTAGGTCTTGGCTTCTGTTAATTGTGGGAGTGTGCTTCCTATTCAATGCTTTCCACATTCCCTATTCTGCCTTAATAGCTTTTTAATTCGTTTCTAAATTTATACGCCATTACGAGAGGATTTAACTGCACAAAACGGAATGGATTGTGCCAAACTGTAAACCATCTATTTGTATAAGTGTGTCTATTTAATACACATAGCATTCAAGTTGTGGCTTAATGAAATATGCTTACGGTTTTCACACTATATACTCCCCCCCCCTCTCTGTTAATACTGGCTCATTCATTCATCACGCGGTAATTGATGGTTGTATCTGTTTGGTTTCTTCCTTGCTAAAGTATTATATTTTTTTAATTGGTATGTAATGTAGTTATGTGATTGGTCAAAACATGTATTTGGATTTTTTTAAAAATATTCGTTTTGAATCCCCAGAATCCAAATTTAGTAGTTAATATATATATATATATATATATATATATATATATATATATATATCGTTTGTGCAGTTCTCTGCGAACCAATTTTATTTATCAAGCTTTTATTCTCTCATTTTTAATAATTAAAATTATAAGTTTTCCAATTTTATAAAAATTGACTTTAGTATTTTGATGGACATGTCCTAAATCCCTAGAACCCAAACAAAACGTATTTGCTGTTATCTTCCGCAAAATTTTCGTTCGTTAGTTAACGATAACGAAAAGAAAAACAAGAATTAACATATGAGCGTTATAATAAAATAATGACTTTTCTCAAAATTGGTTGTACAGATTTCTTTATAATTGTCTCAGATCGCAAATAAAATAAAATTAAAGTTCGTGAATAAATGAGGTAAAATGTGAATGGACCTTCATTGACGTCATGAAAATGTACAATGTGATCAAATACGCACGCTTAGGGCGAGTTTATGACACAACAAAACAAACTAAGGCGCTATTTAAATAGCTTTAAAAATATTTAATAATCCCCTCTTCTATAAGAAATTATTTCTCATATGAAATATATATGAAAAAAATATACAAGTAAATAAAGATTTTCGAAAGATTATTTTTGGTTTTGTGGAGAGAGCTTTGTGATCAGCGGTAAGTTATGCAAGTTTGTCTTCGGTCAGTTGGTGACCATGTTAATCGAAAATTAAAATAGAAGGCTGTTTTGATTTTGTAGAGTTTATAAAATATTTTGCCACATTATATATATGACATCTAATATTATAACGTTAATCGAATAAACTAATAATATAATCAACTTTGTCTCAGTCAGAGCTGGAGATTTGTATCGAAGCTATTAGTCTACTTTCTGTAGTGTTACATCGTAGCTACACCATTATACAACTTGTCAAAGGATTAAGTAAATGAAAGACCCCGACTACTTTTCTTTAAACATAACAACCCTCTCCATTCTACCCTTACCAGAGTCATTTGACTTTGACACAACCCTTGTGTACTTCCTGCCCTTGTAACCCTTCACTGATTTTGAAATAAACCATGCGCACACTCTGTAGGCTATTAGGCTACATTCATCTGTCAGACTTTTACAATTTTTTTCTCTCAGGTCATGAACAGTTTTACCCCCCTTTGAATAATCTTCAAAAATATAAAACATCTTGATATGGCAGTATATGATTTTTCAATTAGGTAGTTCTGTAAATAAGTTATAACTTACTTGGCTTGTCAATAACTTACCGATTTGATAGGCGACAAAACTGACCTCGATGATATTAAAGAATTTTCTCTCGCTTTTCTCTTTTTGAAGTGTCTGCCGTGAATGATAATGTAAGTGTGCAATTATTGATATTACACAAACAAACAAACAAACAAATGAACGTACAAAACAAAAACAAAACAAAAATAATAATAACATTGACAGTCAGACACGTGCACACAATATGTATAAATACTATATAATAAAAGTAAAAAAGTACAAAATAATTTAATAATAAAATAAATATGCATCCTTAATTAATCAATAAATATCTTAATAAAAGGAAGACAAAAAAGAACCCAATTAACTAATCTATTACCGTTTGTGCTTTATTAGGTACCCTGTAGGAAAGAAAAACCTGTTAAGAATATAAGAATAATATTTATTCTTATAAATATTATTCATAAGAATATACGAACGAGCAGGTGCAAAATCAAACGATTACATAATAAAACACTATTAATTTAGAAAAAATAAACAATACACCTTTCACGTTTACTATTTAAAAGAGCGAGAGAGAAAAAGAAAAAAAAAGTATAAATTATCAATCATTTGTATTTCAATCATTTCTGAAAAAATTATTATTATCTTTGACGTTTCATGTAGCGCTACATATTTCAGCCTCACAATGTATCCACTCCTGCTTCTCCTCTAATATTCTCCAATCCAATCCTTGGTGTGTATCTCTTCCATCTTGTTTGTGGCTTCCTCATAAGTCTTCTTCCCTTTTCTATTTTCTCCAGTGCTCTTTTAGGCATTCTGATTTCCTTCATGCTCATCACTTTGACAAATCATTACAACCCTTTCCTCCCTTGATTGACTGTTTCAGTGATTTAACACAAGCCTAAAAAATTTAAATTTTTCGTTATTTTGATTTTTAAATTGACTTCTATATGGTACGCCGGTAGAAAAGACATTTGTATGCCTATATTTAGTGGATTATAAGAAGACAAATACATTAACTCTTCGTCTGCGGGAAGGGGAATGTGTGATTTTGGTACAAAATTCGGTTCTTAGTGACATTTTAAAGTTACAACAACAAAATGTGTTACTATTTGGAGGTCAGCGTAATTTGATTCTCTTGTACTCTCTTGTCTGTGATATCACTATTCTTTTGTTTTAAATGATTAAAATAGGGATTTGAAAACATTCTCAGTTTCTAAACAATATCTCCATTTTTATAACTTTTATAAGTTATGAAAGTATGCGTTCATTCTTAAAATTGTTTTTCTTTTCAATACTGTGTTTGACAAGTGTATAGCCCGTAGTATATTGGTTTATATCCCCCTAAGCTATGTTACAGAAATGTACATAAGGGTACATAACGTTGTGTTAGTGTCATATTTGTGGTTTGGGGATTACTTCTTTAATATTGTTATTAACCACAAGGCTCATTGGATGTTTGTGTTTACTTTAAACAGTTAGTTCTAAGTATTGAATAAAGTACTTAAAGAAAAGATGTTTCTTATAAAGATTTAATAACCATACTAAATTTCGATACAAAATATTTTCATAACTGTTTTTATATTTTCGTGAAAAATGTTTTAAGCCGTGTAGAAATAAACCAAAAACGCAGACCGCATAGGGCCTACAGCTTTCATTTTTATTTTAAATATTTAAAAGTACTTTACTATGAAGTTTTAAAGCTACACGAAATCAACTACTATGGAAAGTTATACAGCTTTAAGGATAACAATTATCGTAATCAATACGATTTTTGAAATTTAAAATTCAGTCGCCATTTTAAAATTTACCTGTTGAATATCTGATTTTCTTGGTCCAATGGTTCATAAAAATCAAGTGTACTTAGCAAATTTTAGCAAAATTGATAGAGCGAATACCAAAAACACACATAATTATTAATATAAGAACAAAATTATTGTCAAACGTCTTTAATGGGTAGGCGTAATGATCAAACGTTCCGGGATAATCGGTGTATCTACGATTATTATCACAATAACTAGAAATTTCCTAATAGTATTTACATTAAGGACTGGTCACTCTGCCCCTTTTGACCGAGCTTAATATCACTATCCTACATGCTGAGTCGGTTATAAAACCCTCCTAGTGATTTATAACGACTTCAAATCTTTTATCCCAGACTTGAATCCAGTCGTGCAATAAACCTACTATCTCAACCAGACAACTCCAGAGTTATAAGTCCTTTTGTTAACTCGCTTAATCCCTGATTGTGGCAATATATATTCGAGGGATAAACCGAATATATACGCCCTTAGTCAGAAACACGGCGTATTCAATTAAATTTAGTGATTTATGTAACATCTCGATAAACTCGACTTTATAATTTCATTTATAATGGTTTATTAAAGTTTAGTCCGGATTGGTTTTTAATAGTATTTTTCTAAAGTTATTTCGAATTACATTGTTTGTAATTTTGGAATTTGAATTTATGTTTTACTGTGATTTTGTAAAATGTGACTTTAAAAATGCCACTTCTTACGGAGAATTTACCGGAAATGTTTTATGTTTACTTAAGAGAGATGAATTTTTATTTTCAATTATTGTTTCAACTTCAGTGGAAGCTATAACGGCTTTACATTTACACTGGTTTAGCTGATAGGTTTGTTTGTTAACTTTATACATGAAGCCTACATTATTTTGTTTTAAAATTAATTTTTAAGGTATCTAAATCAATTTATAAAATATTAAATAGTAATATAATTATATTACCTGTTTTCCGTCAGTGACTTATTTATTCGTCTTCCTTAGGCGCGTTTCGGGATCGTGATCCCATCATCAGTATTATTCACAGAACTCTTCATATTGAAGTAATAAAAACAAAGACACAATTTCCCACAAACAAACACACAAAAGATGAATAAACATAACAAAGTAAAATTTATATGTTAATCTTAAAAATACATGTGCACGCTTAAGGAGATCATGATCCACTGAAAATTATCTGATCCTATTTCCGTTATCGTTGAAACCAGATGAAATAATTAATGAACAACATTCTTTTCACTCAAATTTCCTTTATGAGACAGCCGTCAAATATTATTGTAATGGCAAAGATTGAAACTCACACTCAACTTTCTGTCAAAGTTTTCTTGGTCGACAATCGAATTACTACTTTGAAACATCATCCATATTCACTAGATTTGGCACCATGTGATGTTTTCCTTTTCCTTAAAGTGAAATCTATACTTATTGGAATATGTTTTGATTCAGTTGATGGAGTAATGCAAGAAACGGCAGATGTGTTAAAATAATCGACAGACATTTATCTGTACGACTTCATCTTGTAGAAAAATAGGTAATTATATAACAGAGTAGCCTCACTTCAAAATCAATTTTTATGGGTTTTATTCGTCAAATAAATGTTCGTCAACTAAATCGATTATAAATCAAAACTAAAGACAAATAATTATTCTGGGTTTTCTATGATTTGTGTTGATTTGTACTTTTAAAAGTACATCAGGCTATTAGGCCTATAAACTAGTTCACCTCTGGGTCTTAGGAGGTTAAGGTGGCGCCGTATTTTCCTTGTTTTATTTTTTTATCCTCTACTACATACCTTACTTCATAAGAATAAATAATGTTTTCTTTGCTGTAAATATGTAGGGCTGTATTATTATATGTCACGAAAGGTTTGGCCAGGTTGCTATATATATATATATATATATATATATATATATATATATATATATATATATAACCACCTGGCCAAACCTTCCGTACGTTTATTGAAATGAATGTCATGACTATGAAAGATTTCACAGAGTTAATTTTTTCACGAAAAAATAACTTGTGTAATTATATTATGTAATCATCTTTCCGACACTTTTTTCCGATAATAAAATATTTTTCCAACATTTATTTGACGAATAAAACCCATAAAAATTTATTTAGAAGTGAGGCTACTCTGCTATATAATTACCGAAAAATAGACTGTATCGGTGTGCAAATCCGAATAGGGACTAAATTAAATGGGAAAGTATTAGAGTTGTGATACAGATAAATAAAAGCGAGTTATTGTTCGTTATTTAATAGACACCTCGTATACGATTATATAACTTACCCTGTACTGTCATGCATCAACCCTTATCGAAGTTTATTGACAGTTAAGGCTCTCATAATCTTTATTTTTAAAAAGGCTTCTGCTCGCTCCTCTCATTCATCTCATTTCGACTTTGTCAGGCCTCATAACTAAGCAAATATTGTACGAGATAAAATTTCGAAATTATAATATTTACAAAAGATGCGGTAAATAGAATTTGTCTCAATCATATTAGGTTTCTAAATGGACACACGAGAGTCCTCCATACCAAATAAATGAAGAGTATGTTTTAATTTCTGTAGCTTCTAACCTATTGTGTTTTACATCAACCTCGAGTTTCTTAATAGTATTTGTCGAATTTAAGGGTACAAAAAATAGTCACGCTATAATACTTATTTCATTACACACTGCATTATTAATATTTAAACATATCAGCCAACTTCAGTTAATGACAGTTTTTCTTTTAAAGTGTGGTTAATGTACTGTAACAGTTTAGAATTAAAAAGAAAAGTAATGGCTTCTGAGTGCCCCAAGTTGACATGCTAGTTAATGAACAGGGTAACGTTGTGCGGGTAATACATCTACATTAGTAGAGCTGGTAGCTTTCTTTTTGTAATTCTCCCCCGTAGCTTGATTTAATCAAATTACCAATCCTTTAAAGACTGGAAGAAATTAATGTATATTTAGTAAGACTTATCCAATCAAATTGTATTGTGTTGCATCTTGGAATTATTTCTGTTAGATGTTTAAATGCAGCGTTTAGCATCTATTTCTCCTTTTCAATATTTTATACTGTATTTATTTACCGATTATTTACTTGAGTTATTATTAGTTGATTTTAATGCCAATTACTACGGTAAGTTTATATTAAATTATAGAAAAGCCAGATTGTTACTAGTTTTTTTTTGTCCGATTTTATACGAATTTTGTAAAGCTCTGCTTTACGAATCGTCAAGAAACTTGGTAACCAAAAAATCTGGTGTTAAGTTTCATAATGACAGTGGTTCAAAATAATGGAAATCATTTTTAAAATGACTACGAAGAAATTGGCAGTTATAGGGACTGCCGATAGAAGTAAAAACTTAGAACTTTTAGTATTAAAATTTGAAATTTCATAATGTTTAAATTAAAATTATCAACATCAATCTGGTTTTCACATCTATTGACACTGCGAGCAACAATATGCATGTTTATATTAGAAAATAAATAGTATAAAATTTTCAAACGACAAAATAAATACGAAGATATAAAATAATTTTCTGTTATTTATTTTTCATCTTTAAAATATTAGTATATTTATTTAATACTCACTATTGTACTGCACAGTGATTCTACAATTAAACACTTAGACAATTCAAATAATAATCAAACGAAAAGACAAGATATACACAGCACTAATGTTGCACAATACGTCAGCTGTATAGCTACAGATATACAGCTATTAAGCATGTCCAAAAAACGTCTAACGCGCACAGCACACGGCCGCTACGCATGCGCCAGTCATGAGCATGTCGGTGACGCGAACCCATAAGATTGTCCCCCTACCAAAAAGTACCCAACGCGGATAAAGAAGTTTTCACTTCAAAAACACGAGCGTAACATAGAAATTAATTTAAAGATGCCACTTACACTCTGGCGTGATAGACTTTGAGTTATTTTTATTTCAACTTGTTTACTGTTCTATATTTGGGTTAAGGAGACTGTTCAGTTGGCTAAAAATGAACTACAGGCTAGTAGTAGAGTTACTATGACTCGTCTAATGGTCTAGTGGTGCTCTCGATTAACGAGTGAGAGAGTTCGGGTTCAATTCTCGCGAGGGCTCAAATATCTATGGTGTGACAAACATCGTGAGAAAAATGTTAAAGCTGTAATTGGTAGCAAACTGTGGTTGGGAAACTATCAAAGGCGGTGGGAGTTTCGATATGCAACACACTAGGCTGAAGAGCCGTCTAGTAGGGATCTTTAGTTTTAGAAAACTTGAAACTACTGTACTACGAAAAGACTTTTCAAACTGTCAAACCATTCTCATTTGACTTTTTTTATCAGCGAATAGTAATGATAGCTGTTTTCTAAGCACTACTAGAACATGTTTGTAATTCTGGTTTTAAAGTTATTTGATAATGATGGATTGTTTAATCGGATGCCATCATTTGTGTTATATGAAAGCTAATATACATTGTTAGGAAGTATAAATAAATTCTCGTTATCAACTGTAAAACTAGAACATAAAAGAGAAAAACGCCAACATAGTCTAGTAGCCTAGAGCCATGTTGGAAACTAAAACCAAATTTATAATGTAAGAAAAGAATTCAAGGTCTAAATCTAGGATTGAGAAGTCAAAGCTAAAACCAAGTACAAACTTGACCAGATAAAACCAAAACACACGGACCTACACTACACAATAGACGTCAAGTACATGATTGTAAAGGGATAATGTTGACGTAACTGTTTATTACAATTGGAAATCTAGCTCACCGGATATGCTTATAAATAACTTTTAATATGTTACTCATACCTTTAATAACGCTGCATTTAAACGCTCCTTTAGATCGCATACTCAGACCTAAAGGATTGCTGGCGGTGAGTAAGATATTAAAAGTAACTGTTTATTGTCAATAAATAAACATTTACCCTCTCTTTCAAGAGTATAGTCCTCGATCGCGTCATGATTCCTTATTTTTGTAATAAGAGGAAAAATTTGAGCTTTATTTTTAAAGAAAATTTTGTATCTCCGATTTTAATGTAGTTTTTATTAACGGCAGTCATAATGGTCTTATTTACCAACCAATTTTTTGTATTAACAAACTTTACAAACGATTCATGAATCTTTCTACATACAAAATTTGAATACATTAGGATGAAGTGGGGATATTTGAAGGATTTATTAAACGCATTCACGCAGACATAAATATCCAACAGTGTTCCTAAATTACTCCCAAAGGGTAGGATCGGTGGATATTTCATACTCTCGGGTGTCTTAATTGTCATGAAGGAAAATTTAAAATCTATCATGTCTATATCAGTAACTTGAAAACAGAGTTGATATAACTATAATTCAGATTACTAGTATGCTCTTATACCTACTATTAAATTCAAGATTCGCGTTAGATATAAACCTCACTGCTACATGGTTAAGACATAAAATGGCGACCGCCCAACAGTCACTTCACTGATTAGACACAAGTTACACGATGTAGGAAATAGCTTTTACCGCCGAGACTGTAGACTTTACGACTTTCAGCTCACTTTACTCTAAAGGGACATGTGTTTAATCATATCCTGGTAAAGATACCTTGTGTCAACGAAGGAAGAGTTTTGTGTTGATGCACGAGGAAAAATGGTGTACACAGCTCTCCAGATTAGTAATTGATTCAGCGAGATAAATGATGCACATATTGTTTGATATATATTTTCACAGGAAGAGAAATATATTCCAAGCGTTAAGAAAAACCATTTAAAAAAAAATTTAATGTTTCCACATGTGTTCCATATTTCAAGTGAATAAAACATACATGTATACAAAGTTTTCAAAAATATCAGAACAGCTTAGTATCGGTTTTAATTTGGATAGATATATAAAACTAACATAATTTTGTAGAAATCTTCGTCATCTATGTACAGTGACCCAAACATTAGGTACCATTTTAGGTTATCCCAAAAGTTCATTATATGTGATAATTTCGGCTTTGCTTTTTAAAACCATACACAATATTTTTATGCTTTCTTTAAAGCAGTGCAAAAAAAAATGCATTGGCGAAAATTTGGACGGAGTAAGTAACTGCCACATGTTAGTAAGCAAAATTGTGCCAGCAGTCCACTATGTGGAACGATTAAAATTCTCTTAGGTTCCAACAAGATGGAGCGCACCATCATTACGCGATACAGGTACGAAATCTTCTGCATCAAATAGTTCAGAGAAGGCATAAATTAATTGCTGAAAGGTCACTTGACCTTCCCCTTTTTGATATTTTTTGGGTTATCGTAAAAAAAGAAATCTATATAATATTAGACCAAATGATATCAATGACACGGCGAGTATTAGTAGTCTACATGAAGCAGCAGAAGAAAGTAAACAATTTGAGCATTTATTGTAAAAATAACAAGGTAATCGTCCGTGAAATGTATATTTTGAACGGCTATAAATCTATGGGCGGGGAATAATAACACAAAAATTTACATATATCAATTTATTGTTTGCTCTACTGTAAGAAAGGACAAAATTATAAGGCTACGCAGAAAAATCACAATATATTAATTTTTGGGACATCATTTATATTATACCTAATTATCGGTTCACTCTGTAGATAAAGGAGGTAGATTTCTACAAAGTTCCCTTTGTTTCATATCTCTAAAAAAATTAGAACCAGAGAGTTTTAAGCTGTTTGGCATTTATTTAGCATTCTTTATATACAGTGATTAAAAAATGATACTAAATTAATCATATACGTAATAATAAGTCGGCGTGATTATGAGAGATATCACAATGACTAGCATTTGTATTTTAAATTTAGTAGTAAGAGAACTTGCAATAACTTCTAAGTGACCTTGTAAGTTTAGAAAAATATTTGGCCTAATGACAAATGTAATTTAGAACTAATTAAATAGACATTAATTAATTTTAATCATTCACTCTGTTGTGGGAAGTCATTTTCAAGTTTAGACCCACCATCCAAGTTTAGTTTATGCCTACTAGTATTGCAAACATTAACAGGGTTGCGGACAGCCCCGGGCGTGCCAATTAGTGAACACAGTATTTAAGGGACCCCTTATAGTTTTATCTCTGCGATTATGACATTTAATCAAGTAAATCTTACGGTAATTAAACGCATATTAAGTTCTATTGGTAGAGTGGAAGGTGGTACCGTGCTGTCGTGGTGTTTACTGTTGAGGAAGTATTCTTTGATTGCAGCGGGAAACGTAATTGCACCATAACGGACACAGTCTCCGTTAGACCAGTTAAATTGTAATTAATAGAAAACTGTGAAACTTACGGTGCGCTAGCTATTAAGATGGAGTGGCTTATTAAAAAGATAATACAGGTTAGGTTTAATAATCTGGAAGCTTTCCTTAATTAAAAGTATTAAAAGTGGGATATTTATAATGAACTTTTGGTTTTTACTTGATTGGTAATGAAAAAGATGATGACAGTTCAGGAAATAACAAAAATTAGATTTAATATACTATGATCACGTAGTTGCAAGCAGATGTTCTCACCAGTCGTCAGACATTAACACGAACTGTGTTCTCGAAGACTGAGTCAGTGGTGGCACTAGTAATGGTTATTTTACAGTAATCATACATGTAATGATTACTAGTGACCAATCACAGGGTTTAACAGTGATTTATGTGACAGTCAAAATATTGTCAAATAACTATAATGCGTCAAGCAGTAAAATAATATGTTCCTTTTAAGATGTTGAAATTTTTAGAAAATGTATAATTGCACAAATTGTAAATGGTAATATATGTTGTATCAGGGGTGAGAACATTCCACATCCAGCTTCTTATGCTACATGTTAATATGTTCCTTTTTATAATTTGCTATGGCAAAATATAAAATCTACTATACGCGCAAAAAGACAAACCTAACCTAAAACAATAAACACTGCAAGATAGAAGGTGTTGGGAATCGTAATATTCATACAGTTCAGGATATTAATAGCAGCAAACGTTGAACAAACACCGAATCATCAAAATCACTGTTAAATACAGTAGCGAGAATCACATCTTTAGGTCAAGTGAGCAATGAAATTGAGTGCAATCACTCGCATATCAGTGAATCAACGCCCATTATTAGTGTTAGGTAAGCACGGTCTACATTCCGAATGTTCTGTTGTGGCCATCTTTATATTATAAATTGAGTGGGGCATTTTGGAATACACTATACAGTAGAGTTTTTCATCAAATCCTAGAGAAAATAAATCGGGTGGAGAAAGAACCGGAGTTTTTGGAGGATAATTGTTTTAGAAATTATTTTGCTTTCTTTACACAAATATGACTGCTTGGTAGACGACTACCAGGGCCAGAGGTAACTCCATTTATTATCCCTAATTTTAACTGCTTATAGGTTAACTACACTGAAACTACTAGTAAGCAGTGTTTATCTGACACTAGTATCTCAAAAAGTACAACCGTCATAAAATTAAAATTTCGATTTGAATGACGTTCCAACGACCAATACAAAAACATGTCACCATTTCAGTTGTACATGTACACAAACCTTTGTGACACTGAACCATTAGATGTAAGCTGATATAATGTTTTTTCAATGAGGCTAACATCATCCTTGTCTTTTATGATTGAGTGTCACTAAGTTATTGAAACGTCATTGGCATTCTTATCAATGTTGCTCAAATATAGCTGCTATGTAACCGATGAAAAAAAGAATACTTGTTTTAATCCTAAAATAATTATTAGTTCTAGAGATATCGACCAAGAAATTTTAATATTGGACATCGGTATGATAGAATATTTAATTTCGGTAATAATGATTTTGGCGTTGTGAAGGACTATCGTGATGTTTTTTGCAAAAATTAAGATCAGCCTAGTCTTCAAAAATGGTGGCAGCGTGCGTCTAGCACGATGTAGTTCAAATTTATAAACCGCCAAAAGTTGCGCAGATTCGAAATTGGTTGCTTCGTTATCCCATGTGTTTACGTTACTCTCCCGTCTTCATAAGTCTAACGGGGGTAATGTTACAAGCAAAATTATGATCCACCTCACTCCTCTGTATTACAGATTCCAGAAAAATTTAATAAAATATCGAATAAAACAAAATTAATCTCTCCACTGACCTCTCAGTAACCTCAGTAATTGTTTTCTAAAATAAATTTAATTTGCCTTAATCCTCGTGGACGAACAGAATGTAAATTATGTGGATACACAAATATTCTCATTAAAGGTTTTCTATAACGAATAATCTGCATTTCTGCTCCATTGGTACTGAATGTTTCACTTTGTCTATTTTATTGATCCTTAACAGTTGAATAATTTAGGGAAATGAGAGCCGAATATGATATTGACCTTGTTTGACCTTGTAAGCCTGTAGCCGGGTTGCCATGGCAACGCTTTGCGCAGGCCGACCTACCTCACTTCATCCAAATACTAGACCTTACCTCAATGATACAGTTGTTCTCGTCACATAGATAAGACTCTAACCATTTTGATTTAAAAATTAGATAAAAACAATTTTAGGTGATTTTAGTTAAAATACATATTAACACATAACTGTATGTCCTGTGATTTTCTTCTAAAACTGTACAACCGATTAAATGTCGTTTTTTTAAATTCATAAGACATAAAATAACAGAGTCTCTACTGACACTTTGAGCCATTGGATGTTTTGAATTATAAATTGTAATATTTTGTAATTTTAAATACAATTTATTTTACACACTAAATATGTGGGATCAATGCACATGAACTCTAATTGGGCCTTGTTTGTAAATGGAAATGGAGGTTGTGTGGTCGCACTTCAACCACAATGGGGTTTTGTACTCAAACTACCATGACAGAAACGAAAAATTGACTTAGTCTTAGTAAGGAAGAAAGGATGCGATGATGGAATAAGAAAGGAAAGTGACGTCTTTCTAAGACTAAATCAAAAAGAAAGGAACACAATGTGTTTCCACAACAATTTAGCTACTTAATTTCCGACAAGATGGAGTTTCAGTTGTTTACAACGGGTTTGTGTAAAACTTTGAATACTTGTAAAGAACTGATGATGATGATTTAGTCGTTGAAACCTCCCATCCTCCCGTTCAAAATAAAATTATTGTTGTTTCTTTATTTGTTAATTGTATTTTCCAAATGGTATTTATACTAATTATAAAAACTGTTTACTACGTTATAATGGTAGCTATAATAGTTTTTAAATTAAATTTCCTTATTGCTTAGTTTAAAATCATTAGACGATGTGACACAAACACTCCCTGACCTACCCTACACAGTCTGCTAGGGCTGTGGATTGAGGGTGTCTGACATAAAAGCCATAAATATGTCAAAAGCAATAGCTGCTAGTGACAGAGGGTTGACTGTCCCTCTACAAGTACTGGCTTAGTCAATATTAGATGTATTTATGAATGTGTTGTATTTATGAAAATGTTTTGTTTATTGTTTTCCAATTATGCTGTAAGGAAAGTACTGTGACAGTGGTAAAAGTTGATCAATGTTTGGAGTCTCCCGGAATAAATTTAGATCCTTGTCAAAACTATGTCAGACATTTTTATCTCAAAGACGGGTATTCCGATTAATAACAATTATTTTAAAATATCAGGTTCCATAGATTAGATTTTATGGGAGTTTGAGGTTGAAAATATGGAGAGGGTGGGTGATTATAACGCAATATTTCATTGAATAACTCAAAACGTGTTAATTTGCGTCAGGTGTTTCAAGTAGTGATTAAATTTTGAAACTCATGTCAGGTTGTATGACGCGAGTGTAATGTGGTGTTTCTGATAAAGATTAGATTTTGGACCAAATCTTTAAAAAAAATTGGAGCTTATATTTACAAATTGTCTTTAAAATGTAGTAACTTAGTGACTCCAAAGTAACTATGGAAAGATGTTGATTAACAGCGCTTTCTAGTTTTAATTTGTGGTTTAAACGCGAAAAATGATCTCTGTTAACATGGTTTTAACAAAAGAAACTGGACATAGTGACCTCTAGTCCTCAAGTAGGCTATTCTGTTAGCGTCAGAGTCGAAAGAGAACAAGAGTAGGTCAAGAGAGAAACCTGATATAATAAAGATGAAATAGAGGGGTGTAAAGCAAGTATCTCGGAGTTGTTACGCTCGTACTCACTAAAATGAGCCCGCAGGAGGCTTTAAGGTAAAGTGAGGACCTTTTCACTCTCGCTTTAGACTAGTAGTTGTCCTTAAATTTTATATTGACCTAGTTTTATTGATCAACATTTTATAAAACTTATAATATATTTTAGAAGTCCGAGATCGAATTGATTTTGTACGTCCGTGCTATTGAATCTCCACAAAATCTAAATCAATACAAAATTACAAAATAATAACAATGTTTATTTAAAGCGACGAGATGGAACTTACCAGTTTTACAAATTATATGATGTAACTTGATTGGCCTCACTAAGATCTTCGTACAATTCGTCCACTTGCATTAAAAAAATACGTAAATAATAAACAAATTTTACAGTTTTCGAAGACCACGTAGCCACCATAATACAGACACATGTGTTTGAACAGTGGGAAATACTAAAACTTCATTTCTTCCCCCAAATCTCTCCCTCACTGTTTGAAGAGTTCGCGTTTTTAAACACTACACTTTGTTTTCTTTTGTCTTAAAGTCAATATTAACAACCGCCTATAGAACAAGATCAAACAGTCACGACTCCCTTGTTGGAAATATTACGTTCAAATCTTTACAGACTGTATTTCAGAAGTTGGAAATAAAATAACATAACTGGCAAACGGATCTAATCTTTGCTTGAACTGGTCTGAAATCTTACCACTTTCTTATGATATATTGACGAAATAAGTGAGAAATTGTTTAAACATCCAAACTATCATTAGGAGATAAAACAAATTTAAAAATGATTGTTAATATCACCTACAATATTGTACACGCAATTGGGACTCGGTTTTAGTTTAGTAAAATAAAACTGAAGATGTTAATTATGTTATCGAAACGTACATCAAGTTATTTAATGGAATAAAAGTAAATAATAATTATTATTGCTTTCCATTATTGTTTACTGAAATTGTGTTTGAATTATTATTATTATTTCTATTTTTATGTATTTTTAAGATACTGTGTGTGAATTTTAATATTTGTTTCTTCATTCAGAATTTATATGCTGGCCAAACCAACCATTTGTTTTTTTAGCTTTTTTGTTTACTAGGCCTACCTTATTATTTTTCTAATTATTTTTATTTTACTTTGCAGGTAAGAACGAAATATGAATTCTCTATTTCCCATACATACTATGTAAGTATATAATTTTATTTATAAAATCGTTATACGGGTTCTTCTATAAATCCTTACATAGTATCGTGCCTTCAAAAAGTCTCCATAGTAATGTAATCAACTATTTGTCATTGACTGTTCATGTAGACATATTTAGTTTGCCACTTCGTGTTCGGAATATAACTAGGGTCCTTGGGGGGGGGACTAAGCTACCATTTAATTATTTAGAACCATGGATCTCAAACAAGAATTTTCGACCATTGTGTTAACAGGAAGGATTAAGGCCACACGTTTTAGATTTGTCTCACTTGGCAGCTATTATTGACAAGTCCTAATTATCTATAAATGATTATTCCAATCTAAATATGTATGCTAATTTAGACTTATCCCACCTTTATACTACACTAATGTTAACATTACGCAAGGCCGGGAGTGTTTCGGCCTATTCAACCATTTCACTTAATTTTGGACGCGAATAATAGTTAATTAATTAATTTAGAAGATGCGCGTCGGGGCCAAATTGTTATAGGCCGTCGGACCCATATTTGCAAGATTTAGTCGGTCATAATTTTATTATTAGTTCACGAATAACCGACCCACACACTGTGAACACAACCGTCTATATCCTCACATTATCCTCCATCAAGTTTGGATTCTCCGGAACTCAACTGGTATGGAGAAGGGTCCTCCTTCCCCAACCATTAGAAATAACCACCCCTGATAGCCTGGCAACTTATGACGCCCCAATGTAATGGGGACACCACACAGTGTTATTCTGGACTATAGTACAGTCTCTTAAAGCATTGTAATTAACGTCTTATAAAAATATACCATAGATATACAAATGTGGTATATAGGACATTTATTATTAAACAATAATAGAACCTAAACTATTCGTTGCATAGAGACTTTTTGAACGCACGTTAGTTTAAATGTTAAGTTATTAGCCACTAAGGTGTAATTTATTTTGTCAGTTCCATAGAAAAGTACATTTTTCTCAGCAATTGCTGCAAGACTTACCCAGTAATGGGTTTTAAGCGAGACACATTTATTGGGTTGATTGAGATATAAATTCTTCCTCTACTTCTCAACACTCGGTTGTTATTTTTCAGTACCTCGAATACCGAGCATCGTTTGTAATAGAGGAAGTGACGAACAATTTATATGTGTAATACTAAATCAAAAGCATCAAGATCCGGCACGATAAGACGTGTTAAACACAGATGAATTCTTGTTTTATTGCTTCGTAAATAGCTTTTTTATTCTATTTTTAAATGTTAGACTGATTAATTTTATTTTTAGTTCTTAGAAATCTATGAAATATTTGTCCAAATTTGAGGCCTAACAAAATTGCTTTCTGCCCTTTTTCGCACCCAAACGGATCACCCCCCCCCCCATTTCAAGAAAATTTAGAACTATTTTCAAGATAATATTTACAAAAAGGACCATAGAACCAAAATAATATAAATATGAAACGTTTTGTTGGCCTTTAAAAAGCTGATTTTTTAGTTTAACTATTTAAACTGCTACATGAGTGTTCCCAAAGTCGATAACAACCTAAATAGTTTCCAGCAACCGAAAATAATGGATTCACGCCGTTTCAATAAAACGATAAAATAAATCATATTATAAAATAACGTAAAATAAAAATTAAAAAACTGCCATGAAGCTGTTAAGATTCCATTACTCAAAATCAGCCGTAAAGATTATAATCAAATTTTGCGAAAGTATACCCTAACGACCCAAACAAAACTTTTTGTTCTCTATCTCTCTAAAAATATTGGTTCGTTAGTGATCGTCAAATTAAAAAATATGAAAGACTCCATTTCTTAAAATCTCCCTCAACGATTTGGATGGAATTTTGTTCATTTATAGCCTTTAACGACCCAAACAAAACTTACTGTTCTCTATCGCTCCAAAAATATCGGTTTGTTACTTATCGTAAAATAAAGAATATTTTCAAAACTGCCATGAATGTGTTATGAAAAGCTCCATTTCTCAAAATCGACAGTAACCATTTGGATCTAATTTACACAAGTATACAAGAATTGCTCTTTAAATAGTACTAACATGGTAATTGCAAACAAATTAAATATCTTTTTTGACTGTTTAAAGGAATCCGGAAAACATTATAAACAATACGGAAAACAGGTAATTTTCTATGAACATTGTAAAGTCGGCAAACTGAATGAACGAATGAACTCTGACCTACGTAGAGAACTGCTTTGGCTCAGTAGTCCCAATCAATAACTCGGGGTTAGCTGCAACAATGTTGTCTATAATCCATAGTTTAGTTTATCTTTGTGTCTGCCTTATCCCGTACCCGATTACCTGATAGGTTGTTGTTTGAACCAATGAATATCAACATTTTTCTTCATTATCTCAGTCTAACGTATTTTATAAACAAAATAAGAAATTCGTTCAAGAAATTTTTTTTTTAAACAGTGATAGTTTCGTTTCATTGTCCGTTCGGCTAAATATTGAATTATTTTAAGTAGTATTTAACTTTTGTTTTTATGAGAAGGAATGTTTACAAATCAATTATAACGATTTTGATCAAATTTTGCTCATGTGTAAACCTCCAAGGACTCGTTCAAAACGTATTGGGTTACATTCTCTCCAAAATGTTTGTTTGTCAGTTATTAATAAAAACCAAAAAAATCGGTCACGAGTCTGTTAGGTTACTACTCCGTTGGCATACAACTCATGTTTATTTAGTTGATCAGCGTGAGGTCTCGTGTCAACATGGTGTTTGCCATTCTTTGTACTGTATAGTTTTTCTCATCACTTCTATATTTAGTTTGGATTATTTTGACTGCTTAGGTCGAGTTTTAACTTTGAGTTCCTTTTTAGATTTTCGTTGTAATTTCCAACACAGTCCTTAGCTATATTAGCGTTTTTCTCTATTCTCGTCTTCTGGGTTTTTCACTTCATAAACGGGAGTTGTTTTATACCCTAATATACTCTACCCCAGAACTCTTCATCGGAGATAACATCTGGGGTTAGATAGGTCTCCAGAGACCTACACAAAGGAATTGCACATTAACAGACTTCCCAGCGTAACAACTGTCTAACATTCAAATAAAACTTGAGCACAATAGTTTTATTAAATAAAAGCTCATGGACCACTGATGATAGCGACGTTGTCGTTGAAACGCGTTAAATTTAATAAACGTATTTGCGATAAATTGTGTCGAAATTATAGTTTTAAAACATTTAACAATTCGAGCTCAAAATTGATTAATAATAAATGTTTACTTTTACCCAGCTTTGAAATTTGGCATAATAGATCAAACCCTCTGGGTCCGGGGAGAGAGGGAGTTGGGTTTATAATGAGTTAGTTTATTTAACTAGTAAGGAAACTTGATTATAACACACTATCTATTTAACATCTTGACTTCACTGTTACATTTGCATCTGTGTGAGGTATTAATGTACATTTAAAAAAACGACGATAGTCCTACGTGAGGAAATCGATATTGGGACTTGTGGTTAAGTTGTAATGAGGCTGTGATTAGACAGTGCTGGGAATTCTTTGACGATATTTAATGCATGTTGCATTATAAAGGCTTACACTGAAGTTATGCAACTAATTGATTCTTTCTATAAATGTGGAGAAAATGTTAATATTGAATTTTGTTGCAATTTTCCATATAATAAAAAAATAATAAATTAAAAATTAATGGATGCAAAAATATTGCCCTTATTCTTACATACCCACCCACAAAACCAAAAATAATATTTAAATACAGCCTAAACTCGTTTCTCTTGTAGGGCCAACTCGTTCAAAGAGTAAATAATATTTATTGAAAAAAAAATTTAACGTCGGCTGTAGAATTATCTTCATTTTTTTGTCAATTATTCCTGAAATATACTTGCGGTTAAACTTATTTCCGTAAATATTCTTCACATTTCATCAAAATTGGGACACAGTAACAGTTTTGAGAAGTGACGTCTTTTATTACAGATTTCTACCATGCCAATTACTATTAAATTTCAATTTAATCATAAAGTTTGCACAACACCAGGATCCATGCAGCAGTCCACAATCTTACCATTTATCGAAATATAAAGATAAACTCATGTAATAGGCGAGAATATGTTCATGAACATTCAAACTAGGATTTTTAGGAACACAAATTTGACATTATTAATATTACCTAATTATATTTATATATGAACAGGAGGGAAAATAATCCAATAGTTGTAATGATTTTATGATGCACAAGAATTATAATACATGTTTCTAAAATTCAAAATATGTTTGCAAAGTAAGACCTTAAGTGCTTGCAAGGGATTTTATAGACACTGTGACATGAAGCGTCCTCATAGTTGTGCTGTTTATGTTGAATTGGAAAGATGGCCGTTAGATCTCCCTGAAGAATCATTGAATGAAATCAAATATGAAGAGCGTATAACCGTTGCTTTATTTCATTTTAGAATGTTTAAATTATATTCCCATGCGACCCTGGTTGACCTTTCATCAATTAAGACTAATATAAAGTCCCCTTGAATGGAATAGGAACCACTATAACGTAATTGGAATGATAAAGTTATCGATTGGTTGTGTAGAAGTGAACAAATATCATCGTAAACTATAAAAGTAATTGATTAAGTTAATGTCTACTTAAATAAAAAACAACCTCAAAGAGAAGTGTGGAGAAATTAACAATATTAATTTAAAATTCCCCTTGTCATAATAACAGGAACAAAGCCTAAAAACACAATCATTGCAATAATTATTATTGAGTTATTTTATAGAAAAATCTCGAACACAAGATCTCACAAAAATTACGTTTACTTAAACGCGTTTCAACGAAAAAGTCACCATCCTCGAGTTTTTTTCTTTCTAATATTATCTCACAAATCAAGCTCAATATTTTTATTGCCTTACAATATCCTTGATGTACATTTCGATAACATGATTATCAACATCATAAATTTAGATTATTAAATTAGAACTAACATTTATATCTAATCTAACGAAAGCTATCCTACCACCCCTCCCATTCCACAGATGGTCATCCTAATCAGCTTTAGCCGACATTGACTAAATAATTAGGCTATTGTAATTATTGGATTTTTAGTTATTGTTCCTATAATTGTGTTTAGAAGAATGAACATATATGTTGTCATTTAAATAAATTTTAGTTTGATTTAGTTTGCACAAACTCTCTCATTTCTATTCATGGAGAAAATACAATATAATTTATCAGTTTATTTATTGGCGTTTACAGGCCTCGTAGTTGTTTATGTTCAAAACAAAATTGGTTTAGTATTTAACAGGGTGAAAGCTATTGCGCATTTGGCAAGCCTGCGCTTTTGAAAGCAACTAGTAGTTGTTTATGTTTAACTAGAATTTCCACATTTTCCCCTCCATTTTTGAGGAGCACTCAAAGACATTGTCATTGAAACAAGTTTTATAATTAAACGTTATTTTGTGAGAATTTATAATCTATTAATTATTCTAAGAAGTTATGACAAGCTGGTGGAGACGAAGGATTTTACTGGTTCAACTCATCTTTGGATAACCGTTAAACCAGGGATGATAAACTCGGTTTTGTACGATCTCAATAACTCTGATCGACTCTCGACTGTAAGTAATATTGATTATGAAATGATCAAACTGTTCATGACATTTTGACATGCGATTTGAACATATGGGAGATTAGCGCAAAAATACTTTCTTGGGTGTATTGAAAATAGCCCAGATTTTACAAAAAAGTTATAACGAGCGGATGAATAATGTTCTAGAAATGACCCAGAAAAAATTCTTCATAATGTGAAGTTCCGCACCACTTCTAACGAAAAGAAATTTGATCAATTCAATGCTCATGCATTTCTTCGATATCCAAGATTGTGCATAAGAAATGTATACATTAAGGTCAAAAGTCAATGAAATTTATGAACGTAACTTTCTTAGAGACTTAGAAAAACGTCATTCGTATCCGGTCTGAAATTGTTGACTGTGCATCGAGCGATTACGCCATTATCACATCGTACTTTTTTGTGAACGATAATTTGTCCAAATGCAATTCCTCTAATCCTAGTCCAAGTGATTTTTTTTTTCTGAAACTTGCAGACCAACTTCGGATTTGTTATTTTGAAAACACACCAAAAAGTTTGCGACGGGCCATGCGATGGCGTTGAAAGTTGAAGATGAAAATGACATCTCTCTATGTGCGTCTTCCTAAGTAAACTATTTTGAAACAGTAAAAATTGTTTTGTAAAATAATGTTGAAAATAAGTATTTTTATAAAATCAATTTCATTATCTTTGCAAGGGTATCAATTAGGATAAAAATAGATATTAAATTATAGGAAATAGAAATAATGCACTTGAAGAAGATGATGTAAAAGATATTGCACGTAAACTCATGGATACCAACAGAACGACTGAAACTGTGTCAAAAATCGCACGAACCTTTTTCACTCACCCATTACCCAAATCACATAAAAACCAACCAAAACCATTTGTTACAAAAATATGTCATTTCGGTAGTTGATGAACCATGCACTTTGTTTTTTGAAAATATATTTCTGTATTTAAGTAGGGCCTAAACTTGTTTCGCTTTTGTCTTAACTTATCCTCAGCGTAAGTCATATTTCATTAAATCTAATTGGGGGGGGGGGGGTGTCCCTCCAATTATCCTAAACCATAACAGCTTTCTTTACTTGCGGTTACATACATTAATCTTTACATTTCACTAAAATTTTGAACGAATCGATAAGACTATTTTAAAGTAGCCTCAGAGCCGATATTTGATTTTCTATCGATAACTAACGAACCGGTGATTTTTAAGCGAAGGTGACAAGTTCGTTTTGTTTGGGTTCTTCGAAGCTACACTTGAACAAAATTCAATCACAATTGTTAAAGCCGATTTTAGAAAAATCGTAATTTTATGAGATAGAATAAACGTCAAAACTCTATCTATACTTTTGCAACCATCAGTAGATAGGGCCGGGTTACTCCAACTAGAAATACTATTGGAGTATGTTATTAAGGATACACCTGGCGAAGTATTAGGCCTAAATAAAATGGTGCGAACGAACAATTGTACAAAAATAACTTCATGAATTGTTTTTTAAAACTTTTGAGCAGGATGAAATAAAAACCTTCGTTATTACTTTTTAAAAGTGTTAATTTATCTTAATGAAAACAATTTCACGAATAGAAAAAAAACTGGGAACACAATATCTCACAAAAATTACGTTTACTTAATCAAACGCGTTTCAACGACAAAGTCGCCATCCTCAGTGATACATGAGCTACAATAACTAAACTATAACAGTTAAAAAAATATCGCCTACTGCAGATTTAGATAACACTATCTGGTTATGCAAATTTTTAAATGATCAGAAAATTCAGACTTCACCTCGTTGATTGATTAATGTTGCCGTATAGAAGCGAGTAAAGGCTCACATCTCTAGAAAGCAGAAAATAAAATTTACGACAGGTCTTGGCCTTTGTTACGAAGTCTTCCGTACGTCTGTCTGTCTGTCTTCGAAATATAAATTTACAACTTTAGGGTTCGTCTTGAATACATTGTTATTTATTGAAAAACCATCCAAAGCCCAATGAATGTATCTATAGACAAAGTTTGCAATTGTCTGCGGATTTTAGACTCTCGCTAGGACCAATAGTATTGTGATTTCCCCGTCGGATATTCATATTATTACGTGTAATGGTTTAAACTAATGAAGTTTAATTGTAATTAATCATCGGTTGTTTTTAATTATCTCTTGGATTTAATACCAATTCCTTAAATTTTTAATAGATATGTAAATATTCAATTTATAGTTCAATAAGTTTAGGTTATAAAAAATGAAAACTTTTAGGTTTTTTTATTTAATTAAAATTGTCCTTAAATGTATTCGTATACATTTCGTTTATCCAATTAAAAAAAATGGCACTCAGGACACTTAAATCTGTATATAAAGCTTGTCAATGTGAATGGCAGTATATTGGCGAGAAAAATGCGTCACGTAAATTTTACGTTGGTCTATTTTGCATTGATAGTTTAATAATTTAATTAGTTTTCACTAATGAATTTACGAATTTAAAGATTTATTTTAATAAAAGCCTGCACAATTTATTTAGAAGTTCCTAGAAATGAACGTGGAAATAGAAATCTCTTATTTCCTGTATATTTTTTAATCAGCGTTCATTTGACCCTCTCGGTTGCAATAAGCATGGATGAGACTCGGGTGATTAAGCAAAAAGAATGTACATTTTATAGTATCGTAAAACTATGTAGGCTTATTTCAATGAAGTTAATAAATAACACCTTTGTTCTGATACTATATGCTCAATAACATATTTAATCAGTTAAATTAATTTAGTAAAGGAATTAGTGTAAATGGGTTTTGCTTGTCAAATTTAAGATTTGCCGTTGATATTATACGTATGGGTGTTGTACTGAATCTTGATAAAGTCAGTGATCACTATTTCGGAGAAAATCCTGCAGGATAATGACGCTTAATATTGAGTACGTAGATCACAATTATTTGGGTTAGATTATGTCGTTTCTCTAGACATAAATGTAAATGAGAAGTACAATTTCTCTGGTCGGAAGAAGTGTTGATTTCTCGAAACAAATCTAACTTTTCTAGCTATGTGAAAGTCTAGGTGGTATTAACCAGTGTATATCCAAAGGGTGCCAAACTTGGACACTCAAATGTATATAGGAGAGTTTAACGTGATAAGGCGTATGCTTGTTGTGAAGAGATGTGACACGGTGAACAATAAGAAGATATTACAAACGCTGAAGAATATGACATTTTGAAGTGGAAATAAGTTGGCCTTGTGGCCCAGCTCTGGCTAAAATATTTACAAAATGTATTCCTAGGGACAAGCAGAGTAAAAAAGGATGAAAAATAAAATAGTGAAGAAAGTGGATATCCAATAGTGTTCGCAGGCTAAAAAAGAATATTATGATCAGTTGTTTTTGAAAAGACTATACAATTTTTAAAAAGACTTTGGTGGCTTCTGGTGGTTTTAAAGTATGTAATTACCGAGATTGTTCTTTAGTATATGTCAATAAAGCTTTTATTATTATTGTGCTCCACTATGGATGTGTACCAACATTGAACTGGTTATCAGAATTATCAGAGTATATACATTATTATTCTATATTCATTGAAAAGCTTTGTTGTGAATAACTCTTGCACACTAATACATTGGCTCATTAAAAACCCACAAACGTATCAAGAGCCATTAGCAATAGGCACATGTGTCTAGTCAAACGAATAATATGAATAATTATGTGTGCATGAATAATTCGCTCTGTGGTACGGGAGTTGTTAGTCAAACTTCAAGTTGTGATAACCACTGTTCTATTATTTTAATTTTTACTACATAACAACACAACTAGGAAGTCTGTAATTACACTTCATAGATTTTTTTTCTTTAATCCTAAATGCATCCCGGCTGTTTTGTTTTCCTCGTAAACATTTTTAAAGGTTATGTAACGATCAGACTGCCAAACTTTGTGAAGTGATTCAAAAAATCAAAATATAGAAAAGATGCCTATAAACATATTTATAAAAAACATTCGTAACTACAGATCGAATTAAAATGTGATCCCAATTTTTCGGATATTTTGTATTATAAGTTTATAGTGTATTACAAATTGTTATAATTTTTCACTTAAACGTTTCAAAATTGCGTTTATTTAAAAATTTTGTTGCCAAATATTTCGATAACCGTTAAGTTTACAAACTATTTATAAGATACAAAACAATATTATATCTATATCTATGTTGAAGAATAACCGAGATGTCGGTGAACTATTATTGTTCATTACTTAGAACAAAAAAGAGCTTTTCTTGGTTTTCCAGCACTTAGAAGTAAAGTTTTAAAATAGTGATTAACTAAATGGCGCCAGCAAAATATAACATTTAGAAGGTAAAGTTATTTTCTGAATCAATTCTGTTATTTCTGATTGTTCATGGTATACACTCGATGTTAAGCTCCTTGTTACATTGTCTAGAAAATCGCTTACAAGCACGTAACGTGTTACTTCTGACAAACGTACTTTAAATTTTATAGATCCAATAGAAAATTGTAAATAAAACTCCAATTTATAATTTGTAGAAATTACAAAATTATTACGATAATTTTCAATAATTCAGCTTAAATTAGATTTTTGTCTCTCGTTCACGTATAAACATCATTAGCTAATATTGAGAATTTAAAATTTGTTTGTTTTACACAAATAATAGTTTGGATATTTAATATAAGTTTTTTGTCAAATTTACTAGATGATATTTACATTTCGAAAATAAAGTGGAAATACTGCAGACGGCTACTTGGATCAGTTTCATTTAATGAACTAATTTTTGGCTAAGAATGATGATAAACGATGTCCATTTAACTCCGCCAATTATTTAAAAACTGAGACATTTTAATTTACAGTGATAGTTTCTTTGAAAGCACGGAACTACACTTATCATTATGATTAATCATGAACACGATAGTTTTCAACTATTTTTAGCAGTTTTTTTATCTTCTTTATATATAATAATATTAAGTAATAATGACAATTAAAAATGTCTGTTTTCTCCGACAATGATAGTTTGGATGCTTATGATAAAATGTATACCTATTATCTCAGTTTAAATTCACATTTTGATAAGAAAATGGATAAAATTGTGATGAAGTTTCAATTCGAAACAAAATTTACCAAAGTAGTTTTTATAACCTACATTGTTGAATTGCGTAACTAATGGCGCCGGGATATAAAGCCAATGAGAATCCTTCAGTGTAGTTTTTTTGTTACCAAACTAATCGAACACGCGTTCGGTAGTTTTAGATTTCGTGCAACAGCTGACTAAGATCCAAACTAAATATGACAGCTGTTCTCAATCGAAGTCAATAACCGAAAGAAAACTTTAGCGGAAATCATCTGAACGTAAGCCTTAACAAATGATTGGGAATGTAACCAACTATACTAAAACTAAAATCTTCTCACTTTTTAACTGAGCGAACCAAAGTTTTTTTTTCTCGGCCATTTGACATTTTATTTGCATGTGTTTGTTTTTACTCAGTTACGAAATTGAAAGAATAAGGTTTCTCAATTCGACCGAAACATGTTTTTTCCTTATTTTCCGTTTTAAAATGGCGGCTAATACTACACTCTTACACTTAGAAACACTTTTTATATCAATTTTATATTAACGTCCAAACTCTAGTATCTATACTTTTGCAACCATCAGTAGATAGGGTCGGGTTACTCCAACTAGAAATACTATTGGAGTATGCTATTAAGTACTTGGCGAAGTATTAAATATAATGGTGCCAACGAAGAATGTGTTTTTTTTTTCAATTTCACGAATAGAAAAAAAAAAAAAACCTAGGAACACAAGATCTCACAAAAATTACGTTTACTTAATCAAACGCGTTTCAACGACAAAGTCGCCATCCTCAGTGATACATGAGCTACAATAACTAAACCAGCACTGCGCCAACCCCCGTATTTATACAAAACTAAAGGGGCGTGGCCTAAACCTACTTTCTAATATAAAGGCGTTAACAAGTGCCTAGCGTCATTCTAAATAGCTTAGTTAACATCTAACTAATACAATATTCTTAACTAATCTTATATCTAACCCTACATTTTATATTTTACTTTAATATAGAATTTTGTATCTACCCTAATTCATTATTTACAGTTATATTACGGTATTTGTTAGTATAAAATGTTTGCCATGCATCTATTGTGTTTAATTTAGTAACATTTTCAACAACACAGTGTTTTCTAATTTGAAATAATGTTTTTCCTCTAAACAATGTTTAGCCATGGCTGATTTATCAAGCCTGTTATATTTGAAGTTGGCAGTGTTCTTTTGCTCTAATCCTGACATTTCGTTTTGTTTGGCCTATATATTTCTTTCGGAAATATTTCACAATTTACACAATAAATTCCTGATTAATCTTGTTCTTTAATTTTATCTTTTTAATTTGCAATATGAATTAAGAATATTATAAGCACTAGTCGGATCGCTTACGCTTCCAACGAAAAACGAACTATATTGTCAAAGAAGGATGTGGATATAAGCAAACTATATCTATGTTTTTCTTTCTTGTTGTTTAAAGGCAAAAATCTCTCAGTCATCATCCCCTTTACAAAAAAGGAACAAATGAGCATAAAATAAAGACCCCTAACCCTCGAATACTCTAATAGAAACAGGGTCAGAAAAGAGCAAGAGTTTTTCCAAAGAGACCTGATTGGAAAGATAAAAGAGGGGGATCTAATCCAAGGCTACATGAAAAATGATAAAAGTTGATATTTAGTCTAACAATTTATTAAATCTTACTGACCATGGTTTCGCCAGTTACGAGGCAGTAAACGTCCTACATTAAATGCCTTAACTGGCGAAATCATGGTCGACAATACTCAATAAGTGTAGAATTTTCCAAAATATTATGTTTGTTTTTCATTTAACATAGAGTTCTACCAAGTACCTTCGGTCGTTAGCAGAAATCGTATCTAACAACTAAACCACACAGTTTTACCTAACAGCTGTTTTGATCATTTAAATTCGTTAACAGCAATTCAATTTAACTACACTTTTGCTCAAAACAAATAAACCAGCTGTCTAGAAATACTCCAAGAAATACTAGCGACTCCAAGAACACTCTATTTAGCTTTGAATACTCTTCCTCTTTAATATTAACAAAGTGGTAATTCCGTTTATGTAAATCTGTCAAATTCCTTCCCAGCACATTGCGTTGTGCGGATAGTCGAGGGAGATTTCCAATATCTTTAAAGCTGTATATCTCCAACTGCATGTTTTGTCATTGAACATTGCAGCTTCATTACAGCTCATTGAATATGCAAACTGGTAGGCCCACTCTGCTCTCCCCAAGTCATTCCCCTAGCCAAAGAAATTCAATTAGATTTGGGGATTGTAAAAATGCAATTATGAGCCGCAAATTTGTTTATTGTTATTGACTAAGGAGTGACAAGTTGACTCCCTCTGGGTGTGGACGTTTTGAAGGTTGTTGAGAAGTTTGAGGTTATTGACTCCCTGAATATATTATGTTATAGATTTTGGCAGTAGAGTGATATTTAAATAAATTAAATTATGTTTTGTATTTGCGTATACAATTCTCCACTATAAATTATTGTTTTCGAAAGTTATACATAACTGGAAACAAACATTTTAAATGAATGGGTGTTAAAATGTTTTATTGTTCGAAAAAATTGCATCCTGATGTTCCAGAGTATTTTCAATGATTTTGTGTTGGAGAATATTATTTATTTTTCTTGTTTTGACGGTTAAGACAAGCATACCGTTTTATAACATAGTGCAGGAAATATTGTCCATTACAAACAAATTTTAATTATTTTTCGTAATATCTCGGGCTGTAATAGATAAAATTGAATGAAACCGGTGTTCAAATGTTCGTTATCAGTTCTAGAGTACTTCTGAATGATTCTCGTGTTAATCTGATTGTTATTCTTTACAAATAAAAACCATCAATTATAAAAAAATTGTTGTGTCTTTATAAATAATGTATGAAAATCGTTGCAAATTCGGAAGTAATGTTACTTGTATAGAATACAAACTACATTATAAATTTGAGATCAAAATATTGAACTTAAATGTTACAAATCTCTAATAATTCTTAAACTTTGAGGCGTCCATATTTTGATCTAAAATTTTAGGTGTTATTTATATTCAATACAAGCGATTTGTTGATAATTGTTGATTTTTACATGTTTCTATAAACAATATAATCAAATTTTCATTGGTATCATGTTAATTCAATGTTTGTTTTTTTAAACACTGAAACCTCCTCACACACACACACAAACACACACACACACACACACACACACACACACACTCACTCAAATAAATTAAAATAAAATATTTAATTGCCTATGTTATTATTAGTTCCCTGATGTACATTTCGGTAACCAAGTTACCATCATCGGAGGGATCTGAAGTATTTTAGTTGATTTGTGGTAGGGTTATTGTACCAAACTTATGGTAGGGGTTTCAGTGTTTAAATTGTATAAAGTCACCACAGTGCTCATTGAACATATATTAATTCAATGAGTTTTGGGATTTGTGTGAACTCCTAACAATCGTAGCCTACCTCCAGGGGCTCACTTTAATGAGAACTGGGCTGGCAATCCCGGAGTACCTAGCAGTCCTATAGATTTTTTCATATAGGCCCTAGTCTTAGTTTAGATTCCTTTCTTTCATATTTAGGTTTAGTCATGACTGAACTTTCTAAAGTAAATAAAATTTTCCAATTACTGTGCTACCTAATTTCTACAAAACGCAAGAAGTAACAAATAAAATGTGATTTATTCATCTAAATTACACGTAATAATTAAACTCACCATTTTGAGAAGATTTCAACTGTTCTACAAAAGTAAAAGTAATATCTGAACGTTTAAGAGCGTCCCTCGTTTAATTTAAGTGAAAGCGTTCCTTCTGCTGTCGCAGATGTTACCCTGTTCTCGTCTACTTAACTACTTTGATCACATTTACAGATTAAACACGTCTTTAAACGCAGTTTATGGGAGCTTTGCCTTGGGATTTTATTGCCGGCGAATCCCGTCAAATTTACGTGACATCGTGTCTTGGAATAATGAAAAGTATGAAACTTAGATAGCAAAATATAACTGTGCTATACACTGGCTTGTGGTTTAGCTATTGTAATATTTTTCAAATAAGTTTAGTTTTATTTTGAAAAACTAAGTCTGACATAAAAATGAAGATGACACATGAAATAAATCACAAATTATCAAATTTTATCAACAGTTGAAGATGTGGTCTTGTTCAGAAGTATTCTGAGAATTGTAAAAATGTAAAAACTATTCCATATACCAATTACAACGTATGCATAAAATTGAAAAATTGCATAAATGAGATTGGGGTAGAATTTAGGTTGGAGATATTAAATTCTTTAGAATGATAAATAAGAAGACAAGATTTCATAGGGTAAGAAACGATGATATTAGACATAGTCTGATTGAAGAAGGTGTGAAGGAAAAAGAGGGGGGAAATTATTATCAGGTGATATGGAAATTTTAATGAATGCAAAAGAGAAGACTTCCAGGAAGAAAAGAAGAGGTGAGGTTAGTTTTTACAGTGAAACAGGATGAAATTGAAAAATATCAGACAAGTTTGGAATTGATTTTTGAAAGAATAGGAATAATAGCAGCAAAGCCGAAGGAATGTTTTTGAAGAAGAAATTTGAAGACGGATTGGAAAAACCACGAAATGGACCCTCGAAAACCCTCGAAAACGTTGAAGAAAGAATGTGGAATAAAGGAGTGAAAAAAATCATAAGATATTGGACTTGATTGGGAAAGAATAGAAAAAGATAGTGTGTCATGGCTGAGAAGGATTTGACCATCGTAGGAGGAACATCCATGAAGTGGACTTTCAAATATTGTAATGACAAAAGAAAATAAGTTAACATTATCTACTGTTTCTACCTTTGACTTGTTTAATGGATAGTGGAACTAGAGAGAGGTTCTGTGTTCAATCCTTGTGAAGGCTTAAATGTTTACGGTGTTCTTTCATCATCTTGAGGTAAATTAAGATGCTACAATTAATTGGTAGTAAACTTTGATTGGATAGCTAGAAGAACGGCGACGACAAATTCGATTTTCTAACCAACCACATGAATGAAAAGCCTTGTAGATATACCGTACGTACTAGGGTATCATTAATCCTAATATTCTAATTGACAATCATTTTTACAGCATTTAGAGTGACCTAACATCCTTTAGAGGCCCTTCTTTTTTTTCGTGATACTGTTATTTTTATTCGAGGTCTGCTATTAGTACGTGGTGACATTTTAAATCAATATATTTTTCCAACATGATGGTGGACTGGCAAATTATTGACACATTTTCTGCAATTTCCTAGATATAACCTACCCGAACAGAGTTATTGGGATAAAGGGTGTTATTGAGCAAGGTCGCCTGATTTTATAGTTGTAGACTTTTTTGTTGAGAAAAATGAAAAGTATAATGTTGCAGCTGTAAACCAAAGTCTGTCGATGAATTGAAAGTCTGTAGTATTGTGTGGATGAGTGTGGATTTGCTGAAATTGATGAATATTAAAGACTTATTCAATGGACTGTACAAAAACATTGCACAAACTTTCTCACACAGTCATTCATAATGGAAATACTAAACAAAGAAAACCATTCGTCGCAAAAATGTCAATTTGGTAGTTGTCAGTAAAAAAGTGAAAATGAACTATGGACGCCATCTTTGATAAAATATTTATATATTTAAATAAGGCCTGAACTTGATCTCTCTTTTGCCATAAATGCGTCCTCATCATGATTTTAATGACGGTGGCCGTGGTTTGTAGCTAATTATTTTATATTTACCGTAATATACATTTTTTTTCTTGAACTGTTTCACACGGTTTGGGTAATTAATCTTCATATTTCGCTAAAATTTGATCGAAATCGGTAAAGTCAATTTTGAGAAATTACGTATATTATAAAAGTCCCATGGCCGATTTTGTTTGGGGTCCTTAGAGGCTACACTTGAGTAAAATTTGAGAAAATCGTAATTTTGTGTTTTTCCTTATGGTACCTACTCCCAAAATATGCCCACATATCATTTTTTTTTTTTAATCTGTCTACGCCTTTGGGGTGTAGAGTGGTGCACATAGACAAACGACAGGCAGACAACATTTTTTTCTTTAACTCGGGGAAACTTAAATCACAATAAAAACTTGACATCGGTTTTTTGACACTTCCTATATACTACGTACAAGTTGAAAAATAAACATTGATAAGCAATATTCCAGAGAAAATCAAGAGGAGATAAAGAGTAGTGATTTGTGTTTTGAGATGTTACGTGATCTAAATATTATTATAAGTAACAGTGCAAAAAGTGAGTGTTATTATTTGTATTTGTTTTAATGCAAAGTGTGCTTATAACTGGATTAAAAGTTGATATACCTTGTCTCAAACGTAAGAAATCTCTCGGAGCCTGTTCCCAAGTAAGATATCTGGTTTTAGATAGGCCTACTTCGCCAGCTATAATATTCATCTTGTCGCATTAACGTTGGAGTTATGATGATATAGAGTTGTAGATTGAGACAAACTGCATGGAGTCGTGAAGGAATGCAGGAAAGTGAAAATATGACTGATGTTGGCAAAACCTCTGCTTTGTAATGCGAGAGAGAGAGAGGTATTATGTAGTACTTGCTAAAGGAATAGACAACAGATTTGAATTTTAATAACAACGTTAATTTATTATAAAGTTATTTTAGCTATTTCATGGTAAAACCGACATCCGAGACTATTTTGTTATTAAAAGATCTGGAGTATTGGTCCTGCTTATCTTAAATTTGATATGTAACCTGTTTTACAAATCCTTCGTTATCAGAAATATCAGTTCATACATTTTTTATTTGGGCTAATTTTTAATTACTAGAATAATTTGTTGTTGATACCTTTTTGCATGAAGGTCCTGCAATGCTCCACAAAAGCTCTTTTTATGCAACTTTGAAATCTGTTTCCAATAATGTCCAAACGTGTGTTCTACGGTAAAAAAAAAAAAAGGAAAGGAAAAAGAGTTATATTCAAAAAACCTCAAAATAAAATAAAAGACTTCGAGATATGACATGAAATTTTTTAAATGATTCACTTTGAAAAAGATAGCTGACAAAATTATCAGATCTTTTAGTACACTTCTGACAAATAATAGAAAACATTTGCTATCTAAAGACAAACTGATCAAAGGAAATCAAAGCATTTTTGGACATACTTTTGTCTGAACTCGTTTTTAGAATGTTTTGTAATTTTAACATAATGATTTTAATCTTTTAAAAATCCATTTTCATTGCTTCTCGACCTTAGGAACACATTCGTCCATTTGCGGTATAGTGGGAATAACACTTAATCCGAAACAAATTGGTTTCGATATTATGGTTGAAATAAAACTCGAACAGAAGATCTCACAAAAATTACGCTATTTAATCAAACGCGTTCCATCGACAAAGTCGCCATCCTCAGTGATACTTGAGCTACAATGATTAAACTATAACTAACCTACCACTGCGCCCAACGCCATATTTATACAAAACTAAAGGGGCGTTGCCTAAACCAACATTGGCGATAACAAGTAGCTCGCGTCATTCTAAATAACTTGGTTAACATCTAACTAATACAATAATCTGAACCAATCTTATAATCTAACAATACTGTTTATATTTTACTTTAATATAGAACTTTGTATCAAACAATTCCTTTAGTTTTGTATAAATACGGGGTTTGGTGCAGTGCTAGTTTAGTTATTGTAGCTCAGGTATCACTGAGGATGGCGACTTTGTCGATGGAACGCGTTTGATTAAATAGCGTAATTTTTGTGAGATCTTGTGTTCGAGTTTTATTATCTCACAAGTCAAGCTCAATATTGATTTATATTTGTGTACGTATGGTGATACATTTTAGATGTTACGAAAAGGATTAGAATTTGGTCAAGCGTAATATTTTTTGGAAATTTGTATTAATAATCATCTGTTTTTTTTTAATAATAAAGTTATGTTATTACGAAGAACTCAAATCGTTTTGTACATCGGAATTTATGAACTGACCGATTGTAAAATTTGGATACTTTCGATTTTGATGAAAATATAACATTTTATTAGAAATTGTAAAATAGGTTAGTTTAAAATTTAAAACATGATTAAGTTAAATTGAAGAAAAGGAAAATATCAACCAACAACTTGTAGGAAGCCAGCCAACAATACATCGTCTTCAATTATTTAGTTTGTTGTGTTGGCAACACTTCTCCGACTTAACAAACCTGATTCTGGAGAAAGAAACACTCATGAATAATGACTAAGAAAAGTTAATTTGTTCGCTTGCACAGTCTTGTCTGTGTATTTAATGTGTTTCTTGTCGTTATTTAATACTTTCTACACATAAATACATATCCACACTGAACTACAAATGTATTTATTCCTTGTCACTGGTAATATTCTTCCCTTGGACATCGTTTAAATTCAACGCTAACTGTAAATTTGCGTTGGTAACTTAGTTTTATGGAGTTTTGCTACATTTCTATCAGGGTATTTTTAAAAAAAATATTTGCCATAATCTTGTAATGATACTTTCTTTTGCTGTTTTTTGTGTATTCGGTCGTTTGTCGGCCTTGACCTTAGCAATAATATACACAGATCGCCATTTACACAAAATGAACCTTTATTGGCTCATGTGGTCCTAGATAAGAAGAAACTACCAGACAATTGTTTCAGGTTTTTTGATTTTGTTTAAATTACAACATTGTGGAATGGAGAGGGAAGAAATCTCCCCCTCTTCATACTTGACTAGCAGACTATAGGTCTACAACTTTGAAAAGAGACTGCCAGAACCACATCACAGGAGTTAGTCGGTCGCGCAGAGGAGAGTTGGGGATTAGTCGCTGTCTCGTCGCTTTGGTGTTTCATGTGCTCTCCCGTACACGTCTGTTTTTATATTTATTATTTATTTTTTTTCAGTGTTTAAATATGCGCATTTTAACACCTTTTATGTTCATATGTTTTTTTCATGAGTAAAATGTTCAAGTATGTAATCACAATCACAATAAACAGGCTTAATTAATAATAAAACTTAAACGAAATAATAAATTATATAACATAGTAATTTATTTGTTTAGTACCGAATATATTTCGTTGATTTTTATATTATACCTAGGAGAGAGGAACACGCGAGTAGAAGCGGCTAGATGCCTCTCCCTCTTTTGCTCTCACACTTACTCAGCCCCTCTCTACCTGCGCGGACTTAGCGGACATGTGGCTTTTTCTAAGTTGTTTACCTATAGGATAGGTGGAGAAGTACGACGGCGCACGGGAAAGAGGGAGATAGAGAGCTCAGGCTTGTTATTTGTTTATTGTAGGTCTATAGAACTATTATTGCTGATTTGTTTGTTCTTGTAATTCTGTTATGTATATTTGTAACGCCTCATTTTTATTTTTATCCTATAAAATCATTTGACATTTTATCCTTGTTAAACTCTGCACAGAAATGAGCTAACGCAAAAAGTTGTACGACTTGGGTGAAAATTATCCTTAAAAGGGTAACAAGATATAAGAAAACCCGAATACTGACAAGTGAGGCAGTGATTAAATGACTAGCGGACACTAAAGTAAGGGCTAGGATCCGGGAAAATCTCAATGCTGTCTCTGTAAAACCGGGGTAACGTTGCAATAGGTATCAGGGTACAAGAGTTTTGACCAGAACGAATTTAGATTGCGATAGTTTTTTCTTTTCTTCAAATTTCTATATTATTAGTGTGCAGTGTAATTTTTTAAACGAATTCTTGGATTTACTTGAATTACGAATTTACTAGATCCTTTTACTGGTAATTTTCGTACGCTTCCAGCAGTTGGCAGAGAACTTTTAAAATAGTAATTAAATTGACTGTTGACAACTGAATGCCGAAGAAAGGATTTTTCATATCTTTTTCTTCAGAGTTTCACCCAATTGTATAAAAAAGTTGAATTTGCATAAGCTTGCAACTTAGGGTATAGTTACAAAATCGATATCGTTAATTCAAAAGTTAGTGTTTCTAGCTGATTTTTTCAGACTTTTGTCTGAAATTAAATTTTAAACTAAAGATATTTTAATTTAACAAAAGCGTATTTATATATATGAACTGTGTAATAATATTAAAATGTCTTATAATTGTGTAAGTCTTATTGCAGAGGTTTTATAATATTTTTACTCCAAAATATATTATTGTGTGTGGTTGTTATGTGAGCTGTCGTGAAAACATGGAGAGTTGTTTGGTAGGTCCTGCAAAAGTTGCAATGGACAAATTTGGTAAGGCCTTGGAAAGTGGCGGTGGTGGAGACCAAGTGAACGAGACAAATTATTTCAATCACTAAGAGCATTGTTAAAAACATTCACTCTTGCCCCCCCCATTTTGTCGACCCCTTGAAGCTACGTTTCACCTTGACCTATATCATTTACTTCTCGTAGACATGTAGTAAGATTGCAATAACGTCGATTATTTTTTATATCGCTTAGTGGCACGAATTATATATTTTTTTTGTTCAAAATTATCTAGAGCACTTGTTTTGTAACCGATTGGGATATTTTAAAAAAAATGCTCGTTATTAAATTTCCAAAAACGTAAGAGAGCCGATTTTTGAATTAAGCTAACCAAATTATTGAACTTAACCAAAATGGCCATTTTTTATTTAATTCTTAATACATTTTTTTTCTTATCCAATTTACATAAATCTTGTTACTTGTTAGTTTTTGAGGTTGCTGATTACAAATCTGATGTGATTTCCAAATGGTCATAAACGAACTGCAAGATGCCGGAATCAATATGGCGGCTATAAAATGCTAAAAAAAAAAGTTGAAAAATGAAATATTTTAGATAAATTGTATACCGAAAAGTTTTGAATATTTCTGATAAGTACTTTTAATTTAAAATAGACTAAATTTTAATTTCCCGAAAATATTTAAATGGCGGATCCAATATGGCGGCAACAATATGATAAAATTAACCTAAGAATAAATTTAATGCATTAAAGTAAATAGGCTATTCCTAAGAATTATTAAAAAATTTAAAAGGTTGCAAAATTTCTGAAATTTTCAAATATATCCAATATGGCTGCCATACATGAATTATCAATCATAAATATGCGATTCAGTACCTCCATTAATTTAAATATAACCTAAATAGGTCATTAATATTCTTTTTTTTTATCTGCTAATAATGTAATAAATAGCTAACACAAAGAACATTATAACAAGATTATTAAACCCAACATAACCTAAGTCTAATAGAACCTTAAACCAAGAAGTCTATACTTAACATAACCTAAGACAATACTTATAAATTTCTCGCCTTAGGTTATGTTAGGTATAGAGTTCTTGATTTAAGGTTCTATTAGGCTTAGGTTATATTAGGCTTAATATTCTTGATTTAATGTTCTTGGTGTTAGCTATTTATTATATTATTATTAGCAGATAAAAATGAAACATTAATATAACCTACTTAAGGTTATGTTTAAATTATTGGAGAACTGAATCGCATATTTATGATTTTGAACGGAATAATTGTGATTCGTGCCACTGTCCGACGTCTGTTAAGAGAACTGTTCACATAGATTGCACTAACTTTCTCAGATACTTACACAAATAGTCTAAGGCAAAAAAAAAAAACTATAGCCTACCTTACTGTCTCCCCTAAAATGTAAAAACTGGAGGATTTATTAGTTATTCTCATATTGGTAAATTTATTTAGATTTTATTTTATAATTTTCATTTTTAAACCATAACTCTCAAATATGCATTTTTGGGAAAACGGTGACTAATGCGTTTGGATCCTTAACATTTAAAAAAATTCGAAAAAAAAATCAATGTTGCTGAATTTGTTAAAATTGAATTTTTATCGTGTTATTTTGAATTTTACCGAAGTTCCAAATTTTAAATTATCGGGAAAATGTAAAACGCCTCTTGAAATGGCCAAGATAAGCCCACATGTGATTAAAATCTCACCACTTGTTTGTGCTGTCGAACACTAACATGCAACAGTTAGTCATGGATCATTCCATAATCTGTTTTATTTGGGTCAGGATACCTGATACCGGATATTTACACGAAAAGCTCAATATCCATTTTGTGACCCACCATACAACTTTCTCTATAGCCTACTACATAAAAGGAGAAAATAAATTGAGAATGTTTGTATCACATTTTTATTTAAATTCGAAACTTAATGTTTATAGTTTTGAGTTAAAATTTGAAATTAGAATCGTTTGTTTCTATCTTAAAGAGAAATTCACGTGCCAGGACGAAAGTGACCTAGTAGTCTTCTAAAAATGTAAATATAAATTGATATAATAGGCGGATATTGTTATCATAAACATGTTAACTATCATTTTTAGAGAACACAAATTTTAAATTGCTAATATTACTTAATGATACATAATTGAGGGAAAACATAACTTAATGCTGAAATTCTTGGAAACAGTCAATCGTCGTAATGATTTTCTGATATCTACGAATTATAAATTGGAATTTCATTCAAAATACGCTGTTACATACACATGTATAAATTAAAAATGAAGTAATATCTTCAATGCTTGCAAGCGATGATCTAGGCACTGTAACATGACATATTGTTCTGCTGTTTTAACTTTATTAAAGTGAGCACCCTTAATATTTGAATCACTAGTTTCATATATAATACATAAAACGTCATAGTTATAGAGATATACATGAAGTAATAAATAAACTACTTTGAGCACGTACTGTCCTTATCACGGTATTAAAGTCTCCGGACGCTATGCTATTAAATGTCGTATAACAGTTATATATAATGATGTGCCATTATTGCACCGTTATGTTGAATCGTTCACTTCTATTGTTATTGAACGCCGGTAACGTCGTTAAACCTTCTTTATTAATTTAATTGTTTGCATCGGTTCCACTACTGAGAAAGTATTGTGATGGGAAGAACCGACGTTGGGATTTTTGTGGTTGTATCAGTTCTGGGTTCATCTGAGTTCAGAAGAGTATTTTTTAAATAAAAAATTGATACCTAGGGATTTTTATTACCAATTACATAGGAATACTTTAGTCGATCTACCTCAAAATTATGGGTTACCTACCGTATAGAAAACTGCAAAATTAATTTGTTTTTTCCAAAATACTTTCTACTGATTTTGATCAAATGTTACCCATTTGGAAAACGGCCCTAGAAAACATAAATATAAGTCGCCATGGCTAAAAAAACTGTAAAATTAAAACAACAAACTACCTATGAAGCCATTATGAAAGATTTTAATCTCAAAATCCTCTTTATCGATGTCCATGAAATTTTAAGTTTTGCAGATTTATAACCGAAACCATTTTACGAATTTGTAATTAAAATAACATTACGGTTCAAGGGTAATTGGTAAAAAGAAGAAACAACATTCACCATCGTTCATTAAAAAAAAAGTGGATTTCAATTAATTTGTTAGGTAGTCTTTGTATAGGACGAGTTTATGACTTATGGGAAGTAAATGAAGTATCTAATTAAATATTGCAAATTTTAAAGTTTTACGAATCTGAAATAATCGTTCGAGCTGAGTCTCAACTTGTTATGACGGCAACGTTCCGTCCTAAAAAGAATCAAATACTGAAAGATGTATTTTTACTTCTTTACATATGTGTGAGTGAAAAGTTTTGATACAATTTGTTTTTCAGAATGATCGTGAATAATTTAACTTAGGATTAATACGATAGTTGTGGGTTTTCCTTTTATTAATTTGGCAGTGTGATCGGTCATAAAATTGATTTTAAGATTTTAGCTTTTTGAATTCAGCCATTTTTTTAGTTCGAAATATGGTTGTTACTATATTTTCTTTGTTGTGACATTTAGACTGGTTTTGATATTTGGGTATTATTGGTTAGGCTTCCAGACGTTTCGTAAAATTTACGTAAACCAAAAAAAATTAAAAATCGAGACTGCGATTAAATGTAGGATGACTGTGAAACTTTAAAAATGTAGTCTAGGATTAAATTTAGCAAAAAATATATATTCATAGTTGATTCCTGATATAATAATAATAATTACTTTTTTATATGGATTTCCCGTAGTAAGTGGAGGGGGGGGGGGTTTAACGTGTTGGTCTTGATTGAACCATTAATAGAAACATTTACAAATCTGAGATAAATTGTTACGAATCGAACTGAAAATTTATAAAAATCTACTGAAACGATACCTTCGATTGTAATTAGTTACGTTTACAGAGAACTGTTTTTAAATAACAACAAATGTAACACCTCCTTTAAAACATGTTTTAGGGAACATGATCGATGCACTTTCCATCGTTATGATACGCCTTCAATAAGGGAAAATAGGTTTTTTAGATTATTTAATGATGCTAGCCAGACAGCTAAGTATGAGTCCACAGTTCAAGATCTCTATAACCTATATCCCGTTACTAGGCGATGTTATGACGTACGTTTCTTAACCATACATAGCTTGCTTGGTCTCCTTGAACCAAGCCTTGAAGACTTCACCTGATTCTACAAACATTGTCTTGTCCCACATTGTAGGCTGGTCGGAGAAAGTTAACTAAGACATAACCTTAAAACAGTTAATTACACCTTCTTTAACTTGAGTACGCATTAGTTCATATTTTATCACCCCACCCACACCCCCATAAAAGAAAGTTTGTCAACATGTATGTCACATTATCAGCTTGCTAAGGTTTTGGTGACTTTATGAATTAGTCCGATTGGTCTAATTTGATTTGTAATGATGTTCGAGGTCATTAAGTGCAACTGTAAACATAATTTGGAAACAAGTCGACTCTCGCTAACTCGAACCTCGATAACTCTAAATCTTCGATATCTTGAATTATTTTCAATCCCCTTGGAAAAACCTGTCTAAGTCGAAAATATAACAATACATAACTCGAAATAATTTAACGGTTATATTTTACCTCTATAAGTCGAAGAGACACAAAAATTACATCTATAACTCGAAGTTCAGTAGATAAGTCGAATTCAATTTGCACTTTACCTCCACAAGTCGAAGTTCACCTCTACATCTCGAGTAACGATGAGGATGCTCCTTCTGACGAAGAAAACGAGGAAGAGGAGCCAGCAGACATTAAACCTAAAGAAGCCATTAGAAAAAACCAGTGATGCACCAGACAGTGTGTTTACTTCGATTGTTTCAATCGAAAATATGATTGACAAACGTGCTGCCAACAGTCTTAATCAGAAGAAGATTACGGACTTTTTTAATCAGTGAAATTAATATAAGGACTGTACTGTTTACCGTGTATGTACACGTATTTTATTATGTATACTCTAAATACACCTATTTTCTATTGATAGAGTAATATTGATACAGTTTAAAGCTTATTTTTAGAGGGAATAAAGTACAGTACAGTACATTATTCTTTACCTCTGTAAGAGGTAATTTAGTGTATTTTATTTTTGTTCGGTTTAACTCTATATCTCGTTACCTCTGCAAGTCGAATTTAGTCAAGAATGACCTCTATAACTCTAACTATGCCTAAGTCGAACTACACGTAATTCGAAGAAAAATTGTAGTCCCACGAATTTCGAGTTAGCGAGAGTCGACTGTATACTTTTAAAACCCCTCCATAAACCTTATAAATTTTGTAACACAAATTGCATTAACTTCATCACATACTCACGTACAAAACCTAAGATTAGCAGGCAAGAAGTAGTCTATTCATCACGCCATTCCAACACAAATAATTAAAGCCAGTTTAAAGAAAAACAAACTTTTTAGTTTTTCAAAAAAATATATAAAACTGTTTTGTGGATGTATCCCAAAGGATGCGTATATTTGTATAAAAATGTACAAAATTTGTACAATTCAATTTTCATCCATTACAAAATTTCATATTCATCTCACAGAATATTCTAATCGTCTTCATGTAAGACTTGATGTAAATTAACCGTATATACTTTGAGTTGTAACTTGTTCTGCATTCTTCGTAGGCCGTCTGTACGAAACGTCAACTGACTTATGGCCCACTCTGTATAATATGTTAATATGTATATTATGAGAAAAAATCTAATTATTTAATATTGTAACAATAGGTGTTCATTTATTGGATAATTTATACTGGTATGGTTCCAATAAAATGTCATAAATAGGTAGTTCGTGACATTCATTCCATTAATTGAGTAAATTTAAAAACATTTAAGCTTCTGTCATTTTAGATTTTTTTTTTATTTGTAGTGCGATGAATTAGAACAATTGGTTGATAAAATCAATGAACAAAACATCCCTCAAATTGGAATTAGAATACGATTCAGTGAGCAACCAATGAACGTTGACTGCTGTTAATTGAAAAACAGTACGTAATTGTTACGTTTAGATGTTGTTTTATTGTAAAATATATTGTACGTCTTCGTGTAGTTCTGGGGACGTCTTCTTAGAGAGTCCATTCTAGAGCCATTCTTACATACCGGGTGTTTGAAATGTTTGGGTACGGTTAATATTTTACAAACCATAGCAGAAAACATCTATAAACTTTGCACAGTGTCATATGGCAATGTAAACTATTTTTCCTTGCTATTGCCATGACATGACAACCATGGGGGGACGGCCCACAGAGGAAGTCATAGGAATCTTAAATGTAAGCACGGGTCGAGTGATACCTCATTTCAAAGAGCTCAGTTAGTAGAGTTGAATGCCGCAAACCGCATCTCAAAAGATGTATCCAATCAGAAATGGCGGGTTGTTTTAGGTACACATTGTGAAGTACATTATGCGCTGCCATTTCTGACTGGATTAAAAAAAAAAAAAAAAAAAACTAATTCTAAAATGAAGTGGTAAGTTAAATAATCTCACCAACAAAAACAATGGTAGAACTTAAGTATTGATATTATCCACTGTAATAATTTTCAAATGTTTAAACTAATTTATTTAAGAGGAACTTGGATGTTTACTATTGGAAAAGTTTCCAATCATGAATGCTGTCACTTTCTAATGCTAGACAAAATAATTTGATAGTTACAAAAGTCAGTGAAAACATTAGTTAGTAGAGTGAAACACCGCCTCCCGTATCTGAATATGACTATCCAGTCAGAAATGGCAGCGCATAATGTAATTCACAATGTGTACCTAAAACAACCCGCCATTTCTGATTGGATACATCTTTTGAGATGCGGTTTGCGGCATTCAACTCTACTAACTGAGCTCTTTGAAATGAGGTATCACTCGACCCGTGCTTACATTTAAGATTCCTATGACTTCCTCTGTGGGCCGTCCCCCCATGGTTGTCATGTCATGGCAATAGCAAGGAAAAATAGTTTACATTGCCATATGACACTGTGCAAAGTTTATAGATGTTTTCTGCTATGGTTTGTAAAATATTAAGCCGTACCCAGACTTTTCAAACACCCGGTATGTATCTGTAACAAGTCGTCATAAGGTTTGTCCAAGCTATTCTTATTTACGGTTGCGTGTTTCAATACGGTTCGCGATAGTCGTTTTGCTCATTTTTTATCTGAACTGGCCAAAAAAAAATCTATAGAATTATTCGTGGAAGTAAAGTTTTGCAGTTTTTAATTGTTTTCAAAGTTTCGCTTCGGTATAAAAAAAAAGTGTGAAGATTAGTGAATCGAAACTTTTTACGAAATTGGAAGTAAAAGAAAATTACGGTTCATTAATAATGGATAAAAAATTATCTTTGACCAGCGGAAATCATTTTAAACTGATTACCGCTTAGTTTATAGCACAAGAAAAGTAAAGTTAGTTTTTATATATTTTTTTCTATAATGTTTTATACAATTTGTTTGTTTAATGTTAAAGAGGACCCACTAATCTTCCATCTAAAATAAACCCTGAAAACACTTTTTTTTTATTTGTAGAGAAAGACTCCCAAAATATATATTTACTATTTTGTAATTGTGAATGGGTGTATAAAAATTCTCTTCTAAAAATGCCCAGACTAACATTTCTTAATTTTTGACACATTAACAACAAAAAAATATCCTTACCTGGTCTTTTTTTTCACTCTATGGAAATTAATTATTTTTTATTGTTTATAACAATAACAAACATTTGGCGCTGATTTAAAGTAGAGATTGTCTAAAAGGTTTTACTATTCGATTCCTGCGATTATATTTTCATTTCATTCACTCCTGGAAATTTCCGAAGGTATTTTCTAATTTCACTGAACTAAATACACAACAAATTTCTTTTATATTCAAGCATAGGGAATTAATAAATATCTGTTAAAACCAGACCATGTTACAGAATAGAATCAAGCTTATATCGGGGTTACACGAAAGTTATGCTGGGATAGTGTCGAGATTTTCATCTTTTCAGGATTTGCCTAAACTTTATCACGAAATAATTTCCCCGGATTAGATTTCCAAAGTTTGACGTTAAAGAATTGACTGTTCTAGTAAACAACTGTTCTGTTTGTCTTCTTCAAATGTACTACAAATCGTGAAATCGTACAAATGCAGATGTTGAAGTAAACGGATTATTTCTGTGTAGTAAGGAATGTACGCAGACACTTCACTGCCTCTCTTATTTTAAAATGTAAAGTTCGTCGCATCAAAACACAGTCACTTCCTTGCGCCTCATATAAAAGTAAATGAAAAGCAAACAGGTTCCAGGTTGTTCGGATGAAGGGATACACTGTATAAACATGGTGGGATGTCAGTTCCAGGTTGTCCGGATGGAGGATACACTGTATAAACATAGCGGGATGCCTTTGATATGGACACAAAGTTTAACGCTTTGGGTGGCCTGACATGATCCGTCTTGGATAAGAAAAGATTAATTTCAATTTGCACCTTAAACGATTTGTTTAACTGTAATTTGCATGTTGTTAGATAAACCGGTGAAGCGAGTGATTTATTGTTTCCTACGTACGGCATGAATTTAGTAATGGAAAATAAACAGAACAATCAATCTTGCCTTGAAATTACAATAATAACTGTGCTATCATTTGTCCGAGCAAAGCTATTCAAAAAGCTGCGTATTACTTTTTGAATAGTCCTTTATCTTCTTCAATTTTGGGGAACGCATGTTTAAAATAAATTTTAATTTCATCTAAAGACTTCGGGTTTATGACTGTACACCATTCCCCACCCCTTAGATGAGGTGATCCAGCAAACCACTCATCTCCTCTTTTCCCAATTACTCTATTCGGGTTGCATCGAGAAAATCGCTGACAATGCAGTTGAATGCTGTCATGTTGGAAGAATATCTCATGAAAACTTTCACCACTTACTAATTGAAGTCCTAGAATAACATAATTTTTAATTACCTATCATCAGTAACAGTTCCATCTAAATAGTAGGGGCCAATTACTCTACAAGATGATAGGCTTGCCTTAGAAGGAGCGCCTGGTTGTTTAAGTTATCTCATTCTTAAGGTTGGGGTTAGTTGTATAGTTTTGTATTTCAATTGACCTGAAAGTGTAAATATTGCTTCAGCAGACCAAAGTACCAAACACGGAATGTAAACTTTAAACTTATTATATCGCACAATACGATGAATTGAATTCGTGGAATTTTATACTCTGCAGGTAATCTGTGTATGAAACCAGTCGATGGTATTTCTCTTCTTTTTCTGACATTACCATTTTCGTGGTTTCACTTCTTAGTCTATCTGACCGTCTCATGAGTTCCAGATGTCTATTCAACTAATAAAAAATTGTCCATTTTTATTTCTTTATATGACTGGACATTCAAAAATATCTTGCAATCGAACCATAACAGCAATAAACACTATGTTTGTAATAGGTTTTCGTTACAAACACGCGTTCGTCTCTAGTCGACATGTTACCATTCAACTACAATTGTTTGGTTTTTTCGTCAATTGAAAATGTACAATGATATACAAATTCTAAAAATGTTTTCTTTGTCACAAATCTTACACTCTATTTATTACAGGACCAATAATTTTATCTCAATGGAAATGTTTTCCATTGTTATATATTTTTGCTGGAACTGCACACAATATTAATGCCGATGATACAAATAACGTTGTCATAAGCCACCAACAGATGTGCGACCGCAGGAGGGTCTGTACGACCGCAGTATAGATGTAGCTAGTCCCTACTAACATTTTTACATTTCCACCGGAATTACGGCTTGCAGGCTCAGCTAATTTTACAATTGCAGTGAATGCAGTTGTATTGGAGAAACATATGCGCGAGTCCTTGTATTCTACTTGTAACAACAGATGTAAATAATGATTACAGTGACGGGTATAATAATCTTCCTATTGGATACTAACTGTTAAGTAAATTCTTTTCAAATTATTGTAATTATTAGGAAAATTATAATAATAAAAAAAGTGAAATTAAGTCTAATTTGATAAATACTGACATAATTATGCCACGTAGGAAAATGTTTTTCTTTATGTGGAAAAATAAGAGCAATACATTGTAACTTTGAAAAAACTATCAAATGAGTTATAAATGACAGATACCACAGGGAAAAAATATAATAAATAATAGGCCTATGTATAATCTTAATACAGATTTATTAAAGAAAAATAATACATTACGTGCATATTATAACGTTTAATGACATTGTAAGAAACTGTTATTTTAAAAATGATTTCGATTTCACCAGAATTCTCTGAATCGGCATTTATTTATCTTTTGTATGGTTTAATAAAAAGTGAATAATCTTGTCATGTATTTAAATAGATCTGTTATGAGTTAATTGAGTTAATCGAAATTCTTTATGTTCGTTATTTACAATATATTAATTAATTAGAAAATCATTTTATACAAAGTTTTTGGAATTTAACCCTTAAGTACTATGAATATCAAAAGTATCACAACAGCTATGGTGAGGTCTTAGAGGCCGATATTAAAAGTTAAAATTATATTTAAATTTATTTTGTTTAATGCCTGTAACCAGCAATATTTGTTGGTTAATGTTTTTAGCCGACATTTAATATATTTGATTTAAAACCATGTTTAAACACGTTTTTAAAGACCGCCAATTTGAAACTGTCTGAACGGTTAAAGAGTTCAGCCAAGATTCAAATATCAACAAATGGAACTAGAATTGTATCCTATAGATGAACAAAATAAAAGACGAAAGTGTATAAATGGACAGGTTTCATCTGAGCTGTGGAGTTTGGGTGCGCAGTGGGTCTAGGCGTCAGTAAGGTGGTGGGGGAAGCGGCCGCCTTAACTCTGTCGGGTGTTGGTACTAACAACGAAGTCTGCAAGGCGGCTGGATCGGGGACAGTAGCTGGCGCTGACTGTTTCCCCTACAATTCCTCAGTCCCCACGCGGCCTCGAACTACAAAATTTACCTCCCCTCCACGCGCTGGTTACAGCTCAGATGAAACCTGTCCATTTATAACTCAGTTTATTTGTGTAGTTTGAACTAGTGAACCATCAAAGGTACCGCGAATTCGAAGCAGGTTGATGGTGTTGTTCTGTATACTGTATTACCTACTTCCACGTCTTAAAAATAATAAAGCAGTTGAGTTTGAACAATAAGTAAACAAACAAAATTTAAAACTAAGGATAATATATTGGGAAAAGGTTTTGTTATGTTATGTAGTTTCTAAATTATTCAGACCTACTCATTTCCTGTAAGGATCCCATCTACCTACAACTGTTATTAAATCCTCAGATGAAATGTCATTCCGTGCTAGTTTAAAAACTTCCAAATATTATAGAATTAAATGAAATTATTATAAATATCTACACGCAATCCGAATTAAAAGAAAAGTTTCGTGTTAATTCAGTGAATTAATTCAATTAAAGTCCAAGTCAATTTTCACTACTGGTTTTAAACAAAGTTTTTAATTCACTCTCACTAACTTTCTTGTATCACATTTAATAACTAAACTATGCTGATTATTTTACTTTCACAGCATATGAGATTTTATACTGTAGTGAGTGGTCGCTTAACTATCGGGGCCGGTTTTTATGTGGACACCATATGTAAGGAAATTTCTAGTTCCATCACCATATATTTTGAAGACAGTGTTAAACTTTCTCTCTCTGTCTACCTCTCTCTGATTTTTATTAAATTTAAAATATCTCAGGAAATGTTAACTAGAAAAATTGTCATTTACCAAAGCTTTATTTCTTTAAACACATGTTGTCCTAAATAATTATGAAGATAAAAAACTGGAAATATTTTTCAGTTCTAGATAAACCAGGATAGAAAGACAGCTTTTATGATTGTTGTTTAAAGGTGAAAAACTTTCGCAGTTATCCATCGCCTTAAGACAAATGAGCTAAAAATAGAGATACCTAGCCCTTGAATCTTCTAAAGTGTCAGGGTCGGAGAGTTGATCAAGAAAGACCTGATAGGAAATATGAAAGAGAGGAATCTAAACCAAGACTGGTGAAGAAAAGTGTAGATCCAGGAAAGATGAAAGAGAGGACTTTAAGCCAATACTAGATGATGAAGATTGGTTTAGATCTAGCTAGGGTACCTTAGAATTAATTGCTATAGCCTTATCATGGCCCTGACGGAGATAGAAGTACAAACATTCCGTTTTAAATCACAAACAAAAAACTCTGGCATTTGACTTTAAAAAAAAACAGCAGATAACGTTCCTCAATTAAAAGTATTTCAGTATTTTTGAACAAACAAATAAATAATTGCTAAAAGTATAATAAAGAAAATCTAACCTAATTTGCTGCAGAAATAGAGGAATGAAGCCAAAAAGTTGATCCTGTCTCCGCCCACGGCGTGTCGTGATCCGTCAATTCAGACAATTTAGTTTGAAATTAAAACAATTTGCTGAGCTTTGTGAGCACGCCCCTTGAAATGATTCAATTATGTTATAATAGTTCATTAAATAAGGCCCAGTCGTGAGCAGAGACGGTTCTATTTTATTTAATCTTCATGTTTCCGTTTGACTTTCTCTTGTTCAAATTATGAACTAACTCCACTGCTGTGCTCATGGGGGAGCTATTCACTTAGGGTTATTGTAAATGTCGGCATATAGCTTCGTTTTTTTTTTTCGATTTAGTATGTAATTCTGTTTTAAATGCAAACTCTTTCCACTCATTTGCAAATCTTGTTCTGTAAATTGTTATACACACCCTTAACGTTATGTAATTTACCTCCAGCTGGTTTATCGTCCTGATGTTCTAATTTATATTAATATTTATTCCAAATTTCAAAGGTGGGGAAAAATAAGTAATTGTTAAATTTTACAATACACTGGACAGTCTGTTATTGCTGTTCAACTAATGCGTGACGCCTTTGTGGATCTCTGAAACCTTCTTTGAACATCAAAGCGTTTATCCGTTGGAGTAAAGGTATTGTACCAAAATTTATGTTAGGAACATATCAAACAATCGGGAGTCATCTCGCCAGATTATTAATTGCGGGTGGGTGTCCTTACTTCTGTTCTATGCTCTGGAATAGGACTACTTTTTCCTTATTTTATTTATATATTTTCTTTCTACCTGGGAGTTGGAGTACAAACAGAAATCTATATTTAGTTTAACACCATTATTTGGTACGTAGACCATATGTAATTATTGCCAAGCAATTTGGAGCAGAAGACTTTAAATTTGATGGAAAATTAGCAATATCAGATGTTGAATCTGAAAGGCCTCTTAATTGAATATAAAATTTTCAATTACCTACGATAAAATAGGTCGAAATTTTTCTCAAAAGTAAAATATTAAATTATTGATAAAATCTACGAGAAGTTGCTATGAAGTACCTCCTATGAAAGAAATTAACGAGTTTTGTAATGGTTGAGGTTAAGTGGAATAGAGGTCCCCCGTATTCTATTTCATGGGTCTCGAGTTCTCAGAAAAGTCGCTTTTGTATAGGAAGGGGTGACAGCGTTAAAAGATAATCCCTTAAAGTATGAATATTATTTAAAAAAATTTTAATGTTTGAATAACGTTTTAAGATTATAAAATACGAGTATACTAAATTAATGTTTATTCTTTACCTATTTCGGTCTTCTAAAAATGGGGCTGAAATTACCTTTATGTCGCACACATGATTTGTATGCGCCTTAATTGTTTAAAAAACATGAAAATCGTACGTCATATTATAAATTCCAAACAATACGTGTTTTTTATAATTTAATACATTTTGAAAAATCTTGAGACTTTACTTTTTGCTCTGTCATGAAAATTGAACAAGTTTGATTGAAATTGGGAAAATAAATCTTTTTATCCCGTTCACTTTTCGGAGAACTCGGGACTCCATAGATCTCTTTAAAAAAAGCATTTTAAACTAAGTTACCATAGTTTTTTTAATACTTTTACTTTTCCCTTTTTAGAAATCTATTTTTACTATATTAATTTTAAATTTTTTGCACATATTAGAAATAAGAGTTTCCAATAGTATTTTATTCATGATCGATAATTTCAGTTGGAACTACTATATACAAAATCTATTTTGATTCTGTAATTAATATAAATCAAAGTATATGGATCACCTATCATTGAATAAAATGTCCAACATTGTTTCAAAGAGTCCTTATGCTAATAATCAATGGAATCTCCTGTATTAGGTTTTACTAAAATGTGCTAGGAGTTACAAATGTTCTGATGTATTCAATTTGGTAACTTTATAACTTGTAATATTATTTTTTACTAATGTGTCATTTTATTTTACAGGTAAGCAAGCTAAACTGTAGATCTTCTTCAGTAAGTCACAATTATTGTTATCTAGTTTTATTTCTTATCAAAGTGTTACTGGAGAGAAATATAATAGCTCTTCCTTCCTGTGAGACTCCTGATTTGTTTTATCACATTACTAAACATTCCTTCTGCTTTAGTACTATTGACACACTTGTACGTTTTTTCCCGTTTATTTTAATGGATTATCTTACTTGGTTTTATGCTTTACCATTGTAAAGTTGTTATTCCCAGGTTAGCATTTGTGTGTAATTCGATCAAGCATGTGTACAAAATTTTGATGTCGGTTTCAGAAATTCTTTTCTCAGTGTGTTCTTATGTTTTGGAAGGAGTATACTTCGCGAATTTTAAGATTTTAGGTTCGGGTGTTTAGGCTGGACATTGATGTGTTAGTTAGGACATTTTCTTATGTTGATGGCTAATGTTAAGGATTTAATTTTCTGTTTATTATAGAATCGATATCTGATAATACCTACGAGATAATGAGGAATCCGAGAAAATACATTTTGTACTCTTCAACTGGTGTCAAAGTTTGTAAAAAAGTGGGTCTTTACGTTTAGATGGATTGTATTTCAAGAATTTCATGTTTATAGATTCAGAGCGTTGGGTTTGGCGTTATGTTAGGTAATTTCTTTTTAGGTATTTGATGGATACCCTATTTTAATTAAAAACCAAGTCGGTGTCTTATCGGGATCATGAGAGGAATCCGTGTACTGATGGGTCCATTTGTCTGTGCGCGCGGCTTGAAATGGCGCGGCGGGGAAGAGGGGAGTGGTTATTGCTCATTTCCAAAAAAAACATGTGGTCCCGCGCGGCGCGCCGGACGTAGACTATTCACCTGTCTTCAATGTAGCTTCGAGTTGTTTGTAAACATCATGTTTCTATATGCACTACAAATCTTTTAATTAAACTGTAATTATGTCTCGCGAAAGGTAGACAAACATAGTTGGGTGAGTGAGCTCTACTTTTACAGAACGGCTAGTAGCGTCAGAGCCGCGCGCACAGACAAATGGTCCCATTAGTACTTTAAGGAGTACGATGGTAAAAAATGAAATTTGTAAACTCGAGTTTTAGCGTGCGTGTTCTTATGTTATGGAAGGAATATTCTCTTCGAATTTCATGTTTCTAGGCCCAGGGGTTGAAGAGTCAGTCAGTATGTGTTGTTTTGTGTATATAGATATTGGTCATTTATCATTCTAGGAAGTTGAACATCAATTGTGTTGAACATGAAAGGCGAAAAACCTCTCGGCCATCATCGCTGTATAAAAAAGGGAGAAAGGAACAGTAAATAAAGAACCCTAGCCCTAAAATATTCTAATAGCATCAGAGTCGCAAGAAAACGAAGCGAGATAGGATGGGGCTTATTATAGTCAAATTAGGTGTACTATCGCCCAGATTTATTAGGCACATTGTTCACATTTATCTTGTATTTGTCCGCAAAAGAATAAAGCTGTAAAGTTGGTTACAAATTTTAATAACAGAAAATTGGAGTTAAATTTGGGAGAGGTGGGCTATTTATTGTTTCACAAAATATTCTGTTTTATACAAAAATCTTGTCACCCGTTATATTTTTACCATTGAAGGAATAAAAACATTTTCTACGTATTATTTTTGATATATTTTTCCATCACAAAATTCCAAGTCATTGAATAGAAATTTTGGAGGTTGTACACAACTGAAATTTTGGGGGAAAATAAAATTTATTGACTGATATTTTTTGAATTTCGCGGGATTAGGTGGAAGACGTTATATCTGTTCGTCTTTGCTTATTCTTTCTACTTTATCCCTTTAAACTTGAGGAAATTTCGGGATGGTTATCTTATTTTATTTTTGTAATAAAACATACTTCAAATTTTATACCAAACGAGAGGTCTTGTTAAATTGAATAATATCATTTGTATCTGAATTCGTGGGCACCCTAAGTCAAAATACTTTTAAAGAAAAAAATTAATTGTTCTAGTTCTTAATGCTCTACAGGAGTGAACAGAAATTGCATTCTGCTAGCATAAACTCTCTCTATTTACATTCATACCACGCAGACATGCTTCCACTTATGAAGCAAATTTTGTTGCCACTTTCTCTGGACCTATTGGAAATAGTATCATTTTAAAGATAACTGAATTTCGAGTGTCGTGGTCTTTTCACATTTTTCATTTTTTCACTATTTAAAATTTAAACGTTATTTAAATTTTAACTAACTTGTTCATAGGGTTAACATTGTTTTTATGGACATTGAATTTAAGATGGCGGTTAGGTCTGCAGAACCTTAAAAGGACATTTTCCACACAGCTTTCAGATATTATTCCAGTAATAGGTTAACGTTATCATTATATTTGTTAACGATAAACCATAGATGACAGTTGGATCTATAAAAACGTTAATTGTTTGACGGAATTATAAAAAAAAAATCAAGTTGACAATTGAGTAAAAACGGGTATGATTTTCTCTTGAGAAATAATTTAACTTTAAAACTAAAGACTGTTAAGGTACAATCTTTCTAAACAACATTTTATACAACTTTCTTCCACCTTGCACTTACTTTTAGTGCCTCTATGACTTATTTCTTGTCTAGTTTGTAACTTATTACTTCAGTTTCAGTGAAATGTTGCTTCCGGCCGAGTTTTAACACCGTGAAAATTTCACACTTCGATGTTTTTGTTACAGAGTCTCCTCAAACATTCACCCTCGCTACTCGTGCCATATTATTAAACAACAAAGGAAATATTTTCTTTACGTGGAAGGAAAAGAAATGTTAAACCGATATTCACAAGGGAGGATAATTAAGTAAAGTGGATCCAGTTTTAAAGTCTTTTTAATTGAGGAAGTAAAGTTCTGAGACTTAAAATACGTAATTAGAGTGGGTGAAATTGTAGACATTAACTTATGTTTCTTCGCCTTATGTCAGTAGATAAGGAAATGGTATATATATTTTTTGCAGATTAGACAGTTTTTCTATAATTATTTTTTAAGTATTAGCTAAGTTCTACATGTTGAAATGGAAATGACACCGAAGATTATTAAATTTTCACTGGTCCATTTGATTATAGTATTTATTTAGCTCGTGTGTATGTGTTTGTCGTAATACATTTACTACACTTCGTTAAAATCGCCTTTTTAAAATTATTTGTATGGACCATTTGTCAATTTTTTGTTATCCATAAAGATTAGTCAATTTCGAAATGGCGACGGTTTTTAAAATTTAAAAGAGATTTGTTGAAGAAAATATTATCTTTGCATGTAAAAATTCCAAAATATCTCATTTTGTGGTACTTCAAAATTTGTATTAAACAATGTCTAAATGTTTTACTATAAAAAAATTGATAATTAATAACAAAATTCTTGAAAACATAATATCAAAATTATTGAGCAATAATTTATTGAGCAGCCGGAAGTTCAGTCATATTTAGCGAGCAAGTTTACTATTTTATATAATTGTTTTTAAATATGTTAAGTATGTTATAAAGAAAAAATGGTGAACTTTATTCAAACTGGCAGCCGTTTGAAATAGGTTATTAAATATTTGTAATAATAATGTGGGGATGAAATGCACCTCTAGATATCTATTGTGCCCAAATACGCATTCTAAGACGGGGAACAGAAGCTCGTCCAGCTCCAACCCCTTTAGGAAGTGCACCATATGAAAATGGGTTAAGAGTACGTGTATCCTCTTTATCCTGAGGTGGTATCCTGCCAGACTGCTAGCCCTTTTTTGAATTATTTACTGCATTCGTTTCTGGGTATTCTTTGGGGAGAATTTCAACTTTTATTGCTTTTTGTGGCGTCCACGTAGGACGCTACTGTTTACTGCAGAGGCGGGGGTGGACCCTGGCCTTTGCTACTTCTCCTTCTTTTTGATGGGTGCCCCTCTTAACACTTATGGGTGCCCCTCATAACACTTGTGTTCTCTTGAGACTTCTTTCGCTCTAATGCTTTTGCCATAGCTTCCTTTGTTAACTTGCCCTTGATTAGTGTTTGTAGGTGTTCTTACTTCCATGGTTTTGAGGCCTTTCTGCTCTGCCTTTCCCTCTTTGTTGGGTATTTCGTATCATGATTGCGACTCCTACTGGGTGGCCTGTTCGACCTGTCCCTACCAGGTTAATTATCTCCGCGTTGTCGAGGAAATCTTGAAGAAATAGAGGACTCCCCATGCAGATAGTCATTACGAAAGGCATTCTTGTGATATCCCGCACAACCTTGTTATTTTGTATTTCTTTCCATTTGTTTCCCACGAGCAGCTAGGGAAAGGATGATCCACCAACCAGCGTTGTTAGGTTGAATAAGGCTACATAGTGTGAGAGATCACCAAATATCCCACGGATGCGACAGTGCCATTCCATCCATCAGTACGGATCGTTTTATACAGTAGGGTTGGAAACAGAAGGACAGAAGGTTAGTGCGAAGACATAGACATTGAGAGAGTTGTGAGACAGAATAAGTCAAGAAAGATATACCTGCACGGGATTGGGAAGACCTCGGAATTACAAGAAGAGTATGAATATGAGGAGGCTGTTTACAGTGGATACCAATAGGGTTATTTGTTTACTAAAGTCAAAAATAGTTAATTAACAGCCCACCTAAAGATGTTTAGCAAAACATTTCTAAATAACTAGCTATATTAAAAAATATTTTTTTGAAAAGCTAAATGCTGGTGGAAAACCAAGAAAAACCCTTGGTGTTGTAATAAATTATGAAGAATTGGTTTTGTTTGCTTTTACCGATATTTCAGCTATCCTCCAATAAACAACAAAAATAATATATTTTGTTCGTCATAAAAGTTTTCAAAATCAACGGTTTTCGAGATATTTGGTTTGAAAAATGTTTAATGAACGGTATTTTTAAACGTTTATATGGAAAATAATTTTAGATTTTGTACTATACTGCACACTAACAAAACATTTTGCAAAATTTAATATCAATAACTTATTCATTCTAGAGTTACATCTTGTTTTTGGGTAAAAAAGAGGTAGGCCTAAATATACAGTCGAAAAAACGAAATGATTGTTTTAATGTCTAGAATAAACAGACTTTAATGTCTAAGTTTGACAGGCTGATTGAAACACTCTGTATGAATTTTGTAACGTTTCCAGGGTTACACAATTTTCTTTAGTTATAATTAAGAAACTTTTAATACCTCCACGCCAATTACTGATAACTTGCAAGCGGAATTTGTCAAAATGGTGACCAATACACTTTATGTAGATCCCTACAACCTATAAGTTACCAATATTTATTCAAAATCGTTAGAACTTATTTTGAAAAAAATGACATTTTGTATTTTGTTCTTATGATAGGTATTCTCGAATTTTGAGTAATCAGATGACGGAAAAACTATATCATAATATGTCCACATACCTAATTTCATAACAATCACTGCACCCGTTTGTGCTACGTATATTTTAGATTGTAAAAGTGACCGTTAATATTTGAGGACCGGAAGACTCCTGCCGTGACTAACTGGTTGTGGACGTGACGGCGGACCAGTATGACAATGGCTGTATTATATTAGACTAAGTTGTGACTCGAGACGGAGAGAGATGGTTAATCTTTTCCTGTAATTAACATAATTGTGACTCATATTCATTATGTCGTAAAAACAAAGGGATCCCAGGACAAAGCCTAATATTCGTTGTAGACCTTCACTTTGTGTACTAAATGCTGTTGAAATGTTTTTCAGTGTTATTATTCTAAATCGAGCATCCACTCGCTAAAACTTCACATTTGTTTATTTTTAAATCTAGATTTGATGGTATCGATCCTAGATAAAATGTCCATTCGTTTCGTAGTACAGTCCTCAAAGGAAAAATATCAACAGTTCCGATTAAATTGCCTTTATGATTTTGTTACTGGAAAGTGTAGGTGTGTGGAATAATTAAAAAAATCTTTATATGTGCACATTGGCCTCTATTAATTTAATTTTTTCATGTATATGTAGTGATAAGTCAAAATATTGGTGTCAGATTTTTTGTATGTATACCAGTTTTGATAAACAAAATTCTGAATTCAAAAAGAGGTTTTTAAAATGATGTCTTTCTTATGTGTATCCAAAATTCGAAGACCTTTGGTATACGGGTATATTTTGACCGTATCTTGAGACATTTTTTCCAGTATTTCGATAACTCAAAATTTGGTGGTACTTTCCACGAGAAAATAACACAAATTTACAATTTTCTTAAAACCTGCTCTAGCCTGTTGATCAAAATTTCCTGAACTGTAACTGTTGAGGACACAAATAAAATTTATTGGTCATCATCTCTCCAACAATGCCGGTTGGTAAGTTATAAATAAGAACTTAATTTCTCAAAATTGACTCAACCAATTTCGTACAGATTTTAGCGCAACCCAATTCCATGTAAAAAATGGGAAGTAAATGGTTCAGGAATAAATTGTCAAAAACCAAAAATGAACCTTTACTGCCGTCCTTGAAATCTCGTTTTAATTAAATAAACGTGTAGGCTTTTATTTAAATATAAATATTTTGTTGAAGATGGCGTCCATAGATCATTTTCACTTTTAGTTCGACAACTACAGAAATAACATTTCTGGCAAAGATTAGTTTTGGTTAGATTTTTATTTGATTTTGGGAATAAGTAAAAGAGAAGGTTTTTGCAATGTTTATACACAGATTATTTAATTTTCACTGGAGTTTTTGTAAAATAATTGCCAAGTGTAGTGTCCTCATTTTCAAAGTGTGTATGCTTTATATACAATTTCTAAAGCATATTTGGGTCGCTAGACTTGAGCAAAATTTTGAGAATTAATAAAATTTGAGAAAATGTTTTTTTTAAAGGTAGCTATCTTCCAATTTTTGGGTTAACAAAAGAATAAAAAAAGGTTTCGAGATATGGTCAAAATAAGGGTACATACTAAATTTGAACTACACTTGATAAAATTTCGAAAATTGTTCCACCCATATTTTAGTTTTCCAAAAGAATAAAAAAAGTCCCAGGATAAGGCCAAAATAAGGATATATACAGAATTTGATTGAAATCGGTCCATGCATTTGGGCTGTAAACCACTACACATATGACAGACTGACACAAAAACACTACACATATGGACAAACATCATTCCAATAACTAATGTTTTACACACACTTTTCTCCACTACATAGTTAAACTTATTATCAAACTACGTTTTCAAATTATATGTCAAACGTATAAATTCATTGTAGTTGAAGATTCAATTCCGCCGCGCCGGTGTTTTGCATGACTAATGTTTTAATTCTCAATGTCGTTATTGTTATCTTATAAAAGAACTGTTTAGTTTACTTCAGCAACTTTACAGTTTATATATTCCTGTTGTTGTTTCGTCTCAATTCCTGAATTGCAATGAGATACGTAGAGTTGCTGCATAATGTGTTCCTAGTCACTCTAGGCTTACAACACTATGTATACATAAAACCTCTCCATCTCTCTCCCTCTCTCTCTGTCTGTTTGTAAACCTGTAACTCAAGAACCGCTCTTCCGATTTTCATGCAGTTTTCTTTCCTATTTACTTACGTTATCTGACAAGATTTTAGTCTATGTTTGATTAAAATGGGTTCAGTAGTTCAAAAGTTAAAATAATAGTTGTCCGCTAGGGTAATACGAAAACACACATTCTCTAAAATTTGTTTGCATTTTAACAATATGTATAATGGCTAATTAGTTTTTCAGTGACAAATATCTTATATGATTTAAATACTAATTAATTGTAATTGAACGCTTTTTTTTTTAAAACGATGATATAGTTTCGGAGCTGTAATCATTTTATTGCTGTTGAAAAGTAGAAATTAAATTTTACATTAAATTAAATAAGTTATTAAATTAAGTAGAATTACATTTTTCTTCACAGTTTCTTAAACAATTTATAATGCTTTTCACATGGGCATGTAATGTTCAAATGAGAGTTCTAACTGCAACTTCTACCTGTTGGCGCTAATGGTAGGCCTAAACTAAAAATCATTGTTTATTAAAAAGAGGTCTTCTGATACAATAACCTCATATTGTACTTGTAAAAAGGAAAAAATAAGGGGGGGGTGGAAATTGTTAGTAAATTACAATTTTGTAAAATGTACTGTACTAAGCAACTACAAAAGTTAAAACTACTCAAACATTGATTCTATAATTCACTATCCTAAGCTTCGCACACTAAATAATGCGAAAGTTTATTTCAATGCGGACGATGCTAAGTATTAACTTCTTAATTTTAGGTTTTGTTATTTATCTTTATCTGATTGTTTCTTGTCCCTTTAATATTTTGTTTTCTCACTTCGTTTTTAGTTTTCACTGTTTAGGCAATAGAAAAATATATTGTGATGGAAAAATTAAACGCCATTGACAATTTATTGCATTTACGATCTACAACATCCAAAGAATTATTTGTTTACTAAATATGTGTCAGTTAGCGATTATTTATCGGTAATCCTTTACCAATTTACCAATTTGGTGGGAGGAAATAACAGCAAAATCTATCCGATCCTCGTTGACTTTGAAATGTCATATACGTTTAACACGCCTGACGAAAATATCAAACTTTACTATTTATGATATAAAAATTCACAAGGAGGTAGGCTACTCTTATTTTGCTCTAATATTTTATGTTTTCTAGTTGTTTAACACGTCCTGACTGTAACGTAAATTAAAACGTGGAACTTAGTTTTAAGATGGAAGCATCTTTTATAGCCACGATGCAATGGGAGGTAACTACAGACTCCTCCCCTCTATTGTCCTACCTACACATAACTTTTATTTATTACTATAAAATTGTAAGTATTAATTTATAAAAAGATTGCATACTTACAGATAAATTTGGCAAATTTAGAAATTGGAGGAAATTGGATTGATTATATCTTATTTTTTAATATGTACAAATTTAGAAATATTTGTAACCGAAGTTATCTTTCTCGCATATACGTAATAACGAGGAAGTTTTACGAATAATTAAAAAAAAATCGTTGTTACGTTTATCGAACTGACCTTCTTGCTGGTCGTATGATTAGTGTTCGTACTTCAGGAATGAGAGGTTTCTGGCTCATTCCCCGTGGGGGCTAAAGAATTTACGGTGTTGAGCCAGCATCGTGAGAATAATTGGAAATTACAATTTGGTAGCAACTCTGATTGAAAATGCTAGAACAACTACGGTGAGGATTCGATCTGCTAACCACACATATTGAAAAGCCATCAAGTCGGCCTAAGTCCATCAGGGCGACTGAAGTCACCTATTTTTAAATTTTATTTTTCGATGTAATTGGTTTGAGAACTAAGGTCAAAATGGGTTTTTGAGGAATGATGATAGTCGGTCGTGGATTCTGCGCATTATTATTCAAATCCAAAACCATTTGCATATCAAAATGTATGTACTTTGGTCATATTTCGAGTTTTCTTCATTTTTTAAATTTAACTTTTGTTTTGTTTTTACATAATTCAAAATTGTAGTGTACTTTAAAAAATAAAATTCTAAAAACCAATATATGGCATGAATATCATAAATATTCCTGTTTGAAACTTCTCGATCAAACGTAAAAATGAATCACGTAACTTAAACGTTTTGTTAGATAAAAATACTTACCTGTTTTTTTTCTTCCTGAATTGAAAGGACCTGAACCAACGTACCAAACAAGCGTGTAAGAAGAAATGAAAGTTTCTAACAAAAAAATTAAATGTTAATTCCTGATGTTATTGTTTTGTTATTTCTACAAAGCCTATTTTTTTAATGTGTTTTTTAACTTATGTCGAGCATATTTCTATAAATCTATCAATAATTTCTATATTCATACCCAACTGTATAAAATAGTGACTTGTAACTTCTGAGGTGTTGTATAATTAATTCACTGAAGACAGCAATCATTTTCAAAACACTTCTTTTTTTTTCTTTTTTTCCCCATTTTCACCTTAATTTAATAATGAAATAATTTGATCATAACTATTTTTTTCATAAAAGACAGAATGATGATATTTTAAAAACAGTACTATTTTTACAAATTAAATGGTTAATAACAAATTACGCTCACCTCCAAAGAGGAACACATTTTCTTAGTATCGTTTTAAGCAATAAAATCACACCTGCCCCAAGTAATAAAGTTGCCTCTTTTTTACTACTCGAATGTTTTGACAACAAAGTATAAGCCAAACGTAAGCTGGCACTTGGCTCCTAGGTAGAAAACCTGTATTCGTCGTTCTGAAAATATCGACGGCCAAATTAACGCTGGGCATAACCATCGGCCCGTAAGTAAGCTGTTCTATTCAGCATATAAATAAGTAAATAAATAATTATAATAAATTATTTATAATAAAATTTACTTATTTATAATAAATAAGTAAATAATTAGCATATAAATGTAACTCATAGCAAATGTTTGCCATACATGACGGGTGGGTCAATGTATTCTGAAAGGATTTTACCTGCACCTCCACCCTCCCCTCGCCAAGGGTCCGTCGCCTATGCTCGCCAAGCCCAAGTGCCAGCTTACGTTTGGCCGGCTATACTGTACTTTCTTTGGAGAGATGCTAAGGGCGAAGCTCTCTGCCTGCCAGTTGAGTGAAACGACAATCAATCTCCGTAAAAACATTAACGAAAATTGATTAGTTACACTAAATCATATCCAATATAACGTCTTAAAAGGAAATTCAAAGAAGCCGTGGGCAACAAACCACTAGGCCTGTGTTATCTGAAATATATTATATTAAGTTCTAATGACGTCAGAGGAAGTAGAAGTCATTTATCAAAGGCAAAACTACTTTCTAAAGTCTAAAGGCGGAATGGCGTATTCGCTTTAGGGAGGTATCGGCATCATGGCTCATTGCGCACAGATTGCCATTAAGGTGGATAGAGTCGACAGAAGATTTCACAAATACGATGTCTAAATACGTCGTTAGGAGAGAAATACAGTGGAGAGAACGTATTGGAATTTTTGGTTGACAAAATATATGTTTCGGAATATTTAAGAGTTTTGTTTTTATAAAACAAAATTATAATAAATCGGGGTGTCGACTCAATTCTCATACATTGCGCAACAGATTAGAATGACGTTTTGTATGTTACTGGAACTTGCCAAGACTCGGGTCGTGATTAGAACTGCTCTAATTTAGATTTTCCCAAAAGTTATTGATTGAATTTTGCTCAAAACTAGTCTCTAAGGATAAAAACTAGACGAATTAGTTGTGAGTTCCCCCCAAATGCTAGTTCTTGTATTATTGGTTGAAAAATAATATTGGACACAGTCTTTGAAGATGGTGTATTTCTCAATTAATCCACGTGATTTTATTAACATTTTCATGAATTGTTAAGATGATCTCTCTTTAGTAACTGCGCAACCAATTTATGACCTAGACTCGTGTAAGTGGAAACAGAGATCTAGATAGTTTAAAAATCGGGTCATTAGTTTTGATTAAGCTTTGCTCAGTTGTAGCTTTTGAGGACACAAAATAGACGATTTATTCGTCATGCCCACAAAATGCTAGTTCTCATGTTTTCAATCGAAAAGTGAACACTGGAGATAGTCTTAAAAGACAGAATATCTCAAAATCGGTCAAAAAGATTTCGATAAAATGTTGACGAATTGTGAAGATGATGCCTCGGCAATTGGGGAAGATTTAAATGTAATTTTGTATGCTATTAGGTTAGACTGACTGACTGAAGATGTGATAAAGACAGCCCTGGTCTAGATTTTTTCAAAATAAGGAAACGATTTTGATTAAATTTTGCTCTATTGTAGCCTCTACTAATGACACAAACAAGACAAATTAGTGGTCCCCCCCCTACCACCAAAAAGCCAGTTCGGGTGTTCTCGATCGTAAAGTATTATGGGATACAGTCTTGGAAGATTGAATATCTCAAAATCAGACAGAGCAATTTTGATAAAATATGGTGAAATATGAAGATGTAGCAATCCGCAGAAATAAGAAAATACAGTTCAGAAAGTAAATTTGTTTACCCGAACAAAATTTTGACCATCGTCATTATTTGATGGATCCATGTGTTCATATTCCTTGAGTTTATTCTGAAAGAAGTAATCTGATAAAGAAAGGAACAGGAAGAGATAGATCGAGAATTTTTTGGATCAGGTGCAGTTTAGTGAGGGTGCAGATTAGATGAAACTTGTAGTTTACAATATTACTTTCTCACTTATAGGTAGAAAGTTTTCAGTTCGGTTAGTACATTCGATGTTGATTGATTCTCGGAAATATACATTTTGAAGTCCCTTAAGTAAAAAAGAGCTATTCTGGTAATTATGTTGGTCTTTTGTAGTTCATACAGTGTTCTACAACCCAGCCCTAATTTTAATCAAATTTAGTATGTAGGAATATTTTGACTTTTTTAAACTACCTATAGTAAAAACGAAGAATAAAAAAAATTGAACTTCAGAACTTTAAGCAAACTTATTGATCGGTTCGGAAGTTGTTGGCTAAAAAGTGAACAATAACCATAGACTCCACGTTAGAAAATCTTATATCTCAAGCGATTCTAGCACATTTCGGTAGAATTAAATAATTTTTGTAACCCAAAACCAAATACCAAGAGTAATTGGAAATGTGAGTTTTTATTTTATTTTTGTTTGTTGGAATACTAACATAAAGACCATGCGGATATTTATTGTCAATGTTTTTAAACAATTAATGGTTTACCGTAATGGTTTTAGAAATGCACGGTTTAAATAACTTAATAGATTTTTCTTTTATTTACAAAACAAGTTTATTAATTTATATATTATATATTATTATTATATTTATATATTTATTATATTATATTATAATATAATTTTATTAAAATGATATTATTAGGGTCTATATATTATTTATTATATTTATTATTATATTTATATTTATATATTATTTACAAAATATATATATAATAATAATAGTAATAAGTTTACCGTAACATTATATTAGTAAATTCGCCCCTATCCTTGCGAAAAAACCCAGGTTTTCAAAGAAAATTTAAACAACACATCCATGTAAATAAAATTAAGTATATATATTTTGTTAGCAGCGAAAACCCACCAATCTTTGGTAAGAGTCATCACCTTTAAAAAAAAAATAGACCACAAAATAAAGACTGCTTTAATACATAAACTTAAACAATAATATACTAATTTATCTCTCTCAAAGGTTAACTCTCTCCATGGATTTAAACCCAAATATGTATTTTGTAACTACATATACTCAAAATGATTATCATTTTATATTTTGTTAAAAATAAATAAGAGAATTATGACTAATACATATAAATTATTTTCTAATACAAATACGGATTATTTGTTTGTCCTAAACACAATATCCCCTCCCCCCCTAAAGTCTTTTAAGAAAATATGTGTTATTTCTTTTTGTGATGCTAGCTTTTTTACCATGCTCGATAAACGTAGTTGTCACAAAATTATGTTAAACAATACAATGCAATGATTATCAATTCCATAACTTGTACATTTCTTGTGGTCAAGGTGGAGTACAGTACTTCCTTTTTAGTAAATACCGTACGATTGGTTGAATGGAAGGAAAACGAAAGGATTCTTTATGTCCGTATCTGTGCAACTAGTCTAACTGTACAGAGTTCGCCATTTGTAGATGTTCTAGTCGGCAGTATAATCGAATCAATTGTAGTTTGATTTGCAGCTTGTCTTGATACACTGATGACGGGGTAATATTACGTGTAGAATTATGACTACGTGCTTAAATATATGATTAACATAACTGTAATAAGTATATAAAGAATTGGTGTGCCTCAGGGATGGTTATTGGGCTTACTCTTATTTCCTGCAGTTTTAACGGTATTTGTATGCAAAGAAGTTAGGCTGAGTTTGAAGGACGTTTTCTTTCATTTCTTATGTGATTGTTGTTAATGTTAAATAAATGAAAATGTTCTAATTTTCCGTTATATACTTCATATTTTAAACGTGGTTTTTAACGCTCTTTAATATGACGAAATAAAATTTAAAAAGGAATATTAGAATTTTGGAACAAAACTCTACAATTTGCTTTTATATTTATTTAGCTAACGAACTTTTCTAAGCCATAACTTGTGAATAGTAAACTTCACACCTTTTGGGGAGCGTAAATGATCTTACTACTGTTTATATTTTATTGTGATTTATTGGTGGATATTCAAGTTATTTTAAATTTTAGATAAAATTACAGGCATCAAAACATTGTAAATTAGACAAAATTTGACTTCCTATAAGTGGAATTTTAAAAAGTAGTATGGGAGGATGGTTTTTATTATTTTTTTGGACAGGTAAATGAGTTTCAGTCTCGTACATACTATTAAGTTGTACTTCACAGTTCAAGCGGTATTCCTATTGTGTTCTTGTTATTTAAAGGTTAAGACCAACAATATTGACACCCTAGACCTCGAATACTCTAATAGTGTTATGCTCGGAAAAGAACAAGAGTTGGTCAAGAGAGAAGATGACAGAGAGGGACCTAACTCAAGACTACGTGGTAAAATATGTAGATCCAACTAGCTATCTCGGAGATTGTTAAGATATTGCTCACTAAAGTGAACCCTTGAGGGTAACGCATTTAGCCGAAATTGCGGAAAATATGCACAATATTGAAACCATTTCTCCCGGAACTTGATAAAAATCCAACTGTCATAGCTGAAAATTGATCGTCATTTTAAAAACAGTTTTACCGATAATGTTTGTTTTACAAACTCATTTAATCTGCATAAATAATCCTTGGCACAACAGACCATGCCTTTTAGCCAGTTTATCGTCATATGATGTAGGATCTGTATATAAAACCCCCGTCGCCGTAGTTTTAGCTTTCGTAACGATGATGCGCTGTTCACGATTTTCAGCCCTATGGGGATCGATCCCGGAACCTATCGTGAACAAAACAAGAGGAAGACAAATATGGGGGGTCATTCAAATATACGACGTTTCATCAAAACAGAACAACACTCTCAATCTTGTACTGTACTTCCGAATCGGTTCACAATTCCTGGCTCCGAGTTTTACGTCGGATCCATCTCTTACCTATTTCTAAAAAGTTAAATTATCTAATATAACATTTGAATGATAAAATGTTATATGAAAATGCTCAACGTGATTGCAAAATGAAATCACAACGACGCTGTAGAAGAATATAGAATCGACCTGCATGAAAGGAATCTGAAATGAAGTGCAGTCCATTTCTATAGATTCAGAGCGTTCAATCCATTGAATATAACCTGATGACCAGTAGAGGATTTACGAGGAAAAGAAATGGTCACCATTCCTGCAAAAAAATATCTTTATAAAATATTCATGTGAAAATCTGTCGCGGGGGATTTATGAAGGTAGAAGCGTTGATAAATGTATATAGACTGTACATCTGTTTTATAATCTGGGCTTTACTCTTTAGAAATACAACAAATTTAATTAAAGTAAATTTAATAGTTTATTACAAGTTGTTGTTTTTATTCTTGGCTCCAATAGTGTTGTTTTTTGTATATTGATGTCTGTGATTTAACTTTACACTGAGATGTAATCGCTTAATTGGTTTTCTTAACCTAATAATTTAGTCATTATTTTATATACACACAGGGTGTAACGAAAAAAGTGGACTGGCTATTCATTTTCGGATTATACACATCAAAACCATTAAAAATTGTCAAATAACATATAGTCGACATATGTCTTTATTTTCTCCTCTTTATTTTCCGTCTATCCCCAATTTTGCATTTAAAAAACCATTATAACTGCAGAAATAGTTAAGATATTGAGTTCAAATTTAGTATAAGTATTTTTTATGTTACGTTTTACAAGTGTACCAAACACCAAAACTTTATTTCAATAATTTTCAAAATGACGGCCATTGAATATCTAACATCTCAAAATCACTTTCTTAACTTTACAAGAAACTTACAAGAGACAAAATATTTTTCTTTCCTAACGACAAACAATTTTTATTTTTTTTTTACTTTTTCTGTAAGTCAAAGGATATCCAAGTTATTGACAAAAAGAAGAACTAAAAATACAATTGCTTGGCGATTGTCTACAGCAATCAAAACTAGCCTAACTCCAACACATTTTTTAAAATTATATTCATTTGTATCCATGGAAACCAAGAAAATACAAATACGACGAAAGAAAAATGCTCTTAGTTTCAGTTTTTTTAAACTATAACACAGCATTTGTTAATGTTCTTTTGAATTGAAATGTTTCAACTGAAATTAATCTGTTTGACACAAATTAAAATAAACAATTCTATTTGAAACGATTTTACCAAATAGTTTTGTTATAAAAATGTAAAACATTTCTATAATGTGATTTGTTGGAACGATGTTTCAAATTGGTACATGCAAAGTAGCAAACGATTATCATCTTTAGGATACAATATAGAGACAATATTAGAATAATATTAATTTGGTAATAACAGACAATGGTCAGGATTGAATGTGATATGGTTTATTTAGAGCAATATACAGGATGATAATTTATTATGATATTTTTGATCCTATGAAGAAAACTTAAATGGCGGACTTTCTTTAGTTTTTCATTGCACTAAAACTCCTGTTTGTAAAACTTTGGAATATACCCGCCATTTTCCAATATGGGATATCGTTTCAAAGTACTATATCACATATAGTGTAAAACATTAAATTTAAAAAAGTAAAATTTCAGATTTGTTTTTCATAAAACAGATAGGATAAGGATATTGAACAATCGATTCTACCTTTGATCTCTGCGTTTATTCATGCGTCACTCTACCATGTTATCATTTCAATAAATTGTCTCTAATCTAAGATAGCGGCTAAACATTATCAATATTATAAACGGGGTAGAGATCAAGTTTGGACTTAATTTGATACCGAATCAATCAATACGATGAAAATTGTGAAAAGTAAGTTACCTTCACATTAAATTTCCAATAAAATATCGATTGTTTTGCAAAACAAAATTATAAGCGAAATGCTGTTTATTAATTTTTGTATATTAAAAAAATGAAATATCTTTTAAATAGCGTTCAAAATTCATTTCAGTTTTTCTTACGCATTAAGAGCTACTTTTTACATTTTTTTTTTTTTTTTAAAAAAGAAGAAAATATAGAGATGTGAAAACTTTAATTGTCAATTTCAAAAATTATTCATATTTTAAACTTTCAATAAATGTAATACAATAATTATTAATTATATTTTGCATTGATTATTAGTGTGACTTGATTAGATTTTTAGTTTTGATATATATGGGTATGTGAGAAAGTTTGTGCGATATTTTTGCATTGATTTTAGTTTTACTACGTATGCGAATTTTGAGAAAGTTAGAGCAATATATTTTCGTAGATTTTTAGTTTTAATATATATGGGTAAGCTATGTGAGAAGGTTTGTGCAATATCTTTGCACTGATTTTAGTTTGACTATGTATATGAGTTTGAAAAAGTTAGTGCAATATTTTTCGTAGATTTTTAGTTTTAATATATTATATGAGTATGTGAGAAAGTTTGTGCTGTAGTTTTGCATTGGTTACTAGTTTGAGTCTGAAAACGTTATAAAACAAAAAAAAAAATTTAATAATTGAACTTTTACTTTAATAAAAATAGTAGATTATTTAAATACGCAGCATAACCGTTGTTGTACGTATACTGTTATTATTATTTTCGTGACGATTTTTCCTTTCACCACATCGATTTAACAGCACCAAAAAAATTGCCCACCGGGCGTAAAGAAGTATTCACTTCAAAAATCAAATTTTGTATCGGTCAATGAATCTAAATTTTAATATATTTAAAAAATGGCTACAGCTTAATCCCTTGACGTGAAACCCTATTTTTAAACCAGGAATTTCGAAAGAAATATATCTCGAAAATTTAGAAGTAATTTTTACCATGACAATACTTCGATTAATTGAAAAAGGAATAAACTATTCAATCTATTGTTGCTAAATATGAATTTTCAAAAGAAAAATAAAGTCCGGATTTTACAACGAAATAATTATAAATAAAACATTTAGATTCTCTTCTGCGTTTACAAATCCCCTGTGATAGATTTCACATGATGTTTTTATATGGTGTCTTTTTTGCTGGAACAGTCACCATTTTGTTCCTCCACAAGTTCTCTACTTGTTATTAAGTTTTATTAAATTAACTGATCGCTTTGAGTGTATAGAAATAGTCATTTCAGATTCATCCCGTACATTTCGTTGTTATATTCTTGTACAGCTTCTTGTGATTTTATTCTTCTGAACTTTTTTTTGATTTAGAAGTTTTTTAACATTGGATGGGTTTTACCAGGATTTAGACTTCTTAGGTAGTAAAGAACAAAATCGAAAGGATAATAGCCTATTTAAAAACTTGTTTTGAAAATACTTTACATGTACTTTTGTGATTCTTTGATAACGCCATAAGAATTGTTTGTAATAAAATATTAAAAACTTCTAATTGTGTAATATTTGCAATTGTGTGTTATAGAAAGTATAACAGACCCCACTAATTTGCATTTAGTAAAACTTGTAACTTTTTTAAAATTTATTTTTGACCCCAAAATAATATATTTTATGACTAGTGGTCTGTTTATAAGAACTTTCAAATACAAATCTGGATCAGGTGATACCTCATTCTAAAAGGTTGTTGATCTCCAAAACTTCGTTTTTTTGTGTTTTTTTCCAGTATCTGCTAGATTAAAAAAATAAATAAATAAAAACAATATCTCACAAAATTAAATAGCAATTTTGGTTAAGGTTTCATTTTGGTTAATATATTGAAAAATCTACCATTTTATGTATTTAAAAATTTGAATACACACTTTGTGTATATTGGTGTTTATTGGATTACAAAGAACATTTTGAAAATCTACTCCAGTATCTTAGCTTGCTGATTCTCTTTATTATATTCTAATTTTTCAAATATTTTGAGTTGCCATATTGAAACGGTAACAGATATTGAATAGAACTTTACGTCAAAATGTTTAGGGTACTTTTAAAATGAGATATGAACATCTTATCCAGGTTTGCATTTGAAAATTCTTAAAAACAAACCACAACCGTTACACCCAGTTGGTTTGTTGTACTTTGCATAATGTAAAATGATCTCACAGCAAATCGTTGTAAACTCAGTCCTATAGTCAATAAAATGATGCAATTTAAAAATTCCTGTTATGTTTAAAAAGTTAAAATGTTATTGTAATAGCGTCAAACTTTCACTTTCAAACTTTTTCCATTAATTTAACAGGAGGAATTTTATAACAGCTGTGCGACCTTATAGTTGTGTTTATTAATTACTTTGGGAAACTTTCATGAAACCGATCAATCTACTCACTCTGCTCCTTGATTTGGTCCGTAGGTCTCCAACAAATAATTTGATTAATGTTCTTCCTGAAAACAAAATGGAAATTATTCCAAACACGAACGTATGTTACAACCTGACGTAAAATCACGCGAATTTCCATTGTTTTCATTGTCAAGCATTCAAATTTGTCTTTTCGTCATACTGCTTCAAAAACAGCTGTTTTCAATACATGCACTGATATGTTAAAGTTGTTATTTTTAATCCTAAGACTTAACAACATCAGCTGAGGTCGAGGTCATCAGCTGTTACTCAACAACATGGAATATTCATTTCCAACAATCAAAATTGCATAATAAACATTACCTTTAAATACAATCACAAATTACACTTTAATGAGTTAGTCTTGAAAATCTTAAAGTTATGTTAAAAGTTTTATTTAATTTTTTTAAAATAATATTTAAAAAAATATTAGAGTTGGTTTAATGATAATGCTAGTTAATCCTTGATAACCTAGTTATGTTGGCTTCTATTGTATGTTACTGTTATTTATATAGTTTAATAAGAAAAGTAGTAAACAGGTGAATGTTTATATTTTGTTGCCGAAATATCGATTTGGCCGAAGTATTCGATCTGGCAATATCGTTATAGTTAGTGTACCATTAACACAAACTAAACAGCTGTAATATCTACAAACTTGTGTAACGAGTACAAACTTTTGAAGGTTCTATTTTTTGTTAAATTGTTTTCTTATATTATTTGCAGTATAAAGAGAAATATAGTTAATCACTTGGACCAAAAGAAGCTTTTCGATCCTCGCTCATTTCAAGTTAAACTTGAGCTTGTATCGAAAAGCTTCAATTTTTGTCCTAGGGGTGAAATATTCTATTCTTTATACATAAAATTAGCTATAAATCTTCTTACAATTTGTTAGGGTATATCTTTCTACTTCACACATATAGGCCTACGTAGTATAAAAAAGTCGTTTAATGAGTCGAGCTTTTTCGCTAAAATATCCGTTTTGAAGTCCCCAGAATCAAAAAGTGGTTTGAACATATATCGAACTTTATTTAATTTTTTTTTTTCGATAAATTAAAATTTGAGTGTAGAAGCCTTATACAATTCTCAACATTGTTCCAAAAAGTTTGATCAAATTATTCTAAATGTAGCCTCAAGGTCAAATTGCCGATTAGTTAGACCGGCTAAGAAGGACGTAATTCCTCAAATCAGCAATACCGATTCCGTTAAAATATTTGTGAAGTGTTAATAATGAAACTAGTCTTTCAAAATTCAAGTAAAATAAAAAATACGATCAAACTCTAATTGGCAAAAAGCTAAAGAGAACCTTTACTGTCGACATGTTCCAATTAAATGCGATTTAGGCTTAGGACAACTTAATACCATTTTCAGTATGGCGGCCAATTTAATTTTGTACGGTGTTGTGGACATGTAATTTTAACATGTTTTTATTTTCTAGTTTTTTATAAACTTAACCATTTAGAATATAAGGCCTATGAAAGATGACAATTTATTATAACCTAGATGTTTAGTGTTTACTTTTAATTATTTTGTATCTTCAATTTGGGGTAAAAATATGACTTTCTAGAGATTATAAAACTGATAGTCTATTTGATTGTGTAGAAGTGCATTTTTTAAAATTATTTCACTACTTTAAAATACTTGTATTGAGCTTCTTCAGACTTGAAAGTAACAAGATATTTTGAATACGGCATGTTTGTTAAAAAAAAACAGCAATATGTAAGAGATAAAGAAAGGTAAAACCTTTCATTAAACAAACTGCTTTTATATACATTAAATAGGGAAAATGTTAATTATAATAGATTTTCAAAGTGTCCACCATCAGTATAAATACAGGCACGCGCTCTTCTCTAAACATCTCTAGAGAGGGTACACCTAGAAGTGAAATAATTCACATTCAAATAGTCTGTCTTCATTATTTTCTGTAGGTAATTATGTTTTTATCCCAAATTTAAAATAAATAATCATTAAAATCACCCACTAAAAATTGAGTAAATATTAAATTTCCAATCTTTCATGTAATACGTAGAATCTATAATGTTGGGTTTATCACAAAAGACCCAAGAACAAAATATATTAAAATTATACACTCTATCCAAAAACACCATAAAAACATGGTGTCGATATTTTAACAATCCAGTTGGTAGCCTTTTTGGAAAATGGCGCTTTATTTCAAATTTTTAAATCTTATAGTTTTTGAGATCCTAACAATGACCCTTGAGTTTATCACCCGTTACTTCCTTAAATATCTTCACTTTTTTAATTTGAAGCTCCGAATAATTGTCATCCGAACGTTTTAAGACGCGATATTTAATGATTTGCTAAGTAATATAGATTCTACCACTTAGGATGTTTTCGCAGCTGACTTGATGTAGAAGAAATATGATGATCGACGATTGTGTTTGGGATAAAAGACGATCGTAGGGGTTGGAATATAGGGTGGAAAGGGGGCGAGAACACAGTAGAAAGGCGAGAATGAATGGGAAAGGGAGAGTAAAATAATCAAGAAAATGGGTCTATTGTCCAACCCCGGTTTGTTTTATGATGAGTTGATCCATCAAATTTTCAAACATTCCTGATGACGTTCTATTGTTATACTTTAGGGTTATTACCCACATTAGGTCTTTCAGTAAAATGGACATGCTGCTGCTTCTTCATTTTTAGATGCTGCATTTGCATTGCAGAATTCTACATTTATGTTCACAACTATCGCCACAAAAACTGTCAGATCGGAAGTTGTACTCGAAACGTTTAAATGTACTGCTATTTGAAATTAATCGCATGTTTTCAAACAATATTTTTATATTTATATAGAGTCTAAACTGACTTCGCTTGTGCCATAAATGCGTCCACGGCGTAAATCGTAAGCTTTTAATGACGGCGGTTTTTGCCAATTATTCCTTTTTTACTTATGAATCTTCACATTTCTCAAAAATGTGATCAAAATCAGCTGGGACGATTATTAGTAATTAACTCACTAACACGATTTGTAGAGAGATTGTAGACCAATGCATTTTTTCTTGTCTAGGCTCGTAGGGACTACAAGTGGGCAAAATTTCATACAACCGATTTGAAAAAAATCGCAATTTTGTGTTTTTTTTTCTATTGCCTCTACCTCGCAAACTTGAGAAAGAATTTTAAAATACTGATTAAAATAAGCCTCACTAACAGTTTTGTTTTTCGGACGAATTTTCTGCATTTTAACTCCCGAACAAACGTTTATCGAATATTGTGATCAATACGTTTGGGTCCTTGAAAGCTACAAAATTTGATCAAAATCGTTGCAGCTGATATTTACGAAAAAATATATTTTGTAATTTTGTCTTCAAAAATTCTCTGATTTTGAATTATCGGAGAAAAAATACAAATAATGCCCCTAAAATAAAATAATAATTAAAAAGGCACGGATTTTAACCCATCATTTAACGTCTTCTTTATTATTTATGATAAATTAAAAATATATATATATTATTTAAGAATTTAAGAGCTATTTATGTGTTAGGGTGTTTTAAAACGTTTTCACAATGGTTGTAATTTCCTTTCCATGCTGAATGGACGGTGTAATTTTACTTTCTGATTTTGAATTATTGAAGAGAAGGTATCTTGAAGATGAATAAAAAAATCTATTATTGGTAGGTGTGGAGAATGTAAAAATATAGATACGTTTTAGATAACTCTGAGTCCACCAACAAGTTTTGATTTACAAAGTGTTTATTCGTTTATATTTATGTATAACCATCACCTCTGATTTATTTGGAACCGATAAACCGATTTTGTTCTAATTTAGTATAAAGCGTATTTTTGGTTCTGAGTTATTCACGTAAATAACTTAGGAATATTAAGGACAATAACCTATATATCGATGCACCGAAGAGCAAGTAAAAGGAGACAATAACCTATATATCGATGCACTAAAGAGCAAGTAAAAGGAAACAATAACCTATATATATATATATATATATATATCGATGCACCAAAGAGTAAGTAAAAGGAGACAGTAATCTATATATCGATGCACCAAAGAGCAAGTAAAAGGAGACAATAACCTATATATCGATGCACCAAAGAGCCAGTAAAAGGAAACAATAACCTATATATCGATGCACCAAAGAGCAAGTAAAAGGAGACAGTAATCTATATATCGATGCACCAAAGAGCAAGTAAAAGGAGACAATAACATATATATCGATGCACCAAAGAGCAAGTAAAAGGAGACAATAAATTATATATCGATGCACCAAAGAGCAAGTAAAAGGAGACAATAACCTATATATCGATGCACCGAAGAGCAAGTAAAAGGAGACAATAACCTATATATCGATGCACTAAAGAGCAAGTAAAAGGAAACAATAACCTATATATATCGATGCACCAAAGAGTAAGTAAAAGAAGACAGTAATCTATATATCGATGCACCAAAGAGCAAGTAAAAGGAGACAATAACCTATATATCGATGCACCAAAGAGCCAGTAAAAGGAAACAATAACCTATATATCGATGCACCAAAGAGCAAGTAAAAGGAGACAGTAATCTATATATCGATGCACCAAAGAGCAAGTAAAAGGAGACAATAACATATATATCGATGCACCAAAGAGCAAGTAAAAGGAGACAATAAATTATATATCGATGCACCAAAGAGCAAGTAAAAGGAGACAATAACCTATATATCGATGCACCAAAGAGCTAGTAAAAGGAGACATTAACCTATATAGCCTATCGATGCACCAAAGAGCAAGTAAAAGGATACTCGGTTTAATTAATGTTCGAATTAAGCATATTTTTGTATTTCATATTTTCCAGTAACAACATTATGTCAATCCTCAAGAAGATTGAGGAAGTTTATGTAATGTTTATGCACCTTTGTTCTTCTAGGTTAACCTACAAATAACCATTTAGTTTTGTATAACTATGTGTCATTCTATTGTTGCCATTCACAAACTCTTCATTTTAATCTTTGTGGCAGATAATTACTTCACAGACTCTTGAACTCGTAGTAACAATAATCTTTTGTGCGCATGCGTTATGCACTAGAGCGTCACGACTGTGTAGAAAGATCTCCGGCTTGTTAATAAGTAGATGCCATTGATATCTGCCATTTTGTCCGGTCATCAGGGTCAAGTTGTAACTTTCGCCGCTAGAATGCGGGCTGTATGTCTACCGTAATATTACGTCACGAATGTAACAAGCGGGTCTATTGAACTATAACGATATTAGGTGTATTACATAATACAATTTTCGTAAGCTCTCTTTATCTGACTTTGTATTATAGAGCAGGGCTACTCTCTTCTTACATGAATCCTCTCTTCCTACATATTTCTTTACATTCTAGGCCTACTTAGCTATTCACGAAGTTTTGTAATAATAAATTTGAAGATATTAGTGACTATATTGACTTGTAGACTTTAAAACTCGTAGAAAATCGCTTAAATAATATGTAAAATAGTATAAATGGAAGATTCCGAGTTGCAAATAGGTGTAGTGAAGATGTTTCTCTTGATGAAAGAATTACGACAAAGTTATATAGCTACATCTAAATATTGGTGATTATTTACTAGTCACATTATAATAATTAGTTACGAGTTATCTGGAATTAATTAACTGGACATAGAGTTGATTCGAAGACCGAAAACCACATCCGCATAGTACATGATGAAGGCACTATATAACCAATCATTATGTGGGTAAGTAGTCGTGTGTCTATCGAATCGATGCACATGCCTTTCGACGTCCTTCACAAGATGGACAGAGTTGATATTGCTTTTTAATTTAATGTTACAGAAGTGTAAACTATTTTCTTTTATAAAAAATGTTTACTTTCTAAAGTGTAGGATAATCCATTAAGAAGGCTTGTTATTAAAAAAATATATAGTGTGTGATCGTAAAGTTCCAGTCCTTCCTGCCTTTACTATGTCAATAATTGTAATACCAACATCTTAACAAAAAACACTTAAACTAATACCAGTGTACTGTCTACTTTGTATGTATGAACGTTGTGGTGGGAATATAAGGCACAACTTGGCTGGCTTCGCTGTAACTCAATACAAGACTTAGAAACTCGTCGGAGGTGTTACCTAACGTATTTCATTCCTTTATTTATTGTGCGGTTAAAGTCAAGAATACATCTTGTTGGTTTAGACTTGTACAAGCTCTTCGAGAATAAGTTACAAACCTTATTTTAAAGTCCATTTTTTAAAAATAATATTACAATCAGAATGTTCATTTCATGTTACTAACCGTTAAAAGCTTCGGTTTCAAAATGATTGAAGCGAAACAATTTTTTTATGTATTCAAATTTCTCTCTTGTACGTTTCGAGTTCTTAAAATGTGAGCTATAGAGTATTTTTTTTCATTGATAAATTAATGATTTATCGGGTTATCCAATATATACAGGGTGACCATTTAACGTAGGAATTATTGGTTTCTCCAAGTTCGATACTACGAAAAATTTGAATTTTTGTTTACTTTGTCTTTAAAAAATATGTTATCCAAATTTTAAAAATTATCCACCACTTTCCATAATGCCAGCTAACTTAAAATTTTTGTATGAAAACCAATATGTTTTATGGTGTTTTAGGATTTTACTCAAAATTTTAAGACTATTCTTGGGTATACGAGTTAGAGACACTTGCTCTTTCGAAAATTTGAAGTTTAATGAGTGATTGAAATAAAAATGTTTCATATCTCCTAAAAAATTAACTGCATCGATATTTCTTGAAGTCTGCGCCTGTCTTGTAGGTCTTACGAAGGATGGTGCCAGTTGTGAGGCCACCTCCAAGGTATCAGAATACCGATGTAGTGGTGGAAAGGATAGTACAGGATGCGGGTCGATATCAGTAACAACAAGGGGGCCGAATTAAAAACTGTTGTACTTACTGAATTTCCAGCTGTGCTATAGATCTGTCAGCCTTTCTCCCATGATATGATACGTGTTCTTCGATTAGGTTAAACGAATTTTATTGGAATTGAGTAAATTGAGTTTTATATTTCCATAAACGTAAGAAAATTCACTGAAATCTTTATCTAATAATAAATACCTCGTCATGCAAATCGGTGTTATGAATATTACAAAACAAAATTGATTAAATTTCGGACTTTAATGAAATTATTATAACGTTTAAAACTTTTGGTTTAATTTAAAATTTTCCCCATTTATTCTTTATTAATCCTTTCTTACTAACTTTTATATATTTAAATATAGCCTAAGCTAGTTTCAGAAATTTGTCCTGAATCGTATTTGATTAAAATTGAGTTTTTAATGTCGCTTGTTCATCAATATTCGTGTTTCAACAAAATTTGAAACTTCCAAAACGGCATTTTATGAAGATGGTGATGAAAATGTTTTGTTGTGGTCCTTAGAAGCCACACTTTAGTATTGATTTTTTGGAAACAATATCCTTAATATTGAATTTTCGCAAAGACGAAAAAAAAATCTTGTGATAAACTACTTTGCTAAAAGCTAAAGTTTGTGGAAACAGACGAAATTTTGAAGTAAAAAAAAAATACAACTATTTAGGGCTACGTCTTGGACCTTCTGTACTTAGAAAGTTAAATGTCTCAAAAATGATTCAACATTTTAAACATTAATATTTTATTATTTTTTTAATGTGAACATTTATGTTTGAAAATCAATGTATTTGGTTTGATTAAACTCTCATAATATTATATTGTTTACGAATGCGTGCGGAGAACTTCTATATTATATTTAGAAATGTAAAAATATAATTATAAACCTCCAGTAGAGGTTAGTGTGTTAAACTTTCCATAAAACTCCCCTCTCTCACTCTTCTGTGCTAGTTTCTATCTCGAAGCTGTTGTTAATGTCAAGAGATATGAATAAGAGGTCTGGTAGGGATAATTTTGTTGCAACGTTGGCAAGCCTTAAGCTTGCAATTGTTAGGGAATTATCGTGTAATCCTACAACCTGTGTTTGACTTACAACTAGAACCATTGTATTATCCTTATCGTTTGGAGTTCCTGTATACTTCCTGAAAATATCACAATAGCCGAGCTATATTTGGGACGAAACTTTACTTGAAGCAATCGGTTGGATGTAATTTGAAAAGTTAGTAGTATTTGGTTTGGTTGAGTATTTTATAGATATTATAAATTGTAGATCTTAGTTTGTTAGCTAGAAACATCAAACCGGAAGCTAGTTGTTTTCTGTTTTTCAAATACATTTGATCATTTATAATTACTTTCATATAAGTGTTAGCCGACGAAATAGAAATATAATACAGATTGTATCTGATTTATTTAAAAAATACGACAGTTTATCCAATTATCTGCTCTTTTTGTTTTAACGGACATGGAATCTAAGATGGCGCTTCCATCACAGATCTCTAAGGGCTTTAAATAAATAAATAACTAAATTTAATGTTGTTAAAATTTTCGAAATTGTTTATTGCTTCCTAAAGTTACAAAAGCACCATTTCGCTCGCAGTGACAGAATGCTAAATAGCTTCAGACCCCAAAAACATTAACTACCTAACTACCTCTTCCTACATGAGTAAGAATATAGTCAATATTTACTTAATAATTTGGAATTCCGTATTAAATTCTTAAAAAATAATACTAAACAAATTATTGGTCTATTACATTTCCATACAAACAGAAGCAGAAATATAATAACTTGAAATGAGCACCAATGGAGGAAAACTAAATTTTCTGCAATGAAAACTTTATTTGTTCAAGACGACATTTCATTGACCAAGTCATTATCTTCAGTTATTACATGTACAGAAACAGTCTTGGCACTGCTGTTGAGTTGTAGTTCAGTGCTAAGAACGTTTTTGTTCATGTGACTGTTGTTGATGATGACTTCGTCATTGAAACGTCGTCTTGAACAAATAAAGTGTTTTTACACGTTATTTAATTGCAATGTACCACAAATAAATCTATAACGTCAATGAAATAGCTATATGATTAAACTATAAATACTAAAAAACTTCACATTTTATTTGTGACCTTTTATTTATTTTTACAACTTAACCTAACTTTTAATTTAAAAATTTGTTATTATGAGTATTTGATATTTTTTAAAACTGGATTTTGCTGGATTTCGATTTCGATATTTTGTGTTAAAAAAATGTAGTTCGTGTTATTAAATAATCAGTTCATTTGATTTTTAATTATTTTGTTTCTAAAAAAGTTATAATCAAGATGCAGATGAACATAAAATCAATCGTCTCAAACATTATAGGTAGTCATTTTGTATTGGTGAGCTATGAGGAAAATCTTTATTGGCAAATTTTCGTTTTCAAAATCCTATAAAATGAGGTGTACCTTTATTTATTCTTATATTTGAAAATCTCTAGAAACAGACACCTAACCCACCCTCCAATGTTGTCCCCAAAAATAAACGTTGTCTATTTATTACGCATGCAAAACTTTAGCCAAACCGGTAGTTCACAGTACATAAGTTATGGGTGGTCTAAATCATTTTCCATGTCAATATTTATCTCAAACAAAGAAAACATACAAAGTCGAGGTACTGGATATCCAGGTATGATATGACCTACTTTCAACAGATATTTCTATAGTTCAAGAAGACATTTAACTTTAATACAGTTTATCGATATATCTAATAACATGTATTGTGTATCTATATTATAAACCAATTACATTTTATCTATTTTCACAACTTCAACCTGATTCTATTATTGGTTGTGCTCATTAAGAGAAATCTTCGTTCGATAACATCAGCTTCCGGCATTGGTTGTTTAATTTGACCATTTTATCATCAATAAAACTGTATAACTTGAATACATCAACTTTTTACAACCTTGAGTTTTGTCTAAACTTCCAACTAAGGTCTGACTTAGTTGTGACCACAGTCACAGAACAGTGTTTGTGAACAGACCTATTTTGGTTGGTATTTGTCAGCTGCTGTGTACTCCGTTCATGATTTCTTTTGACTTTTGATATCCTGATATCATGTGAGTTCTTTTTAGTTTTTAACCGCTCAGTTTTTGTCCTGGGTGTTTTTTCTTTAGGTTTAGTTTCTGAACATAGGCCTAGACATCTAGACGTGTGTTCTGTCTGCATGTTTTACTTTGTAAGTTAAGCTCTTGTTATGGGAGTTGATTTATACTCTCGAAACGTCATGTATTGTTTCTTATACACAATGATGGCAAATGTCCGAACAAACAATAATATTAAAACAAATATTCCATCATTAAGTAATAATAATAATAAAAAGAATATGAGAGTATCTGAAGAATAGGAGATTCTATTTTATTCTTTATTCCTTCCTTCCTTTTTTTATTAAAGGGGTGAAGAAAAAACAGTAATTTCATAACGGTTAATATTCGTTTAACATAATATACGAGTTTATCAGTAAATGCTTAGTCAACATACGTACGAAATGCCGAATGATCGAGTTAAAAATCATGACCTTACTTTCTCCGTCAATTATTCAGACATTTGAACAAATATTTACCAATAACTTATTGGTTTTAAAAAACATTCTACCCATAAATATCAGTAACCCTTGACTAGTTAAGCATAAAACCCACTCCTTGAACTAATGACTTTATGAGTCTATAAGTTTGCATTTATTGCAGGTTATGCGACTTAAGTTGGCTTCTTGTGCGGGGAAGGAGATTTATTACCCTTAGGAGGCGTACTACTTGTTGAGGCGGAAACTTTGTGCGTTGGTTCTATGTATATTGTTATTTAATTGGTTACTAATTAATTAGACTCGTATTCCCACTGCTTCGTAATGTAACCTGACGTTGGGCGGGCGGGAATTGGGTTGATATCAAGATAATGTCACAAAAGTAATACACATTTAAATTTGTAGGCTCTATTGATTTCCCTTTTTTTATACGCATTTCGTATAACCTATTAAACTTTTGCACGATTGTTTGTCAATCATTTGATTGATTTATTTCCCCCCACTCGTAATTTGTTTCGCTCCTCCATGACATTTCTCGAGGGGTTTACTTTATATGTTGTCATATTTTGGTCGTACATATTCTGAACGTCTTTCATTTTGTTTTTTGATAATTCTAATTTTATCAGTACCTGCCACAACACCAAAACTGAACATTTTTATTTTCTTAAATTTGATACTAATTATTCAAAATTTTAATTCTTACGTTGGTTTACTATATAAATTTACGATTGTCTCATAAATTTTCACATTCTGCTAAAAATCAACCGAAATCATCTACATATTTTGAGATGTTTAAGATTTATTATTATATTTCTTGCGGTGTATCTTGAAATAATCATTGTTTTTGGAAAATGGTGTCGAAAACTTTTCTATTGTTTACTATTTAAATATGTTGTTAGAGTGAAATATAAAATAGAGTCTGTCAACAATGCTCCTTTGGGGGAGGTACAATTCTACAAGTTTATGTTTTGTTTTCACGTTACTAAAATAACAGGCACTATGTTGAAATGAGACGATGTTGCAGGAAAATTCAAATACTTTCAAAGATTAAAAAAAAAAAAAATCTATTGTTCGGAAATCGCAACGATTACAATTTTCTTGGAATTTTAATATAGTCACAGAAACAACACGTTACTCTTAATACGGATGAGGTAACTGTATTTCTGGCCTACTGTCTGTGATATTCCTTTCTCAGAATCAGTATTGACCGTGTTTGGTTTATGAATTGTACATGTATCTCAATCCGGATGGACGAGATTTAGTCAATAAAAACAGTTACAAATCAAACAAAATACACACATGCTTTAAAAATCATATAATTAGAATATACATTATTATTTGCAGATTTATGGACAAAATAATAATATATTTATTAAAAATTAATAGCAAATACTTGACGCAATAGCCCGTTATGGACTTAGTCCTGCTTTACGGATTTTCATAGATGATTGGGGGGGGGGGTGAGGTTAGGTTAGGTCGAATTGGTAGCTGTAATTCTAACTTTCATAATCAGGACCCGCTACCAGTTGTATCTGTCTATTTAACCCACGATGCTGGTGGAACACCGTAAATCTTTATGTCCCCGTGGAAACCGGAATCTCTTACACAAAGCGGTAGCTCTAGCCATTATACTAACGAGGGGTATATAATATATTTAGTAATTATTAATTAATCTACGTATTTTTATACATATAAATATATTTTTTCTACGTGTAACTGTAGCAAATTATGTCCAATTAAAGAATCTACCGGAGATAATTTATCTTTATTTTATCTCAAATTTGGTTTAAACTTTACAACGGTATGGAAAATATAGTAGGTTGCCGGAAAAAACGAACATTCGAAAATTTTATTTTTTTGGGGCTTTAATTGAGGAATTAAAAGAACACTTATATAATTTTCTCCGATATAACGAAGAAGTTTTTTTATGAAAGTTTTATTACAACCAATGGAATTTAGTTACTAGCTGTTCATTTTGAATTATTTTTTAAATAGATTATTTCCGTTTACTTCAAGGAATAATAATATCTATTTCATTTACAACAATTACAGTCGCAACACAACTTAATTATTAGCTTGAGGTAGATTTCAATTCTATGCAACAACATGGTAAATTGTTCAATATAATCCTGCGAGGTATATTACTTTTCAAAACTAATTCAAACTTGTTAATTATTGACGAAAGTTTTACAAAACTTTTGCTATTGAAAGTTTCTAAAATCCATGAAACTGTAGGCTGTGTACTTATAACTAAAGTTTGGAACAATGATTTGAAAAATGTTCATCTAACAAATTCAATTTCTTTAAAAAGTTGTAAATATAATTTTATTAAAATTCTTTTCCTGTCATTTTCTTTGTTAATTCATTTTTAAAGTGACTCACTTTTATTTTATCCCACGTTTCAAAGTTGTATGCGTTTTTTTAATTCAGACATGTCGTGGAAGAAAATAATGTCCTGGATTTAAAATCTACAAAATAATTCAAATGAATTCTCACACAATTTCGTTTTGATAAAGAGGTTGATAACTGAATTAAATGTAAACGTATTTTTCTAATATCAATAATAAACTGGGAAGTAATTTATAAATGAGAATTGGGATTTTTTGTTGCTCATTTCTTTACAAAAATTGTATTTCTCCTATTTTGAGTTCGAAAAATTTCTCAGCAATGAGTAGTACTTAAGTTTATACTCAAAACAAAAGACATGTATTATTTATCTAGTAATGACTGCCTTCACATGAGGTGGTCAAAATGTTATCTTTAATTTCCAATTCATAACTTAACTTGTTTTTATTTTATGCACATCTTCAGAATTGTTCTGTGTTATGGACAGTGTGTAGGTTATAACTGCCATAATTCAATTCACTGATTGTTTTAGTGAAATTCTTGTACATCGATCTCTTAGCCCTCCCCTTGGATAATGAATCAGACGCTGTCAAAGTAGCAGATCTCGATAGAAAAACGTCCTCGTTTTCTAAAGGAATTGTTGAAAGTAGACATTATTAACTGTACTTTCATTGAGTTGGTGTCTGAATGGAATAGACAATATAGCTTACAGTGAATGGTATCTTCAAAGAATGTCGGTCCCACGACAAGCTTTCGCGAAAATTTTCGCCATTTTAATAAAATCCTTTTTAATAAAGGATTAAATAAAGCAATAAAGCTAACGTTTCAAAATATTTTAATAATATAAATGAGCTACAATTGTTTCGCCTTGCGGCATCATCGGGCAACTGATAATTAACAAGTATTGACAACTAACAAACACAAGTAACAGGAAACTGAAATACAATAGAGAAATCGGGAAATAGAGCAATCCTTTTTATTAACCCAATAAACGAAGTATAGTGTATGTTTGTTAATCGTCAAAAATATTGACCTTCATTTTTGACGGATCTTCGCGTTTCATGTCCTCAGAAAACAGAACGTGCCGTTCGCCCGTCGTGTCGTCGTTGTCGTCGTCTGTACGTAAGCACGATAGCGACCACATACATAAAGTTAGGAACACGGAATTTGCTTAGGAGATTATACTGTGCTCATATTGAAATTCAGGAAAATGAATTAACAATGTCCAAATGACGACCTATTTAAACAGTCTTTTGTTCATATCTAGTGTGTTGTTAAATTAATAACACACACAAATAGTTAATAATTTATAGATTTAAATTCTGCATCTAATGGTAGTTAGATTGTATCTCTTTGCAATGTTTTAAATACAATGAAGTTATTGTAAAAAATAATTTAGAATCTTAACCTTCTAAGAAAATTTGATATTCTTATAGTAATGAGATAGAGTCACTGACATAAGCGAAGCGAAGCGACTGGTAGCTTCTTCACATGCTGGCTGAGATACTGACACAAGCGAGTAGATGCTTAATATATACAACTCTAACAGGCATAGCTCACATTAAGAAATTAGTGATATATACAATTAAGAAGGTCAGAAAACTGTGTAACAACCGTTTTAAACAAATTTCCCCCTTGATCTACCAATACAATTTAACATTTCCTACAAAGCCCAGAAAACCATCTTTACATTTAGAAGATCTGCTTGTATTACATGATGAGGCTAGGTAACTAACATGGTGGCAACCTTTAACTTCAAGAATATGATGTGGATTCTCAGTTCTCTGTAACTTTGTGTTTGTAGAATTTATGTACTCTGATCACAGTATCTGTGTAACTCCAGCACGAGAAACGCTCATACAAGCTTCGTTCTTCAATGGCTAATGCATTGATACTGTGATTATGAATACTGCAATGCATCTGACTAACTAGAACATCACAGAGGACCAATAATGGCATCCACGAGCACACAACGGCAAAGATGTCAATACTGTACTATGGAACACACACTCCGTGTGAAAACGTTTAGATAATGTTTGGCCTTATATTTTATTTGGTCCAAATTTCCCCTCAACAACCAAATCTTATTTTTCTTCCCTGTATCATCCTTTCTCCTCTATTGGTTTGGTATCTTTCACTCTATATCTATCACGACACGTACAAACTGAACAAACAGCATTTGGTTGTTTCTCTGTTGTCAAAATTACCCATAAAGACATTCCCTTAATTCAGACATGTGTAATTGAAGCCTTGGAGTATATGTCAACTGTCACCATCCCTCTCTATTCTATTGATTAGCCACAGGTGGTCTACTCTCTCCTTCTCTCTCTACTGGATTTATTACCCTGTGTCATTGTTTTAGACTCCACCCCTATTGCATTCACAGTCCAGATTATTGTTTTATATTTCCCCCTTTTGAGTTGTCTGTCATTTTGATTTCTTGTCATTCTTTTTGTCCTTCTATTCTATACTAAAGCTTTCAATACAACGCCAAGACCATGGTGTTGAAAACTCGGTTTATATGATAAGAGTTTTTTAATAATATGTTGCATCCGGTCTTTTTTTCTGTTTAATGTTTGTTTGTTTTTTCTTTAGAGTATACGCTTACATCCTTACTATTATTTTAGAAATTGTTATTGTAGTGTTATTGGATTGTGAAAAACAAGAAAATAAATGAGTTACTAAATATATATTTGTATTTTATTGTAAATTAGTTTTTTTAATGAGCATTTCAGTTTAGAGTTTGAAAAGCTAGCTTAATAAAGTTTAGTTGGTTTCTTAGCAAAAGACCAATTAGACCGTTGGCTACAAATCCCTTGGAAATAGATATCTTATTCACATTATTGTAGTAATCAGTTTCCCTATTCTACCAATCACTTTTATGTCCCGACATAGTCTATTAGAGTCTGAGGAATGTTTAGCCATTAATTATAATTAAAAATAAACAATCCAGAAATCAGACGCAAATTGTAAATCGGAATTTTTTTGTATTTATTGATAAATTTACTGTTTTATTAAAGTATGCCGCAATAATTCTAAAATTGTTATACTTTACGTTTATCGCAACCCTATTATAATCACAAATTTAAAGTTCTTATAACGTCCATTCAAACTATCCCTAAAATTACGGGTTTAAACCATAGCAATAAACGTAATTAGTTTGTTGAACTCTACTTCCTCGTAATTCACTATCAAATCGAAACCGGATTCAAATTCAATTACTTGCAGCTGAAACATCGCCACACGTTTAGCTGTCGACGTTATTAGGAATTGTAACGCGAATTGAGGTTTGGCACGAGTTGACTTGATTGGATAATAGAATACAATCGGGAAGTAATAAAAGAGATCATAACCATCACTATTACCATTAGCACCCTTGTATAATCGTCTAGGGACCATAAGATGGTGAGTCTGCAGTATTGTTTATCTCGTGTGAAGTGTCTATCGTATGTTTGTGGGTTTTTATTGTCTTGGTGAATTTAACAAGTTTTATATTAACCGAAATAGATGTTCACTATGTAGAGATATTTCATTATTCTAGTACATTTATCTATTCTATTCTGTTTTTATTCAAATCAAGTTATTAGATGCTGATGGATTGTTGTCTAGGATAGATTGGTGTTACATTGTTACCTACTAATTGTTTTTGATAAATTATAATATATTTAATTCTCCAATAGAGTCCGATTTAAAACAACGGAGATGAGATTTCTGAGAGTGATGAAAGGGTGTTACTGCAGAGCGTGGATATGTTTACAAATGATAATATTATTAGATATATTAATGAGACTTACCGTCACAATAGTCTATATTTGTAGGTATATCACTACGGACGTTTCGGCTATTCAACCATTTTCGAGTGTTTTATTCTGGGTTTTCCCGTTGTCTTAGTTTAAAAAATCACAAATCACGAACACACGACACATAACAGACACACATGTTTTTTAAACATTTAATACACGATGCAGTAGGCCCACTGTCACAACGCGTACTTAGTGATATAACTACCTACAAATATAGACTATTGTGACGGTAAGTCTCAATAATATATTCTAATTATTAATCAGTAGTCGGAATGGCGAAAACATATGTATGATAATATTATAGTCAAGTTTAGCATAATTCATAGGATGAGGGAAGCCAAATAGAACAGGGATGTTCATGTCAATAGAATGGATAAGGTCAGGTTACGACTTGAGTCAAACATTATCAACCCGTGGATGATGAAATTTGGCTGTTGGGAACCGTAATGGCTAATACATGAAGGAAGGAAGAAGAATATAATATATCTACTACCATCTGAATATTAGGTTAAGGGCCTGGTTTGCTAAACCACAATAAACGTCGAAATAGCAACCCTGAATTCAAAGGATCATACAACTTCGTAGATTTTATGGCATGCCTTGGAGATTTACAAGATATATTTGCATTGAAAAACTATAAATTTAGTGATTTTGAATAATTTGTAGAAAGTATGGTACAAGTAATTGATGAATGTCAATGTGTTTTCTTTTCTTCTTTTATGAATACTTAGTAAACCATTATCATGCAGTTCTTTTTGACAGAATATATATAGCAATGTCTGATGTTTATCTAATTTTATTATATTTTTATCATACTAGTATACTAATTTTTATAATATTTATGTTTGTGTAATGAATTGGTTAATCAATTATTAGAAATTCCTTTAACTTAAATACTTGTATTATATTCTTCAATTCCTTCTTAAACATAAGCCGACCACAAAAGGCTTTCATTTGACACGAGTCATAGTTTTGGTCTTCACTTCTACAGTCAGGACACATTTTGTTTCCTCTACTTCTTCCACCGTTTTTTCTTTAATATTTTGCACGGCGCACTGTTTTTATACTTTGGGGATTCCACTCCAGAACACCGATAAAAGAAACGAAAGTAGAGTAGGCGTTTACACAGAAGCATTTGAGGTCTATATTTTTTTATTGGGGTTGTACCGCTGAAAGCAGAGCAACAAACCGAGTGTGGAGGTCCCTTTTTTTCCTCTCTACCCCAGACAAGTTCCTACCTTGAGGATACTGTACTTTCCCTTTATTATTTGTTACCACAATTAATTGTACTTGCTATATCTACAAGTCTTATTTTTCATTATATATATTTATAATTTCCTTAACAGCAATAACAGGAGCAAAAAATAAAAACACAATTATAAGTTTATTCCTTTAAATAAATTCGTACTTTTATAACATGGTTTAATCATTGGTTGTATCTACTACTACTCCAGAACACTATATATAAACCAAATACCACTCAGTCACGATTTCTCACAAACTACTGAACGGATTGCAATGCAATTTGGAATATAGCTTCCTCATAGGTAAGAGGTGCTCACTAAGAAATCTTTTGAAAAACTTTTGCGTTTAAGCATATTAAAAAATTAAAAACTATTTTTTCTCTAAACTACAAAGGTGAAACGAGCTGAGGCTTCTTACATTCCTTCTTTTCAAATGTTTGATGCTTATGGTATACAAAATACGCAAAAGGTTAATGTTTTTAGCTAAAATCGGCTCTAAATAAAAGGATTGTATGGTCTGTGTGTGTGTGTGTGTGTGTGTTTTACTCAATCACGTAAAAACTACTGGACCCATCGAGCTGAAATTGTACATGGACATTCATAGGGTCCCTGGTTAACATATAGGCCTATTTTTATTTAGAAATTCCATCAGAGCACCGCCCTACTGGCCTTGAAAACTCCCTTAACACTTAATTATCTATACGTTAACTCCTTACGAAGGACGGGTACTCTGCTAGTAGCATTATAAACAATAAAGTAATAATCTATTTGTTCTCTAGAAAAGCTGTTAATGCTATTTTCTCCAATGCAAGACTACCGATAGTTTTTGACGGCATGCATGTGCTGAATGCTCAGAAATGTGCCCATGAGTAGGAACTCTCAACGGTCATATTTAACTATGTGTGTCTTGTTAATCACACTTCGTAATTATTACAGATTAAATTTATCAATTCGAGAACTTTAGTCCGTCCGTGGCTTTGAATAAGGGTGTTTAAAGATTCATACCGACCAATAGATTTACCAATGCAATTTTTATATTAGTGGCGTGCAAATTTATACCATAAGTAGGTCTTAGCTCGAGATAGGCTAAACTCTAAACCAATAATAATCAGTTTTTTGATCAATTTTCTTAGCCGCGTTATCCCAGTAATATGCAACACAAGACATGCAATATATTATTATGTGAGACAAGGTCGTGGGACTCGATGCTAGCAAGATTGATGATAGGTTTTCTTAACTTTGCCTACTACGAAAAATAACAAGTATTAGCGGTAACACCATGACCTTTTCCAATATTTTAAATAATCGTCAATCACCTGACATGATGTAATAGACTATTGCGCGAATTGCTTTTGGTGGTATTTATGTTTGTTGTCCTCCAACTTTGTTTTTTAGAATAGAATTTTTCCGAACATGTTCATTGCGTATTAACAAAACTGAATCAAACAAAACCGAAAAAAAAATAATAACAGAAATAAACATAAACATGAAAGGAGAGAAAATGACACTATTAACGCAAAATAGTCTTGCTTTGGGGCTGCCATCCCTTAATCTTATTGTACTATCGGGCACAATTCCAAAAACAAAATAACACCAACTATTAAAGAGAATGCAGCACTCAATGTCATCACATGTTCTTACGCATTCTATCTGACTATGAACACAATCAACGTATTTATATTTAGTTCGAAAATAAAAAGTCAATATTTTTTTAAGGGTAAAAGTTATGAATTTTGAAGTGACTCATATTCAAAAGAATTGTGCAAGCGCTTTAGCGGATAAGAATTATACGTTCCGTTGTTTTGAGCTGTAGATTCCTCAAAATCAAAGAAAAAGAAGAAGAAGTATAAGGACGAGGTATCTTATGTTTCTCTATTTTCGAACTCATTTTTTCATATTATATAATTAAACTGATCTACAGATTGATGTTATTACAGTCTCATTTAGAAGCTACAGATTAGAAGAGATTATCATAAAACTCGCTGGTAAATAGTGAACAAAACATTTGGCAAATTTGTAATCAATATTTCAATTTTCTTACTAAACAAATACAGCAATAAGACGACGTTTCAATGATAAAGTAACCTTCTTCAGTTGTTACTCGTATTCAAATCTAGTGCCACTGACTTTGATGTCACGCGCTTGTTTGTTACTAAACCCTGTAGAAGTTACAATTTTGGTCCGATTTAGTAAACGTACTATTTGTGAGAATTCGTGTTAAAGTTTTATTCTATCAACTTAGGTTTAACAATTTCTTGAATATGATTGAAAAAGTTGTAGCAAAATTTTAAAATAGCAGTCGTTTGAAACGAGTTTTCAATAGTTTCTTCTTATATAGGAAATACATAACACTGTAATAACTCCATGTATGAAACTGGCGATCTGCTTATACCTAGTTATAGATCGGAAAGAAACCTACACATTGAAAAAAAGCAAACAAATATAGTTTCTGACGATAATTTTTATGTAACTTCCACTAAACCTGATTTTTTGTGGTTTTAAAATCTGCATTAAATGATGTCCGATCATTTTTTTATACGATAACTAAAAAACTAAATGGTTAAAATCTGTAGCAATAATAGTAGTAGTCGCAGTTTTAGTTGAATTTTAATAAATTTTAGCATCCATGTTTCCTTACATACGATTGTTACTCAAAATAAATGCATAAATAGCAGGTTTTTAATAATTGAACTTCTTACAGTTACTTTTTAAATAATTCGTATAAGTTAGTTTTATTGGAGTTTTGCAATCTTCATCTATTAATACAAAGAAGAAAGTCAAAAAAAATTACTCCTTTTCTATCAGTGTATGAGATACATGTCCAGTTTTTTTATCTTAAAAAACGGAAATTATTATAGGCCGTAATCGGTAAGACGTATGTTGAAATCCAAAAATAACCCTCAATCATCAAAGTCAATCTATCGAGAAAGGACACAGCTGCTAGGGTGGCCTTAATAAAACTGTACCTTTAACTAGTTTAAAGTTTATCCCAGTCAGGAAGTAGTGTCTGGAATTCTATTCTCAATTGTCGGCAACACATGTTACTTCCGTGTAACAAGACATAAAACAAAGATGTGACGGATGAGAGAAGTAGAATCATTTGGCATCTATTGTCAAACACCCCCTTCACATGCTATTTGTCCTCTTTCTTCCCTCCACTCGAGATGATGACATGTTCCTACTGCGATTCCTTATCTTAGATATTGCAGTTTTAATCTGTCAGTCTGTCAGATGTTATAGACTTGTCATATACATATGTTCGACTGTATATTGAGGGGGAAATGAGTGAATTAAAAATATTGTGACGAAAAATCGTTTCATTTGAAAAGGATTCTGCTGATTATTTGTGTAAGTTGGTTCTTGCCTAAGGAAAGAATATTGCAATATTTAATCAACCAAGTTTTTGGTCTAAAAACAAAATAGATAAAGAATATGCCGAAGCTAATTGTAACTTTAATTTAAAAGTCTTCTTTTTAGAGGGTTTTAAGTTAGTCCAGTCCGAGGGGGCTCACGATATGTCTCGATAACAGTGGAATAAAACTTTGAGAATCGGTTTTAATAAAAAAAATATCATTAGTATTGTGGGGAATATAGCGTTGTTCAGATTTGTAGCTGGCTTCATTTGTTTTATTTGACTTTTTTGCAAAATTACTATCTTATGATTTTTTCGTACGAACAAAGTGAAAAAAAAAAAAAATATGGAATGCTATAAAAAAAGTAGTATTTTTTTTAAATAAATTTTTAATTAATGAAGATGGATCCAAATCATGACAATGTTATTTTTTCATGGTTTTGATGATTTTAAAAGTGATTTGTATAATTTTCTCATTGTTACCGACTAGTTTCTCATCTGATACTATCCATAGGAGACTAAGGCTTTGTTGTATATTATCGTATTTAAATACTAAGAAAATCTGTATTTTAGATATAATATTAAATCTTTATTACCCTACATAATTTAGTAGGACTTTTCAAAAATGGATAGTCCAAAACTTGAAAGGAAACAGGTTCTTTCAAGTATTTACACAGTTTCGTGATTTTGCATATTGAAACCCTTTTGACGACGATTCGCTTTTATATTTTTCATTAAACAACCTCCAATTTTTCAAATAGTGTCCGTTTGTCAGTCCTGAAGGGTGTTGCAAATATGCCAATAACAATATACGTCATAGTTCGAAATTATAATTATTACCAATAACTTCGTTATTTTCCATCGTAGAAAGTTGGAGTGTGTAGCATACATACAACATTTAACAAACTCGTTAAATATTTACAAGAAATCGTTTTAAACGTATGCAATTTTAAAACTTACTTTTTTATAATTGTAATAGGTCAAAAGTGAACACAATAATTCCACATACCAAATTTAAGTCTGTATTTATTTGTTGTGAATTCCCGATTAGTCTTGTGCTTAGCGCTCTCACTTCAACATTAGGAAGCTACAGTTGGTTAAGAATGCTAGAACAACAGCAACGGGAATATGCTAATCACGCATTAGCCGACTGAAGACCTATGTCCTTCAAGCCTGTCCAACGACGGAGTTAGTTTCTTACTGTAATTTGTGTGATCACTGTCTTAAAACAGTGTTCGAACTTGTTGATTCCGCTACAGTTCTGTGCATCGCAGAACCGTAGCAGTTCTGCCAACAGTCGTCTTTTCGATCTTTAGCTTTCTTCTCAGTTCCATCCTTTCCAAATCGTCCATCTTTCCACAGTTCCCTTCACCCTTTCCTCCTTCGTGTTCCCGGTAAATATTTTTTAACTATTCTTTCTATTTTCTCAAAATGACCAAATTATTGTATCCTGGTTATTTTTATTTTAGTTACCAAGTCCAGTGTTTCCTACAAGTCTCCAAGTTCCTGGTTAGTTAGCTTTAAATTACATTTTTATCCACACTCCAAATATTTCTTTTCTTTCCCACACTGCCAATCGTCTTTCACTCTCCTAGTGTTATGTATCATGTTTCTCATCTTTATAAAATTATTGTTCTGATATCGGTTTTAACGCGTAATTTTACGTTTATTGCAGTTGATTACAATATCTATTAATTCAGCCAAAAACACTAAACGCTTTTCGTGGTTCTGCACATAATAATATTAACAGCAATATTCTAGATAATAAAATAAAAATAACGAAGATGTAATCATGAATAAAACAACATTTTAAATGCGAGTAAAAAATATATAAAATTATAAAAGAAATACTTGTTAGTGAAACTAAAGAACCGTACGAATTTAAGGAAAACAGCGATCATGTTATTCTGATTGGTTCATTCAGAGAATATTATATCCCCCTGCGTTACCAGATTCCTATTACATTTTAACGAAACATTTCACCTTTGTCTTCTCTTGCTGGATTTAATGTCAGTTGAACCAAGAGAAGAAGAAGAATTGTTTGAACCCCTTGAACCCCGGATCATGCGCAAGATGACGCACACAACTACGCAATTAGCCGAGGACAGAGTCGCAGCAAACAAAGGGCGCTTAAAGTTGAGCTCAAGACAGTTTCATTTCAAGTGGCAATTAGTGGTAGTATTGTCTCTCTGACATGGAACACCAAGTTTTTATTTTATTCTGTGGTTTTATTACAAACTTCTTTAATTTTATTTGTTCGGTTAATTATTCGTTGTGGATTTTACTTTTACACACAAGCATAGTTTGAGCAAATTTATGTGATGGATAGATAAAGGAAATTGTAATGTTGTTTTCAGCAGAAATATACATTTTGAGCTTATTTGAATCGAAAAAATGATTTTTGAACTTTTTTGCTGCTTTTAATAAGCATCTAAAAGGCGAAACCAGTTTTCATTAAATTTGATATATTAATCTTATTTTAGTTTCTTCTTTTGTCTTCATTTACCGATTTATCGTATAATTTGAAATTTGGGATTAACTAGTCATAAAAACAAAAAAAATCGATTCTTTTAAAATTGTTTTTATTTTAATTTATTCAAATTTGCATAAACTACATAGAATAAAACTGGAACACAAGTTCTCACAATAATTACGTTTACTCAATCAAACGCGTTTCAACGACAAAGTCGCCATCTTCAGTGATACATGAGCTACAATAACTTAACTATAACTTATAATTTGAGTATATTTAGGGTCTGGTTGTGTACTAAGTGATTTCACAGACGAATCAATCTCATACTAATATTAATAAAATTCGAGTCAGGATCTTCAGCAAAATTCCTGCTACTTTGCGTTAACTAAACTGGTTAGATTAAGAGCAAAAACAGAAGATTAAAGTTATACTAAGACCTGTTGTGAGGTATGAGCAGTATCTAAGAATATTCCAGCGTTAAATTCTAGGGGAAATATGGGTCAGTGCAATATTCAGGAGAATGGATCCTGGAGGACTAAATGATCAAACACTATGTGCTGATGTAGTAAAATTCAGAACAGGCCAAAGCGTTAATACTGGTTGACACGTGGTAAGAATGAGATACCACCTAAATAGACGTACGGAATATGAGACTAAAATAAAGGTGAAGAAGTTGTCAAACGTGAGCTGTATGGAGCGAAACTGTTGATACCAGGTTGTAACAAAAATAAAAAAAGGCTTTGGATTTGTACTGTTAAACAATACAAATATTTTTAAAAAGTTGTAACTCTTTTTTTGTTTTTATCATATTTACAAACATCTATATGATGTGGTAAGAATATACAAAGTTCTGTATAAGCTATCGGAATTCTTATTTTATGTATGTTATTATAACAGGGTGGGAAATATTGCTGAATTCCCGTTCAATAACGTTCGAACTTGAAAGAGCGGATTTATCATTTGATTTGCCTATAATAGTCTACCCGGCATAACGATTGGATCGTGTTGATCTTAAGGAAATTTTGTTTTCAACCTTCCTACAAACGGAAATAGTTTTTTTTTTTTTCTTCGTGGCTCAGTAAAATTTGTGTGTACATATCTTATGGCGATGAAAATATGTTCCGAAACAAAATAATTACTTTTATTCAAACGTAATTAATTTTGTTCTCAAATATTCGCAATTTTATAAAGTTATGTGATGTGTCAAAAAAATGTTGTTTTTTTGGGAATATAGGCGTTTTGAGGTCCTCTAAATTCAAAATAGAGGTTTTTGAATGATGTATCTGTCGAATGTCCAAACGCGAGGACTAATTTTAATCAAGTGCAACAATTTTGTGTACTCAAATTATGGAGGCAGTTGTCATACGAAAAAAACTCAAAATTACGATTTTATCAAAAATCAGTTCTACCTATTTTGTTCAAATTTGTACAGGTGTAGCCTCAAGGGATCCGAACAAAACGTGTTGATCGAGATATGTCCAAAAATGCTGGTTCGTGAGTAACAGATAAAAACCAAAAACATGGGGCTGTTATAAATTACATAGTTTTTCAAAATCGTCTCTACAGATTTCGTTCAATATTTTTGAAATATCAAGATTAATTACCCAAATCTGTTTGCAAAGTAAAAAAATATTACTATTCAGGAATAATTGGCAAAAACAAAAATGAACCATTGACTGTCCTCAATGATTATGATTTAAGCTGAGAACACGTTCATGATATGAGCGAAGCAAGTTTGAACCATATTTGAAACGTTCAAAGTCCATTTTCATTTTTTGACTGACAACTACCGAACAGACATTTATAGTGACAATTAATTTTGATTTGTTTTTATATGGGTTTGAGGACGAATGAGTGAAAAAGTTTGTACAATTTTTTTGTACAGTTTATTTAATATTCTGATGGCGAAATAACTTTTATTGTTTTGTTACTTTTTAAAAAGATATAATCTCTAATTATTTTTATTTTATTTTGCAGGTAAGCACGATATGTTTTCTCTATTTGACACACATATTTTGTAAGTACAATTTTTTATTTATTTATGAAATACATATATATCCAGTTGTACTATATATGCCAACGTAGTACTGTGTATTCTATGTTTTTTACAGTTGGAATGAGCTCATTCTCATTGACTGTATTGTACATGCCTATTTTGGCCTTCTACTGTTCCTGTATTACTTTAAAACTATATCAAAGATAAACCACTTACTTCGGATAATATTTTTGATAGTTTAGATTGTAAGTTGTTATTGTTCATTAGGTGTAGAAAGCAATATCTACTCTAATTGTGTTAAAATGGCGGGGTTGGTTGTACGAAACCGTAGTGGCACATAAAAACGCAAAACATTAATCGGACTCAGTTTCTCGTTTAATAACTGCTTATGATAAAACAATATAAAAACAGATTGCCACCAATGATTTTAGTCGAATTTCGCTAAATCACTGTAATTAATACAGGGTGGGCACAAAATATGTTGTTATTTTTAAATGGTTATCCTGGACTTAAATAAAATTCTATAATGCTGAAATTTGAAGTTATGCACAAAGTTTTATATCTTACCAAAACAAACAGGTGGACTTTTAATAAACATATAAATTTTTACAAATCATGAAATTTTATTGGCATAAACAATAAAGCATTACTGATTTATTTAACGAAAACATTTTAATAAAATAACATTGGAAGGTTATAGATATAAATAAGGTACAAGTAAACAAGAAATATAATAATTTATATTAGAACAAACATTTAAACAATGCAGTTAAGGGTCTTCAAACTGTTTTCTCCGCTAACAGTTACGAACTGATTACCGTACCTTAAAAAAAAGTTTAACTACTGTTTATATCAAATAACTTTAAATATTACGATTTTTGATATTTTTATCATTGAAACTAACATTAATGCCTTATATAAGAGTCATTCATGATACAAACGATTTAAAACCCATAATTTTCTTTTTGTTTGGGTACAGCGGCCTCAAAACGGTTATATCTGCCAAACATGGACTTCTAGAAGTCATTATTCTATACTACGTATATCTGATAAATAAACAATTGCACGTGACTAAAGATGACAGTACCTGCTCCTATTAACACGTTTCAATAATAACGAACTTATTCCACCTTTCGCAAGCAACGAGAATATTTTTAATTAGAAGAAAATCTGTAAAATACATTGTTAACAAAAATAAGCCCACAAGCTTTTAAAAACACATTTTAATTTTTATAAACAAACTTGTAATATTTCTTGTTCTAAAAATGTTTAACAAATACTACTCATTTACGAGACTTTACACATTTGGTTCACTTTTATAGAAAAGGGAAGGAGAATTAAGCCGTGGTCATGTTTCCTTAATGAGATTATTTGACAAACGCTTTTAATCTGTCAAAGGGCAATGAAATGTTTTAGCCGCTATACAGTGTTTCTATTGGCAACCGTTAACCTTTAGATACTTTGCTTAAGTTTAATTAAAGTAAATTTTTATAAAAGCTAAATATTTGCTAAACAAATCAAAGCTAAGCCTAGTCTTGTAATTTTCCGTTTTTTTTTTAACTCTTGTAATTGCCTTTGTATTCACTTTTGATTTTATTTTTACCTTTAAATTAAATTAAAAACATGAGATTATTATGTTTTCAGAGTTGTACGACACAAAAGCGTCGCTTTTTACGTACATATTTCTTCATACATTTCTTCCATTCATAGGTTTTCTAAAAAAAAATAAAGAAACGTGTTCTGTATAAATAATTTTTTACGTTTTAGGAAATTTTATTCCGCACTTGTAATTAAAAATCTAAGAACAGTGAACAAAACTTTGTAAAGTTTTATGTGAAGAATTGTTACTCAAACAACTCGTAACCGTGTAAGCTTTTTATGATTTTACACAGTTAAAATTTGTGTTCTTTAATTACCTTTTATAAGTTTGTAAACAATTAATTTTCATGCTTATTAACTGGCTACGGTGTTTTTTATAAGCAATGTTATTAGCATGTGCTGAACAAGACAAAATAATTAGATATTTTAACACAACACTTCTGTTGTCGTACAGTACAGTAAAATTAAATTTTAAAAAATAACAAGTTAAAGTGTTAAAAAAAAGTATGGGAAGTTGTTTTAAAATAGGCTACTTATTTAAGAAATCAACGAGACCCTAGTTCTCAGAAGAGTAGATTTTGAAGGGGTTAGGATGGTAGGATTGAAAATCGGGTTTTACTATTATATTTTAAAATAGAAATGTTACGAAAAAACGCCTCGTGCAACTTTTATTCATTTTGTATGTGAGAAATTTTGAATAATTTATTTCCAGCTTGTTTATTACTGTAAATTTACTTGAAGGCTTCCTGCACATAAAGCAGAAGTTTATTATCCCTTTACACCTATCCAGGCCAATCGATTCCAATATCTCTTACTAGTTCGAGAATTTTATCACTTATGCTAGTATATTTATCACCCCCCGTAAGCAAGTGTCCAAGGAGTGACCGTCTTCTGTACTGTAGAGGACGTACTTTGCAGACTCACTTGTTCGCCCGCACAATCTATAGTTTTGGTCTCCGTGGAAGAGATCCACTTTCGTTCGGTGTTCCCTGACATCATCGGTTATGAAACAACTCCCTGTTTGAGAGACTCTCCTTTAAGGCTAGACATAGTAGCTAAGCCGGGTCATTTGATAAGGTGCTTGCACGTTTAGAGTGCCAGGAAAGTTCTGCCATCCTAGATGTTGTCCTTTCCTCGTCCATTGGTTGTCTGTTTACGCAGCTGCTTGAACGGCTGATACAACACGTTGGTTTGGATCGCACAAAGGAAACCATTGCTCCTTGGCAGTGATATCGGCACCCATCTTACCTGTACTGTGCTAAGACACCACAGTGTTGTTTAAGGATTGGGGGTACTCCCACACTAGTCTGGAGCGCACTTCACTTAATCCAAAAGTGTCTTAGGGCAGCCTAAGTGAGTGACAGACTCAGAATTCACATACCTTGATAGCATTTTTCCAACCCCTATATTGTTTGGAATATAGTACAGTAGCTCCCAAGACCCGAGCTAATACCCAATGTCAGGTAGCTCTATAGATATCATACCCAGAACTCTGGTCCTTAGTGATCCATCAGTGTACCACACAGCCGTGGGACATACTATGATATTTTTGGTTTGACCAGTCATTCCGAAACCTCAGAATTACCGTAAAGTCTTTCAATACGTACTCTGTCAGCATGACATCTGATCTCATGTCCAGAACAAAGTTCTTCAGGAAGGTTTCAACTATGGAGGTGTGACCTACTTTACATAACTTCCTTCTCCATTTGTCCAAAACTTTTAATCTGTAATCAAAACAAATTTTACGTAAAGTTAATATGTTTATTTTAGTACTTTATTAAATTAATAATAACACAATATACGACGATTCAGAGCATCGTGTAATTAAATTATTTTTTGTTAACTTATTCGAGAGAGGGTTTTAATATGTATCATCCGCTGCAATTTAAACAAAACCCCTGCAGATATAACGCTCGTCATATTAAAATAATACTCTATGTAGATTTTCATTACGTAATTCGTATAACTGTGGAATGAAAAATTACATTACATTTTATATAGTTTAAATTTATTATTACCTTTTAAAACCCGGTACAAAATTAAAATTCATGATTATTACTGGGTGTTTTTACTTTCTCATGTAGTATTAGGAAAGTTATATGGTGGGTCAATAAATCTGTGTCAAGATTGTTTGCGAATATATCGTGTTGAAATCCCCTGAGTCCAAAAAAAGTGTTTTTATAGAATTATGTAGTACAACCAAACCCATGGACCGATTTTCATCTTTGGTATGTGGACGTATTTGACCATACGGAACTTTTTTTTCCCTCCTCCTTCTTCTATATAACGCTAAATTTTGGCTTAGTTGCCATAAGATATCAAATTACATTTTCTTTAAAACTTGCTGTAACGATTTGGATAAAAGTTTGCTCAAGTGTAACTTCTAAAGACCTAAATAAAACGTATTAGTCGTCATCTCTTCAAAAAAGGCCGGTTCGTGAACTATAGGGGAAAAATATATTTTTTTAATCTGCCATGGAGCCGAAATAGAGGACTTAATTTTTCAATGTGGACTCTATAAATTAAATTTCATTAAATTTCAAAATTTAATGAAATGTGAATATTAATGACCCAAACTCGTGTGCCCATAGTAAAAAAAAAAAAATTTTCGATTCAATATTAATTGGCAAAAATACCTTGACCGTTTTAATCAAATACGACTTACGCTGAGTTTATTTAAGTATATAAATATTTCTTTTAAATTTTGCGACCATGGTTCATTTTCACTTTTTAATTTACAACTACCGTACTAAAATTTTCGAAATGACGATTAGTTTTGGTTTGTTTTTATTTAGTTTGGGCAAGTGAGAAAGATTGTACGTTATTTTTGCAGTTTTTATCGTCATAAATGAGTTTGAGCATCATTGGATACACATTTACCGGAAGAGTAAATCGGAAGACGTTCCATGTTACAATGCGTAAAACATTGTATTTAAGACGTGTCTGAAGACCTTAATTTTAGAATGCAACGGTAAATTTGGAAGGTAACTCAATTTATCAATTCGTTTGAATCAGATAAAACATTATAACAATTGACTGTTCTAAAATATTTCAGCTTGTAGTTTTTCTCGATACAGTAGTTATCATCTCGTTAGGAAATACTGACAATTAATATTTGTGGTTTTACAAATAATAGTTTGGATGATTATGAAAAAAAAAATCTATTTTATCAATTTGTCTTTACATTTAAATAAGAAAGTATATTAGGTTACATACGGCTGCATAGATCAGTTTCATGCAGCCTCAGGCCTTATCAGAGTACAATTGATTGTAATAGAAAATATTTAGTAATTTTCTTCGTTGCATCAAATTCTTTATTTTTCAGTCTGCTTAGAAACCTAATAACTTCGAAAGCTTTTATGGATGTGTATTGGTCAGAATCCAATAGATTAGGAAGGTGTATGTAGGTCAGAATTGTCCCAACATCTTTAAATCACCTGTATAAAACTGGTTTGGTTAGGGCATTAAAATAACAATTTATCTTTATCATCATCTGTTTTGAATCTAGGCTACGGATTGGGAGTAGGTTTTGTTTATCTATCAGAAGTGGTCGGTGAATGACGTGAAGGTACGTGTATGAATTTTGTTTCGCTGATTTAATGAACTTGAATATTTCAGTGTGCCTAATACCTCTGGAACTTCGAAATGTAAACATAAACTGATTGTAATGAGGGGGGCATTTGTTCTACTATTGTTTGTATAAACACAAATTTTAAATTGCCAAAATAATCGAATGTTATTTATATATGAACAAGAGAAAAAACACTACTTTAATCTGTAATAGTTGAAAGCATCCAGTAGTCATTAATATTTAGATTTAAACAACTTGGAGTCTTCTCCAAAATTTATGGCTGCGTACATAGTGTTTGAAATTAAAATTGTGTGAATTAAAAAAAGTGTTCAGAAGTAAAGTAATAGTCTACGTGGTTTTAACAATTTTCTAGGCACTGTAACATGTGATAGTGTACACAACAATTATGACGTTCAACAATGAAATAGTATGTTTTATTTCTAATATTTTTTAACTGAAAATTATAATCGATTTAGGATCAAATTATTAGTAAATTAACAATAGCGGTATTTTATATAAATTACTTGGGAACCGTTATTTTCTTTTTAACGCAACGTTTTTTATTGATTTTGTACGCAAATGTCATCAAATTTCCCAAAAATAATATTGTTTAAAATAAATTTAAGATATTTGATCTCCCAGACAGGTCTCAAAAATTCATTTTCTTTTTTACTTTCATACTATAGTATAGAGAAAGTTATGTGATTGTTCAAAAAGTCCATTTTGAGGCCCCCTGAGCCCAAAAATGTAATTATTGTTGGAATTTTTTGTCTTACTTTTAAGCAATGTTGTACACAAACAAGATATCGGTCAGATTTAGTAACCTATCTTGAGAGAGGTCTATATGGAGACATTTAAACAATTTGTTTGTTAATTGAAATTTTGAGGATACCTGCAGTAAAAAATCCCAATTTTCTTCAAAAGTGGATCGAAGATTTGATACAAATATGGACTAAAAAACGCATTAGTCGACATTTCTACAAAAAATGCTGGCTTGTGAGTTAGCCGTAAAAACACAAAAAACAGTCATAGAACTGAACGTAATTTCTCAAATACGACACTACGCATTTCATTGAAATTTTGATAAATTGAAAATATTAATGATCTATTTTTCCTTGTTGTCATCACCATCGGTCATCTTTGTCTTATAAAAAAAGAAGAAAGGAAGATCCCTTAGTCTTTGAATACTCTAATAGCGTCAGAGTCGGTAAAGAACAAAAGTTGGTCAAGAGAGATCGTATAGGAGAGGGATAAAGAGGGATCTAACCCAAAACAACATGAAAAAAGGTATAGATCCTGCTAGGTCGCCTCACAATTAACAAGCCCATACTAACTCAAGTTAGACCCCGACGGTATGTGATCCTTCACGGTGCACAATCGTAAGTAAAAGAAAAATTAACCTTCAGGAATAATTGACAAAAGACTAAAATATTCATTAACCACTGACTATATCAATGAAATAAAATTTAGCTTATGACGCATTTATGAAGCAATTGTAAGCTCTATTGAAGTACATTAAAACAAACCACATACAATTCCTTTCATCAACTTATCTACTATTAAAACAAAAACAAACTATAATATAAGAAATAAATTGGGGGAAAACTTAATTTGAATGAAAATAACTTTTTTCTTTCTTTCGAAGAGGCACTTTTTGAGAGTGGGAGAAGAATAGTATTCTTTTTTATTATTTAGTTTTGTTGGAAGATTATGCGAGAAAGTTAGCGGAATGTACATTTTATAACTACTTAACTCCGAACCATTGTTGGAGATTACAATCAATATTTGTTACGTTCTTTTTATTTTGTTTACGTGCAATATTTAAGCACCGTTTATTTTTAATAAAACCGCAGTCTAATCCGTCCTTTATACGCGAGACACAATATGAATCGACGTTTCTGAGCGCCCTTCAATCTTTAACGACGCACTCATAATCGTAACGTAAGGTCTGCGTATTGTTCCCATAGTCGTTACGTACATAAGACGTATTATTATTATACCCGTCACTCTAACCTTTTGTGTACAAGTACAATACAGACACTCTACACACATGTTTCCAAATACTGTACAACTATAGTTGCTGTAATTGTAAAATTAGCTGAGTCGGCAAGCCGTAATTCCGGTGGAAATGTAAAAATGTCAGTACAGACTAGCTACATCTATACTACGGTCGTACATCTGGCTTATGAAAATGGAATTAATACGAAGGGGGTTAATATTGTGTGCAGTTCCACATGAAATATATAGCAATTAAAAAAGTACGAGATGAACCTATAACAAAAGGACACGGTCGAATTGGGCCCACGGTCAAAACATTCCTAGGCGGATTACCGTCAACCCTCGAAGGGTCGGGGTTGAATTGGGCCCCTGCTCAGTCGGGCAACATTTAGTTAGGTGATCGGGCAACATTATTTTTTTTAAGTGATCAGACATTTGTTTTTATTTTAATGTACGATAGAGTTAAACCTAACATAACCTAACCACCATCTGACCGTAACCAAACATCTATTTTAAATGTTTGAATTTATTTAAAACTAAGGTGGATGCGAGAATCCATTTTGTAGGTCATGATTGTAGAGGTACGGGCCAAATTCGACACTGCCTCCGAACTGACCATGGGCCCAATTCAACCTTCGTTTTTTACAACCCTAACAGACCGTGGGCCCAATTCGACATCACCCTAACAAAAGGATTAAAGGATTGCAGTTGATACCCTGACATATCATGCATTGTATGAGTCGTACGGTTTGCGACCTGCATCTTGGCATTAATTTTAATTAATTTGTAACAATCTACAATTTGTAGCTATTATGTAGGTTGCTAGTTGCACAAAATGATGTTTTACAAGCTCTAGTAGGTCTTAGATAAGAATAAATTATCAATAAATCATTTCAAACTATTCAACCTTGCGACGTAAATTGGACTGAATTTCTACTAAAATTATTTACTACAAAAGCAATTATCACTGATTTTTTGTTGTAAGAATATTAGTAATAAGTTTTTAATAGTAATACTATTTTTTGTAGAACACAAATTTAAAGTTGCACGATAAGAACTATATAGATGTGTGATGTTGAACTATGAAAATGTGAAAAATTATCTTCAAAAACAGATTTTATAACCTTTTTATTTATGAAGTTTGAACAGCAACCGCCATTTAAACATTCTCTCCGTCAAATAAATCTCTTATTATTTTTAATCTTAAAAAAACATGTTTATAAAAATTGCCTACAGATTTAATACTGCACAAATAGGTTATTTTAGGGCGTTTTATAACGTTCGCCTATAAAAACAATTTTTTGATTGATTTTTGTTCAATTTTGATAATCGTTCAACATTTCAAAATGTCTAGACAGTACATAACAAAAATCGACGTCGTGTTTTTATGAACTCCAACAATTTGAGAAGATAATTATAATATGAAGGCATGTCTTGGGAATAGCGTAATGCTGGTTTTTAAATTTTCTTTATATAACTCAAAATTTAGAAGTAGCTGCTATAAGACTAAATCGTAATTTCCGATTTTGTCATTTTAAAAAAAAAGTTTGTTTGTTTAAATAAAATGATCAAAAAATATAGCGGAAAAAACACTGAAAACTCACTTTCAATTAAATATAATTTACAGCTAGGACGACTGACTTTACTACTCAGGAGCTACTTAAATTCATATATATATATATATATATATATATATATATTTCAAAATATTATTACTAAAACTTGATGTGGGAACCTTTATAAGCCAAACTTATCTCGCATGGGGAAAACTCCGGAATGAAGAAAATTGGGATTTTTCTTTTTTACGTGTATATATTTGTTAGGAAGATTTCAATGAATGTTTTTAAAATTTTTTATAGATGTGTGAAAAAGTTAGGGCAATGTTTTTGCATAGATTTATAATTTATGTTGAAATTTTTAATCCCGTTTACAAACTTCGAAAACAACAGTTATCTATGTAAATGCTGCATTTAAAATAACACAAATTGCAATTGTCTAATTAGACGAAAGAACTGTAATTACCAAGTGTAAAAAAAAAAGTGTTGTTCTATGCTTGAGATGCAGTAATGATAGAGTTCTCTCTGCCTTAAGCGTTTGTTACTTCTTGCATACAGTAATAATTGCTCACAGAAGCTGTTTTCCTTTATCTCACGTTTTTAATTAAACCACTTTAAAATAAAATCAATAAGATTGCATGAATAAAGTATTTATTGCTTATTAATGAAATATTATTGAACCTTTGAGAAAATCTTGTGAACTGGACGTAGATTGTTGACGAAAATCTAAAAAATTAAAATTAAGCAGTTAAAGAAAATTCTGTTTACATATATCGTAGTGGTAAAAAGATTTTCTTAGAACTAATTATAGGCTTAAAATATGCGGCTTAAATTGAATATTTGTTTTACCTACATAAAATAATAAAAGATTCACTAATCTTACAATTCACTAATCTTATTCACTAATCTTATTTTGGTTCGATGATTTTAATAACATTTTGCACAAATTTAGCCCTTCTGAATAGGCGATTAAAACTTTTTTTTTAAGATCTATATTAAAAAAAAAGTTTACAGCTGAATGGATTTATTTAACTTGCAAGGTTAGTTACTCTCAAATTTGTAACTACCCAAATATTTTAAAAGTCTGATTTGACCAAATTGTACGCAATTAATTTTTAGACTTTATGAACTATTGCGATACAAAATTTTTAGGACTTTTATATGGATATTTCCGTTTTGAAGGTTATTGCTTTTAATAGATGTTGTCTGTGTATGGAAATTGGCTGTATTCTAAATGTTTCATTTTGTTATAGAAATAATTAAAATTATGGATACTTGTCCTACGACCTCAAATTTACTAAAAGGAAATGCTAACGATATTATACAGTTTCCCTTAAATGTCTCTAACTGAAAGAACTGACTTTTTTAATTTACGAATTCAATTACGCCTTTTTTTATTAAAAAAAAAAAATTTTTTTTACGTATAGGTAAATATCCCATATTAAAAAATATATATATTTAAATTAACCTCGTCATTTCATCATCCTCTGATTGTAAAGACTTTGCGACAATTTTCACATATTAAACTTTCTAGTTTTAGATTTTTACACCTAATTCCTTGATCGTAAAAACTTTGTGAAAGTTTTTACATATTAAACTTTCTAATTTTAGATTTACTTTGCGACAATTTCCACATATTAAACTTTCTAGTTTTAGATTTTTACACTTAATTCCCTGACCGTACAGACTTTGCGACGATTTTCACATATTAAACTTTCTAATTTTTGATTTTTCCACTTAATTCTATGACCGACACTTTAAGGAAAACATTGGCATGTACTTTGTCTTGCTTTGTATTAGAAATATTTATAATTTTTTTTCCTTTTAGTTTCTTGTAAGTTTACAAATTGACTCTTTCCCTGTTTAGTTAATATGTTTTCTAGAATGTTATGAAATGAAAAATTAAACAATATATGACAATTCAGAGAATTGTTTAAATAATATGAATTAAAATTCTCTTTAATATTTTGTTACATTATTAAAATACTCGCAAGGGTTTTAATATCCATCATCCACTGTAATTTAAACAAAACCCCTGCAGATATAACGCTCGTCATATTAAAAAAACACTGTATGTACATTTTATAGTATTACATACAAGTAACTCGTATTACAAGTGGCCACTCCTGGTTTTAAAAACGCAAATAATGCAAGGCAGCAACAGTCGGATGAAAAATTATAGGGATTACCAAAGTAAATTAATAATGTATATCATTGTAATACTAGTAATATAATAATAATTAACAATAAGATTTACAATTATCTTTATTTCAGTTAATTTATTTCTTATTTACAATTTACTTTATTTACAATTATTTCAGTTAATCTTACAATTCCTTTTTTCCTGTAAACAAATTATATTAAACGACGCGAGGAGCTGGGCTAACAAAATAAGATAATAATTTCACCAACTACTCGTTTACCATTCTGTACTCTATTAAAGCACAGACAAGAGAGTTTATCAAAACATCTAACTGACATACGAGAAATAATATGACATTTTTTGGTATCAGAGAAAGCCAATAGATATCAGCGAGTGCTTTATTTACAACGCAAGGCCCACAATGTTATAAAGACTGTTTTATGCTGTGCAGTGGGAGGGGAATATACCGAACTGTGTTGAGTAGCCCGTACAAATTAATGTTCCAAACAAAGGTGTTACGGTGTTATACAAGTATTTTTGTTTATTAAATACTGTGACAGAATACACGTTTATACGTACACCCTTTAACAAATTAAAAAAAAAAATCTATGAGTACATTAAAATTCTTTAAAAATCCGGCTGTCCAAACCTAACCTATCCTATTAACATTTCAAAAAAACTTTCCACTTAAGCTAATACACACACACACAAGAGAGGTATCATCTGGTAACCTGAAAAGTACATAGAGCATACACCCTAAAGTGTTTACTTCTAAGCACAATAAAAAGATATGGGAGGTCTGCAAAGGGGAGGGAAGTTGAGACAATGATTGTGGGGTGTTTTTTAACTGCTGATAACGTATACCCAAAAAATAATAGGCCAAATAGCAGTTTTCCTTGTTCTTATGATGTTAGGTATCCGGTCTTCACAAAACGTGTTACAGCTGCTTCGAGTAACAAAAAATAATACAATTCAAAATGACGTTTTATTTTTCCAAATTTGTCATTGATAAAATGTGTATTGTCGCTAAAATGTCAAAAATGAACGGGGAATTATATAATCGATTGTAATAGCTAGCAAACAATGGTAATTGTGCAATCGACTGCCACAAGCTTTTTACTAGCAAAATGTTGACAATTTGATATAAAACACCTTCTGTTACATAAATGGCATCTTCCTTTACCGCGATTTACATTTTTCAATGGTCGAAATCCATTATTTATGTCAAAACAAGCAATTTTCATGCATTTTGAGGTTACGAATCACTAAAACAGACCTAATTTTTTGGGGGCGGAATAACCTAAACATCGATGATTTTGACATTGCATTGATTCACGATTCGTCATAGATCGTAACTACTTCAGACAGTGTAACCTCAAAATACTTGAACATTGTCTTCTTAAATAGCTTGTTTTTGACACAAATAATGGATTTCGACCATTGAAAAGTATAAATGGCGGTGAAGGAAGATGTTATTTATGTAACAAAAGGTGTTTTATATCAAATTGTCAACATTTAACTAGTAAAAAGCTTGTGGCAGTCGATTGCACAATTATCCAAACCAATTGTTAACCCTTAAAAACTACTGTACAGATTTTAAAATATTTGTCAGTTCCGTTTAGCTTTTAAATAATATAACAAGTTTGTCTTTTAACAGATATAAGTTGTTTTTAAACATTTTTTAGAAAATGAGTAAAATGTGGCAAAAATCTCAATTTCCTACTTTTCAGCAGCAAAAATGGTTGTAACTCAGAACTACAGCACCGATTTCCAATACGTTGTCAGTTCCAATTAGCAATCGAATCATATATAATTTTTAAAACTGAAAAAAAAAAAAAATAAAAAAAAAATAAAAAAATAAATAAATATGTCGTCCCTGAAATTTTTTAGAAAATGCCAAAATTTGTCGAAGATTCTGCTTTTGTATACTCATGCAGATATATAGGCTATTGTTATAACTTCGGAACTAATGAATTAATTTAAATCAAACCATGACCAACACTTGACCAGATATCTTACCTAAAGAGGAAGATAACTGATTGAAAATCTGATCAGCGCTTCTCGAGTTATAATTAAAAACAAACAAAAAATATCGATTCTATAATCAATAATTATTCGTGCAACTTGTACAACTTGTAACTCGTAAAGATAACTTCGTTTTGCTAGCCTAATTGTATATGTCTAAGATAATCATGAAACATTTCCCTGCTTCTCGTAACTGTCCCTTATTTAAATTCAGTTTGCAAATTGATAAATATACAAACTGCATAAATGCATAGCATGAATCAATTCAATATCACATTGCATTTCTAATTAAGCACGTACATTTTCCAGTCTGATAAACCTTTGATGAATCCGTTAAAGGAAAGTTCAGCATTAAATCGGTCAAATTGTATTTATCCGACTTTCCCTATTGTTACAACGGTTTTATTGAATAAACTAACGACAAAAATTGTTACCTGCTCTAAATAATCGTGGGAATAATTTTTAAGAGTCCTGGCAAACAAGGTCGATTTTGTTTTTGCTTTCTTATTCTACTTTTGAGAAAGTATTGTGATGGGAAAACAATATGCTTTTGAGATTTTATAGGGAATATCCCTACAACAAAATATCTGTCTATTTGTCCATTAATAGTGATATCTGAAGAACCATTTGACCTAATTTGATTAAAATTGATAAATAGGAGTTATGTGGCTTCTAATATAGGACTTAAATATAATCGCCAAGAAAATTGAAAGACATTAGGGACGAAACTATATTTCAGTCAGATTAGGAACTCATTTTGGTCTCCTTTTCCCCTATACAATGAGTAGGATAAACCTGGTTTTGTAAGTTTCCAATGTCAAATTTGTACTAACTTTGTTTTAATGTTTGAATATTAAAAAAAATGTTTTGCACAATAGTACTTTTTTTATTATTATCTCTCGAAAAGTTAAGTTTTTATTAAATTAAGCATTATAAATAACATTAAAATTTCGGTTGTAGAGGAATGAAAAAAGCTAGGATGAAAGTAACACAGAAGCATTCAGCCCATCAACTGTAAATATTTTATATTTAAATATGAATTATGACTCCTACAAAGGCCATGATTGTAAAACTCAAGCGAGTGGAGGCTCAAACTCTTAACCATTTTTTAACTTTACATAAAAAATAATTACATATAAGACCAACTATTTCTTCCCGTCGGTCCTTTTTATTTTCTCATATTATGTATTTAGGCATATGAGTGTTTTCTAATTGAGCAAACGAATAGAAGGTGATATTTAGTATTATTTTAATGTCCTTTTTCTTGATCTAAATTTAAAAGAAATGATTTTTTCGCAAGATTTTTTTTTCTGTTGTCCATACACGGCCCTGGCCCTACAGCCCAACTGATGATGGTCAAATTTGACATGTGCGCTTTTTCGTTTAGTGGATTATTTAAAATTGAGGTGTTCCTTGCCATAAGGCAAACTAATGTAAATTATCTCGACAATGGTTTTACATATTTCTTTATCAAACTTTGCTTCTAAGAACCCAAACAAAACGTATTGATATCGAAACATGCTGATTTGTAAACTATCTGACAAAAGTTATAATGAAGCACGGAGTCATGAAGTGTGGAATGTACAGGGTGTTTAAACCTGTTTCTAGAAAACTTTATCATAAGTATTGATCAAAATTACAGTAATAATAATTAACAGAATTTTCTTTTTACAATTTATTTTCTATTCAGGAATTTAAGTTATGGGACCAATTTAAACAGTTGCTAGTCTCTTAAGAGATTATCAAATTAGTTTTTTGTCAGGAATTCAAAGTTTTCTGCCTATTTTGTATCAATTTTCATTAGACTTAAAACGAGAGTTATGCATAACACTTAAGTTTATCTTTGTAAATGTATTTTTCTAATTGAGTTCTTATTAAACTGTTGAGTTGTCCCCGGGGGGTGGGTTGAATGGTTTTAAAAGTGGGTTCTATTTATCCAGAGACATTCCCCAAGTTTTATTATTCTAATTTTTTCTTTTCAAAAATTATGGATGAGGCTCCATACTTTTGGAACACGCTGTATAATGTCCGTCCCAGCTATTTTGATCAAATGTATAAATATGTCTTAAAGTATGTGACAGTTTCCAAAACCTATTTTTTTTTTTTTTTTTTTTTTTTTTTTTTTTTTTTTTTTTTTTTTTTTTTTTTTTTTACAGATAAGCGAACTAGTTCTGAAGATGGCGATAATTATTTTTTTAGGTTGTTTAGAATTTTGTGTTACTTGTACTTGTTAAATAGTTAATCGAATATGCACCATTTATTTATTATAAACGAATGTTTGATTGAAACCGCTTGGGCTGATTTTAAGATACCCCATCTTCTTGAAACTCTTTCAATGGTTCATTTTTGCTTATAGACAGGTAAACAGTTTTTATGTGAACCAATAACGTTTGTTTGGATTCTTAGAGGCTATGTTTTACAAAGCACAAACGTAATCTTCGCACTAACTCAACCAGCAGAGGTGAGACAATGTTTTTAATAACTCTTGTAACTTGATTTTGTTCTTCTTGTCATTGTCCTGCAGATAAAGCGTTTCTTTTGTACATTCACATAAAGAAACGCCTCCAGTACAACATTTGCCAATTAATTAACATGCTTTCTGCTGCTAGTTAAATTTAAAGTTTACATTGTGATGTTGTACATTATGTGAAAACTTATAATATAACGTAAAACTTAAGTCTTTACTATTTCTTAATGTTTTAGTTAGTGTTTACCTCTTTATCTGTATGTTCGGAATTATGAATTGTATTAATAAGAATGCACCCCAGGATATTTTAGCATTATTGTCAATCTGTATTTTTGCCCTAATACTTTAACATATATGCTTATATAAAGTAAGCTCTATTCCTTTTCCAATGATTCATCCCGAAATCGGGCACTCCCATATTTTTCGACTCTTTTATAAGGTGAAATACGTATTAAAACCAATAACGCTAAGAAATAACTGTTATAATGTTTATGGGAGTTATATATCACTCTCCCAGATCCTAAACTTTTAAACGGCACATAAAAGATAGATTTGCTGTAAACTAACAGCAATAAAAGAAAAACACAATTTCGCGTCTTGATTAGGACGTAGACACTTTCGAAATATTAGACAAACTTTAAGACTTCTAAAGATAGAAATCAAAGTTTTGATTACACTCCCTACAACTAGATGCTACACGCTGCATACGCATTTGAACTAGTTAAATCTCTTTAATTTATTGTACTATGCAAAAATAAAACCGGTTTGTTAGACACAGCACACAAATCTATAACCTCAATCTTTTCATCTCTGTACGTGATGTCAAATCTATAGTATGACTGAATCCTCTTACTAATTTTATTGACTTAAATTTAATGTGACATTAATACAATGTGACGGTATTTAAGATTAATTTTGTTTACTAATTATTCTTGGACTGTATTTTTTTTCTCGCGATTTTTCACACCGGTTTGGCTCTAAAAAAAATTCATATTTTTTAAGTGGAATTTAACTAAATTGGTAGAGGGGATTTTAAGAAGTTACATTTTTCATAACAGTCACATTATAGATTTTTTGTTATTCTCGATAATTCACGAGTATGTTGAGCAATACGTTTTATTTGGATTCTTTAACTTTGAGCAAAATTCGTTAACAACCGTTGAAACTGGTTTTGAGAAAATCGAAATTGTAATTAAAAATTCTGCATACAAGGCCAAAATATACCCAAACTCAAAATTTTATTAAAATCAGCCTAAAGGTTGGGGTTGTAGTTCACAGCAGAGACAAGATATGATATAATTCCAAAAAACACATTTTTGTGGACTCATAATGGACCCGCAAAAACCTGATATAGATTTTTTCACCCACCATATATATCTTCCCCTATCGTATGTGAAAATGATTTGAAAGCTATTTGAAGATGGAAACGTTTTAAAATCAGTGCAGTAGTTTCTGAGTTAAAACCATCATTTTTGCTGCTGAAAAGTAGGAAATCCGTATTTTTTGACACATTTGATGGATTCAGCTAAAACTTTTAATGACCGAATCTGTATATAATTTAAATGTTAATAGTAACAGATAATTTTTTTAATGTGTGCACTAATGTCCAAGTTTTAACAATTTTTGTTAGCTATTTAAAGAAATTTAGGTTCTTTTATTTATTTTTTTAAATTTTTTAATTTTTTTTACATTATTTTAGTATAACATAAATTTTACTAATAACAAAGCTATAGGTGGATTTAGAATGGACACTACCATGGACTCGTAAGAAAACTTATTCCATGCGCGTGGATCTGAGGGTACATGCAGATTTAATAATGTTTAATCTTGGTTAATATAATTTTGTTCTTTCTCCATTTTAATAATTGTTTTCTAATTAAAGTCAAATTTTGACATGCTCTCCAATACCCCGCTCTTTTTTATAAACGTAATTATATACTGATATAAAAAATAAGGCTGGTCACAGCTTGTATCCTACCCTCCCACTCCATACACCTCTGATTTTTTATAATTTTTAGTATGAAACGATTACCAAATTTAGGCCCACTAAATAAGCCCCTACCCACTAATGTTACCCACACTAGATTAAATATAAAATGCTGGATTAATTAAGAATACATCTTTGAGTTTTAAAACTCATTTGAAGAATTGAATATATTATTTAAATCACAAATATTTCTAATTTATGAAGATAGAAAACTGACATAAAAACAAATTTATTCTTGTGATTGTTATCTGACAGTGATCAGTGACGGCTTGTAGGTTCAGAGACTCCTACATGACAAGGAGAGTAAGACAGAAGTCCTGGCAATGACCTTATATAAGGCTGTAATGGAATTGCGTCTCTAAGTATTGCATGTCATAGTAGTAATTCTAGTTTTTGAGATTATGCCATAAAAATTGATTTTTTTGTTTAACGTAGACCCTTTTTATGTTTTATTGTAGAAAATAAATTTGGCGATTATTAGGTGCAAATTGTACACACAACTAATGATTTCAGTTTATAAAGCTACATGTAAAAAGTTTTCCCCGACAAAATGTAAATGATGTCTATTTTAAATTTACTATTTTATGAAGCGATTCGTAAAACTAAACTTAGACATCTATAATGCAATTATGAGCACACTGTGGCGAGCTTAAAGATTGAAATCAAACCCAATACCAGAATTTAATACAACAAACTTTTATTTCCTGATGTACATTTCAGTAACATAGTTACCATCCTCAGAGGTTGAGTATTAAACAAACACGCCTAGGTTACCGACATCTAGGCATCCGAATTTTTGACATCTAGGCTACCGAATTTTGCATTCTTCAATCTGATGAAAATTGTGATTGTCAGTGAGTTTACATACACATCCATTCACAAACATGTAACTTGGCTCAGTTACAATGTGGACTATCAAAACCTATATTCCTCATTTTCATTAGTCCAAAGGGCATAAAGTAAAAAGTTTAGAAAAAGAAGAATAACAAACTTTTAACCTTCTTTACTCCTTAAACTTTTGAATTGATTTTCATAAACTTTTAGCTATTATTTTTCTTTTACAGCTAGTTTTTCAGTACGAAGCCAGGTAAAATAGAAATTTGATCCTACGAGGTTTTTTAATGTCTTGTTTTGTTGTTAAAACCTCTAGAGCCTGTATCGTTTTATATTTTTCGTTTCTAGAGCCTAGATGACTAAAAGAATTTTGAAAATTATTTCGTTGATGTATTCATAGTTAGTACGAAGAACATAAAGTAAAAACGTTACAAAAATCAACAATATAGTACTTTATATAATAATTTGTTTCCGTTCCTACAGCCTAAACAGCTGAATCGATTTTCATACACTTTAGGACTTTTGTCACAGTCTAATTATTGTGCATTACGTAAGCCGTTTTTTAACTTGGGGCCCCACAAGATTTTTTTAATGTATGTTTTGACAGTCGTCTGGACGAAAAAATATTTTGAAAAGTAAATATCTCTTTTAAGTAAGTAGTCATATTTGGTCCAAGAACATTAAACAAAAACAATAAAAGGTACGTATATACAAATCTGTTGTCTTTACACAGCTTAACGGTTGAATAAAATTTTAAGATACTTTAAGCTTCCTTTTGTCACGGTTTAGTTGTGGACTACCTGTGGCAGTTTTTATATTTGGGCCCCACAAGGTTTTTTAAAGGTTTGTTTTGATTTAACGCATTTTTGTTTTTAGGAATTTTTCAAAATTGTCTCGTTTAATTTGTCATAGTTTTTATTGCTTAAAATGTTGTTCATACATTAATATTATTGGTTTAAATGGGTGTTAATATTTAACATTGTTTCATATAAAAAATGACTTATTTCCCCCAATTTTTGTGATACAGAGAACAGGATTATGCTTAAAATTTAAAAAGTTGACCCAATAAATTTTAACTTTGTTTTACGTACGAAGGATATTGATACTCAATCCTTGTTTTTAAGAACCTAACACGAATTCACGCTTGTTTATTATCTAACTTAAGTCAGAATTCAATTTCAAAATGACCGCGCCAGTAATTCTTGAAATACACTTCTGTCTTGTTTTGTCTTATGATAGGCAATAGCTAGGGAGGCCTCCATAAGTTGTCTATGAAGCAGAGGTCAGGGAGTATATATTTTTTAATTGATCTCCTTCTCCTAAAATATGTTTTTGTTTAAACTATAATCTTTAGATTTTTACAAAATGTAATTTAATCGCTTATTAATTAATACAGATTCAGCTTTATTTTAAAACATTTCCATGGAGTAAAAAAGAACGTGAAAATTCCGTATAAACTGTTTACTACCCTAACAAACAAAGCGTCCATTTTATTACTTTTTCAAATTAAATTCTTTAATCTTTGTTTCAAAAAGTAACTTTAGCTTAACGATAATGACTGTTTGCTAGTGTTACATACCCCGGGACTACAGGACAAACAATGGGTCCTGGAGGGGAAGGAGAATGGTGGTATGCAACATCCATTCAGAACCACGTGCCGAGGCATGTCAGACACGAAATTCCAATTATTTGCCCCTGAGGGGAGTTTTGCTAATTAGAACTGAGAGACGAGAGGTATTTGTTACAAGTCAATAAGTAAATAGTTATTACTTTATAATGTGAGCACATTCCATACGTAAAGACTTGAATGTGGAGAATCTGATTTTTTTAAAAGAAGGTCTGATTTAGAATTCCTGTTAATGAAAATTAATTCTTACAGAAACGTAAAATAAAGCCAAGATTTCTCTAAGTATCCTGATATTCAGCTACTTTTTGTTGGCAAAAGGAAGGTTAAAAACAAACATATTTAGTCTGAAATTTGGAGGAATTGGCGGTATTTTGATAATTGTATAATTTACCCAAACTGAAAACTCAGTGATTGATGTCAAAACTGAACATCAGTTTTTAAAGATAGTTATTTTTTAAACATACGTTTTTATCAGCATTTAATTGAAGTTTTATGGTTTACTGATTTTTGTATCATAAAGGAATTTGTATCATTACATTCAGAATTAAAATCGCATTTGTTTTACGGCATTTAGGCTAATGTAATATAAGTGTACCTTAAGTTTGTAAAAAAATTGGTTTAACTTTCAAACGGCAAATTTATTAATAACTAAAATTGATATTATTAAACGAAATTGAGTTCGAGCACCATATTTTTCGTTGCATTTTATATTCTATCATTTACAAATTTGTAGACATTTACAATTTAAAAAACAATCTTTCTTTTCTTTTTAAAATTATGTAATCAATAAAAAAAACAGTTCCACGTGTCCGGACGTCTTTATTACACATTTTTCATTAAATATGACATTTTCATTAAACCGAGACTACTTATTTTTATACAGTTTTTTCGTCGGTGATCCAGTTTTACACGATGCCCTATTTTCGGATTTTTGTTGTATAAACTTCGAAAACAAAATTTTAAAACCTACAAATAATTTTGAATAACATTGATAACGGTTCTTATGTACAATATTTTGAATTGTATATGACTTTTCCCCGTACATGCACAAGTCAATGGTGTAAGGAATATATTATTCTGAAATAATTATAGAAACAAAAATTCTTTTCACAGTTCTTCCTCATTATTTACATAACCGAGAATCTTTCAGCGTTTTGCGAAATTAGTTGTGGGGTTTGATTTTATGAGAATTTTAATAAAATCGAAAATCAGGTTTCTTAATTCACCAATGGGAGAGAATAATGGAAACAACATACATATTTTCCTGCCATTTCTGTTATATAGTCAATGGTAATTTTGAGATATGAGGACCACCTTGCCTACATCTAAATATATATATATATATATATATATATATATATATATATATATAATAAATAACTAACATATTTGTTTACAAAGCAAATGATATAAATTTCTGTAAACAACAAAGAAGCACTGTAATGACTATCAGTACTATTGTTTAGTAAAAGCGTGTCATGTTGTGTAGGACATGCCCAGGCGTCCTCGAAAAATCTCAGTTATATGACCACTTGTATTACGATTGGTTATAGAGTGATTAGGATAGTGAGGATGTGGTTTTCTATTTTCAAGTCAGCGCATGTTACATATCAATATTAATTCGCTATTTTGAAGCCCAACTATACATTCTCGTGTCGTTTTATAGTATTTGTTTAATAGTTAGTGTAGCCTACATTGTTTTTTTAATAAGTCAGTGTATTATTGTAGTATTAGTTAAATGAACATGAAAACTGGTGAATTTCATTGTTAATTATATGACTAGATGGTATGTTAATTTAGATGTTTTATTATATAGGGGAATGTGTTGTACCTCGGGACAGTTAGTAAACAAATATTTCTATTTTTAACTGTGTATGGTTTATATTAGTTTTTTACATTATATTTTATTGCCCAGCATTTAGGCAACACACTAACACAATAAAATTTAAAATATGTTTATTAATAAGGGAGTAATTAATTATTTTTTACGCCCCTGCGATGTATCCCAAGGTACAACACCAGGTAGTACCTTGGGATATGGGGTGTTGTACCTTGGGATTCAAAATGTTGTACCTTGGGACTAAGTGAAAGGTTGGAAAAAAACTTCAATTTAGCAAATAAATCTTTTTTTAATGTACAACAAAATTATAAAAAATGAGAACAAAAACCCAAAAAAGATTTATTTAACCACTATATTAGTCCATAGGCATTTCAAATGCATTGAAATCAACAGGGAACTTCATAACTTGCTTTAGATGCTCAGAGGTTCCTGATGTTAAAGGCGAAGATAACATCTTCCTCATCAATTTCATAGGGATTTTCATCTCTTAATATGAAAGTCTTTGCTCCTGTTTTAACCAGGTATTGAATTTCATACACAATGTCAGTTTTCTTTAAGACTTTTGCTACATAGTAAAAATTTCTTTTCTTACCAGAAATTTTTACCAAAATATAATCATTTGGTTTTATTTCACCACAATCAATAGTTGTCTCTAAGGCTATTTTCATTTCTTCATCCAAAACTCCTTGAATTAGTTGTTGCATGGATACATCACAATCTTCATCACTAGATGGAAAACTAATTTACTCATCCTCTGAACTAGTGGTGTCTTCAGTTTTGCCTTTCAATTTCTTTCTGGGATTATTTCTGTGTTTCTTGTTACCAAGAAATAATTTCTTATTAACATTGAATCTTCTTTTCTCCTTTATTCTTTTTTGCTCTTCAATTAACTTCTTTTCTGGAGTATCTGTAAGTATTCAGGTTTTTCCTGGCTGCCTACCTCTTGCAGTTTTCTTTCTGGCTGCAGCTTTGGGAAATGGGCAAACCATTTCCGGTGTCACAACTCTAATTGTTTGTTGTGCAGACCTTGAAGGCATCAGTACTTCACATGTAGAATGATGACGGCTTCTCCCGAGTCTTTCCTTCCTTACTTGCGACGCATTGATCTAAAACAAAACAAAAGAATTAGCATGCTTATAAAGCAATTTGATGGTATACTGACCACTCTATATTCACTGGCAACAAAATAAATATGTAAATAAAAAATTCAGCAATCCCAACTTGTTAAATAAATGACTTTTTTGAATATATATTTACAAAAATATAAAATGTGTTGTACCTTGGGATGTCCCAAGGTACAATGGTAATGTTGTCCTAAGGTACAACACATTGCATAACAGGAAAACATGGCAGATAAAAGTGTTTTAGGTTAGTTGAACAGATTTATCAACCATACCATTAGAAAGGGCACGTTTTACAGTTCAATACAAAGTAGTAATTATTAACACAGACTAAAGAAACATAATTACAAAAAAAAACAATGAAACAACAAAAATTTACTTACCTATGACAGTTTTTCAATTTATCATTCAGCTTCCACAAATTTCACTGGATAGTTGCCAGTCACTCTACAGCAACCCCTAGTGACCAGATGAATAACTAACATAGGTTAGTTTGGTCTGTCACCCATAGATGGTAGAGCAATGGCATTTGTCCCGAGGTACAACTGTCCCAAGGTACAACACTTTCCCCTACTATTAATTGTAAATTTATTTTAATCGTGCTTAAATTTTTCTTTCGATAGTAGCTTACATACATGTTAAACTAATCGTTTGAAATTTATAATTATAACTTTTTTTTAGAGTATTTTTTTAATGAGTACATAATTTGATAACTTTTTATGCAAATTGTCCAAAATAAGTTCAGATAAAAAAAATTAGTAAAAGTGATAAAAAAAAAAAAAATTAATCTCGTTATTTCCAGAATTATTAGGACTTTGAAAACAATATATGACACTAACTTTCCGTTTTTACATTCTTCTGAAAATTATAAATGCAACAGTAATTCTTGAATAATACTGTCGTGTTTTATCATATAATAAGGCAACCAAATCCTTTGTACAATTTAAGCCTACGCAAACCTTCAGAGATTTTGGCACACTCACAACTACGCCTAACGAAGACTATTTAGCTTACAAATTGACTACTTAAATTTTCTCTAGGTATAAAAGACAAATATCAATGCTAGCATCTCGTACAAGATCTGCATATATTAGGGTCCGTGGGTTTCGGTAGATTTCAAAACATCTTGTTTAGTAGTGTTATTAGAACGCTTGTATTTGCATAAATTACCAGAGATTGTTGAAAAGTATTCCTATAGGCTGCGTGCGGCACGCGACCGAGATCATATCATCGGAAGTTACGGAAATATACATTGATAATAGCAATTGTAATTTATTTGATTATATTTTAATTGACTGGTAGTTTGCTGTAATATAGAAATGTTAACTATTGGAATTTCCTTATGGAAATGTTGATTTCTGAAACTATGAGAAATTTTGAGTAATTTTTCCCTCATGTACGGTAATCATGATTATTGAAAACGGTTTAAAGGTTAGAAAAAAATCTAATTTGATATCGAGGCTCAGGTTTGAACGATTGGCGGCAAATAAGAGAAAAAAAGTTTACTTTTAGGTTTTAAACGCCTCAAATAGCTAATTTTGTACAGCTTTATAATGTGCAACTAATGATGTATAAACATGTTTTTACGATAAAAATATAAAAACGAGTTATCACGAAAGAACTGCAATTTGTTCGTCGTAACCTCAAAATGAAAGAGAATCTGTAATAATTAATAATTGTTTAAGTGAAATTGTAGTTACTTTTTAGACAAATTTGACACTGATTCTACGAGAAATTGTTATTTAGATGAATTTTAGTCATTCAATTTTAAGCGTACATCAAACAAATTTATAATATTGAAATTTTATCATTTTTGGCTCAACGTATATACCGAATGTCCCATTTAAGTTGTCAAGAACATTCCATTTTAGAAAAAAAATGTTTCAAACAAAAATTGTCACTTTTGAAGGGAGAGGAGATGTGAGAATACAATAGAATAATTCTTTTATTTGTTGGTGGATTCTATTTCCATCATTTCAAGGTGGATTTTTTGACAACCTATATTTTTTAGCTGATTCTTCTTTACCCATAATTATGAAACGACTTTTGTCTGAAAAATTTTTTAATCAGACTTTAACTTCTCAAGATATTTAACAAAACTGAGATCTCCTGACCTTGAGAAATTTGTCTCTCGAAAACATTAGTTTTTAACAAACAAAAATAATTTATTTTAACCCATTTAAGCTCAGAAAATGTTTTAAAAATCGTTTATCAATATTTCGTTGCAGTAAAAAAATGAATTATAAAAATGAAAGAGTTTCTAAATTTACATTTTAAGCTTAATTAAGTAATTAAAGCATTTTTCTCTTAAAATTTTCCTCTAAAACATATGTTTTCCAAGAATTAAATTCTAGAAAGTCAGGAGATTTCTACACATCTGTGGTTAAATATCTAGAAACTATAAGGTCGGCAATAATTTTTTTGATATTAGTTTAATTTTTTCGTAGAATACGAATCGGCCATAAAATTATCCTTCACTTAAAAAAACCTTCAACTTGAAATTATCTTTAAAGCTTCTTCATCTGCACAAAAATTAATAAATAATACGGTTGAATTTTCACCTTCTAAACAGACAGGTTTTTTACAAAATATTTTTAACTAATATGTATTGATTAGTAGATATTTTGTTTTTTTCAACTTAAAATAGACATTCTGTATCGTGATCGGCAAAACATCGTGAACATCTAAAACATCTAAACAACAAGTAATTCGTGTCCTGTTATGTCAGCTAGTCAAGTATTTGTCTTATTTGCACATTAAGATAACGAAAGGAAATTAAAATTCTAACAATTTTTTTTTTTTTCATTTGGGTAGTTACTTTTACAAAACATTTGTTATCTATTTGGAATAGTATCTCATGGGAAAATTATTTACCACTACATTTCTGGCAGCCTTATTGCCCCCTCCCCCCACAATAACTGCTACAGTTTGATGAAAGGAATCTCTTTGATGGAAAACATTATCTAAAGTCAATATTCTACGGAACGGAAGTAAACTGCGGGGAAGGGAGGATGGCTGATAACCAGAACTGCAAATCCAAAGTTGCCAAAGACAGATTATAAGCCTAATACAATCTCCCTAGTGTTTGATACTCTATACAGTACAGGAAATGAAACACCGGCTTGGTCTTGTATTAGTTTCCTGGGACAGAAGTGTACGATTGATTCGCACCTGTCTGTCTTTAACGTTAAGCACTCCAATCTACTTCATCTCAATCCGGAGTTATTAGTTCCCCTGTTTGACATTCGAGCGCACTAACACAAAAGCAAAAGTACATATAGTTTCTCATTACTTTATATACTACCCTCTTCTTTAAGCAGGGTACTTGTAAACATCATCCCCTTTTCTTAACTTTCAAATTGACGAAAATCAACCCAAGCCCAGCAGTTTATAATTTTAAACGTCGTTGGATTTCTTTTAGATGTAACTTTTTATCATGCAAACGGTGTGTATGAAATGTACCGTTTTAAAAATAAAAATATCAAACATTGGAACCTATTTTAAAGAAAATATATTACGGGACTAGTATTTGACTTATCAATAAATTTTTTAATAAACTCCAAACTCTAAAGAGCTCAGGCCTGGTAGACGACTTTTTTTCACTTGGGTAATTTGTGGCTAACACATCGAATATCCGTCACCGTTGTCAATTTGAGTTCGGTACCAATTTTATCTTCTCAAATTTGTCTCACGATGCTGCATCTCACGGAAACGACAGCACTTTGCGTTCAAACATATAATATATAAAGTTGTTTTAGTAAATACAACTTTCGCAAAATATTATTATGATTATTTATGTAATTCCAGGGTCCAATTGGTTAAATATAAGCTTTAATGTGCATCAATATTATGATTTTCGCTAAACTATTTACGTAAATAATTAAATATTTGTGGACTAATAATATCTCTTTACGCTGTTTTTTTAATTTTTTTTTTTTTTTTTTTACGTAATATCATTCTAAAGAAACCATAATTTGGCTTCACCACTTTGAGAAATTGTCCAACAATTTTTCACCTGACAAACCCTTATCAAAATGCTAATCATTTCGTGGTCTCCCATCCTCTTCAAATGAAAATGATTCAGTGGAACTACTCGTTCATTAAAATTCCTTTCTATAAGATTATACTTCCAAAACTATATTCACAAAATATTACTCCGAAAATCGATTAATGATTTTAGAGAATATAAACAAATTAAATTCTAGATATGAATTTACAAACTTACCACATTAACCAAACGGAAAACCGTGTATGTCCAAAGTACGTTCTCCGCATATCTCCAGATATATGGCATTTTTGAATCGCTTATTGAGTTCATCTTGAAAGTAAGAGAACGAGAAATTTTGCTTACAGATCTATACTACAATTAATAATTACGATCTTAAAATGTAAATAATCGATTAAATGCGTTTTTAATCATATTTTAGGTTTAAAATGTTTTCCTGAAGGTAACAAAATTATGTTTGGATTCGTGTTTTTCGCAACACAGATTTGGGCAGATTTTAAAATATAATTTCTGTAATAATTTTCCGTATAAATTATGACATCTCAATAATACCTTCACTCAAAAAACAACACATAATTACATGGACATAATATCTATAATTATACTTGTTTCTCGTAACTTCAATACCAAATTACATCATCAGAAAAATATGAATTGCCAAAGCTGACCACAGATCGGATGCAATCTGTGGAAAGGAACTGTTTCATAATGTGTTACGGACTGTATGATTATTCCAAATTTAGTCTTGTCCTAGTTTCATCTGTTAATAATGTCACGTACACTTCTTACAATCTGATTAACCTAAATCTGTTTGATTAAATAGGCCTAGTTCTGTAAATTGGAATGACATGGATTTTCTTTTCTCACGGGGAGCTTTGGTCTCCTCTGTGAAACATCGCCAATTGGTTTTGTGCTGCCATCAAATTTCTAATGCCCAGTTTTCTTGAATCCTCCTCAACTCCGTAAATTCATGTCAGCTTGGATTTATCTCTTCCTCCTTGCCAGCCAGGATACACCATCTTTATTCATTTTTCTGCATATATACTACACCTTCACTTTATTGATTTTATCAACGTCTTTTACATATATGTCATAGTGCTTGTTGTTGAGACGCTTTCGCCATATTCTCGTAGACATATTAAAGATTTTTCTTTCAGATGTGTTTAGCAGGTTTTCATCCTTTTGTGACACCAATCAGGTTTCTACGATGTAGTTCAATAAGGATCCTTATGATTCTCAATTTTATAGTAAGAAGTCTACTTTTAAAGTGTGTTAGCAGCCAGTAGTATGCCCTATTTGCTGCCAGCAGCCTCGCTCTAATTCCTCTAGCATATATTGTCCCGGGTGATTAGTAAGCTCTCTACCAGATAAGTAAAGTTCTCTACCATTTCCTTACCATTTAGTGCTGATAAGTGGCATATTTGGTTATTAGACTTCTTCTGTTGTCATGTCCTTGTTTTCCACAAAATCAGTTTTCTTTTATACGTCGTTTTTTACATATTTTAAGTATAGAGAAATTGACTTGAGGGATTGAAATTATATATTCTGACTCAGTATGTCGCTCAAACGAGTAGACCGATTTTGATAAGTATATTTTGGTGAATATTTCAAATTTATAGATATTACCTGTCAAAAGATCAAAACACCAAATTTTGAAGATTATTTTCTAAAAATTTCGGTTGAGAAGTTATTTGTGAAATAGTGAAAATGAATATGGATGTACTCTCAAAAAGTCGAATGTCTTAAAATGGGTTGAAGCGAATTTGATGAAATTTTATGATTTATGACTCTAAATAATGTTTAAGTCACGGGTAAAGACAATTTCGGTTTGGGAGTATATTAGAAACAAAACTAAAGTAAACCCTGATCCTTTATTTAACTTTTTGCTAATATTGTAATTTCTATATATTTTAATTCCATCGAAGTATGTTTGTGGGTGTGTTTTACCACACTGGCTCAATTTGTATACAATTGTCTTTCAACTTTCTGAGATACATTTTTATTTCAAAAGCTTTTACTCGTTCGTTCGTTAAAAAAGTCATTTGATACTTTTCAAGAAGTGGCCGTTTTAAACAAACCATGTTTTTTTTTATATACAATAAAAAGAGAATTAGTGCATTAAAAAAGTAAGTCCAACTTTTTTAAAATTTAACAAGGTATTAATAATAATTTCAGTTAATATCTTTTTTACTAACGGCTTTTAAATTTCAAAATGGCGCCAATTTAAAAAGGGTTTCACATATTTCTTTTCGTGTTGATCCTACCTTAACTCGGGGACGGCCAAGTATGGTTTTCATTAAAGGGTCATGATTTATAAGGACCTCCTTCTACGTCAACTTTCATGAATCGGCTGTGTAGGTTAGTTTCTTTAAAATAAACTTACCTTTTCAAATTTTTGGTTATTTGTATTTTGTTTACTGATATTATTTAATTCTATAATTAAAGCCATTTCTCTGCAACATCATCAACGGGAATTTCATTGAAGTTAATGTTTGGTTTTAATTACTAATTAAATTTAAGTGAAAATGTTTTTATTTATATATGTTTGACAAAGTGATGTATTAAACTACTCAACTTAAAGCTCTATACAGTAAACCCTTTTTGAAATAAAATAAGAAAAACTACTTACTATTTGTAATTAACAACTGCACAACGTTGTTTTATAGTATTGCATTTTAAAGAATGAAACTAATATAACAACTATAAATGATTAAAAAATTCTAGCATTTAAAAAAATATTTTTATCAAAACCAAATCTACACTAGTAATAATTAAATTTTGGTATAACTTTTTTTCTGTGTAATACATAAATAATTTATCATTATTGATCAATGATTTAGTATAATTATTATATTTGTGATTAGTTTGATAATTTATGTTTATTAAATCAAAATTTGTCACAACAAAATTTGAAAATAAAAATTCCTTTAATTTAAATTAGACTAAGTTTTTACCGCTTATATATACATTAGAAGGTCACGCACTAAACTTTTGAAAGATGGGACAATATGTTTTCCGATAAACCGTTACACTACTACTCCATTGGCACGGTGTCCTCCTGATTGCGAACAGTCCTGATTGCGAACAGTCCAGACTGCGAACATGTTTGGGTTTACGAGGGGGAGGGGTCGTCTGGGGGGTGGGGAGGATTCCTGATTGCGAACACATTTTGAGAGGTCGGGGTTTTCAACCCATTCGTAGAATCCCAGGCCGGTATTATATATTAACAGAATGATTTGGCCACAACTAAATACACAAATAATAATAATTTATTCTATTTTCCAAAAACTAGTACTTAAGCATACTTAAGGTTCGCATGTCCCAGTCGTTTTTGAGTAAATTACCCTATCACGCCTGATTTAGTTCCAAATATGTGTTCGCAGTCTGGACGACTCATGTTCAGGTAGTCTTCGGCATTTTTGAGGTGTTCGCAGTCTGGACGATTTTACCCTTGTTCGCAATCTGGACTGTTCGCAATTAAGACTCAACCATTGGCACAGATCCTCTATCAGTTAATTTAGCAGACCAGTTGTTTGCCGTTCCTCATGTGGTTTAATTCTGTAGCTAGTGGTTGTTCTGATCATGTTTAGTCTTAGTTATTTCCTCTGCTCAGGCCTTTATTTAGTCCTGGCTTCCTTTCTCAGGTTACTAGTTTTTTATTTTAGTTTCCAACATGACTCTAGGCTATATTGGTGTTGTTCGCTTGTTTTAGATTTATAACTAGATAACGAACATTGATTTATACTGTAGAAACGTCGTGTATTAGTTTTTACGTACTCATATGATAACAAACGTCGGAATAAGAGCAAAACTGTTGGATATGACGTTAATGTTATCATCATTCCAGCAGTTAACATCCATTTATTGTGTTATTGAACTCCGGGTTTCACCACCTTTGCCAAAAACTTACTTTTTATACCTTTTTGCTCCAGTTGATACCACAAATGATAACCTACACAAATATTCATTCAATGAAATTGTACGTTACCGTATCAACAACTAGTTTTAATTTATTACAAACATTTGCACATGTTACTTCAATGGATAAAAACACATATTGTAACGTTTTTTGGTACTTTAAATAAAATTAAACGTGTTGTTATTGTGTAAGATCTTACGTAATAGATTTAAAGTGGAAGCGTTAAATGTGTCGGACTATAAATGTTCAAAGGTTATTCGATACTATAAGCGTTGGCCTCTTGACTCCGTTCTCTTCAGAAAGCACTTTTGAATGCTTGACATTTGCTTACAAATCAAGATCCCTCCCTACTTCATAGTAAATTTAGCAGAGCATAAGCGTTTTACAGCTTTGCATTAAATTTGTAAATGTACTTAAATTTAATGAAACTAAATTTGTAAATAACCCTTAAAGGTGAGTGAGGAGATACTTATTATACTTGTCAGATCGAAAGAGAGTGTAGATTGTAGTCGACATAGTTCTGAATTTGTTTATTCAACATTTCCAAGTATATTAGTTATTGTGAATTATATATATATATATATATATATATATATATATATATATATATATATATTAATAATGTTCATAATCGTTTCTTGTGGTAGGAAGTTTGTTAACACAAATCCTACCAAATTAATAGGGATGTTAAAAGCGAATTGAAAACAGTTAAATGCGAAATTTACCATGTAGAAGTTTTATATTACTATTTAGAAGAATATTACTCGGTGTTGATAATGATTAGCCATACATTTCGAAACACAAATATTCAAAACTTCCGCCTTTATTTTATTGGGTTCTAAATTCTAACGTTGTATGAATTTAAAAAAAAATTGATAGTTAATCATTTTTTAGTTTACACTATAACTACAGATTTGTATAAATAAATACTTTAATGTTATACCTTCAAAACATTTTCCAACTTTGATTGTATTTCAAAATTTTACTATTATTTTCTGTATTTGAACTAAAATGCTGTACATGCTTGTCAGATTTCTACGATTTTTTGTTAAACAGACACTTTTGTTAAAAATTTAAGGTGGTAAAATTTAGTAAATAATAAATACTACTTTACAATTTGTTATAATTGTTATCAAAGAAATTAACGTGACAACTATTTTTGACAATTTTCTTAGTGGGTGTCAAAAATTGAACTACAAATTTAAAAAAAAAGATGTCCTGCTGAGTTTCATATCAAAGATAAAACTTATGTTAAAATGATCTAAATCCTACCACTTTCAGAGAACAATTGTTTTGAGCTAGATGAAGAAATAAATAAAAACTATTCTAAACAACATTGTGCCGAGTAAGTGTGCTATCGAGTTATCTAAAGTAAAACACAATACAACACTAATGATTGGTTATAATTCCAGTTGGCTTTTTCAAAATTACTTACGAAAACGAAGATTCTTTGAATTGTAGTTTGGCATAATGGTTTGAGTTTTAAAATCGTCACGTTTCAACAAAATTTTATCGAAATCTCTTGCACCGATTTTAAGCTATTCGAACGTTTACGACAGCACCATGGTTAAAAAGTTAGTTTTTTTAAAAATGTTGTTGTTATTGAAGCTTTCCTCCAAATTTCCAACTATATTAGTATTGGTATTTTATTTTATTTTTTTTTTGTGGATGTGTGTACCATTTATATTTTAATCAGTCGCTTAATTTTTAATCGTAGATCAAAACTTTATTATGTAATAATCATTTAAGTGAAATTCCAATTTCAATATTTCGAAATAATAGACTACATTATCTCCAAAACTGAATTTGTTTTCCTTTTGAATAACGTCAAACAGAAAGCTATTTCGTCAAATAGCAACATAGATAATTTGTAATAACATTTTGCAAATTCCTTTGAAAATACAATTTTCAACTTTATATTAAAGTAAGGGAACAAAATATGTATATAATGCAATATACCTGCATCATATTACATTTCCATTGTACAGCTGTCAGTTCCGTTAAAACAAGCTGTTCCACTTTGTCGCGGTCGATACAAAGGTCAACAACTCGTTATTTAATATCTCCGTAGAGGCGAACATGTCACTATTCATTTCTTTTATAAATGTATAGGACTCTACAGTTCAACCAATGAGTCTAATAATTGTTTATCTCAACAACAGGGTGAAATCTTAACTACTGTGTAACAGCTGTTATTATATTTGTTGTATATTTTCCAGTAGTTTGTTTAAATTTTGTTTTATCTCATTTTATATAATTTACGTAAACAAATATTAATATATTTTATTTTATTGTCTCCGATTTTACTGTAAACCGAAGCTTGAATGCTCGGAGGTAAAATCTTATTTTAAAATAAAATAGAAATATTTTTATGAAGATGAGTAACCAAATCAATTAATAAGAGGAAAACATGTGGATATACACTTTTGCGCGATAAATGTCTGCAACTCTAAACAACATACTCATAAAATTTGAGCAGGACACTAATTTTTTGTCATCAGACCAATTCTCCATTTCAGCAGATCAGCCTCCTTCTGTCGGCTGCGGAAAATGTCTGACTGAAGAACATTAATTTTGATATGAATCTGAAGATGACAGTATAACTGTCGAAACAGGTAATCATTTAGGAACAAATTAGGATTGTTTGACGGAGATAAAACAAGATAATTAACCTAATACAATTATTCAAAATAGAATCATGAAGTAATACATACAATAAGTCTAAATTTAGTATTTTATAATTGGTAATTAAAAATTGGAGAATTGATATTAAATTCCTTATGGGGGAAGCTGTCATAAAAATAAAATTCATTAATATTGATTTTCTTAAAACGGTGTTACATTTTTGATTAAATTCCCTAGAGTATAGGATTTTAAAACTTTTTTTTTTGTATTTTTATCGCTAAAATGGCTGTTCCGGCGGTATCGGTTTAAAAAGGGAAATAAACCTATCTCAAGACTGGGGCCAGCGATTTTGATGAAAATTTTGTTAAATGTGAAGATTTATAACTCAAATCAATGTCCAAATTAACGAAAAGACAATTTACGGTTCAGAAATCATTTGGGTACTTAACCGTCGCTGGTCAGGTTCACTTACAGGATCTTATTCACTTCATTTCAAAGTCGATTTTCAAAAAATCAGAATTTTGAGTTTGGGCCTTACGACAATACTGGCAATTTTAGAGTTATCGAAAAAATGAAAATAATAATAAATAAATAAACTTAATACATCTATTTAAAACTGAAGAAAATGCAAATAATTTTACACTTATAAAATTTTATCCAAATTTTAGCTGTAGAGCACTAGATAAACGATAGAAAAACAGTATTTAAACAAACATTTTTAAGTTCAGAGCATCCTAAAATCGATATTTCCATGATAAATTATCTTTTTTTTTTAACCTATCAATACGTGTATGAGACAAAGTACAAAAATTTAGAATAAACTACGAGAATAAGAAACTCACATAAAACTCAATATAATTAAAACTAGACCAAATAGAAAAAAAATAGAATTCATATTTTAACCAACTTTCTACTTTCTGCTCTATTTATCCTTATGATTTATATAACAAGTTGATTTACCTTTTACAGTTTGATCTTTTCTTCTTTGTCCTTTGGATCAAGTACCATTTGTAAATGTGCCAATTGTATGCATTCTGTTAATGTTTTTGAACTTTAAATCGACTTGTGATTAAAACAGTATATTATGTACTTTCACTGGTAAAGATTGCATCTCATGTTCACTGCTTGACACACTTTACTATTTTATTCTTGACCTGGTTTGCAAATTCAAAACAAACAGTAAATAAAAGGTAAACGTTATATTAGTAATTACTTTTATTTCTAGAAAGTAAATATTTATTTTCTTTTTACATCTGTTGGATTTTAGTGATTCGAAAGTTCTTTTTAACGGAATTGCTTTTCTGTTGATGTTGGCATTCCAACTACGACGCTATTAAAATGCGTATAATTTCCATTTTTGCAAAGATTGCGAATTTTGTTTACAAGAGGCAATGAACTGCTTCTCAATTACTGCTAAATAAGTTTTTTTTTAATAAATTAGGCTACACGTTCTATTTCTGTTGAATATATTAACACAGACAAGAAGAAAAATCAAATTTTGAGTTGATTTAAGCGATTTATTTTAAATGTGCAAATTTATTATTTAAATCAATATGTTAAAGTGAAGTATGTGTCAATATCTCGCTTTGCGAGCTAAATATATCAAGTTTTACTTCCGTGGGAGCTCAAAACGTTACGGTGTTGATCGGGAATAGTTCAGGAGCCTTGTGGAACTACATTTAATAAAACATCCTGTTTAAGAAAATTAAATTGTGACAATAGATTTAATGTACTGTCTATCATATACCATGTAATCATGGGGAGCTCAAAATAGGGAGTAATTATTCTCTCAGAGACCCGATAAAAAAATTGATTTTAAATTATTTCCATGAGCACCAGAACAGGAGAAATCCAGTAGTAAATTAATGACTTGCTGGTCTTTCAATCGATAAATGTGTCCATACTATTAAAAACATTTTCGTTAAAAATTAAATTATTTATTTAATTTGTCCTTTTTCTCAATAAATATTTTGAAATAAATCTAATTGTTTGTTGCAAGCTGTCCTGAAATATACAATATAATTGAAAATTTCGTTATTATTAGTTAACAGTTTTAAAACATTCTAAAATGGATAATTAATTAAAATGAAACTTCTTGACGTTGCTTTAGATTGTAAAAAAAAAATAATAAAATAATATATATATATATATATATATAATATAAAAAAAACATTGACCGGCACTAAATAAATGTATTTTAAAAATAAAAATTGATAACTTTATAATACATAGTATTTTTCATTTATATTACGTCTTATTTTTAACGCTTCTGTTTTTAATTTTCTATAAATTTGTTTATGCGGGATCATTGCCTGGGTAATAATTGCAATATTAAATATCTTTCGAATAATGACTGTATTTCAAATATTATCTTCTTTTGATGATTATCATTTACCACCTTATGCAGATTCAGATCAAATAAATGAACAAAGAGTCCATCTCCTTGTCTCACTCCTGCTAATTATAATAGACTTTGCAATAATTAATTTCCTAATTGATGATTTTTCACTTCGTACTATTTATAACATTCCAAAACGAAATTCTTGAGAGAAATTAATATTTAACCAATAGAGTTATTTGTTACCTCCATTGTTAAGTCCTTCTTCATTGTATTAGTTATCCTCAAGCCCGTGTGAGTCATAGATGGTCCGAACTGGTCCAAATTAATCTTAGGTTATCTAATGTTGCATAAAAGAAACCGTCGGGTACGAAGGTCACTTTTAATTACTTGGAACCGTGATTGAATCACTCTTATGTGTTGTACTTCATATTGTGATTAACGTCATTGTTTCTTAGAATTACATCGACTTCTTTGTTTCTTCAGTATTTGTTGTTAATTAATAAATAAAACAAAAATGTAATTAATGGTAAACTTTCCTGAGAAAATATAACAATACTGTGATAATTTGAAAAGATTCAGTTGTTTTTAAAATTCATGTTACAAAAAATCATCGTTACATAGAAAAACTTAATTAGATTTTATATCAGTTTATTATTTTCAGTATGAATGTTTCACAAACTGTTTAAACCAATAATGGTTAAAAATGTTTTACTTGTAGTTTCTTTTAACTTCGAAATATTCTCTAAAATATAATTTCGGTCACTCAAAATATTCGGAATACTGAGCCTGCTATTAAAAACAGTAAACATGAGAAATTCTCGGTTCTATCGACGAGTTTTTATAAATCATATTCAACAAATAATAAAACCATACGTGGCAAATTTTACAGAATTTCAACTAAACTTCTTGTAGGCTGAAAATATGTACGGATAATTTTTGTAATTTTGCTGTTGCACTGTTTTTAATCAGAGAAAACTGGTTTGGCTATCAATGGATGCAGACGTTAAAGGTACACATCCATGTTAGAGTTAAAACATATCCTTAAAAAAAACATTTTTTTAATGTTATCAGATATTTGCAAATGACCATTTACATACATTGAGCTATTACAGGATAAGAAGGAACTTTAATTTATTAAATTTGTTTTAGCCTTGGACAAACTTCAACTTGTATGGCCATAGTCACATGTAAACCTGATCAATATACAATGAAAGTGCAATAATAGATTGGTGGATAATAAACTAATCAACAGAGATTAAAATAAAATAGTGAAAATATTATTAATGTAAAACTCTTACCAAATACACCATTAAAACATAATTCACACATTTAAAATTTAACTACTTAAAAACTGAGTGAAAGCAATTTATAAATGGCATAACTCTCTAGCCGAGTAGGATACCGATAATGAAAGTTGTCTGGTTTAAAAAAAATTCATATGGGGTCTGTGAGTTTGTTATTAAATTACTAAACCAACCTAACTATCCATAAACCTTTTCAGATGGTGGCCATTCTTATGTTTTTCACTCATATTCAACAATTAGTGAAACTAAAATTTATAAACTATTTTCCCCTAAAATTCTGATTACTAAAATTAATTAGTATTGCTAATTTTTATATTACGATTTTAAAAATATGTTTCCTTCAATATTTATTGTTTCCTTTTAATTTTTATTGTAGAAAACGTATGGTTATCTCATATTGTTAAACTACACAATGTGTAACGGATAGAATATTTTCTTTTAAAAAAAACTGTATTTTGGAGTTTAAAAATAGTCCACTATTTTGAAATTTACTGACCAATTTTATGGTTAATGAACTTAACTAATGGTTTGTAAACTGAATCCACACACCAATTAAACGAAATGGACATAAAATGTGACATCAGAGAGTTAACTAACACACAATGAGCGGGAAAAAGTTGCCAATTACTCAAATGTTTGGATATTCCATGGTCCCAGTTATTGGTGTTTCTATAATGATGATCACAATAATAGAAATTAATTAATAACAGAATGTAACCTACAATATTCTCAGTTTGTGGTGAAGCGACTATACATTGGAAAGACTTACGGATGTGAATTATAGCCTTTTGTTTTAGTAGCGGTTACAGCAAAACTCATTAATTTCCATTTTGTCTCCGAAACTATTTCCAGAAGTTTAACCAATTGCAGTAAATAATCGTAGTTTGGCAACCGTAACCAGTGTGTTGTACATCTGTTTAGATAATAGGATTTGTCTCCAAAGTTTTACAACTTCCTGTTTGAAACACCTTTATAGATCAGTGGTTCATACGCGGAATGCCAGACGTAACATTTTAGTTTTAAAAATATGATTTTATAAATTGGTGAGGGTAATATTTATGTGCGGTTGAAATGAAACTGTAATAGAATTTAGGAGTATAACATACACTAAACTGAATCACCTACAATATTTAAACAGTCATATTTGTGAATTATTATCATGAAATTAGACAATTTTGGAAAAAATTAGTTATAAAATAAAATGTACTAATTTAAATTTATTTTTTTTATTCTGGTAAATAAAGAACTTAAATGCGTATAAAACTACGTCAGATTCGAACTATTGCAGCAAAATAGATTTTTATTATAATTTTTATGACATTTTTTACCGTAACTCAAAATTTTATTATTTTATTTATTTATTAGTCTCATTAAAAATAATAATAATAATAAAATTTAAAAAATGAATAAGTACAACATAAAATTAGGCTATAGAGAATGTTCTCACCTGTGAGTGGAAACAGAATTCAACGTCCTCCCGAGGTCTAAAATAAAATCCTAACTCATATCCTGTTATTAGAATGTTTGTAAATTTTTAACAACCCTTATTATATAGGGTTAAGTGCAAGAGAGGACCTGATGGTCCTTACTTCGCCGTACACATAAAGTCTCTTATTATTAATATTATTTTCATCAACTCAAAATTTTCCTTAACATTTGCACTGAAATATATACACATTAATCTTAAAATATTTTTCTATTAGAAAAATCAAAATTAATTTAGATCATTCATTATTTTCAGCCTCTATAATTCTAGCGGTTGTTTCCCACTTATTGTGTATCCCTCTTTGGAGAGGGAGAGAGAGGGGGGTTAGCTCTGAGAATTTTATCCCTAAAATTTTAAATATTTAAAATAGTTGTGGCGTACATTTAAAATTAACATCTTAGATTATGATCTAGATCTAAAGTATTTTTTAACTATTGTTGAGGTTTAGTATTCTTTTAAAATGAGGTACATTTGACCGGTATTTACATTTTAAAATTTTTAGACCCCTCTCCCCATCCTCCATGGTAGACAAAGGCATTCTACTCTTAATATTATAGGTCTTTATTACAAATATCAAACCCGCAAATAGAATTATTATACCTCGAACAGAAAACATGTTAAAGGAGCGAGTTCACATAACTTTTGGTTCACTCTGTACATATCATTGTATATCTTGATGTAAGTGCTTGTATTAATTATAGCATGAAAGCCAGGCAGCCAGATAAGTGTTAATTATTACAAACATTCATTTCAAACTATCATGTACAAGTGTGCTTTATGTCAAAAACAACGTGCACGTGACATGACCCCTTCATTCTACACAGTAGTCTAACTTTGCTACACGACAACACTGCAAATAACTGCCCTACGATATTACACGAGCAACTTCAAAACGTTATTACAAATTTAATATAAAAGTTTCTAACCGCGCAGTCTCCTGCATTGTTTCTGACGTTTGCAGATTTATTAAACAGGTTACAACGAAACAAGGAATATTATTAAATTTCGCTAATGGGGGAAGGCGATTAATATTTTTATTAATTATCAAGAAGAAGTAGTCTTGGGTTAGATACCTTTCTTTCGTAAATCCTGTAAGGCCTCTTTTGTGAAACTTTCGTTCTTTTACGACCCCTAGCCCTCGAATACTATTCGATCGTTAGGGGTATTTATTTTACGTTCATTTCTTCCTTTTTTTATCCGGGCGTTGATGAGCGAGAAGTTTTTTGCCTCCTTTAAATAACAATAAGAAGAAAAACCATTTATGATTTATAGTTTTTCATTTGTAATGTATGAAAATTACTTTATTTCAGTGTTTTAACGATTCGCAAAAAATGCATGGTAGTTTATACTAACAGTGTAATCTTCTCAAAGGCCTATAGGCATTATACTTTATCATATATACACGTAGACAGTTACGTGATGTATCAATATCGGTTTTGAGGTCTCCCAAGACAATGGTATTTGGAATTATGACTTTCTGTTCCCTGTCCAGTGCTCTTTAGCCCAAACGTGGGAATTTATTGTAATGGGATATTTTAGCCATATCTTGAAAGTTTGTTTTCCTTTTCAATTTCTTAAAATTTATAGGCGGGTACCATAAGATCAAAACTCATATTTACTTTATTATATTTACCATTGCATTTTGACAGCCTTCATAAAAAACTTGTTTTAAATTAAATGCTGTTCACGGTTGAGTTCTATTTAATATCTTTCAAGTTGTTATTTTTTAAAGATGATTTGGTTGGGGGTGTAATTCAACTGCCTTATGAAATACCTGGGTAGAAATTACCCTCCTCGAGTATAGAGACAGTATTGAGGAGATATTAACGAATATCATTTTTGGTTTTGTGCATTGATATGAATTGTTTATGCACAGTTTATTAGATTCAACTCTTATTATGTAATAATTTAATTTTAGAGCAAACGGTAATGTTAATCTGGGCTTATTTCCACCCAAACCCGATTTGATCCAAGAATTCGATAAATTTTAACGACCAATATTTATAAATTTATCTACAGATTTTTCTTTTGAACGAACTTTCCGACGATTCTTTAAAAAACTGAGCCGATATACTAAATTTCACTCAAACAGTGTTTACTACAAAATCAAAATTTTATTAATCCTATAGCTTATTTGGTCATTTCAGGTTCTCGTGTGTACGTTTTTCGTAAGGATGGCCATAAATAAAATGTTTCATTACAATTTCCCTAACAAATAATTATAATTATAGAATTCGTTTTTGTCGTAATTATAATTTGAGATTCTTAAAAACGTGCTTCCAACACGTTGTCTCATTTTTTAAATACCTCGAGGAATTCCAGAGTAGATTCAACCTCAAATCACAAACAGAACAATTCGTAAAGTTTGCGTGTTTCATCCAAACACGCGACTCTTTGACGGGATCATATAAACCAAAGTGTTTATCTTCCTACATTATGAGCATACATACGTGATCTTCCAATGACTGTGTTTCATAATATAATTATAGGATCTTTATTAGGAGTGGGTTTATATTAAGTTTCGTTAGGCAACTATCTAGAAGGTAAAATATTTTTTAGGCATTTTATATGTTGGCAATTAAGGAAACAACATTTATAAAGATTTAAAATTTCGTATACCAATTGTTATAAAGTTTATAAAATTATGACAAGATACGAATTTGACATGTCCACAGACGCACATGCATACGGGCAGATGTTTTTTCCGCCATATTTGGGACTAGGAAAGTCATTAAATGGTTATCTTTGTATCATTAAATTAGCTGTTAATTTCTCGAAAGTTTAAACCATTTAAACTTTCTTACCATAACTATCAATTTCACATTTTAATAGCAGATGATTTACTATAATAACGATAAAATCAATTTGAGTTTATGTTGACCAATAATCCAAGAAAAATTATCGAGATGTGTATTATTTTCTATTGTGTCACATTTAGGTCTATTGGTAAGCTTCACCTTTTTTAGATGATAAAACCACATCAAAACATTTCTCACAGAAAGTCGTTTCACAAAATTATCCATTACAAAAAGAATTATCTGGTTTTTGTACGATACCGAGGCTTAATGATGACGGTAAAGGTTTCAATATATGAACTAAGAAACTTGCTTAGCTCCAGTTTGTCATTTGATGATGACCTACAAGTTAGTGTCTTACACGAAACAATGGTTATTTATTTTATTCTTACAGAAACAATTAAAAAAAGTAGTCCTGCAACAGCGGTGGTAGTCTATTTAAAAAAAATTATGAATATTAATGAGTTTACTTATGGATAATAAGACAGGCAAAATAATTTGTTGATGCATGCGTTTTACATAAACTCCTGTCATTACTCAATTTCTTTTATAAGAGTAAGTTTGTTTTTGGTTAAAACTCCGCTAAAATTCTTTCATACTTTAATAGATGAAAGTTATGTTAAATAATTCTAAATAATTCTGTCTCATTTTATCGAGATGTTGTTTCCACTTGAATATGGCCTTATGACTAACTCGCTCTCTGTCTCCAGCACCTCTGCAATATACACACTTCAAATAAATCTTTTCTATTGAAATGCGACAGTAAATAAATTATCGTGTTCCAAGTTCATAGCTTTTACGATAATCGACCGTTTCAAGATTTACAATATTTACTTCTTTAGATTGTATCAATTTATGGCGTATAATAAATCGCAGGAACTATTTCGTGTACAAATAAATAATAGGACTCACCTTACCTATGATGACTTGATAGGAGGTAGTTGATAAGAAACGATAATGTTATTTAGTTCTCTTCCACACAACCAGATGGTGCTATAGTATTCGATACGTTACAAAATCCCAAATTGAAAAGAGCTCTCGTTGGTCAAAAATTAGGAAGCAAATTAATAGTGAACTCTAGTTGAGAAAAATGAAAAGCCGTCTAGGTCCTTCAGGAGTATTAAAGCAATTCAGTTTTTAGCAGAACATTTGAACACAATATTGAGTAAAACAATTTAAATTTAGTGGACATTTTGGAACTATTACACCTATCTTGCTCGTTATCGAATTTGGCCGAGATTTTGACAGTTCTGTAAACTCCAAAAACCTGCATATTAACTCATACCGTATACAGAAATAACTTTAAATTTACATAATAATTTGCTTTACTGTCGTTATTTATGTTTTTCTTTAAAAGTGTTTACTTGATGGTCATTTGATTAATAGAAACGAGAAAGTAGTCCATTACTACTGTCAACTGGACTCGAACGTGTACATACTTAGCTATCCCTCCACGTAACTTAATTCCCTTTTTGTTTAAAGATAAGAAACCTCTCGGTCTTTATCACCTTTAAAAAGTAGTAAAGACCCCTAGAAAAACCACCCTCTAATACTCCAATAGATATCTATCTTTTATTTAGAAATTTATCGGTTATTAAGATGTCCCCCCTCCCGTGTTATTTAAAGACTAAATCATCTTTTAAAGAAAGAAAAGAGTATAAAAGAATGACCCCCTAGTCCTCAAATACACGAATAGCGTCAGGTTCGGAAGATAACAAAAGTTCGGTCAAAAGACACCTGATAAGAAAGTTGAAAGAGAGGGATCTAACCCAAGACTACATGAAAGTAGGTGTAGATTCAGTTGAGCTTGCCCCACTCGTACTCGCTATGAGTGAGCTCCTCAGAAACTTTAGCGATCCCAATTAAGTACTAGCTGTAGCAAAGTAGACTTGCCTTAGAGAATTGTCCAAGAATTCAGATAAAATGTCATTGGACAACGATGTCAAATAAATTTCATTATTATCTTTATTAGTGAATCTTCTCCCCATGAAATGCCTACCAATCCTTCTCATTAGAGTAATTTGTGTATATTTTTAACTTACTATATATGTTAGTGAGTTCTTCAAATTATAATTGTGGTCCAAATATGATTTAATTTGGTATGTAAGCTAGACTGTACATTGAACAAGCTCGGTAATATAAAATTCGCTCAGATAGTTTCAAAATGGCGGACGATTTTCAAATGTAAAAAAAATATTTTAGGATAATTTTTCAATCGTACGAACGCAATACATCTCACAATAGCTCACTTTGTCGTTTTAAAAACTTCATTTAATGATAACTGCATTCATTTTCTACAATTTAAAAAAAAAAAACAATAAAATTAAAATTTTTGCAAAATTGCTACATCAAATTTAGAAAAAACTGCTTTTTCAGGATTTGTTTTATTACCTGAAAGTCCTGTGCATTGAAAACTTTTTTTACGCCATACAAATTAGTAGGGTTATTATTAAAAAACAAATTTGTTTAAAGTATATAAAAATCAGCATACAATTACAATATTTGAAAATTTAGTCCTATGCATCATGCAAACTATGTTTTACTATTCGTTAAATGTAATTGAAATAATGATTGTAAAATTTCGAAATGACGACCTATTGAAATTATTGTTTGTAATTTCTACTTCGTGAGCCTATAACAGCTCATTGTACAACTGTCGATATGTCAATGTTGAGGTCTGAAAAAGATTGAACAATGAACAGGAAAAGAAGTATCAACGTATCACCTAAGCATACAGATTAACTAAAAACTTTGATTCTTTGTTACAGAATACCTACACAAATGCAGAAAAGCTCCTAACAGCTGCAGAGGAGCTAGCTCAAACAGGCGAGTGTAACGCAGACGAAATCTACACTGTAGCTCACGAGCTAGAAAGTCACGTGACATCCTTCGCGGCTCGTGTGGAACAGAGGAGACGACGTCTGGACCTTGCTGTGCTCTTCTATACTCACGAGAAAGAGGTAAGTCATAATTAAAAGAATAATGTCAGTAATTGGTCGGGTCAGAAGTTCATCAGGCACGATAGAATGCTGACTCATTGGTTTAATTTGTGACATTTGATTGACTCTGCATGCAGCCTATAACCTAACAATTTATGATACTGGATCTGTGCACTTTTGTTCTAGTGCATTCTTCTTTGTGCGTAAAAAATAAGATAAAAACCCATTGTATTTTGCTTTTACAATTAGCCTAAAACTACTAAATATACACGTGTTCATTCCCACTCCTAAAAAATAATGTTAGTTATTAAACATAAAGTTAGTAATATAAAGTTAAAATATTTTAAACAGAAAAACTAACCTCAAAATGTAACAAAATCCCCCTCTTCTCTACAAAACTTAATGAAACATCATATTTTGAATGTAAAGCAGTTCTTTCCTTTTCACCAAAACTTAATGAAATACAATACTTTAAAACCTTCACCGAAATGTCAGCAGAATTTTGAAATTAAAAAGATCTACATTACATTAAATGATATACATAAAATTTATATTAAAATCTCTTCTTTGTCAGAGATGTAAAGACATGAACTATTTTCCATTGTAAAAAGGTGATATTTTTATATGATATACGATGTAAAAAATTAGTATTTATTTATAAAATAAATTTTCGTTCTAAAAAATAACCTCCAATAAATATGAAATATATAAACATTGAATGTAAACATTGGAAATCATACCATTGTACGAGTACACCTTTATAAATATGTATGCATAAACGTCTGTGGGATTGAAACAGGTGTACAATATTGCAAACATTAAAAACATCGCTTGTTTAATTAAACACGATATTTTTCCTACCCACCTCCCTCCATACATCGTTTTATAATTTACAATTGCATTGCCTTTTCAATTAGATTGTGTTTTTCATATTCGTGACCAAATTCAGTTGATGAATAGATTCTTCTTGACATTTGTTTTGTAAATTTGGAATTACGTTAGATACACCCACTCAGGTGGATACAACCACTCTAGAGATTTGCCGGGCTTAATGTAATCTGATGTTCCTCTCGCTACGAATGTAAATAATGTCCTTGAAGATAAATTCCAGCTCAGGGTTTGGACTGTTACGTTACCTCTGGAGGGAAATGTTTTTTGTAGTTGTTTATTTTACTTTAACATTTAATTAATATTATTTCTAAATGTATTGGTTTGTTATTTCTAATATACGTGTAAATTATATATAGGGCCTAAGCGCAAATTAATCCAAACAAGAAATTATAGATATTTTCCCTGTAGTACATTGTTTATAAATTATAATGTACGATCAGTTGTGGTGTATAATCAGACAGAAAAAAAACAACAACATATTTTATGTATTTATGAAGACTTTAGCAAACACAATTTGTAAGCCATTTGACAGAGACTAAAATTTCAACCTATAAGACTAAAAATGTATTGTAATACATAATGTAACAACAATCATGAATTCTAAAATATAAAATTAACCACGGATAATAAAATAGATATAAATATATATGTACGTAAATATATAAAATATAATTAATGAAATTAAAAAAGATTTTAATATTGATGATGTATATATTCTTATATTTATGGATACTAACTTGTTTTCTCATTTTTTGTAAGATCCAAATGATTGATGTAAAAAAAAAGTTTATTTAAATTTATGCATTTTTGAAGCTTTTAGGCGTTTGGATTTGTTCATCTTAGGCGTTTTTTAGGGAGAGTTCTTGAAAATAGGTTGTTTTTTTTGAATTTCGGTATCTTCAAATACTGATCCGGGAAATCTTGTACGTATTAAATGGGAACTAGTATTTTATCCAAACACCAATTTTATAAATATATATTGAGCTTGGCGTGTGAAATAATATTAGATAGAAAAAAAAACTCGAACACAAGATTTCACAAAAATTACGTTTATTTAATCAAACGCGTTTCAACGACAAATTCGCCATCCTCAGTAATACATGAGCTACAATAACTAAACTATAACCTTGTGTTCGAGTTTTGTTTTCTATCAAACACCAAATTATCATTACGGTTTATAGTTGACATTTTATTTTCCATCTGATATTAAGCATTACTCAGCCCTACCAACCACCCCATCTATTTTAATTTTTTGGAATAGAATAACATTATGAAAGTCGAACTATTAACCTCGTAATAATAACATTTTATTTAAGATCTTACCTGAATATATATATATATATATATATATATATATATATATATATAAATCAGTAACAAAAAGGTAATTTTTTGTTTATCAAATTTTCCTTTTTGTAATCAGGACTTTAAATTTTCCAGATAAGGCAAAATATGTAAGAAATTCATCTAATAGAAAACTTGTCACAACGGTATTCTATTCCAAAAATACCAAAAACGTGTAAAAATAAGTTAATGGTAAACGGGAAAACACAAATTAATAAATGTTTATTATTTTTTTAAATCACAAATATTTACTTTTTATTATTGTATGTCATTAATTCCAAAAATATATTATTGACTCATAAAAACATCTAAATAAGCAGAAAAACATCGCGTCTTTATATTATATTGTACACTAGAACATGACTTTAAACTAATTTTAAATTGGTAAACTGTATTTTCAAGACAATAGAACAATACAAAATCAAACATGTTTTAATCACTATCTGTTTTATATTTTTAGACAATCAACCTAGTCGTTTAAAATTTTAACACAGACAGACCAATTGATTCAAAACCGTTTTATTCCCTGAAATTTGTAAATTAATACAAATTTAATAAATTTAAAAGTATCTTTTTTCACTTAAAATGTTATTTTGTAGAGTAACCATTCAGTTTGACCTAAAACTATATAAAGTTCAAAATATTAATTCATTCCAATCCCCCGTCCTTTAAATAAAAGCGGGACAATTGCTGTTCACCCGCCCAATATTTTTACTTCGACTATTAATTAATTTCGATAGTCTAACAATCATTTAACTTTTTTTATTTAGTAAGTGGGAAAACAGGTTTTTGGGAAAATTCTTAGCAGAAAAGCTGCTGACACAAATATATCCTGAAAACTGTTTAATAGGAGGAGAGGAGAGAAAAGTTATCAACTATTTGACACCATTCCAGTACTTTCCCTACTAGATAATTGGTCAGTTTAATTCAAAACAATAATATTATTGTATTAAAAAGTTGTTTCGCTAAAGATTGTAAGAAGAAGAATATTACAGTAATTAATTATAAAGAGGGAACAATTTACTTGAATATTGCTCACTTTGTTGTCTTTTTCCCAGTATTATTCTAAACGGGGTTTACTATTGTAAGTCATTGCCGACAACTTATCGACATAAAATTTCCCACGTAGTCAGATCAAAGCGTCCAGTTCCCACATTCTCTATTCTCAATTCCATGGGATACGAGAAAATCTGTAAATGCCATGAAATTAAATGTCGATATTAAACGCATAGATTTAATTTAATGCAGATTCGTAAATAGTTTTTTTTCTGGACTAGATGTTTTTCAGTTATTAAAATATGTTATACAAAGTGTTTGTTCACAAGTAAACACATTTTTAATTAAGTTTCGCTATTCACCTGTCACTATGTTCTATATCTAACTGTTCGCGACCTTGGCACAAATGTCTGCAGTTCGCCTTTTACACAAAATCTAAAACTATTAAACTAGCAAGTCTTGTACGTTTAAAATTATATTTTGAAAACCGAAGGATTTTGTTAAAATGGAGTAATTCTACGTTTTCGAGTTCGTAGAACTGAATTTTACCTGTCCCATAAAAGTAATACTTTTGGGAACATTGAAAATATAAAAAAGGACCACGTGATATGACATCATATCAAATTAAAAAGCTTTTTAAGGTAAAACTAATGGCACCAAAAAATATAAATTTTTTCATAAAAAAAAATTGTGTTGGTTTCTTACAGTTAGTTTGATGGTTACATTTTGTAAAAGGGTTTGGGTCTATTTAAGTTCATGCAAATGTTAAGATGGAGGAGGGGTGTTATTAACACAACTGTTTATATTTCTACAGTCTATATATAAAAACTGTGAATGGCCTAATGACTAAACTGACAAATCTATGCTTCTATGAAAAATAAACGGTGCAAAATCATTGTACACACATGTTTTCATTCACTAATCCACAAAACCAAATCAAAATGAACCAAAACTAATCGTCTAAAAAACATGTCGATAGTTGTCAATCAAAAAGTTAATATATTTGTTTATTTTATTAACTCCAGCAGTCAAATAGTAGAACCAGCTTGGAGTAACATGTGGCTACTTAAAGACAGTTTTAGTTTTAATTTATATAACGTGTACAAATGTACAAGAATAGCTTCTTTTTTAGTGTTGATAAATGTTGTTAATATTTAGTGTCTTGTGTTTGTAAAGTGTAGCTTGATAATGCCGTCTGTGTAACGGCGAAACATGTCGCACAAAAAATAAGGATTGTTTTTTAAATGACGACGAACATATTTATATTTGTTTTTTACCAATTATTGTTCTTGAGTATTTTTTTTACTTGCGATTTTGCACACGGGTTATTGTCATTAAACTGCACACTTTACTCAAAATTTTATCAAAATTGTTAGCTATGATTTTGAGAAAATCATGATTTTTCTCACTACAGCTACCCACACATACGTGTTTGGGTTGTAGAGTACGTAAGACGGACATCAAATACTACGTATTTGGGAAAAAAAGTGAAACTGAATGTTACAAACGTTGGTCTTTCTACGGACAATCCTATGTCGACGCTCCGTTCGTACCTTACACTTATAGTTTATTTAATTTTAAAGTACTCCTCGATAAAAGCAATGATCCATGGCAACCATAAATAACTTTGCAGTTTTAAAACGATTCTAACAGATGTTTTTTAACTATCAGCTGTTATAATTTATTAGCTTATTTTGAGGTTATGTTTACATCATTTTTCAAAATAAAAATGTTTACAATTTTCGCTTAATGCGAGCTAGTTTGTATAGAAACTCTTTAGTTTAAAATACTATGTGTTTAGCTTCTTTTTTCTCTTTAAAATTATTTTGATAAATAAATTGTTTATTTAATAAAACCTATTATGTACATTTCTTCATATATTATTGGATTTTTTTGGTCAAACTATTGATACAGATATTAATATATTATTATTATTTACGATTTTCCCAGACATGCAAGTAAAGGAGTTAACATAAGTAAATGAAAATGGATATATAAAAAAGACAAATTTACGCAAAATCGGTGAATTGATTTCGTTCAAAATTTAAAGAAATGTGAAGATTGATGTCCCACACCAGTGTCAAATTGCAAATAGTAGAAATTACAGTTTTATTGGCAAAAAACGAATCTTAACAGTCATCAGTAAAAACAAAATTTGATTAAAAAGCGATTTACGCGTTGGACGAGTTTATGTCACAAGTGAAACAGTCAGCTTATACGTTGATAACGAAATAAATACGTGAAAAAAGAACTCTTTGGATAACTTAATTGTTTAATTTTCGTTATCGCCTAAAAGTAATTTTGAGTGAGAGAAATTTTTGGGTAAATAGCTACGAATATTATTTTTAGTTTCTTAGAGGAATGTGTCAGAAAGTAAATGCAATGTTTTAGCATCGTTTATTTTTATTATATTGAAATGTCCGATCGTATCCAATTTTAAAGATATTAATTTTCTAAAAGCTTTGATTAAGTTCGTTAACAGGAAAATTCCGTTCGGCTTTGTAATTTTTCAAAATTCCGTTCGGCTATGTAATATTTCAAAATTCCATTTGGTTGTGTAGTCTAATATTTTTTAAATTTCGTTCGGCTATATAATATATTATTTCAAAATTTCTTTCGGCTATGTAATATTTCAAAATTCCATTTGGCTATGTAATATTTCAAAACTCCGTTCGGCTATGTAATATTTTAAAATTCCATTTGGCTATGTAATATTTCAAAACTCCGTTCGGCTATGTAATATTTCAAATTTTTTTTCGGCTATGTAATATTTTAAAATTCCTTTCGGCTATGTAATATTTCAAAATTACTTTCGGCAATGTAATATTTCAAAATGTTCAATTGACAACTTAAAACAATATCTTTTTTATATTTTCGGATTTCATCTTTTAGAATTTAACACTTTGGTTACTGGAAACAGTTTCTAAGTAATATTTCTAATTACAATGCACAGTACAGACTGCAGTTTGTAGGATTTTATAGTAATGTTGTATTGTTTTTGAACTTAGTTGCCTAGGAATGTCATTTTACGATATAGCTGGAGTCCATTAAACTCAGCACCTGCAGAATGCCCACCAGCGGAACTAAGTCCAACACTTAGCTCACGCAAAGAAATCAACAGTACACAACGATCTTCTATTCATTCATTTAGATATATTCGATTATAATAAATAGATTTCAATAACAGAGTTCACTGTTCATTTATTTTTTCTCAATTACTCCGAACTAATTTAGTTTATTTCCAATTTGATAGAGTTTAAAGTAACCCGATTCATTTTTACGATAATATGATATTCTACTACTAATAATAAATCTAAAAGGCACATTTATAACGGGAACAACCCCCCCCCCCGAATGAGACAATTTTTAATTGTTTAGGATATCCACGAAATGCACCTAACTGTAGTAATTGCAGAAAGAACGTAAAAGTTAAGGGAAAAAAATTCTTATTACATATCGCATTTGGAATAGCTCGCTACGATTCGCCGAACTATATATGGCTGTCCAAAAGAAAGAAATGTTGTTATTATTATTAATTTGTGTTCTATGCGTATTGAATAAAATAATGTTCTTCTTTTTAAGGCTTCCGTTCGTAATCGTGATATAATGGGGCAGTATTTTATGCACAGTTTCTTACTTAGCCTATTCAGTTTTTTGTTCAAAAAGAATATAATGTTGTTACAATAGTTCATAATATAATGGAAACAAACTGATAATTATTTTTTTATTTTTATCTTGATTCTTCATTAATTTGTCTCGTGTTTTTTTTTTTTTATATAAATATTAGACCTATTAATCTAAAATAATTTTGACAGCATTACAATTTTTGGAAATAACAGTAAAATATAAAATTTGTTTACCCGGCTACCAGTCTTCTAGATACTTAAATTAAACATCAGAGATGAAGATTAGAAAACGTTCCACTTTGCATCGTGGTCGTGTTCATGGACCTTGTTCCACGGAAGTGACATTAATATCTTGCATAAATTAACACGACCTACACAGGTATAGCGTCATCAGGTTCCTGTTATAGAGCCCTGGTTGGGGACGCCCACTTCCCTGGGTTTGACTCCATAGGGCTTACATAGCCTTATTGCTGAATTAATTATGTAATGTGTCATTATGGTACTAATCTAGCCCTTACATTTAAATCTAAACTTTACAAAGGTTAACTAATTTCATAATTTTGCAATTTGCTCCTCTCTTCTAGTACCCCCTCCCTCCTATTTCTACTTTTTTCCCACAATTTTTGTTTTATCGACTTGGGACCAAAAGATGTTTAAAACTGATCAATTGTACTACTATTTATGGTGTTTAAAACTGATCAATTGTACTACTTTTTATGATGTTTAAAACTGATCAATTGTACTACTTTTATGATGTTTAAAACTGATCAATTGTACTACTTTTTATGATGTTTAAAACTGATCAATTGTACTACTTTTTATGATGTTTAGTAAATTCCTCGCCTCCATCTTAGATTTGAATACTTTTTTTAATGATAATTTGATCGTGTGAAAAATAAACAGTATTTTTCAACACTGAGTTGGCATAGTAGGTTTTTTAAATCTGCTTTTTCTTCAGTTACACGCATATATAATTTTTTTTTAAATACTGCTAAAAGCTCATTTAATGTTTTAAACTAATTTTCCCATATAATACTGCATTACAATTCAATGTTCATCTCAATTATGAATTATCTTTTTTTTCATTATAACAGCTTAAGTTTTGGAATTATAAACTTTTATGGTGTAATATGATTTGTTTTAATGGTATCAATTTGAAAAACGTAAGAAAACAAAGGACATCGAAGTCATATATACAGCATGCCTCGTAACTATACAACAATCAAAATGTCTCACAATTGTTTCAAAATAACTTTATTAATCACTATGTGACGTAACAATGTACCCTTTGTCTAGTCTAGCATTAATGGTAAAAATATAACGATTTTGCAATAAATACTATAAGTTAAATAGAAGGGGGGTTGATTAAATTAAAATTAAACAAAGACATTAATAATAATTCACTCAGGCATTCGGCAGAAATAAACTTAAACACTAATATAAGGAACTAAACCTAAATAGTAAATCGAGATTGATAGGGCTTAGACTATTAACAAGAAACTATCTAAAAGGGCAATGTAGTTAATGTAAAATAGAATATTAGTTAAAATTTGGAATGATGTACAAATATATTAATTAAAATAATAACTGGTTGAAACAATAGACACTATTTACAAACCTTGGTAGTTATAAGTTATACCACAAAGACGGAAGAAAACCATAAATTTAGATTGGAAATTTATTATCAGTGGGAAAGAGATAAATAGATATAATTCAGATACACCAAGGAGTTCTTGGATGAGTTAGAACAATATAAAATTTGAAATAAATAGAAATAACATTTTATAGGTAAAACTTAAATGAGAACAACTGTAGTAAACTTGCAGATATTCGTTAGTATCAAATTTTACAGTCTCTTGAACGTAAGACTTACCGAGATTAAATCATAATCGAGGGAAATTAATGTAATGGAAAAGAATTTGCTAGTTTATATAATTTAAATAATATAAAATAATTAGGATTAAAATGAGGATGTAAATAGATAAAAAAACGTTATATTAGATTTTAGGGACACAAGAAATTGAAAACTAGTAAATAAAATTGTGAGATTTGTAAATTGAACTAAAAAGTCATTACATAAAAGAAAAGGTGTTGACCCTGTAATTGTGAAATTGGTCCATCTTTTTTTTTGAGAAATCAATGTTGATAAACATACGAACAGGGGACCTTTTGTAAACCTTTTTATGAGAGAGAAGCCTAAAAATAATATATTCACTAAAATATATTTATGAATGGCGTCTTTTCATTGCCATCACAATACTTCCTCTCTGGGCTTAAAACGTGATCGCTAAATGAAACTCTCTAATTATCTCTTTTTTTTTAAATTTTGTTGTATTTTGTCCGAATCAATAAAGTATTCGAACTATTTTTTACAGCGGAATACAGTTTTGAAAGTTACAAAGGACTGCTTTAGATTTATAATAATGTATTAAAACATTACTCCTTTAAATAACGAAACGGTTCCGCTTTCACTTGTGAAAGTTAGTTGACATTCCAGCAGCAATGACTTGTCATTGTTCTTTGTGTGCACGACAGAATTTGCAGAGCGTAACAAGGCGATGGTTTCGTAATTCTATTCTTTGGGTATCTGCTTCTCTGCACTTTGTTTGCTTCTGTTGCTCTATCAAATTGTATTTTATACCTTTATATTATAATTATGACTTACAAAGTTGAGTTTAAATATAGGCTCCAGTTGTTTAAAGATGCAAAACCTCTCGATCATCATCGCCTTTATAAAAATAATGGAAGAAAAAAACATTAAATGAACATCCCCTAGCTTTCGAATACACGTTGTTATTTTTATAAATATAGCAATGTATCTAATTTCAACATCTTAATGGTATCTTTGGGGATTGATACCCCACATTCGTGTATTATTTTTCTTCTAACTAATTCATATCCTATCACTCTTTTCTTAGCTTTACCTAAATTATCAATAGTTTAAACCAATATCAAAAATGTCACCCTATTTATTTTCGTTACAAAATATTCGGAGTTTTAGGTTGCAATCTTTATCTTGTGCCAAAACATACATAATTATTTTCTTACACCTATAATTTTACCTTACCTATTTCCCCACCTAACCAAATACCAGCTTCTTCAGGATCCCTTGTTGCCATCGTCAGCTATACCAGCTAGTTAGGCAGTGCTAGTAGCATGCACCAATCATTGTTTCAAATATTTACAGTTGTCCGTCAGGACTATTTTATCTGAACTTTCTGTGTGGTGCCTACTAAAGTCAGCACTTTCAAAAATATTTTAAGCTCAACTCAGCTTTGGATCTTTATTTCTCCTCTCTTTCTGCTTCTCTACTGCCATCCTTTATGTTTTTTCTATGTAGCAAAAACAAAAATCTAAACCTACCAATGATTCGGTCTTCCCTGTTCTTTTAACAATCTGTAGGTAATTTTAGCATACTTCCAATTAATTTTTTGTTTTTTTCGCGCACGCCGGGTGGTATAAACGATTCATTCTTACTTTCCTTCCCGGCCCTTTAACCTTTTTGCTTAAATATACTTTTCCCCTCCTACTTGATTTAAGTTTTCGTTATATATTCGGTGTGGAAGCGAGTTTGTTGATTCAAAACGAACTGGCGCATCCAAAATTTTTCTATCTTAATTTCCTGGCTAGTTGATTGGCAATGGTATTTTGTTGTCTTCCACCCTTGTCATCGTGTCGCTTTGTTGATTCTACGGAGTAGCTTCCCTATCAAACCCTAGTGAGGGGGGGGGGGTAAGGGAGGATAATTTTTTCTATTCCGCTAGAGGATGTGACTGACGATGTCACTGAGTTCCGGAATGAAAGATGAAGTTGAAATGGATTTGCCTTAACCCCAGCGAATAGATGATCAGTGAACAGTTCATACACGCAGCCAGACTTTGAGTATCTGTCTCGTATTAATTTTGGTTTCAAAACTGTTTTCCAAATTACACCATGGTTGTTTTATTAATCTGGGTCATGACGTTCGGGGGTTTTCCGGAGGCCCAATCCCCAACACGGACACGTAAATACATTATTTAAACGAGACGAGTTGAGAATAGCTAATGGCTAACTTCAGTTCATGTCTCGATAGTTATGGTTTTGTGCGAGTGCTTTAATCCGGTAATGTAATATTAATTAAATTAATCTCTTCAAAGTTGGGAAAACAATGGTACAGAGGCAGACTTGGGATACGGTTGCTTAAACCTCAGAACCGAAAACAGTATCGTATTACAAACTGTAGAGCCTACGTAACGTTACCGACACAATATGTTTAACAATAGTTACTAATTGAAATATTTCGTAATAGGTTCCTTAATAACTGATAGATTTCCTAAAAACTGATGTGTTTCTTAATAACCGATTGTTCCTTCATTACCTATACGTTTCATAATAATCAATACATTAATTAATAACTAATAATTTATTGGTTTCTTAATAACCGATGGGTTTTTTAATAACCGATGTATTTTCTAAATAACAGGTAAAAATTATGTAATGAAATAAATATATGTTTCTTAATGACTGATTAGATCCTTAATGACATATAGGCTACGTTTCATAATAACCAATATATTACTCCATAGTTTATTGGTTTCTTAATAACCGATAGATTTCCTAAATAACAGCTAAATTGTTCAATAAATTTATCTTAATAATTAAAAGGTATCCTAATAAGGGATTGGATTACTAATAACTGGAAGGTTTCTTAATGACGGATATAATAGAAAATTTATTTTTAGTCTCTCGCATAGAACTGTATATAATCTACAGAGAATGTTGTGAAATGTAGATTGATTTCGAAACATTGATTTCGAAATTTTTTCAGATAAATCCGTTTAAGGATCTCTAATTTTAAAAAATAAAAATATTGTGATGTCTATCGCATTGTACACTGAGCTGTAACTTAAACGTTTAGAAAGATTTAATTTTAATTTTTAAATATGACATATTTTATTAAAACTTCGTCATTAAGTTATATATTTAAAATAATAATAAACTTTTTAAACTATATATAAAAATAAATAAAAAAAAGGGTAATAATATCAAACTTTAAATTTTGATTACTAAAATTCAATTCTAAAGGTTTTGATGAAATGTTTGTTTCAAAATGTAGCCCCTAATAATAATAAAGCCTTTTTTACACATTTTCTCCAAAAATGTCGGTTCAGGAGATTTTTTCAAAAGTAAATATGACCAAAAACGTTGTCGTAAATTAGTCCATCATACATTTTTCGAAAATATCAAAATGCCAAATCATGCCCTAAGTAAAAGAAAATCATGGTTTCTGGTAAATAAAATATATATGTGTCCTTTCCCTCATCGGGTTCATTTTAGAATTTAAAAAAAAAATACTTGCAACCGTTATTTTAATTTTTAGTACGATTTTGTTCATTGATTTAGTTCAGAAACCTTAATATTTCACTAAAATTTGATCGAAACAGTTTGACAGATTTGGGATTTTTTAAACGCCATTTTTTATTTTTCTAACCTAACTTTTTACTTGATAATTGTTTACTGGGATTAATAATGTTTAATTATATATGTTTAGTTTTTATCTATTTGTAAGTGAGAAAGTTAGTGCAATATGTATGTTTATTTAAATTACAAGGATGTAAATACTTAATCCAGTTAGGTAATGCTTTCCTTTATTATAGCGTCATCGCTTTTATTACAGGCATAACAAGGATCGGACATTATACGGAGATGACCCGGGGTTAATCCATCGGAGCTCACATTGGATTATTTCCTACATTTGATCACAAAGTGAACTAATCCTTCTGTTTGCCTACAAGTCTCATCACCTTCATTCAATTTGGGAATAAATAATTCAAATAATGTTTTGACCTAGAATGACATTTTACGAACGTGTCATACAAAACACAGATTGCTAAAAAGATATTTTAACAATTATATTATTTCGGTTAATATTTTTTCGTAAGAAAAACTTTACAGTAAAACTAAAACTAGGAAGTATAAAAAAGAGGATACATTCTAATTACTAGAACACATTTTTAGTGTACAGTAATTGAAATCATTTTATTAAAAAAAAATTTTTATGTTGTTTAAAGACGAAACACCTCTCGGTCATCATCTCCTTATAAAAAAAAAGAAAGAAAAGAACATAAAATAAACACCCTTATACCAATGACTACATAAATAGTATTTATGTAGTCATTGCTTATACTCTGGTTGAACCATTCGTGTCTTACCATCTCGTCCAAATTCCTGGAATAGAGGTTTGGGTTTACCTCTCTACCTGTCCACTAGTAACATCTCGTCCAAACACCTGAATATTTGACAGGTCTACAATAACTATTTGACAGTATTACTCACTCTAAACTGCATTCCGCCAGACTGCTAAATAAAATTAAATAATATTCTATAAAAACTAAACTAAATAAATTACGGAAAACTAACAAAAGATATTTAATAATACTCACGCTTTACTCCTTTTGGTCGAAAATCTTCACTTTTGGTCCTAGTGATGAAATATACTATTTTGGACTTTGGAGACCGCAAAAACTTGACATTTGTTTTTTTCTCCATTACATTACTTTCTCTGTACTATGGATTTGTGAGAATTGTAAAAGCAGAAAAAAATTCTGGGTTCTATCAGGACACCTGCATACCAAGTATTTCCAATTATTTTAACTCTGCCGAGTTTTATGTGAATAATAATTAATCAACCTATAATGATTAAAGAAACCCCAGTTAAACTATCTGTAACTAGTTTTAATTAACTTTCTACTGGTTTGACCTCCATTTTGTATTTATGAGAGTAAAGCTTGCGCTGCTTGTCTCTAGCTAGGTATTTGATTAAACTATGAAAGCGCCGTTAGAGTTATGCAACTCCTATGTAATAACTGTTATATTTATATAATAGGTGAATACGCCTTAGGTTATTCATAGATGAAAGGTTTTGTATTTATTATGTAATCGTAGAACAAATAATATAAATAGAAAAATGTCGCTTAAGCCAATAAAACATTGATTTAATAAATCTTCCATTAAAAAAAAACTGTTTTTAGTTTTCTACAAACTAGCTGTTATTACGCAGATGTTCTGCGGATTCGTTTTGAGGATGTAAACATAATCTTGAAATAAGCCAATACATTTGAATCAGCTGATTTTTTTAAATAAACTTTAATACGATTGTTATCGTTATAAGTGTACATTGTTAACGTCAATTTGAATAGTTTGTTAATTTCCTACAGTGTCCGATAAACCGACTTTTGAGCATTATGTGTAGAGGATTTGCTTGTTTTCAATTGTATGATAGTGCTGGGTAAATACTATGATGGCCCTATTACCTTGTTTTGTTTTTCAATAATATTTAATTATTATAAAATCCACATTTAATATTTGTAAATTAGTTGACCTTGAACTTTTAAGTAAAATAAGAAAGTCTGCATTAAAATGTTAACTATAAAGTTCTCAAGGTTGTATGTAAATGTGGAAGTTGAGTTTCATTATTAGTAACTGTTGTGTACAGTAATTGTTGATTTAATGATCCATTATATATTGTCGATTATTACCGAGAAATAATGTTTTAATCATTATCCTTTAAGATACAATAACAATTTTGAAACTGCATTTATTTCTTTAAAAGATGAAGAATTTATTGAAATTTTACCTTCACACATGAGGTACCAAATTGAAATAAAAAATTCACCAAATCATCTAAAATCAACCAAAAATCTTGATTAATTTTTTTTCCATGCTCGTGTTTATAATGAATTAATTCGTAAATTTTGTAGATCGCAAATCTACAGAAACCGAATTTTATTGGAGTTTATCTAATTAGAAATTTATCGGAAACGTAATAAGTTAGCGACATGGAATTGAAGCCATCTGTTGGCATGACAAAGGTTTTCTCAAAACATTGTACCAACAAGTTTTTAACTATTATAAAATTCCCTATCTTTTGATTTTACTCGTTGAGCGATTTTTCAGTTGGCGGCGAAAGTACAACATTTTATATTGTGCACTATTTTTATGAGATTTAATTGTTAATAATTCGAGTAGAAAACGTTGTTTCAAAAAATATTTAAAAAATACGTATTTTTAGTTACTTAATTTCATTGATTTTTTTTTTAAACAGAATACAACCAATAATAAAAAAAATGACAATTCATGAATTATTATTTATCCTAAACATTGAATAATGTTTTTTTATTATTATCCAATCGAAATTGTTTAGCCTTTTCAACCCTCTTCTTAAAAACATCTCTTAGTGAAATCGATGCTAGTAGATTTGTTAAAAAGGAAACATTTTAAAGCAATTTTCTATAGTTTATTTTGACATTTCAACATATACGGAGTACAGGAAAGTTATATGATAGCTCAAAACACGGATATAGAGTTTTTGGATATATATATATATATCGGCTTTGAGATCCCCGAGGCCTAAAAAAAGCGTTTTGGAATGTTGTCGGTTATATCTGTCTTATGAGCCCAAACGCGTGAACCGATTTTAATAAAACTTGGAATTTAGGTAAATAGTGGCCTTATAAAGGAAGTTAAATTAATTTTTTGATATCTCAAAATTTGGGAATAGCTCCGTACGATACATAACGTCTCTCATATGCATAAGATATCCAAGGGTCCAAACGTATTGTTCTTCGTCTCTCCTAAAATGCTAGTTCGCGATTTATTAATAAACCAAAAATCGCCACGGGTCTGATACATAAGACGTAAGTTCTCAAAATCAGTTTTACTAATTTCATTAATATTTTATTGTAATGTGAAGATTAATGACCCAAACCTGTGTGAAAAATATTAAGTTTAAAAATATAACAATCAGGAATAAATAATTCAAAGAAAAATAAATTTTGAGCACAGTCTTAACTCGATAGGACTAACGCTAAGAGCGTATTTATGGCACAAGCGAAGCAAGATTAAGGCTTTAAATACGGCATCTATGATTCATGTTCGACAACTATCAGAATAACATTTTTGGTAACACTAAGTTTTGGTTATAAAGATGAGTGAATGAGAAAGGTTTTATACCGTTTGTTAAAGTATATTTTTTAATGTAGACCTATTAGTAGACGAATCAGTAACTATACTGTGACGTTTATTGCTACTAAAACAAACAAAAACAAGAGGATAATATTGAAACAAAAATAAACACTCTTTAAATGTGTCATGTCTTTCTATTATTGAATCGAGGCTATTTAAATTTAGGCCTAAAAGAGGTCTACAAGCTGTAAAAAAGAAACGTTAATGACTTTGTATTTTTATACCCTTCCTTAAAACTCTTAGATACCCCAAGATGAAGTGTAAATTTATTTATAGAAGGCCAGAAAAATAGGTTTGTATTTCCTTTTCAAACACTGTTTTCGGAATTCGTCGTTCATTTAATCTCCGCAACTGCCCATGAACTAAGAAAGTCAAACGTATTCAAACCTCATCACGTGTCTTGCTCCAGATTTAAAAAGGAGGAATGTCAAGTATCAGTGAAGCTATTTTAATATATTTGATTTCCTTTAATCTTGAGACATAGTCAGGAATGTGAACGTTGGTTTTCTACGTAGAATTAACATGAATGTAGCAAAGTTAATCTGTTTATAAAACAACTTTAATAGTTTTTGGGTAGATTCTAGGACTATACATGGGATACAACTAGATCTCTAGTAAGAGTACGTTCTGGTCGAACGAAGAACAACTAGATCTCTAGTAAGAATACGTTCTGGTCGGACGAAGAACAACTAGATCTCTAGTAAGAATACGTTCTGGTCGGACGAAGAACAAGTAGATCTCTAATAAGAATACGTTCTGGTCGGACGAAGAACAACTAGATCTCTAGTAAGAATACGTTCTGGTCGGACGAAGAACAAGTAGATCTCTAATAAGAATACGTTCTGGTCGGACGAAGAACAAGTAGATCTCTAATAAAACGTTCTGGTCGGACGAAGAACAACTAGAACTCTAGTAAGAATACGTTCTGGTCGGACGAAGAACAAGTAGATCTCTAATAAGAATACGTTCTGGTCGGACGAAGAACAAGTAGATCTCTAATAAAAGTTCTGGTTGGACGAAGAACAAGTAGATCTCTAATAAGAATACGTTCTGGTCGGACGAAGAACAAGTAGATCTCTAATAAAACGTTCTGGTCGGACGAAGAATAAGTAGATCTCTAATAAAACGTTCTGGTCAATCGAAGAACAAGTATATCTCTAATAAAACGTTCTGGTCGGACGAAGAACAAATAGATCTCTAATAAAACGTTCTGGTCGGACGAAGAACAAGTAGATCTCTAATAAAACGTTCTGGTCGGACGAAGAACAAGTAGATCTCTAATAAAACGTTCTGGTCGGACGAAGAACAACTAGATCTCTAGTAAAACGTTCTGGTCGAACGAAGAGCTACTAGATCTCTAATAAGAGTACGTTCTGGTCGGACGAAGAACAACTAGATCTCTAGTAAAACGTTCTGGTCGAACGAAGAGCTACTAGATCTCTAATAAGAGTACGTTCTGGTCAATCGAAGAACAATTAGATCTCTAATAAAACGTTCTGGTCGGACGAAGAACATCTAGATCTCTAGTAAGAGTACGTTCTGGTCAATCGAAGAACAAGTATATCTCTAATAAAACGTTCTGGTCGGACGAAGAACAAGTAGATCTCTAATAAAACGTTCTGGTCGGACGAAAAAATCTAGATCTCTAGTAAAACGTTCTGGTCGAACGAAGAACTACTAGATCTCTAGTAAAACTTTCTGGTCGGACGAAAAAATCTAGATCTCTAGTAAAACGTTCTGGTCGAACGAAGAACTACTAGATCTCTAGTAAGAGTACGTTCTTGTCGGACGAAGAATAACTAGATTTCTATTGTTATTGAGAATCAATAATAGCATCGAATTGTATTTATAGGGAAGAACTTTTATGGTCGAAAGATAATGTAAATGTTAAATTCAGTACTTTGAAGTAGCATTTTAATTAATACCATGGGAAGCTGTAATATACAGAAACATTATTGAGAGAATAATGTTATATGTGGAGGAGATCTTAAACCATAAATAGGAATCAGATATGATAGTTGTTATCAGGTATAAACTATTGGAGAAGGATAGTTAGGTAATTCAGAAAGGATAAGAAAAATAATGGAAGTAGACACAGTTATGGAAACGATAGAAAAGAAAAGATTCATATAGACATTGTCATCTTAATAGGATGTAAGAATGAAAATTAAACAGGAGATGGAGGTTTTGAATCCGGTAGGAAGTAGACGACAAAGGTAAATCATGAAAGAAATTGATTCATCTGAACTTTCAACTAGAAGATATTATAGACAGACATAAATGCAGCTTTCATCTGTAGAAGATATGCAAGCTTGTTAAGAGTGAGAGAAAACACTCAGCATTTAGAAAAATCCAAATAAAAACAAGTGAGGTATTTTGAATTTGAAGTCTTAATGATTCTGATCTTTCGACAATTTTCGAAACAAGACTATTTTATTCATACATAAACGAATGTAGCTTTTGTGCTTTTTTCTTAATGAACAATGAAATGATCAAGTGGTATGGATATGTGACTATAGACCTAAAGGAAAGAAACCCTTATAATTCATTTGTCTTAGTGAGGTTTTAATAAAGTTAGTAAGATATCATTACAATCTTAGTCTAAGCAAACTTAAAAACTAATTTTGTAAATGTTTTTGATATTTTAAGATTGAATTTCTGGGGAATTATTTACAAAAATATAGTTAATATTGTAATTCTTATATTTTGTGTATTTATTTCAACAATAAATATTTTTACAGTTTTTATAAACTATTTGCTATTGATTGATATTTTAAGAAATCTTTTTAATCTGATTTGAGAAATAACGTTCAATTTTGTTTAACATAATGTTTATAGATAAAAATAGAGGAAAATTAGATATCACAGATGTTTAAGTTTATTGTTTTTACTAATAAAATGGGTGTTTAAGCTTTTCTTTGAACCAAGCGGGCATTCCTGGTATATCTGGAAATTCATTTACGTTTCCTCCGCTATTAGAACTGCCACTGTTATAACCACTGCCGTAACCACCACCTTGATTACCGCTACTACTGTGACTATTGGATGAAGACGAACTATGATCCCCAGTGCCATATCCATAACCATAACCACTACCGTAACCACCACTGCCATAACCACCATTGCCATAACCACCACCTTGGTTACCGCTACTACTGTGACTATTGGATGAAGAAGAACCATGATCCCCAGTGCCATATCCATAACCATAACCACTACCGTAACCACCACTGCCATAACCACCATTGCCATAACCACTGCCATAACCACCATCTTGATTACCGCTACTACTGTTACTATTGGATGAAGAAGAACCATGATCCCCAGTACCATATCCATAACCATAACCACTGCCGTAACCACCACCTTGGTTACCGCTACTACTGTGACTATTGGATGAAGAAGAACCATGATCCCCAGTACCATATCCATAACCATAACCACTGCCATAACCACTGCCGTAACCACCACCTTGGTTACCGCTACTACTGTGACTATTGGATGAAGAAGAACCATGATCCCCAGTGCCATATCCATAACCATAACCATTGCCGTTTCCGTTACTACTACTTTGACTGTTACATCTGCAATTACCGTGTTCTCCGGTATTACTGGATGAAGAAGAACCTTGATTTCCATTACCAGTACCACTACCAGAACCAATACCGCTGCCGTTGCCGCTGCTACTACTGGATGAAGAAGAACCTTGATTTCCATTACCAGTACCAGTACCACTACCGCTGCCGCTACTACTACTGGATGAAGAAGAACCTTGATTTCTATTACCAGTACCACTACCGCTGCCGTTGCCACTACTACTACTGGATGTAGAAGAATCTTGATTTCCATTACCAGTACCGCTACCTGCACCACTACCACTGCCGTTGCCGCTACTACTACTGGATGTAGAAGAACCTTGATTTCCATTACCAGTACCACTACCGCTGCCGTTGCCACTGCTACTACTGGATGAAGAAGAACCTTGATTTCCATTACCAGTACCACTACCAGAACCACTACCGCTGCCGTTGCCACTGCTACTACTAGATGAAGAAGAGCCCTGATTTCCACTGCCAGAACCACTGCTGGTACCACTACCAGAACCACTGCTGGCACCATTACCAGTACCACTACCGCTGCCGTCGCCACTGCTACTACTGGATGAAGAAGAGCCCTGATTTCCACTGCCAGAACCACTGCTGGTACCACTACCAGAACCACTGCTGGAACCACTACCAGAACTACTGCTGTCGCTGCTGAAACCACTACCGCTACCACCACCATTTGGTCCAGAACATGTTACAACTTCTGTTGTTGAACATTTTTCGATACCATCTGAGCCGGTACAACAAGACAAAAAAGCTCGTCTTACTGGCTGTGCTGATCTTCGACTCCGATGTTCAAATTCGTTATTCAGTCCTTCATCATCATCATCATTATCTTCATCGTCATCACTTGTAGAGCACGTAATCCAAGAGAACCCTTCAGGTGTGTCGTTTAAAGTATAACAGTGCTGCTCACCTATACTATTAATGCAACATGACTTTGTCGAATGCCCATGAGAAGGAATTGAAATAGAATGGAAATCGGGAATTTTGATTTCAGGCAATAATGAAATATTTGGAATTTTTGGGTTCGGGTTTGAGAGTTGTCCACCACATTTGGCGTAGTCCTCAGTGCCTGCTTCGTAACATTGTGAAACGCCGTGCACACTGCAGCAGGCTTTAACAGTTCCTCCATCAGTACTGCTTCCATAACCATAACTGTACGATAATGGACTGGAGCAGACATAAGTTGACACTAGAAGTACTGCCGCCAGTTTTATAATCTGCACAGAAAGTATTGATACAATTAAATCAATACAATACGTTACTGTTTGTACATCAATTAATCGATAATTTATAAATAATTGTTTAGTTGGGGTTTGCTTAAACGTATAACAGAAGTAAAGGTTTTAAATATAAGACCTTCGAAAATTAGAATTTGTTTTATACATTTAAGTTTATATAATCGGAAACAAAACCAGATTAATATTTTAAGAGAAAATTGTATAGAATATTATAGGCCTATTAGATAATAAATAATCAATTCTTTTGGATGTTGGACAACATGTCGAGACGTATAACTACAGAAACCGTGTAATCAATACTCGCGTAGAGAGTAAGCTCAATAATGTAGAAGTTGAAGTATAGAAAGTTGGATTGAATATAAAAATCACCTTAACTAAAGAAAAACGAATAAATCACCGCAACAATAGTAGACAATACAGAAATTGAACAAATAATGACGGACTTTCCTTAGTTAAGTAGCATGAACATTGATATATCACATAATATACAGAGCAGAATTATTATCAAAGCAAATCGTCATAACCCAGCAGGGTATTATAAAAAGGATCTTCTGTAATATCGTGGAATATTACAATTTATGATTTTAGTGTTACGTCTGTACTGTGAGACATGGAAAGCTAATAAAACAACATTCTTAGCTTCATTCTGTACTTTTGTTAATAAAAATCTACCTAATGTTTTGGTGGTTTTCTGTCCAGAAATTATAGCAAATGAAATTCTATGAGATATCGGAACTATAGTTAAAGACGAGGAAATGGGATAGGATCATTTCTGCTACTTTCGAGAGATAATTTTGTGAAACCTATGTGAACTATAGTGTTCATATCTAAGATTTTGAAAATTAAAATGTTTCTGATAATTTTTTGAACACAAAACCTATTCAAAGAGTAAGAACTTTTTCTTTATGGAAGGCGTTTTCAATATGAGATTGGTCAATATAGAAAATCGAAGGCTTTTTCATTTTGCACGGGATAGAAAAAAATAAGACAATCATTTCAACATGAAGAAAAAAATTTCATTAAATCTTTTAAAAAAATCGAGCAATTAGGACGGCTGTTATTCGAAATGTATAGTGGCTACAGCATTTTATGATTTATAAGGTAAACTTACTTTAATATGCAAAAATCTATTTTGTTCTTGTTGTTGTGTGTGTTTTTTTAAGAAAGAGCCAAATTTTGAATTCATTATGTGCTGAGAGTTTTCTAAAACATTTCCCTCTTTCTGATGAAAAGGTCTCCATTTGTCAATCAAAATGAAGTTTCATAGAAAAATGGAATCTCTACACAAACTTGATTACCCCGATATGTCGCAAACGTAAGTGTAAATTTTGATATGGCATTTGCAAATAGCAAGTTTAATTTTCTGGATGTAAATACTAGTATCCCTTTATCATAAGTTTGAAGACAAAATTGAAAATAAATTACTTTTATTTCAGAAAATACATGAAAAATCTACAAAAAAAAAATAAATTAATAGAAATAACAATCGAGAAGGTTGTACGAAAATTCACTCCGTTTTCACCAAGTCCTTATTTCGACTAGTTTTGTTTTAGATAATTTTGTTTTGTTCCTACGAAGCTTACATTTTAAAATTTTTTGTTTTAAAACAAAACACTAAAATAAAATTATAAAAGACACTTTCTATTTTCTAAATTATACAATAAAAACCTCAAACATATAAATATAGTTTTTGGTTTATTTAATTAAAATTTGGCATTTCGTCGATTATTAGGGATTTATTTTCCTGCCTTTTACATTTTTAATATGAAATGCAAAACATTTGAAAACGCACTCTTATTTTGCAAACTATATTCAAATGCTTTGACTCACCCATGTTATTGAAGCCATAATCCTGATTCATTAACTAACATTCTTTGTGTCTACTTTCTTTTATACTACTTACAGTATAACAGTTTTTAATTTGGCAGTTTGACGTCATTTTATCGAACGACTACTCAGTATTGTTTTCATATCTTTCAATATTACCAACTGAATCAATAAAAATAATTGATTCCTTTTATATTGTGTCTATTGTATTTTTTCAATAACGTATTTACAACTCTAATTGTTATGACTATTAATTTTTGAAAAAAACACATAGAGAGTCTACTTGTACTAAATTGCTATAATTTGTATTCGTACATATTATTTATGTTTGTAACATGTGCAATTGATTATTTATTTATTCATCTAAAGTTTTTACGTTGAGGTAGGATGTGTACGCTACATGATGGCACTATAGTTTTCTTGTTCTATGTTATGCTAGGGAAGATTTTACATGTCTCCATATATATTTATTATGATCTAATTATTCAAAAAGAATTGATTGTGTAGAAATTGGTGGTTGTAATGCACATTGTTTTTGCTACATTTATTATCTAGTGTAATTTTTTTTTAGTTTGAAATATCACACTAATGTCTATGACAGTAGTAAAAAATTCACAATTTTATACATTGGCCTATTTTAATAAAATTCGTTTTAAAACTGTGGCTGAGTTTAAGTTTAGTATTTACGTAGTAGGTTCATAAATCTCTACATAAGAACATAATTTAAACGTATGTATTTACAAACGAATTATTTAAATTTGCTAAAGTACTAGATTTTGACATCCAACAAGGAACGAGGCAACGTTCCGTCTCGCCAAATTAAAAAGGGGTCGCTGACATAATATCTACATGATGCTCACATGACGAGAACGGTTTTCCACGCCCTTTTGTTCATAAATACTTATTAGTTAATTATAAACAATAACAGGAATTTATACCAACGAGGATCAAATAACTACTGTATCCTTTACTTCCAAAACAGATTTCGCTCAATAGTAAACAATTTAGTAGTGACAATTTTGTTCAAATTGCTAAATGGTTGGTTTAAGATTATATTGGATAAATTCGTTAACCATCAAATTTGTTCAAATAGATTCAAAATAACGGCCGTTGTTGTTTAAAAAAATAGGTTAAATTATGTCGTAATGTGTACAGCACGAGTCTACAAGTTATGTTATCTCCGCAAGTTTCTGTGGTAGTTTATATCTCTTTTTTTTTGTTTTAGTTTAAAGGCCTTGTTTTCAATTCTTAGCCTTTCGAACCAACATGTTAAATTGATGAACATACCTTCATTTCTCGTCAGTTCTGTTTGCTCGTTGGGGTCTACAGCTGTTTCGCCTTCATATCATACAGCTTCTAATCGTTCACATTACATACACACACTAACGCGTATATATTAACAATTACACATTTCAAACTGCACCTTAATTTCGTATTTGTCATATTGTTTAGTAAGTAATTGCTCATTATTGTCGCCACATCTTTTCATTTTATTATGTTATTTGGGAACTCAAATGTTATTGGGTGATATGAAAGGATGTGGAGTCAATCAAGAACAACATTTTTAGTAAACAATATGACAAATTATGTATAAAGTGAACGTGTTAGTCGCGTCTGATGATGCCTTTAGTAAAGGCGAAACTGTTGTAGCGACCAACAAGCAAACAGAAATACCGTTGATGGCAAAAAAAGGTATGTTAATTAAATCAGCAATATTAAGTTTATTAATATATATTTAAAAAAAATTTTTAAACAAATTAGGATGCCAAACTCATTAATTAAATAAGTACTCTATTACAAACATATTTTACTATAACACTAGTTTTTTATACTGAAATGTAGATTTTAAACTGGAAGATATAATAAAACTTCTTGATTTAGATTTTCTATATGTTTTATATTTGGTTGCGTTAGCCTAGTTTGAAATAATATATGGTGTTTTACATAATATCAAATTTGTATAAAACTTAAGTAGGTCTTACTGAATCAGCGGTTTTATCTATGTTTTTTTTACTGGTTGCTATGGAAACAATTCTATATTATGTTGTATCTATATTAAAAACAATTGCTGGTTTCGTAGTCCTGGGTGACGTTTTGAAATTGTAAACGTATTTTGAAAAATTATGTCAATTTAAATATATATAATCAGGAAGATCGGGACCCTTTGTCTAGCGAGGAGAGAGTTAAGTGTTTATCACTTATCACCAGCTCACTTTAGTTTTCTGTGTTACATTCTAAATCTAGGACCTGGACATTTTCAAACACACATACGGACCTAGTAGTGTACGCACGCACGGACAGACACACATATACGCGTGAGGCGCGCGCTAAAAACCTAATATTGTTTAGTGAGCCAGCAACAACAAATTAAATAAGGTCATTCAATTACATTTTTAACAAATTTACAATATCTCCGGTCGGAAAAGCAACATTGTAGAATTTGGGACACCAAAATAACCATGTTTTCTTAAATAGACTATTGTTGGGAGTTCTGTAAGTTCAGCATGCATAGTTTTATATTTACCGGTTGGAACTTCAAAGCCATTTATTGCCATTCCTTTAAATAAACTAACAATACCTTATAGTATCTTAGAGGAAGGATTCTTAAATTTACAAAGATAGATAAGAACTTGATCTTTTATCTTGGTTACAAATTACCCTGATAAGCTTTTTGATGTTTACGTTCAGTTGGATGTTACATACGAGTAGGATATTCCAATAACTAATTTCATGTTCCAATTAGGAATGAACAATAGCATAATACATTATTATTATAAGCACTTCTCTAAAACAAACAAGTTAAAAATTTGAAAATCTTTTCTAAAAACATATACAACTTTGGGTTCTGGATATGAGTTTTCCACAACAAATTTTCTTCTACTATAAGACCTATATATTTGTTATTTTTGGTTTGAATGAATTGCTCATAGTTTTATCTCATTCAATTGTAATTTGATAGGCTATGTTAAATAGTAGGCAATAATTAAATAATGGTTTATTTTTAAAACCCGATATTTTAATGTTACCCAGTACTAACTTTCTAGTTAATACAATATCGCGTCTCTATTCTTGAATCATTGTTGGCTTTAGAACTGCAATTGCACTATTATCTACTCTCACATGTGGTTGAAACCATATCGCTGATACAGAGACCAACATAGTTTTTGTTCAACTTTCTTTTATATTATTTTAAAATAAGCTTTTAAAATTTGTATTGTGGGGTAATTTTATTGATGTACTTCTCGGTATTATGTTTACCAACTGAATCAATAACAGTGTTGATTCCTTTCATGTTTGTTCTATAATGTTTATACATATCACTCATGTTTACAAATATTGTTATATGAAATTTTTTTCGTTTCTATTTATACAAAATGTGCACGTTGTATGATTGATTATCGATAGACCTAAACTAAGTATGGTTTTAATTGTGGTAGAATATTTATACCAAATGTGTTTAATCCTTGGAAAGCAATCGCGCTAAAGATATTTCTCTTTCTCTTCGCTCCCTTCCCCCCTTTTTTTCACGTTAATTTATACTTTTTGTTATGTTTTCTTCTATATTTTATGTTTGTAAATTAAAGTTTTTATTTATTTGAAAGTGAAAACAGTCTCTTTATTATTTAATTTGATGGCCCAATAGAAAAAGTGCAGTTGAACTAAATGTAAAACTGAAAATACATTTTAAAATAAATTGCTGTAGAACCATAACGCAATATGAAGAATGAAAACTGCACATCAGCATGTCATTTCTACGTTGTCATTAAATGAATAAGAATGAAGTTCAAAGAACTTCTGTTTCCTCAGCTCCACACTTAACACAAAGAACAGCTGTTTCTACAAAGTCCTAATCATGATTGCTGTTTGAACGAGATTAGTGAAAGCTTTTCAAGTGTTCTACAAGATCCTACTTCCGTTTTTCTTCATCGATTATTTGGGTTTCGATTGTTGCGACCTCGCACAGCTGCGGTTTTGTGTGATCGGTACTGTAGTCTTTGATTGCAGTTAAAGTGGTTGAGTACGTTTAGTATGAATTAATGTTTGAAAAATATAGTTTTCTATGAATAACAAAGTTGAAAACCTGTCTTTCATTATATCATTTAAGTACGAGTTAAATCGGACGAAACTGATGCAAACAACTGTTGCAGATTTACTACTTACTTATCGAAATATAAAGATAAGTTGCTTTAATAGATAGTAACTTGACCATGAACATTCAAGCTACGATTAAAAAAAGAAAAGTAATTGTCAATATTAGTCAATGATGTACACACAAAAAAAAAAAAATACTTTACGCTGATTTAGTTGAACACTTGAAATCTCCTAATGATATTTTGGTATCTACGTATTATATACTTTGTCGATACTCACATGTGTCTACAGTTAAAAGTAAAGTGCTGAAAGTAAAGGTTTATGTGTTACAAGTGATTTTCTAGTCACTGTAACATGGAGCGATATGTATTGTGCTGTTTATTCCAGTGATGGTTGCGCCTCCTTAAACAAAATGTGTGCTAAATGCAGTTCCGGTAGTTCCAAGGTGTAGGCTCAAGGAGTCAAACAAAACGTATTGCTCCTCATTTCTCCGAAAACTTCGGTTTGTGAGTTATCGGGAATAAGACGTAGTTTCTCAAAAGGCGCTACCAATTTAGTTCAAATTTTTGTAAAAAAGGAACAATAGTGAACCTAACACGTGTGCAAAATCGTAAATGAAATTATACTAGAGTCCAGGGTGAATTAGTTTTCAAAGAGGGTGTCGACTAGTTTTGGTTGCTTTTTATTTTGTTTAGTCGGATGGGTGTGTGACAGAGTTTAAGCACAGTTTATTTTAGTTTCGTAATAGCAGCGCCTCATGGATTAAATACACACTACTGCCAACTTAATGTGAAGCGGAGTATAAGTAGAATTTCACTCTTAGGCACAACTTCAGAATTAACGGATTTATGTTGTAATTTTGTAAATTCCCAATTTAAACGTGACACGTTGATTGCACACATTACCTGTAAATGTCCGTACTGGCAAACACCCGTTTGTTGCGTAAATATGATGACTTTGAACTTTAACTTAAAATATGTTAAATTCTGGATGAAAATGTTAACTATAAGGTTGATTGATTGATTTAATAGCCTCATTTGGTGTGCAAATAGTATTTCTCCAGGAAACATTTGAGTTGTCATGATAAAGATATATACAGAATACAATACAAATTAATACACATATACTCATAATACACATACAATACAAGTAATATAAATAAGACATACCTAATTATATAAACTATTTTACATAAATCACACAATAAACATCTATTAAAGCCCAAGGATTAAAGTACCTCCACGGAATAAAATCCTCGATTTACATAGAAAGCCTTAAGTTTATTTTAAAGCCTTTAATGCTAGGCACTTCCTTTATTTTGTCTGGCAACTTGTACAATTTGAGACCAGAATAGCGTCCTCGAACAATTTTAATCTATTTACTGGATATTGAAGCATTTATTGTCTTATAGAATGTCCATGTTTGTACATAATATCCAGGTTCTCAAAGTTGTATGTAAGTGGGGAAGTTCAGTTTTATTTATTAGGAACTGTTATGCACAGTAATTGTTGATTTAATCTCCCGTTATTGTAGACTATATCGAAGAAATAATGCTTAGTCAACTTAATATACAATATCATTTAAAAAAAATCAAGAATTTATTGAAATTTTACCTTCACACATGATTTACTTAAGTTGAATCGTAGACACACCTCATCGTCTACAATCAACAATTGTATACGTGTTGTTTTGTTTGTATCTTGATTATTTTTTCTTCGTCCTCGTGTATCTAATGTATCTGTGTATTTCGTTTCCTGAATAGCAAATCTACAGAAACCAAAGTTTAACGAGTTTAATTAACAATTAATTTTTCATTATCTTACAATCTATATTGTTAAACCATTACATCCTTTTTCTTATAAACACCTCTTCAGAACAATCAATACTCCTATATTTCTTAAAAAGGGAATGTTTTAAAGCAACTTTATTTTGATACTTTAATTTTTACTTTTCCATATATACAGGAAAAGTTATATTATGTGTCAAAAAATAAATATCGTGTTTTTACAGATATATTGGTTTTGAGGTCCCCGCGCTCCAAAAAGGCCTTTTGGAATGATGTCGTTTTGTCTTTCTATCTGTCCTATATGCAGTGCCCTGCAGTCCAAACGCGTAGACGAATTTTAATAAAATATGGTATTTAGGTAAATTTTGGCTATATCTAGCGACGTTTTATTATTGTTTGATATATCAAAATTTAGGGTTTCATAGCTATCGTATGAAAATATTGTTGCTAAATGTTTACTCATTTGTCTGAAATATACATGTTCCATACGTATTGGTCATCGTTTGTCCAAAAATGTTGGGTCGCGAGTTAATGGTATTAATCCAATCTTCATTTAAGCAATTAGTTATGTTTTTTTGCTTTTGTTTTTTGCTACAAAACTGAATTTTGTAAATGATTTTGATAAATTTAATACTGAATTTCAGGTAAAGGGATTTACAAATAAATAAAATGTAGTCATTATTGCAATTGATATATTTCGTGTATTTACTTCCACAATTAACACATTTTTATATTATTAAACAATAAACGTTTTGAAAAACTATTGCGATTTGATATTTAACTTGATCTCTTTTTTTGTGATTTGAGAAATACTGTCAATTTTGTTTATAAGTAGAAGTAGAGGACTAGGGTTAATTTTATTGTTTATACTAATAAGAGGGCTGCCTAAGCTTTTCTCGGAGCCAAGCCGGCATTCCTGAAATCTCATATCCGATTTCTTCGGTATTAGAACCGCCACTACCGTAACTACCACTGCCACCACTGCCGTAGCCACCACCGCCGAACCCACCACTGCCGAAACCATTGCCGTAGCCACCACTGCCGTACCCACCACTGCCGTACCCACCACTGCCGGTACCACCACCGCTACCGTTGTCGCCGCTGTATCCGCTACCGCTACCACCACCATTTGAAGGTTGTCCACCACATTTAACGAAGCCATCAGTACCTGTTTCGTAGCATTGTGATACACCGTTCACAGTGCAGCAGGCTTTAGCAGTTCCTCCACCAGTACTGCTTCCATAACTATAACTGTACGATAATGGACTGGAGCAGACATAAGTTGACACTAGAAGTACTGCCACCAGTTTTATAATCTGCACAAAAAATATTGATAGAAATAAATCAATACAATACGTTACTGTTTGTACATCAATTAATCGTTAATCTATAAATAATTGTTGTCATTGCCCGCGGCGTATTATAATAGGGATCTTCTGCAATTTCGAGGAAGATAATAATTTATACTATTACTGTTAAGTCTGTACTGTGAGACATGGAAAGCTAACAACACAAACACTCGTAGCTTCATACTTAAAAAAATAAAATAATTTACCTAATATTTTAAGGGTTTTCTGGTCAGAAGTTAGAAAATGAAAAGCTTTGAGGTATACAGACGGGCGAGATAGCTATCGTGACTGTAGTTAAAGACGAGGAAATATCGTAGTATCACAATATCAGAAAAAATTACATTTCATATAGTTTAATTATATATAAAAATAGAAATACCTTCAGTTTCAATTTCCTAGCTATGCTTCCTATCGTCACGTTGGTAGGTGTACTTCCGAGACATAATTTTGTAAAGTCTATGTGAACCAGAGGGTTCATATTTTAGATTAAGTTGTTAAGGTTTTCTTTATGGAAGGCGTTTTAAAAAACTTGTATGCTGAATTTCATCTTCTTCAATAATTGTTATATTGTAAATTTTTGATGCAAAATGTACGAGATTAGACGATCGAAGGCATTTATCATACTGCCATAACATTAGCAAAAATTGATTAATGTTGAGAAATTATTAAGAGGGATCTAAAACGCAGAAGATTTTTTCTGAGTGAAGACTTATTTGACGGTTGAATGACATTATTTATTGTTATTGTCTTCTTAAAACATTTTTTTTTTTCAAATCAATTTGCACCGGATAAAAAAAAAGACTTAATGATTTTGACTCGAAGAAAAATAATTGTATTAAACATTTTAAAATTTCCAACGTAAACTACTTTAAATAAACTATTTTCGAAAGGAAAGACACAAACTCTGAATTTATTATATTTTCACAGTTGCTAAACATTTCTCTCGTTCGGATTTAATGATCTTTATTTATCTGTTAAAATTAAGGTTCATAGAAAATATGGAATTTCTACACAAACTTATTATCCCGTCGTCATGCGTAGGTACATAACTTGGAAACTTAAGTTTATAAGTTAGTATAGCATTTGCAAATAACAAGTTAATTTTATTGAAGTAAATGCCTTTATCATAAAGTAAACCCTTTATCATAAATTTGAAGACAAAATTGAAAAGAAATTACTTTTATTTCAGGATCCTAGAAATATCTAAAAAAAAAAAAAAATTAAAATAACAATCAATGAGATGAGGTAAATAATAACTTACATGTAAATTTCACAATAAGTTCTCTGAAGATGCTTAATTACGAAACAGCTGTCACAACATAAGTTGATTTGTATGATGAAATTTCACCAAGTACTGACTGTGTTTACACTTAATATAATCAAGAAGGTTTTACAAAAATCATTCCCTTTTCACCAAGTCCTTATTTTGATATTCTAGTTTTTCCCCTACGAAGCCGAAATTTTAATATTTCCCTTTTAATTTAGATAAAATAAAAGAAGAAAAGACTGTTTACTTTCTTTTCTACATTATGAGATTTACATAAAAAATACAGTTTTTGGTTTATCTAAGTGAAAACCTGACATTTCGATGATTTTTCGGCACATACTTTCTTGTCTTTTCCATTTCCACTATAAAATACAAAACATTTTAAAACGCACTCTTATTTCTTAAATTATAATCACACTATTAATTGCCTCAACTCACCCATGTTGTTGAAGCCATAATGCTGATCCATTAACTAACATTTATTTGGCTCCGCTTTCATTTATACTACTTAGTTTTTAATTTGGCAGTTTGACGTCATTTTATCGAACGACTACTCAGTATTGATTTCGAATCTTTCAATATTACCAACTGAATCAATACAAATAATTGATTCCTTTTTATATTGTATCTATAGTAATTTTGTATAACTTATTACTATTTACAACTCTAATTGTTATAACTATTCATTTTGGAAAAAACACAATGAAAGTCTATTTGTTATAAATTGCTATAATTTGTTTTCCTACACAATGCTTATGTTAGTGATTGTAATATGTGCAATTGATTATTTACATATTTGTACTTCTGCGTTTAAAGTAAATATTTTGTACGTTGAAGTAAGATTAAAAAAAAAAAAAAAAAAAAAAAAAAAAAACACTGAAACCCCTACCACAAGTTTGGTACAATAACACATACAAATAAACTAAACTAAAATATTTATTTGCCCTACTTTCTCTGATGTACATTTCGGTAACCAAGTTTATTTTATTTTACTTTATTTGTGTGTGTGTGTGTGTGTGTGTGTGTGTGTGTGTGTGTGTGTGTGTTATTGTGCCAAACTTGTGGTAGGGATTTCAGTGTTTTAAATTATTTTCATTCATCACAGTGCTCATTGAACATCTATTGAAGTAGGATGTTCCGCTACATAATAAACACTTTGGATTGCTTGTGCTATTTTATGTTAGGTGAGTCCATACATTTTCTAAAACATAATTATAGAATTGCTGTTAAAAACTAAATTTAATTCACATTGTTTTTAATAAATTAATTTCCTGGCGTAATTTTGTTACTTTGAAACATCACACAGATGTTTAGGACTGTAGACAAAAATCCTAAACGTAAAATCAAAGTCTTATATATTCGCCTTATTTAAATAAAATTCTGATTAATACTGAGGCTGGGGTTAAATTTGTTATTTACGTAGTAGGTTAATAAATCTATTTATAAACTAATCTTAATTAAACTAATTATTTTAAATTTGTTAAATTAATAGATGTTCACGTCGTTTGTCAAACAAGTGAAGCGAATTTGCCCAAGAAGGAACGAGGCAACGTTCCGTATCACCAAATTTAAAAAGGGGTCGCTGACATAATATCTACATGATGCTCACATGACGAGAACGGTTTTCCACGCGGTTTAGTTCATAAATACTTAGTAGTTAATTATAAACAATAATCAGAATTTATACCAAATGAGGACGAAATAAACTGTGGACTGTTTCACCACCGTCCACACCCTAATTCATACTAAATTTTACTCCATCCATACCCGAGTGATTTTTAGCAGCTTGCATGGACAAAGTTTTGCAGTTGTGAAAATCATCGCTTGCTTTTTAATAAACGGAATAAGACATAAACATTGAACATAACCCTATTCAAGCTACTTACATGAAATGAGTAACACTTGTAAAAACTTTAGTTGCCAAATGAAAGAAAACCCAATTTTCCACAATAAGCACTTTTTTTATATATTCAATTAGAACTTTCAAAGACTAAAGCATCATTGACAACTGTCGCGACACACAGGAAGTCAATATGACAATAATATGATGACTTGTTTGTCCAATAATTTTGGAAATCAAATACTTCTAACCTTGCTCTAGAGCTGGTTCAAATATATTTCTAATTATACAGTCGACTCGAAATTCATGGGACTACAATTTTTCTTCGAGTTACGTCTAGCTCGACTTAGGCATAGTTCGAGTTATAGAGGTCAATCTTGACTAAATTCGACTTACAGAGGTAACGAGATATAGAGGTAAACCAAATAAAAATTCGAGTTACAGAGGTAAAGAATAGTGTACTGTACTGTACTTTATTCCCTCTAAAAACTAAGCTTTTACTTACTTTAAAAACTGTATCAATATTACTCTATCAATAAAAAATAGGTGTATTTAGAGTATACATATAAATACGTGTACATACACGGTAAACAGTACAGTCCTTATATTAATTTCACTGATTAAAAAAGTCCTTAATCCTCTTCTGATTAAGACTGTTGGCAGCACGTTTGTTAATCATATTTTCGATTTAAACAATCGAAGTAAACACACTGTCTGGTGCATCACTGGTTTTTTCTAAAAACATACGTAAAGTACGTACTGCAGCTTTGGCTTCTTTAGGTGTAATGTCTGCTGGCTCCTCTTCCTCGTTTTCTTCGTCAGAAGGAGGATCCTCATCGTTGCTCGAGATATAGAGGTAAACTTTGACTTGTGGAGGTAAAGTGCAAATTGAATTCGACTTATTTACTGATCTTCGAGTTATAAAGGTAATTTTTGTGTCTCTTCGACTTATAGAGGTGTATATAGAGGTATACGATTGCAATCTTATAACAGTTATTGAAATATACTGCTGCAATAAGCATGTTTATGAACAAGAATATTTTTAGTCTCGTAGTAGCAGCGCTTCACTGGATTAAATTAACATAGCCAACTTAATGTGAGCCGGAGTGTAAGTAGAATTTCACCCTTCCGAAATACAACTTACGAAATAACATATTTATGTTGTAATTTTCTAATTTCTCAATTTAAACGTGACACGTTAATTCTTTAATTTCACTCGTTAGCTGTATATGTCCGTGCTGACAAACACACGCCAGGTCCTTTCAAGTGACACGGTATTTTTACCAAAGATACAGTTTAAAATTATTTTTGTTCACAATGGATGACAACGAGCTTCTTAGTTAAAACTGGCACTATGCGTAGAAATCCTCTTTATTAAAACAAACAAACTTGGGTAACCTAACCTCAATTTGATTTGATGTGTCAACATCTACCTAGTGATATTCAAAAAGTTGGGAATATTATCTTAAATGATTGCATTACTTTGTCATATAATTAATTAAAGTGAAAAAACCATATGAAATTAATCAGGTTTGGATAGTTTAAAATATTTTAGATCAAAATCAAGTTTAAATCAGTTACCAGTTTTTTTTTTTTTTTTATACGTTCCGAAGCTTATATATTTTTGATATATATATATTTTTTAAAATATATTTTTGATGATGAATTATTAAAGCTGATGGACCTAATAAAGAGACAATTTTTTTTTAACTTGCGGTGTGGCACGTTAGTTTTGATCTTAAATCTTCACATTTCATAAACATCACCGATTTTGAACGTGCTACGTTTATTTTTCCTTTTTAACTGATAACTTTCGACCAGTTATTTTTGATTAACGATCTAGACGTTTTATTTGTTTAGCCTAAACAAGCAATATATATAGCTTGTTGTTTAGCAAATTTTGATTGAGTCAAAAAAGACGTTTTTGAGTTTCGGGATAGTGGCAGTTACTCCTAAATGTTATAAAAAAAAAAGATGTACGCCTGGACCTAGTGATATCACCAGAATATTTTTAAATATAAAACAATTTTGCTCAAACCTCCTTCACCCATTGAGCTGTAAAATAATATACATCATTTAAAAATATTTTTAGGAGTTCAGAGTACCATTATTTCTGTGAAAAATTGAAAATGTTTTTAGATCCATCACATAATTTTTCTTGGTTGTTAAAAGTCGATAAACCTTTTGGATACCATTACCTTTTAAAGACGAAAAAAAAAACATAAAATTACACACCTTACTCTAGGTAGCGTCAGGGTCGGAGGAGATACAGAGTTGGTCAAGAGATACCTGATAAGAAAGATGAAAGAGAGTGATGTAATCCAAGACTACATGAAAAAAAGGTGAAGCACCCTCGGTTCACGTTACTTAATACTACATACATATATGGGAGGAAGTAATAATTGTAGTAATATTGTAATTTTATGTAATTAAGTCAAATTTAGTTTGAAGGCTAAAATTATACAGCTTAGTCTTAAAAATCTGCGTCACTTTTTGTATTTACTGTATTTTCCCCTTAGCCTAAATTAACAATTGCAAACCATAGTAATTCTATACCCAAATCTCATCATGGTGACGGTGTTAAATTCCAACTGGTTTGGTCAAGGGCGTTTGAAATGAAGATTCGTGTTATTTTGATTGCATGTAATAGTAGAGAGACCCTAAGCCTTAGTAGATGGGACAGGACTGATCGTCAGAACGTGGGTCGTGTCCTATCATCCTCGGATAAAGCCTCTCCATTAGGACACACTTCTTCCTCTTTGTCTTTCGTATCTGATTTTATAAAGTATTTTGTGACAATAGTAACTGTTTAAAAAGCACTTGTTTTAGAGTTAGTTGATGTGGGAGTAAAATAAAGATCTGCTCTGTATACATTATTATTTCATTAAAGTTGTCAAGTCACTCCATCCTATCTAAATAAAAAAATTAAAAATTATTTGACTCCTAAAACGTCAATCAAAAACTGAAAATGAACCGTGGAAGCCCTCTTTAAATAAGACCTAAACTTCAAACTTCTCTTGAACGACAAAATCGTGTCAGCGTAAAACGTATTTAATTGAATTTAACCTTTTATATGGCCGCTCAAAGTTCATTAATATTTTTGCCAATTATTCCTGAACCTTTTTATAATTTTACTTGCGATTTTCCTCACGGATTTGGGTAATTAATTTTGTCATTTTATTGAAATTGTAACATAATCTGTTTAGGTTCTTGTATAGATGTCCACTAATACTTTTGATTATGTTGTTAAACGCTACATTTGAGCAAAATTGGATCAAAATCGTTAGGAGTCGATTTTGAGAAAATCTTAATTTTGTTTTTTTATAGCAGCTACAAAAAAATTAATTAATAATTAATTAATAATAATTTGTTTTTCTCTATATGGGACTAAAATTAGGCACGAGCTAAATTTGTTTAAAATCTGTCCACTTGTTTGGGTTATAGAATACTTCCCAGACACCATTTGAAAATATAAAAGTTTTTAATTAGTACAGTAACTTCAAAACGAGTACAGTGTATATATACCCAATGCGACATATTTTTTGGACCCATCAAATAACGTTCTCTATATACTGTACTACGTATATGTGAGTATTTTGTGGAATCTGTACTTGTTAATAACAATATTTATATTTTCGCAGAATTTCATTATTGATAGGTAGGCCTACTTTGACGTTGAGTGAAGCAAGTCTGTATTTTCATAGACGTACAACTCCAAACTGTTATTGTGTGTTTGAAAGTATACCATATATTCAAGACATTCCATTGCTCCGTACAATATGCCTAGCTAATGTACCGTTCCACATAATGTATATCCCGTTTTGTATGGACACAATTTTTGTTGACAGATTTAGCTCAGTGAAACTCGACTATCACTGGAGAAGTTCTTTTTTTTAATAGGTATGTTCTAATTCCGAAACGTTTTTCTCGTTATACAACGAATAAAATTATGAGTTTAATGTGTAATTTAATATTTTACTGTTTATTGTGTAACAAATAGAAATACGGCTATTTGATCATGTTTTCTCTCATTTAGTTTTTAAAAGAATTTAATCCGAAAAGGTATTGTAAACTATTCTTTTACCTTTACAACCAATTAATCTCAAAATGTATTTAAAGTAGGCTATACAGGATCTTAAGATTTGTCTAAATATACAGAATGGAAAACAAAAACCCCTAGGTAATTTCTGATAGAGATGACACCTTCTAACCAGCCAAACCTCATAGATTATGTCCTTTCACTTTTTATGGGGTAAACACGTTTTACCCACTTTTTAAGTGAGGTTTAAAAGGGGGACCTTAATTTTTTCAAATAGCACCATTCATCGTTTGGATAGTTTTAATCATAAGTCTAGTAGAGAAGAATCGTTTATCTTCTAGAGTTGTTCTCTCTTTCCCTCTCTTTTTCAAAATATATTTTTTGATTTTGTGATATCTAAATATATCCAAATATTTGTGATATAAGTGATTAGATATATTATTAGAAATATTATTGGATATTAAGTGATGTCTAAGTATTTGTGATATAAATTGGAGTTTTATTCAAAATTTGTGATGTATACACCGTGTCTAAAAGTGAAAGAAAATTTGCGAGAAATAAATCTTTAAATGCTTATCCGCGATTGTTTAGGCACTGTACATGGAACGCCACATCATTTTGCTGTTTTACTCCTGCAGTAGTACACATCCTTAAATTCAATCTTCGAAAGAGAAAGGAGCTTCTTCGTGGAATGAATAGGATTCTTGTGCTGTTTACTTTGGCTCATAAAACCACTTAACTGGATATGAAAACAAATTCTACTATGGATACTTCATATGAAATGAACCAAGAATTCCTAGAAAAGCGTCTATAACAAGAAATTACACACTTGGTTATTGACACTTTATCTCTTTAAGTTTTCTTAAGTTCTACCTGTACCTACTTTGTTTAGTTTACGATACCGGAACTATCTAAAGCTGAAACAGGAACAAACATACAAAAACCTTTTACAGTTTGTTTACTTTATATCATACGTGACGTGGTCAGCTCATAACTTTTCAGTTACGTAAAAAACTTGCTTTTAATTTGAACTCGTCTACTTAAAAATTATAAATATAAATATTATCCAAATAAACTGATAAAACACTTTTCAAAATATTATATTTTTAGGAGTGAAAAAGGCTTATTACGTACAAACTGAGTTAACCTTGTACTTAGCTCTCCAGAATACACGAATATTACAAAATTACACATATTTTATTAATTTGGGAACAACCCTTACTTGTTCCTCTCTACCTCTTAAGCTATTTTAAACAAAACCTAATAATTTCGTAATAAAAGATTCAGATTCCATACCAAATTTCAATTTATTTTGCAATTTAAATTGATTTTTTCACCTAACACCTAACGTTAAAATTTCGAGATAGTCTACTCGTTCGTGAAATACCATACAAAACTGCCAAAAAATGACAAGCAGTGATACAATGTCCTCAAACATTAAAATTTGTTAGCATTAGTGTATACACAACGTTTCCAGAATATAAATCAACCTTGGGTTACTTTCATAAATTCCTAGTTTACGTTTTAATTTTCAAAATACCTTTAACTACCGGTACTAGACTATATTGGTGTTTTTTACATTTATCATGTTATAGATTTATCACTTGATAACGGAAGTTGATTTGTACTCTCGAAACGTCGTGTATTAGTTACAAAAATGATGGCAAATGTCCAAGGAACCTGATAATATGAATAATCCATCATTATACAATAACTTTAAAACCCGTCTTAATGTGTTCCTGAAGAGAGAAAATATCGAAATTAATTGATAACGCTTTATCTTAAATTTGCATCATCACAGTGTTTCCTGGGAAAATATATCACTACCCTCCAAAAATTCAGTTTGAATTAAAAGAAAAAATAACAGCAACTAGTCATATTTTGTGTAAGTTTGAAGCTTTGTACACGAACCAATTATTTATTCCCAAAACGTAATTTTCTTTTAAATGATGGTTGGTACATTTAATCATTTATTTAATGTACCAAACCTCATTAAAAAAAAGTTTTGGTAAAAATGAAAACAACCATTAACTAAAGTCATTAGAAGCTCTTTCCACCAAATACTTAGAGTAGAGGGAAATTAGTCAAAAAATTGACGAGAAGTGATGTAATTGGGAAGTAGATTTTTTCTTTTTGTATAATTATTAAATTGAGTGGGAAACCGAAAAAAAAAATTAGCAAAATCAGACTGGAGCTTCGCTAGAAAAGTCCATTTTTGATGCATTTTGAGTGCATCGCTATTCTATTTTTTAAATATCTCCGGCTCTATGGGTCGTAGAAAAATGAAAATACTCAAAAATGAAGTGACTATCGAAATGGTAAGGTATACTAGTAGCATTAAGAGTATTTCCTAACCTCAAAAATTCGAATTTCTGGATTTAAGATTTCTCCATTAATAATGCAACATATGGGAATCATCAGATCTTCACGAAAATTTGACAAAATATGTGTCCTTTACACTAGAAATCAGTGGTCAAATTTACAACCAAAATAAAAAATCATTTTTAAAGCCACAGTTGCCCATTTTCGAAAAAATTTAAAGCATTTCCGAGTATTTTTTTTTCTTTTTCTTTTTTTTTCTAAGAGCCGGAGATATTTCAAAAATAGTGTAGCGATGTGCACTCAAACTGCATCAAAAAAGTACTTTTATGGATTTTCCTAACGAAGCTCCAGTCCGATTTTGCTATTTTTTCGGTTTCTCACTCAGTTGGATGTATATAAAAAAAGAAATAAATTCAACTTCACAGTTAAATTACGTTTATATTCTAATTTCCCTCTACTATTAACACATTATGTATAAGAATTATTAAAAGGAATTTTGCTGTAATCGTGATTTTCTGTATGAAAAGTAACCTAAATGTTTAAATTAAATTCCGTCTTGAACATTTATCATAGGCCTACTGGAAGAAAGAAAAGCAAAAATAAAATTCTCTCGCCGCTCCCTTCTTGCCCTTGCTATGTGATAATAGAAATTGTTTGTTCTTCTTGCCTCTATGCAAACATCTTGTTGCGAAATCAACCAGGCATAGGTTAGTTTAGTTGTTTGCCGCACCGGTCAGTGATAGCGTCCTGTGACATTGTTCTAAACATTCTTTTTATTTAACGAACAGTGCATGTTTTAATTATTCGGGAATATTTAATCTTTAAATTTTGTATTTTCAATCGGAAAATGTGAAACGTTTTTATTAGTTTGATGTTTAGATCATGTATTAAACATTTTTGTTTCTTTTGAGGTTAGAGTTGCCAGGTACGTTAATAATTGACATATTATTCTTAGCCTATAGGTTAATAGGATTTATATTTTTTCTTTCTTAATAGGTTGATTTTATTCTGAAACAACGTTTTAAAATGTTCAACATTTTAATAGAATTTTTAGAGTTTAGAGGTCGAGGACATCAGCTGTTATTTCGTTTATACGAATTAATTAAAGATTGTAAAGCATCTATAAGACAATCGATACTCTCGATTGTAAATAACCGTTAAAACAACTGTTACCATCGATTTGGAGGTAAATAGGTTTAACATTTTCATTTTTGTGAAATTGTTTTCTTATATTATTTGCAGTATAACGAAAAATATAGTTCATCACTTGGACCAAAAGAAGCTTTTCGATCTTCGCTCATTTTCACACTTGAGCTTGTATTGAAAAGCTTCACTTTTGGTTCTAGTGATGAAGTATACTATTACATCGTGAAAATTATATTTTGTTTCCACTCTCGTCCTTAGAAAACTATGAGAAAAACCTATCATATATCCGAAGATTTTCAAAACTCATATCTCTTAAATAGCCGAATTAAAATGAAAACAGATATTTTAAAATTACCGCTTCATTCTTTTTAAAAATCATATTGTTTAAAAATATCAGTGCTTTTTGTCACTATTTTTACGAGTGGGAGCACATCTAATTTTCACAACAAAAGTAAATTTGTTTAACTGTAACTCTTTTTGATTGTATCTAAGTTTTGAAAGTGACATTGAAAGTTTAAATTTTTTGTAACTTTCTTTTAAATCAAAAAAATAAGAAATATTATTACCCAACTGTTTTCAGCCCTTACTTTGTGATAACAAAAGTTGCTTGTTGTTATTGCCTCTGTGCCAACGATCTTGTTGCTAAATTCAAGTAAGCTTTGATTAGTTCAGTTGTTTGCCGCACTGGCCAGTGGTAGCGCCAGATGTAGATTTTTGTTATAAACTGTTTATGTATTTAATTTATAGTAGTGTTTAAAATGTTGTTTTAAGTCTAAAAGGTATTGTTGTTTTAAGGTATTTGTGTTCATTAGTAGTATATACTATATATTAAGTAATTGTGCTTTCATTCGCTATAAATGTGATATCCCTTTACAATTTTGTTTATGAATTATTCAGTAATTGCGTTTGAGGGTAGAAATAAATTGAAATATTCGTATAATAGAACTCGTAATTAAAAAAAAGACAAATCATTAGAGTTATGATTGCAGCTTAATAGGATCATGTTTTGATATTTTACTTGTATACGAATAAACAAATATAGACCTGATCTACTTTAATCTACCCTTAACGTCTCAGACACGTAACATGTTTCTACAAATATATTAGAAACTCGTTTGTTTGTTTCAATGAGTATTAGGACAATATACACCACTTTCCAACTTTTAACGTTTTAGAAGTCGTTCGTTTAAACCTCAAACTTTTCATTATTTAAAGAAATTGATTCTAAGAACAAAATGGGTTTTTTGTTTTTTGTTTGTTATTTGTTATTAGGTATACATTTTTTAATAGTTTTAATTTCCTTAGCGTTATTTTTGTTTCACAGTGTATATAAATTGAACAGTTTGAGGACCATGTATATAACAGTAATGCATTCTTTTTAAATTTAGAATATATAATTATTTGTCAAGATACGTTTCTTTTTTTTAAATGAAAGTAGAAGAAATCATCTTTTCATAAAACATCCTCTTTTAATTATAAGGAAGGCGGATAAACAAGATATGGCGTCTTAAAAGAAACTCTGCAGACCTGACGCTAAACATTGTAGTAGAGTTTTGTCAGCTATATCTAAGTCGTGAAAAACAGTTTAAAACAGTTTACAATATATACTCTATTATGGCTCAATACATGTGAATGAATCGGAAATGTTACAGATTGTAACGGTCCTCTTTATGTTGTCATGACACATTTCAACTGTAATTGATTTATTCAGTTTGGAATTAAAGCTAGACTTCGTTTATTCATGTAGAATGGAAACCTATAAACAAATCCTTACAAACAGTTTGTACGATTTTCTTTTAACATATACGTTAGTATAGAGAAACTCATAAATTAGGGAGTTTTTGCCATAAGGAAAAGTAAAAAATACGGTTTTCCTAATATCGTCTCTTTTTGAACAAGTGTAGACTCTAGTATCCAAACTAAACGAATCCTCCACTACACGGTTCGTGAGTTATCAGTAAAAAACAAAACAAAAACTCAGCTGTTATAAGAGACAAATTTCTCAAATCGAACCGCCTTCTTTGGTTTTTATTTGGTTTTGGGGGGGACCTGTGAGTGAGAAAATTTATGAAATTATGTTGCACCGTTTATTATTTTTGTTAATGTAATAAACTCTATTGTTTAATTAATGTTATATTTGTTTAATCTATAAAAAAAACTATTAAATTTTAGTAGGGTTTGAACGAACTGGAGAGGAGGGTAGAAGGGGGAGGGCATTATGGGGTTAAATTGGTTAAGAAATTAAATGCTGCACAATCATGATTAATGTTTTTTTTACATACTAATAAATAAAACTCAAATCTATGGGAACAATAAGTAAGTAATATCAAATTTTGGATATAAAAATAAAGAAAAACGTTCCTATGAACATCTGTCCAAATGCTTTATTTTCTGTCTTTCGCTCGTTTGTCTTTGTACCAAACAATATATATATCGTATACGTAATTTTTCACTTCAATTTCAAAATGGTGTTCTTCAACTTTTAATGAAAACTATTTCAAAAGTCGTTGTTTTTACAACATAATTACATGATTGAAGATTGAGTTCTATAAATGCGGAATAAGATTGTACTTTTCCGTTTCCCCATTACTCTAAATTTGTGAGATTTCATTAATCTAAAGCCAACATATGATTCTCTGTTTGTAAAAGTTTTTATTTATTTATTTATTATTATTATTATTTACAAATATCTCGCCTAACCTTCAACACACACAATAAAAAAAGATTTCATGTGTTCAGCTAAATATTTTGTATCTTGTAAATATTTTGTAAAATATAGCGTATTGCAGATATTGGACATCTAAAATTTAAACGGCATTTTGAAACTTTTAAAGTGAAAAATTATAATATTTTGTGGTAACCTGAAAACTAATAGTAAAACATTCTCAAAAATTGATATTAGTAGCTCAATCCGTTCTCGAGTTATGTCTTGTTTTTTTGAAAAAAAAACGTCAAAAAACAAATGGACAATAAATAAATAAGTTTTGAGCTTGACTTGTGACAATATTAGATAGAATAAAACTCGAAAACAAGATTTTACAAAAATTACGTTTCTTAATCAAACGTCATCCTCAGTGATACATGAGCTGCAATAACCAACTATAACTATATTGTAACTCAAGTATCACTGAGGATGACTTTTGATTAAGAAACGTAATTTTTGTGAGATCTTTGGTTCTAGTTTTATTCTATATACTGTACATGAAAAATAGTTTATAGAAACTTTTTCTTTATTTTAATTTCCAAATCATCTTTCAAAGTTCGACATCCTATTTACTGGACACTGTATGAGGACATCTCATGACCGTTATTTATTTTATTTTTTTTTCAGCTCGAGAGCTGGCTGGAAGAGTTGCGACAGGAGAGTTGCGATGAAGCGGCCGATACACTGGAGGGAGCTGAGAGGCACCTAGAGCAGTGTTCCCAACAGAGAGACTCTTCACTAGATGCTTGTGTCAGTACATTGGGTCAAGGAGAGGCGCTACTACAAGAACTAAGGTAATTGCTACTTCTTCATACCAAGCTTTTTGAAACCTTTTCTTTTCTCTCCCACTGTTTGTAATGAAAATCGATTTCCTTATATAAGTTTTAAATCCCCTCAATAAAAAAATCTTTCCCCCTCCCCTTCAAAATGACTTCTGTGTGTTGGTCACATCATGCATTGTTTGATCGATTTAGCTAAAAATTAATATTTAGGGATTTTTAGTTTGCTAATTAATAACAGCAATCAGTAGTGTCAAGTGATATGGTCAATACATCCAGTTTCCGTTATCATAATTATAACGTACGCAAAGAAAAATGAGTTAATAATCGTATATTCCCGCTCTCACGATGTTGGGTCTACATCATAACTTTTTGAGTCTTTATAGTCTTTCCATACACCCAAAAGAAAGCGGTAACAACTAGATAAACTAATGGCTCTTCGGTTTCTCATTATGTCGTATGCCTACGCGTACCTCATTTTGTTAAATTTTTATATTATGTGTCATAGAAATAATTGTAACACGGAAAATGGATTTTAATTGTTGACAATTACTCAATAATACTTGTTCGGGAATTATCGGTAAAATACAAAAACCGGCAATTGACTAGTTATTAAAGATCTAATTTCTTAAATTCGGATCTATAATGTATGTTCAATTTCTGTTTAGTATGTAAATTGTTTCAAACTAACCTCATATCGCAAATAAATTTAAATTACGGATCTGGAGTAACTGACAAAGAAAACTAAAATGAATTAGATCAGGCAAGTACGTGGCGTTGTTTGAGATACGAGCAAAGCTATTATAGATGCTATTACAATTCATTATAAAACGCTATTTAAGACATGCTACACAGGTCTAGCTTTCAAGTCTTAAACAAAATTCCATTTAATAATAATCAATGGTGAAGGCATTAGAATCTCGATTTCGACAGCGTTTCGTAATCTATTGTATTTAATTTTGTTTTGGATTAATATCACAAATAATAATGATTGTAAAATATTTAGTTATACAAGAAATACTGATGTAATATACTTGGTGTTCAGGAGTTTTAGGGTAAACTGTAAGGCTTGGGGACACAGTTAGTAAGGATAATCCTGCTCAATGCTGAAATCTATTGAGGACAAGTAGCCCCAGCGTTAAATACTACATCTCTGGGGAATGATAGGCTTATTATACTGGTGAACTATTGTACGAAAATCTAAGCACTGTGCTTAGAGTAACTCCATCTGCTGTTCATTTATAAATACGACCTTGACTCCCTACTCATCTTTACATGACCTCAACATTTTTTTCTTTTGTAAAATTATATATTAGTAATTCTAAACAGTGGACATTGTTCATTTTAAGTTTAATACATTCAATACATCCTTTTTGTAATCCAATCTACTTACTGTCTAGCTCACAACAACGATGGGACACTAAATAATACCACAGCTAATGTACAGTTGAACAAACACCTCACAGGTAGAAATAATAAAAATTAAATGCTATATGAATGGTTTGATCCTTGCATTGTGTTTGTGATTTACTATTTTAAAGATCACAGCGGTAGTAAAAATATAATGTACCCATCGATATACGAGTATATATAAACTCTGGAATGCTGACTGTCTTATAGAAAAACCATTACCCCCACCACTGTGGGCCTTGGTGGCTGGTGGGGACTTTCGTTGGAAGCGTAAACGATCTGATTACTGTTTATATTTTAATTTCGAAACACTCGCTGTATTCCTAGTCAGAGCACCAGCACCCTTGTCTTACAACCGCGTGGTAAAGTTTAAATAAAATAACAAACTTTGTACATCGGTTGGCATAAGTCCAAAGAAACTTAACGATTGATTATCTTAACACAAACATACAGAAGAAATACCAAACGATCCAGTTAAAACAAGACCAGCAAACGTTTGTATGATTCTGTACTTATTTAACCTGGCACTTTAGCCTTGCTGGTGTTAACCTCATTATCATCTTACCTTCAAGCCTCCATCACGGGCATCTAGTGACACCATCTGTCCACCTCCTCCTAGTTCGGCCTTTCTTTCGTCTTCCGTGAAATCTGTTTTTTAAATCACTCTACATGTCTCAGTTCTATCCATTCATTCATTATGTCTTTCCCAACTTTTTCTCATATGTTTTATCCTTTTTAGAGTGTGTTGTTAATTTTACCTTATTCTCCAATATTCTCCATCCTTAATTAAACCGAAGATTCTATTTAAAATATTTCTATCCCTTTAATCATCCGCTTTTCACATTCTTGTTTATTAGCTCCGCTTATCAAGTTTAAAAACATTTATTTTTCGTAGATTATTTATCACTTTATTTGTTGATACTTTTAAATTGACAAAATTCGCATAGTTTTTTACTTGAATTCGTTCTTGATTGTTGGAAATGTTTTTAACGATGTTTCTTTAAGTATTTGAGTAAACTTTTAAAGCTTTAGAGAAACCCGATTTAAACCAGATAAAGATTATATTTTATAGACAAGAAAGTTTGTGCAGAGTTTTCTGCACTATTTATTTCTAAAGTGATCCAACCAGAAAGTGAATTGTTATTAAACTGCAATTTCAGTATGAAACCTCGAACTTTTCCGTCTGTACTCACCCCCAGCTTCCAACTCATTATCAATTCATTGAAATTTAATGAAAGTCTAAAGTGTTCCAACGAGTTAATGGATTTTTGTTTGCGTTCAGAAATATTTTCCTTCGAAAACAACTGAAACCATTGCATGAATTATTAATTTATAAAATGTTAGTTAACAAATTTGAAAGGTTAAATTATGTATTGTCACGTACAAAGTACAAAAGTAACAAATTAAAGTTCTTCTTTTCCGAGTTTTTAGTTTTATTTTTAAAGGTATGATTAAAATCCGCTACTTGTTCAATTTATTCATATATTATGAGTTTAATTATTCGTTTAATGTAGCAATTATTGACGGAAAAAGAATCTCATCAAATAATTATGTCGCAATCTTTGTGAATAAATATTTGTCAATCATTAAACACATTAAATTCAACGTTCCACAATATTTCTTACCCTTAACAAAAGTTAACAAAATCAAAGCCTAAAAGAACCAAAAGTATTTGTCAGCATCTCGGCCAGTCGAACTGTACTTTTGGTTAAACTTCAAAAATCTTCAGGCGTCAATGAAATAAATATCTAATCAAGGGATTCGTCTAAACAAACCCAGGAAAAAGATTTTCGCCGTTTTTAATGTTTATAATTATTGTAAAGAATAAAATTATTTGCATACCAAAGAATGAAAAACTTTATGAAAAAAAACCAATTTCGGTTTGGATAGTGAGTGTGGTTTTCCTAGTTTCGAGATTAACTTTTTGAAGTGAAAACATCCTTTGGGGCGTTTTTGTTAATGAGTGTACGTAAGCGAACCGTCACGCTCGGGTCGGTTACGTTGGATCGGGTTTACTCGGCTCCACTCGACTTCAAGCGCGCTCGTGTCTGTGACGCACTGAATCGTCTATACTCGGCTCCAGTCGTTATCAGCCACGTTTACTGACCGACAAGAAGTGCATCGGTCCAATGTTATTGTATAAGATCAGTGTAATATTTAAAGTGATTACAGAAACAATTATTTCTCGCATTTCTCCAATAATATGAAGGACTTTGACATCAATTTAACTGATTACTTAGGTGCTAAAATATGGGAATTATATTTTTTTCAACCTTCAGTAACAGCTAAAATAAAAAGGTTGACTGAGGATGCCAACGAAATGTACATAACTGGATTATTTGTTGTCCTTATTGTGGATATCTCCACAGTGCTCCTTGGACATTTGCTATTATTTTTTGTGAAATCAACCATTTTTTAGTAAAAAAGTTGAACCCAAAAATTTTGACCTCCTTTTAGCTAAAAATAATTTTGGAAAAAAACCAAAATTAAGGTAATATTAACGAACGGAAATAATTGTCTTTTCTATTTCAACCTATTTTTTAAAATATTACTATTTTAAACTAACAATTAAATTACCTTTGGTTTCCGCCAGGTGACTTCTTTTTTATATACACTTACGCGTTTCGAAGCGTACGCTCCATCTTCAGAGTTCTAGATAGATAGATAAGAGATAGAACTCTGAAGATGGAGCGTACGCTTCGAAACGCGTAAGTGTATATAAAAAAGAAGGCACCTGGCGGAAACCAAAGGTAATTTAATTGTTAGTTTAAACAATATTGACATGGATACTTTCAACATGATTCTTAAATTACTATTTTGTACATTCTAAATTCCGACTTTTTAAGCTGTAGCTTCTCATAGGTGGGTTTTAATCCTCACATATTACGTAGTAGTAGGCAAGGAATGGGAAATTAATGGTCTATTCTTTGATATAAGAAATATATTGCGATAATTTTAAAGAAATCATATCTGTTTTAAGATCCCCCACCTTCTCCAATCTTAACGTCAATCCGACGAAACCTACGCTTAACTATGCGCCAACAGTTGTGTCTATTAGTTTCTCGTCATAATAAACACACACCATTCGAATATAGCAGGGATTTTGGTATGTTGAACTATTTTTTCGTGAACGTGTCGCATTGTCTTTACGCCTAATTGAGAATGGGGGACAGTACATGGTGTGCCTTATAAGGGCGTGTGGCGGGACAAAGTTCTTGGACTCAGCGGTCAGACGGACATGACAGGTCAGTTAGTGCGGGGTAGCCTTACTGTGAAGTGATCTGTGGTTTGTGTTGGTGTTCAAATATTTCTGTTGTGTTATTAAAAAGTTGTTAGGTTATAATTTCTGACTTGCGCTTAATTTGCTTAAAATAATTAATAATTCTCAAATCTACTGTAGTTCTAAATATGTCAGGAATTATATATCCAGAGAAAATAATTATTTATACGTTTTTAAATATGACTCAAAATACATTTTATATACTGCTTATAATACCTATAGATTAAACCAATTGGTTACTAAACACAAAGATTAAGCAATTTTTAAACTGTTGCCTTTGGTACAGTTTTTCAAAAGTTTTTCTTATCAGTAATAATTATATTAGCCAGGAGTATAGTTTTTCATTTTGTTGGTTTATTTGATGTATATCAATTGAAAGAAAATCTTGATGACGGGATGTTGGAAAAAAAAAGGTGGACATCATCCCGAAACTAGTCTAAAATGGTTATGTTCTTACAAACTGATAATGTCAAGAACCATTGAAACCTGAATCCTTTCCATACAAATTAATTAACTACAATAAAAATAACAATTTATTTTATTGTTCAATAAAAATAATATAAAATAGAACTTCAGATTAAAAATTGTAAAATTAAGTCGAATAGAGAAGATACAATATGGACATACTGTATTTCAAACAATGATATTTGTTCTATAATATCTAACTCTCTACAATCTACATTTATTTGGGGTTATGATATGTATACATTTCATGGCCGTGTCTCTGACACGTTACGTTACGTTTTATTTGTTCCAAAAATTAGTTATTTTAGCCTTCATTGATATTTACACCTCCCTAGACTGTGCCTAAATTTTGAACTTGATACAACAATGGAAATCTCATTCCATATAAATCCACCAAACTTCAAAATTTTGAAAGTTCGAGCTCCTTTAACCCCTAAACTAGAGGGTTTTCAAAAAATATCCAATATAAAAAAGATCTTAAATTGTTATATATAATCTGAAAACAGTAAAAAGTAACGGAATAATGTGTAATATAATCCCTATTTTCATTAATTTTGTTTTCATTACTGAGAGTTTGCACATTGTCTCTCCCCCACCCACACACCCTGGTCCAATATAGAATGACGCAGTCAAGGCACCAGAAACGAACGAAATGAGTTTGGTTTTTCAAACATGGATTTTATAACAAACGAAGCCAAGGTCAAATAATTTTGTAATAGAGCAAAGCTATGAATTCACATTGTATCACTCCAACTAATTAGTTGCGGGTCGTGTTTATTCTTTCATGTTTGAGAGGAGTTATTCTTAAGACTCTTTGGACTTGAAAACACTCAAGATCTCTCGTTACCATGGTAATCGTAATCTGTTGTCTTGCTTTCCCTTTCCCTCCTCCTCTTCAACAGTCCTTTGTTTTGTTTACGTCTAATCATTAATCTTCAAAGTACTATTTTATAATAAAGTCTGCATTAACTTTCTCAAAACACGCACACAAACGTAGTAACAAAATTATTCGACTTTCAGCTGACACGAAACGATACGAATTTCTTTTTTCGTTTTACTTTCGAAATTATGTGAAATTGATGTTGAATTTGTGGATCCCCAATTATGTGTATTTTTTTAAGTATTGTCTGTCCGCCTGTCGTATTCTATAGTGCAATTTCTATATTACAACTCAAACGATTTTGTACGGAAGTTAGTTATATCCTGCGGGTTGGTTTTTTCATTTGATCTATTATAAAAACTCTATTCCACAAAATCGGCTCTAGCAGTTTTTATATTTTGATGAAAAGTGAATTACCTTGACCGCAATCAAATAGACCGTACGTTTAGGTCGAATTTTAGCACAAATGAAATAAGCTTGTAGTTTGTTGTTGTTTTTTAACGTTAATAAGTTTAGAAGCTACATTTGAGCGAAATTTTATTAAAATCGTTGGATCCGATTTTGAGAAAGTCATAATTTTGAGTTTTGATCTTACGTTAGCTATCCTATAATATTGAGTTAACGGGAAAAAAGTGTCTAGCTAAGTCCACATATGAGGTTGTGATGGAAATCGATCCACTCGTTTGCGTTGTTCGGCCACTACACAGACAGACAGATATTATTCCAAAAAACACCATTTTGTGCTCAGAGAACTTCAAAACTGATATATCCGCGAAATCCTTTATATTGATTTTTGACCCATCCTATAACTACTGTATGCGTGAGAAATTGAAAAGAATTCTTTAAAGATAATCGGGGATTATTAGCTTCTAATTTCAATTTGGAGTTTGTTTTCTATCTACTGTAATATTATGATTAAGATTAGGTTTCTGTTATTATTTTATGAAGAGTATGCTAATTATTACGTTGTTCTTCTTTTTTTGACAAGAGGGTGAATTAGAGAGGGACATATTTGCTTTGTAGTAATGACGTATGTTTTGTTTTTTTACAACGAATGCACATCTCTTACAATTAGCCTAAAACTTCAGTCACACACAAGGACAACCCCCTGCTGTTCTGACTTCAAGGATGTTTAGCTTACATAAACATCCCTGTTGACTCATTAGAGACTTTCTATTGTACAAATTCCAGCTCCCTTGTGGATGCTTCGACACTCTGATTGTAAAATGTCCATCGGATCTACCCTTGGGAGTAATTTGGCACTCTGCTTGGATTATTGTATTATTACAAATATATAGTTTTTTTCGGAAATAAATAATTAATTGCTCTGTTCATCTCGATAAACAGATTAAAAAACCTTTTTTTGCTTAATTAAATACACATACATATAAAAACAGCTTGTTACCTAATACCTTTTAAACTTTTTATTTTTTAAATGTTAATACATTTTTGTAAAATAAACATTGTCTACATATAAACATGAACCTATTTTAATAATTACAATAACTTTTAACTATAACCGCGGAGAATTTGCTTTGCTTCGAGGTTCAATGATAGTGAATCTACTGTAATTATTTTCTCACAATAGCATGTACATTTAAGTTGTTTCTGTAGAATTATAACTTGCCTAACATTTATAGAATATGATTAGCAATGAATGGTAACTACAAAAGACCTTCGTTTCATTTACTAAACTTTTTGTTTCATGGCACAAACATAATTTTTGTCTTTATGAAAGCACAATAGCGATCACAGAAATACACGCCTTGAAATTTTATAATAAAGGACTCCTTGTATCCTAAGATCATAAACGATTTCACTCTGTCAGGTGTGCAGTGTAGAAACCAAACTAAAGGACAGATTACGGTCAAATGTGAAACTTGGGACTATTTTACCCAGGACGTTTTCATTGTTTGAATAACTGAAGTTGGGACTACCTGACACAAGACTAAAATACAAAATATATATTTTTTCGTTATGGGATTTAGTGATTTTGATGAAATTACTGTTAAGGACTTGAACATAAAGTTTTGGTCCTACGCCCCCAAAAAATGCTGTTTTTAGAGCTGTTCGACGAAGGTTAAAATGAACCCCGGAATTCTATTTAGAACGTCGAATATCTCAAATTCGGATCAAGCGATATTGACCAATTTTTAAGGAAATGTTTTAAATAACTTTAACCAATCGGCCAAGTCACATCTAAAACCAAATTACAATTGGTCAGTAAATTTGCATATATTACAAATAACCCAACGGTCAGTTAACTAATTCAAACCTAAGATTTCAATGAATGAACAGTCGAGGAGTCACGCCCTTGTCTCGCCTACACGGCCACCTGCAACCTGCGTTACTTTAGACGAGGACAAATGCTTATTTCAAAAGGAAACACAATCAAATGCACAATATATGACTTTCTTTCATGGCCATTCCTATAAAATTGTCTGCCTCCTTTGAGAGATTTATTTTAAAAAGATTGTCGTATTTCAAACTATGAATATTCATTGGGGATACCTAAGACGGCCATGAAATGTACACATATCATAACCCCTAATAAATTCAGCCTGTTAATAAATGTAGATTGTAGAGAGTTAGATATTATAGAACAAAATTATTGTTTAAATACAATATGTCCATATTGTATCTTCTCTATTCGACTTAAATTTACAATTTTTAATCTGAAGTTCTATTTTATATTATTTTTATTGAACAATAAAATAAATCGTCATTTTTATTGTAGTTAATTAATCTGTATGGAAAGGATTCAGGTTTCAATGGTTCTTGACATTATCAGTTTATAGGAACATAACCATTTTAGACTAGTTTTGGGATGATGTCCACCTGTTAAGCATGTTTTTTTTTTTTTTTAACATCCCGTCATCAAGATTTTTTTCCAATTGATATACATCAAATAGACCAACAAAATGAAAACTATACTCCTGGCTAATATAATTATTACTGATAAGAAAAACTTTTGAAAAACTGTGTCAAAGGCAACAGTTTAAAAATTGCTTAATCTTTGTTTTTGGTAACAAATCTGTTCAAGTAATAGTAAAACCTAACTAAGTCAAATTTTTTTACTGATCCCGCCCCCAATTATTTAGTTATGTTTTAAAAATTTAAATTGTTAAACAATAATACACTTATTTTGTATAGTAAAAAAAACATAGGAATATCATTAAAATATATTTACAAGCTACATGCAGAAGTTTTTTTTGATATTGTAGGACCTATAGATGAAACGTTAGGCCTGAATAAAAAAAATATTTGTAACAGGAAGTTTGCTAAAAAAGTCATTGTGTCTTTGGCTATTTTGATAATTTTCAGGGTTTCCATTATTTTTAAGATTCTAAATAAATGGAACTTTTTTTTCTTAACTTTAGGTATAGTTAAATGTGTCACTTTACCCAAATATGAAATCTCAAAATGCTTATACAGTACTATAAATTTACAATCTTTTAAGAATGTATTGTAATTACACTTTGATCTGGATGATAGACACAATTGTGTAACTTTTTACTTAACTAATATAATGAGTAATAAATTTTTTTTTTTACCTTTATAGTTCCGCCATGTGACTTTGTGTTTGTCTTATTACAAAGACACGTTTTGGAGTCGTAGCTTCATCTTCAGTTATTTCACTCTGTAGAGGTCGTTAAAACATTAAACATAACAAAAACATTAACACTATACACACAAATATATACACGTATACATTGATTTTAACATTTTCTTACATGCGCACGGTTTCATGGTTCGCGAACTACTTAACTAGTATACAACGTAATGTATAGGGTAAGTTTAATAATTGCAAACAAATGTTGACCCCCAATTTTTCAACCTAGTTTTATTTATGGCCTTAGGAATCCAAAAAAGTGATTTTAGACATTCCGTCCATCCGTCGTTGTTGTCGTCGTAGGTAGGCTAAGCACAATAGCAGCCACAAAAATTAAGAAAGGAAAATGAAATTTGATGTAAGGGGATTATAGTGTACTCATAGAGAACTCTGTTGAAATTTAGAAAAATCTAATTGAAGATGGCAGCAATTTAAACAGTTTTTGTTCTTGTTTTGTGTGTTATTAAAACTTATAACACACTAAATTAGATGAAAATTCCAGATTTCAATTCATCTAATGGTAACAATCACTCACCCTTATGAAGTTATTGTCAAATATATAATTTTGAAACCTGACCTACTAAGAAAATGTGATATTCTAATAGTTACGAGATATGGCAGTGGCGAATCACTGACACTAGCTCCTTCACATATGTACAGCTTCAAGGTCCTTTAGAGCAGGAGACAATTACATGATTAAAGTAAATGATGACTTTTTAATAAATACACATCTACGAATCCCTATAGCCAAGATTAAGGAAGTAGTGATCCACAATTACTGGATTACACCTTGATCTACCAATACAATTTAACATTCCTTACAAGACCCAAGAAACCAACTTTTCGGCATTACATTTAAAGGATATGGTGTAATACATTGTATGATGGGGCTGGGTGAAGTAACATGATGTTTATCAACTTGTTTATATATACATGTTAAGCCAAAATTAAAATTTCCCTAACTGTAATTATAGAAGAAAATATATTTCTTAATTTACATTCTTGTCTTTCTTTAAAATTGCCTTGAACAAAACAGGTATACTTTTTTTAAAATACTTGTATATTAAGTTTTTTCAATATACATTTTATATTGATTGTATTACATATATTCAGTTACGTCTTCATTCATTTTAAATAAAACACACATTTAGTTTTCCGAGTTATCTAACATCTACAAAGTCATCAAATTCTAAGTAACTTGTAAAGTTCTACTCCAGTTAAAATGATTGATGGCCTGTATGAATATCAAGTATTTAGAAGGACCAACCAAGGTCGTCCGAGTTGAGGACACGTTTGGACAACAGATGCTTTCAGCAACTAATTAAAAATTAATTGATTCTTTATAAAATACTTGCTTAATGAGAGTAGGCCTATCAAAAGAAATCTTTGAGAGTCGTCTCCCCTCTTCTTGCAAGTAATATCTTATGCATTACGTCAGTAGAGTAATATTAGGTTCTGCATATTTCAAAGCAACCATGTCCATGATGCATGGCCTTTGATAAGTCAAGAGATTCTTTAGTCTCATGCATTTTAATGAATGACAATTTGTTTACTTGAGTTGATGTTCGCCGAAGGGAAGATTGTAAATTTGTATAATGATTTTCTTCAAGTATGATGTTTGAATCTCAGTTTGCTCTTTTTGTCTGACTTTGTGCGTTGTCTGACAAAATATGAGAAACATTATATTTTTATTTATGGTTTAATAAATTCTGATATAAATAAATATATCAAATACTAACCAAACAAATACAAAAATGACAGTTTGGTAGTTTGTCAACAAAAAGTGAAAATTAATCATTTATAAAGTCTAATCTAAGCTTTCCTTGTACTATAAGTAATGTTTATCCTATAGGAATCTAATTTCATGAAATAAATTTTTTAATTAAGTCGGTCCAATGTGTTTCATTTAAAAAAATTATTCCTGAATGATTGTTTTTTTAAAATTTTAAATTTAACACACTGTTTTGGGTTATTAGTCTTCAAATATAACCTCTTTTATAGTAGCTCCAATGATGGTTCTTAAATTCTATTTTACATATAACTCTTTAAATGCTACTTTTAGGGAAATGCCGACCAGTACATTTTGTTCGAATTGTTATAGCCGTTTTTGAGAAAACTGTATTTTTGTGTTTCAGTCTTATGGCAAATAATTTTTAGTTAAAAACAAAAATCAATAAAAATAACATTTCGAGATTTAGTCAACATATGCCCACATAACAAATTTTATCAAAATCAATATACTGATTTAAGTTGTAGAGTGCTACTCAGATGACACACACATTATTCTAGCAATTTTTTTTTTGATTTAGCAGATTTCAAAATTGATATAACTTTCTTTGTCCTACATATATATGGAAAAGTAAAATTAAAATATTTTCTATAGGCTTAAGTGTTTTAATGAACACTTCCTTAAAGATTATAATTCTGTGGTGAAAAAAATAAACGAATTAACTGGCTAAAACCAAAGTGTGAATGAATCAAGTTTGATAGTACTTAACTTTTTTAAATAAGAATTTACTTACAAGGCAAAGTTAGGTCTGTAGGGCTCATTTCCTTCCTATTAACAACTACTCACCACCATAACAACAGAAACAACAACAATAATTACAATATTACAATAATATAGGGGAAACATATTCTAATAAGAAAAAAAGATGTTGAGATATTCATAAATATATCCCATTTTATTCCCCCCTTTTGAGTATTTATTTTTATTTTTATTATTTTTTTAAAAATTGAAATAACACTTATATGTCTGGAAGTAATGATTTTTTTTATCCATTTAACAGATTTTGTTCGACTAAAATCACCCTTAAGTTCATTTTGATATATATTTTTTAGTACTTGGGAATTGTAATTTTCTTTTATGTAACGTTTTGCACATTTTTTGGGTCAAGAAACTTCACACTTCATCTGAGAATGTGATCTAAAAAGTTTTATCTTATTTTGAGATATTCAACATTCATAGTTTCACTTTGTGACTCTGCTAATTCCTAAACTATCTATATGGGTAGAAAGGAACCTTTTGTTTTATTTGTGTTTGTATGGGTGACTGAAAAAGTTAGTGCAATGTTTGTGTGTCACTATTTTATTTCTTTTAACCAGAATATATTCTAAATATTGGTTAGTTTCTTTTAGGTTACCCTTAATAATACATAGATAAAACAAAGTTAAAACACATGTGTTTTTCCCCTCGCCTGAATGGTTTTGTATTTTTGAAATTATTTCCAAATTGTAATTTTCTTTTACGAGTCGTTTTGTTTTATTGATTTCAGTCATAAATCTTTACATTGCACAGAGTGACAGGTATTTGTTTATGCATTATAGAGATTTAACATAATTGGGACATTAATTTAATAAGGTTTTAAGAAAGCTATAAATGATCTAGTAACAAATATAGTTTGTGTTTAATGACTTAAATTAAGGAGTAGAAAGATGACTTGAAAGTATCATAAGTTTTGTATATTAACAAACAGTTGTGACAATGCAACGATCTAAATCCACCAGGAATCATCGTCATAAAAGACCACCTCGATGGAGATGGGCGTTGTAAGTGATAGTCCTAATTTACTTAGTCATTTTAAAGTTAATAAATCTTAGATTTTAGAATATTTCTGTTCGAAATAAGAAACAGTATGTATTTTTATATCATTTATGTTTTATGTGAAATGTTTGTCATTAAATTTTTAATAACTTTTTCCTTTAATGGTCTAGTTTGCATTATTAAGCCGAAGTGTATCATTTTTATTTTAAAACTCTAAAAAACAACACAAATTTTTTAAATGTACAAACACTTGAGAGTTACAGGATATTACCTCATCAATTCCCTTCTGTAGATATGAAGCAAATTTGGTATTAATGAAACTTAAATTGCTTGACAGTTTAGGATATGTGCATCAACTTAATTATTTTTGTTTCTTGTCAATTCCCCTTTTATTTAGCTGTTTATCTGCTTAGTTATTCTAAACGTTTTCATTCATATCTTGTCTAAATCACTATGTATTCAAATAGACTATAACACCTGAAATAATAATAATATATTAATAAAAACCGTAATTTGATTGTTAGTTGTGATATATGTTTATATAAATAATTATCTTTTCATTATGACATCATCAGTAATTTTATTAAAATGAATAAATAAGACAATACTAAATTTGAGTACATTTTTCTTCCACTCTTAGCATCATTTTAAATTCTGTTAATGGTTTTCGGATGAACTCCATTTTCAAAATCTATGTATTTCCTGCTTGGTCCCTCAAAGGAGTATTTTTGTTTAGCCTATGTATCCTCCACACTCCTCTACTTGTAGACTCTGCCTTCTTTGTGATTTGTTGACACTGTGGTGCTATGTTATTGTTTACTTTTTACAGTTCACTATTTCAGTAAAATTGTACCCAAAGTTGAAGTTAAAACAATAGTAAGAAAGGCAGTAACATGTACTAATATCTGTCATGAATGTCCTAGTAGAAATATAGATCATAATAAATTCAACACAGTATGTTTCTAATTGTCTGGTAACTAAGTACAATTGTATATACAAGTATTTCAACTATATTTGCTACTTCACTATCATATTCCATTATTATATTGTACAAATTTTTAATGGTTTATACTTTGTTACAGGAGTGTCGGCTTAACACAGGAGATGGACTCTACAGGCTCTGTTGCAGCCGTGGAATCTGCTCTTGACAGATTAAACAAACAGCGCGAAGAATTAGAAGAACTTTGGAATACTCGCAAACTAAGGCTGGACCTTTGTTTACGACTTAGGCTCTTTGAAAGAGATGCACTTGAGGTGATTTTAGTTGTTTTTGGTATTAAATTTTTTCAAGTATAAAGCGGTCTATAACAATTCTGGAGTACAAATTTGATGAAAATAGGCTTTTTAGAAAGGATAACTTATTATTAAATCTAAATAATTGCAACTAGTTTCATTGAATGAAAGAATTGGATACTATAGAGATCGTCAAGTGTTATGTGAAAGCAGGTGTTTTAACCTGAAGCTATACATACATTTGTAAAAAAAAAAAAAAAATCAGATTTTGAGTCTTTTTAATGACCTTCTTTGATATTGTTGGAAAGAAATTCCACTTTAAAGTCATTGTCTCCATCTGAGAATTAATGTTCTTAAATTTAAAAAATCAAACAAAGCTTTTGCCTCCTTTCTACGGCTGAGTGCAAAATGTGCCCTTAAGACCTCATCCTTGGGGTCAGACTCAATTATCTACAGCTTTTAGACCATTTAAACATATTTACCAATAAATGCCACTTCCCTCTAAATTACTTTCTGTATAATATTTATTTGCTATTGCAAACAATAATATTATTAATTCAATATTTATAATAAATTAATAAAATTAACATTCTTTTTTTAAATATTTATAATTTATTTCAAGGTATCATCACAACTTGAGTTATGGTCTAATGAGTTGGAACACAGCGAGCTGAGTTGTGACATGCAGCAAGCTGAGCAGTTCCTGAGACTCCACAATGAGAGTGTTGCTCACATGCAAAACACAACATTCCAAGTGTTGCAGCAAGGCCAGGAGTTAGCTCAAGTGGGTTGCTTTATTACATTACTTACATAATTAGTAATTTTAAATTCATACTATTCTTTTTACAAATTAAATGGTATATTTCAGTATCTCATTCTTATTTGTGGGTGTCTTCATAAAATTTAATTTGTACCACATTTATCATATTTTACGCTGAATTGCACACATTTTTCTACGACAAAAGATTCTACAAGTTCCAGGCTTTTCTCCATCTTGTTTTATAATTTTTATTAAAATAAATTTACATAATTAATTTATTACCTTCTATTTTCTTTAGTCGAAAGAAATTGATGTCGTCAACATGGGTTCGGTCATCTTTAGCAGGCAGGGCACAGATGCAAATGTCCTCTCTGTTCAACTCACTGTGTGGTACCTTTGTACTACTACATTGTAGCGTAAAGATTCTTAAAGGTATTTGATATTATGGACTCTAAGTTTAAATCTTTGCGAGGTTTAGATGCTACTTTATAAATAAAAAAACATTGTATTTTTTGAGAAAATTTATTATCTTTACAACTTTTTTCCTATTCAAATATATTCAGTATGAATTTCCATAAAATTATAGAAGTTTTCATTCTCCTTTCAGAATGTTGGGCACCACAATAGAGGGATATTAAATGGTTGAACGTTTCAGAAATTGAAATTTCTTTGATCATTTCAAATCTATCGAAGCTGCATAAGGAAAAATTTAATATGAAATTAAGATATGTGATTGGAATTGTAGTTGTAATCAACAATTTATTGTGAGATATATAACAATAAATAAAAGAGGTATAAATAAATAAACAATAGATAATGGGATTATGTGCAAAGAATGCCAGACGAAGGTTTCCCAAAAAAAGATTATGTCTTATTCTTCAGGTAGATGAAATTTGAGAAGGCTAAGAACAAGATTATGAAGTCAGAGCAGGTTTAATCATGGAAATACAGAAAATAACAATATAAATATAATATTATCACTCAAACATAGTACATGTGAAGTATTTTGGGGACACCAAAATTAAAAAAACTCATCTTCAAAGTTTTGGGGTTATATCCCTTCTGTGTGTGTTTCTTATAATGATGTTGAGAGTTCAGTCAGCTCTTGGTACATTGAACTGTAGCTTTGAAATGTATCAACTACTTTTCTCATGTTTGGAATTGGGGTTATTGTGCTCATACGTCTAGATACTTTGTGAATTCTAATTTTCCTGTATCAATCAGTTTGGTACATTATTGGTTTAGGTCACAAGTCTAAAGTGAAGCTAAACTATTTGAATGCAATTATGAGACTTAACTGACTCAGATTTTTTAGAGAGTTAGCTTATAGGCTTAGATTTTGTGTATGACTATGTTAGCATGCTAGTGCAATATTTAGACAATGTTTGTTATTAATGTCATTAGGCACATATTAATATGACTTTAAAAAAATAATACATTTTGTTAATTATTGTTATACATACCTAAAAAATTCTCATTGAAAAATAGGCACATAAATTTTATGGAGTGTTTTAGCAGAAATTTGGTAGCAAATTACATTTTAAATTGACTGTTCCTTAAACAAAAATAAATTCGTGAGTTTCAATTAAAATAACCATTTAATTAAATCTGGTAATTTAAATATATTCATATGTAATTTATAAATTTATATGTACACTTTAGTAACAATGTAACAACTTTTAGTAACTTTATTTTATTACTTTTAAATTTTTACAATATTTAAAAATATCAGTAGATTTATTATAATGTTAGTTTTAATAAAACTTTTATCAATTAGTCAGTCTCGTTTATTATGTATTTATACTAATCTGTTCTCCTAATTGGTTAGGCCAGATCATGAAAGATATTGACAAACAATATAAATGGGGTTTATGTTGAACGAGTTCCAATTACAAATTCTAGTTGCTAACACAAATGAAGCAAGAATATTATCCTATTTCCACATTAAACAACTCACTTTGGTATAAATTCCCAACTCTTTTCAAAAAATAACTTTTATTAATTATGTGTGAAAAATGCTACTTACATTTTTTGTAAATTTGTACTGAAATATTAGTCATTAATTTTTTTTTTGGCAGGTATTTGAAACTTCTGGTGTATCCTTGATGGCAGACAGCCAATATTCTGCACAGACGAGGGTCCAGGTGTTACTGGAGTTCCTCCATGAGAGAGAGATGGACCTGGAGGATTTGGCAGAAATGAAGAGGGTTAAACTTGAACAATGTGTTCAATTGTGTCAGTTCAGAGCTGATGCTAACCAGGTATATGCATTTTATATTATAAAATATATTGTATTTTTGGGTTTTGTAGATTTTATTTATCTGTCATAGAAGAATAAAATATGCTATGTAGGGGGTAGTATATGTTCAATAAGAAGAATAAAAAACTTAAAAAATCCAATAAATATATGAATATACTGTATATATTATACTGTATAGTTTTTCTCATGTCAAGCTCAACATTTAATATATATACATATATTAGAAATTTGTTTTTTAAAACTTTTGAGAGAAATATAAAATGAATCCCCTATTAAATGTTCTATGTACATTTATTCAAAATTTCAAGGTTGCCAGAATCATTGAAAGTGAAATAAAAATTGTATATTTCATTTTTCACAGAACATGGATCCTTGAAGTTTTCAGTAAATGATTGAAAGTTGTTTAGTGAGTTATACGACTTATCTTTAGAATTTTCAATGTGATTAACATACAACTATGTTATTTTTGATTTTTCAAAATTCTTTATATTGTTAGCAGTTCAAATTTGCCATACCTAGCAAATACTACAAGGTGAATAACTGGTGGCTATGTTTAAATGCATGTGTTGTCTAGAAATGCTTCATTCACTATCTATCTGTTTTTATTTAAAACAAAATGTGTAAGGAATGAATTAAGTCCAATTTAAAAATTTTATCGGCCCTTTACACGATTTATATGTTGATATTTTTATTTTTGTTGATTGTTTGAGGTAACAGACATATCGCTTTAAAAAAATGTTGTTAATTGACAAGGACACAAAGCACTTGCTTATATCCTCCAAAGTTTTGGAATTTTTCTACAAATCTAATAAATAAACTATAATAATAATAGAAAATATGATTTCTCAAATCGGTTTCAAAACAGGTAACAGAATTTCCCTATTTGAAATTTTGAAAATTCATGGTCATGTTATTAGCAATGAAATGTACTTGGGCTCATGATCTATGGAGGTTTTAGTATATTTTGACCACCTGAACACATCTACCAACTGTACATTGGCCTTAATTCTTCCTGTATGTCAAATTAAGTAACTCACTCAGAAGTGCTGAATATACACACACTAGATTGTGTTAGGGTTCTAAAGTTAATGTGTGGTTAAATTGTAAAGTTTGTCCTATTTAGTCTGAAACAAAGACTTTTGGCAAGGGCTCAAAAAGAATAGTTTATTCATTATCGTGTAGGATTTTACATATTATAAGTTTTTGTGACTAAGTACATAACAGTCCTCATGTGTGTGTAAATGTGAAGTTACAAAACCTTTATATTTTTGCCTTTTTAAATTATTTTGTTTTCATTATTATTTCAAATATCTTATTCTTGCTGCAGGTGGTTAGTTGGATTCGTAATGGAGAAGCCATGTTAATGGCTAGTTTTACAGTGCCTACTTGCTTGCAAGATGCAGAGCAACTTAAAAAAGAACATGAACAGTTTCAAGTAGCAATTGAGGTGAGTTATTTCTATATATCTAGATGATGAAAATGATAACAATAAAATAAAACTTTATCAAGCTCCAAAATACTCTCATTAAAAACAATAAGTGATTCCCATCAGAATAAGTAGGTTTGGATGTTGATGCCATAATGAATAAAAACATTCAAATCTCTGTCATTTTAAAAACAAATTATTTCCAGATTAAATGAAAACTTATTTCATTGTCTTTACTTTAAAATAATTACAGCAGTGTGAATTATACAATACATTATTCTCATTTTTAGGAACTTGTAATACACACTTATATTTGAATAAAATTTAGTATATTTGTTTTTAGATCTTTCAAATATAACACTGTAAAAATTAACAAGTGGTCGAATGTAGGACTAAAGTATTTATATTAAAAATCTGTGGTCATATTTAAGCTCCAAAACAGCTAAACTGATTAACTGTTCATTATTTTTTCATTTCACGATCTAGTTGCCCATTGAAAATAAAATGTATCCTACAAAGTGTTTTTTTTTTTTTTTTTTTTAATGTAGTTTTTTTGTTACACCACTATCATTTTTATTCTCTGAAAAGTTGAAGCGATTTCCATTAGGTTATCAATAATCTCTTTGTTATGTAAGTTTTTAGTTGTATGCTACAGAACCTGGTTTTTAATTTTGGCTTTTTTGTATGTTAAAATATCAATAAATTATATTTGTGATTTTTCATAAATTAATATTAATTATAATCCGTGTTTAGTTGTAACTATGCCCAGAGTATAACAACAGCTTTCAGTTTTGTTAAGAACTTCATGGCAACTGTTTAGGGAATAAACTCCATCTTCATGTGTTGTTCAGTTTATATATTTGTATATTATAATATTATGATTTGACAAGAATTTAGGAATGGGATTTATTATAGAATCAATAAAGAAATTGTAAACTGTTATTCTATTCTGATAATAATTATAAGTAAGTTTATTATAACACTAATAATTCATTATTTATCACAGGTAACATATGTTCTATATGAAATGCAACTACTATGCAGTTTCAGTACAATGTCAATAAAAATAGTCTAAAATAGTGAGAATTATTTAATTTGTATTTAAATCCTTTAAAAATCACAATGGTAATGTTCATTTTGTTTGGTTAGCTAGTCATTTTGATGAAACTAAGTTTTCTCATTTATTTTGAAATGTTGGTTGTGATTATGTTACTATTTTTGTTGAACATAAAATTAATAAGACTCTCTATCAATATCCAATAACGGAATTTAGTTTTCGGTTTAGATAAGAAGCTTTTGAAGTCAAGTCCAATGTTCTCAAGATAATTTATAAAATCAGTACTGTTAGGATTTATATCATTCCATAGCGTAACAGTTTTATTGATACATTTGAGTTACAAATTCAACAAGTATTTTGTTAAATGTATAGTCAATTTTGCTTATTTATATGATAACTTATGAACATACAAAAAAAAATGTTTAATAAATTTTTACTAATCAGCGTATAAACTTAAATTTTAGATTTGGTAACTATTTTATATTATTTTAGAATTCGTTTTTAGGAAGTTAAAATTGAAGGAAGTTGTTTTTAAATAGTAAAAAGTTGAAACTAAACTTTATACATTTTTTCATAGATTCTGATTGCAGATTTTTTTTTTTACATTATACTGTATTATAATAAAAGTTATTTATCTGTAAAACCTAAATTGTACTTAACAAATTTAATTTCAGTTTAAGATGTGATATCATTCATCATTCTTAAATTTTTCACCAATTTATTTTATTGTACAATATGAAAATGTCACAAATAGTTTCAGGATTTATACTATATCTTTTGTTTTAAGTTTAAATAATGGTTTAGAAACAATTAATATTGCTAAAATAAAACTGTTTAATTTCTTTGTCTAGAAAACACACACATCTGCTGTGCAAGTTAAACATCGAGCAGAAGCGCTCATCAGTGCAAATCATTATGACCCTCAAGGTATCCGTGATATATCTGAAGAAGTTACCAAAAGATGGCAACAGTTAGTCACTTGTGCAGAAGAAAGGCATAAACTTGTTACTGCAAGTCTGAACTTCTTCAAAACTGCCGAACAAGTAATAACTTTTATACTTTTATACATGAGATTTATAAAAAAATTAATTCAGAGATTTTGATTTCTATAACAAATATTCTGTTTTAAATATTTACTACAGAATTAGGAAATGTGTTAAATAATCTCAAAAATACAAATTAAAGAAAAACTAACTAATAACATGGTTTTTGTTTCAATTATTCCAATCAGAAATTTCAGACAGATGTATTAATAGAAGGCATTAAAAACAGAATCCTTCCTCTAGAAGATTTTGTTTGTTTTTTATTTAACATCTATACTTTTTGGCTGTAAAACTAGTGAGGATATAAAACCTTTATAAATAAAGTGAAAATATTAGGTTAACCAGGAACTCTATTCCTTATCTTCAATGTGAGAAACATACATATTAGTCCACTTAGTAATTGTGACAGTCTCTAGAAGGGAATACACCATCAAGTTTTATTTGGTGTGAGGAACTCCGGGCTTTATTGTATACCCACCAAAACCTTATCCTCTTTATAACACCTCTAGAGACTGGATTTTTGTCTTCTATCTGTCTCTATGAGACTCCCGTCAGGCATTTATTCAGGAGAAGGACGGTCTAATAAGATCTTTACATCTTTTCATGTATTAACACTCAAAATCTTATTTTATCTACAGGAAGGAGTTGTCCTACTTTGAGAATTGTAACATTTTATTGAACGGGATGAAACATTTGTAAACAATTTATCTTTTCAGTACTAGGCTACTTACTAACTCACCAGATATCCCATTACTTGATTTACTGGTTTTGCATACAGTTTATGTAAAATGTTCTAGTTAGCTGTGGTTTGAAGAGAAATTCTACAAGTTTTGAAATAAATCACTCCATTTGAAGTGTGTTTTTATTTTACAGTAGTTGTATTGTACTTATTTGATCTGTTCTAAAAATTGTGTTGTTAAGATATACATTTCTGGTTTACAGTGTTTTTACTTTATCCACATCCAAATAAACATTTCCTGTGTAAATATACTCACTTTGTTTATCCTGTGGTAGTGGGAGTAGTGGAGGGCGTGTTTATTAGTTGAATCAATGTACACAGTTAGATGTGGTTTCTTGTCTTAGATATTTAATATTTTTTAAATTTCTGAAATGGACATCCGATGTTATGAGAAATGTATTGTTTTCTTTTGAGCAACTTTTGTATGTGTGAATTACAACAAATGAATGAGTGAGGGTTACATCAAGTGGTGATGTTTTTTTTTTTTTTTTTTTTTTTTTTTAAGGAAGAGAGTTTGAGGGTGTTTGGTTTATACAACTGGTTTGTTTGCTATTGCAAAATTTAAATTTTTTTTAAATCAAATATTGATTGCTCATGTAATTTATAAATGTAAATTAAATTAAATAAAAGATTATATGGTTTACATTTTTATTAGAAATGTCAATTATTTTATAAATTGTTTCATTAAACTGAAAACATGTTGTGAACTAATTATTGTTGTGAATTAAGTATTCTAGGTTAATGAATTAAAGATGTGTTATCTATATTAAAGTATTTGTAATAACTATAAACAATGAGCAAAGACATTAATCAGATTATATTTTAAACAAATATAAAATAAGTAATACAAATTCAATTTATTAAAATTAAATTACCATTTTTTATTTTAGGTCTGCTCTGTATTGGATAGTTTAGAAAGAGAATACAAAAGAGATGAAGACTGGTGTGGTGGTGGTGTTCAAAGTTCAGGAGTTGCACAACTTATCAATAAACACCAAGAACAAAAGGAAGCTTTTTTGAAAGCATGTACATTGGCTCGAAGAACTGCCGAAACTTTTCTTAAATATACGAGTAGAAGTCTACAATACTACAACTATTCAGGAACTGAGGCTGGTTCTGAAAGTAGAGTTAAAGGTAGTCAATTTCTGTTTCAATCTTGATGATTGTAATCAATAAAATTATGATTGTACTTTGTCACACACATACATTTTATCTTCTCTTTTTAATAAATAGATATAGGGATTTTGTTATGTTTTAAATTTAGATTTCTAAATTCTATTTTAGATTCTAACTTTTGAAGTATTTTACTTCTGTGAAACTTATGCTATAGGGTCAAAACTCAATTTTTTGAGGAAATATTCTTTGCAATATCTTTAGTCTATAAAAAGAATTTGTAAATTAAGTCTGTTTGTCTGGACTTAAAGTATCTACAGCTCGAACAGTGGACCAATTGTATTAAAATTTAGTATTTATTGGGCAAACTTTGATCATGTCTCAAGGTTATTTCCTCATTTTTGTAATAACTAAAAATATGGAAGTATCTAATATAAACTTCAAATTTTTTAAATGGAGCCCACAGGGTGCAAAAATTTAAAACCTCACTGAAAAAGGTACATAAAAAAATCATTTCAATAGACAAAGTATGTATCAGTTAAAGATTCAAACAAATTTAGATGAAAATACAAAAGGAAAAAAATGCATTCATTAATGTTTAACAGTTTACTGTAGTGAACTGATTAACAAAGTCTATCACATATAGGCTAACTATATTAAATAACTCAAACTGTATTCCAACAACTGGTTTGATTTCAGTAATTCTGGATAAACTTTTAAGCCAAGAGAACAAAGTGTTGGAACACTGGAGCCAACGTAAAAAACGGCTTGACCAATGTCAACAGTTTATTCTTTTCGAACGTTCAGCTCAGCAAGCCATGGAGTGGATTCATGAGACTGGAGAGCATTACCTTTCAACTCATACAAGTGTTGGAGCTACTCAAGTTAGTTTTTTGTCTTTAAATAACAATAAAATTATTGTAATATTTTGTATTAATTTCTAGACACCATAATTAGGTATCCAGATGGAAGATTTTATAGTTTGTTAAAGGTATAGTAGTATTATAGTTTAGACTAGTAAGTGTTAGTTTTTTAAAAAGACATTTTGATCATTATAAATGTTTTTGAGAATATTTAAAATTTTAATTATTTCTATATTATTGTTAATAACACAACAAATTTATTTCATTAAGATTTATTAACATGTTATTTTGATTTTTAAAAAATTCAAAAGCAGAGTGTTTGAGAACCATGTACATACAGACTAATAAAGAAATAAAACTCAAAACCATTCTAAAATATAATCAAAATGAAATCATTTCTAACATTTCAGAGTTTTTACCTCCACACCTTGAGACATTTTTCTAAAGTCTAATTAACTTGTGGGACATTTACTTGCCATTAAATTGTAGAATTTTTAGATATTCAAATCTTCCGTTCTTCAGACAATTTGCAAGAACAACTTTTTACCCACCATCCTCCAATGATTTTTCAAAATTTAAGTCCTCTATAAATCATAAATTTTGATATGTCAGACCATTTATTTTTGAGATAATTCATGATAAAAAATTCCATAGATGGATGGACAGACAGAGTGTTATCATTTCAGAAATGATTTAACTGTGTTCTTAGAAGCTAAAAATATAAAGAACCGAAAACGCAGTATCAACATATTTCCACTATCTTATGATTCTTATTTCATAATTGAAAAGTAATATCGGGTCTTTCAAAAGTAAGTTAAAACTTTAATTGACTATAGTTTATTTGTATTTTAATATAGAACAAAATAAATTCCTTTGGAATTAAATGAGATTTAGTTTTAAAAACTTAGTATTAAGCCAAGTTCTTACTTATTAGGATTATTAAGACAGGTGTTTGATTTGGCCGCCATTTTCTTCTTGGAAAAGAAGTAGTCTCTCCTTTATGCTATAGCGGCAATTTTTAAAGTATTGACATTTATTTCAGCTATCTTTTGAATAATTGCTGCTTTCAGTTTATACAATTTCATCTCTTACTATTGAAAGTCTTCCTGGGCTCTTGATGTCTCCAGTGGTTTCAAACTTACTAAATGCTTATTATATTTGATCTTTTTATATTTTTGCATTGCACAATAGGCTCCTCAAACTCTTGTGAGTACGAAAATTTCCTTACCTGACTGATAAACTCCACTCACATTCATAATAACACTGAATCAATGATACGTGTTTGTAAAAAATAAAGAAAAAAATCAGTTAATTATAAACTACTAAAAGTTTACCACCTATTTGATTCTTCTGTTTGAAATTAGTAAATAATGTGAAAATTCATTGCTATGGCAACAAATAAATAGCAGTGAAAATAATAAGTGATATTTTAATAAATCCAACCCTATTACATCTACATACAATAGTTTTTATCAGAGATTGGACAACAAATAATGAAACCATAACTATTTAAAGTTGTAAACTACTTTTGAAAGATCCGGATTGAGTTATACATGATAATATGATTTTTAGACGAGAAAATGGTGTAAATAAAAGTTTTATATGACAATGAAGTTTTCTGAATTGCCCCATTTCGTATCAGAGTTGAGAATATTTAGTATTTGGATTACCAGTTAAAATTTTGGTTCTTCATGTCAATAATATTTGTAAGACTTAATAATTAAATAAATTTTATAAGCCTTATGTCTAAATTATACAACGGTAACTACATAATTAAGTTTTTTGGTTAGCATTTCGGTTAACGCTTATTATCTTTTCTTTACACCATTTTTCTTGTCTATAATTTTGAAAGAAGTGTCACTTGATAGAGGATACTGTTTGAAAAGTTTTAAGTTGTATTCACCTCTCCTTAAAAAATTCGTCTTGGTTTAAAAAATGTATTAAGTAAGCTGAAAAATTTCAGTCGTATGGTAGGCTATATAAATAAGATAGGAATAAGAATTACTTTTCCATTATTCAATAAACTAAATTTCATACTTAAGAAAATAACATTACAACAACATTTTTAATTAAATTATGAAAATAAATTTTTACTTTTTATTATTCAGAATATATTTTAAACTGAATTTTTTCTTTTTAATTAGCTATATATTAAATTTAAACAATTGAACTCAAGTTTTTATTTATGTTGTTTTTACATTCATAAGAAACATTGTGCAAACACATAAAAAAAACATTCTTTCTACATTATATAATATAGTCTGGTTGTTGTCAAAATTCTAATATTTAAAATTAATGTGTGATATTAAAGAGTAATTTTTAAAGTAAGATTTTATCTTGAAAACAGTTTTATTCAAAACTTGGATCAACAACATTGTTTCTTGTCGATTAACCATTTCAAAATAAGAATGAAAGAACATTTTTTATAGCAACACAAATCAGTTTTAAATAAGAATGACTAAATAAATCTCTTAAATATTTACAACTATAAGATAATTGGCCAATTAAAAATTGTGCCACTTTGTGTGACCTTGACAGCATTATGCCACTGTCCAACTTTAAACTTCTTTGGAAACGTAGCGTGAGTGTACATTATTTTTAGTAGTGCAGGACAGTTGAGTGGCTGCCAAATTATCTTTCCCACAATGGAAATGTGTTTGATTAGTGGACTGGTGTGTTTAGCTGTTAGTTGTTGTTTACTATGTTGTTGTGCGAAATGGTCAAGCATAGAACAACATGGTACGATGTCGATGTGAATGGATTATTAGAAGTATGTATGGGTTTAATGGATTAAGGTGTAATTTATTATGTTGTGATAGACAAGTGTTGTTATGTTATACAAGTGTTAAGTATGGTATACTTTTTAATAACAAATCCTTTTATTTATTTTTTTTTTTACAAATTTTAATTTTTTAAAAATAGTTTAAATATGGATAAGTTGCATGTTCTACATACATAAAAATTAATGTATGTCATTATGATAAATTAATTATGCTGATATATATGTATCCGTGAGCATCGTGTCATTTTTCTGTGATGAACTTAAACATTATTTTGAGTTATTACATTTTTTAAATGATTCATTTTGGAAGGAAAAAATACATGATTTTATTGTACTTTTTCATGGAGAACTTTAGATTAAAAGCAAAAAATAATGTATAACAATAGTCTTAATAGATGCTAAGTAAACGTCTAAATGGAAATTTATATTTTATGTATCAAACTTTTTTTATGGATTTATTTAACACTTTCCAGTTGAACAATGTATAAGCGTGTGTTAAGTTATTTTATCATTATGGATACATGTGCTTACTTGTAACATATATAAAGATATATCTTGTAACACATCTAATATATTTGTGTAGAAAATTCGAAATTTTTATCGTGCCTCAAACTCTCATGTCAATAACTTCAGTCCACAACATCAATTCTTTCCAAAAATTACAAACCTTACAAAAATAGATTTCACCAACCAAGAGATAGATCTAATGAACCAAGGTCTTAAACATTGTATCTCTAGCAAACAAGATAACATTTATTTAGTCAACACTTATGAATGCTGAAATAGCCCTACAGCAATTGCCTAATGATAAACAAAATAGCACTAGATGTATCATCGATGAAAAGTCTCTATCTTATATAAAATGACCAAATAACCCGTTAAATCCTCAGACAAACATAGAATCAATCACCGTTAAAAATATCAATAAGAAGTTGGTAAACAACAATGCAATTATTGTTAAAGAAGACAAGGGAAGTTTGATTTTAGTAATCAACAACACGGACCATGGCAAAAAAGTTAAAGAATTTTTCACCAACAACAATATTTCTAAAATTGACAGTGACCCAACAAACCTATTTCATAAAACCATAAAACAATACTTAAACAAATGCAAACATATTTCTCGGATTCAAGGAAGAAAATCATTAAAAATAATAAAAACCTTCAGCTCCCATATTAGAGCACTTCCTAAAATTCACAAAGAAAATATTATAATCAGACCTATTGTCGATTTTACCCAAACGCTTGTCTACAAAGTAACAAATTTCTTAAAAATAATTTTGAATAAAATAAATTATATATTACCACAGATACGTAGATGATATAATATACTTATTTAATGGTACTAAAAGACAACCAAAACAATTCAACAATATTCCTAATAATATACATCCACTGATAAAAAATGACAACTAAAACGATGGAATGGTTCAGTGAGCGCACAATTTTATGTCCAAAAAATGACAGAGCTGCTGAAATTAATGATAAATTACTTGACTTATTCCAAGGGGAAATAATAGAATACAAATCAGTTGATAAAGCGATAGAAACAGATGAAGCAGTTAATTATCCAGTAGAATTTCTTAATTCGCTTAATCCACCTGGATTTCCAGCACATAAACTTCGTCTTAAAGTAGGAACGCCAGTGATGTTATTACGAAATTTAAATCCTCCAAAACTATGCAATGGAACTAGACTACAGGTAACTGCTTTAAAGAAAAATTTTATAGAAGCTACAATATTTACTGGTTGTGCTCGAGGTGAATCTGTTTTTATACCTAGAATACCACTAATCCCGTCGGAGTACCCTTTCCAGTTTAAAAGACTTCAATTTCCTCTGAAGATATGCTTTGCTATGTCTATTAATAAATCTCAAGGACAAACATTAAAATTTGCAGGAGTTGATTTAAGGGAAGACTGTTTTTCGCATGGTCAATTGTACGTTGGTGCTTCTAGGGTCAGTTCTTCTAATAATTTAGTGATTTTAGCACCTAAAGGGAAGACAACAAATGTAGTTTACAAAGAGGTCCTAAATACTAAATAAGTACATTTTTAGTTCAATTTTTTTATTTGAATTGTGAAATAATTAAATTTTTCTTTAGTATTTTATAATATGAATTCTTAAATAGTATAATATAATTTACCTATAACTAGAATAATTACGAATTTTTGTTGTTGTTTACTTTGCCTTTTGATATTTTTCAACTTTAGTAACTTTAAGTTATTGATGAGTAAACATGATGAAAATAACAGATTTAGAAAAAAATATTCTTTCTCTGAAATTACTCTATCATTCAATTCACAAATTCTGTATTCTTAAATATTACACACTACATTAAAATTAGCCGGATTAAAGTAATATTAAACTTTTTTATCAAAACATGCGATTTAATAAACGTATAGATTACAACTTGAATGATTCGCGGGCAAAGCCGCGATGGGAGATGCTAGTATTATATAAACTAATTATGATAAAACTTAAAATTTTTCAGGTGTCGAGTTCAAATTGAACAACCGTTAATTTGAATATGATCTGATCTTTAAATACTCCAAAAATCTAAATTAAACCCAAATTTTTAAAGAAAAAAAAGTTGAAGGTTACATTTATATATTTTATACTGCTGAGTTTGAAATTACTATTGGTTTCTTTTCCCTATACTAATAATTAGAAAGTCTTGTGAATCAACTATTTTACATGATTATCTGTAGTGATAAAGACTGTAACATGCCTTAGCTTGATTTATCAGGTTCTAATCTTTAAATTATGCTTACAATCTTTGGTAGTTATGGTAGTTAATATAGTATGAGCACTGTAAATAAAAATACTAGATTTGTTTTTTGGAACTTTCATGGTATTTTAAACATAAAACAAATTTTGAGACCTACAGTTCTTGTTGAAAGAGAGTTTAAAATATTGAAAAGAAACATTTATATTGAAAAGGAAGAAGCCAAATTTGCTGTGTAATTTGTAATAATTACTGTATATACATTTTTACAAATTATTAATATTTTATAAAATAAATAGATATTCCTACAGAATTGTATATTATTTTTGTCAGTTTTATTACTATTACTAAATAAATGAAATTTAATTTGTAAAGAAAATGTTGGAATTAATTTATACACTATCACTTTTTAATATAAAAAGTAATTATATTATTTTGAATGTAATTAAAAATGAATATGTCTCAATGAAACTAAATTTTGAAATTGCTTACAATACAATATTAAACTACTATAGTATAATAATTTGTATGCAATATATTTTAGTCAAATTGACCAGATTATTCACTTTTATTTCTGATGAATTAAAAAGGTTAGTAATTTCAAACTAAATTTTATTAATACCAAATAGATCATTTTCTCAAATCTGTGTTAACAGGAAGAAACAGAGAAACTGTTAGCAGAGCACAACGAATTCAAAGCAACCGCAAAAGAGACAAGGGAACGTGTAAAGTTGTTGATCCAATTGGCAGATAGTTTGGTAGAGAAAGGACATGCTCATGCAGCCGCTATCAAGCAATGGGTTGCTGCAGTTGACAACAGATATAAGGACTTTAGTTCTCGCATGGACAAGTATAGGTGAGTTTGGTTTAGAATCTGTTTATGATCTCATTATATATAAAATAACATTTAAAATGTAATTTTAATCCACCAACATAAGATCGCAATTAAACGTTGTACGAATATAATTTTGTGATCTTGTTGCTACATCATTAAAAATTTGTTGTGCCTCCATTAACCCACACCGGTACAGAAACTGCTGTCCTATGCAGCAGTAATCACTTTTTTCTATTCAATATTTACTCTAGTGAAAATCATCATTCCACAATAATTTATATACCACTAGCATAGTACCCGTCCTTCATACGGGGTTGACGTATATTTGTATTATATAATGGAGTATAGATAATTGAGTGTTAAGGGAGTTTTCAAGACCAGTGGAGCGGTGCCCTGATGGAATTTTTAAATAAAAATAGGCCTATTTGTTAACCAGAGACCCTAAGAATGTTCATGTACAATTTCAACTTAATGGGTCCAGTACTTTTTACATGTTGAGTAAGAATCACCAGAGCACTGTGGTGAATATACAATAAAGGAAAAGATCAACCCCAAAACCACAACAAAAAACACTAAAAACACAAAAACTGTATAGTTATGTTTATTCTACCTGATTTACATTTCAGTAACATAGTTACCATCCTCAGAAATTTATAGATTTAGTGTTAGTTTAATACTCAACCTCTGAGGATGGTAACTATGTTACTGAAATGTACATCAGGTGGAATAAACATTAATATACAGTTTTTGTGTTTTTAGTGTTTTTTGTTGTGGTTTTGGAGTTAATCTTTTCCTTTAGTGATTGAGTAACACACACAGACACCATTAGATTTTTATATAATAGTATAGATTGTAAAGCATAGGTTCCAAACATTAATATTCATACAATCAAAAGTCCATAAAATGTTATAAATAATATTTAATTAATTGTTAAAGTTTGTGTATTTCATAACACGGCAACATTTGTAGGGGTAAAACATAAAATTACATCATTCTTCATCCAATTTATAAAGGTCTATATTTCTGTTTAACTAATCTAGCGTTACAGTATTGTATACAAGATTTCTTCATCTTTCGATCTGTGGTTTCTAAATCGTTCTAACTGTTATAGTTTAGGATCTATAAAAATTACACAAAATCAAGAATTCATCAAGTTTTTTTCACTCTAAAAATCACATTTTATTTTTTTCCAATTGATCTTATAGCCTATTAAAAAAGACTATCAGAATAATTATATAACCTAAATCCATATGACGAAATGTAAAATCTAATAACTCTATGAAATTGGTGTTTATCCCCCTAGGGAGTACCATGTAACAGAACGTCATGATACAAGAAAATATTACCTCCTTGTTCATATAGTTTTTGTAAATGTTAACACTTGTCCAAATATGACATTATTTTATCCAAGTTGATAATATTTTATTGTATTTTTCTTCCTTTTTCGAACTACATATTCCAAATTATTGTAGCTGCCATAGTTTTTAGATATAATATATACATTCTACGAAGTCGTAACCAAAATTAACCGCTCCCGTTTTCTTTTTCATATGTTTACGAGATGTCAAATATCTATCAGTAATATTTCAATGTTTTTTACGATCTTTATATCATTGGAAAGATGAATTTCAGATCTGTTGAATGTTTTATTCCATTCCCTGGTTCTACTATTATTTGGATTGGACTGTACAAGGTAAATGCATCTTAACAAACATGTCTGGTGACCTTATTCTGTCAGTTACATTTCTATAAAACCAATGTTGTGCCTACCGGTTCTAGTATAGTTTAGTGTGTTTGTAGCTATTTTGTATTTTATTCATAAAAATTTTAATTTTTCAAATTAAAGTTTTCTAAATTGATATTTTTTTTTACACACTTTCATTCACAATTATACTACAAAACTTTTGTAAGTCTTGAAAATAATTAGAATTTTTCTAAATGTTATACATATGTTAGGCTTTGATTTCAGCAAGATTTGTATAATTCCAGATATACAAATTTGTTTGCGTGATTTTTTTATTGCATACATAAATTCTACTTAATTGTCTCTAACAAATGATATAATTCAAGTTGGGTTTTCTATAGAAGAACTATTTTCGATAATTTTTTCAAAACAAGCCCAAATTTTCAGCAAGTTTTCTTTTTCATCATAAAAATTGATTTTTTAACATATACATTTTATAAATTGACTTATTTATCATCAACATTTATTCACAACTACATTAAGAATATTTTGTATATTTTGAACAAAATTAAAACAAAATTGTTATGTGGTATTTTATAGGATTTTCTGTGGCATTTTAATTATATTTTTTTCACATTTTTGATTCCTAACATTCTAACTCCAAAACCTTTACATATAACATTTTTTTCATTACATGGATCAATTCTATGCACCTTTCTGAGAAAAATGATTTATAATAAGTTATGTTTTTCATAATGAACTAGAATTTTAGTTTTCAAATATATGCTTATTTTTTTGTGTCTTAAAACAAAAATAGTTTCAGTTGGCTCATGACTATCTGGTAGTTGCCTGGGTCGGATTTCACAGGTAAATCACTTTCTTACAATCTACACCCAAATTTGTAGTTGTTTTTAATTTGCAGGGTTTTTTTAATGCTCAATGTTGTGAAGGTGATAATGACCCCAATGGTTTTTCGTCTTGAAACAAACAAACAAATTAATAAAGCCTTAAGATCGAAAAGTATTATAAATTAACTCGTTTATAAACAAATTTGTGAATCCAAATTAATATTATTTATACCACAGCCCAGACCAGATATTACAGAGTGCCGGATAGATAAGGACGGGATAATCGTGAGTCAACTGTATACACAAAATATAAAAAGAATAAATTTCCTACAAATTTTTGTCCAACAAGTAGTTATAATTATACTCGAGTGACAAGTAATTTTAAAGGACTATCATAATAACATCATTATTATAGAGTATCAGTTTTGAAATTTTGTATTTTCACAAGGTGGTTAAGTTGTAGAAAAACATATGACAGAATTTTTTGTCAGTATCCCAAAGAGATTATTGAGTTTCACTAAAACTAACTCTTATTAAAAGAACAGTTAGAGTAAATTGTAAATTTTTTGATATAGTAGAGTTACCGTACCCGTGTTAATACCATACCTGAAGAGAGTGAAATTACAAATGTGGTATAACACTCTATTAATCCTCTACCCATATAATGTGAACAGTTCAGGCTTTAGTAAAATAGAGTTGCTAGCTTAGTGCAAATACTTTTTTCATGTGGTATATTCTTAGAACAAAATGGAGAGGAACTTGCAACTTTTTTAAAATCTTTATAATGAATGAGTGTTTGTGGACATGATAATTTTCATTATTGAAATAAATAGTTGGTGCTAGTAATTCCAATAATCTATCAAAGTCTTCCGTGCTCATATTCAAGCATATTCTCTATTCCTGTTACTTAATGAGAGTCTCCTAATACAATAGCTAGTAAATCAGCACAACATTTATCAGGCACCCTATATGTATGTGCTGAAATATCAATTTCTTGTTTCATTGTATAGATGAGTGGTGCTCCAATTAGGCCAAGATTCCAACTTGCTTTTATGAGTTTGTTTTCGTTGATAACCATTAACAATATTGTTTTAAAATACTCCTTGACCTGCTACGATCATAAATTAAAATAAATATCTCTAAGAAACATAGGTTAAATGTGTGAACTGATTAGTTTATATTCAATTTTTTTCCATCTTTCAAAATTAGATTTAATGTCTAATATCCGGTGTACTAATGAACATAAGAAACCGTTTTAATTATACAAAAAGTTGAATTTATGACTTTTATTGTATTATTATTTACTACCTATAATTGAACATAGGAGACTAAATTATGAATCTCAGCTGACCAAAACTAAAAATCTTAAACTGTAAGGTTATCTTGTAAAAGAGTTGGAGAATAGTAAGAGAATAGGTAAACAATTTTGTAATTTGAACCTTTTTTTTTTAACTCACAGAAAAATATATTTTTCTTTGTAAAATACCATTTATTTACCTTCATAGACTTCTAATTCTTACCATCTTTTAAAATAAATATCTTTTATACAATATTATTGACATTTTAAGAACTTATAAATGAAACCATTAAGTTTGTGGTTAAATCCAGTTATAAATGATTCTTGATAATATAAGAAACATATATTCAAAAAGTAAATAGTTTATTTTAATTATTGTGAAAAGTCAGTAAAGGTAATCAAAATTTTTATGTTTTGGGTGAACCAAATACTGCAAAAGTCAGTTTAAATTTAAATTATTTGTATTTGGTTTCTTTTTGCATAGATCACTGAATGAGTTAGTTCTAAAAATGATAGATTCATTTAATGATTATATTTTGAAGTTGTTAGGAATATATACAAAATATTTTGGAAAATAACAGTCTGCAATAAAAGAAGTGACAACTGTAAAATAATGATACAAAAACTCTACTTTTTATTTCAAAAATAAATTGTCAATGATTGTTTCTTTTTTAGATATAAAAACACAATTTAAAATAAGAAATAATTATAAATTGTTTATAAATTTTGGAATTATATTTTTTTAATCAATATAATGAATTAAAACAATTTTCAGGGGCCAATTGGAAGGAACTTTGGGTATACAAGTAGAAGGCGAAAGTCGACAAGATTTATCGATCGATCGAAATTCTGATCCATCCCTTGAATCAAAAGTCAAAGATTCAACCAAGGACTTGAAGGAATTAAATGAAGAGAAAAGAAGATCAGCTAGAAGAAAAGAGTAAGTTCAAATTAAACTCAAGAAAATAATCTATTTTATTGGTAACAGGGAGCTAATAATATAGTTCACTTAATTTCAAATTCAAACAATTTATTTTTCTACTTACATAATTTTGTTATACCTCTTTGATTTCTTCCATATAAATGGTATGCAAAAATATTGTTTTCATATGTTGAGACTCTAAAAAATGTAAATAAACCAACTTTGAAATTTTCAGACAATCATAATTACTAGTGGTTGTATGAATTACTCCTTGTAAGTTTTAACACATTCAATAACATTCTTGTAATGAAATGGTATAAAATATTCATAGACCAAAACTTAACAGTACAAAGTATTATGGCTACTGTATACTTGAACAAAACATCTCACGAAGTGAAATAATATAAATTTAATGGTTTTTGGTTTGCACATTGCATTGTGATTTAACACATTTATTGGGATTATGGTATTGGTAAATATTATGCTTCACCCATCAATATACAGGGTGTCAGTTTAGTAAGTAGACACCCTCTATAATTTTCTTTTTATTGATTATATAAATAGGGGGGGGGGCACTAGATAACAGCAGTCAAATGGGCGTCCCACACATTCAAAATATAAATGCTGCACACCACAGGTTCATATAATCAATACAAAGAAAATTATGAGGGTGTCTACTTACTAAACTGACACTGTGTATATAAAGTTTGAAATGCCGACTGCCTTAACTGAAAAACAAAGTTTTACCCTAATTATTGATGAGCCTCAGTGGTAGGTAGCCCAATTCATTAGAAGCATAAACAATCCAATTACTGTTTATATTTTACTATAATTTATATTAATGGGTGTATATAAAGATTGTAAAATAAGTCGTGATATTCCTCCATATAATTTAAATGGATTGCTGTATCAATGTAAAACCTCTACCATACATATTATAACACTTTTCCTGGTGTTTAAGGGGAGGAGTAAAGGGGGCTACTTTATTTTTAAATGGCAACCCCTATCTTATGACATATCATCGGAAAGATCTATGGAATAGAAAAAATAATGAATAACACCTATAAATGGTTTCTTCTAGTAGATCCGTGGCAAAAGTTACATGAAAAAATTAGTTATGACTAACTTGCATATCTCTTACCTGTTTTAATATAACAAGTGTTTGAATTGGTGACCTTCGGTGTTAACAGTGTGATAGCATTTATAAAAAAAATTAGACAGCATTTGCAAAAGATTCTCTTGGAACGGATTGAATCTCTGTAAAATTCTACCCTATAATAGGTCATTAATGTCAATTGGCTTAATTTCATAAACATGGTTTTTCATGTAACCCCAAAAAAATATTGTAGTGGATTAAGGTCAGGAAACTTTGCTGGCCATTCCACAGAGCCTCTTCTGCATATCCATCTTCTCAGAAAAACATTATCCAAGTATTGTCGTAGATCACGACGGCCGTAATGTGGTGGTGCTCCATCTTGTAGCAACCAAATGTTTTCTGTCCCCTATCCAAAAATATTTTAGAGTATAGGCACGATCTGGTTGGCAAGCATCTTTAAATATTTCTTGGAGTTAAACTTTACATCGATTTTAACTCCCATTAGACACCAGAAAAAGTGTTATAATAGGTATGGTGGAGGTTTTATGTTGATATATCAATCTATTTAAATTATATCAAGGTGTATTACAACTTTTACATTCTGTATATACAAATTGCATTCTGAACAACAATTGCATTCATTGTAGTATTATATGTGCCTCACCATAAGGTCAAAGCATACTCTAGTTCAATTAATTCATGAATTGTTTAAATTTATTCAATTCCCCTTCGCCTGTTTAAAGTATGTACGATTTTTATTTAAAACTAGATTTAATACACGAAAACTATGCTACAGTATAAGTAAATACAATTCCTAACTTAAAAGAAGACTGTTTTGTAATTAAAAGAAGAATTGTATTCAAATGCAACGCAGTACAGAATGCTGAAGAGTTGGAATTCTTCCAAGTAATTGCTTGGATCTACTACAGCTGAGTTGATAGCTCTAAGCAACAATTCTATTGCACAGTATGAAAGTTATACCAAATTTTAGAGAAAATCTCTGGTAACAAAACGGTGTTATCGTTATTTAAATAATAATGTATTTGATGTTTTTATAACTATGAACTCAAAAAAGTTTTATTTTATCCATAAAAAATTTAACAAGAATTGTTTTTTTAAATATTTTGGTCCAGTGAAAATTCCTCCTCGAAAGTTTTAGATAACAGTTCAAATATCATTTAAAGTTTTTTTTTGTATGACTGCTCATTGGTTCACATCATTCTACTAAAAATATTGGAGTATCTGGTTTATTTCTACTAAGAACTTCCGTGTCCATACCTTGGAACCGTATACAAATGGTTTAAAATGACAGTCATTTTAAAAAGGAAAATAAAATAAAATTTTCACATTCATAGTTGGCCTAGTTTCAGAGAACCTTATTTATAAATTGCATAACAATTGGTATACATTTTTGGCAGTCATTGCATAACAAATGCACAAACATTCGAGTCAAATGGTGGAGTTAATAGACCCGGCTTTGCTCAGTCAGTTTGGTAATTTTAATGGATGGAAATCTCTCATTCATTAAAAACTGTGTAGCATGTTTATTAGTATCTATGCAATTGCAATTTCACACCAAGAAGATACCAGACTGCAAATGAAATAAAAGGTTATTTATAGCTTTTTATATATGATCTCAATTTCTGGGTCAATGATAGCAACAATAGCAACCTGTCAAATATAAAACTGTTTGAATAATACCGCTATCTGACAGAGAAGTATATTTGTGTTACATTTTATAAAACCTAATGAACCATAATTTCTGAGTAACAATAAATGAATCACAAACTTTCTTATTTGTATATATGATTAGTAAGGAAAAAAGAGAAAATGTTTCATTTTTTTATTGATAAATCTCACAATCAACGGTGCCTTAAAAAAATGAAGAGCATAAAATAAAGATGTTCTCGAATACTGTTATAGTGTCAGTTCTGAATATAACAAGAGTTGGTCAAAATTTACACAATAAGAACAAGATATTTCTTTATATAATGAAATATTTTTATTGTGATAGCTTGATGTAGCCCTGATGAACCTGGTAGTTATTTATATTTATATAGAGCTTCCATTTCCTCAATTTTATTGAAAACTTATCCTAAGCTCATGTTTTTAATGTTGGTTTTTAAGGTTTGTTTGTTTGTTTTTTTTTTTTGTTTTTTTTTTCTTTTCTTTTTTTCCCCAATTACGAACAATATTTGCAATTTCTAACATAGAAGTTATAGTTCTTACAATCTTCCTCATAGTAATGGACACTCAAGAAAACTGATCTACTGATGTAGTAAATGTCCTCTGATTCTGAGCTTTGAAGTAATTTACCACCAATGTTTTCTTACTGAATGTGTTATTAAACATTCAAGAGGTAGTGATTTCTAAAAATTATTATGGAGACTCAGTTTTACGAAACTCATTGGACAAGTTCATGAATCAGAAAAATTGGTACATAAATTTCAAATAGGAATTGATTTCTAATTTGTCTCTATATATTTGAAATTGTATAATTTATTTAAAAAATGAAAATATATATCGAAATTTTGTATTTACAGACAGACAGAAATAAGAATAAGATTTTTGTGTTTCTTTTTCCTTTCCAATATTGTTTAAATAGGCCCTTGTGCCTTATAACGTTTAGATAATTGTTCCAAAAACGTTTGATAAACACATATATTTGAAATAATCCACTACACAATTTGTAGTAAAGACATTTTAAGAAACATTTTTTCAAGTGTACAGTAGTTAGAAGTGGTCATCATATTTCAGTTTTAAAAACCTAATATTTTTCCATAGAACAGTTTGTACATTTTAAACCATACTTGTTCGTGTGAAGCGTTAAATGTTAATTTGAGGACTGTTATAAAAGACCATATTTCAAGTTGAAAACATTATATTTTCACATACTACAGAAAATTATCTACGTTTTAAAATAATATTGTTTGTGTGTGAAACGTTTATGGCAAATAAGTAGTAACCATTATAAAAAAGACCATATTTCTAGCTTCTAGTTAAACTCTTTTATTATGTAAGTGTAACTCAGAAAAAAGTGTTAATTTTCTACTGTATAAACAAAGGTTGTATGTTCTAGTAAATAAAATTTTTGAGTATATTTAAGTATATGAGTTAATATATTTCAGATTTAAGTGTTTACTAAAAACTATGTTTGAGAGTATATAACTGGGATGACGATTTTTTTGTAGGGAGTACGTTTTGTTGTGAAATCTGTATTTTATCCTAAGGTGTTCAGTATTTCTTATACAGTTTTATAATTCAATAGTACTATAAAAATTATCAAGTTTTAGTTTCTGCTCAATTGTAAAAATATTTGTTATTTTCAGATTCATAATGGCAGAACTTTTACAGACCGAAAGAACTTATGTAAAAGATTTAGACATTTGTATCAAAGTATTTCTAGAGGAAATGAGGAGCCATAATAATATCCCTATTGGTATCCAAGGAAAAGAATCTATTATCTTTGGAAATATTGAAGATATCCGGGATTTTCATCGGGATGTATTCCTGAAAGAATTGGAAAAGTATGAAACTATGCCAGAAGATGTGGGACATTGTTTTGTCACATGGGTATGTATCGTTATTATTATCAATGTAATATTTTTTGTATAAAAGAAAAGAACATGTAAGGATTCAAACAAAACTAACAAGGAATTTGTTAAGTACAAAATTAAAAAGTAATACAATTTCTAGAAAGTATTTCCAAAACATTTTATTCTATGTTTGGCATATTCATATTCTTTCTTATTTTACAATTGGGTGGTCCAATCCCTTTAAAATGGAACAGAGTATTTTGTTTCTCCTAAACATCCCCAGGAACATCCCTAGTAAGCTTCATAAACTTCAGGATCTTCTTGCTAAGGTCGTTTTGTCCCTTTGTCAAAGATCTAAGAGACACAATCCTTTCCTAATAGAGACGTTTGCATTTGAAGATCAATTGCTCTGCAGCTTCCTCTTGCAGAATATTTATTCTGTTTAAGAGGCTCTTCAGTGAATATGCCCATTCCTAGTATGTTTTCTCATGTTGCAGAATCGTACCACATTCCTTATATTACTCCTGTCTAACAAGAGAAAGTAATTTTCAATATCCATAGAGGAGGTACAAAGTGAGACTTTCCTCATCCTTTGAATTGAGATACCCCTCCACCTCATCTTGTGCTCTTTACGAACCCTAGATGACTTGCATAAATAGTCTTTTGGATATGCCACACAATGGTGCTATGTGTTTAGAAGCTGATGCTTTGGAGTATCTGTGCAGAACGTCTGCACATTCTTTCCGACTAATTTAGAGTAATTATTTGCTAAGAGCTAGTGTAACATTATTAAGCTTTTCCCAGCTTTGGTTTGATTCTGAGATAACCCTAGATGGTATTTGACTTGAGTTCAAGCCGCCTGACTGTCTAAGTAGATACACATATCCTTATCCTTGAATCCAAGTGTCATGTTTTCTTAGACAAATTATATTTAGTATTATATGTAATTTCTTGCTGAAACAATTTTGGGTACTACCACTCTCGGAATATATTCTTGCACAGGTCAACCTCTCCAGATTCCAGCCTCCTCTTCTACCTATTTTTCAGAACCATCTGTTAACCACTCCTGCTCATGATTTCTCACACTTGACTGGATTTAAAATTCACATGTCCATTTTAAAACACACTGCAAAAAACAATTTTGTTTCAATTGAAGCCTGATAAACTCGCCATATTAGGCAAATTTTAATGGACACAATGGTGTTTTCAATGGTGAAAATCCTCGATTTTTATTCTTTAATTTCTGAATATCATACAGTATGTAATATTATCTTTTTTTAAATGATCTTTTTATATAAGTAGTTCCATCATTCTTTTGTTTGTACTTAATTGGTTCACTTTATGTGAATAAGTTGATAACAATTTTATAATCACAAACAGTTATTCCAAATACTACACTCACAAAAATCATAAAACAAACACAACAAAAGTTATGAAAATTGGTCTACCGGTACTTAAATTCTGGCACTTTTACATTCTGTATAACATCTATTGGCTGACTTTATAACTTATGTTGAATACTTACAACCACAAAAAAACAAAATCAAGTTTAGCATATATGTACATACTGTTGTGAAATGATGTTTTATTATAATTTTATAAAATCTCCAGAAAAGAAATTTGTTTAAATAACAACTTGGTTTTTTGATTTTTTTTTTCAACTAAAGTAGGTACTTTTTAGAGACTTTGTAAATTTGAATGTTCATTATTACTGTGAGCCAGGATCCCAATCTTCCATAAACACAAATCTACCTTCAACTGGTCGCAGTTTTTCTAAAACTCACAATATATTTCACACCTTCATTTATAGTCATCAGGATATAAAACATATCTACTCTAAACTTAACCTACACCAATTCCCGCTCTACCTACTATCTACTCTTCACCGTAGATCACAAGATTGATTCATCCTGCCAAACCCATGGCTTATTCTACTTATCTCCACCTGGAGACTATACTACCGTAATGAGTTAAAAGACCAGTCAAAACATTTTATTTGGATCCCATGCACATTCCATAGTCCTTAGTTTATATTTAATCGTAATGAACACACCAATAGCTATGATTTTTAGGTGAAAATTAGTTAAGAAAAGAACCATAAATGTGTTAAACCAAGCATCATGGTTCAGATAACCTAAAAAGTTCAAAATTGCAATATTGATGTAAGTTTAATTTATACATCAAGCAATTTATCTTTGTTAATTTACTGTATTCTTATTTTTATCCACCTGTTGTTTTGTTCCACAGGCTATTAAGTTTGATATGTATGTGAAGTACTGCAAAAATAAACCCGAATCAAACTCTTTATTGGTTCAACATGGAGGCACTATCTTTGAAGAGTTACAAAAGAAACATCGCGTGGAACATCCCATAGCTGCATATTTAATCAAACCTGTGCAGAGGATAACCAAGTATCAATTACTTCTCAAAGATTTACAGTCGTGTTGTGATGAAGGACAAGGGGAAATAAAGGTATGTTGGGTTTTATTAAGAGTTTAGTCATAAGATATTAATGGGTATCATTTAACTTACTAACCTTATCATGGGAATCAACCCACTAACCATCTCCCAGCCATTTTAACCCTGTAAGAGGCCATTCAAATTCCTAAAATGAAAGAGCATTTTTGTTCATTTTTTAAATTCACATAAAAGTAATAATATCCAAAACCCAACTTGATATATATATATATATATATATATATTCTATATATATATATATTATTTCTTGGAAAGGTTCATAGAATTCATTTATGAAATTAAAAAAAAAAAATCATTTGGAAGTACAAATTTGTATGTCAGGAACAAAAAATGTGCAGTAAAAAAAAGTGGAAACTCCATATGGCCTATGGCCACCATATAACTAAGTTTTATTCAAGATATACAAAAGTTTTGGAATTTATTTATAGCTAAAAATTGTTTCAAAAATTTATCATTTATGAAAAGTTACATTTGAAAGGTCGATTTTTATGAAAAGAGTGAAATGTATGGTGAAAAGTTAGGCTTATTTTGAAAAATGTATCAAAAATAGTAAATTATCCAAAACAAAACTTGTTATATATACCATGTTCTTAGAAATATACATACAATTCATATGTGTAATGAAAAAAAAAAAAGTTAGAATCCTGGAGTTAGTATATCAAAAATGAAAATTGTGCAGTAACCAAAGCCAACATGTCACAAAAAGCATACTTACCAATACTTACCATACTTAGATAAATTTACATGAAATTGTTCCATATTGTTCTAATAAAATAGTTAAAAATAATAATAAATTGTAACTAAGAATTTGTTTGCACTTCTAGGCTAGGACTATAACAAAAAAAAAACACTGAAAATAATAACTTTCACTCGAATAATAAGTACGTGAAACAATAACTAACATATATTATGAATTATATAAACAAAACACAAAATATAAATAATTATAAAAAGCACAAAATAAACTCTCAAAACTATTTCACAACCGTACTACTGTAATGGATTGAAAAGGCTAAGTTGAGGGCAAAGTGAAGAAGATTTCCGTGTAGGAATCATAACTTTGAAGGTACAGTACGAACAAAATATATAATATCTCTGATGTACTAATAGAAAGTTCTAATCTTGTCATTCCAATGATATATAGATCGTCAAAAAAATCGAACAATTATTAATCATGGTCAATTTGTATGTGCCACAATAAACAGTACTGAAACTAAATCAGCTGTAATTGCCTTCTCGATCAGCTGTGTCAAATTTTGATTGTTGCAACGTCTTTGTGATTATTATTTCTTTCTTATTTGAGGTTAGTTTTTTCTGACATGGTACTAACTACTGCAGAGAAAGCTTTTATCATAGAGTATTATTTTTTCTCATATGGAATTGGATGTGCGGGTGGGCCAAGTTTGTCACACACTGCATTACGTTTTCAGGAACATTTTCACAAAAACTCGCATAGTAATGCTGTGGTCATTAGTGTTGTTCAAAAATTTCAAAGAACAGGTAGTGTTTTGACCCAGCGGAAGGGCTATTCAGGTCGCCCAACTACTGTCTGTACAAATGAAAACCACGGAAGAGTGTTGCAGCAAGTGTTACAGTCACTGAAAACAAGCCTAAACCAAACATCTTTGAAACTGAATATAAGCAATACATCGTTGAGAAGAATGTTTAAAAACAATGGTGGTTTTCCCTATGAGATACAAACTGGGCAACCTTTGAACTGTATAAACAAAACACTCAGAGTTCAATAAGTTCAGTACTGCGCTTCTATGTTAGCAATGTTTTCTGTTTTATGTTATAAAACCAAAAGTAATGTTAAGACAGATATTTGTTTAATATGAGTTTTCTATTAATCATTCATTATACTTTACATATAATATTAGAAATTGTCAACAATTTTAATATAGAATTGTGAGTTGTTTACAATTAGTATTTACATGCTGGGAGTACTTGTCTTATTCTCCAGACATATCAGTCTCATTGAACTTAAATTGTCTGGCTTCAATCCATAGTTTTACCATACAAAACACTTAATATTATAAGTCCTATAATTATTTAATCTCTGGAAAACAATTTGGAAATATGTATTTTACACCCTAGTGTTCTGTGAAAATCGTTGATTCTTTGAATTTGATAACAAGAGCATTTTCTAGCAGCCATTGTAGGTCTAATGAAACCGCCTCCACCTTGTCACTGTCACTTTTTATGTCAACATTTTTATTTTCATTATCAGTACTATATACAAAGCCTACTCCTGAATACATTATCATATTATAATACCTACCATTTTATGACAATTCATGGTCAATTTTATGCAATTGGAGTTATAGAGTTGATCCCACCATTACAATTTGGATTCTAAAAAGTATAAATTTGGATTTTAAAGGATGTTTTGAACATGTGATGAGATAAAACCAAGATTTAAAAATATATTTATATACATAACTTCTTTGAAAATAAGAGTTAACTGCTAATAGTTCTTGAATATACTACTAAAAAGCAGTAATCAAGATCGAATGTTCACTTTTGGTTTAAGTGTTCGAGGTAAGGTACACGAGTGTCAAATCTTCAGGATTAATAGATATTAACAAAATGTAACAAAATTCAACTGAATGATCGACTGACACATTTAAACATATTAGCAAATAGTGTGTGGAAAGCTCTTAAATATTTCATTTCATAAGTCTAAAGCTATTATTTTTATATATGATGAAAGTATAGTGATTTAAAATAATAATAACTTGAAGCATAAAGTTTATATGAACTTGTAGAGTGACTCTTATTTTCTATGAACTTTAGTTTCTAATTAAATCTATAAACAAATCTATAAATAAATCTATTTATAAACAAAACCATTTTTGTTTTAAATTGGTGAAAAACTACAACCACAAGACTAAAAGAATTAACAATTATTGGCTACAAAACTACTTTTTGATTTTTCAGTTGTTTTGTTTGCCCATTTTGTGAAGTAAGTTTGTTGAATATTTGATTAAAATATTCACTCCTAGATAGAGAAGGAAAACTTAAATATTTATAAACAATAATTTAGAAGTCCCACAAAATGGATTCTTCGATATGATTGATATATATTTCTTGGTTCAGCAAAATATTTATTATGTCTATTTTGTAAAAAATTGGACAAAGTGTTTCGCAAAAATAGGACAAATGTTGGCAGAGATTAGACAACCAGGCATTTTGTAAAAAAATACTATCGGGTTCAAGATCACCCACAACTCATACATCTACATCAGATCTATATTTTCCCATCACAATACTTTCTACTAATAGAGTGAAAAATTTAAAATCAATTTATTTCATTATGGTGGAAGGTTAATCATTTTGCGACTGTTGACACATAAAATTCTAAAGATAATCTCCTAATTTTAAATTCCAAATTAAAATCCTTTTATTTTGCTAATTGGTGTACACTAAACAATTTTGTAATTTTTGTATAAGCCCTTGTTATTTACAATTTATAATTAGGTATTCAAAATAAAATAGGCCTGCGTACTTTCTATCATGTTTTATAAACATGTCATTATGCTCCTTTCTTACAGTTGCAATGATTTAGATTGTCTCCCAACATGATCACTGCACACAGATATTTATGTAGAGAACAGAAAAAGGAAAAACTTAATGTAGAGAATTTAATTTTTACAAAAATTGAAAAATAAAGCTCTAGTAGAATAATTATTTCAGAAACAAGTAAATGATGTAGATATGTGTTATAAAACTTAATAAAAATTTTACGTTAAAAAATAGAAAATATAACTTGATATAATTACAATAAGGAAATTATGAGGTTTTTAGTATTGTCAAGCATTGAGGTATAAAATGAAAAAGCAGTGATAAATGAAATCGTCTTTTTCTATAAACAAAGAACATAGGCCTGGTTGAATGCAATGCAATGTTGGTTCTAGTTAGACCACTCTTAATCTCTATAGCATTGGCAGTTAAAGATAAGACTAGATAGCCTAGACTGTATTCAGTATTGTTAGTAGGTATTTGTGTAAATAGGTGTGTACTCAAGTGTGACTCAATAGTGTGTTTATATTGGACAAAATGTTCACTAAGAATAGGAAAACCTCTAAGAGGAAAACATGGCCAATGTGTATTCTTACAAAGAAAAAGGTAATGGTGATTAGCATTCATGTTTTTGTAATTAAAGAAAATGGAAGTAGTTAATAAAAAAGAAATTATGAGTTTTACAATCAGTTACAACAGTATTAATATCTTCTTTTTTTTTTAATCATAACCTAAAAGTTTGGACTTCTTATTGTTTTATTGTTAATAAAACTATAATTAACATTCATACTATAATTAACATATAGTTTCATTCACGGTGAATGAAAACTTAAATATTTCTTTAATATAATGTGACTTTTTTTATAAATTTTTTATTTAAGTGTCGGTTAGAGTTTAATAGGGCATGTAACCTATTAAATTAGATTTTGTATGGACAGGAGACAGGCTTACCATAGAAAGTATTGGTCTTTGGTATTACCTAATAGTATACAAGTACGAAAACGTACACAAATACGCTAAAGTTCTGAAACATTGTATAATATAATATATTGAAATATAACAGTCTTCTTTTTATACTTTACTGATTGAGAAAATGAACAGTGTTTACGAAATATTTCAGAACTTTAGTGTTTTTGTATGTGTTTTCTTACTTGTATACTATTAGGTAATAACAAGGACCAATACTTTCCAAGGTTACCCTGTCTCCTGTCCATACAAAATTAAATTTTTAATTTATCATATAAAGATTTCGTATTTTCTAGTAGGCTAGACTCTTTATTGAATGGTAAATATTCAATTTTATAATATATTGTATACAATTATTCAATATATTTTTAGTATCAATACATAATAAAATATTTATTTTATTAATCAGTAATTTTTGAAAAATACTTCGATAATCTTTCAATGACTAAGTCGTTCTGTTGTGGAAATTGAAGTTTTTCATTAATTTTGATTATGAGATCTACAAATTTTATTCAATATGTTCAAGGTGATTTATCTTAATTCTAATTATCACATATACAATTAAAAGGACATATAGGACACATTTTATAAGTAAAGTCCATTTTGAAATAAAAAGAACACATTAAATAATAAAAATGGTTTATTATAACCACAAAATCTGCATATCTTCTTTATTTTTCAACTGAATCACAGTGACTTCCACACACTGTTTTATATTGTTCCAACAGCTTCATTATTCTATCTTTGTAAAAGTCTGTCATCATTTTCTTGGACTAATTAGTAACTCCAGTCTTCAGATCGTCATTGATTTCAAACTGCTGTATCCAAACCATTTAAATGCAGGAATAAAAATGAACAATTTCTCAGCCAAATTTTTGTAACAATGAGCAGTATGACCTACTACATAAAACTAGTATTATAGTACAAAACATGATCTCACTAGATCTTTTTGTTTTTTATGGCCCATCTAAATACAACAGTAAAAATATTAAATTAAATTTATTAATTTTTCCGCTTATACGATTTTTTACTTAGCAGGTATTGAAAATACAATAAATTTCAAGTGAAAAATATACGACCTAGACTGGGAATCGAACCCAGGACCTTTGGCGCGTAAAGCCAAAGGTCCTGGGTTCGATTCCCAGTCTAGGTCGTATATTTTTCACTTGAAATATTATAGTAAAATTATGTTGACTTCACTCTCAACTTCCCAAAAACAAAATATGTAGATTGTGTACGGGAGCATAACTGCAATTGATTAAGACATTAATCTATCTTTCTGTTATTAGTGAATGATTAAAATATAAAACAATAAAGCCATGGTGGTTATCAGTTTAGTAAAATTTGTTTATCAAAGATCGATGATAGGAGAAGTATGATATGTGGACTACAATATTAATATTGTAACCTCAACTCATTTCATCGTTTAATATATCAAAGTTATCACATTCCAAGTCAATATCGATTGGTTGAAATTGCAGTACCCTCGAAATATCGTGCCACAGTTGACGACCTCAGCTTTCTTACCCTGTCTATACAATCGCCTCCATTTGGAATTATTAAATTTTTGCTTTTCCAATCCCTTTCGAATTTTTCTTCGTAATACTTTTTTTTTCTAATACATCTTTGTTCTTTTTTTTATATGAAACTTTTCCTCTTATCTGTACAATTATCTGATTATAACTTTATTAGGTTGTTATTGGTTAATAATGCTGTTTATTTTCTATAAATTTCAATGTCCAATCTATTTCAATACAAAGTTACACTGCACAAGTACTTTCATCACCATTCAAAAGTGTTTATGTGCAGCATCACTTTCCCCTCACTGTTTACAGTACACACCTGCGATACCTACCATTTTAAATATAGTAATAAACCTTCTATCCATTAAAATTGTAATAATTGGGTTAATATTTATAATTTATGAGATATAAGCTCGACAATTTTGCCATTTTTTTTTTAAAGAGACCTTCCTATACTGGACCAAATTTAATGACTTATTCATCAAAGTTAGTAGGACTTACAAATTGCTTACTCTCAGGATCCATTAGTAAGTCCATAACATTCTATTTTCCTTGAATTTATGCATATTTTCGTATTTGCATATTTTTGTAATTTAAAGAACTGCCTTTTTAAGATCTGAGCACAAAAATAATTACACTGCAATTTGTACTTGGAAACCTATCAACTGTAATGATCTACACTTGTGGACACTTCAATAACCTATTGAATTAAAACACAATTTTCCATAAAAAATCACTTTATTTGTGCAACACAAATACAAGACGATGTTTCACTAAGACATTACCCCCCAGCTGGTACATGCACACAAACTGACAGTGGGGTTTGTTTGGATGTGGCAGCACACAAACTAAGAGTGGGATATATGTTCATGTGGCAGCTGGGGATGATGACTTAGTCATTGAATCATTGTCTTGTATTTGTGTTGCACAAATAAGGTTATTTTAGTGTGAAAAGTTCCGTTTTAATTCATTTAGTTCTTGGAAACCTATTAAACTAAATGTCTCTTGTTTACTCTAGTATACTATGTAAAGAGTACAATCAACCAACACATGCTCTGACCATATCAGCACAGCTTTAAATATGAAACAGATTCGAACAAACTGTGTACCCTCTCTCAAAGTATAATTGAACAAATTATACTCTCTCAAAGTATAGTTAATCAACACCCGTTTAAATTTGTATTAATTTGTAAATATTTATATTCCAGGATGGCCTAGAGGTTATGTTAAATGTACCAAAGAAAGCCAATGATGCATTACATTTATCCCTACTTGAAGGCTGTGACATTAGCCTGGATGAACTGGGAGAGGTTGTGCTACAAGATGCACTGCATGTGTGGGATCCGAAACAACTCATCCGTAAAGGAAGAGAGCGGCATTGTTTCTTGTTTGAACTGTATCTTGTGTTTAGCAAGGAAGTGAAAGACTCCAGTGGGAAGGCCAAGTATCTCTACAAAAATAAACTAATGGTAGGCCTAATTTGATTTTAATTATTTTTAAATTAGTGATCTAGTAGTTTTTAACCCTTTGAAAACCTATATTCATCTTTGAACATTTATTCATTTTAATTTTTTCCTCTCCTGTTATAATAAACAGGATTATAGTTTAAGTTATAATAAATCTTTCTAGGTCAGGGATTCAGTAATAATGATAACATGTACTTTTTTTTAACGAATAAATACTCAAGACATATTTATATTAAAAAAAAACCATTAAACATTGAAGTTATTCCAATAACTAAAAGTGTCTCCAGTATTTAAAAAAAAACTTCATGAATATATTATACAAACAATGAGTAGAAGAATTTGTCAGCCATAAAGATGTTTACATAAATCGTTAAAATATATTTTTTTAAAGAAAATTTAGATTACAACAGTTCCGATAAATTTGAAATATTATATTGGTTCTAGATTGGACATTATTTGAAGTTTTATTGTTCTAGTAGTAGCAATAAAACATGTTTAAACCAAGGAGGAATAAATATTATTCTAAAAAATTGCAAAATCTACTGAAAATCATTAACAAAAATTAATTAAATAAATATTAATTTTGTACTCTATTAATAACTTTCATTGAATGAATCATTCAAGCATATGTTTATAAATATACATAATCCCATAAGCAAGTAAGTTTAGATTTAATAATGGCATAATTAACAATAACAGTTATCATCACTGAATTGGTAACTTGTTTCATTATTTAGATGTCATTATACAATAAAAATATTTTAGATATGTAATTATACTAGGGTAAACCCTTATGTGTATTCATACACCAAATCGTATGTCACAGTGTTTCCAAAACACTGGTGACATATTAAGAAGGATATGAAAACTTCATAATCAAATGCAATAGTTTTACAATATTTGTCTTTGTTAATATTAGTTATGAATTTTTTAAATATAACAAGTTATCAATTGCTATAAAATATAATATAAAATCGTTTAGAGAATTAAATGACTTTAAATGACATAAATAATGTGTAATTTGAACATATATATGTATATAGTGACTAATAAAGATATTTCATTTCATTTCAATTAAAAAGAATGGCAATTAATTACTTTATTTCAACCAAAAAACCCCTAAACATTTTTGTAATTAATAATATTCCTATATGAGTAACGTTCTTGTGTTAATTACGGTCAGGGAATATCTTCAGTTTAAATTTAGTCAGAGATTAGCAAATTTCGAAAATTTTGTGAGTTTCACTAAACCTCAATAATAATTTTATTTGGTTTGAGGTGTAATGAATCAGCTGATTTACATTTGTAAATTTATTTGTTAGGCTAACATATGTAAACAGGGGCTTAAAGATTTAATAGTCATGTATTTCTTCTCTAGCAGTTTGTGTGAATGTTTCATGGGAAAATGTGTGTCTTAGAAGGGTTATTTCTATAAAATAATTAAAGTAAAGTAATGATTTATGATTTTTTTTTGGCTTAGAAGAATTCATGAGCTTTCCAAAAATAAAAAAGTTTTACATTTGGCTTGGTATAATTCTATAAATGAAACTGATCACAATTTTCACTTTATTTGAAGGCTCATTTAAATACCATGGAACATTTACACACACACATTCCCTCTCCTGTAAGGGTTGAAGTACCTTACCAACTATTTGCAAATGAGCTGCTTTATAATAATTCCACCTCATCAAAAATATGAAAATCGACTGGTTAGAAGTTTGGAAATACTGATGTTTTTATAATACTTATGATTTTATGTACAGAGAGTAGTCTTTACTATTTTTTTCATTTTCTTATTACAGACATCTGAACTAGGAGTTACTGAGCACATAGAAGGTGATGAGTGTAAGTTTGCTGTTTGGACAGGACGTGCACCTATCTCAGACTATCGTATTGTTCTGAAGGTAAATTATTTTCAGTTGCAATGTAGTTTATTTTGAGCGAGAGACAACACAGTTCAATTTAAATACTAGAATTAATAGAATTTACCAGAATCAAACCAGTCATACTTTTGTATTGTTGAAAAAAAATAATGTCCATAGGACACATAACCAGACATGGTATTGGTTAAGGTAAAGTTACACAGACGTAGAATTTCTGAAAATAATTTGTAATATAGAATTGAAAACAGTCATAAGATAATCGATGGATGATGTAAACCTTTTAAATAAACAAATAATTTAGTACAAACAACTTGTGAAAAGCCTTGACCTGCTATATAAATTTTCAGGCTGGTAGGTGTGAACATAAAGTCAGAATGTGTGGTATGTCAGAATATCAAGTTACTGTCACTATAATTCTATCTTATACAACCAGAATTTTCTATCAATCATAACCACCCATTTTTTCACTGTGGTGTATAAACAGCGTTACTTTTTTAGTTCTTCCAGGGAATATAAACAAACGTTTGACAATAATACAATTTCAATTAAGGTTACATATACAGTCATTTTTAATTTAACCAATTTTCATTAAAAAAGAAGTTATTACACCAGCTGATAGGACTTGAAAAGTGTGACATTTATACCGATTCTGACCACTTGGAATATGTGGTGATTTTGTAAAATTTTATACTTGTGTTGCCACTTTTTAAGAGTTGCAATTTTTGTTCAAATTTGCTGCACAGATTGTTTTAACAATATTTTGAAAAAGTTTGTTAACCAGCAAAATTCTTCAAAATAGGTTTAAAGAGTTTTTCAAATAATTCAACTTAACATTTCTTAAACCTAGAATTGGTATTTTTTTTTAAACACTACCTATGGATTTTTGGTAGGCGTGCAGGTATCTTTTTCAATGAATTGTAAAACATTTATAAAAATAACTTATAAATAACATGCTTAGTCACAAGGTTAAAAAGCCTTCTTTTTTTTTTTTTTTTTTTGATGGTCGGTTTCTTAAAATCTGAAATCAATATTGAGAACAAAAAACTATTTATGTATCTTATGTTATGTAATAAGTGTTATTTAAAATGTCAACAATTAATTGATTGATAAAGAATTTAAAGAATTGATAAAAAATTTTAGTGGTATATTGTTTTTAGTAAATATCTTTGGTTTACGCATCATGTGTTACATGTACAATGCTATCAATTGAAAAAGATAAATTAAGTTACAATTACAACCATTATCAGTTTTAGAGTTAAATTATTTTAAAATGTGCAGGTCATGATTTTGCAACTAATAACAACAACCCCAACTTTTTGCTGTAAAAAATAAAGAAGTGTTAACCATAATTGAGATTTTGAACCTTAAATTGAGTCCCAATATTAAATTTAAATAGAATGTACACAATTCATGAAAGAAATACTGGTTATAAATGCTGGAAAAATTATAAATATATATAAAAGTTAGGTCACTTCATGTTAATTGTCTTAGTATTCAGTTTGGGCATTCTTTATAAATACAACACAACTATTTATTTCTTTTATTAAAAAAAAAAAAAAAAAAAAAAAAATGCTTAATTCATGTGATTGTTTAAGCTTGTGTGAATTGTGCTTTACTTTTGAGAAAATAAGTAATACCAGGAAGTTAACAGAGTGACTTGTTTGTTCTAGGCATCTTCCCTAGACATGAAACAAGCCTGGGTGAAGAAGTTAAGAGAAGTTATCCAAGAAACATACTTCAGTTCTGCCCTTCCACTTAGTCTTCCAAAAAGTCCTGCCAAACTCAAAGCTGGAAGCCAAAGATCTAGCAGGTGAGCAATATTTAGTAAAATAATCAATAGTTTTAATCTTGGGACAATATTCAACTTGTCCCACACTATTCGTGAATGTTATAGAATGTTTGGATTTTCAATTATTGTTCGAAAATGAGTGAGACACAGGAATGTCGAATAGGCAGAGTTCTGTGATATTCATTCTAGGAGTGTATTATGTCAATTCTAGAAACCAAATTCTGTACTTATTATATAAATGTGGATGCAGCCATCAATCAATTCATATAATATGATAACATGTCTCAATGTGGCAAAACATATTATATTTCACAGTTTTAAATGCATACTACATTTACAAAACAAAAAACCTATAACAACAATTACACAGCCATGTATTTTCAATTAAACCTAATCAGACAAATTTTAGAGACCTAAAAATAGAAATACAGGGTGCTACTTCATGTCTTGTTAGTGGTGACTGAATCTATTTTGTTTGTTAGGATCCTATTGTGTTAGATCTCTCACACAAGGAACAACATGCAACAATAAGTCCAGTGATGCTTCTTTGTTTGTAAATACATCAAGATCAAAAGAAAAAGAAAGTTCCTAATAATCCCCAATTTGCCAGGTGTCACTATCACTTTACTTTTATTTTAAAGACTTTCACAGATTAGTTCTAATTTCAAAGATAAAACTTTATTTTGAACTATAGATTTTATAATCAATAAATATTTACCATAATAGAGTTTATAACAGTCTTCTTGTATATTTAATCATAGTAACATGTTTCACACGCTCACAGGTAGCATCTTCAGGCTAACTATGTTTACATGTGTGTTATGCGTAAAAGTTATTGTTGAATGTAATTAGCCTGAATATTGTACTTGTGAGTATGCGAAACATATTACTATGATTAAGCGCAGAATATAAAGAGAGCTTTTATCAACTGTTTAATGTACACATTTATTAGTTATTTCAATAAACAGTTCATAGGTTAAAAGTTAAAACCAACTATGTAAATTGTTTTTATATATACTTTTATAAAATAATAAATAAGCTCTTTCATTTAGAAAAATGTTAACTCCCTGATACTTTTTAATAAAAACCCATTAATAGTGTTAGGTGCAAAGAACATCATATGATCTGTGAACTCATCTAAACGTTAAGGAAAACAATTTCGAATTTGCAAAAATTTATGTCCAACCAAATCACATAAATTATCTAGATTCAAAACACTATCTGTATGTTAATTTTCTTTAGAAACTCTTTCAATGAAATTGAGAACATATACGGTCGGTCAGTGACACAAATAAGTTATACATTAAAAAAATATATCTCCTTCAATCCACTTCAAACTTGTCACCATTAGAAATTGTTTTTGACAAATAACTTTTAAATCTATAAGTTTAATAAAAATCTATTTAATAAAAATAGATTTTCAATAAAGAGGTATGTTTACTCTCAACTAAATATAAATATTGATTTAACGTATTATTATTTTTCAATCCTTAGCTATTATGACCGTCTAGTTTTGTGTATCACTGCAATGTAATTTTAATTTATCTTGTATCAATCTTTCCTGTAGTACTAACTAAAATAGCACTGAAATATAAATATTGCAATTCTTTAACAGATTACAAAATGTTGTTCTACGAAATACTTAAACTTATCTTCTATTGACCAGTTCTATTGACTTATTCTATTATCTTCAATGAAGCTTACTCTCCAGCAAGAAAGTTGATAGTGAGCGTTCATTTGTTGAACAAACCTAACAAAAGTTCATAGATCTTTGAAATAATGTGTTTTAGTCTATGTTTCTTAAATTTAAGCTTATTATAATATTTGTTTTAAAAAAATTAACTGAAGCTATCCGTTAACAATTATGGAATGTATATTACTTGCATTAAATGCAATTCAAAATTAAGCAGACAAGTAGGGGAAAATGTAATATTTAATTTAAAATCTATTAAAATCTTTTCATTAAATTGAATTAAAGACTTCTAATTAAATTTAATATTGGTCTAAAGCTTGGAAACGGGGACATTTTTTTTTAATTTCCAGGGTTTGATGGGAGGTGTGGCTGTGGAGTAAAAAGAAAGATTGTATGGACTAAATACATATTTATTTGCCTAAACAGGTCATGAAACAAGTGTTTGATTATGTGTAATCTTTCCATGTGTAATTTAACATAATAATATAATCCATAGAGATAACAAGTTAACTGGTCATTGGTAATGCCCAGCTATGCCATTCACAAATTCATTGAAATTTGAAAATATATGTATGTGGAAGAGCATCTACACTTAGTTAGCATATGCTACAGTCATGTTGGCAACTATTCTAACTGGCCTCATAACTGTCCGAATATCAAAAATCCTTGTTTAATCTATAATATAATTTGTATTTCTCAGGATGACATTTTGATTTTTTTACTAAATGAAATAAGGTAGCCTACTCTTGTAATCCTACTATTTGATATTTAATCTGTGTTTGTTTTTATGTAGTTAAGGGTCTTAGCAATTAGTTTGCTAAGACCCTTAGTCCATGGGTTATATTAGTCCATGGTTATATGGCATGGACATGGGTGTTATGACTAAAAAATCAGTGCATGTTACGAATTATTAAATACATTGGTGTGAAGAAGGCATAATATTCAGTCGTACAAAAAAATCAAATCAAAAATTTAATTTAAACAGTTCCCTAAACTCTTTCACATCTTAAAACATGAATTTATATGGAATTATTTAATAAAAAAAAAATAGGTTTATATTTGAAAATTTAAACTTACACCCTCATTTTGTGCTTGCGAAATTTTGCTTTATATCAAAGTTCCTTCAATTGGACCAATAGGTGTAATCCAATTCTTTTTTCTTCTGTTATGCATTCAAAAGTTAAACAAATTGTTTTTATACTTTTCTAACACCCTGTATATTTAGCTTCAAAGCCAACCATGGCTGAGACTGACATGTGGAGTCGTAACTGAACATCTGCACAGTTACAATGACTGTGAGTGCCAGGTCACATTCAAAAGAAAGGGGCTGGGTTGTGCACATTTGTACGATCCAAAAACCCTGTATACATTAATATATGTATCCATAATATATTGGTTTCCATGATAGGCATGGTTTATCACCTTGTTGTTAAAGTGAGAGTTAGTACTACAGTATTTCAATTTAACAATCATATACGATTTCCGCTTTGTCTAATATTTCCATTGTTATTGCAGAGATCTGGAGGATTCTACATCTTTGGATGAAAGTGTAGAAAACTTGGATCGCAATTCTTTGGCCTCATTTGGTTCCGGCAATACGACAGACTCTGATAAGGTAGGACTCTGCTCAGACTTAATGTAGTGTTGACAATAAGTAGTTGATACATTCATTATGGTTGTTGCTATTTACAGGAACTACAGTTTTTTCCACAGAAATTGAACTAAACTGTATTAAGTACAGTTTTTTTTAAATACAATTATTTTTTTATTATTTATATTTGTTTTGTTTATTATTTTTATCCGGAAAGTTTTAGTCATACCTTATCCTTTTGTAGTTCTATTCCTCATGTTTTTTTATTTTTATTTTTTTTATTTTATTTTTTTTTATTAAAAGTTGTATCAACCGAGCACATTAAAGCATGTTTTTGCAGTGGTCATGTATTCAAGCCTCGGTTACTGTTGTATCTTTGGTATGCAATAAGACAATGTAGTAGATTCCCAACAATCATTACTTCATTAGAACAGACTTTTAAAAATTATGAAAATTAAGTGTCAAAAAATAAGTCAAACTTATATGTGTTAATGCTGCGTTTTACATAATTTCAAGGTTATTATTATAACAGCCAGGAGCTAATACTATTCATCACTTTATATCAATCACTACTTTAGGGTTTTTTCTTCTTGCCTATAAATTCTAAAGCCTTTGTTTATAAATGATCCAATCGTTCCACTAGTATTCCTTCTTTTGTTAATTTAATATTAAAATATAACAGTTAGTATTTATTGCTCCGTAAGGTTTTAGTTACATAATTACTTTTTAAAATGTTGAAACATATTTTTTTTTATCCTAATAGGAATACTGTATTTTTTCTCTTATGGGTTAAGAATTTACATTTTCCTAACATTTTTGAGGTTTTTTTATATACTTTTTATTTGGGATTTCAAGACAACAAAATAAAAATATAACTTCACATGGTGAATGATCTTTATCATTTATTGGTACAGTTTTTTTTAGGACCTCCTCTTCCATTGTTAGATGTGGCATTTGTGTAAAAACTTTTGTTTCATTTTTTAAATTACAATCAAAATGTTGTAAGCGGAAAAACTATATTAAATTTTATTTTAGATTCATGTACCTTATTAACAGAGGTACTTTTTGTCCATTTTGAACACCTCTAGGTCTAATGGTTTTTTTATAACACAAATTTTAATTTTAATCAAAATTTTAAAATATTCACTTTCTTCATGTTAAGATGCTTGTAAATGAATGTTTTCAATTTCAAAGAACAATGCCAGTATTTTTTTATAGGACTTGAACATAGGGATATTTTACTTACTAAGTGAAGAAAAAACTGAGTAATTTGAGTTTGTAACAAAAAGTCATGTTTTTCCTTTAAAACCAGGGAAATATTTACGCCAGGAACAAAGCAAAACAGGATGGTTGTTACCATAGTGAATTTTGTTCCAAATGAGGTCTACTATCAACTATTGTCCACTTTTGTTTGGCACATTACTTCCCTTACTCCCGGTATTCATGCAATTGTTCAGTGTAAAAGACTGTGAATCAACTGGTCGTGTGTGATATCTATAAACCATCGTAGTTTCTCTTCGTTATAATGGAAATGATGTTAAAATAGAGATTATTTGTCACGAGTCCAGTGTTCTCTGATTTAAGAATTGGTATCATAGGTTGTAGTTTCAATCTCACTTATTTCTGAAGAATGTAGAATTCAGTTGTAGAGAAAATACCCATTTTGCTAATTTTATTTTGCAAAAAAAGAAGCAGAATCATTGTATTATGCCTAAAATGAAACGGTTATTGAATTCAGGGAACTTATTTGAGCGCACTATAATTAGAATGATAATAATAAACAATTTAAAACACTTACTTAAATATCAATTATAGAATCAAGCTGAATTATTATGTTTTGTAGACCATGAAACATTGGTAAAAATTCATATTCATATACGATATTGGGAGGTTCTAAGATAAAAATATAAGTTTTTTGACATCTTTCACTTAACACTAAAAATCCAGTTCTGTCTTGAGTTACAAAATTAACTAATTGGTTAAAATACATAGATTTGTCCCACATTAAAATCCCATGTGGCGTTAATTAAACCCCAGCACACCCTGTATGCTATAATTAATTGTTATGCTTGGCATCAACTCTTCAAAGCAAGCGTGTTACAAGCATTCTCTGTGTATGAGTTGAATCACTAATTACTCTACAGACCACCGTGAATGTGATAATGAATAACGGCAACTGCCACATTCATTACCTTTTAGCAAGTTTCTAATGTAGAAATTATAGGCTATGCTGTCTCACTCATGAAACACGACACTTCTGCCTATGTAATGTCCACAGATTCTATCCATACAAGTATTTCAACACCTGACTCATTGTAAAAATTGTGATGTCTAATGTGTTTACTAACCCACAAGTGTAAGGATCAAGTAAACTTCAAAATGGCAACCGATTTTTAGATGAATAAAATTTTCTTATATTTTTTTACCTGTAAATAGGTAATTTTGTGCTGCTTTGAAATCTGCATTCAATGACATTCAAAAGTTTTTTCTACTATCAAAATTGAGTTAATTAAATTTTTGTCAAATTTGTCACACAAGCTTGGTTTTACAGTAAATGCTCACTAATCTGACACATATCAGATTGGGGTACTGCCGGATTAGTGAAAATGCCGGATTACTGGACTGGTCGTTAATAAAACCACTTCATATACATAAAGTTCTCTTTTATTGCAAGTACTATTATATAAAAAATATTTAAAAAATAATAATATTTTCAGTGTTCTGTAATAATAATAAAAATCAAAGGTCTATTCCAATGGAATAAAAAAACTGTCATTTTTCTTTTGTTTCTTGGCCTGAAAAAACACATTTAACACTTTATATTGCTACCTCTAAAAACAAGAATAACACTTGAGGACACATTATTTTCTTCTGCCCACTTCACACAGGTCGCAAAGGCATCCATCCCAGCATCAAGGCCTACTGTATGATAACCAGATGTTTTTTCTCTCCCGTCATCTTCTTCTTCTTCTTCTTCCCTACTCATCACATCTTCAATTAATTTTTTATCTGTCAAAATCTATTCGTTTTCTTCTTTCTCACCATATGTTCACATCTTATGTTGTTAGATTTTCACTTTCATCAACAAGTTTGTTTTTCAGCTATCGTTTATCATTGTCATCAACAGCTAGCAAGTCTTCCATTTCCCTATTTTGACTACTATTCATTTTGTTTTCTCTCTTCTTTTTGTACTGCTCTAATAGTGTCATATCGGGCCATAAGTTGCTTCATGAACAAACAATGTTATTCTGCTAGACTTTCCCAAGCATTGGCAGTGAAAAAACCCGCATCTTTCAAACTTCTTTGATAAAACCTTGTAAAGCAGTTTTTTTGTAGTGCATTTTGACTCTCTGAATGACATTCTGCTCCATGACTTGTAAAAGAGGTGTAACGTTTGGCGGTAAGAACATTGCATGGATGCCGAAACTTGTCAAATCGTCTACTTACGGGTGACCAGGCCAGTTATCCAAAATAAGCAAGGCTTTTTGTGGTTTTTTCTATTTTTTTCAGAAAAATTTTCTCTGATGGCACGAATATTTCATAAAACCATTCCTTGAAAACTGACTTGGTCATCCATCTCCTGGCTTGGTTTTTGTAATCCACAGGTAGGTTGACATTTTTAAAGGCCCTAGGGTTCTTTGTCTTGCCAATCACCAAAAAGTTCAATTTATGTATGCCACATGGCATGAATGTTATGCTGTGCTTGGCCAGTTTTCGTCCTGGACCACTTGTTTCACCATGGTGAACTAATGTCTTCTTGGGAAAACGCTGCCAAATTAAACCACTATCATCTGTGTTATAGACTTAGTCGGGAGATAGGCCTAGTTCCTCAATGGTCTAATTAAACTTCTCTTTGTAGGGGTTGACCTCGGTAAAATCACATGACAGTTTTCCCCCATCATTCTTAGAAATTAATTCCAAAACGTTTTTTGAACTTTTCTAGTCATCCTTCACTGGCTTGAAAATCATATTTCCCCAATATTTTCCTGTGGAAGAGCTTTGCTTTTTCTTTAAGAATCTCTCCTGAAATTAGAGTATTCCTGTTTTGTTCTTGAAGAAACCCAGCATATAGGCTATCCTCAACCTGAGGAAACTTGCCCATTTTAATTGTTTTTCTGACACTTCTTACATTGTATTTGTTTCTACAAAAACCTTTATCTTTTCAATATTTTTATGAATGTCATGAATTGTGGGATGACCCACTCCGTATTCAATAGCGAGAATTGTCAACTTATCACCTTTATGAATTCTCTTTAGAATTTTTTCTTTTTTTAAAGCAAAGTTAATGTTGTATGTTTAGGTTTAGACTGTGATGACATTTTACTCTCACTTTCTTACCCAAAACAACACAAAAAGTACAAAAACTATTGTACTAAAACTATATGATATAATAAAACAATAATATAAATGGAACGGGCACTGTGAAGGATCAGGGAAAACACGACACAACTGATCGATCTGAAGTCCTTTGCTGACAGCAGTTTTCAGTAATATGTCCCATCTTGTTTGCCTCTAAAAATGCCGAACTACTGGAGGGTTGCATTGGTGAAGTGCCAGAATACAGAGACTCTACTGTATTATTTATTTAATATGATTAACTATAAGAATGGTCACACAATTTTAAAATGTCTGTTGTTTTAAAGTGTTTTTTGGTCATTTCAGCTTATCTGTAGAAAGTATTAAAATAATTTACTTTGTGGCATATAACAGCTACATAGTCATCATCTTTCTGTCTGCCTACATATTATAGTACACTTTATCTCTTCCCAAAAACTACCTGTGGCTTTCATAAACCTCACATGGATGTCTGTATTCTGAAAGTGCTTATATATTGGTTCCACAGCTTTAAATACCTTCCATTGTATGTTCTTACCTGAACATTCCTTCAATAAATTACTAGATGTTTTTAATTTCCCACACATATTGCAATAATTCCTTTTATCTATGTTCGGATGTCTGTTGAGTGATCAATGTCCTGTCAACCTGCCAACCACGCTATTGTATACATACCTTTGTTCGACCTAGTGAATGTTGATTTTCTAGCTTCATCGAGCTTTTTTTTATATCTTCAAAAATGTTTATAATTCTTTTTTTTTATTTTCCATTTATATATTTTAACTTTTCTTTTAAAAAACAAAAAAAAACTACATTTTGAAATTGGTATAATAAATTAGCAGATTGGATAATTTTGTACAGTATTTAATTAATTTTTTTTATTTGTTATTATTATTTATACGTTTTATTACCCCTAACTCTAGAAGTGTTTTTAGAATTCCTCTAGTTTCACAACGGAATTTATATATTTGTTAAAAACTCATTCATGTTCTATAAAAACAGAATTTAATATTCATATTATTACTTAAAATAAACAATATTCTGTAGCTTATGTGTCAATAAAGAGTCGCACACAGCAATATTTTCATATGGAAAACATTTCAGGTTTGTTTAGTAGACTTATCAAGTTTTATATATTTTCTTCAACTTGGAATGTGATTTAATATGGAATACAATCGTTTGCTTAAGAATTTGTCATGATTTAGTGAGTTGACAGTAAATATCTAACAATTTTACAATCTTTGAACTGGTACGGCTTTTTCATTGTAATGTTGTTTTATCAATTTTATGTTGGATTAAAACAGATTTTACTGTTTTATATTTCTTCCTGAAGTTTTTAACAATTATGAAATTTTGATTTATATGGAAAGCTGTTGCAAGTATGCGTCATGCTCGAAATCAACTCTAATTTAATGTAGTCAATTAGGTGTAGTTTTGAAGGTTGATGTTGTAGGATATTCTGTAGGATGATTATTGCATGTTTTGAGCAAAAAAGTAGCTAAAATTCATTCAGCACTATTATCTCAATCATCCTAAAAGTGAAATTTGCATAGTGGTCAACATACTCATTCTAGATTGTTAAAATATCAATATTTGAGTCATGTCTGGTTTACCTAAAACATGTTCATTGATTATTTTCTCAATCATTGATGGTACTCCAGCATAATGTATGTAATAAAGATATAGCACTCAAATATTTAGTAATCTAAATGTTTTTGTTTGTTGTTGTTCGTGCCATTCTTGATCTTCCTTCCCAGTAGAGTACAGGCAGGTCTTTTCTCTTCTGCTTCTGCCTGTCTAATTCTTTGCAGAAAACAATATGTTAATTACAGACCAGTAATCTTAAATATTTTAATATTTCTTTAGTAATATTTGTCTTCTTTATTCTGACAGATTGGATTCTTTTATACAGAGCATTTTATTTTAAGTTGCTATCTCTAACCATTAACTACAATATTTTTTAAATGCGAAAAAAGATTTTTTTTTTATTTATTTTATTTTTTTTACAGGAATAAAATTAAGGTAAGAAATTTACTCCAGTTATTCAATTTTATCTCATAAAGGTGGATATAAATTTGTATTAAAGGGATACCTATATTTTTGATGGTTCAGATCGATTCAGGTAATATAAATAGACAAAAAGTTTTAAAAAAAATTAATAAATAAAAATTTAAAAAATCAGAAATGCTTTGTTAGACATTTGTCTGTCTGTTTTGTATTTTTTTTTACTTATTTTATAGAATGGACTTATATAACAAATGTACACATTATGTTTTATATGCTTGGATAATATTGTTTAACAAGTCTACACAACATTCTAATTGTATATAAAACCATTTTAAAATGGCATCCATTAAAAATATTTGATCCTAAATATCTCAAAATTGACTAATTAAAAAAATATATATTCACAATATTATGTTTTTCTTATTTTTATTGTAGCTAGTAGGATAATTGAGTGATTGATAAAATATAATTTCTTAATATTTGACTGCAATATCCATAAGTTTCTCAGTTTAAGTTTGATGTCTTTTGATATCCAAGTCACTTTCATATAATTTTGAAAGGGTTAATATATATTTCATATATTACTTGTTTTTGTCCATTGTGTGACTTCATTTTTTCCCCTTCTATGACACGTTTCTTCTATACTTCAGAACCATAATCCCATTATGAAGTATAGCTCAATTAGAGATCATTATTACCACGTTAAAAACACATTAAGCACATCAAAAGTTACACACAAATTTATTAATTCACAATACAGTAGCTATGTGATTCGATTTTTGGGTGTACACAATCATGTGGTTTGCGAGACACTGATAGCCATGTGATGGTGTGCAGCAAAAATACGAATCGCATAGTTACTGTATCTGTATTCTACAATTTGTGTTATTCTTTTATAAGTTGTAATATGTAAATAATGATCTCTATTTGAGTAATATTTAAAAATGGGATTATGATCGCAAAACGTGTGATAGAAGAAAAGTGAAGTCACCTGATGGATGATCACAGGTAACATATCAAAAATGTATTAACCTTAAATATATGTTTCAAACATTTTCCAATGCTTCTAATGTGTGAGATTTTTGAAGTAGAATGTCATATGGTTTTTTTGATTCGATTTGACATACAATTCAAGCTTTAGGAGCATTTGGAAACTTATATGGGAGTAGTACATTATTTCATATTGATAACTCAGATACTCTGCAACTTACATTTATGAAATAAAAAAATAATTAGTATGTGTACATTTTCCTGAAGTTAACATTTTTTGAGCTATTCAGAATCAAATATTTCAAATCTTACAGTTTAGAAATGGTTTTATATACAATTAGAATGTTTAATTAGTCATGTTACATAATATATAAGCATGTATACAAAATTTGGACTTGTTACCTAAATTCTTTCCTTAAATTTTTACTTACCTTAAAGTACCTTAAAGGTAAATTAAATACCTTAAACTTTTAGTTACCTTAAATTACTTAAATATAGATTACTATTTTCAAAAAAATTCAGTCTCCTCATTTTGAAATTTAGAAAAAATGTATGTAAATTTTTTACTGTAATTTTATTTCAAACAAAAAAGTAAGGCCCCCATAAAGTATTTAATGGTTGAAGAGATAGCAATGGTTTTAAAAAAAAGTCTTTAAATATTTCATTTCAAATTTGAATTTCCCTTTATAGAATTATGTTGTAGTACAGTTAGTGATTTGCTTGTATACTAGGTTAGTCTTAACTAGAATTTTAAAACAAACACATCACTTAATATACATGTATTTTCTCATGAAAACAAATTATTTTCCACGTAAGAATTTATTTCCAGCTGTATTTTGTTACAAATTTAAACATATGTTTTAGTCTCTTCGTTAAAAAAAAAATTGTTGAAACGTTGTTGACACAAGTTATAATAACATAAATAATGTAGATTATTTATTTATCTGTCGTATAGCCAATTCTATTTAGTTCTTCCTCGTATTTAGTCATTATTTATTTGTCCATTTGTCTGTATTTTCTTATGTAAATGTTATCTTCGGCTCTTTTCAGACATGTTTTGTAGATGTAACATCTGTTTATAAATAAACACCATGTTTTATAAATAATTTGAACTATTTTAAAATTTGAGAATATATCTTTGAAAATACTTTGCAGTCGAGCAATTAATAACTTACTGCTCGTTCTCATTAAGTCGCTTGGTTTGTTTTTCCTTGTTTATTATAAATTCAAAGTGTATTGTTCTCCTTTTAGCTTTATATTCTAGTGACTTTTCTTTATTTGTTACTTTATTTTAAATAGTGTTTTTAAAGATATATTTTGTTGTTTAAAAGTTGAACATTTCATCATAATGTTTGATTACATTTTATTTTCTTAAATTGAAAATAATTTTTAATAATCCTAGAATTCATTAATTTACATTAAATCATTTTATTGACATCTTTAAATCTGAGAAAAACTGAAGTTTTTATCAATATTAGTTGCGTCAAAATTTAATGTTAAGTCTTTTGCTGATATATCTGTTTTAAAATGTGTCTCTCCACAGCCAAACAAGTTAATCAATTTAAATCAAATTTGGTAAAGTACATTATGGTTCAGGAATAATTTGCAAAAAACCCTCAATGAATCACTCTCATTAAAAACTTATATCTTGGACAAGTGTATGGCAGAAACAATACAATGAATTAAATTTCTGTCTATATATACAGTATACATAAAAGTTGATTAAGAGGATTCCTTCTATAACATATTGTTTCCCATAAAAACTACACAGAAGAAAATAAAATAGTAAATAATTTAAAAAATATCTTCTCACTATAAGTATTAGATATTTTTATAGAAGTAGCGATGATTATTAGTTTTTGTTTCTTAGATAAGCATACGAGAAAGTCAGTACAATTTTTTTTTTTTGCACAGTTTATTAGAAAAGTTGAATTCAGAATTGAGTCTTGTTTGAGAGTTTTGTTACATTTTGAAAGAAAAAAAGAAGATATAACTGGTCTCTAATACTGACACTAATTGAGGCTTTGAGTAATAGTAGTAGTAGCCAAGACGAGAGGTTCTGATTAGTTCTGTGAAAACCATTGTTAAATTCAACTCAGTTTGACTTCCAAATTTCCATGTTTCTTTACTAACAGGCTATGGTAAAATTCTGAATTCATAGAAATTATGATGACAATTAAACAGTGACCACTTTAGCTGTAAATTTTAGCCACCATTTCAAACGGTTTGATCAATTCTGCTAGTTTACAAACATGACCAAGATGTTTCGCAAAGGCATTTATATATAAAATTATAATGCAGATGGATATAATGAACTGGTGGTAAAATCTGTTCTTTGTGGTCTGAATCTATGCACATTTCATATTCCTGACTCCAAGTTACGTACCTAACATTAATTTAACAGCTATTTCCCAGAGGTGAAATTATCTAAAACATTTATTAAGATGATTATATACGAGTTCCATAGCTATCAAATGTCCATAGAAAAAACTCCTTTTTTGGTCACGAGGTTTAATGCTTTTGTTTTTGGTCTGGCAAGTCAAGACGAGCTGTAATTGTGATAGACTGCTCGTTACTTGTTTATGTAGGTTGTAAATCTTGGATGGCAATAAAAGTTAAGCATTGTTGACTAAAGTAATTGGTTGGATCTGTCTATGACCAGTTTATCTTGCAACATTTAGTGTTTGTGTGATGTAAACTTTGCTATATTACCTATTTTTGTTAAATTTTTTTATCATTAGGTATTTGTAATCAGTTTTGAATTATCACTTATCCAGAATATAATATAGTTTAGTGTATGTGTAGTAATTAAAAAAAAAAACAAAAAACAAGTTTTTTATACACCTTCGTATAACCAGCATATGACTTTCCAATTACATAAAACTGATGTTAAATTCCAACAACATCTTAACTCTTAGTTTGATTGGCCCTAATCCTTAACACCATTGGACTTGTTTAAAGATTTCACTATCCTTTATAATCCCAATAAAAATAGAATTATTTGGGTTAATATGTTATACTAGTTATTTTGTGAACAGTATACCTCGCTCATTGGAAGTTTTAAAGTATTGAATAAATCGTTCTTGTTCCAATTTTGCTAGAGCATGACACACAATAGTTTTTGTACACTAATAAGTAAAAGCAAATAATACAGCAACTATTGTACTCTTGAACTAAACACCATTCACAGGGATAATATAATAGAAGTTAAAAATGTGTTTTTATTTTTTATCCCTTGCATTGTTACCACCATAGTGGTAGCAAATAGAATGCTGGACCCATCGATGTATATAAACCATGCAATGCCGACTACTTAACTGAGATACAATACGTTACCTCCATCATTGATGAGCCTCTATTGAAGGTGGCCCAATATGTTGGGAGACTTCAAAACTGTAGTGAACAAGAAAGTTTATTTTTTACTTTCCCACATACATAGTGATAGGTCAATAAAAATGGTTTATGGAATGATGACTATCTGTCGTATGTGCTCTATAGCCCAAACACATGGAGTGATTTTAATAAAATTAGGTATGTGGTCATATGTTAGCCGTATCTTGGGACTTGTTTTTCTCTTTGTTCATAACTTAAAATTGGAGATAGCTGCCATAAAATATATATATATATATAAAAAAAACACAAAATATTTATTTTTCAAAATCCGATCCAACGATTTTGAACAAATTATGCTCATGTATAGCCACTAAAATCTCAAACAAAATGTAATGGTTGGTATCTCTCAAAAAAGAAGTTGATTTGTGAGTTATCAGTATAAAACCAAAGAACATGGAACTGTTATAAAATACTTAATTTCTCAAAATCAGCTCTATTGAATATGTTCATATTTTAGTGAAATGAGAAGATTAAATACCCAAACCCATGTGCAGAATTGCATTGACTTTATACTCTTACAGTAACTTTAGTCTTTTGATGATTTTTATAAGAAATATAACTCCTATCTTGAATCAGGGAATATTTATTAAAAAAAGTATTATAGTTCGGGATTAATTGGGAAAAAAAAAAAAAAAAAAAAAAAAAAACAGAAATGATCCTTGACCCCCATCATTTACAAGCTCAATTTTAAACAAATACGATTAACACTGAGAACATGTTTTTTAGGACAAATAAACCAAGTTTAAGCACTTATTAAAATATATTTTTTCAAAGGTGCAACCATACATTGTTCATTATTTTTCACTTTTTAATTGACAAGTACCGAAAAGACATTTTTAATGACAATTAGTTTTGATTCGTTTCTATTTGATTTTGACGATGGGTAAATTTGTGCATTGTTTTTACACCGTTTATTGTAGTCAAGAGACTTACTGTGAGAAAGTTTTATAAAATAGTTTTAATTTCTTAGAACCTTCAAATATATTATATTTTTGGTAGACTTATTGTATTGTTCTTAGATAATGTTATACACCTATTGTATTGTGTTGAAACAAACAAGAGTGGAGGGAAAGTCTAAACAAAGTCATCTAATTCTGTAACAATATAAATATTTATCACTCAGATAAAGCTTAAAACTTGATTTTATTAAGTTTATTTTCTTGCCATAACATGTTATATGAGTCAGGACTATGAGAATGTTTTTTGCAGTAGATGGAGTTTCTGATTAATTTTTATTAGACATACTTATTTTTCTTCTCTAAATTTATGATTTGTTTATTATTTTTCACTTACTAGTAAGAAAAGTGTTTTGATAATATAAAATTGTCGGTATAGTGTTTTTGGTGGTATTTAATATTTCGAACCTGTTGTAAGAAAATTATACCATTTTCAGAGTGCTCCATGTTGGATATTTATCAACTGTGGTAGAATTTATTCAAAATTATTATATTTATGAGGAGTTGAAGTACAAAATATGGACTTATAGAATTATTAGATTATGAGAATGAAAAGAAAAAGTTTTGGGTATAAATGGTGCAGGTTTGTAGAAGGGATCACCATTATTTCAAGGACTGGTGATCTGAAAGAATTGAAATGTTAAAATTTAATGTGAGTAGGTGCCTCACAAAATAATTAGATTTTAATTAATGTAAATCTGTTTTGGATGGAATGAGAAAGAAATGTGTGACCTATTATAGGCTGATTGAAAACCTGTTACAAGCAACTGCTATTTGTTTTAAATAACAAATATATTCGATAATAAACGGTTGTAAAAACATTGCACAAACTTTCTCACGCGCCAATCCAGAAAACCAAACAAAAAATATTTGTCACAAAAAATATCAGTTTGGTAGTTTGTCAGTCAAAAAATAAAAATGAACCATGTAAGCTGTTTTAAGTGTTATACAGAATATTTTGAAACAAATAATATTTATTTTATTAGAGCCTAAATCCACTTTGCTTATTCCATAAACTCCTCCTAATCGGAAAACATATTTGATTGGATTCAAGCTCTTAGCTTTATGACAGCAGTGAAGAATCATTTTTGTATTTTACCAATTTTTTATTCCTGAATTGTAATATTTTTTTTTGTTTTGATTTTACATACAGGTGTGGGTTATTATTCTTCACATTTCACCAAAACATGAACGAAGTTAATATATCTTGATTTCTCAAAATTACTTCTTTTAATTCAGCTTATTTTTTTTTGTGAATATCCCAGACCCGCAATTTCTAGAGAGATTACGACCAGTATGTTTTGTAAAGTACTTAGAGGCTACATTTTAGCTCAATTTCATTAAAATCATTGGATTAAATTTTAGGAAAATCAAAATTTTGTGGTTTTGTCTTATGGTAGGTACCCCGAAATTGTAAGTGATAAAAAAAATTGAAATATCATGAATTATTGAGACGAATCAAATTGGATTTAATTGGTGCCTCACGTTTCGGCTGTAGAACACTATACAGACGTCATTAAAAACACACTTTTTAGGTTCTGGGGATCTCAAAACAAATATATCTCCAAAAAACTAGACTCGAAATATGTAAAATTGACTGAATTCCAATTACAATTTTTTTTAGAACTACACATTTTTTAAAATTTAATGTTTTGTTGTATTGTTTTATGAATAACTATGTTGTTTTGTATAGCGCCCATTAGATAAAAAATCCTTATCATTGGGTGGAGATTTTATAACTGTGTATATTGAGCAACTGTGAATAAATGGTTAAAGGTGCTCTTGAAAAGACTACATTTAACAGTCGCCATTTTGTATTTTTAATAGCTTGGACTGTTACTACAAATTACTAAAAAACCGAACTTACGTAAAGAATTTTAATAAATCGAGGACTAATCACGAACGCCTATAAAGCATAAAATATACATAGGGCCAAAAATAGTTCAAAATAATTCCTACGAACAAGTTCAGTCTCTTCATCATCTCGGATCTCAGAAGTTTTCATAAGGGTGTTCACAATAGTTGGAGTTTGTAAATTACAAGTCGGGTAACAGTTGTTCATTAAATCGTTTGTAAAACACAAAATCAGGAGTTAGAGAAAATATTATGTTTCAATAAACGCGCCAATGTAATAAAGCATTAACGTCTCTATTTATTTGGTACGCACAGGAGAGATCATTCTTCACGAGAGACCTAATGAATGGATGTGGGAGTGTGAGATCACAGAATGGAATAGCTGACTTGGAGCCGACAATATTGCTATTAAAACAACCCTTTCCTCCTCCACCGCTCTGCTTAGTTCATAACTTGTAGTGTCAAACTTTAAATTGATTTCACTATATTCAGAGATATTTTAACAGCTGTTATTATTCCTATAGAAATAAATCAGTTATAGCGAATTATTGTATAATTTGGTAGTTTTTTTTGAGTTAACATTCAATTTGTATGCTTTTTTTCCCACACAAAATACTTTTGGGGTTATCCAACCGCTTATTCCGTTTTTTGGGAAAGTTTGGTAAAGGAAATTGAGTCTTTGGTTGGTCGAGTCACTAGCTTTATCGATAGTTATGACTTCAAACACTGTGGGACTCATAAAGTTACGGTGTTGACCCAACATTGTGGGAGCAGGAGTTACGATTTTTCGCGAAAGCTAGAATCACGGCGAGGGAACTCAATATAGGTAACCTGAAAACAACAGACATTTTTCCCCTCGAAAACTGCTCTAACATTTTTTATAAATTTGACCTAAAATGCTAAAAATGAACAAATATATAATATATTTTTGTGTATGTGCGTGTGTATGTGTGAGTTTGTGCTCGCGTGAAAATTGAGTTTAAATCACATAAATTATAGTTTATTAAAACTATTAAGAAAAAAACTTTCTAATTGGCATGGATAAACCACGATTTTACAATTTAAGGGGGAAAACTGTTCGTAAGTTGGCAAATAAGAGTTTTTCATAAATATTTCTGTAGTCAAAATGTCTTTATCTTGGGTCAAACTACTAGTATGATTTTTTTCTTCTTTTTTTTCAGATACTGTATTTCTAAAACTTTTTCATTCATTTTTACCCTTTAAGTTTTTGCAGGTTTTGATGGTTTTTTACGGAAAATATCCATTTTCTCGGAAAGTCGTAGTTGTTATATAGTCTTGTAATTTTATTTTACACCTTCCTGAATAATTCAGATTTTTTAAACATTTTAAAAAAATTACTCTGTTCGTTTTAGGCTTGTCAAACGGCTAATATCTAGGAAAATACGTGATTTTCAAAAGAAACAATTACAAGAGTCAATATTTGTTATTTTTAGCTAAATTATCCAAAAAACATTTCCGAATTATTTCTTTATTCCTTGAATGTAAACAATTTCATTTAATTATAATAATGATAAACGTCGAGCATTGAAATTTGTTTTCCCTTTTTTTCTTTACAAGTTATTACTAAGCGATTCCTCTAGTTAGATTTAAATTTATTCACTCCTAGATATTTCTGACGTTTTTTCATATTTTTTATTAGACTAGGAGCGGTAAGAGCGATGTCTATTCCCGTGTTGTCCAAATAGCTCACGATTATACCGCCAAAATGGTAGACATTTTCCCGAATGAAGTGTGAAACGCCCACGGAAAGCAAACAATCATGTAAGTTTAATCATTCATATTACACACACAAAAAATAAAAATCATCTTCATGGTATAATTTGAAGGTTAGAAATTAGAGGTTCTAGTGTTGCCATTTATAACGGCCCACTTCTGGTAACTTCAATATCAGCATGATCCAACTTCTCCCACACTAGACCATTCTGAACTAAACTCACAAATTTACAACCTTTCTTAGTCTCACTATATAGGATGCCATGGAATCTAATATTCGACTACAATAGTGTGTAGCCAGATGGTTCCTTTACTATCTGATCTCTATGAGTCTCAACTTCTGGTTCACCATGTATGGGAAATAACCTTCTAATGCTGTGGGTTCAGTATTATTGTCCTTTGACAACAAACGTAGCAGAAACTTTCTCTCTCTTTCACACTTATGCGTTGACTATCGATTACGTTGTGTCGAGGTAGGGGGATATCTTGTGGGCGTTATGCAGCAGTATTTGTTCCCAACTTCTCTTTGCTCAATTTACAATGAACTTTGGTATTTTGTGACTGTAACTAAAGTCGTGGCATTTATCTTTGCTTATGCGAGTTTTAAATTTAATGTGTGGAAATTAATGTTTCTAACTGTATTTAGGTTCGTCACAATTTAATTCAATTCAGTAGTTTTAGAAATTTAGATTTAATTCAATGCCACTTACATAATTAATCGTTCGCGCTATGGGTTGATCTGACCATCCGAAGCAAATAACTTCAGATTCGTTTATCCCCAGCAACATATCTCCAGTTTAAAAATCCCAACATCTCCCTCCATCTCATCCACCCATCGACTGCGATGTCTCTTCTCCTAAAGTTTGGGGAAATTAGAGACAAATACATTTTGTTTTGGTCCTAAGGATGCAACGTTTTTAGTCAAAATAGGTGTTGACGATTTTAAGAAAAATCAGATTTTTGAGTTTTTTCCTCGTAGTAGCTACTACCCCAAAACGCCTCGAGATATGGTCGAAATATGTTCACTTTACAACTGTGATCAAAAGCGAACCTCTTATTGTCTGCAGAAGCCTTACACAGATGACAAACAGACTAATATATTCGTACATTATTCCAAAAATCAAAAATAATATTCCTTGCCATCTCAGCGAAAATGGCTTTAAAACGTCACTTGTAAAGCAAAGTTAGACTGAAAAAAATCTAACTTTCTTCTTTATTTAATTTCCCTCCATATAGACTTTTTCATTAATTTTTTCAAAATAAAATGTGTATTTACAAAAATGTATATGTATTTTAGTAAACCTAAGCAAGTTTCCATTATGTCATAATCTTCCCTAAACATAATTTTTTTTAAAAATTGAAATTGTTTTAAATAACGGCACCCATTTGTCTTTTGTTTGTGTCGTTAATGGTTTATCTTTAGCAAAATTTCATCACACTTTTTGAGTTTTCCTTATGCAGATACTCCCAAAATTTCTGTTGTAAAAAAATGAAAAGGGTCTCGCTTTTCGACCAAAATATGCCCACATTTGATCAAAAATCCGCCCACTAGTTTAGCCTAGACGGCAGATATGCATCGTTCCAAAAAAAAATTTTTTTTGCTCAAGAAATCTCAAACGTATATTTCCAAGAAAATACCAATATTGATTTTTGACCCATCCTTTTAACTTTCTCATTTATACTTTGTAAAAGTCAGGAAATAAAAAAGACATCGAAGTTTTAAAAGACGCTGAAACATCGTATAGTAGAATTAATTCTCTTGCTATGGAATGGCTTCTGTTGTTATGCATTTACACCCTATAGTTATAACCATTCAATTTCGTATCCTACTATTGTAATTACATTATAATACATCCAATTATAATGTAGTATTTCCAACATTTCAAACGCCCTAATATTGTCCAAAGCCCTTCCAATATTTCACCCCCTCCACCTTACAGACTAAAATCGCAATTACCATTCTTCTCGGTTTTCTTGACAGCCTGGACACGTTTTGTATTTTAATAAGATCCACTGCCAAATATGCATGACACGTCAGGACGGGTCGCGACCTCCTGACATTTCTAACCCCGATCGATTTCCAACATCCACCGTTATTACCTCTTCTTCTCTGCGTCACTTTCTTCGTATGATTTCCGATTACACCCTGCGGTTAACACATCTTCTCAAACTTTACTTTTTTACTCGCATCTGTATTCTGCAACCTTTACTGAGTCGTGTATTTTTCTGCGACTGACTGCCTCTACATCTTGATTTCTTGTCGCATTTTATATTTTTTTTATTTATGATTTATCTCATATTTTATTTCAAGTGTTTCTTGTGGTTGATCTGGTTGATCTGGAACTCTTTCGGGTAGGTCAAATTTCGGGTAGTTGTTGGGCTTTGCATTACCGTTTTGAGATCCTCGATCAAGAAACAAAACAAATGATTTTGGAATGTCAGTTTGTTGTCTCATCTAAAGCGTTTTTTTCTATAACTTAAAATCCTATTTTCTCACAATCGGGTATTACGATTTTGATTTAATTTTCAAAAATCTAGATACTACTACAAAGACTATTCATTTTCTCAGAAAAATGCTACCGCAACTGACTACCACCTTCTCACTCCCATCATTCTCGAGTTCTCCTTTACATCTTGTACTCATCTCAGACGTGGTCTCCCGCTCTTTGCCTGATTTCCTTGGTACACGGTCAAGATATATCCTTCAGATTACCCTAACCATTTGATATTACCTTATACATGTTTGAGATTAGATCACGTTGTGCCTTTGTCTTTTAATTCACCTATGAAGTTCCCTAATTTTCCATCCGATTTGTCTTCTCCAATTTTTTGTACAGTATTTTTTTTACACAGTGGAGCCTTATGCCCAACCTCCAACCAGAAGAATCAGGGTTTCCGCACCTTAGCCACCCCTAAACCAGTTTCTGCTCTGGATACTCGCTCTCAACCATCCCTTTAAGAAGTAGGATTTGCCGGTTATGTAAACAGTAAATCGGTGAAGACTAAAGCATTTCTTTGTATTTATTAGTTGCATCTTAAACCCACTCTATATCAGAGCAACTCCTAAAACTCGTAAACCAACATTCTTGTCTTTTTTTAACTAATGGTTGGGACCGGATTTGGCGGAGTTAAATAAAATCATACATGTTATTATTATTTTAAAAAAATTTTGTTCAAAATTGGTTCTACAGATTTCGTTCAGATTAGATTGAAATATATTTTTTTTTTTTTTTTTTTTTTTTTTTTTAATAGATTGAAATATGAAGATTATTTATCTAAACTAGTGAAAAATATATTTCACTGTATTGATCGTTTTGATATTGAAAAGCAGGTATTAATGTAGCATTTTCCTCCGTAATATTATAATGGAATTTGTCAGTACTTTTACAGTTATTATCAAGATAACTATATTTTACTATTCTACTTATTGGAAAACGTATATTTTCTTGACCTTATTGTAGATATATTGAAAATATGGAATTAAAAATGTATGTAGTTTCAACTTTTGCTTCACATTTTAGAAACAAAAATAATATAAGATATAGATATTGCTGTTCTATTTATAGGACGTTACGTTCTAAAGACACCTTGTTTTTTTGAGTGATTTTTTCGCAGAACTACTATAATTCTCCGACAAATGCTTTTAATAGTCGTTACTTTATTAATTACTTTAACAGTGTTAATAACACGAGTGTTTAACAGTGTTTAATCCAATTATAAATGACCATTTTGAGGTTATGTTCTGAAAGTTGTTTAGCGGCGATCTCTCGCAGTTTTTGTGACTTATGCAATCAACTCCTTGTAATTACGGTTAATCTCACTATCTTGTCTGCATTGTTATTGCGCATGTGCAGCTTTTATTAACACTTTTACTTCTTTAATCGTGTAGATAACTATTTTACCGCCGATTAATTGGAGTTGATATAAAATACCTTGTAGTTCTAATAACTGGATTGATTCTGTAAATACCATAGACGGCATAAACACCATAGACTTGGTAGATACCATAGCCTAAATAGGCGAGCAATTAAGCTCTGGGCAATTGAGAAATTAGTAATTTAATCTAAACTATGTAATTATGTAGTAATAATTAATTATGAAGTTTGTTTAAATCTGTGACATTTCTAGTATGGTTTTAAGTAGTCTAGTTGGGTACAACGAAGAATATATATATTTTTAATGTTTGCTTTTTAACGAATTTATGATAGATATTTTGAATTTTGCGATCTCTCTTACAAAAACGCCGTCACTGGCGATTATGGAGTGTTCACTGTGAATTTGCCATTCTTTTTGGTTGACTATATATTTGTCAAATATTTGACTATATATTTGGTTGACTATTATTTGGCTAATGCCTAGCGCGTTGGCACAAACAATATTTTAATATATTGTATTAAGACTTAAACAAAAGAAGATTTTATTGAAGACAGATACCCTACATTTGAATAAAATACGATTCACAGGGAGAAATAATTAAAGTAATAGTTTTTAGGCGGTTTTAACCTTGCATAATGATTGTTATTTACGATTGGTAATACCCATCGATGAAAAAAAAACCCCTTGAATGTTGCCTGTGTTACCTTTCTGCAAAACAAACCTTTTCACCACCATTGTTGGTAAACTTCTGTGCAGAAGCGATGAAAATAGTGCTGAAATACTAAATTATTTTCCTATTTCACTGTAAAAATCTCAAATAATCGTTATCAGTTTTAATTTAATTCATATTTGAATAAAACTCAGATTTCTCATGTTTTTAACCTATATTAAAAGTTCAAAATCGTTTCCATTTATTTCAACCTTACATAAATAGAAAATATTAGCACCAGCCATGCTTGAATTACACTCTTGGCTTGAGAAAGTGCAGTTTGATAAATTGGCAGGTCATTATTGTACACAGCTGGTTCTGACAAGTATAAAATGTCTATTTCACCACCTGAAGGAGAAAAAGCACAGCGTAGATTTTGTGTAAATTTATTTTACTTTTAATTAAAGAGAAACAAAACATGTATTTCGGATATATATATATATTGGAGGGGGGGATCTAAACTACTCAGAATATTTATATTTTTCTTCCAAAAAGATCTGCTTTCCAACAAGTAGTTTTTGGAATGATGTCTCTCTGTTTTTTCATTACTTTGCCAACTCAAAATTTAGAGGTAGCTGCCATAAAGAAAAAACAAAATGAATATTTTCTAAAAATTGGATATATTGATTTTATTCAAATTTTGTTCTAGTGTAGCCTCTAAGAACCTAAATAAAAAGTAAGTGTCGCCTCTCACAATAACATATTAGTGACCAAATTTAATATTTGTGGAATATTTTCATCTCCAATGTATTAAAATTGTATAAGTATTAAGTTTTATGTTACCACGTTAAACGATGTAAACGGTAAATAACAAAAAAAAATACGATTATTCTGTTATAAAAGACGTATTTTCCCAACATCGTCGTCTCTTGATTTCGTTCAGATATTAGTCAATTATGAAGATTAATGACACAACCCGGGTACAAAATCCCAAGTGAAAAGAAAAATAATGGTACAGGAAATAATCGGCAAAAACAAAAATTAACTTTGACTACCGTCATGAAAAACTCAATTGTAATCAAATACAATTTTCTCGCTGAAGACACGTTTACGACAAGGAAACCCAGTTTAGGTCCTTGGTTCAGTTTTAGTTTGTTTTGGCTTTGGGGATGTTTGTGCGAGACTTTGTGCACACTATATTTTGTATGTTAAATCCACGAATAACAATCGCATGAACCAAAATAGATGCCGTTGAAAATAACAAAAAGAATCTCTAAGTTGCTAAAATATTGTTTTTACTTTCTCACATATACAGTACTTATTATAGAACAAATTATATGATGAGTCAAAAGATGGATTGTGAGCTTTTCGCGAACAACTTTTGGGGGCTTAGACGACGTCAAAACGGGTATTTCCCACTCGACGTAGATTTTAGACCCATCATTTAATTGTCTATATACCACAACAATACGTGAAGGTACGTAAAATTATGACTTGTTTCTATAAATGTAAATTTTATTTGTGTACAGATAAAAATGTCAGAAATAATATTTGTTTAATAATCGAATTTTTAGGTTGAATTTCAGTCAAATTTGGCAAGTAAGTGAAGTTTAAAAATACTCATTGAATATATTGGTTTAAAATATTAATGACAGCAATTATAAAATATTGACAATTAAGAACGATTTTGGAAATTTATTCTTACCTAAAGATTCATCATTATGGATGCATACAGAGATAAAACATCAGCACGATGTCTTAAAAACACCTAAGATTTTACTTCTGACTAATCTTGCTTTTAATTTTAGACACACGTGTGTAACTGCAAATTTTGTAGATAATATCAATTTACAATTGGTCGAAAACAAAACAATTACGAAAATTATCTGTTGTCAAGTGGTTTTCCTTCCTGTTCATATATAAATGTTATTATAAAATATTGACAGTTTAAAATTTGCGTTATCTACAAATGATAATTTGAATCTCTATGGACAAACTGTCGCCTATTACGTCAGTTTATCTTTCCGTTTCTATAATAAGTATTGCAGACAGCTGTAAGGCTCTTGTTCGTCCTGGAACTGTACACCTGTATACTTTATATACAATATATACATGTGTTTTATTCTGGACATTTTTATACTAAAACCAAACAATCCATTCACGTTACATTAGTGTATCATTAGAGAGACTAATTTTTATTATTATTATTTCCTGTTATAAAGGACTGTAATTTCATTAACTGACGTAACTTTAGCCTCTAATCAAGACCTCAGTGATTGTATGTTTACTACTCTACAGCTTTGAATACAAAATCATTACCATCCACAGTAAAACATCAAAGAAGTCACTCTCTGGGTGTTAATAGAATGAGAACTGCGAAGGACGCTGACGTCGCAAATTACAGGAGTGGGCGTGCCGTGGCTGAGATTCTCTTTGAGTAGCGTTTCTTACATATCCGCAGTATAGAGAAAGTTATGTCAAGGGTTAAAAAATAAGATGTTGAATTTTTCGTGGAAATATCCATACGCTTTAAACATTTTTATGTAGGCCACCTAAATCGACCTCTATCATCAAAAATGTACGTCACCATTTGAACAGATTTCCTATTCGCAATTTAATCAACATTTTCTGTAAATTTATTCTAATTAATTTTGGCATGTTTTCCGTGTATTGCTTTTGTATCATTAACGTTTGCAGGAATATCAGTGGTGGTCTCATTTACAAATTTCTCCTGAACGATTTTCAATTATAAAATTTTAAATTTATTTTCATTCCAAATTTAAAAAATATTGGATCAAACTTTACTTTTAGAGAATTTACCAACACATATACAGAGTGTCTCGCATTTAAACAAAAAAGTTTCTATAGACATTTGTTTCCTAGCGATTCATTTTCGTGTTTTTATTAAAAAAAAATTTTTTTATAATTAAAATAACTCAAAACGGATGAGATACAAAGTCCAAACTTGGTATACACAATTCTATTGTAACTTTTCACTATACTGAAAATGAAGACTATTTTTTTCGTTAAATATTTTAAATTCCAGTCATTTCAAAATTGTATGAAATTGTCTTGATTTTTGGTACAGTGGTTACATAAAAATTGCGTATACCAAAAATTTATAAACAAATATCTGGAAAAAAACAAATTTTTCGAAGACAAGTTTTAAGAACTTTTGTCGTGAATAAGTCATTAAATTCGGTTCTACAAAAACCAAAGCGAAGGCATGATTTATTGAACGTACGTCTCATAACCTATAAATGATGATCTTATGATTTAAATTTTTGTTAGATAGAGAGTGTTTGTTTATAAGCTCTATCTAAAATGTGGGTTGTAGGATTGTGTAGTGGTGAACAATGAAGATGGCAAAGCGCGCGGCGTTTGGTCAGTGAATTTTGAAAGATAGTACGTTGATAAAATTAGTCTCGATTGTATTATAATTACAGGATAATAACGATACAATTTGTAAAGTTGTAGGTCGATAATTGTGTCGAGTTTAAGAAAATGTTCTTAGTGTTGAAACATCACAAGACACGTATATCACAGAAAAATAATATTCAAATGGAATCGGAAAGCCCAAAATGGAAGAATATCGAACGATTTAGATTGTATAGAGGGTGTAAGAAAACGTAGTCGGTCAGCGCTGTTTCGAGTGCGCCGCCGTTGTTAAGTACAATGCACATTTTAACTTACTTCTCTTATAGCCACCAAGACATTATTAATTACATCTTGACCTTTACTAATTATACAAGGAAGGATTGCGGTTGTGTCGTTACAACGCACGAATTATTTTCCTAAAATGATGCAAGGAACACTACAAAATATCGGACACTCTGTATCCAATGATCTACAGCGCTCCAATGACGAAAATTTAAATAACTGGTAAAATAAAATAGAATGGTATAAATAAAATCAAATTCCTTTTAAATATCTGAAGCAATTTACTTCAGGCAATTCATATTTGTTGGTTTGCGCTAAAACAACCCACACGTTACGATAATGGCCACTTTGCTCGAGTAAAAAGGTCAAGCTCTGTTTACATTTTACTGTCAGGTAAAAAGGTCAAACTTGTTTGCAACACAGAAACTTAACCCCCACGAAGGCCGTATTCAGTGACCCAAGACTACTCCACCGCCTTTTAAATTAGGTAAAGATATCGACGTAAATTTACGTCTTCCCACGTGTAAATTGTTTTAACAGGATAAAATATTGTGTAGTTACGTTACGATGTAATGAGTGCAAAGTGTTTACAACTCCAACGAAAATTGAAATAATGCTTCTTTATACGTAAGGAAATTGAAATAATGCTTCTTTATACATAAGGAAATTGAAATAATGCTTCTTTATACGTAAGGAAATTGAAATAATGCTTCTTTATACATAAGGAAATTGAAATAATGCTTCTTTATACATAAGGAAATTGAAATAATGCTTCTTTATACGTAAGGAAATTGAAATAATGCTTCTTTATACATAAGGAAATTGAAATAATGCTTCTTTATACATAAGGAAATTGAAATAATGCTTCGTTATACATAAGGAAATTGAAATAATGCTTCTTTATACGTAAGGAAATTGAAATAATGCTTCTTTATACATAAGGAAATTGAAATAATGCTTCTTTATACATAAGGAAATTGAAATAATGCTTCTTTATACATAAGGAAATTGAAATAATGCTTCTTTATACGTAAGGAAATTGAAATAATGCTTCTTTATACATAAGGAAATTGAAATAATGCTTCTTTATACGTAAGGAAATTGAAATAATGCTTCTTTATACATAAGGAAATTGAAATAATGCTTCTTTATACATAAGGAAATTGAAATAATGCTTCTTTATACATAAGGAAATTGAAATAATGCTTCTTTATACATAAGGAAATTGAAATAATGCTTCTTTATACATAAGGAAATTGAAATAATGCTTCTTTATACATAAGGAAATTGAAATAATGCTTCTTTATACATAAGGAAATTGAAATAATGCTTCTTTATACATAAGGAAATTGAAATAATGCTTCTTTATACGTAAGGAAATTGAAATAATGCTTCTTTATACATAAGGAAATTGAAATAATGCTTCTTTATACGTAAGGAAATTGAAAGTAGTCATCGTGGTACTTACCCAGTCTCATCGCACAACGTAATATAAACAGATCTTCCTAAATAATGTAAGATCCAAAAGTTGCTTTCGTGGGCCTTGTAGGAAATATTAAATTTTATTGGGGTCTTATCCAGTAGAGTAAGTTTAACAGTTGTTACACAATTTGTCTGAACTTACTAATTATGTATATCACTACTTTCTTGACATCGGCCTCATATCTGTTGTATATATTAAAAAGTCTCCACTAGCTTTGCTCTTGCCAGTGTCTCGGCGTGCCTCAAACCTTTACATATATGAACGAGTCTCCAGTCGAGAAGCTCGTGTCTGCTTCGTAGGTCAGATTCAAAATTACATTTTTTACATATAAGCTATACGAGTGTAGAGTCTGCATGACTGATAGATACTATTTATATGCTAAACACTAACTCCAATGAGATATGAACATATGAATAGAGGTCAAGGTAGAGTTGACAGTGTCAGACTACACTTAGATCTAATACTCTGATGGAAAAACACGCTGTTTGTCATTCAATTTTGTTATGTTACGTGCAGTATTGAAATTTGCAAATTTTTATCTCCTGTTTTTCAACTTATGATCACCCTAAAATGATATGTGTGTTATAAGTTGAATAAATAACACACGATAAAAAATTTAAAAAACTGTTTACAATGGCTGCTATTGTGATATTTTTAATTACATATTATGAATATCAGTAGAGTTCTATTTGAGCATACTAATCTCCTTCATACCAAATTTCATGTTCATATCTTTTTATTGTGGTCAGTATCGTACTTACGTACAGAGACAACGGCGACAGACGGATGGGCGTTTCGAAAATCACCTTTTCAACTATGTGAACAGTTATTAACTTAGTTAAAGATTAATTGAAAGGTAAAAAGTAGATCAATTAGATAATTACTAAATCATTGTTTTACTATATTTAGAAAATTATTGCAATTTAATTTTTAATGAAATAACTAGGTTTTTTCTTGTTGCTTAAAGACCAAAAACCTTTCTGTCATCACTGCCTTTGATAGGTCCATTATGGTATTTATCTAACCCCATCATTCAAGATAGAATAAAACTCGAACATAAGATCTCACAAAAATTACGTTTACATAATCAAGCGCGTTTCAACGACAAAGTTGCTATCCTCAGTAATGCATGAGGTACAATAACTAAACTATAACTAACTAAACGACTTTGCCGTTGAAACGCGTTTGATTAAGTAAACGTAATTTTTGTGAGATCTTGTGTTCCAGTTTTATTCTATCTAATATTACCTCTCAATCAAATAATACGTATAACACAGATCTTCCAAAAGTAATATCCAAAAATTCTTTCTTGAAGGGAATGTTAAATTGTATTTGTAGATTAAGGGTCTAATCCAGTAGGGTAAGTAGTTGTTACATCGGTTATCTGAACATCTTAATTGTAAAATCACTACTATCTAGATGTGTGTATTTATTAAAGGTTTCCGCTCACTACGCTCGTGTCGGTGACGCGGCCCTCTGAATCTCGTAATTATATGAATATTAATATATTCTTGAAATATTTTAAATACTTGATACCATTATTACACCGAAATTATTAAAACTGTAACCTTAAAGTTAAAACTAAATAGTAGTCAGATTTGACCTCTGGGAGTCACTTATAGCTAGTAAGGGCGGTGGCACTCCCCAAGTACACTTAGCTGGATCCACATCCTGCAGTCTTATGGTAGATGCCTCTCCTTCATCCTGCAGTCTTATGGTAGATGCCTCTCTTTCATCCTGCAGTCTTATGGTAGATGCCTCTCTTTCATCCTGCAGTCTTATGGTAAATGCCTCTCCTTCATCCTGCAGTCTTATGTTATATGCCTCTCCTTCATCCTGCAGTCTTATGGTAGATGCCTCTCCTTCATCCTGCATTCTTATGGTAGATGCCTCTCCTTCATCCTGCAGTCTTATGGTAGATGCCTCTCTTTCATCCTGCAGTCTTATGGTAGATGCCTCTCCTTCATCCTGCAGTCTTATGGTAGATGCCTCTCTTTCATCCTGCAGTCTTATGGTAGATGCATCTCTTTCATCCTGCAGTCTTATGGTAGATGCCTCTCTTTCATCCTGCAGTCTTATGGTAGATGCCTCTCCTTCATCCTGCAGTCTTATGGTAGATGCATCTCTTTCATCCTGCAGTCTTATGGTAGATGCATCTCTTTCATCCTGCAGTCTTATGGTAGATGCCTCTCTTTCATCCTGCAGTCTTATGGTAGATGCCTCTCCTTCATCCTGCAGTCTTATGGTAGATGCCTCTCTTTCATCCTGCAGTATTATGGTAGATGCCTCTCTTTCATCCTAGAGTCTTATGGTAGATGCCTATCCTTCATCCTACAGTCTTATGTTATATGCCTCTCTTTCATCTTCCCAACGTGATTGGAATTCTTGAGGGATTTTATTTTATAAGGCGATTATGACCGAGGGATTTTCGCCTAACCAGGAAAACTATGAAGTAGTCGTCATTTTAATTCTAATTTGATTAAACTTAGCATGTAAACTAGGTTTTACTAATAATTGATGAAAATATTTTTTTTAAATGTAGCTAAATTTTTAATTTATAGCCGCTTGAAATTTTTTTCCTGTAGTTCCTTTTGATCTAGGACCTACTTCAGTACCAAGGTCGAGGTCGCCAAACAAGATTACAAAAACCGCGTCCTCTCATGTTGGCAATGTCAGTGCCATTCATAACATTTTAATGTTCTTAGTGTTGAAAATATCAGTTTAAAGAAATGTTAACAGAAAGGTTTCGCCTCTTCATGAATTATTTAAATTAGGTCGTTACATATTATTTAACTTAAGAACTCGTTTATAGATTATTGAAAAAGTTCGTGTTATCAAGCTGTCTTTTATGAAAATGGAAAAGTTTTCAAACTACTTGGGATGTCGTGTATTACATTATATCAAAGTCGGCGATATCGCTTTAGTGAATAGTTGAGTTGGTACATTGAAAGATTTTACAAATATATGTGCCATCCAACTCTGTCATTGCAATCCATCCCAAAACGGTGTCGCTATTTCTAAATCACATTTTCTAACATAATATGAAACATATCAGAAAACGTACCACGTTAAAAGTTTATTGAAAAAACAATTTTATAATAAAAACAACTTGAATAACTGTAGAAACGTAACTGACCTGTGACCCCATTTCCAAATCAAACCAAGAAAGGATAAAAGCTTTGTACGATTTATTGGGGAAAGGGTAAGGGGCTGAAGAATAGAAGTATTATTTGTTTGTCCTTGACAACAAATGTTATGAATTACATTAGGTGGGATTGCGATGAGCTGTAATGCGCAGGTCTCGGTCGATTGCCACAAATAACGTAGGCTTAAGAGACTACGATATTCGCATTTTAGGAATAGAAATACTTGTGTGGGGGTGTGAACATTTAAATGTAATCATTACAAAGGATCAATTGCTGTAGGTGAATGTGGGTAGAGACCTCACGCTACGATTAGATTTTAGTAAAAATTAGTTTAAAGAATGGTAAAAAAGTAGGTCACTAATTTATGAATATTGTATTGATTGCCCAAACCAGTATTTATGTATTTCGGGGTGATGAATTTAAATTTATCATGGGTTTACACATACTTGGGTAAAAAATGGCATTTCCTTACGTCTTGGATTTGTAATTGGTGTGTAAGAAAGTACTACAAATTTTAGTGTACTTTTTTTTTATAGACTAAAACGACGTATTGGGCAGGAGATAAACACAAAGCCATTTTGTATAACAAGTCCCTTAATTGTAGAATAATTACCTTGAAATTGTTCCTTTGCGAACTATTTTTTTTAAAAACTTGGTTTTGAATAATTTTTTTTTAACTACTTTCAAAGATTTAGTAATTTTAGGTTTGGGAAATAAAAATTATGTTAATACTCATGAGAAATATGGCAAAATACAAAATTTTCGTTTGCATAAATCTCGTTAAATATAAAATATCGAGAGTAATATAACAGGTTATTGTAAAGCGTGAAGTTGTATACACAAATAATAATTGACTTCACTTTGGTAAAAGGTCTTCCATAACAGATTATGGTGAAATGTGTAAAAGGTTTATTTTTACTTAAAACTGTTTGTGAAAATACTTAGTAAACCCCGTAAGTATATTGAAGAAATACTCAGATTTTGAGTAATTCAACCTTTTATGATAGTGTTCATATTTCGCTTTTACCTTTCGGCCGATTACTTCTGAGGTGATGGAGAAAATTTTTTTTTTATTTAGGTCCTTAAAGGACACGTTTTGACAACATTTTGTATACACAATTTGAAAATGTTTCCCATTTCGAGGAAATTGATAGATTTAGTCATTTATCACTTACCCACATTCTTTGAGTTTGTTGTTAAAATAGGGATATAAATTCTAGTTATCACCAAAATATTCTTTTGTACAAAATTTAATCAAAATAATTTGGATTGTTAGACATTACAAAGAAGATAGACGACGCATTTATTATTTTTTTTCCTATGGAGAACACAGAAATTTATAATTATTCGATAAACTCACATCACTTAAGTTTCTTTATTATTATATTTTATACAGTACTAAAAACACCTTAATATTTCTTCCCGTACCTCAATTATTCTTCACCACACTTCTACTATCTGCACATTCTCTTCCCTCCAATAACTGTATTGTTTTAGTAATGCTCTCCCATCCACGCTAACGACCTTTCCTTCTCGTTGATATATTTTTTAAACCTGATCATTTTATTGACATATTTAATCTTCCTAAATCCAGACACGTTCACTATAAAGAACCTGTCACACGAATTTTATTGAAATCCGCCCTACAGTTGTTAAAAAATGTTAACGCTGCTGACGCTTTGAATGTCTAATACAATATCACTAGCTCAACAGTAATCTTTAGATGTAAGACTTCCGAAGTTCATTGATTATTCTGTCTGTCTGTGTAATTAATTTATCAGACGGGTGACGGCAACCATTAGTAAGATTCCAGAGATCTTGTCTAAGGACACGTTTCCAGGATTAATCAATGGCGGACATTATTTATCGTTAAAATCATTAAATCTAACGTTATATCTAAACGCACTCTTGATTAGTCGAAGGATTTTCTACAAAACGTTTTACTTATTTATTTTGTGATTGCTTTATTTTGTACCGATATCCATTATTTGGTACATTTTTATCTATAGGTTGCTGAAGGTCAATTAGTATAGTACAGTTATATTTTAAGACATTAATAGGATGTGTGTCATACCAGGACGAAACCGCCCCACCCAGCAGTCTCCAATCTCACCATTTTCCCATCGAAATGTGAAGATAAACTGATGTAATAGATCGGAATTTATTCGTAAACATCTACACTTTCGATATTGACTCAAATATTACGTTTACAGTGCGCGATACTGTGTTAGATCCTCAGGATAGTCTAGTGACTAGAACTGTAGCCATGTGTGCAAGAGAATTCTAATGGGGTAAAAAAGTTGAGGTGTTGACCCAACATCGTGAGTGAAAATGTGGAGCTACGATTGTTAGCGAATTCTAGTTGTAAAACTACGGTGACGTGAACTTCATGTATTCATAATACATTATCTCGATGAAAAGCCGTATAGGAAGCCTGTTACGCTAATTATTTTTGTAGTTGTATTAGATTTTTATAATATTTTATATTTTTTCCAACATTATACGTTGAAACAAAAAACGTATTAACTATGAAAATAAGTTTAAAAAATTTATGAAACTAAATTGTAATGCAATTCTTGTTCATGTAAAATAACGGGGAAAATAATTAAATTATAGTAAATGTTTATATGTTCTCCTCCATGCTAGAGATTAATTGAAGCTAATTGTGTTAAGTATCAAAAACAACATTGTTGGGCAAAGGGAAAAAAAACTGTAGTTTTTTAATAAAAATATATTTTACTAATTAAACAGTATATTTTACAAGATCAAACTTAAAAGTGCATGGTACACAATTTCATCTAATATAAATAATTAGTGTGCGGAAAAACAACAATTTCGACAAGAAAAAGCATAATGTGCTTTGTTTTGTTGTTTCCGACCTAAAGGAGCTAAGTCCAACGACATTATTAAAGTTAGTACATATAATTTACCTAGTTTTACATTTAAACACAAGTAGAATGTAACATTTCATAACAATCAAAATATTAAAAAGTTATAAATACTCAATGGTACATTTTAAGGTTAGGTTTTCAAATCAGTTTAAGCATTTACAGCTTAGAATCTAGTATAAGTAGTAACATATTTACACTGAAAACTTTGCTCTTATATGCTGTAACGTTCAGGAAGAGATTTTGGAATGGTTTGTTTTCTTCATCCAAGTAATCCGTCATTGTATTGAGATCCTTTTTCTTGGAATCTGGTTACTTAATCCTGTCTTCCAGCTTTCTTAACTCAGTGGGTTGAATATGTCTTTGGACATATGTCAGTGGACTTTTATACCTTTTTTCAAAACTTAGCATTTTTGTAGTAAGTTAAGTTCACTATAAGAGTTTCTATAGAAAACATACATATTCAAGGGTTGTCACATGTGACCTTTAGGGCGGTCACTTTAGATATTTTTAATAGTTTTATATTGACATTGGCCTTAGATGCTGTATCGAAAACAAAAATCTACCTGACATCTCCAAAACAATTAAGGCACTTCTTTCAGTTTCGATGATTTTTACAACTTTATTTTACAAAACTTAGCTTTTTTCGATTATAGCAAAGTCTCGGTACGCAGATGAAAACTAAGACTGGTCAGGAGAAACTTATGTTCTACACTTTCAAACAATCCTGAACTCGTCAAATATACATAAGGCATGCTGTTTTTCAGATTACTAGGTTTTTGTTTCAGTTTCTATCGCTTCAAGAAGGCAGGAGGCCAACTCATTACCTAACGCTCAGATTCTCCTTCATGCCATAATATATAATTCCTTTCGCTGTGTCGGATACACGAGTGAGGTTAAGCAGACTACTTTTTGGAGGTCTATAGCAATGTTACATTTGTCGCTTCCTAGCAAAGTGTTATCAGGTGAAGAATCTATATTATCTCTACTTCTACTTGCTATAGTAATGACAGTAACTGTTTACTCATAGACAACAAGATCCTTCGGACAAAAACAAATCTGTTTACAAAATGGGTTTTCAGTTTGACATTTAGCTAAAGCAAATACATTCTATCAGAGGTTCTGTTAACTAACATGAGTCGAATTGGAGTAACAGAATAATGACCTAGGCTTATAAAATACTTCGGTGTAATTGTAGTTTTTGGCACTGAACTTAATTAGCAATATAGGCCATACAGCAAACGCAATATATCAGAGCTCCTATTATCTAATACTAAAAGTGGAATTGGCACTTAGCCCAGATAGCAGAATAATGAGCTAGATACATAGACTTTTTTGGTGTAAAATAAAAATTTTTGGCACTTGGCTCAATTACCAAATATAGGTCTTCAATTATTGTAGACTTCTCTTATGTTAGACAACAATTATCGCTTTTCCCATAGAATTTTTGAAGCATATTTCACTTCTATAGGACAATTAATTTATTCGCTTGAAATTTGAAATGAACAAACACATATGAGCACTAGAATTATCAAATGAAAGAAAACGTAATTCACACAGTAAACATATTATTTATAGCACGACGACGTTTCAATGAATAAACATTTATCATCAGTTGGTAACCAAGAAGGTTGTACTTGTAACAACTGAAGATGGTGGCTTAGTCATTGAATATACAGTAGTCTTACTTACAAATAAAGTTTCTGTTGTGGAAAATTGTGTTTTCTATATAACTTTGTTTGTGTATAAACTAATTTGATAAATTGCATTATCAGATGTTTCTCCCCCTCCACTCTTGGTATTTTCTATATTATAAAAAATATAATCATAATTTCTTTTTATGCATCTTTCTTTGTTTTTCCGTCAAAATACAACGTTTAAATATCTCAACCTCTTACAGTTTAGATATTACCAAGGTAATGATCCTAAACCATGTCAAGACAGAGTAATGTTCCACTTACAGTATCTTGAATTTCTTGATTGATTTCTCTCCCTACGTCAATAAATAAACCACACACCAACGTTGCATTTTTTTACACTCACATTCACAGAACTGAACCTAAAGGTAACAGTCAGGGTAATCTGATTACTCAAACTATCCTGTTTTGGAGTAATCATCAAACAATGAGCACCATTTTAGAAGCTGGAAAATGTTTAATAAAATGCCCAATTTATAATATGTAGAAAATTCTCACAATTGGCATTTTCATTTACTTCATCTCCTATTCATATGAGAATTTTATATTGTAAGTAATATCGACAATTTAAAATTGGTATTTTCTACTAACGATGCTAACAAATTCTTCCTTTACATTTCCATAAAGAAATTGGTAAAATTGTAGAGAACTTGCGGATAAGTTTCATCTAATATTCACATTTTTAATTCAATATATCCTATTAGCAAACTTAACGAAGAAAGCGTTTCAAATGTGCATTTAAAGCGTCATTTTAAACAGCCAAGATTGATTTCAAATCAAATCAAAAACTACGGAAAAAGCGTAGGGAAAAAGTGGTCCGTAAGTGATATTGCCATATATGCAACTGCCACACATCAAACCAGTCATGTAGCTCTGTTTTGCTATTGATTTTAGTCTGCTTCAGAGATCGTGTTATTAAAATGCCAATCCAGTCAAACTTCGTTAGCGTTCATCAGCTAAAGTTGGGAAATTTCATCGAAATCAGCTCAACTAATTGTATAAGACGTTAGCAATATGAACAGTTATTAACTTAGTGAAAGAATGATTCGACGGTTAAAAGTAGATCAATTACATAATTACTAAATCAAAGTTGTTTTACTATATTTAGAAAATTGTCGCATTTTAATTATTAATGCAATAACAAGGTTTTTAAAGCGAAGAATAATAATATCGACTCTTAATTTGTATTTTTCTTGTTGCTTAAAGACCAAAAACCTTCGGTTATCAGTGTCGTATAAAATAAGTACATGGGCGCCATCATGATACTTACTTAACCCCAACATTCAATATAATACGTACCAGTAGATATTCTAAATATAATATCTAAAAGTTAGTTTCTTGGGCCTTGTATGAAATGTTAAATTGTATTTGTAGATTAAAGTAACTTATCCAGTAGGCTTAATTGTTGTTTTTAACAGTTGTTACATAGGTATTCTGAATTTCGTAATTGGGATATCACTACTTTCTTGACTTCCGGCTAGATGTTTGTACGATATATGGGAGGCTTCGAAATTATACTTTTAACCATAACAAGCTATTTGTCATCGTAAAGAAGTGGGATTGTTACCATTATATGTAGAATTGAAATCTGCAAACTTTCATCTAATTTAGTATAAACTTAATAACAATAATTGAATTTGTACAAAAAACTGTTTAAAATGGCCTCCATTTTGCCATGTTCAGTTGTATTTTATGATGTTTAATACAGTTCTATATGTGCACACTATCTCCCCTATACTAAATTTATGTTCTTGATCTTAATTTTTGTGGAAGCTATTTACTTACGTAGAAACGACAACAAAGATGTCGGAATTCACTTCTTTGGTTTCCTGAAGTGAAGATTTGTCAATAAACGTATTTAGACATTCTTTCTCGATTACTAAACTTACACTTTATCTCGTTTACTGGATAGTAACCTTGACTTCTAACTAAAAAATGTCCCTAGATTAGTCAGGAATGAAAAATCAATCCAAGCCGAGTCCGATTATCTTTTTAATTTATTATTGTTCTTATTCTTACTTTCTCACATATAACGTATATAGAAAGTGATGGGCAAAAAAATCTATTTTGAGGTTTCGTTCTTCAATCGTACATCCACAATTGCTATGTGAGCAACCAAAATAAACTGGGACAATTTGCACGAAAAGTAGTTTTCATTTCCTTGCCTTTGACAGTTTGATTTAGAATATAAATTTCACAATTCATCAATGTTTTATCAAAATAACTCCAATTTTGTGACAATAACTCGAGCCAATTTTGTGACATTTGATATTTTAAGACGGCTCCTACTTAACTACCGAACTGCCATTTGAAGGAGTTGTGGATCGTTCCCTTTATGAACTTACTACAGCATTCTGTCTGTCTGGGTTGAGAAAGTGAATGTTTTTTGTTCCGATTCTTATTACTACAAAAAAGATTTACAACCAATGTCATAACGATTATTGTTTGCAGCATATATAGTGCAAAATAGCTGGCTCTCTTCCAACAGTTAATGTTAATACCTACAACAGCCAACTTGTCAATGTCCATTTAATTGATACAAATTGTGTACTTGTCTACTATAATGAGGTGTGTTGTTGCCCGGCGCCATCTTTAACACCTGCCAGTCACAATGTTCTAATTGTTTTTATGTGACGAACAGGAGTCATGATTTCATATGGACGATTATTTTTGTTGGGGTATGATATCGTTTCAACGTTGACCTAAATTATGAATAATACATTTATTAATATTTTCCAAAAAATAAACATTGTTCCTTTCTGAGGAATAGAGGAGCTAAAAAGTTACACTTAGATTTTAAAAAAATTCCACTAAATATAATGATTTTACACGTTCTCTGCAATTACATATTTAAATACATAAAAATCAATAAAATCTTTATAACATTCCCAAAACACCCGATCATAATATTCTTTTTGTCCCTTGCGTACACTGTCTCCACTATTTTATCCCCCCACCTGAGAGCTGATCTTCCTTTTTTCTTCCACTTGTTCCTGATAATCCATTCTGTACATATTTTGACCATTGATGTTTCTCTATTGTGGCCACATGGCCAGCCCACCTCCAGTGTAAAAGATGAACTTCTCTCGCCATGTTATTCAGCCTCAGCATCCATACTTCTTATTGCTCATCCTATCCTGTCTCTTAACATCGAGCATACTCCTTAATCCTACTCCATTATTTCAATCCAGTCAGCTCCCAGGTTTGGCATCCATACAGAATAACTGGATACACTAATACAACTTTCGCTTTCAATTAGTTTGAGAAGTTGTCATTAACAATTTTCCGAAATACCAATGCTTCCTCCAACCAGAATTAATTCTACTAATCGTCTCCTTATAACAGCTCTAGTGAAAACACACCCAAATACTTGTAATCATCCACATCTTCAATCTAAACTATCTCCTCCATTATGAGATTTTTGTTTCCCGTATTAGTGATCACTTTGGATTTACTATGATTAAGCCCCTACGTCTGATAATTCATCAAAATCTTTCAGCATTTGTTTAAATTCTCCCTCGTATTTGCCAGCAATCATGATATCGGAAAATCTCAAATGTAAAAAATAGAACTACACTAACCCCTTTACTTCAAGAAATACTTTCTTGAGCACACAGTTAAACAGTAAAAATGAGAACGAACAGCCTCACTTCACACCTCCTCCTATCTTGAATTTTATTCCCGTATTTTTCAACCCAATTACTACCTCATTATTCTCGTACAGACATTTAACAGCTTCCATAAAAAAAATGTACCAGTTCCAGTTTCCTTTATGGCCTCCCATATACCGGGAAGTACCAAAGATACAAACGCTTTGTTTGTCAAATTCCACAGAGCCAATGTGAACGGGAATATTGTAATCCAGCGTTTAACGCTGATTAACGATGTCCATTTAATTTACACAAATTTTGTTGTTGGGGATGCAGTCACAGTCTTTTAATTGTTTACATCTGATGTATAAAGAAGAAATCGACTGGAGTCATGCTTTGATATGGGCAATTATTTTTGTTAGGTTGTGGTATTGTTTCAACCTTGACCTGGATTTATAATCGTTCTCCCTAAATATGATAATGAGATTTGAAACGTTACACTTTGACGTAAGATTAGATAAATCTCTCAGCAGATTCTTTCTTTCTTATGTCAACGTTTATTAATATAATGTCGTAATGCGGACGTTAAAATTGATCTTCAATATTTTATTAAGGATTTACCTTATGGAACTGGTACCATGAAATCTGGATCTTTTAACTTGTCGGTTAACTATATGTATACGATTTTCGATCTGTCATAATTTTGGCCGATTTAAATCAAATTTTAAAAACCATAACATTAGAAGTTAAACTTTTTCACATTCCTCATACAATTCATACAGATCTTTAGCCAAAATACACTGTCAGAACATTGCACTAACTTTTTACCACACTCATCTTCAAAACAAACTAAAACGATGACACCACCTCCTTGAAAATGTAGCTCTATTGTGGCTTCAAATATTAATGAAAATAGATTTGAAATCAAAATGAATTAATTTTCTATATTACTGGTTTTGCCCATGTATTTCTTATGGTTATAAATCTGTATAGAAGGTACTCCGTTGTCAAATTTTAAAAATCTACAGCACTTTTTAGTCTTCATTATTTGTATACCTTAATGTTTGTTTCTTTTGTAGCATATTATTTTAACGAGAGACATTTTTTGAAGTGCTAGAAAACGATCCAATGTTAAAAGAACTTATTAAAAAGATGACCAATACCTTGGAAAACTAGTTCGTAATCAATAGAACAGAGTTTTTATGCACTACGCTCTATCTGTTCAACTGAATATTGATCGAAGATTTCCAGATCAAAGAATTTAATGGGGATGTTCTATACATTGGCCCGCATTATCACCAGATTTGTCCCATCTAGATTTATTTTTTGTTGGATCACTCAAAAGTAAATTTTACTCGACCCGGATTTTAGAAGATTTACGCCGACGTATGATAAATGAATTCGGTCAAATCTCTCCAGAACGCGTGTCAATATTTTCAACAAAATTAGTATTATTAAATGGGAGTTTTGATTTTGAACAATTAATAAAATTAGACATAAGTAAGTACTGTAATAAGTTTATTATATTTAGAACGGAATTCTCTAAAATTATTGATCAATTTAAAAGATACCAAAAAAATGTCTTAACGATGTTAAAAAAAGGAAAATACTGTTCGACTCCTCGCCATTTAAAATTGAGTGTCTATTTTTTTCACCACCGGTTAAGGTGTTCAAAGTATAAAAAAAAAAAAATTAAGTTAGATGCAACTCGAGTATTCTTTTTGGGTGGACTACCCGACACGTGTTTTATAAAAATATTTCTTGATTAAGAAGTTTCGTAAATTTGTGATTCATGAGCTAATATTTTTACCTTATCTCTGAAGCGATTTTGACAAAAATATTCCATAACATACCCAACTAAAAATTATGAGCCATTCGGATTAGTCATTCATGAAATAATGTATGATGGTCACTTTTCACCATCGTTCTGTTTTCCCCTCTACTTTAGCTATTTTGTTTAGACAGCTTCAATTGGACCACCCCTCCCCCCCACTTGTATAAAACAAGTCTTTCTTGAGATAATGAATGACGAAAACAAAGAAGACAGGTGGACGGACATCATTTCAAAAATGGTTTTACTCTGTGACAATGGTTAAAAAACGCCAAGAAAAATGATAATTGCCTTAAAAAAATTAGCACCATAAGAATATGTACCTTGTATTTGTAAAATAAAAACTATTTTAGTTAGAAATATTTTAAATATAATTTAAAAACTACGTTCACATTTTAATTGAACTAAATATATTTATCATTTTAATTATGAGTTGATAATTTTCTTATGTTTAATTCCTCAAGAAAATCAGCTGTGGAAGTTGTACTCATGAAACACTTTCCTAAAGTCTCTAAAACTCAAAACATTACTTATACCCAGTAAAAAAAAGAACATCAAAACAATCAAATTGGGTGAAAACTTCCTAAGGACTGAAAAAAGCCTCCTTGAGTTAAAAGGTGTCTTTGAACATTGGCCGTGTTATCCCTTAAATCTTGTCAAGGATCGGATGTAGGGAGGGGGAAGTAGTTGAGTGGAAGGGCTCTTTATGACTTTATGAAAAGAACGATTTGCTAAAAGCCATTCACTAAGATGTAAGCTTATCACCTATTGTTCACTTTAATGCTCAGATTTCTCTTAAGAAAGAGACTTTGTTACTAAAAATATTATTTAATTTTTGTTTTGTTATTAATTTTCTCCTTGACTTATCACTCAATTTTTTATATATAACGTATTGTTATTTCAATCTTTCACTGAAAATGTCTTCGGTCCCATTCTTCGGAATAATTTTGCACCATTTTGGTTTACTGGAATACTGGATATCTCAAAAATAACAATCTTCAAAGAAAAATATTTTAAAGAAAAGTTATTTGGCATCGAAATGGAAATAAATTTGCATTATTAATGCTTTCTTTGATTTATGTTTTCAAGATCATTTGATTGTAAAATTGTTTTTAAAAAAGGAAACATATATTTAGTAAAAAATGGTTTAAAAATGGGAAACTGTTAATAAAGATTTATTTTTACCCAGGTAAGCTCAAAGATAGTTTAATTGTTTTTTTGTTACAATACAACAATGAATAAATTTTTTAAAACTTTTGTAAAAATTTTCCAATTTTTTTCATGTTAAATTATAATATTTTTGTCTCTCTCAGTTGTGCTCTAAACAAGTTTTCCGAGAAACAAGTTCTTGAAGGTCAAAGATCACCAAATATTTTCTCAATATCTTAAAAATATTGAACGTCTGATAAATGTTTCATATAAAAATTCAAACAAATTAAGTTCAAATTATGACCTTAAAAACACACCAAAGACTTCCCATTATATTTCTTCCTCTATAGAAAAATAACTTTCGTCTAAAAAAAATTGTTTTTAAAGTATTAGATATTCACTTGTCTTGGTTTAATAACGCACCCATTATATAATACATGTTAATAAACGTTCTAGGGATCGTAATTTTCTTCCGATTTTGATCAAATTAGATTTGTATGTACGATTTTACAAACCATTGGATAAGTTTTTTAACTAGAAAAATCGTTTTGTTATTTTAAATTGCAACCCATATTCAAATGTCAAATAAACAGTTTTTTTTTTCAACGATATTTTTTGACAATAACATCGTAAAACTTTAATTTTAAGGTAATTTTGTCCAGGTTTTAAATCTACATAATCTTATACCCAAACATGTTTTCTGATAAAAAATAAGAGTTTTGTAGTTAAAAACGTAACTACAGTATTTCGATATTGTACTGAAGTTTCCCTCAACTATCGTACATCATTGTTTTGCGCAGCTTTAAAATGTGCGTCCAATGATATCCAACAGTGTTTTATATTGTAGAAAATGAAAGAACTATATTGCAAAAAAATATAATTATTAACAAAATGATCTCTGAATTAGAAAAAAACTATCAGCAATAATATTTTAGTTATTGAAAGTTGGGTCAAATTCAATACGTTTATCTAATTACGTATCGAATGTTACTTGAAAGATATTTTCTCAAAATTTCAAAATAATGCCTGTTTGAAATATTTGTTTTTTATACCTAATACCCATACTGTACAGATCTTTTTGTGCAACTGGCGATAAGCGTATATTAATGTAAAGGACGAGATCATCTATTGAGCGAATACACACCAAAAACAGCAAATAAAATCCGAGTCCTATACAAACAAAATGGTTTTAAACTTATCCCCTTTCATTTTCCAATTACGCGCAGTAAGGCCATAATTGTTTTCGTTGTTTTAAATGTTTTCTTCCCCGAGGAACATATTTAGTTATTCTATTTTCCAATTACGTAACAAGGAAAGTATATAGGCCTAATGATGAGGAAACAAATATAGAGTTTTCGATGGTTTTGGTGTAAGTTGCGTATTTAGACCATTTCCGAAATAATCTTTATTCGGATTCCAGTTTATTTAACTGACGGCATTACAGGTGCTTACTATCTCGAGGAGAATGGGTTTGGTTAAATACAAATTTTAAAGTTTTACCTGGGGTAGATTTACCACATTTTAGAATTAATTACCAGGAGTAAGGGTGGTAAGTGATTGTTAATTATTAAATTCAAGAATGTCAATTCCGATTTACTCAAAATTATAAAGCTTAGTGTAGTCAAGGTGTCAGAATAATCAAATTTTGGTGAAAATCTCTCAAGATTGCTCTCAATTTACAAATATTTACTTTAATAATCCAATTTTTAGAAAGTTCATAACTTTTATACTTTTTGATTAGTGATTGCTCAGCATACTTGGTCTCAGATCATTCAAATGGGGGTAAGGAAAGTGATTTTCATGTTTTATTTCAAGAACGTGAAGGTAGATTTACTGAAAATTATAAAATTTTAAGTGATCCATAGAATGGTTAAATTTTGGTCAAAATTACAAAGATGATTGCCCTAAATTTACGAAGAATTATATTAATGGTCAAATATTTACGAAGCTCATAATTTGTATGTATTTTATACCGCTGAGTTTGACATTGGTTTGTACGTACTTGGTTTTGAGATTTTTTAGAAATCCAAAGTAAAAATAAATTTAAATAGTTTTATTTATTTACGGATTTTGATAAATCAATACAACGGAAGAATGATGAGCTCCAGATAAATACCTAGAAAATAGTTTACAAGTACTTAAGATTTAACTTTTAATTTTAGACATATGAATGTAACGGCAAACATTTTGGTGAACATTTTAATTTCCAATTCATACGTGACAGAAATAATTACGACATTTGACAGTTTTCAACTAGTACATCAGTTTAAAGTAATGTTTTACCTCCTGTTCATATATTGGTGTAAAATAAGTCTTTATAAACCTGGCTAAAATAAAAACGGCTTCAGGCATCTACAGGAGATTTCTCCATCATACCGATTTTATGGCGGTATCTCAAGGCCAGCGAAATACCTTTTTAAAAGGGGGTAACTTTATTATGTTTTAATGGCAAACCCTGTCTTGTGACATATCATTGTAGAGGTCTATTTAAAATAAAAACAATGACACCTAAAAAAGTCACACTTAACCAAAATTATCACTGGAAAGTCAAAACTCTTTCATTTATTTAACATATTCAGAGAATCGTCTAGGGGTTCGTTCGCTACTAGGGAGGAGGATACATGGGAACATTTAACATTGAATAGAATGATTTGTGGTTATCACAATGTGTGGCAGATGCTTTCTTTAGCTGTTTTTTAAGAACGACAAAAATAAAGATAAATTTACTTATTTTGTTATCAGTCAACTGAACCAGTACGTTTTGGAATTTCACAATGTTCTTTTCTACCTCATTTTAAAATATCAACTTTGGACTTTTTCTTGACGTCCATGAATGTTACAAGATATAATTTTACAAACGACTGGATCCATTCCTTTTCGAAACCACTCGAGGTCATCGATTCGAGCATTTACTATAGCATTGAAATAGACAGGATAGCATATTTACCTAATTAAACAAAATCACAATTTTTCATATTAAGGTTATAAATTGAACCCATTATTCTGGTTAAGGGATGTCTTAGAGTCTTTTCACAGGTGTAATTATTTTTCGTTTAACTAGACCTTTGCAATGATATGTAACAAGATAAATTGCCATTAAATATATATATATATATATATATATAAAGTTGCCTTCATTACGACTTTTTAAAAAATGGGGAGGGGGCATGATTTTTAACCTTCATAAAAAGTTACAAAACTTGTTTTAATAGGTATGATGGAAGTCTCCGTATATTTCTTAAGCTGTTTAAATTTTAACCAGGTGTACCAAGACTTGTTTTATTCTCTAAATCATTAGGTAATTTTATTGACAAAGAAAATTTTTGTTTTCTACAAATTATAGTTTGGAGGTTTATGGAAAAATTCCCTCCTATTCATCAGTTTGTTTTTACATTTCGGTAAGAAAGTGGGAAGATTTCAAACCGGAATTTATCTATTAGGATTAATAAACAAGCGTTTTTTGTATATTTATTTAGAAAATGAGCTAGAATATTTTCTTAAAATGATCTGAATATATATTTTTTTGAAAGCAATTCAGCTAAATCTTGAACAGATTTAAGGGGTTAAATCATAAACTTTAAAAAATTGGTCCTTATAAAGTGCACATTTGCAACTCGGAACAAAATGCATATTACGACTCACTCAGTAATAAAAGCATTATCTCTGTTTAATCCCTTCAACCGTCCCCTCCTCCCGTGATTTGACTTTTTTAGGCAACTCTTTACGTTAATGTAAGAACCTATTGGTACAGACTAAATTTAAATGGTTTATGTTTAATGAAGCGCGCTAAGATTCTCCGAATACTATATCACTCTCTTAACGATAGAAAATTTATTATTAATTCGTATTCTGAGCGTTTTTGCTTACATTTAAATAATAATTTTGTTAACGCTACTCATCGTAACCGCATGTATAATGTATAATCATTATGTCTTGTGTCGAAAGGAATAAAATTTTGTTTCCAAAGTTTTTACTACGAAATAAACAAAAAACTTATTAGTCATATTTATTTTTATCTTCATCCTACATTTTGTCTCTAATTGTATATGAATGATTTTTTTAAATCTGGATTTGATTATGATTATCGCCTGTAATAGGTTTTCCATTGAAATACTATTCTAAAACTATTACCAAAATACAATATGTATTAATTATATATATATATATATATATATATATATATATACAGAATTGTTTTTCATTGATCTGCGCCTTTCATTTGACATAAAGTATCAAAACACAATGTGCGCTACTCTCGACTCATCGTTAGAAGCCTGATCGATAACAGAGATCACAGAGTAAACTCGCTTCAGTTGGTCGCCGTGGTGCTCTGTGATACGTTGTGTTCTATCGCTTGCTTCTGTGATACTGTGTAGGCTTAGAATAAGATTTCTAATGTAATGTAATGTAGGTACCTGCTGAAATTTGTTCCGATTAACGAAAATTGTAGCGGAGTATTTTTAAAATATATTATCAAGTTAATTTGTTATTTAACCTGTTTGAATATTTTTGTGTGAGGTGTTTGGAAATTTTGAAGATTTTTATTTTGACAAAATAATTCTAGTTTGAGCAAGTGAAAAATGCGTATTTTTGCCGCCAAATTTCAAAATTCACGTTTAAAGTTATATAATTTAAAAACTATTATCTAATCGTACTTGATATATTTCAGGCCACATTTTTTTGAATGTTTTGATTTTTACATGTAGATATTTGTTTATTCTAATTTTGTTTAATTTGCACGAAAACTATTTTTTTAAAAGCATAACTGAATTACTGCTCGTAATTAAATAATCCATTTATTGCTATAAAATTTTTTATATCGTCCATATTTAATTACCAGTTTTGATTTGATTATTTATACTGAACTGATCTCTCAAAATGTGTTCCTTTTTATGTGTATAGGTTCTAATATTTGTTTATTTTCGTATCTTAAACTCTTACGTTATAACATTGTAAATGACGTATAAAATTGTAAGGGGGAAGGGGGGTGTAATTTGTCCTTTCAAATTAATAAAGTCCAAATCTATGTAAAAAATAGTTCATATCCGCGGGTGAGAAAGTATTTGTATGTGCCTACGTTTTATATATTAAATTGTTTTAATATTATTATTGAAACTATCGATAAATATTTGGGATTATCGATTTATTAATATCTTATTTTTCATAACGGTTAAACAAAATCTCCCTTTTTCATTCCCCTGGTTTTTGCTATGTATTTCTTATAGATGGAGAGTGGTTAAGAAGTCTCCTCTGTTATCAATTTTTTGATAAAATATGTATGGTTTAATTAATTTTCTTACGACTTATTAAGAATGTAAATCAGTCTTCATAGTCCGCAACGAGACCGCCAAAGGAAAATTTTATTGAAATCATCTTGAAAATCGGTGAAACTATTTAGGGTGTAAAAACGAACGTCAAATAGCGTCGATTTTATTTGTGTTATTTTTTTCGTTCTGATTCCTTAAAATCATTTCTTGTCTTAAAATGGTGAAACCAACCAGTTTTTTTTGTTTGTACAAAAAAATGACGAATTAGGCACAACTAACCCACATCTAGAAAGTATAAAGTCACTTTATCCTCACATTTCCAACAGCATTCACTCAAGCTCAATTATTTCCGTCCTAGGTAATTGAAAAGTTAACAATTTCAATAATATTCAACATAATCCACTACTATTTGAATTAACAGTGTTTATCATCTTAAATCGCAAAATTTGAGTGTACTCTCTCTCTCTCACACACACACACACACACACACACACACACACACACACACACACACACACACACACACACACACACACACACACACACACACACACACACACGTAAAAAGAGGAAATAATTCAAAATTTCGGTGTAATATACGCTTGTCTCTCCTCAGTTTAAATATTATGGCCTTATGTATGAAACTGTGTTCTTAGATCAAACTGTATCACTCTTTAAAAAATGTATATTTACAATAAAAATCCAATCCCATTTAATAATATATCTTCCATGAAACTGTGTGCTTTAAATCACACTGGTTAATTACATTTTATTTGTATCATTTTTTAAAAATATTTTTACAATTTAGCAAGATTTTTTCAAATCAAAGTTGTTGAATAATTGTAAATATAAAAAATTGGTGAAAATTGGACATAAAATACAAGTGGTAGACTGACTGTTTGTATAAATATCTTTAAACAAGTTGGTGAAATTAAAGTAACATTAATATGATGGTCATTGCATATTTTAAAAGTGACCTTACAGAAGGTTGGTATAGACTTTAACAATTGGGAATAAGATAATAAACAAAAACATTAATACCAATAATTGATAAATGAGATTCTTTAATGACTTTGCAGGTGACTAAGAATTGCAGTCTTTGAGTTTAATTACTGACTTGAGGCGTTGGGGGATGAGGGGGGGAGGGCAGACCAAATAAATACACTAATTAATTGACACAGCAGGTTAGATTGTTTCTTGGCGTAACAACGGAAAATCAAAATAAATAAACTGTGTGCACACTTTGCAAAGACGTTCGTAACGCTCAACATACTGCCGCAGTATTACTTTCAATACACAACGCATTAGCAAAATAAAATACATAACGTTTTTCGTTGAAACAAAACTCCATTTTGTGTGACCAAGTTGGGAGAATATTTCAAATATTCATGATTGAAGTCGTTTTTTTTCCTACCTATCGCGGTTTTAATTAAAAACTATGTTCATTATTAGTTTGGTTTTTACGTCGAAAACAATTTTTTATATAGGTATAATGATTTTTGTATTTTATCTTTATATTTCACTTCACAAAAATATAGTCAAGAGATTAGGAGAGCCGAGATTGATAAATTCACCGGGGAAGGGGGGGATAATGACAGTTGTTTTTATATATGAAGAACTATTATTGATATAATTTGTCCAGACCTTTCCCATCTTGTGTTTATATATAATTAAATATACATGATGTTTCGAGAATACAGATCAACTTTCGTTATCAAGCGATTTCATTATTTTGAAATATCTGTTTTTTACGATAAATTTACATCCAAGCATCGTACAATATTACAGCTCATTTTGTATATCTTTTAAAACTAGGCAATCGTTGAATACAATTGAAAGAAATGTTGGCTGTTTTAAATGGTTTATGATAATTCCTTCGCTTTCTGACAGTTTGTAACTGGTTGTTTTCTGCAAATGGCTTTCTAGATATATAAAAAAGTGTAGATATCAATGCCAAGGTTGAGGTTGTTAAACGAACGAATACATAAAAGAAATTCATTCCGTATCAGTAGTTTGCGAACTATTTCACTTTAATATTTCTTAACATTCTTTGTTGTCAATACAATTGATGACATAACAGCGGTTTTTAGCGATGTATCAGAAGAATGCAAGTTTAAAAATAAACTTTGTTTACATTTCAAAGTCGTGAGTTCTTCCTAGTTAAAATAATCATTTCATGTTTAAAAATAGAAAACAGTAAAAAGCTAAAATATTTGTTTAGATGATTGCATCGAGTACTTGCTAATGTTTACTTTATCATCAGTTGTGGAACAGAGATTTGTTTAAATATTATCTTTTATCATTCTGACTAATCATCTAGAAAAAATACTGGTTTTGAAGTTATCGGTCAAAAAGTGAAAATGAACCTATACTCTTATTGAACAAAATAATGGATTGTTCATATTATTGGTATATTGTAGTTTATTCGAACATTTGCAATAATTTGTGAATATAAAAGCTAATACACGACATTTCGAGAGAATAAATCAACTGTCGTTACCAAGTGATAAAAACATAGGAAGAAATGAAAAAAGAACCCCCAACATAGCCAGTATAGGGTCATTTTGAAAACTAAAATCTCTGAGTTATAGAGTGTGCTGTCAAAATATATAATATATACAAACATCATCAAGAAAAACCTCAAGTCATAGAATTACACAATACAAGAAATGTCAAGCGCCAAGTTGAACCGAGATAATATGAATATTTTGATAATAAAGTGTTAGCTAATCGTTGGAAATTTCTGTTTATTAGTAAATTAAAAAAAAAGAAGATGTTCAAGTATGGATTATTTTAGTTTTCATAATTTCTTTTCACCCCGCCTGGTACAATAGTTTATGACAGTCATCACATGTCATCAAAATTGTTTAGGGTGATTTTGAGTTATTCTACTTACAAGACTAACCGTATGGTCACTTTCAGAGTGGCGACTAATGTTTTTGTTTGGGCTTGGTTTAGTGTATGGTAGGTGTAACACAGTTAGGGTAATGTTTATACTAGGTTAAGCTAGGGGATAAACGCAAACTGCTACATTTTGTGTGGTCATTTTGCATAACTAACCCCGTAATTGGGAAATAGTATCTCCTCATAACATTATGACTTACTAAATGTAAGCGAATTTTAATAACATTTTGTGTTAACTTGAGCTCAATGTATTCGCACAAAATCTGATAAGAAACATTTAACGTAAAATTTAAAAAAAAGAAGTTTTTTCAATGGTTTATTGAATAAAATTTGAGTTATCTTGTTTGGCTTGTTCACATAAAAATTATGATCGGGCAAAAAATTAATAATACACTTTTGCGGACATATTCTGTTCTTTTCTCTGTTAAGCTAAATAATTTGTCTTTTTTTGTGTATTATATCTGTTTGTCGCATGTTTGTATGAGGTCCATACATTGTTTTACTAGTCAGAGCGGATGGTCTGATTTTTATCAAATTTTAATTATATCAAGACTTCCTTTTCATATTTATAAGTAAATATTTCAAAATTTGTTGATTTTTCCTCTTTTTTAAAGACGAAATACCTCTTAATCATCAGCCTCCTTATAAAAAAAAGAAAAAGAAGAACACAACATAAAGACCCCCATAGTCCTCAAACACTGTAAAAGCATCATGGTCGGAAAAGAACAAGTGTTAGTCAAAATAAATTTGACAAATATTTTAAAACCTAAATACATATTTTCAAAATTGGGGGTAACGATGAAGAATAACCTTCCGAAACTACCTGCTTAACATTATCGATATAACGGAAAGTAAATTAATCACTATTTCAAAATCGATTCTATTTGAATACTGTAATTTAAGTTCAAATCTGCACAGTTCATCAGAATTTATTCTAAAATATTTTGTGATTCAAAGAGATATTTTATCGTCCATTAAAAATTTTTCAGTTTTCTTAATTTGGCCGTGGAGTTTTGTTAGATTATGGACAAATCATTTTCTTTACTTAGGTGACAGTTGAAAGTTGGTGCATCGTTGTTTAATTTGATTTAAGCCCAGAAGGTGTATGTCGACATTTTCATTATGATACTCGATATAAAATCACATTTTAGGTTTTAATTTATTCTTAGCACTACTTTATAAACATTTAGGAGATTTAGTATTTCAAAAGCTGTAAATATTATAGTATTTCCAGCTCTAAAACCAAAACTAAGCTTCTAATCAAGAAACGTAAAAAAAAAGAAATAACACTAAAATCATTAGACGGACCCTACTCATCTGGTTTAACATTTATTTGGTTTAAGTTCAAGGGCGGAAGTTTTATATATATATATATATATATATATATATATATATATATAAAATCCTCTTTATGATCATTAGATTACAACAACAGTGAAGATTAGGTAACAACAGATCGTAACACTTTTGAGTAACCTTTGACGGTTCACTAGTTTGAATTTCGACGAATTAAAAGGCTACGCCGCTCTCATCAAGGGCATACAATTCTATAGATAAAACACTTTTTACCGTCTTTTAAACGCTTTCATATTAAAAAAAAAAAAAACCATCTAAGAATATGATCTTATATGGAATACTTGTATCATATAAATATAGGTTTAGATTTGAAAAGTTTGAGTTCCTTCTTCTGGAGGGAAACTTTTTTCGCTTGCTAAATTTGATTATATATATATATATATATATATATATATATATAAGGTAATTCAATAATTGTAACCAATTCTTATTTTTAGCTGTTATTCGTTATACAGTTATTTAACTGTTAATGGACATTTTGAACAATGTACATGTTATGCTTTTTGTTGGATACAAACATACTCCTCCCCAAACTAGCCATTCCCGGTTAAGATAAACCTTGGAAATTAGTTACAGCTGTTCTTACACATTGGCTAAATCATCTAAAACTGGAATAATTAAAATTATTAATACAAGGGAGTGGATTCAATAAATATCCATTTCTGGTGGTATTAGCAACATGAACCGAGGCTGGAAGCTAGAATGGAGCCAATTTGTTGCTTATGTAAAGTAAAGCTTGCTAAACTTAAATTATTTACCCTTACGTAGTTGTATATAACAAAAAACACGAACGTTGCACAAAGCAAAAGAGTATTGCAAATGATGGAATGTACACCCTCCCCCCTCCGTCCTTTCTGCCCCGAGTTAAGCATGTAATTTGTCATCTCGGATGGGGTGAACTCCAAGTGGTGTCCAAACCACATATCCTTTCCCCTCCTGAGCAGTATATTTTATCTAAATTTAAATAATATCAAATAAAAAAGATATAGTTATGTCGCTAAACCGTATATATCACTATTTTGAAATCAGGTAGGCTTTTGTTACAGTTCAGTTAGAGCGAAAGTATCGTAATAGAAACAAAATGATGATGAGATTTTTATGAATGTAGGTTATTCGTTTTGTATTATCTATACTGAAAAAGAATGTGTTTATTTAAATGTTGTTTTGTAAGGCTTTGTGGAGTTATTATTCAAAAAATGTTTACTACTTTCTTAACATCGGCTATGACCTAACGGGCCTCTTATACATATTACAAAGTCTTCACTCTCTTTGCTCGTGTCAGTGTCTCGGCCCTGGTACCACTACTACTGTAATGTCGGTGATGCAGGCATGTGGGATCTCGTAACTATATCACATTTCCTTGTGAGATCAGAGTTAGAAATTATATGTTTGACTATAACTTCGATATTTGATATCGTAGAGATATGGGATTGTTATCATTACATGCAGAATTAAATTTCTAAAGTTTTATTTAATTTTGTGTGTTATAAGTTGAGATATGGACGACAAAATGTAATGACCGCAATTTTGACGTTTTTAATTCGATTTTTCTGAATGTCTACATAAACTCACTATGTCTCCTATATCAACTTCATTTTATTGGCTTAATTTTTCTGGGCGCTATCCTGCAGACGACAACGACGACGGACATTCAAACGCAAATATGCAAATATATCAGTAAAAAAAGGAGGGTAATAAACTTTTTTTGCGATTTCCAAACTACGCTATACATACCCCAAAATTATTGGCAATTGCTCTCGTTAGGGTTGTTGAGCACTACACAGACTACAGAGTCATAACAACAAACATACTTTTTTGGGTACAGTGGATCTCAGAACGCATATATCCGCGAAATACGTCCATCTCATTATTTTCTCTATATTACTTATATTTGACTAAATATAAATTGCGTGTTAGTTAGCTTTGATTTTACCATTTTAAAGTAAATTTCTTCTAAATGTAGTTTTTGATTACTCTAGTTAAAATTAATTTCTTAAGGGGTATTTTTGTTGCCATTTTTACTTTTAAATAAATGTTTTTATCGTCTCTAGATATTGTGGAATAATTCCTTCATTCTTTATATAACTAGGTTAGGTTAATTGATCTGGTAATTATATTTACAATTATTATAAATTCTAGTAGCTTATTTAGCGGTGACCACAATAATAGTTTAGTAGATTGCTAACATTGTTTCAGAGTATATTGAAAAATAACAATGTTTTTTTCTCATAAAAATTTTCTTTCTATTGTTGATGCGCTGAGAATATCAAATCCGGCGATGGCTTGAAGATTGTTTTCTCATGCTGCAGGGATATGTTGGGGAATTTTCTCTTTAAAAATATGTGTTTTGTACCCTATCTGTTATGGATTCTGTATTCCAAAACATTGCATTGTTTTCTGTTTGTTACCTAGAAGGCGTGGTTTTAGTTCTAATAATGTATGTATATATAAAATTCAACATCTGTCGTCATAACTTAAAATGTACCATCCAGTATTATAACGACTTTAAATAATAATGTAATAATAATATTATAATATTATTGGAAATATTGGATCTGATGGAGCAAAGAAGGATGAATAAAGGAAATCTTTGCGAATACAATAGAATAAACAAGGTCATCAGAAGGGAAATCAGAAAGGCAAAAGAGAATGAACAAAAAGAAAGGTGTCATGAAATAGAAGCATATCAAAGTAAATTTGATAATTTTAATGTACATCGAAAGGTCAGAGAGGTAACAGGCCTTGGTAGAAGAGTAGTTCATGAGAAATTACTAGATCATAGAGGTGAAATCATTGTGGATATTGCAGAGAAGAAAGACACTTGGATAGCTTATCTTGAGAAGTTGTTTGAGGATGATAGGATCCATTCAATTGGACAGATAAGAGCGGAAAGTGGGCCACCCATTTTGCTATCAGAGGTACAAGTAGCAATTAATCAAATGAAGGAGGGTAAAGCAGTGGGACCGGACAACATTCAGGTAGAATTTATAAAGCTTTTGGAGGAAAAAGGATTAGAGAACATCACAAATCTTTTCAATAAGATATACTCATCTGGCATTATACCACATGACTGGTTGGTCTCAGAATTCATTGCTCTTCCCAAGAAACAAGGGGCAAAACGATGTGAGGAGCACCGCACCATCAGCCTCATGAGCCACATTTTAAAAATTTTCCTCAGAATAATTTATAGGAGAATTTACAAGAGATGTGAAGAACAAATATCTCAGAATCAGTTTGGTTTTGTCAAGGCTGTTGGAACGAGAGAAGCGTTATTCGCTTTGCAAGTTTTAGTCCAGAGGTGCAGGGATGTGAATTGTGATGTTTTTTGCTGCCTGATTGATTACCGGAAGGCTTTTGACCGGGTAAAACATGAGAAGATGGTTGAAATAATGAGAAAAACAGGCATTGATGACAAGGACCTAAGAATAATCATAAACCTGTACTGGGGTCAATCTGCAAAGATGAGGGTGGATAAAGAAACAACAGAAGAGATAAAGATAAGAAGAGGAGTCCGACAGGGATGTGTCTTGTCACCATTATTGTTTAACTGCTATTCCGAACAGATCTTTAGAGAGGCATTGGATGGTGAGGAGGAGGATGGAATACCAATACAAGGTCAGAGACTTAACAATATAAGGTATGCGGATGACACCATAGTGTTTGCTGATAGTGAAGAAGGGCTACAGCGTCTAATGAGCAAAATAGCAGCAGTTAGTACCAAATATGGCCTTGATATCAACAGTCAAAAGACAAAATTCATGATGATCTCCAAACACCGAAACGACAATGCCCGAATATTTATCAATGATCAGCAGTTGGAACGAGTGGAGCACACAATGTACCTGGGAACAATAATAAATGGAGAGTGGGACATGACACAAGAGATTAAGTCACGCATATCCAGAGCAACAGCTGCCTTCAATAAAATGAACAAAGTTTTCAAGAGCCATGATGTTACCATTGAAACAAAAATGAGACTTTTGAGGTGTTACGTATTTTCTATTTTTCTGTATGGAGCAGAGTCATGGACAGTAAACAAGAGCATGATTAAAAGGATTGAAGCTTTTGAACTATGGTTGTACCGGAGAATGCTCAAAATATCATGGACAGAGCATGTAACAAATGAAGAAGTTCTAAGACGGATGAAGAAATCCAGAGAGATTTTGGACACCATTAAGATCCGTAAGCTACAATACTTAGGACACATCATGAGAAATGAGTCCAGATACTCTCTGCTGCAGCTCATCATGCAGGGAAAAATAGATGGAAGGAGAGGACCAGGAAGACGAAGAATATCCTGGTTGCATAACCTTAGGGAATGGACCGGAAAAACATCTGTTGAACTTTTCCGAATTGCTGTCAACAGAGTCAAACTTACCCTGCTGGTCGCCAACGTCCGAAACGGATAGCGCACTATAAGAAGAAGAATATTATAAATTTCCTTGATTTAGCTAAATTGTCTTCTAATGTAGACCGAGTCCAAAATAAAACCTACTCGTTAAAATGCCAGTTTTAGTCAATTTAGTGTCTTTGATCATTTAAGTTTACAAAAATGGAATCGAAAAAAATAAGACCTGAGTGTTCCTCAAGTTTTAAAAAATAGGCTTAACAATATTTATTGTTATTTTAATGTAATTTTTAAGAACTAAAAAGAATTAGAATTTTAACTATCGGTTTTTTTAAACACGTATCAATAATAGAGATAAAAGTTATTTTTGTTATAAAAAACGAGTAAGATAATTACCATTAAAACATGAACACTAATTTTTGTTTAAGACTATTTATATTAAAATTGGCAGTATTGTAGTTCTTAAGATGTTTAATATTTTCATAAACCTCGTGTTGGGAAATAAAATAAACCTTTGATGACATAGTCTTTCCATACCTTAAAATATAAAATAAATCTCATATTATATAAAATATAAATAACTACTCGATTTGATGAAATTTAAAATATTTACGCTTAAAACTCCGAATTCTAATTTAAAATTGAGTTTTTTCGTAAAAGTAATTTCAAAGTCATGGAATAAATTAATCGTCAATTATTTATGGTAGAATTATGAAGGATGAGTAAAAACATAGATCATAAGTTCAGTTGAACTAAAATCAAATAGGAGTTGTAAATAAAAATATTCACTTAACATAAAATAGCACGTAAATTCTGATTATATTTACTAATGAATTTTTTATTTTATTTATAACAAAACGATCTAAATAAATTTATTTGAACTTAAATTTTCTGATTTGGATTCAAGCAACTTGAGTAACAATCGGATTCTGACCATGAAATCTTTCACATTTGTATTTCATAAATAAATTATTACGTATATTTGGAAAGATACTATACCTGAAAATACCCCACAGGGAGACCAAATATTATTATTACAAATTATGTGATCTATGTTGTTGTAAACAATTCCAGGTATATTGAAAAAATATATGTAAAATATAATTAATTTACTTGTAGAGAGTGTTTGAATTGAGGTTAACTTGTATTAATCCTAGAAGTGTGATAGTCTGTGCGAGATGATTTTCTTTTGAATGTAAAAAATATGAATAAATGGTAAAATTAATAATTGGACAGAAAGTTATACTTTTAGCAATAAAATTGTTAACATAACTTTTTGCAATTTTTTAATTAATATTCTAAATGAATTTCTACTGCTAAAAATTGTCTACGCCTAAGGCTTTTGAAAATATTGGGAATTTTAAGCTTTTTTTCGTACTCAGAATGAACAGTAACATTTATTTGTTTCTAATTGAAATTTAAATACTTTTTTCTTCACTCTAAATCGGATAAGTAATATATAACAACATAATATTTATCATTGTACAATTGACTTCGGTTATTTTCTGAAGTTATGTCTACGACAAACACTAGAATAGCTTTTTGTTCGTATACATTCGTGTACGATATTTTAATAGTGTCAGATAAATTACTATAACTATTTGTTTTTACAAATACAATTTTACATGTTTAGTATATTTCGCTTTTATAAGGTTTTATAGATGGTTTACACCAAATAATTCTGAAAACGTTGTCTGTTATTTTGTGAACAAAATTATATATATCTATATCATTGTATCCGTAATTTGTAAAATTTTATGTTAAATGAACAAAAATCGCTTAGTAGTAAATCGAAGTGAGGTCAAATAACAAAGGTAATGGAAAATAATTAATTTGATTTTACAGTGTCCCGTTTTGAATGGAAATTAATTAATGTTTTTAATTGAGGTAAGAGTTGACTTTAAATGGTCCTATTTAGGGATTAATTTAATTTTTACTAGTGAACAACGGAAAACAGCGGTAGTGTTGTTGCATACTTCCTGTCGAGATAAGGCGATTTGCGGTAGTCTTAGTGCGAGTGCGCGGTCAAACCCCGGGAGTTGAGTGAAATCAGTCTCACCGACAACGACAGTCTGTGCGGCTCTGCTGGCCGGGCCCGAGATGGCCAGTTCCGGCAGGCGGAAAATATCACTTCCGTGGTTTCGACAGTCTACTACTCCACAGCTCACTAGACAACATACTATTGATACTCCGGGATCGTTCCAGGCGAGGTTGCTTCAAAGACAATCTTCACAACAGGTTTGTTCTATTTATAACTTGTACCTCCTCCCCCCCTCTCTCTCTACCAATTATGGCGGCAAATTTGTAAGTTATACATGTGATGTGTGTTGATTTGTATACCTAGTATTTGTTAGTCTTACCAACATTGACAGCTTAAAATAACCTAACTATTATAAAAGATAGAACGTTGTAATTTAAATTCTTTAAAATTAAAATAATTATATTGGAAGAATCTATTATTAAAAACGGTGGATTAGAATTTGTTCATAAGGTAGGAATTTTCGGATGAAAAATCTAATTTTAAAGAAAATTTTAGAACAAATCATACCTGACAGTTAGGCACTGTGAAAATGTACAAATTACAATTTCTGGCTTTATTGATTTGTGAAATGATTTCGCCTTCACATAAATTTCAAATTTTGGTTATATCGATTTATAAAATGGTACCGTCTTTATAATTTGAAAACAAATAGTCTTACATGTTCTATTTCCATTGTCTCGTTTTATGTACTAATAGTAATGATTTTAGTTTGGTTTACTCTGGTTAAAAATTGTATGTTTTGAAAAACATTTGGACAATTCATTATAATTTTTTTTTTTTTTTTTTTTTTTTATAAAGTCGACTTTAAATTTTCTTCGTTTTCATTTTCTATCGATGTAAGTGGTAAAAAGCTATAAGTTGTGATTTAAAAAAAAAAATCCGTTCATTTAATTTTTACTTTCTGGGTTATACGTAGTGTGGGAAAAGTTTTGTGATTGGTCAAAACATCGATGTAGCATTATTCGCGGATATATCTGTTTAGAGGTCCCCCCCCCCTCTGTGTCCAAAAGAATGATATCAGTCTGTCATAAGTACAGCACTCACAAGCCCAAACGTGTAGAACGATTTTAATCAAATTTTAGGGTACTTGCCATAAATAAAAACACAAAATGACGATATTCTCAAAATCGGCGCTAACGATTTTTATCAAATTTTACTGAAGGCCGTGGCACTGTTATAAAAATAATAATTTTTCAAAAACAGCTCCTCCAATTTCGTTCAAATTTTAATGAAGAGAAGATTAATTACCTTAAACCGTGTGGAAAATTTCAAATAAAAAATATTAGAGTTAAGGAATAATCGACTATGGCACAATCCAAGCAAGTATAGGCCCTTGATAAATATTCTTTTTTCCATAGACAATATCCAAGCTTTATTTTTATTTTTTGATTAAAACAATTACATAAATAACACTTTCGATGTTGATTAGTATTAATTAATTTATATTTGATTTTGGGGATGAGTGAGTGGGAAATTGTGTGCAAAATTTTTACATTTTAATTTTAAATAATTCTAAGAGAATACTTACCGATAAAATAATAAAGGAGTATTCATGGAAGTTTTAAATTACCGCCTTCGTGACACAGTAATATTTTTTCGTAACGACAGATGTTTCCTTGTCGTTAACATCATGAGCTCTTCTAGAAATAAATTACTTGATTATTTTATAGAGACGCTTTAAGAGGTACATAAACCAGTATGAAGTTTATAAACTTAGTCTTTTATGGAAAAATAAGAAAGAGAGAGGGAGATCATCATAATGAGATCCTCAAACACACAAAGAGTGTGTTTTATTGTGCGAAATTTTATATATATCGTTAAAATTTTATGACACGCTTTGACCTCTCGAAAATCCTTCGTAATAAGTTAAATTTAATTTAAAAAAGAAGAAATTTGGAAATAATGTCCGGTATACATTTTAGTCCTATTTTAATATATTTTTATTGTTTTATGTATAATGGTGAGATTTTTAAGATGAGTTTATCCAACTCACGATTTTTTTAAAGAGGTTGTAAACAATTATACGTCAGTGTTGCAAGAGAGGTACAAGGGTTTTACTCTTGATAAAACCCATATTTTTATTCTTTTCAATAATTATTGTGGTCTTCATTTAAACATTAAATTTATCATCTAATGAGTTAATAACAATGTGAAAGAAGTGATCTCCAAACCACAAATAAAACACTAAAACAATTAATGTTAAAAAGTTTAATAAAACTTTATGTCCATTTCAGTAACATAACTACCATCATCAGAGGAATATAAACCAATACTGTATTGGTATCCCCATACGATTACATACCAAACAACTCTTAAAAACTTAATTGCTCAAAGATTCCTTTCACACTTTTTTTCTCTTTATGCTCTTTAGACTAATTAAAACAGAGGAGTTGCTTAACACACAGAAAAAACCAACTAGGATCGTCGCTCCCATCTTGGACATAAACTAAAATTAAAACTAAGAGGGGTGAAACTAGTTATTTTTAGAACTATTCAGTTAGACATGTGACAAGAATTTAGAAAATAAGTAGACAGACAAGTAATATAAAAAATAGTGTTTGTTTTATTTTTTATTTAAACACAAAGATCTGGAAAAAAATTAAAGTCTAAGACAAGAACTACTTAAAGCTTCATCTATCCTTTTATAAGAGTAACCGAAATGATTGATGTTAAGGATTCCACATTTGTTACTAATCTTGTTTTCGTACCATATCTCAAAAAGCTGTATCTATTATCACACAATTATCAGCCTTTTTGTTCTTTATATTATAGAATTAAGTTTAGTTTGGTTTCCTCAACCAATAGATATAAAACTGAGTAATTAAAATTGAACTAAAACTAATTCTAAGTGCTATAAAATGACCATACAATTAATAATGAATGATTTCTCCCTTATCATATTAAATACATAATTTAAAATGTTTTGTGACGAGCTATTAAGTGCGTTAACCTCTTACAATTATAAAACATTTGTACTTGGAAGGGAATCTCTGAACAGCTGTATAATAACAAGCGGTATAGTTTTGAAATAATTTTAATTCAGTTTTGTAATATCAAAACAAGTTTAAGAACTTCATCAAGGTTACTTCACCTAGCCTATCATACAATGGAATATAGGGCAGATCCTCTAATCTAAATGTAATCCCCGCTAAAGCTGGTCTCTTGGGCCTTGTAGGAAATCTTTATTGTATTGATAGATCAAAGCGTCTTATCCAGTAGGATAAGTTTCTTTAAACAGTTCTACAGATGTTTGAACCTAATAGTTGCGAATATCATTACAAACTTGACATCGGGTGGGTCCTAACTTGCATCGTAGATGTGTATATCCCTTCGCTCGTGTTAATATCTCGCCCTTTCGGTCCTGAAGTTGTACACTTGCTACACTCGTATCGTTGACTCAGCCTTCATGGATCTCGTAGCTACTGTATACGAATATCATATTTTATTGAAATATCAGGGTTTGACAATAACTTTCGCTATGGTCGTCGTTGGTACCGTCACTTGTAGAGTTGATATCTACAAATTTATAACTAATTTAGACTTTTATAACCTGAATAACACACGAGTTATGGGGGGGGGGATGGCTGCCATTTTGACATTTTCAATGCGATTTTGCTGAATTTCAATAGGGTTCAATAAAAAATTTCAATATATGAGCACATTTTACCAAATTTCATATCTTTCAGAATATACCTGAGAAAAATACATGGCCCAGTGTGTGAAGTAGTACAGTGAAGGCCAATATGAAAGGATAGATCCTGGTATTACATCAAGTAAGATGGCTAGAATGTATAGGAGAGGACTTGATGATTGAAGTGAGAAGATGGCGTTCAGTTGTGATATTTAAGAACAGTTTCTGAAATTTATACGGCCTTAGCCCCTAGAAATTAATAAGTATACTATCACTAATGCATTTGTATATTAAAATCTGATAAAGATTAAAACTGGATACATAAATATATTCATTTTAAAGGAAACCCTAAAATCGTTTATCAAAAAAAAATTTAATGATCAGTGCACATTTCATAAAAACACTGACAGTTGTTACGTTACGAATATGAAAATTAGCTAACAAAATCGTCACTTCAACCCCCCCCCTCTCTCTCTCTTCCCATGGCTGCAGTGTGATATTTACTCACTTCTGTTATGTTAGTCAAGTTGAACATTTGATCAAATTATGCCACGAGGATGTTTTATTTCTTTTTCCGACAGTGTTTTCTTTTCCTGTTTTATTTGAATTTCAATGTTCATCTCTGTTTGCCAGAGAATTGAGTTAATATTAGACAAAATGAATTGTCTTTATTCACTCAATTAATTTTATTGATGATCAATTGACTGTATTTTGTTTCTGCGTTTTTTAATGAACAAAGAACCTTTGTGATAATTAACAACAAAGGATTAAATTTGGAAAGATAGATAATTATTAGTGGGTTCATCAAAAATATCAATCTCTGTTCTTTCACTGATGTTCACGTCTCATGGCGTCATAGGAGCATGAAATTGTTATAAAGGACTATATTGAGCTCAGATAGAACCTTATTGAAATTCAGAAATAACTAAGGAAATTGTCAAAATGAAGGTCATTTAAACAGTTTTCTGAACATATCTCCTGTGTTATAACTCATATTAAATTAGAAAACAATTTCCAAATTTCAATTCTACCACGTAAATGGTACAAACTCCACCTCTCTACGATGACAAATAGCGAATTTATAGTAAAACAAGTAATTTCAAACCCCGACTTGCTAAGAAAATGTGATATACGTATAGTTATATTCATCCATCAAGGTCAAGTCACCGACACGAACATAGCAAATCGAGGCTCCTTCACATATGTACAACTTCTACGCCGGTCCGAAGTGACTGGCAACGAGGCCCGCGACGCCAACGTTAAGAAAGACATATACACAATTAATTACTAGGTTCAGAAAACCTGTGTAACAACAACCTACCGGGCAAAACCTCTTGATCTACCAATACAATTTAACATTTCTTGCGAAGTCCAAGAAATCAAATCTCGTGTATTAAATTTGAAGGATCTACGATAAGGCTAAGTATGTAGCATGAAGGGGCTCATCAACTTGTTTTAAGCTTGATTTAGTTGTAGATATCACAACACATGTTGCTTTTTATTTTCTGTACAAATTGTGTAGGATGTTTTGGTATACCCTGTTCTGAACAATCTTCTGGGCGATGTTTTGGACTTTGATCAATCATTGTTTAGACGGCCAGAATGTGAGCATTACAGTATTACAGACTCTGAAATGTTCACTCAAAAATATAAAGGATTGAAAGCAATTTTTTTAATACAATCTTTTCTCTTGTAATAACAACATAAGGTCATAAATCTTATGACACTATAACACTTCAAACCCACAACATATGTATAATATATGTAATGTTGTCTTGTAATCTTATAAAGCTGCATTACATTGTCGATCCGGAGTATGATACCAACAAAAATATGATATACTTTGTCTTGTATATTGATTGAAAGGTCAAAGCTGGTAAACAAGTTCATTCACAAATGGAACTCATTTGTGCTGTATGATTTCCAGCATATTATATTAATATCGAGATCAAGTTCATCAAATAAGTTAATATACGACCTAGACTGGGAATCGAACTCAGGACCTTTGACTTTACATGCCAATGTTCTACCAACTGAGCTATCCTAGTCGCTACCCATTACATTTCTCAATAATTGACTTTGTTTTTGCTGCAATTTTGGAGCAATCGTATTATTTATTTCGTTCATAAAGAGCACAAAACACATTGAAATTAATATCTACTCAACTTGCAGCGCCTACGATCCTATATTTTTCACTTGAAATATTATTTAATTTTATAATACTAACTGGTATGAAGAACGTATAGGCTAATATAATATATCAACAAGATTTTCACCTTCAATCACTTCAACGCATCAGCTATGTAACGAGTTACATTTAATCTGAGAAGGTGAAAATGCGTGCAAAGTTGATACAATAGATATTGATTAAGCCTTGTATATGTATAAAGTAACCGGGATGCTTACACCTCGCTTGCTTTGATAAACCCATCCAGTAATCTTTCCAGTTAGTCCCACACAATACTGCCAATCTCGACCCAACCCCCAACCAATGAACCCATAATATTCACACTTCCCTCTTCCCTTGTTAAAACCTGCCAATTCTACACAAAGCCGCAAATCCCTTACACTCCCATTAAAATTGTATACAACCTTAAATGTAGTTAGGGTTAAAAATAAGTTGTAAGGAGTTTATACGCTTGATAGGTTATGCGAATTTTACAAACTATAGAGTGAGTTGAATAATCGTCCACAATGTCGACTGATGTTCACATTTCATGAAAAGTTATTGTCGAGATGCAATCGTCGTTGTCACCCCTGTATATAAGCATTATAAAAGGCACGAAAATTAAGATTGGAATATGAAATTTGATAGTTTGCTCATATATAACCTTCTAGATACTTAAAACTAAATTGACTAGGAAGAGTCAAAATGGCGACCATTTTTAAACATGTTTTTGTTAATATCTCGTGAGCTATTCAACTTATAACGTTCTGAATTAGATAAAAACTTGCATATTTTATTTAGTTCTGCACGTAATGACACCAATTCTGCCTCTCCAGGATGTCAAATAGCGAATTTATTGTCAACAATCTAATTGCGAATCCTTACTTTCCAATAAAATGTGCTATTCGTATAATTTTACGCGATTCTGGAAGCCTGCATCACTTACACGAGTGTGAAGGCTCCTTCACATATGTCGAACTTTGTGACCAGCCAGGGCTAAGACACTGAGCGAAAAGAGTGGACACTTTTTAATATATGCACATCGACGAGGAACGTTAGAAAAATAAAGTAGCGATTACGAGGTTCATAAAACCTGTGTAACAACTGTTTTAAACAAACTTACCCTATTGAAAAGACCCCTTTACCTACCAGTACAATTTAACATTTCCTTACAACAACCAAGAAACCAAATTTTGGCCATTACATTTAGATGATTTGCTTCAATTACATTTTACGATGGGGCTAAATAAGTACCATGTGGCAACCGTCAACTTTGTTTCTTCTAATTTTGTGGTTATCGTCTAAATAATTTAGTTTTTTGTTTCCTGTTTTTGCTATCGTAGATATCACTTTAATGGTGGCCAAAATGAGCTATTGTGAAACGTTGTTTGACCTACAGGTGAAAGTTATCTATAAAACATTTTTTATTTGAAAATATGATTAAGGAACGTATCAAAACCCAAGTTTAATATCATATTTGCGCAAAATTGGACAAATAATTTTTTTAGAAATTTACTTTCCACATTTGCCAATAGTATGGTAGCTTTGAAAGAAAAACAATACAATAATAAATAAAAAATATATTATGGTAATCTACATAGTTTGATTGATTTCAATACGTTGCTATCATAGTCTTAACTGTGAACAATTTGTAAAGTGTATTTTAATATGTAAGCTTTGAAAATGGAGTTAATGAGAAAATCGTAATGAGAAACGCGCCACCAGAAGTTACGACCATGGTTAGAATGACAGAATAATGAACAGAAATTAAATAATAACAGATATATGGGTGCCATCATCTTACTTACCCAGCTAGGCCATGCTGTGTAATACAAGCATATCCTCCAAATGTAATGCCTCAAAGTTTGTTTCTTGTGGCTTTTAAGCAATGTTAAATTTTATTTGTAGATCAAGGGGTTTTCCCCAGTAAGGTTTTAACAAACTATATAAGTTTGTTAAGAATAGTTGTTCCAAAGATTTTTTGAACCTCGTAATTGCACTCACTTGGCTCCAGCGGGCCTCAAAACTTTACATACGTGAAAGCGTCTCTACTCACTAAACTTATACGGGTGACTTGGCTCTGACAGATCTCTGTCGTAACTATACGAATATCGCATTTTCTTAGGAGATCAATTGCATGTTTGACAATAACTTCGCTGTTTGTCGTCGCGAAGAGCCGGGGTTTGTCCCATTACGTGCAGAATTGAAATTTGCAAATATTTATTTTATTTAATTTGAATAACACCCGAGATATGAACAAAGATCTGTTTAAAATGACCGCCATTTTAACAATTTCAATTTGATTTTTATGTTTCTCAATAGAGATCTATGTGAACATACTGTAGGCCAAATTCTCTTTACCATGTTCCTATCTTTATTTTAAAGCAAAAAATAAGGTCTAAATTTTTGGCGAATAGCAAATATACCCCATACTGGGTAAGTGAAAGGTGTTACTAACTAAAGGAACAAAGTCATACACATAAAGAAATCAATGATAGTTGAGTAATATTTTTAATTGACATTATATGAGAAAATCTTACCTATTATTTTCTCTTATTTTAAATTATTCCTAAAAATAAATAAACGTTTGCAAAGGAAAGTGTAAGTGCTTGCATGGTATTTTCTAGGCACTACAAAACAATCTGTTGTTTTATCCCCGTGGTAGTGCCACCTAAAAGACTTGAGTTGTTGCAAGTAGATGAAGATTACGTTATGCAAATGTTTGACTTTGTTATTTCTCATTATATTTACTACATTTCATTTCGCATTCCCAAGTGTTTTGAGAACTGTTTTGAATAAACAGTGATTCAGGTCATATAAAGACTAGCTATTTGTTTATCTCTTCTTCTAAGCAAACAAGTTAATGTGTGTCATCATATTACTTACCCAGCCCTGCCGTACATTTTTATGCAAATGTGGTTTTTATCAACTTGCAGGTTTTCAAATTTCCTGTAGTATCGCAATTTTATTTTACTTACTTTGTCATTGGTTTGGGTCATAAAACTTTAGATTTCAGTAAAACTTGATTGAAATCTCTTGAGCCGATTTTAAAGTATTCGATCTTTTGAGACCGTTTTACCAAAGTGTATGAATAATTTCACTTTTTGACTATAATTCACTTCACTTGTAGTGAGCAATTAGGTTTAGATATAAATGAGATAAATTTCACAAACATTTGATAAAAAATCTATTGTATGGTTTTGAGGAAATAGACATTTTGTTTGGATATATTGAATCTTTTTTGAGAAAATTAATATTTTTTATTTTGGTAGTACAGTACAAGTATATTGCGTATCTCTAAATTACATTGTATTTTAAAAGTTAAAACATTGCTTGGAATTGCGGCCAAAATATGCAATATATCAGATTTGACACAAATGATCATATTTAGACTGTAGTACATTATACGAACGACAGACAAATTGCATAACAAAATTTAAAAAAAAACTGATGTAATACGCCGTTCATACAGGATTATATTATCATACATATATTACAGGAGGATAAATACAACTTTAAGCTGAAGTAGTTGGAAACAGCCAAAACCTGTAATGATTTCTTATTTTCTATGAATTATAAATTAAGTCGTTTCTTCAAATTTTGTCGTTGCAATCATGTGTATAAAATTAAATTAAGGTTGCCAGAAGTAAGATCTTAAATGCCTGTAAAGGATTTTCTAAGCACTGTAAACTAGAGCATGACACAATTCTGTTGTTTTATTCTTTAAAGGTCCTAGATAAGACACCAAACAAGAGTTTTAAGATTCCTATCACAAGTTTTCTCCGAGTTCTACTAGTCCAATGAGTCTAATGACAGGTTAAACAATTTAAGTAATTAACATTGACAACTTTGTGATTGATTTAACCTACTAAACGGATGTTGATGAAACAAACACATTTGCTAATTGAGTAGATCAAGTACTTTAGACAAGATTAAAAAGTAACAAGTCAGAAATATTGATGGGCTATATGTTCCAGAGGAAATTAAAAATGCGGAAGTTATTGCCAAATTTATGTTTTGGATCTAGAATCTACCTAATTAACCTGACGCCCTCTTGACTTGGCGTGTTTATTGGGAGAAGGAGAATCTCCATGAGATGCGATATCGGTCCATTGTTTTCAGTTCTCACCAAATCTTGCCTTCATTCTTAATTACTTTTTCACACTTCTCCATATAAACTTGCGAATCACACTCCAGAGTCTGTTTATTTATGACACTTGTGCTGCCCTAATGGTGTGTCCAATCCATCCATACTTTCTAAGGAGTGTGCCAAATATATTCATACTTTTCAAAGATGTTTCAAATATATTCATACTTTGTAAGGATGTGTCCAATCCATCCTTACTTTATAAGGGTATATCCAATCAATTCCTATACTCTAAGAGTGTTTCCAATCCACATATACTTTATACAGGAAGTTCAATCCATTCATACTTTCCAACTATATGTCCAAATTCATCGATATTTTTAAGAGTCTGTTAAATCTATAATTTCGAAGAGTGTTTCCCATCCATCCATACATTCTAATGCTGTGTTCAAACTATCCATACTTTCTAAAAGTGTGTCAAATCCACCTACACCTTATAAGGGATACACAATCCATCCATACATTCTAATGCTGTGTCCAAACTATCCATACTTTCTAAAAGTGTGTCAAATCCACCTACACCTTATAAGGGATACACAATCCATTCATACTTTTTCCAAGCGTGTGTCCAATCCATTTATACTTTCTATGGGTGTTTCCAATCCATCTATGTTTTCTAAGAGTGAGAAGAATTCACACATACTTTCTACGGTTGCCCATATTCTGTAAGGTTGTGTTAAATCCAACTATACATTTTAAGTGTTTATCCAATTAATCCATGCCGTTTGATGGCCGCTGTTATCCAATTTCATCCAAATCTTCTTCGTTTGTAACTCCTTCAATCCAATTGAACATTATTCTTCTCTAGTTGTTGTTCATAAACTCTGTAATGTACCTGTGTTACTCTTTGTGATATCCCTATTCTTAAATTCCATGTTTGATATCCATAGAACTTGAACTTCTTCACGTTACTTTCTAAAATGCTTAACATCATTCGTCCCCTCCATTTTTGGGTCTCCTTGAGAGAAAACCTCCATTTGGTTTTCTAATTTTTTTTGGCTCGTCCATTTCTGTACCAGTCTTTCCATAAACCATACTGTTAAGATATTGGAACTACTCCACTTATAATTATGACATTTACAATTAGGTTTTTTTTGAACATTCTTCGTGTCTATACATTTATTATACAGTTCCTGGTGTCTGTCTGATAGCTAAGTACTTGGGAAACAGCTATCACTGGCAACATTAGGCCAGGGTTTCAAATTTGTTGGGCCCCCAACATCTAAGATTCGAATTTTGGCTGTAATTTAAATATGTTTAATTATAGAGACTGGGAGTAGTATCATGTAAATTGAAAATGTATATGTTTCAACCTAATCTGGCCCATTGTAAGTTGAATTATTACAAGTATACTAAGTAACAAGAATTTAAACAAGCCGCCATGAACTGAATTCACCGATCTTCCTAATTAGCTATCTGGTGTTAGAATACTTGTTCATGTCTGTATGCAACATTTGAACAAGTAAAGAAACATATAATTAAGCATTAAAAACTAAATGTAACTTCATTAATTGTAGTTAGTTGTGGTTGGTTGACATAGTAACTAGAGCTGAATAAATGACTTTACTTCTTTTTTTAGTTTTCTACAGAGAATCTACTAGACATTCAGTCCACACTTTTGAAGTTTAAACATGAATTCTTTGAGAAGTAATAAAATATTCTACTTGATTTCGTAAGCAGTAGCCATCTTCATGGTAGTGCTTAAAACTTGAATTCTTTGTGAAATAATTAGTTAATTATTAAATTATTTAACTCCGAAAGCGTTAAACTTTTATAATAAAAGTAAACTGGTAGCACAAAGAGTCTATAATAATAGATATAAACACATGTGTGTTTTAATTTATATTTTTTACATGAGTAATGTGCCTAATATTATTTCAATCGCAATGATCCAAGTACCAATGGAAAGGTAAAAGTCTAAACCTTCATATTCGTACATAAATAATCCTTAGAGATTGATAAGTAGGCTAGATTTTACGAACCATTGCTTTAACTTCCCTAACTATAAAAATGGATTATTAACTTTGAATGGCTGTCAATTTACAAATTTGCAAAAGCACAGTTTTTTTAAGATAGTTATTCACTTGTATTTTGTACAACGAAATCACAATAGCTCATTTTGTAAAGGATTAAAATAGTAATTGATATTTAGCACTGGAATTGATATATTGTTTTAGACACTTTTATTCACAAGTAAAAACTTTTTTCTATATTTAAAAAATTAGAAACATTTTGTTGTATGTTATATATATATATAGGCTTCGGTTATTGCAGATTTTTTATTCCTGATATACTAAATCCAAAATTTTTACTTATCGTTTTTATACTCTGTTAAATTTCATGGATATCCTGTAGAAAATGATATATTACAAGACGAGTTTGGATAATATTACTATTTTTAGCGAATTTTTCAAAATATGCTTAACTTTTTTCTTAAAAGTTAATTTTCAAAATGTAACTTTTCAAAAATGATATAATTTTTACCGTTTATTCACAAATAAATTCCAAAAATTAGAAAAGAATAATTAATAATCTTTAAACTTTAGATGCTCTAGTAATTTGAATTTTAATTTAGCAGTTAAATTAGGTTTTACGTTGAATATGATTGAGAAAATGGTTGCAAAATTACAAAATGGCGGATGATTAGATCAAAACAACTCAATCAGATTCTGACATATTATTGCTGAACAACATACTTTCATATATTTTGTAAAAAAAAAAAAACATTTTCTTTAAAGTTATTTATAGTGAGAAACTAAAATGGTCACCAATAAAAATCACTTTGTTATTTTATTGGCAGCTGTATTTACTTTGTTACTTTTACCAAAATTACTTTTAAAGGCAACCATTTTGAAACTTTCTAAATGTTTACCTGGTGAACGACCTTGTCTATGATGTTGCTAAAAGCAACTTTTATAACTAATTCAAACAAAATATCTAAAGTTTCGATTCTTAATGTGCCAACATGACTTAACTTTTCTTTTTATGAATTTTGCTAATAAACTTTTACTTTCTCTAGTATACGTCGTATAGAGAATTACTAGCAAGTGGACTACCAATACACTCAGTGATTTATGCAAAATGAAGCTTGGCCACATATAACCTGTAAATTTTCTATGGCTCTGAGGAATTGTGACCTCCACACGGTATAGATGTTATTTATTTATACATATATTTTGAGGTTACTTGAAAGAAAAAAAAAGTTTTTCATAAAACCATCGATTGTGTATTTAACGTTCCGTATAGAAGTTCTGAGTTGCAGACTAAAGCAAAAGTTAGCTTATTAGGGTCATAATAAGCTCATTATTTGCTCGTTACTAGTTTCCACATTGTATTAATTAATTTGTCACGTTTTGTTAAACTTTATTTTAGTGTGAGATTTCGTGCACCACCCTGTATCTAAGAAAGTAAAACCATTCAGTCTTACACAGAATATCCTAGATTAGGAATAAACGTGTATCAACTATGGTACACATGGGCGTGAACGTGTTAATCTTCGATGCAGACATTGATGGATGCGTTTCCCTTAAAAGGCCTTAACGAGTTCCATTAAATTTGTCTCACTTGTGAAGGTTTTGTATTTAAGGGTAATATTGTTGGGGAATAACAGGTAATGGCAATATTGGGCGAAATTAATCTTTATATTGAGCAACAAAGTTTTATGATACGGTCCTGTCTGTAAAGGTATCTGTTTGTATGAGTGTGGAAGAAAATGTTTGCCTGTATGTGTATGAAAAAATGGAGACATCGTTTGTTAAAAAAATATTTTTATGAATCAAAATGTTTGAAATTCGTCCAAATAAAATAAATTAATACAGTACATTTGATATTGACTTATTTAGGTTAAATCTCGTCATTTCATAAAGGATTTATTCGTGTAGAACACGGCAGTTTGGCAAAGTTTTTAATGTTTTAGGAGATACAGAACAGAAAAAAGTGTCCCCTCAAATCATATTTATTTTCTACAATTTGACAATATTGCAATACATTTCGACCTCTAGAATATTTATTAATACACATGTACGAGGGCTGTTTGTTAAGTCTTTAATTGAAATTAAAGAGTGTTTTCTTTTTAAAATGTATTTATTTTTTACACTTTGACATTATTGCAATAAATTTCGACCTCTAGAATATTTATTAATACACATGTACGAGGGCTGTTTGTTAAGTCTTTAATTGAAATTAAATAGTGTTTTCTTTAAAAAATGTATTTATATTTCGACATATTCTTTTTTTTTTCTCTCAATACATTTTGTCCAAGGGTTTTCCAATTTCTTAAAATCCTTTCAAGCAATACGATTTCTCGAACTCGGCAAATAGGCTTTTGTTTCATCATTGTGAATCTTGTTTCATCGAGCCATTTCTTCATGTTTTAAAAAGAAAGAAATAGCGAAAATTCAAATCTCTAGAATAGGTTAGATGAGGGATTTGTAGAGTTTATGTTCGAAGCGAATTTCTCTAATTTTGACATAGCAATGCAGCCACATAAGCCTTTTGTCCTTGTATAAGAGAAGTTTTTCTTCACCAAGTTTGGTCCTATTTTAATAATAATATTGATAAAGACATTTGTTGCATCAATAATATGTTGATATATTACATGGGTTTTAAATATATTGTATAAAATTGTTGGAAAAGCAGCCCCAACATGTTAAAACCCAAAACCCTTTTTCATCAAATGACCGTGTACTTAAACCAATATACTGTCCTGTCATTGTTTTCTCCTTTACCAAGTAGTCGATGCCATGTTTATCTCATAAAATTGTATCCTGCCGATGAAACCGTTTTTGCTTTCTTCGGATCAAGTTCACCAGGTTAAATTTCTTGCATGCTCTTTCAATGTTCCGTGTTTCATCAAAAATTATATAATGCTTCAAACACTCGGAAAAGGTTAAACATGTCCAAACACTGTGTGGTATCTTTCTTGCCAATATCTTTCTTGCATCTAAATATTCTTGTAGTATTTTAATACATTCAATTTTAATATTCATGTATTAAAACACGACCATCTATACTTTTTTCCATCTTTTATCTACCTCGCGTATATTCACTCGATGATAATACAACACAGAAGTATGGATTTTATTGAATATTTCTTCCGTTGTAACCTCATTTGGACATCATTTACATTTGTATTGATCACAACGAAATAGAGTCAACCATTAAATGCTACGGAACAGAGCCTCCATAATATTTTTTTCCTCACACTTATAGAGTAGTGATGCTGTCAAACAATAGACAGATATACTTGAAACTTTGTGTGTATACGTAAATAAAATGGGAAACATCAAGATAAAATGAAATTTTGATTTGAGCGCCATCTTTGATTAAATTCACTGCTTCATCAAACAGCCTTCCAGTAAGTGGGATCAGTGTACATTCTTAGTTGCGGGTGTCGGCGTTTCTATAAAAGAAATCTCATTGTTAATATTAGATTAGAAACCCGGTTTTATAAGTTTCAGAAGTAACAAGAGCACATGCTCCTGCTAGTTGATAAAAAACTAACAATTAAAGTAAAGAGTATAACAAACACGCAGAACACAATTCTCATAAAAAAATACGCCTAAGTATCAGACGTGTTTCAACGACAAGGTCGTCCTCTTCAGTGATACACCAGCTACACCAACCAAACCACAACTCAGTTGGTTGGTGAGTGGTTTGGTTGGTGTAGCTGGTGTATCACTGAAGAGGACGACCTTGTCGTTGAAACACGTCTGATACTTAGGCGTATTTTTTTATGAGAATTGTGTTCTGTGTGTTTGTTATACTGTATAGTTTTTCTCATAAGTCAAGCTCAACATTTAATATAATTAAAGTAAATAAACTAAAAACTACTATGAAGCTCATTACTCTCTGAGCAGAGTATTTGATAAACCCTTGTCACACCCCACTCTGATACTCTTCATTTAATCTAACAGCTGATCCCTTAAGCTCATAAGTTTTAATTGTGTTTTTGTTTCTTTAGCAGCTCTTGAGTTTGGGCAAAGTTTACTTATCCGGAGCCGAAACTTATAAGTCTGCCAAAACGGATTTCTTCAGCGAAAATGAAAGGAAGAATGAGAGACTAAATTATATTTTTTGAGTAAAGATAAATGAGTTAGTGAACACAAAAGTAGTGTGAGCTGAGCTCTTTCTCTAACACTAAAAATATCGTAAAATATCAGATATAATATTCATTTAGTATTTTTGTTCAAATTTTAAATTTATTTAGACAATTTCAAGATTTGTATGATGATTGGTCAAACTTCAAAAACACATTTTATTGGTAATTTTTTCCAGTTTAAGAAAAATAAATAACAACTAAAATTGACTTCTTCGAGAAATCAATAAAAATTTTCTTATGATAGTTAAGGAGGAGTAAATAAATTAAATTACAGTGAATCTCATTTCCGATTCACTGAAATAAAGCTGTGAATTCATCCGGATTGTCTACTTGTATTATTTACTGGCTGCGCCCCGCGTTTTTCTCTCCAAGTATTCCAAATATACCCATAGCCACTAACAATACTCCCTCTAAATTGTAGAAGGGTCATGAAAAATTATTTTATACTTTTTAGTCAGTTTTAAAAACGTGGTATGTTAAAAAAAAATTATTTGATTTATTATTTTTACTCTCAATTTTATGCAATGAATGAAATCGGTATAGTTGATTTTCAGAAATTAAATATTTTATCAGAACCCCATGGCCGATTTTTTTTTGTTTTTTAACCAATTATTAGCCAGGATACAGAATGTTTGAAAATGGTGAACAATACATTTTGTTTAGGTCTTTACATGAGCAAAATTTGATCAAAATTGCTCGAGCCGATTTTGAGAAAACCTTAATTTCGATTTTTTTTATGGCAGACATCCACAAATTTTGAATTATCTAGAGTATGAAACAAAAAAAAGTCCTGAGATATGACCAAAATATGCCCAAATTGTGCAATTACAATAGAAGGACAATTCCTAAAACATCTTTTTCTATAATATAAGCAAAACAACTTGACACTGCTTATTTGACCCACCACATAGTATATGTGATAAAGTAAATCAGTAATAAAAGTTATTATGTTTTTCTTTCTCTAATATAAGTATTTAGACTTTTCTGAAGAAAAGTTGAAGATTGTTATTTTAGCATTTTTAGGTGGGTGTATGAAAAAGTGAGTGCAATATTATTTACAGTTGCTATAACTATGTCTAATATAATTAAAGTTGAAAGAATAATACTTAAATGCTGATTACTTAATTGCTACTTGTATTTAAAGTTCGTTAACTTGTCAGTCCAAGCTACACTTTGCAAGGCAAATATGCCAGCTAATGGATTTTGAAGTGTGGAGTTGTCCTTACATTTATGCAAATTATTAATCAATGAAGTGTAACTGGATCCTTAATGTGCCCTCTTTTATAAAGTGGAATCAACTCCCTCCGACACATGCCACTTGCTGGTATTTGTATTAAGTGTTTTAAATTTACTCTGTCTATCTTTTTGTCTGTTCAACCTCTTTATCTGGATTTATTAGAATGATTTATTTGAAAAATGAGATAAGAAAACTTTTTATAAAAATTTAAATTTGGTAAAATATTTTAGGGGTAATTATTCATAATATATATATATATATATATATATATATATATATATATATATATATTGTTTAGTGGTGTTTAATGATCTTTTTTTGAAGGAAGTAAAGAACACAACATAATAAAAGGTGTAGTTTCTGTTAACACACCACAGTATCGCCACACCTGTAGTTGGTATACATAACCCTCTGATGATTTTTTTATATGTAAAGTACTACTGAACTGCAAAGAAAAAGTTAATTTTGCCTGCTATTGTAAATAATATTCCAATAGGGGGGAATGGGGGAATCCCGGTAGTCAGGTAGCCCCGGTAGGTTGTGTATTGCCATTCTGACAATATTCTTTCAATGTCTGATGGGTGCTGCGATATAGTGGCGTTCTGGTGAACTAAAATTGCAAACGCCGCCATTACCGAGTCAGTAGTTTTGGTTTGACGACGCTCTGAATTTTCAGGATGTGTTTATTCTAATTTTTGCCTGTTTTCAACTCATTGTAAGTACCATTTGCTTTTAAATTCAATTATTGTTACAAATACCATATGTGGTATATTTTGTTAGCTTCAATTTAATGTAGTATTCGTATAGTTTTAACATTTCTGTTAGGGCCTTTAGGTTAGTTTTCGTTAACCAGACCTTTTGGGTAATCCCGGTAGATCACGATGGGGTAATGGCAGTAGCTTACCGGCGCTCCCCCAAACAGACGGTAAAACTATAATAAGCCAAATAATATATTTTTTTTACGTTAGGCCTAATACATTTTATGGATCTGTTGCAGATGCCAAGAAACTATAAACGTAAGACTACCAGGGGGAGCTGGGGGGAAGAAACCCTAAAAGAAGCTTTGAAAGCAATAGAAAATGGATCATCAATAAATGCAGCTAGCAAACTATTTAAAATTCCATTCAGCACTCTTCAAGAGCGTAAACAAAAGTCTAAACAGACAAAACCTATGTTAGGGCGCAACAGCACCTTTTCCTTGGAACAAGAAGAGGCTCTAGCTACCAGAATCAAATATTTGTCTAATATTTTCTATGGATTGTCAACTCATGAAGTAAGGCGAGTGGCTTACGAGTTCGCGGAGAAAAATAATATACCTCACAGATTCCCACAAAATGAGCGTTTGGCAGGCCGAGACTGGCTATATAATTTCTTGAAACGGAATCCCTCTGTGGCTACCAGAAAACCCGAAGCCACGAGTATCAACAGAGCTACTGCTTTTAGCCGTGAAAATGTAAAAATATTTTTTGATAATTTAGAACAGGTTTATGGGAAAACTATATATTCAGCAGATCGCATATACAATGCAGACGAGACCGGAATCACTACCGTTCAAGAACCTGGTACCATTTTGGCTACAAAAGGTAAAAAAAGAGTAGGATCCGTTACGAGTTGGGAGCGGGGTAAACTTGTTACGGTAATGTGTGCGATGAGTGCGGCGGGAAATTTTGTACCCCCGATGTTTATTTATCCGCGCAAAAGGATGAGTCCCTTGCTGAAAAAGGATGGTCCACCATGTGCCATATATGAATGTTCCCCTAAGGGCTGGACAAACGAAGGCCTATTTGCAACCTGGCTTAAACATTTTGTACATAATACAAAATCGACTGTGGATAATCCAACACTATTAATATTAGACAATCACAACAGCCGTACAACTCTAGAGGCTTATGATATATGTAAGGCCAATGGAGTCACCATAGTGTCATTACCTCCGCACTGCTCCCACCGACTTCAGCCTCTCGACGTTACGTTTTATTCACCCCTTAAAGGGGCATTTAAAGCAGAGTGTGACCGGTACATGAAATCCGAGAGGCTGGTAAGAATTACCCCGTATGAATTAGCAGGTCTTTTTAACCATGCATATTCAAGAGTGGCAACCGTTGGAGTTGCTGTGTCGGGTTTTAAAGTAACTGGTATTCACCCTTTAAACCCAAATATTTTTTCTGATGTTGACTATTGCGCTGCAGATGCACTTTTAGATGGACCAAACCTGACTCTTCCAGTTGTTGAAAATGACGAGGTGGAAATAGAGACCAGGGGAGCAGCTTCAGTGGCACTGAGCAGTGCTGAGCACCAATCCTCACAGCCAGAGATCAGTGACCAAGTTTTGAATGTCACATTTGAGGACCTAATCCCCCTTCCATCAACGTCTTCTGCTCCTGCAAAATTCAAACCAAGGGAAAAGCAAAAATCGTCGATTTTGACGTCAACACCTAAAAAGAAAGAGTTAGAAATTGCAGCAGAAAAAAGGAAGAACAAGGAATTAAAAAAAGAAAATGCAGAACTAAAGAAACGAACAAAAGATCTTTTTCGTCAGTTAGATTTACCAATGCCTACAAAGTCTATTAAAAAAGAGAAGGCGGTTCAAAAAAAGAACTTAAAGCCTAAGAAAAATAAAAACAAGAAGATTAAGAAAGACTTCTCAGACTCCGACGATGAAGATGCAAATGGGCCTATTGACGAAAGAATTCTTTGTGACGATGATGAAATGGATGATTTACCAGGAACTGAAAATGAAAATACATGCTTTGTATGTGGTGAGTTTGGTCAAGATGGAGAAATATGGTACCGATGTACAGGCTGTGGCATTTGGGTGCATTCGTTGTGTAGTGCAGCGGATTCACCAGAGGCATTCCTATGTGACAAGTGCATTAAGGGCTAATATGACTGTCCCACATAGTAGATTAAGATTTTTTATCATGTAATATCATAAAATAATATCATTTAATATCTTAGATTCTAAAATATATTTTTCCATTACTCTTCAAATGCAATTAATACACGCAAAGTCTGATTGTTAAGACTGACATTTATTCAACTTATGTTCCTAATATTGTTATAGTATTTCTTATAAATAAAGAGAATTGAGTGTTTTATAACAAAACTGTTTATTATTTATTACATCCTCTAAAATAGGGAGTCAAATAGCTATTCAATATAACATTTTGATATAAAACATTTTATCCATATAAAATACATGGCCAAATACTCTACTGTCATTACCCCAAGGGTCGGGCAATACCGGTAGATGTAATAGACATAGTTGTTATTTTTTTATATTTTGTATTTAAGTGTTAGACATGTAAAATATTTATGGTGTAAACTAGACATTCGAATCTATAAAGGAAGATATAAATAATATGTTTGCATTCGTTGAATGGCATTTTGTGAGGGGAATTGCTTAACTTACCGGCATTCCCCCATTCTCCCCTACCTAAAATTTAAGGAATTAAATTGGAATCTTTGTATATGTGTTGATTTGGGGGGGGGGTTGTCTTTCAATGTTTAAATCAAAGGGTTGTAATTTTTTTGTGAAATTGAGATTTTCTTTATAAATAGTAAAAAAATTTTGATCAAAATCTAACAAAAATTTGATCTCTGAAAACAGTCATAATTTTATTTGACCAGACTTTCCTAGTTGTTGTAAATAAACATTGCACATATTTTTATGAAAAATTCATGAAAATTTATTTAAAAATATTTGTTTATATAATTGTATGTAATATGTATTGTCTTTCTGATGAGAAAATATTAAAAATTTATAAAATTACATATTTAATTTTGTAAACTCTGTGTTTATTCCAATTTTGGCGAAAATCAAACAAATCGTTTTTCCGCCAAATGAAAAATTGTTTAAGGACATACACTATTTTGAAACTAATTGACAAACATAATAATTGGTTATTACAAAAATCAATATGTATTTCAAATATTATCAAATTGAATAAGTGATTTAAAAGTTATTTTGCAGGTAATTAAAATGAAAAGACCCTCAAATTTTCTGGTCATCCATATGAGTTCATATTTCGTAATTCTTCTCTGTTTCATATGTTAGAACTCTAAAATATTTCCCAAAAAGGCAAATTATCTAAGAGCAAAATAATTTCTTCAAAATCAGCTCTGTAATTTAGACATTGCCACATGCGGTTTGACACATTAATTTGGAACATAAACCTTCACATTTCATCAAAATAGTATTGCCCTTTTTTGATGTACCCAAACTTCTACGTTTCAATGATCCATTTTCTTGTATTAACATTTAGGGCTATAGTAACAAAATCCTATTAATAGTTCTTTACTTAATTTTTGTATGGATGTATGAACATATTAGTGCGTTGTTTTTCCTCTGTTTTTATTATTTTTTATTTACAAATACAGTTCGTGCTATTCAAACTTTATTTCATTTATATACAGACTATTTAATTTAAAACTAAATTAAAGCAATTTAAGCATTATCATACTAATATCATGTGTAGGTGTGTATTTGTTCTTTTTATTACATTTCACACTGTTATCAAAATTTATTACACATGCTATATATTTGTATTTAGACTAACTTGTTACACCTCATAGCGAGCTAATTAGGTCATACCTAAATGTGTGAAAGTAATGGACAATTTTATTTTTCCCGAGTTCAAAAAATAATTTTGATTTATTTTTGTCTATGTTTCATTATATAGTATAGAAAATAAAGAAAGTTATTTTATCTATAAAAAACCCATATTGAGGTTCAAAAAGTAGTTTTTGTAATGACACATAAAGTAAAGTAGTCTGTCATGTACAATTAATTCTCTGTAGCCTAAACAAGTATACAAATTTGATATGTGGAGATATTCTGGACATAACTCGAGGTTGTTTATCATTTTTGTTTTGATAATTCATAATTAAAAGTAACTCCCATAAGACAAAGCACAACATTATGATTTTTCCAAAATAATATCCATTTTAATCCAATTTTTCCCAAATGTTTTCTCTAATGACCAAAACAAAAAGTATTGGTTGCTATTTCTTCAAATGTGCAATTCCTATGTATAGTAAAAAAACAAAACGGCTGGAGTTGTATAAAAGACATAATTTCCCTGATTTTGTTAAAATGTTAGTGAAATCTAAAGATTATTAACGCAAATTTGGATTAAACATCATGACTAAAGAAAATATTACAATTCAGGTATAATTGGCATAAAACAAAAATGAATCTTAACCACTGTCTTTTGGATTTTATTCAAATATGATTTACTATGTGACGTAATCAATACAAGTTTCAGCCCTATTTAAATACATAAATATTTATCAAAGTTGGAGTCTTCATATTCACTTTTTTACTGACAATTACCGAACCGACATTGTTGATGACAAATAGTTTTGGTTGGTGGATGAGTAAGAGAGTTTCTGGAATATCCTTGCCTAGTTTATATTTCCTGTTTCCTGCTCATAATTTTAATTATAAAATAATTAGAAACTATTAATACATAAACTCAAAATTTAATGGGACTGTTATCAAACTTTAAGCTTTAAGATTATCTGTTTATTATTTTAAATCTAAATAATGTTTTAGGAAAGAGATTTTAAATCGAGGACAAAGTTAGTTCAGAGTAAATTTGATTCAAATCTTAAAATTGCTCTTTAATTGGTTTAAAACAAAACCTGTAAACATTATTTAGGTTGATTTCATCAAATATGCTGATGAACAAATTCGCGTCCTATCATACCAACGTATTGACTTCATGGAGAGTTTTTTCTAGTTCGTATTGGTGTTATAACATAACAACTTTCATGTAGGTCTCTAAAAAAGGTAATAGTGTAGAATAGCCAGCTGATGTAACTCAACTCGTATCACTAGAGCCTATCCTTCTTTAGAAAAGTATTCATGTATTTTAGATGCATTTACTAAATACCTACTTTAATATATTCAGAAATTGTTCCTTTTATTAGAAACTATTGTTTATTATTACATTCCTAACGGAAATAGTTGCTTTTGAATTGTAGGCTTTTACTTTATTAGGTATTCAAAGTGTAAGTCGTGAACAAATATGTCATATTTTATAATTTAATAAGGTGATTGTAATCTTTAATATTTATTTATGTAATAGACAAGTTGTAGTTTTGTGCAAATTACGTTTATGACTTTCTATTTATTAAAATACCAAAGAAATGATGTCATTTTAAATATGTAGCATTTGTAATTTAGGTTTTTAGCGAGTTTTAATATAATAATTCTAACGATTGCAATCTCTCACATGGAAACACTATTACTCGAGACTTTAAAATGTTCACCGATCCAACCCATAAGAGTAATTTTTAATCATTTTTGGCTTACACCATCTTGGTAATTTATTATTTTGAAATAGCAAGGATAACATGCGTTTCTAAATTAGTTTTTTATTTTGAATTTATACTTTTCATAATTTTGCTTATTTAAATGGGAACTAGCATGACATTTAAAGAGATAGAGCTTAATTGAATACTTCCCAAAATATGTTAGTTATCCAAGGGCAGTTACAAAGTGATGATGAAAATGTTGTGTTTAAAAATGTGCCTTTAAAGAGTGGATACAAATACTGAAATTATCGGGTTTTAAATCATAATAGTTTTCTGTATAATTAAATGATTCCAAACTTTCTATCACTCTGAATCTGTATATTTGTTTTCTAGAGATCACAATTAATTGGTCATATATAAATTGTTGGATCGGTTTTATAAATCATTATATGAGTTCATTAATCGTGAAATCAGTTGGTAAATTTAAAAATTGTGGTTATATTTTAAAGTGTTGTAAACTCATAGGACCTGAACCTCTCATTGGCATATCCAAGAGGTTGGCTATATACGTTAGAAGCGTTTGGGCTCAGAAAAAGCAACAGATCAGGTGGAGGAGTAACTCCGATCTATGAATGAGTAAACGCTCACTTTTCACTTCTTCTAAGAAAATTGCATATGACTTTCTCTTATTTAGACAGGGTCATTATAAGGGAGGATGACTTTCTCTTGTTTAGACAGGGTCATTATAAGGATGGTGGGTAGCGTCCAGGGCACTGCCACCTTAGAAAAAATATGCATAGGATGGGCCTGTGTACTGGGAAGCCTCTATATAGGAAATGTAGCCTGCAAGAGAAAACTTCACAGCACCTAATTCTAGAATGAGTCTATCTCAATCAGGAAAGACTGAGATCCTTGGATCTTGAATAAAGGAACAGTCAATATCTCAGAACTAGCTTGTTAGGAAAATTCTGAAATTTATGGAGTATAAGGATCTTCCTGTGGATATTTAGAGGCATCAAATCATCTATGTCCACTTGGGACCACAAAAAGCCCTTGTGCCTGACATGCAAAAGAGATGGACTGGCCAATTTAAGAAGAAGAAATGTTAAAAAAAACTTTTTTTATAAACAATGTTTGATCCATACAACTTACAACATCCAATAATAATTGTTAATTTTGTATACTTTTTAAAATATCCATTCAATAATACTCATTTGTTTTTTATAATAATAAGATACTATTTATTAAAGCACAAAATTGTTAATAATTTAACCTGGAAATTGTAAAAATATGCTCTAGTAGTTGGAATTTTAATGATATTTTAGTCTGAATGTTTGTGGATGGTGCAAGAAAGTAGGTTACATTAATGGTTTTTTTTTGCAGTTTTTTGTCTTTAAATCAAAACTATAAATTGTGATTATTTACATATTTATCACAGAGAAAGATTCCACACAACAATTTACATATTGGCAAGGATTTGTACCAATTTAAACGAATTACTATTTACAATGTAATTAGAATCAGGCCTACTGTTAGATATGAAAGTCAGAGCTAAGCAATCAGCATTCAGATGTCTCCTTATCCCTTCTAAGGAAACTAAATCTGTCTCATTTAAATAACCACTTCTATCACTGTCACATTCTGTGTGCGTTTATCGACTTCAAATGACTGTTCCTGAAACTGGGACATAGAGTTAATTTATATCCAAGGAAACGGATGATAAAGCGAGTCGTTAGTTTAATTTCTTATATGTTTTATGGGCGTACTGTTAAAGTAAGACTTAATTTGATCAATTTGGTGTTGTGAGGAATATTTATGTTTATAGTTTATCTATTGTGCTTAAAATGGACACAGGTAACTAGATTTGGTCTTATATTCACTTTCTAAAATTTGGTTTGAAGAGTAATTTACTACATATTAGAATGTAGGTTGAAATTTATTTTCAGCATTTGTAGGTCAACTTGTTAAGTTATTTTAACTATTTTATGGTTTCCTGTACTATGTACGTTGTACTAGAAATCGAAACACTGTGATTTGGTACATAAATTTATTTTTATGAAATGAAAAATAGATAAATAATACTATAAACAGTATACATACACTATTTACATTATGTATGTAAAAGGTAAATAAGTTTTTTTCTTAATATTATTACTGTAGTGTTGTTGTTATGATGTTTTGAACATGCATACGTTGTTGGTTGATTTGTTGGCAAGATACTGGCGCCATTTTCAAACAGTCGAGCTGAGTATACACATAAAGGTGTGTGTTTATAATGTTGAAGAAAATCGAGATCTCCATCACATGTGAAATGTAGTTTGTGATCAGTTTCTTGAATTCACTTTAATTAGCAACAGAATTTGTGAGAAAATGCTACAACTGATATAATGTTACACAGATAGGTGCAATTTTTTAACAAAGGATGCCAAAATGTTGATTATGAATGGAAGCACGACTATCTATGTTGAGTGAATCTTTAATGCAGGGAGTTAAAAAGATGGTTAGAGGACAGATGATTCACAATTACTTCACTCTTTCTTCATTTTCCATATGTTTCATGTTCACATCTTCACAAAATTATGTATGAGAAACTGTGATATTGGTAATTTGGTGCACACTGTTTGTCTGACATAGTTCATTAAGCAAGGCACAACTTTTAAGCTTACTAGGGATAAGACATGGGTATTAACAAAATCCTGATTCAAAATGACAGTCCATGTAGTGGAGGCACATTTCATTACTATCAAGAAAACAAATTTAAACAGATGTTTTCTACTTGTAAGATCATAAGCATGGTGTTTTGGGACAGGCAAGTAGCTATTGTGAAATGCTGAAAAAACCACATTGTATAATAAAATAGCTAAACAGCATACATACTCGGAACATTGTGCTGATTCTTAACAATTGCATTCACACATGACCACTGTCTGGAAAGAATTTCATCGTCCCTCTTACAACCCAGACTTTGCAAGTGACAATATTTGAAATCCTTCATTGCTGGCCAGTAGTTTTATGAAACAAAGACCTTGTGGTTAACAAATAACTCTTTTTTATCTCCTATTTATCAATTATAGGTGTCCTAGCCATACTTTTTACTTATTTACTTTTGTAATCAGATCTATTTTTTCATATACTTTTTTATCCTAATTCTTTTATTTATTTTTAACTTTCACAATAAATATATCCTCTCCTTAATTTTAACATATTGTATAATTAATTTCTGACTCATTTATGTTGTACACAAATAATTCAAACTTTATATTTCTCTCACCTTAATTGCATTATTCTTCTGTGCAGGCTGGAGCTGTTGAGATGACCTGGGTGATAGCAGACCATGTGGCTGCTGGTGCTGCAGAGTTATCCGTTACTAAAGGACAGCAAGTTGAAGTTGTAGAAGTAAAACCTGGAGATCCAGGAGGTGAATGGTGCCTTGTTAGAATGCCTACGTCTGGTTGTGCAGTAGACTCACCTCCAGAAGGCTTAGTACCTCTTGCAGTGCTTAAACAACCACCACCTGGTTGTCTTAAAACAGCAACAGGCACAACATCGCCTTCTAGACGAACTGCTGATCATGAACTTGGTGAGTAACTTATAACTTTTTTTAGGTTAAGTTCTATTTCATGATTTCAATTGGTTTCGGTTGATGTTAAAAAAAGATATATTATGTATTTTTATCTCTTTTATACAGGTCATTTTGAATTCTCTTGTCTACTAAAAAAAGAAAGAAAGAAGGAATGTTTGTATGCTTGTATATTTTGCTTAATTTTAAACTTGAATAAATTAACATTTTTTAAACCTTCATTACTCAATTTTGTTGTTGTATGAACAAATAGACCAGACAGCTACAAACATTCATTGAAAGGCAGCTATTTTTTTTTTTTAATAATAATAATAATTTTAGTCCCATCTTTTGAACAACCAATAAATGAACTGGTTATTTGCCACAGCAACCAACCATTAAATTAAAAATGGTTTAAAACAAATTTATTTTAGAGATTAGATTCTTTTAAAGAAGTAAATGATGTTTTATCTCATTAAACCATTTATTTCTATGTCTCTGTAACTCTAAGAGTGTTTATATCATCTGAGTGTATTATAATTTTAAAAGAGAATAATAGAAAAATCTTATTTTCCTTCACAAGGCACGACCGTAGAAAATAGAACAAACAACTGTGACACTTTCAGTTGACAGTTATTTTTAAAAGTTGTTTCCAGACTTTGTCCATGTATGAGTCTATGTATTTACAAGCATAACTTCATAACAGAAAAGAAAATGTTAGAATTTAAAACGTGAGTACAATGGTTCTTTCAGAGAAATAATTTTCAGTTTTCAATTTAATGAATGAAAATCATGTTTTACAAGTCATGAACATAAAAATGATAAAATATGTACACAACACAATTTTAACTAATTACTGTAATATTGATAGAATCCCTGTTAATCCAAATTAAAATTTTAACTTTTGTACAATTACATAAATACAATATTTGGTAACAAAAATATAATAAATAATAATAATAAATGTATTTATTTCCTCAATCTGCTACATAAAATACAAAAATAACTAAACATGTGTCCAAGTTCAAACACTGTAATAAACTTGCCAAGACTGATGTCACCGTAACACTAAATACATAAAAACTAAATAAATATATTATAAGATTTATACATACAAGAATAGGAGAATTATACATACAAAAATAGGATAAAAAAAAAACAAAAGAAATATAGTCTTACTTACATTGATCAGTCAAACAAAAAACAAAAGATCAAAAGAATGTTGGTGTATACAAGATTATCAGAACTATAAACTACAAACTACTTAGCATTTTAAACTATATGTTTTATTCAATCAGAATGAGAAAATTTAGGGCCTTCAAGGCATTTTGTCCATTTGAAGGTTCCTATTTCTTAATATTGTTGTTTTTTAAGAAGCGTTCAGATAGTGAAAGTAAATTACTACTAAATATGAATTTTTTTTCTTTTTCCTATTTTTGGCCACTTTAATAAACTTTTAAATCATATTATAATTTATTGCATTCAAACAATTAATTGTTAACTAAATTTTGTTGCTTCCAATGTAAACCCTATTCCAAAGAACAATATATCCATAATTAAAAAATTAAATAAACTAAACATAATAAATAACAATTGGTAACTCATGAAAGGACTAGTCTTGATAGGAAAAATACACAACAAAAGAAAAACATGTACAAAAGTTAAATAAAAAAAAAGACACATCTGTACTACTTTGGAATGTCAATTAAAGAATCAAGGTTCTCCAATGTAAACAGCCATTTTTTAGCTTCTTCAAAAATAGGTTAATGCCATGTAATTGCTTGACTTCATTAGGTAATCTATTGAACATTCTAGGCGCCATAAAATTTATGGTTTTAGTATAAAAAGTGTTATTAGGTTTTGGTACTTGGAATTGATTCCTTGTTCTCAATTTTTGATTATACTCTATTGAATTTTGAGGTAAGTTACCACTTTTGTAATAAAATTTTTTTTAAACTTTGTACACAAAAATATATTTAATTGGCAAAATTTTTAAATCTAGAAAAAGAGGACGCGAATGAACAAATTTACTTTTCTTTAAAACTAATCTGATTACATTTTTCTGTTGATAATATATTGTGTTTAAGTAGGTGTCATAAGTACTGCCCCATAAAATTTGGCTATTATTTGGCCAAATATATTGAAATTAAAATTAATTATTATTGGTAAGTATTATTATTATTTAATTAATAATTAAAATTTGGCTTTTTGTTTGGAGTTTATAACTTAATCAACAAGGGAACAATAAATAACTTCTCCCCTTCCCTCTTCTTCTAGTACTAAATGCTGATAACATTGAAATGCAAGGCACCTATTCTAAAATACAGACCAAAATTCCTTACGAAAAAATTAACTTAAAATGAAGGTAATTTAAATATTGCTCCATCTTATTTATTATTTATTGAAATGGGTTTTAAATTTTCTTAAAGTGAGTTTCATAAAAACTTTATTCGGTCAACCATGGCCATTTTAGGTAACAGAAGTTACTAAAAGCATTTTTGAAAGATGACAACTCTTTTAAAAATAAAACTAACATATTGGCAACTATTAATGATTGGCAACTTCCTCGAAGAACTGTGGGTGGACTAATGGCAGTGATGAGTGTAAATTTGATTGATTGGTTGACAGAAGACATCAATAGTCTAAATGTGTTTGTCTCTGCAATTTGTCAAGTGTTTATGTATTGTTGATTCAGATTAAAGAAACATTTTCGTATTTACAATTTTTGGAATAATGAATGCTAAAGAAGTAATATTAAAAATATACCTTAATGTTAGTAAACTTCATGACATTAAAGTTGTCTGTAAACACAATAAAAATTCTGCTGCCTGCATAAATAGAATTTTGTTTGTATTTGAAATAAATTTCATGGTTAGTTTTCATTCAAATCTATGTTAATTTTGTTTTATGTAGTCAAACAAAATGGTAATCATTTTGTTGCTTTTTCCAAGATATTAATTCAATGGAGTTTATTTTGACAGTTTCTAAATTATTACTTAAAATTATATTTGAATAGTAACGTTTTTGAAACTGTTTTAACATTTTGTACAAAATTTATTTTAGCCGAAGATAGATAGAATTATGTGAATGCTATTGTGTCCATAAAAGAGGTTTCAGGTGATTTTATTTTCTATGTATTAAAAGTAGTTGTTTTGTGCTTTGCATTAATCAAAATTAATCAATTTGAGTCCTTATACACCTTATTAGCTTTCTTATCTTCTAGACAGTGGCGGATTTCCCACTAGGCACTCTAGGCCAGTGCTCCAGGGGGCGGCACGGCCGGCGTTCCGATTTAGTATATGATTGAAATAATGGCATTAACATAAAACACTTGCTCAGTAATATTTCATTTTTATCAGTTCATCCAATTACTATAAAACATTTCAGAGTCATTAAAAGTATACTCATTTCTTTTAATACTTCATGCAATTTTCATCCCACATTTTGAAATAGTGTTTATCCTGTCAGGAGGCTTGAATTTTTCAAACAGCTGTTATGATTACTTTGTTTGTTCCAGTTGTTTATTTCGTTACAAACACACAATATTAAACCGTTATGACCCTATTATTAATTTATTTACACAACTAGATGTTGTCTGGCCAAGTAACCTGTACTGAATACGTTTTGGAGCAAAAAAAGTTATTTCTAGCACTTTAAAAACATCCTCGGAGCCTGAGATATCAATCAATCAAGGAAACATACATTCCTCTATAATATCTTGGGATATTATGGTACGTTAAGTACTACAGAGGGGGGGGAGGCAGTCAGAATAGTGCCTAGGGGCGGAACATATATAAATCCGTCCCTGCTTCTAGATAGCATTTTTTCTTTTACTGTCATAAGAAACATTAGATAAAATTTCTTAAAAGCTAATGCTAATCAACCCCTTTTAGTTGTTAATTCTTATTCAGAATATTTAGGTTAGCGGTCGAAAAGTGTGTCCCTCAACTGTAAGTTGAACTACAGGGTTTAAGCAGGTGAAAGGTTCATACTGTTCTCCAAGTCTAAAGTAATAAAATATCTCTCATTGAACCGCCAGGATATTCAGCGGGAAATAGGTCTGCTAACTGGACATTACCCAGTGAAATAAAACACCTTCTGTGCAAGTGATGCGAGGTGTATGCTGATGAATGCCTTATACTTCCTGGAGTCTTTAGTTGTGTTAATACCAAGGACCTAATGGTTTTTGTATGAAGTCTAAGGAGATTAATCCAGTCGGGTCTTATATATTTCACAATATACTAGTTTTGCGTCACAGTAGGACAAACTGCCTGTAGTCCAAAGGGAAAAAATTAAGTTAGTGATATTTCATAACAACATATACACATAAACCATGTGTTGGAATTATTATTATTGCAGCTCCCAGTTGGACTAGTGGATAGAGTTCTCACTTTGATGCAAAATGTCTATGTTCAATCATGGGGGTTCTAACATTTATAGTGTTGACCCAACATGATTAAAGCGGAGAGCTACATTTGGTAGCAAATCCTGGTTATGACAGCTAAAATTGTGGCGACGGGAGCTAGATCTGCGGACCTGACCCCCTCATCACTCGGTGAAAAGCTTTGTAGCAGACCTGAACCTACAACAGACTGTTATACCATGGACCATGGATTTATTTTTATCTCTTCTCTTGCCTACTTTTTCATATCTTCAAATAATAATTTGTTCATTTTATTATATATATATACCATTTCAAACCCGATTAATGCAACATATAAGGCACTACCTAGGTTAAAATAAGGTAATTTTTATCCTGTAAGTGTAATAATTCTTACTCTTTGTGAAATATAATGAATTATCAGCAAAATTTAAATTTTGAACCATAACCATGTAAAGATACAAACCTAAAATCGAGAGACAGTATATATATATTAGAAATATGTGTCCCTCCCTCGTCATCACCACTATGAGTTCCCTACTATGTTCTATTTTCAAACGGATGATGATTACTTCATTTTTTTAATTAATTATTTTGTAAGGGATTTATTTTTAGTTCTTAGCAGGTAAATATTTAATATTTACATTTATTAAACTAGCTTATATGTCTAGTTTATACTTGTGTGGTGTGCGTGTTTAGTAGAGTTTTCACAGAAGTATATATAAGTGGGTCTTTGCACCCTAAAATGTATCCAAGCTTAAACTAATCTAGTACACTGGTATTCAATTAGCTGGACACCGCAAATGCCATCGAAATCTAAGAAAAACTTAATCATCCTGAAAGTTTGTTTAAGTTTCAGTTGGCTTTTCAGTTTGACTTATTATTTTCAAAAAATCAAGGTTAGGGAAAATGTGGAATATAGTCCATTAAAATAGCTCTCCTATGAACTATTTAAATGCAACTATGTAATTGAAACTTTTAGAATATTTTCTCATTAATATTTTTTTTTAGTATTATTGTAAACATAACCACAAAGTTAATTCAGATATAAAAACAGCTGTTAAGTAATCATATGGTAGCTCGGTTCTTAGTGTAAATATCAATCTTATAAAGCAAAACTTGATAGTTAAAAGTTAATTTTCTAAAGAGTTGTAGTTCTTCTTATTCATTTTATATTTTAAAGAAACTATTACTAATGGTTTTATGAAGAGTAGCCCTCACTCCTAGCATATATGATCTGATTACTATTTACATTATATAAATACTTTTAGTGAGAGCATGCCTTTCTTGTTAATTGGTTATTAGTGACAGCTGTTTTGCCACTCACTGGTAGCATTTTCAAGCCAACATGTATGACATTATTTGATCTACAGTTCACACATAGAAACACTAAAACATATTACTTAAACACATTTTATTGTTATGTATTATTCTGTACCCATCAGTCATTAAATTGTTATAATACACATCCAATCTTTATTGTGTTTGTTAGTTCACTTAGCTGCAGTGTTAGTTTATATCTCTCTGATGATGGTAGCTGTGTTACAGAACGGTACATAAGGGTTTATTAAACTTTCTGATGTTAATTGTGTTAGTTTTTATTTGTGGTTTGGGGATTACTTCTCCATATTGTTATCAACCACAAGGCTCATTGGATGTTGTATTGATGCATATGTACAAGTTCCATAGAAAATCACAGAAAACTAAACATTGTGTCTATTATGTAAATGTTAACTTATTTCACATTTTTGTACCCATAAGAAACTCATAAAAGTTTTAAACTCAAATATAAGAATACAAAAATTTAAAAAAGTATTAAGGGAGGTATTTTTTTGGTTAGGTGAAAACTTTGCACTGAAATAAAATTGAGAGATCACTGTTCTTTATGGCTTGTTTACATCTTATATTTAATACTTCGAAGTGTGAGCCCACCCTCAGGACCATACAATATTGTTTTTAAGTAGACAACATTAATATAGGAAATACAATTAACGATTGGTAGACATGACTACCAATCGTAGTCCATAACTGCGATTATAAGAAATATAATCGTAGTTATATTTCCATAACTGTCCATAACTGTATAAGAAATATCCAAACAATCAAATAGATAAAATACCAAATGGTCAAGTTAAAATACGAACTTGATTTGCTTTATCTTTCCTATTTAAAAATAAATCCTGAACTGCAGAAACAGCTACTCAAAGTTTCTTCCATTTCAATTTGGAAAATACAGCTGTTACAGCTATCTTAGTAAAACCTAAACTACCCAAATTTTTACCCAATTATACTTTCTTATTACATAATTGAAAAGTAAAAATAAAACAGAGAAATTATTTCATATATTGGGGGGGGGGGGTCAATTCTAAAGAGGAAAGTGTTCGGGGTGATTGTGTTACATTTTGTGATTTGTTCCCGTCCAATGATTCCATGAGTGAACTCTGAATTGTTCTCTCTCCATTTATTTATACAATAGGTATATGTTTAACAAAAACTATACATAGTTAGCTTAGAGCAGAGTCCCACCTTGTTTAGTTCTGACTGAAGCATTCATAACCAGGTAAAATGTTATGAAAATAATATTACTTTAACTATTTAGTTTTGTTTAATTTGTACTGTAATAATTTAATAATATAATGTAACATCTGCCATTATGATTTTTGATTTTAAATAATATTTTAAACCAGATTATATCAATAATTTTCAATTTTTTGTTTTATTGAATATTATCTTCAGTTATTTCAATTTATTGAGTAACATTTTTGAAAACTTTTCAGTCAATAAACTTAATATCGTACACTTATTTCTATGATGGATTTATTCTAACAAGAAATATTTCATATACTAATATATCATTCTCAATAATTCACAAATTTTAAATAAGGATAATTTCAGAATTTTTAAACAATTGTTAATAAAACATTCTTTTTGAAAAGGTTGTTTTTCACGATCAACCTTTTGTGTAATAAAGTCAATCTTTAAGACTAGATATTGTATATTTTATGTTTTGTTCAGCAGTAATACTGGTTTTTTTTTTTTTTTTTTTTTTTACAAGAATCAGTTAATTTTGTATATAAGAATTCATACACAACATTTCGAGAGATAGATCAACTCTCATTGTCAGTTGTTTGTATAAAGTCTTAGTTATTTTTTACCATTCAGGCCTAATTTTGTATTCTTTTCTTATGTTCGTTACAAGTGTTAGTTTCTAGCATAGTCCTAGGCTATTAGACTATGCGGACACTAGGATAGTCATGTTTTTATTTATTTTCTATATTTATCATTTGATAATGAGAATCCACAGTATATTAACATTGTCTATTAATTTTAAAATGTCCGATTAAATAATGGCAATATTATTAACAACCTATCATTATCCAATAACTTTAATAACAGAAAATTAATCAACATACAAATTGTGTACTTACTTTTATTTTGTATAAATATTACTTAAGAATTGTTTAAATATTTTTTATAGTAAAAAAAAATGTTAGTAGTCTTATACTTTAACAATGTTCTTTAATATTTTAATATCAGAATATTTAAAAGTGAAATTTTATATATAAAAAGTCAGCATGCCTAAAAAAAAAAAAAAAAAAAAAAAAAAAAAAAAAAAAAAAAAAAAAAAAAGTTGTCCCATGCAGTGGTGATGAGTTAATAATTGAAACGTCCTATTGTTAAAACAAATTTGTCTGATATTGCGAATGTTACTTCCACGTATTGATCTGAACTTTCCACACGTGTCACTTAATAGAGTTCATGTTAGTTTAATTTAGTCTTTTAAAATATTATTTCTGATGTTGTGTATTTTATATTACAATGGCTTTCAAAGTTTTTAACACATAAAGAACATATCCATACCCTCAAATGAATATTTCGTATGGGATTCAATAATGTGGGAACTAATTATCAGAATCATTATTAAAATATTTGATCAAAATGGGCCGGTAAACATTTTTACAACATTAATTTAAGGTAATCATTATATTTAAAAAAAAAAAAAATTAAATCATAAAAATGTAAGATAGTAAAAATTTATGGAAAATCTGTTCACCTCTGACTTCACCACAACTTTTGTCATTTCTAATATTGTCTTATTTTCCCTCTCCCATCTGAATGCCTTTGAAGGTGTTTACATTGTTTTCTGTGTTGTACTGAATTCTAGTAGCATCTTAAGTAACTATATAAGGAGATAATTAATATTGACAAAGATGTGAATATATTTGATTAAAAAGCACTTGGGTTTTATCGATTCACTGTACAATCCAGGTTTTCTTTTCTTTTATATTTAGTCTATTATGGCAAGAGTCAATCATGAGTAAAATTGACCATGAATTGTTGGAAAATGGTAGTGATTTTAGTTTTAATGAATCTTTGGTAAGCATTATGGTAGTGAAACTGAAAATTTTACATAAGTGACAGTGACAAATTAGACCATGAAGGAAGTGCCCTTAGAATGTCTGCTCACTACTGATCAAATACAAGGAGAAATAGTTTTAAGGAGAACTATGGTGTAAAACATAAAAGTGTATTATTTTATTTGGATGCACCCAGGGAATTCAGCTTGATATTCCCAGTGTGAAAGTATTAATTCATGTCTACATGTAAATCTATTTTTTACATTTTGTAATATCGTACTGTTTTATTCATTATAAAACATTTGGCCTTAATGTTACCAACAGAACAATATATAAAACAGGTTTTTACACATAAACACATTATTTATAATTAAAACAACAAAGTATGTATGTTTGAAACAGGATTACTAATTTAATTTGATCTGGGAGAACCAATTGTGCCAAAACATCGTGAAAGAAGGTTAATACCTTTATTTGACATTATTCAATAGCTTCCATTTTCAGAAACTATTTAAATAAACCATAAAAAAAAGAGTAAAGATAGAGTTTCTTAGAACTGTAACAGATAAGTATATTAAGAGAAATGACTGAAAATTATACTGAACAGAAAATAATATAAATTGCATCAGAAATGTAGAATACTTATTATTTGTAAAGCTACTGTATTGGTTAATGTAGTTTCCTATAAGATTTGTATATACTTTCGTGAAAAAAAAATTCAATCTTGACTGCTGTCATTAAAAATATAAATTCAGTTTATATAATATATAAACTATATACATATAAAATATATATTTATAAATATATAATATATAATATATATATATATATATATATATATATATATATATATAATAAGACAAATATACAAGTGAAGCAACTCTTAGATTTATTTTAAAATACTTTTTTATAATATCTATACAATGATTATAAAGGTGAGGGGACCATCTTATACCACCTTTCTCAAATAAAAAATACATGGTTGGTAAATTAATAATAAAAAGAACAAAATGCCTTACTTATAAGTCTAATAGAGACATTTCTGGGAAAGATGGTGACAAATATTTTTTGGTTTATGGATGTGGTGTGAGAAAATTAGTGTAATATTTATGCAGTGTTTATATTTGACTTATTTTCAAGATTCATAGTCTAGGAAATTCGATAAGTGATTTCCAGTGTATTGTTTATCTGTAATTAATTGTCGTTGTCAACTGTACTTGAGCATATTAATGGCCACAAAAATTATAGATATGAAGATTGGTATTGTGAACTCTTGAATTGCAGCCGATATGTAAAACTATATAAATTTAAAATATTATTAAGGAAGTAGGCATAGATCAGTGAGCAGAGCAGGCATAGTTATACTAGTAACCATCACAAGTTACTCAAGTTCAAATCCAGTTGGCTCTCAGTTGATTTCTCTGTGTGTGATCTATTCCTCTGTCTTCATTAGTCTAATGGGTATAGATTAAAGAGGTCCAGAAAAGAATATAAACAAATGATGAAACATATTTTTTCACAAAAAATCGCTTTATTTTTGTATCAAAAATACAAGACAACATTTCAATGACATCATCCACAGCTGCTACATACATACAAAGCCATGGGCAGTCCTAGTATCAGTAGGGTTTGTGTTCAACAAATAAAATACTGTTTTGTAGAACATTGTGTATCATTTATTTGTTTATTGAAGTTTCCGCAAATGTATCTTATTACAGTTGATTGAAATGAATGAATTAATCTCTTATCTTCTTCGTACATCAACTTTCAGCATATTAAATTATATCAAAAGTTCTTGATTTTAATTTTGCATTTAATGTTACTAACTCCAAACCCATGCAATAAAAAAATATGAGACTGATGTTTTCATCAAATTCCAGACAATTGCAACATTTTCTTCAAAGTTAAAGATACAGAAAAAATATTATAAGAAATACATTGGGCAAGCGTAATGTGTTATTTGTATTTTTTAAATATACTATGTTGATGGATATGATAACCTTACTAAATTTGGTAAATGTAGATATATTAAATAGTCTTCACTTGTCTCAATCTATCCTTAATGAAGGACAAAACTTTATAGAACCCCCCCCTTGCTTTTCTTATGTCTGTGATGTGCAAATTTTGTAAATTCATTTTATTGTTATTTTTCATCTGAAAGAGTAATACAAACACATTTGGAATAAAACTCTGAACATGCATACTTATGTTTTTGAAGTTTCTGTGTTAATTTTGTGGTAACAGTCATACTTAGGAAACACAACAACAAATGAATAATAATAATAATAATCACCATCATTCTGTGGTATAATTTGTATATTAGTCAACTGTATTGTCAACACATGTAGATCTCTTCACTGTAATATTCTTCCAACTACAAACTCAATCACACGATAGGTCAACACCATATTGTTTTGAATTGGAAAAACAAATAATTCAGAACTTCTGGCACAGAAGACAAGAGTGCTAGTCTCTAAACAAATGATACAGAAATAAAAAAACACTCTAATCATTACAGTTTTCTATTTATATCTTGTAAATTATTTGCAAATCTTAGTTCCAAATCTAAATATGGTTTAGAAAGATAACATTACAGTCATTATGAGTCGTAAATCCAAGATCATATTATGATATGCACCATGGTCCATACAATATGATTGTATCATATTTTTTTAAATAATAGGCTTTATCACTGCTGCTATATCTTGCCATGCTCATCTTTCCTTTTCTTGCCACATTTCCACCAACATTTTGACTTAAAAATACTATGGAGAAATATATCTTATTTTATTATATGCCCCAGGAAATATTTTCCTCTTTTCTATTATACTCAGTTTTTCCGCCTTTTTTCCTTCAGGTTCTCCTCATTTTCTTCCCTTAATTAAACTTGATTTGATCAGTTTCCTCCAACATTTAATTTCTGCTGCTTCATCTTGATTCTCTGTTCTGTTGAAGTTCAGGTTCCACCCTTATATATCTCTATGTTTCTAACAAAGTTCTTAAACTAGTCTCAATCCTGATGTGTTTATTTAATAATAACTTTTATTTTAAAAAAGCTTTCTTTGTCCCCTCTTTTTTTGCTTAGTATCTATTTTACTTCTAAATCACACTTCTCAGCAAAATGTTTTCTTTGTCTTTATTTCCAACTTAAATTGTCCTAAGATGTTATTAATTACTCTAAATGTTTCATTAAACATGAATCTCCTATTAATGCTATATCATTTGTATAACAAAGAGATTAATTGAAATTGCTTACCATTAACTTTCATTCCTTTTGTTTTCTAATTCTTTGATAATATTAGAAAATATGACATGATACTATGACTTATTCATGGGTCATAGAATATAAATTTACCAATAATAACAATAATAGCTCATGGTTGCCATGCTTTTGAGACCATGAGCTCATTCCAAAGAAACTTTTTTCTTTTAATATTTGTTCCTTCCTACAAAATATAGTCGTAACATTAATTTTGATTTATACTCTTGACTTTTTTCACTAAGTTTTGCAAAATAATAAAGCTCGCTTTTTAAAACTCATTTGCACAAATGAGTTACAAAAATTAACGGAATATTTGTGTATTGTTCAAAAGTTGAAAAGATATTTAAAAAATACTTTATTTTACGAGATTTGTTATTAATTTCTGTACTATGTTTCTTTTATAATAATAAAAATCTAAATAAATTATTTAGATTCCAACATTTATGTTATGACCAACATTTTGTTTCTTTTTTTTTTAAGTTGTGTTCTTCTCTTATGTCTTAATAGCCTTGTATTCTAGACTATCACAAATACAAAAACATTGGTTGCAAACACCAAGTCATATTTGTTATTGGACAAAGTTCATCTGTTATCTGTCGGTTCTTTGAGCTTATCAGTAATGTGTTTCTTATCTAACAAAGTGCAGTAGTGTCTTGCTAGCAAAGACACCATTCAGTACTGTTCTGACAGCTACTCGAAGCACAGTTATGGCTCCATTGTTGATTAGGTGTAGGTGTTATGGTTACGTGAAACGTGAAAGAGGTAAGTTATAACCTAAACTTTGAAATGACGATGCTAACATTGAAGAGATTGCCCATCATTAACGATTAATAAATGAAGAATGTTAATATTGAAATAAACTTTGAGATGAAACTTTCAAATTGATGTGGAAAGTTGACATTTTAAACGTCACTTATCATTAATTACTTTTAAATGGGTCTAACTTTTAAATAAAACCTGAACACTGAAATTAAAGCAAAAGCGTATCGTTAAAATTTATCATCGATTTTTTTTTTTTTTTTTACCTGTAAAAATAATATCATGAGATTAACATTTATATTCACGCGAACTATTAAAATGTACTCCAAACATTAACACTAAAATATTCTTTTAAGGTAATAATATATAAGGTATACAAGTAAAACGATGCATCGAAGTTATGTCATACAGGAACTTTAATGTTAAAATAAACATGAAACGTAGAAATAAATGCGGAAAATTAAATTTTAAGGTTAAAATTAGAAATTTATTAGGGTTCTTACCGTCGAATGAACTTATGTAAAAATAAGTACGGAAAATTAAATTTTAAGGGTAAAATTAGAAATGTATAAGGGTTAAAAACCTGAAATATAGACATTTTAACTTTTAAGGTTAAAATTAGATATCTATAAGGATTCTTACCGTTGAATAAACCTCTTATTTAGAAAGAAATACAGTAATTTAACTTTTAAGGTGTAAATTAAAAACATATAAGGGTTCTTACCATTGAGTAAACCTCTTATTTAGAAAGAAATACAGTAATTTAACTTTTAAGGTTAAAATTAGAAACATATAAGACATATAAGGGTTCTTACCGTTGAATAAACCTCTTATTTAGAAACGAATACAGTAATTTAACTTTTAAGGTTAAAATTAGAAACACATAATGGTTCACCGTTGGATAAACTTCAAATTTAGAAATAAATACAGAAAATTAACATTTAAGGTTAAAATTAGAAATTTATAAGGGTTCTTACCGTTGGATAAACTTGAAATATAGAAATAAATAAGGAAATTTAACATTTAAGATTAAAATTAGAAATGTATAAGGGTTTTTACCGTTGAATAAACCTCTTATTTAGATATAAATACAGAAATTTAACTTTTAAGGTTAAAATTAGAAACATATAATGGTTCTTACCGTTGGATAAACTTCAAATATAGAAATAAATACAGAAATTTAACTTTTAAGGTTAAAATTAGAAATGTATTAAGTTGTTACCGTTGAATAAACCTCTTATATAGAAATAAATACGGAAAATGGCCGTTAACATTTGCACCGAACGTAGGAATGAATAAGGAACCTTTATGTTGAACTACAAACGTAGAATAAGTAAATTTTACTTATAATAAACAGTGAATCTAGTAATGAATACGTAACTTCTAAGTTGAAGATCGGTTGTAAAAATGAATTTAAAGCTTTTACGTTGGCCGTCTAACTTAGAAATGAATACGAACCTTCTACGTTAAACGTCGAACATAGACATAAAAACGAAACTTTTTCGTTGTAATAAACGAATGTTGAAATAGACAAACCACTTAGTTAAGTTAGCTTTGGGACGCATCTTTCGTAATTAGACAGCTTATTTCTGGCTGGTTGACTATTTGTTTTGGCAACTGTTCCAAGTCTTGATTATTCTTTAATTACATTTGTTTTAAATTGAATTACTGTTCTCTTTGAGTGATTATTCATTTAATTAGAGGAATGCACGCGAGCCAATAAATAATACTCTTATGACTAAACTATAAAAAAGAAGTTAAAAAATTAAACGAGACAAAGCTGGCAAACAAAAGAATCAAATAAAAATTGTATTTATTTTGATCATTGACGATATATTTTGGACTGTAGGTAATGTAATGTATGAAAATCCAAATGTAGTCTACACTTAAACATATTATCTTCTCAAGGTTTTTCTTAGAAATCAATGATCAATCTACTTTAGTATTCCATAATGCGAGCATTTCGATGTCATGGTTTTTGTACTTCTCTATGAAATTTTCGGCACGTAATATTAATCAAGAACGGGTTGAAATCCTGGTTGTAGACGCAATTTTTAATAATAACTGCTTTCGATTTTTCACGAAACTTTTAATACTTATATATTATTTAAAAGTGTTTAGATAGTGGAGTGTGAATATTTTTATATCGTTGTGTACATACTTGGCTGCCAAAAATCGTCCAAAAATTTTAAAAAATATATATATTATAAAACTGTTTTGATAAATTAATAACGTTTATGTTTTTTCAAGGTGTTAGTTTAAATTTGACATTAGTCTTTTGTAAGTGGAAAATGATATACTGTGTACTTACTCCTTGGCGACGGCCCTAAAAGGACCTTGTTCTCAGAGATTTTTCTTTTCTATTTTTGGCGGTCCACCGAAACTGGCCGCTATCTTCTCACTCCCATATCGTCAAGTCCTTTACATCTTACAGCTATCCCCAGATGAGGTCACCCTTGCAACCGATTTCTCGTTTTTGGTTTCCAGTGCAAAAGTTACCTTTACGCAAGACCTAGCCATTTGATTCTATCTTTTTATATTTGATAGCAGTTCTTCATTGCTTCTGATTCTCCACTATTCTTCACATAATGGGCCATATATTTTCTTCAGGACTTTTCTCTCTTACGTATTTAATTCTCGCTAATTTGTTTTTGTCAGTACCAAAGTCTCGCTGGCGTACATGAACTGTTTTGTAAATTAACTGCTGGAAGTAATTTTGTAAATTAATAATTTCGTCCCTCTAGACAGCGTTATAAAGGTTAGGACTTATTGAAGGGTCAATAGGCATCTCGTTCTTATATCTTTGCTCGCGTTATGTTCTTGAAAATTTTACAGATTGCGCCCCCAGATGGACTGATAAGAGTATATTCCCCAAGTTTTACTAACTCCACATCTTTCCTTTATTGCGAGCACATCTACCTTATACATTAATGGTTCTCGTTTCAAAACCAAACTAGTTCCCACCTGGAAGATCCTCGAGACATTTCACACGGTCAAAAATATAAAGATACTTAGCTTATTATCATCTGGTATTTTCTTATGATTTTTCGTAACAATGGTTTTTTAGGATAAAATTGTTCGCCTTCCACTCAACCTCTAACCGTAAGGGCCAAGCGGCCAAGAACTCTTTCCAGGGTTATCATCCTTAGCAGTGATGATCAGATTAAACGCTGAATACCCGTCCTCACCTTAATAGAATTTACCGATTACGTATGCAGATAAACCTGCCAACTAGACTATTTCTATAAATATAAGTACAAGATATGAAAGAGGAATATGAAAATAATAGTAAGATTAGGCCTTCATTATATTCGGTAGACTTATTAGACTCCCGGTGTTTTGATAAACGATGCCCCCTGATGCTATGATGCATCGCTTTTACTCGTTCTCATCTTTATAATCTTCTTTATTTAAACTTTTTTTAAAACAATGACATATACAAACCGTTAATAGCCCACTGCTTAAAGTTTCGATTATATTTTCTCACAAATATTTAGTATAGTCAAACTTATGTGATAGTTCAAAAATCCTAGTTGATTTTTCATGGAAACATCGTTTTGAACACTCCTGACTCAAATATTTTAATGAAATTTTGTTAATGGTAGCCTTTATGGAGCCAAACTAAACGGACTGGTCCAAGAACACCAGTTCAAAGGTATCGTCAAAATAACTTAAAAAATCGACGATGCAGCTATAACTTCTTTCAAATTGTGGTGAAATGCGAAAATTAATAACCCAAACTGCCGTGCAAAATTACAAGAAATCTACGGTTCTGGAATAATTTTCAAACTGAAAATTAATTTCAATGGGCGACATTTAAACTTGACTCCAACAAATACAATTTACGTTTAAGACGAGTTTATAGCGCAAGCAAAGCACCACTTAGGGTTTATTTAAATATATAGATAGCTTTAAAAATATTTATCTTTAACTTGAAATAACTTGACTCATTGGCTTACAGCCGTGAATGGCGTAGGCATTGAACTCTCGATACTAGTTGAACATCGTAAATTTTTAAGCATTCACTGAGATTGAACCGTGAACCTGTCACTCGTGAAGTGTGATCACTATAAAAATACACGAGAAAAAACTCCATATAGAAGAACATTAAATTGTAAAATAAATTTTTTGGGAGATATCAACTAATATTATTATTTTATTTCTTGTGTTTGTAATTAGTTGCGTCATGTTTTTTCATCGTTGAGTTTTCATTTCCGCTATAAAACACAGTCGCAGTCGGTGCAATTTTAAAATTAACTTTTTCATTTGTTACGTGAACAATTTTAAAGTCATGGTCTGCCTACAGTAACTATATGCCACGAAGAGAAACAATAGAATTTATCGTCATTTGCTGTCAGAAAAATAAACCGCGTGTTTATAATTATTTTTCTAATTCTGATTTTGACTTTGACTGTACAATTAATTATATAACGACATCCCATTTGAACTTATCTCATCAACTAACGTCTTATAAACTATTAACTTCCTTGTTAATAAGTTTATTTAATTATATTTTTTGTGTTAATTGTCGTTATGAATGACTTTTGGTCATTACCACTCATCCTAGCTGAATAATAAAATGTAATAGCTGTGGAACATCATAAATATGTACAGTATTTCTTAATCTATATAGCATAGCTCGACTTGGATCAGAATATTACAGCACACAATTTGATGCGATTGAACGAATTGCATTTTTTAAACTTTCTTCTGCATATAACACTAACTGAAAAAGCCAGTAAAAGGTTGTTACTAATTTAATTACATTAAAAAAGTCAATTTATCAGGAGTGCAAACGACAAGTGGTCACTTCACTATCACTATACACCCTGAGCTAAGTACAACATATAATCAATGTAACTTAAATTTAAAAACAACATTAACGACTTAAAATATACTTCAAAATCGATACCTATATATCCAAATTTTACAAACTATCAGAAGCAAATGGACATTGTTAAAAAGTATACAAAAACGTAACAGATACAAATAACCCTAACCAAAACAGGCAATTTTATTATTTTTTTATTTCAAATTAATTTTGTTTTTCTTTAAAATACTGTATGACGCAATCGTATCAAAACTGTCCGGTAAAGCATTGAATATCTTTGTTACACAGGCTCTTCGAGTTCTGACACCGTATTATATAATATCTCCGTCTAGATAAATATGGGTGTGAATTTTGAATTTTCAAATTACTATTAAAAAAGTAGTGTATTACAATAAAATAATTAACCTCTATTTTATTTTGTTTTTGCCAATTATTCCTAAACCGTAATATGCTTGATTTGTGTTTGTATTTTTAATGTTTATATTACACTAAAACCTGAGTGAAATCAATAAATTGCAAAAGGAATTGATGTTTTAACAGCCCCATGGGCTTTTTTAATCTTTTTACCAATAACCACCATCTTTTTTTTAAATCTTTTTACTCACTGACTGGCAATTCTGGAGAGATAGCGACCAATACGTTTTGTCCGGGCCCTTAAAAATACAAGAGCAAAAACTGAGCCGATTTTGAGAAAACTATAATCTGAAGTTTTCATAAAACTATAATTATAAATGTTATAGAAAACTATAATTCTATAAAACTATAATTCTGTTTTTCATTAATATGCTTACAATACCAAATTTGATTAAAATTAAAATAAGTCCACACGTTTTGGGCAGTCGAGGATTTCACTACAACAGTCTATAACAGACGACAGACAAGACAATTCCAAAAACCACTTTTTGGGCTAAGGAGAGCTCAAAATAGATGTATCCCCATCACAAAATATCCTCTATAATGTGAGAAAGTAAAAACAGTTTAGACATAATATAACATCCGTTTTTAGTTTGTTAACTTTGAATTAATGATGGGGAGGTCCACATTCTGTCCACGTGTTTCATATACACGCCAAGCTATGTTGTGCGGGCTATTAGTATACAGATATGTATTGTTTGTTTACATGTTAACTTACAAATGCTTAGTCCAATTTAAACCTAATTTTAGTATAATATTAGTCACAATTTGTTGTCACTTAGACATTACTAAGTTTATAGATGTTCAATGAGCACTGTGGTGAATGTGAACACTATAAATCACTGAATCCCCTACTACAAGTTTGGTACAATAACACAAACACAAATAAAATAAAATGAAATATTTATTTGCCTTATGTTATTATAATTCCCTGATGTACATTTCGGTAATCAAGTTACCATCATTGGAGGGATCTGAACTAATACTGATCTGAAATTATTAGGGGCAGATCCCTCCGATGATGGTAACTTGGTTACCGAAATGTACATCAGGGAATTATAATAACATAACGCAAATAAATATTTCTTTTTATTTTATATGTGTTTGTGTTATTGTACAAAACTTGTGGATTCAGTGATTTATAGTGATTACTAAGTTTTGTAATTTGCACTAAATTTCAATTTTCTTGGAACGATTTTGAGCAATCGTTGGTAGTCTTATTAAGAATCAAATATAAAGTATTTAAACATTTATTTTTTCTCCCAAAATTGACAATCTTAAATTATAGTCAGTTGAAAAATGCCGTGATTGAAAATTGGTAAACTAAAAATCTGTTCTATTTCGATTTAAGTTAACGATCTAAACCATACTGTATATCCCATTAAATTACTGATATGTTATTTTTTTAATGTAAAACTGAAGCTTTTAAAGGACGTTTAAAATCAAAATGTATATAACATCTTATTTTGTAACTTATTTGTATATAAAAAAAAATTAAAATATAAAATGCTGTAGTTTTATACATACATTATAGTTTTATGTAAAAAATAATTACATTTTGGTTTATTTAAACCTTTGTCATAAGTGTAATAAATCATTTATTTATTTTTTTTTAATAAACCAAAATAAAAAATCTTTTCTTAATATATTTTTATACACATAATTTAAATATATGCAGCTTTTGGTATCTAAGAAGATATTAAAAAGATAAATTTTTTTGTATTTTTATATTAGAAAGACTGTGCACTTTTTCATATATTTACGTGTATTAATAGTCTACATACACATGGATCGCAAAAAGAAATATACTTATATAAAATATTTTAGAAGTTAATAAAAACAAGATATTTAGAAAAACATAAATGGGTTCTTTATTGAACGTTGATTTTTACAGTTTGTGTTGTTTTTATGACACATCTAGCACACATGCAGAATCAAACTTTACCTCAAGTTTAGTGAGAACACGTCAAATTTTATTAAAATAAAACCACCAAATTACCAACATTTCCAAACTAACTCCACTCCAAATTCCTTATAGGCATTACAATAAAATCAATTTATTTTGAAGATATGTAAGGTGTATTTGGGGGGAAAGGGGCATGCCTTGACAATGACCCGGGAACTGAACGGGCTACGATCGATACGAGGATGCCGGTCCCGTCCTCCCTGAGTCGGCTTACATCCTTGCCCGGTCCAGACGCACCATGCTGTTCAACCACAGGTAATAAACCACGACCTACGGTGATTTTGTGTCAAACAAGTGTCAAAAATATACGGTTTTAAAGTTTTAGTAGTGCACAACCCTGACAACTAGAATGCTTAACCTATAAAGTGTAGTATTTAGTACAAGTTTAATAGATTATTTATAATCCTATCTTTGTGGATTTAGTGTAGTGGAAACAAATTGTGTTTATATCGTTAAAAATAGTACTGTTAAATTTATACAATAGGCCTACAACAACAAAAATGTATATTCTAAATGTTAGAAATGATGTCAAACAAAATTATTATTTACAAAACTGTAGAGTATGCCTTCTAATATATTTTTACAAAACGTACCAGTAGCTAATTATATGTAATAGGCCTAATTATAAATACATTTAACAAATTAGGTTAGGCCTATAATTTAGGTTAAAATGTTATTAATGTACTACCATATCAATCGAGTAAATTTATAATCACCTCATACAATCATTATTATAACTATAACCTATAGTTTATAAAACACTTGCAATAATAGGCCTACTTATCCAGTAAACTCCTCCCTTTTCCCTCCCTTTCTCTTGACTTATTGTGGCGGCATCTATTTGGCCAAAAAGGCGATCATAAAAATAACATGCCTTTTTAATACAACTGTTAAAAGAACCGAGGAATTTTCATTTAATGGCACTGGATTTTTGTTAGGTTATGGAAGACAAGAATGTAGAATTAACCAATGAGTGAAAAGGCTAGATTTTAATAATATGGTAAAACAACTAAATAAAATAAGAAGTTGATTTCTGACAGGTAAACCTGCCTTGGCAATAAAACGCAATCATCAATAAACGTTATTTAATACTAACTCCTTGCGCATGGACCAGAATGGAATTAACCAGTTAAGTCTACTATCAGGTGATATTTTTCACAATTCAAGTTATGGTATTTTGTAATTAGTTTATTTTCGTTTTTTTTAATGTTTTTAAATAATCTAATAATATTTTTAACTAAAAATTAATAATAATTACGTAATTCTAATTTTTATGGCGTCATTTTATTATTAACATAAACTATTTAGCATTTATAGGAATGTAGAAAATCTATATTCCAAGGGAGGGGGGATTTCTGTTACTCAAGACAAGACAAAATTATAACGAAGTAAGAAAAACAGTTATAGGATTTATTACGGTATTATTAATTTGCAACAGTTGTTATGGTAAACAGGTTTGGTATAGTTTTCTAATTAGGTCTAACAACTGCCCTCTAAACTAATCGATTTACTAATCTTTTTATACTAGGGAGCTTCTGCAAGTCTTCATGAAGAATGAAATGTGGGTATGTTCTATCGTTTGAATCACTGTAATATTTGTTCAAAATATTTCATAAATTTATTTATCGATTAAAATACTCACGATAGAAAGATAACATAAGTTTTAACTTAAAATACCTCCTACAAATTTTTATTTTGGTAATGAGGTTTGTAGTTGGTTTTTATAGGGCATAGCTAGTATGGAAGGAAGGCGATCGACCATAGTTTTTTGTTTTCTTCGAAATAACTTTAACCGATTTGTAGATATGCCATTGTCTAAAACGGCTTCCATTGATCATTTTTGAAGAGAGTGTCCAATACACTTTGGTTCGTTAGGAAATTTATGACCAATAACGCAGTGACTAGATGTTTTGGGTTTTATGTTTTGAGCTGTAATTTGTAACACATTTCCTACACTGGATATACTCGTATTTCTTCGATTCCCTAAGGAGAACGTAGGGCCATAACAAAGGATCTTTATTGGATGCGATTTCGGTGAGTACCGAGAAGAAACTTTTTACATCTCTCCAAGTCTTGCTTTAATCCTTAATATATTTCCACAGTTCTTCTCCATGTAAGTTTAGGCCTGTCAAGTTTTATCTTTCTTTACAGATTCCATTCTAAGTCTAATTAACCAATGTTATCATTTCTAAAAGTGTGTACGATACATCAATACTTTCTTCTCCTAATGATCTCGGCTACCTTACTTTGTCAACAATTTTTTCAAAATTTCCGTTGGTATCAATATTTTGAGATTCTACTTAGGTTGCCGTTCATAAAGGTTATAATTTACCTGTGACACTCTTTGTGATATTCTATATTTAGTAACAATTATACTACATCACCGACTTTATTTTATTTCTGAAATTCTCAACATTGTTCATCTTCTGAGTTGTTGGGATTTGAATGCAGTTTTGGGGAAAACCCCTTTGCTTTCCTAATTCTCTTTTTGAATTTTCTCTTCTGTATCGCACGTTTCGGAAACTATACTAGGATGAAAATGTCGAAACTACTCCACTTGTTCTATGTAGGCCTAACCTACTAATTTCTTTAGCTTTATCCTCAGATCCCCTTTTATTCTTTCTAGACGAAGCTTTTCATAAAGCACAGATTGACTGCAAAGTCTATAACTTCAAGCTTTCCGTTAATCTCAATAATAAAAGCCTCACAATCTCCTTTTGTCTTTCCGTATAACTTTGTCCAGTACCAAAAGAAATATTACAGTGTTATCAACCCAGTTTCATCCCCTGATTTAACCCTAAAAGGGTTTGTTACGTTGTCATGTGTTATTTAGAATTTGTAATCTCCCTAAGTTATTTTTATGATGTTTTATTTCGGATGATATTCTGAAATTTTTAGAGCCCTCTCGTCGACAATGATTGTTTACTTGATTTACATTTCTCCAAGGAATATAGAGACCTTGAAAATTACCTCCACCTCACTATCAAGTGTCATCGATTCATTTCTCGCCATCGTCTCTCAGGGCTGTCAACTTCCGTTCGACTACAGGTAGATTCTTGGACATCATCTCTTACTATACCCCTAAGGATTTTACTGTAGGGTCTCTGCATTGTCACTTTATTTTCCTCCTTTCTAAAAGTGTGGCCAAACCACTTACACTTTAATTTTTTAATGTTTGTTTTATTGCTTTTTATTTGGTTCTTTTAATTGTCCTTGCTCGTCCCCCAATTCCTTATTATTATTATGGACCATCTTAGACCTAATTATACATCAGAAACATTTGTTTACAAAGATCTGTGTTGCTTTGATTGCACTCCTTCCAAGTTCTAACTACCGTAGAGTTAAAGTGATTTTTTAAAGTCTTAAGCTGACTTTATTTATTACACTGGTTTGAGTTGTTCTCAATATAATTAATCTCAGCTGAGTAAAGGCGTTCTTTGCATTTATCAATGTACTCTCACGTTTTCATCCGTTCCTGCAATACTGAATTCGTTCCATTTCTTTTCCTTTTACTTCCTACTCCCATATAATGTTAAATTTAAGACCCATTGTTTTTCTTGTGTTAATCTTCAGGTCTAATTTCCCAGCTTTCTGCTACAGATCTTGTACCTTCTCTCATATCCAGAAATCTTTGAGACATTAGACAGATATCCGCAAAGACCAGATCCAGATCTTCTATGCAAGCCTTCGTCTTTTCCTGTACTATTAGTCAATGAAACCAAACATTGTTTGTTATTTTACGCACCACTGATTTTTATTTATTCACTATATATAATTCACTCTTTGTATTATAATTGCTTATACTTTTTATAATTTAATATCCCTTTTGATAAGTTGTAGATTACAATCATCTATTACAATGACATGTTGGTATAAATAGCAACATATTTCAAACGAATAGCGAGATGTTTATTGATTCGAAATGTGATTAATTCACACATTTGCACGATAAAACCAATTAGACCATTAAAATATCACTTTGCAACTTGGTAGAACGATAAAATTGCAGAGACATAAATGTCACTGACAAATTATAATCATCATAAATGTCATCTACAAGTAATTATATAGATTTCTTATGGTAGTAGATTTCATGTGTCTTGTTTTAGATGCAGAATTTGCCTAGTTTAGTTCCAGATTTTAGAATTTCGTAGACATTAATTAAAATTTCAATAAAAAATTGGTAACTTTTGTATTCAGTAATGGCTAGGATCAAAGCTATAAAACTTTCTGAGTTTGTCTGATTAGCCCAAACGGTTGGACCGATGTTCATGCCGTATTTACTAGTTTATTCATTCGGTGAATCTAGAACGTTTTGTGTCAAAGTTTTCACGAAAATATTGTTTCGAGGTCACTCCGAGTCCAGAATTGTGGCTTTTAGATTTGTCGACGGCGTAGTATTGTATATCCAATAAGAGTGGGCCGATTTTAATCAAATTTGTTTGACGTTATATTCTTTCCATATCTTGAGAATTTTTTTTAGGTAACCTGTCAAGAAGGAAAGATAATAAAACTCTTCCTTTTACGTATATGCAAGGAAGTAAAAGTTAGAAACTCTTTCGTTTCTCCTATCTCTTGTCATATCTTTCGTTTCTTATCAAGGTCACTATATACAAATTCGAGACCTTGTTCAACAACTCCGGCCTTGTCAAACAATGAGCAGAATAAATTCTACTGCGAAGAATGTGTTTACTTACAGTGTAGTATAATGTCGCTCTTCATTAAAACTATCTCTAACGGAACGTTTCCGATACCAAAGACAATAGTCGGTTGAAACTTTAACGTACCGGTATTAAAGTAATTACATTAAAAACTACTTTTACTTTTCAGTTATACTTAGTGAATTGTATAAGTCAAAACCATCCATGATTAATGTTTGGTTGAAAGTCTGCTGAGTATAATGGTGGAAAAACATTGTACAAAGTTTCTCATTCACTTGGCCCCAAAACCATCAGAAATAATTCCTCACCAAAAATGTCAGTTTCCTAGTTGTCGGTCAATAGGGCCTAAACTCGCTTCGCTCGTGCTATAAGCGCGTCCTTTGCTTAACCTTATATTAAAATCGAGCGCTTAATAAAGTTAGTCAAATTTAATATTTGTTTTCTTACCAATTATTCCTGAACTATTATATTTGTTTATTTGCAATTTTACACAAAAGTTTTGTCATTACTCTTCACTAACATTTGAACGAAATCGATATTTTAAGAAATTAAATTTTTCATACAGCCTCGTGACCGATTTTTTAGTTTTGTATCGATAACTCAAGAACCGGCAATTTTGGAGAGACTGGGACTAATGCGATTTTTTTGGATCTTCAAAAACTACATTTGAGCAACATTTGATCAAAATAGTTGGAGCCGATTTTGAGAAAATAGTATTTTTCCCTTCTTATCGCGTTTTATGGGTTGGGTTGTTGACCACTGCAGTCATCAGACGACACTCAATGGACCTTAATACGTATATAAAAGCAAAACTTCGACATCGAATTTTTGACCTATCACAAACTTACTCTATTCTACGTATGTGAGGAAGTAAAACAAGCGATTGACAATTGCTTTGGTCGTCCATAACGGTCACTCGCTGATGAGTCTTTTCTTGAGGTGTTTTTTGATGTTTTAAAGGTTTTGGGATGTTACCTACATCCTAAAATCAACATTGCTAAACAAATTCCGCATCTAAAAAAGGAAATCCATTGTAGCAGGAGTTGATAAACCGTATCATGGTCAAGGCGTAGATAATTCGCCCAAGGACGCTGTGCTTTAATATCCTTTGTTATTCATTCGAGGGCAAATTTGTATCATTTGTACAGTGTATAGAGGATGTGTGGATCATGCTACACTTTACATAACTATACTAAATATATTTAAAAAGGAAATAGTATAAATAGTTGTAAACAATAAATTTCGAAGCAACGCAAACGTTAAATAGTATTAATGCTATTGTATAGTAAGAACGTCCCATGTCGTGTAGGACATCGAACGACGTCCTCGTTGAGAATTGCTTACGGCATCGTCATATGCGTAAATAACAAATACATACGATATTAACTTTATATTTGTCTGTATATTAACTCTCAGTACAGTACAGAATGACAGGTGGGTCGGTGATAAATATTATCATTTATTTTGGTAGCTCATCCATACATTCTCTTGTCAGTTAATAGTTTACATTGTGTTATTAAATCTTATGGCAATATTTAGTGTATTTTGCTATTATTTATTAATGTATTTTGGTCAAAATGTATTGAAAGAACAAAAACCACATCCTGAAAAATGTATGTTTATTCAGCCTATAAATTTAATCGTTGGCATGTAGTCCATACGCCTTAACAATTAAGCAAGGATGCTTTTCGAAGTCCTACACCACAGAACGAGGCTGTTACTGAACAATAGAAGTGATGTTTTTTAACAGTTACATTGAATGTTTACAAAATTAAATACTATTTCCTTTGTAAATATAAATTAGTTCGTTTTAATCGAAGGATGGTCTTCAAATCCTGTATGGTTGAAATGCTCCTGATTATACCAAGTAGATCAGTGCAACCATTTTTAATGAACCCGTTTGAAAATGTAAAATCACTCCAAAATTTAAATGTAAGGAATACATTTTTGAAATGAGCAGGTTATCCGACACGTCAATTTAAAGAAGTACGCTAAATGATGTTCCGATATCCAATAACACTCTAATGTATTTAATTCGTTTAAAGAACACATGAAGGTTTGGGGGTGGGGTTATCCCGCCATACTGACTCCATCCATTTAATTTATCATCGTTTGACGTCTGGACGCCAGGGTGACTAAATAGCCAAGTGATCCTAGGACATTTGACATTGCTATTTTCGTTTGAATGGTAGGACGATGTAATTTCATCGATTTCGTAAAAAAATATTTGGTAATCAACATCGTTTAAATATGTATTTTTTTATTCTATGTTTAGAAAGAGAATATTGTAGTTGTTATAAAATTAGATTTTATATAATCGAAGCCCAAACAAAATATCTCTATAGATCCAGCAGTATTGATTTAAAACTGTTGGGCCAATATTGTACGTAAAGACGTAACATAAATGTAGTCCTAACAGTTTTAAAGCAAAATTACACATAATTATTTTCCAAAAATTGACTAACAATTTTGGTGATATTTAAAAAAAATATTCATTTTTTCAAATCTACCTTCTAAGGTCTGATATAAAATCGTGTATTGGCCACCATTGTTCCAATGATTTTGCTATTGTTACGTCAAAAGAAATGACAATCAATAGCGCTTTTTTAGGTTACTGAAAATCGGCTCAACAAAATTTTGGAGAAATATTAAAAATGATTATTAAATACGTGTGTGTAAAATATTTTGTAGAAGAAAATTACGGTTTGAAATTATAATTTTGGTTGATCTAACCGCCATCTTGAATTCAATCCCATAAGAACAATTTTAAAAGGCGTGAAGGATTACTGGAATAATAATGGTCGTGAAATTTTTATTAACTCATGAAAATTATTAAGTATGTTTCTCATTTTAAATCTTAAAACCTGATTAAAATTAATTTCAACTTCGCAAAAGAAAGCTAAAGGTCATACGAGCTCATACATAGTCTAGATAAAAAGTGACTACTGTACTTAAATTGCCATCATTTTGCAACTGTGACTTTTATTTTGAGAATGAATCACATTTAACTAATACTAAAACTGCTTTTTGCGAAATTTGATTAAAAATCATTTAAAATTCTTATTATTGTTGCAGATTTTTCTCAAATTTGAAAGTTATGTTATAAATAAATTTAACAGTATAACAAACACACAGAACACAATTCTCATAAAAAAAATACGCCCAAGTATCAGACGCGTTTCAACGACAAGGTTGTCCTCTTCAGTGATACACCAGCTACACCAACCAAACCACAACTGGCACAATAGTTGTGGTTTGGTTGGTGTAGCTGGTGTATCACTGAAGAGGACGACCTTGTCGTTGAAACGCGTCTGATACTTGGGCGTATTTTTTTAATGAGAATTGTGTTCTGTGTGTTTGTTATACTGTATAGTTTTTCTCATAAGTCAAGCTAAACATTTAATATAAATAAATTTAACTTTAATAATATATTTTTTTAGAAACCTCGTTTGAGCATATTAGATGCAATTTTAAAACTGCATACAAGGAAAGCATTTTGGAAAGTTGTACGACCTGAGGATACAAAATTCAAAATCTATCCTCAAAATACTTTTTGTTTTAAATGCCTAAATCGTCTGTTCTATTCACATTTACTGATTACTTTATAACTAAAATCATAGGGCTTCATTGAATTAATTATACACGATCATCTTGTTATCCATTGATCCATTGTATAAACCTATTTGTTTAAGTTACATCACTGCAACGGCTATATAAACTTATTTGTTTGTTAAGTTGCATCATTGTAACAGTTCGAGTGAAAGTCTGTGTTTAAAATAATTGTGCGAAATACTAAACAGAAAACAGCTGTTACGAATCAGGTACGAGATTTATTATTTAGTTAAATGTCCACGGCTGGTTATTTTGACTAATCCGGTCTGTAAGATAGACTATTACCGACATGTCGACAATAAATCGTTTTATTTCATTTCAAGAAACTAGTTTTGCGCCTTGTACAAATCAACACTTAACCTTATTTCAAGTTATAGGTTAGGTTTTCTTACAACTTGTAGGCCTAATCAATTTGCCTTTGACTAGTGTTTTTGACAGCTCGAATTGGCGGAATGTCAACAGCTTAGAACTGGTTGAAGTATTAAATTTACTGCCAGTATTTAATATATTGATTTAATTGTGTATTACTACAAATTTATTCTCACATAATAAATTGGTGTAAATCAATTCGTCAGGTAAAAAGTCCACAAACGGTCTCACAAAATTAAATACCAATAAAGCTCAAATTTCGAGGGAGAAACTGCAATAAGACGTAACACAAAATGTAATTTTAACAAAACAACTTTAACGACTTATACGATCTTAAGTTGTAACAAAATTTGGTCGCCTCCTCTCCGAGAATTCCGGTTCGGGAGTTATTGGTGAAAGAATGGGATTGGTCGTCGTTGTAAAAGTTTGATATCTCAAAATCAACTCGATCGATTACGTTCAAATTTTGGTGAATTTTGAAAGTTTACAAGCCAAGCCAAAGAAATAAATTTTATTCCTTATCCATTAAGTCGGTGTGCTTTAAAATAATATTACACAAATTCTTAAGAGTTTAAAATATAACAAAACATCTTATTTCTGCATTGAAAAACATTAATAGAAACCAATAAGATATAACATTCGCAATAACAGTTGATATCTCCCGTACCACATTCTTAACAATGGTCAATACGCCATCTAACAAGTTAAACAAATCTGCGTGACTATTTGAAATATTCTGAACCCTATCACCAAATAATAATTTTAAGGCTCAGGTAATCTCAAAAGGAAAAATTTGCGATGAAAGCCCGACATCATTTCATAACTTTCTCTAAAATATCTATAAAGACCCTTTTTAGAAGAGATAAAATTGTATAAATATAAGTTACTTATTATCCGACGGAATAGGTGGCAAAAAAAAAACTGAGCTAAATGGGTTATTACCACAACTTTATCAATACGTTTAAGATTTTTAAAATTAGTTTGTAAATTAGGTTAAGATTTTGTGTTTCTTCGTGTAAATAATATTTTAAAGGTATAAAACTTATTGTTGAAATTATGTTGTAAACCGCCATTCCCCCTTAGAGTTCTCTTCTCAAACTATTCTTAATATCACTCAATAGGTTTACTATTTGAAAATTTTTAGTTACACCCCAGACACCCCGCACAAATGGACAAATAATTTCAAAAGTAGTTTACACAAGCAAAAACATAACCTTTAAAAGTTTCTAGTTTTTATTTTTACGGTTAAAAATTTAAAAAGTATTATTGTACATTCGGACACCCTATATATATTTGTAAATAAACATTTAAAACGTTTATTGGGGGTGGGGGTCACGATCGGTACTCATTTCATGGTCTCTACTACATCCCAAACCAGTTGGAGTGAAGTATATTTAATTTACTACAGTGAAATCTTCCACTGAATTAGCGGCTTTGTATTGTACAAGCTTTATAGGTTTTTGTAAGGTGTCAGTGTTCCATAAATTTTTAATAACTGTCCGGCTTCATTGTTATTTGCTCGTGAGGTTATCTTGTTATCGAGCCTGAAAACCTATTTGTCAAGTTGCATTGCTGCAGAGACATTCAAACTTACTTGTTGTTAAGTTGCATCACTGTAAAAGCAATCCAGTTTCATATTATACTTTTGATATCTAATAAAGTACTTTTATGTTCGTTGCTGTTATTTTCATCTAGTGAACACAGATGGTGTTTGGCAACATAGGCTGTCTTTTACAATAATAAAATAAACAATTTTCTAGATCTTTTCATTCACTAAGGCTCGTTATTCTAAAAAAAAATAGAAAATAAGTGTAATATTTTTACAAACTTTCTCATTATCCATCCACAAAATAATATTAAAACTGAACCAATATTAAGTCAGCAAAAATTTAATTCCAGTAATTGTCAATCAAAAAATAAAAATTTAATATAAATATAAATGTTTAATTAAAATGAGTTTTAGTGGCGGTGATTTTTTTTTTTTTTTGTGTTTGTTATTCTCGAACCGTAAACGATTTTACACACCGAGTTTGTGTCATTAATCTTCACATTTTACCAAAATTTGAACGAAATTGGTACAGTTACTTTTGAGAAGTTAAGTATTTTATAATGCCGCCATGATAGGTTTTTTGGTTTTTACCGATAACTTATGAATTGACTTTTTATACCAATACGTTTTGTTTGGGTCCTTAGGAGTTACAGTTGAGCAAATTGTTCGAAATAGATAGAACCGATTTTCAATAATAGTATATTTTTTTCTTATATAAGAAACCAACAAATTTATAGTTAAAAAAAATGAAGAAATATCTCAAGATATGGACAAACTATGCCCACATACCAAATTTTATTAAAATCGGTTCACGCGTTTAGCCTGTAGATCACTGCACATCATTAAAAAAAATGGGGCAGGTTGTTAAAGGGATATATCCACTAAAAACTTATATATACATATTATTTTTCAAAAACTGCGTCCATAGTTTCTTTTTCAGTTTTTGACTGACAAATATGGAACTGATATATTTAATGAAGAATAGTTTTGTTTGATTTTTGAGATTGTGAGTTGCATCGTTATTCAAATGGAGAATTGTGCTGATTACTAATTATTTTAAATACAATTATTACAAAAACCTAATGTCACTAATGACTAGAATCAAAATTAGATAGGAAACCATGGTTTTATTGGGGCATTTTAATCATCGCTGATTGGAATATTTAACTACAACAATGAACCGTAAGTGATTATCGATTATTTTGTTGGCACCACAATGTGTTATAATCTGTAGGTGAGGAAAAGGTCAGACTCAGAATGCGATTACTCGGTCAATTCAACAGCAGTAGCCTCGTGTCAGAGGTCATCTATTGTATCCTACACCGCCCACTGTGTCTACTGGAACTTTAATTGAAACTTGACGTTGCATTTCAACTTAATAGGTAATATCATCTTATGTTCTGCTTTTATAAATTTGTAGACGTTTAAAATTTAGAAAATAAACAGCGGGCAAATTTCTATCCTACCAAAACCAAATTCAAAATGATCAGAGGATGTCTGGACAAACCAAATTGTTGGGATATTAAATGTTGAGCTTGACTTATGAGAAAAACTATACAGTATAACAAACACACAGAACACAATTCTCATAAAAAAAAATACGCCTAAGTATCAGACGCGTTTCAACCACAAGGTCGTCCTCTTCAGTGATACATCAGCTACACCAACCAAACCACAACTGTTGGGCTAATTTCCATCCCGTTTCCACTAGATTTTTTCCTTTTTGTGTGTTCACATTTCACACAAAATTTATCAAAATCTTTTGAGCCGATTTTGAGATAGTTCCTCTTAACTGATAATTCCCGAACATACATTTTCTAGGAGATTGCAACCGATTTATTTTATTTGGTCTTATGAAATCTGCATTTAAGCAGAATTTTATCAAATTCGTTTGTGCCATATAGAGAATTAGAGAAAATCTGAATTTCTGTTGTTTAAAAACATGTTTATCTTATAGTAATTTTAAAACAAGTATTTTCTAAAAAATCACAACCTATGCATTTTATTCGATTATTTAGACTATGCATTTTAATAAAATTTTATCAAAATCGTTTGAGTTTTTTTTTTAGAAATTTAAAATGTCTAGTGTTTTTATCTTTAGTAATTTTAAACAGGTATTTTCTAAAAAATGACAACCCATACATTTTATTTAGTCAGATTGTCCATTTTAGCAAAGTTTTATCAAAATCGTTTGATCCTTTTATGAGAAAATCCGAATTCTAGTGTTTTTTTTATCTTATAATAGTTTTAGAATAGGTATTGTTTAAAAAATAACAACGCATAGCCTACATTTTATTTTGTGAGAGTATGCATTTTAGCAAACATTTATCAAAATCGTTTGAGCTTTTTTGAAAAAATCCGAATTTCTAGTTTTTTTTTATCTTGTAGTAGTTTTAGGACAGGCATTTTCTAAGAATTGACAAAAATACACATTTTATTTAGTCCCTTAAGATATGCATTTTAGCAAACATTTATCAAAATCGTTAACCTACTTCTTCTAATACATTTTGTTTTTTATTGAAATCGTTTGAAATACTTTTAAGCAAAATTAAAATATTTTAAACTTACGAATACGTCTCTTCAAAATGTTGATCTTGATATTCAATTTTGTAATTAGATGTGAGAATATTTTACCCTGTTCAATGTGGCAGTCAGTTTTTACTACAATAGTTTTAAGTACACTATGTCGGAGGTGCTAATTATCCATGTAGAGACTACAAGTGTCCATTATACCTTAGTGTGGGAGGACTTAACTAGTTGCAAGAGTAGTGGGGGGGGGGACACAAACATTCTTGGCCAAGATCCCTCATCACGATTATAGCTGTGTCTACCACTGCCAACAGCTCACGGTTGTTTCAACATTGTGTGTTCGTTAATTTCTTGTGTTTATAAACGGTATGTTACAAAATAGACTAATTAGGTCGTTTTGTTAGTTTCTTAAACAGTTATGGAATTGTAAATATATTTGCATTTTTTACTTTTCAATTACGTAAGTATTGTGCTGGATTTAAAATTTGTATGTACCAACGTTTTAAGATCTTAGAATTAAGACAATTTTAGCAATTATTTTTGTCTGTTTATTTTTAAAAAAGCGAGAGCCTCTTAGACCAGTCGTGAGTTTAGGGGGTCTTTACTTTATATTATTTTCTTCATTTTTTTTAAGTCGATTATGATCGAGATCTTTTTTGTCTTTAAAAACAGGATAAAAATTAAACCAAAAATATGAGGTTTATGAATAAAAATTGGAGAATGTGAAAATAGAAATAAAAGAAATGTAGACATCGTCTTTTTTTTATGAAACTGAAAATATTTTAAGGCGTTAAATTCGAATTATGTTTTCATTTGTTCCTTGATTTCTCAAACATTTAAAAAATTTATTAAACTTTTGTCATTTCCCTGTCATGAGACCTGTATTTTTATTTTCAAATTTTAGGGGTAACGAGTTGGAAAATGTTGTTTTAGTGAAATGAATTAAATCATAACGCACAAATTAATCATTAAATTATATATTGCAACCCACATTAAAGAAACCCAACTACTAATATTCATTATTTTCTACTAGGACAATAATAATAATATTAAGTAGATTCTTCCGCCATTTGTAGGTATGTCTTAACACTTTTTTTAAATAATAATTACTATTTTAAACTACTTTAAAGTTGTGATAATGAATTACTCTTAAACCCGTCAAATTGAAGATAGTATTAAAAGGAAGATTAGAATGGCAAAAATCTTTGCTTAATATAATAATTTTTTTAATTTTCTTGCTTCTAATTTATAATGTAAAAAAAACTTGCTATAATTGTCCAGCTTTAATTTTTAAATTATAGTGATGTTATTAAGGATGGCTAATAATCGTTTAAACGCATTTAAAACACCTGCTATGAGGTTTGAAATAAATTCGTATCACTACTTAAATAAAACTACTACTTAATAAATGATCATGGAAGTACGCCAGTTTTTAGAAGTATAAATAAAGTCAAAATAAGTTTAAGTATATTTAGAAGGTTACTGCAAACGTTTAAATTGTGATGACAACATTATTTTAAATCGCCAATAGATTTGAACTTTTCTGTATATCCAAAAACATTCCTTTTAAATTTATATATCAAGATAAAAAAAGTAACAATTACTTAGTATTGTGTTTTCAAAATGTATTTATAAATTGACTTGTTCATTCTAGCGTTACATAGTTTTAAAAAAAAGTGTACACGTGACAAAGTTTTGAAATATGTGTAAAACAATTTCGTATAAGACTAGATAGAGTGTCCTCTGAACGTGTTACCTTAGCAAAACCAGTAACAGTTGGTGTAACACAGTGGAGTGATCGTAGTGATGGTGGGCATACCAGCGGATAGAATGGATAGGTGGCGACGTAAACTGCGATCCCTCTACTCTATGGACGAACCAGATAGTGTACCAGATTCACCCACCCCAGGTAATACGGACTTATAGTTTATACGTTAGATTATTCAGCTTTCGCTTTTAGTTTATAACGAAGTACTGATTGTAACTGACTTGTAAACCGTGACGAATACTAAAATGGGAAGACTTTAATTGCAAATCGAGACTGTAGAGCGAAAGAACCTGACTTGCAAACCGGTGAATATATTGTGAGGTGACTGGACTTACAAACTGAGGAGTGTATAGTGACGAGACTTGACTTGGAAACTGAGTAGTGTATAGTGACGAGACTTGGAAGAGAAACCGAAGAGTCTAAAGTGACGAGACTTGACTTGTAAACTGAGGAGTGTTTAGTGACGAGACTTGACTTGGAAACCGAAGAGTCTAAAGTGACGAGACTTGACTTGTAAACTGAGGAGTGTTTAGTGACGAGACTTGAGATGCAAACCGAGAAGTATAATGTAAGGAAACTTGACTCGTTAACCGAGAGATGTAAAGTAAAATAAGGCGATTCAATTTGCTAATCGAACACTGTACATAAAATGGACTTAACGTCCAAGTCCAGGAGTGTAATTTGAGGAGAGTTAGTTTACGAACCGCGGATTGTAAAGTTGGGGAACTTAATTTGCAAACTGAGTCGTTTAGATTGAGGAGACTTGACTTCGAGTCCAAGAAGTGTAAAGTGAGAAAACATGACTTGCAAACCGAAAGCAGCAAAATGAATAGACTTGACTTGAACCGAGAATTGTAAACTTAGTACAACAAAGTGAGCAGACGACTTCCAAACCGAGAATTGAAAAGTAATCACTTACTAAATCAAAGCTGAAAAACGAAGAGTTGACTTGAATTCCGAAAAGACCTAACTTTCATATACATACATTTTTGTATTTTCTAAATAGCTGATTTTTGTCGAGGAATATTGCTTTATCGGAATTAGTGTTTGTTGTTACAAAAGATTAAATTCAAAAAACAAGGGATGACAAACTGTTTAGCAAAACCTATATTTTCACACGGTGTTATAAGTTCTCGTAAGTGTTGTTGCGTATATCGCACGTTTGTTGTTTTCACTTTTAACAAATTGCAATAGAGCAGAAACATTTTTGATGTTTGTTGTTCACAATTAAAACGCATGTAAAGAGATCAGTATGTGTTTGTCATGATTGTTTATTAGCTTATGAGAATGTATTTTACTGTTTTAATGTTGTGTGTTTTAGAATGGCATAGATTTATGAAACTGTAGACGCTACTATCGATTATTCGATTCTATAGAGATTTATTTATGAGATTTTTCCCCCTCTTTTAGATGCATAAAAATTAGTAAACATTTTTATTTATTTTGAATTGTATTTTTTTCTTTGAATCTATTAGTTTAATTAGATTTTATTGGGATTGTTCGAGCATCACAACAATCGAGATGTAAGGGTGTCAATTTCTGTATTCAAGAACAGGCAATATTACGTATCTCAAAATATAATACTATGACGTTATAAAGTTGATTTGCTAAAGTTCTGCTCTTTAAAAGTCCTGTCCTACTTAAAAGTCCTATCCTACTTAAAAGCAGCTACATCATTGCTTAAAACTGTTAATCATCGTAAGAGGCGTGTCGCTTTTAATGGGACTGTACAAAATTAAAAAAAAAGGGGATCAACATATTTGTTACACGCAGCATATGCGTAAACGCCGAAGTGAAATTGCAACCCATTTTGAAAGTTTCTCTTAGAATTACTTTAAAAATGTATTTTATTACTTTTTGGGAGAATTTAGGAAGATACAAAGTTGTACAAATACTTAACCTGCTAGAATTTGTAATCTCTTTTATTTGTAGTGAAGTCAAAAACTAGATTTTTTATGTAAAAATCTATAAAATCTGAAAAAAAATATTTAAAAATGTATTTCCAACTTATTTTTATTTATTTAACAACTTATTACAATATTTATTCAACTTATTATTTAAATTTGTTATTCTCGTAAACAAGTTGTTTGTCCAATTTGGTAAAAACTTGACAAAGAAATGTGACAGCTAGAACAGCAGAAAATCGGTAAAAATCGACTGAAGACTTTTTTTATACTTCTTCACTGTTTTTTATAGATTTGAATAAACAATATTACCATTATGATGTTGTTTTACTACAACCACTCTAGCTGTGCAAGTGACACGGAGGAAGGGGGTATTTTAACTGGCCAAAATCGTAATCTTTCTAAAAACTTAATTATTTCTGATATTTTTTGACTGTTGTATTATTTTGAAATCAAGATTTTAATGTCATTTGATAATATTTTTATCCGTCACCGATGTTATTGACTCCTACAAACATACCTAGCTGAAGTAGAGGTTTTCCTCAGGGCCGTCTCCCACTCACACAGGTAAGACGATTCTGCTTCCTATACACGATCGATCTGCCAAAAGTTATACATGATCCTGGATCTACATCTTCACAATAACATGTTTCCCGGTTGGAAATGTGTTAAAGTGAACTGTAATAAACATGGTGTCCTTGAAATACGAAGACATTTTCCTATTGGATATTTTATAAATGTAGGTAAAAAAAATTTATAAACATATATATATATATTCGAAAGCCCTTTGTTTTTCCGTCCACATTAGGTCTTTTTTCTAAATAAATTTTTTAAACTCGGAAATGGATGAGATATTGTGTCAAGATTTAGTATAGATAGATATAATGTCTTTTTATTTAAGAGGCGAAGTTAGGACCATCAGGTTCTCTCTACCATACAACAATACAATACAATAAAGAGATATATATATATATATATATATTGAAACTAAAATTACTTTTTAAAGTGTGTGCAGTATGAATATTGTGGTCGATCATTAGAAATAGATTAAAACCTAGCCTACAACATTTGATTTATTATTGAACATATAATTAATTAATTGTTAAGGTATTGTAATTATTAACCTACTTTCAGGTACATGTTTCCTCCCTTTTTTGTTGAATTCTCTTACATAATTATTAAGTTGATTACATTTCTAAAGGTATTTAAGTTATAATTAATTACGTCTTTTTCGTGTCTAACCTTTTACAAGTTTAAAAAAAAAACAATGAATTTATTTTGTACATTTTAAAACAGAATATTTCCAAAACTATTAACAGAACATTTACAAAAAACTGAATATTTTTAACACAGTATTTTTTAATATATTTTTATATTGTAAGTTAAAGAATACTACAGTTATTGATAAAGCAATACAACAATAATTTCTTGGTAGTTCACAAGAAAGAACACCCAGAAGTTTATGATTATAAGTGGGTGAAGAGATGGTACAATAGAAAAGGGGAAAAAACTTAAAATAATAAATTTGTGAGTGGTGTAGTCAATTAAAAGACATTACACATTATTTATCAGGTATTTTTCTTTGACTTAAAATAATTAGAAAAAAATCATCATGTCTATCATTCAAATTCAGAGTGTAGGTAAACTCAATATATCATATATTTATGAAGTTATAAATATATTTTAAAAATAAACCGACAAACTAAAAACGAACTATTTTTTTATATGTATTTATAACAAATTTATATAATATCACCTATTCGTAGTATATAGAGAAAATTGTTACGAATTTATTCGTTAAAGGTCCTGAAAGTTCAACCATTTTTTCCCAATAATGTCTAGCGTCTATGCAATGCTCTACAGAAAAAAAAGCAAAATTCCTGTGGGCATATTTTGGTCATACCTCGGAACTTTTTCTTTTAATTTCTTCGACAACTCAAAATTTGAGGTTAGTTGCCAATAGTACAAGACACAACTTTAAGATTTTCTCAAAATCGAGGATCCAATCATAACGTCCCGGTCGTCATCTCTCCAAAAATACCAATGTGTTTTGTGTGGGTCTTTAGAGGCCGATTTTGTGTTTTTTCTTGTGACAGCTACCCCGTAAATTTTGAAGTATCGATTTTTTTCTTTTTCTTTTCATATTCACGATATTTCTACATACGATTTGATTAAAAATCGTTTTTTAGCCACACCCCTACGACATTCAGACGTCATTCCGAAAGCAATTTTTTTTTACTCAGAGCACCTCAAAACCGATATACAAAAACCTACATAAATGTTTAGACCCATCACATAACTTTCTTTATGAAACGATCACAACAAATAAAAGTAATTTCGCATTTAATTTATAAAATTGTGATACAAGAAGTAGAACTTACAATAAAGTTATACCTACATGTACTCTACACACTGTACCTTCGGGCGGATATGTTACCTGTCAATTAGCTGACTTGTTCTTGTCATAAACTATCGATATTGTTTCTATCGATACCTTATTGGGATTTACTAAGTCTTGCCTGACACCCGCGTTTCTGTTGTCCTACACATTCTGACCACATTAAATGACGTAGAGAATTAAAACTTTATATGCAGGTATTTCAATTGGAAATTTAAAAAGGGTTCCTTACTTTATTTTATTAGGCTTTAAATACTAATTGACCAAACGAAGCTATAAGCTGTTATAACTCGACTATTTGGCATTACGTCTGTTTATATTTATGTTAGAGCCAAATGAGTCCCAATTGTTATAAAGTTTAGAAATACTGTTCCTTGTAACTATCCCAAATATACAAGGTTTTTAAACTTTATTTTACGTTTTAAATAGTTGCCCTCAGGAGTTTACTTAAAGTGAACACGGGGGTTGCAATCCTGAAGGAACCTAGTTGGATTCACACTTTTGTTTTCGTATAGTCTTAGGGTACGAACAGAACAAGTGGGTCGCGGTGGATGCTACTAGTTAAGTCGCGGTCGATGTCGACATCCATGTAAAACAAACACATTGTAGTGAATGGAAAGAGAACAGAGCAGGTAAGTCGCGGTGGAGGTTTAGCGCGATGCCATCCAGGAGGTTTACATCGATGCTTTTGAAAATCAAATGAGTTTGTTTTTACATGGATGCTTACTGCGCGGTCTACAAGGATGCTTCCCTGTGATTGGTGCGTTCAAGGCCAAGTTGCCTACCCCTCCACAGAAGCTCGCATAGAACACGTCTTGCGTCTGTCATTCCGTGCGCTAGGGTACTCTAGTTGCTTTCCACCCCCCTGTTTCCTCTTTCCAAACAGGTCTCTCTAAACCAACTCTTGTTCTATTGCAATCCCATGATTTTATTATAGTTTTCGAGGACTAGGGGTCCTTATTTTATGATCATTTCCTCCTTTTTTAATAAAGTGATAATGACCGATTGGTTTTTCGTATTTAAACAACAAAGAAAATTTTAAAAGAAGAATACAGCGTTCTGTGAAGTTAAATATTAGTGTAGATGAGTCATAACGCACAGAAATTTTAGTTTCACCTAACCTAAAAACTAAAACAATTGTCGTTTGTTTATTGCTCTACAGCTCAAACTGATCGTGATCAAATTTAGTACTTATTTTAACCATATCTCAAGATGTGGGAGTAGCGCTATAAGATCCAAATTAAAAATTCAGATTCAATTTAAATGATATTAATTTTGTTAAAATGTAACCTTTGACGATCCAAACCATACTTTTGGTTTTCAACTTCCCAAAATGTTAAAGTTATAACGATTCAAGAGTTATAAGTACAAAAATAAAAAATCAACCATGAAACTGTTTGAAATTTTTTAACAAATTTTAGGTCAAATGTGAGGCTTAATGTACCACAAATTAAGACCAGTGTGCCACATGGCTAGTGAAAATGAAACGTGACTGTAGTCAGCTTCATTTCGATCAATGAGATTTATAAAGCGACGCAGCTTGAGTTCAGTTTAAATATACAAATATCTTTAAAATTTCAGTGTGTACATTTTTCAAAATCCTCCTTTACCAACTTATTCCCCATTGGCAAAGAAGCTCTTTTTAAATACATATTTTTCAATATGAAATCTAAAAAAATATTAATAACGGGGCACCAACTTATCTCACTTATCAAAGGTACCGTCGCGGGACGATAGATGGAAATGATAACTTTAACAATCAATTTAATAAAAGTATTAATATATATAATGTTTCATTTTTTAGTTTGACTATGTGTGGGAGTCTGAGAAAGTTAGTGCAGTATTTTTCGTCGATTTTTAGTTTTAATATGTATGGGTATGTGAGAAATTTTGTGCAATGTTTCTGCATTGATTATTATTTTGACTTATGGGAGTCTGAGAAAGTTAGTTCA